>OX392529.1:62753244-64126803 GCA_947623455.1 Mimachlamys varia
AAACTGTCAGCTTTTACTTGAAATAAAGGGCGAAATAAAACTGGCTAGTCAGACAACAAACAATGCGAACAGCACTGTACTATCTGATTATCGGCGATACATTGAACAATATGAAACATTTTTCAATGAATCCAATGTTTAAAACAAAAACAACCATAATAATCAAACTTGCCCAAATTAATTAATATATACAGTAGCACCTGTTGACAAGGGATCTATTAACGTTCAACAAGCCCCCTAAAGGATGCAGTAGCCACCCCTAACCCCCGAAATGAATCTTATTCAAAATTGGAACTTGAAAGTGTTAATCAATTACATATCGACCTTGATATACTTTAAAATAGAGCATTAAAGTCCAATATACTTAACTTCAAGAATTTTTTGGGATTCTGAAAAATTATGAAAAAACAATCCAGTTGATAACCACGCAAAAATAAGCCTAAAACGAAGTAAATCTGAGCGGTTATTAATAAGAAACTTTTGACAAAAAAAATCAAAAGAATTGAAAATAATGCAGGTGGGGCCAAAGAAGACAGTTCGAAATGGACGCGTGTTTACAAATACCATGTTTCAACTGCTGCTGTACTGGTAACGGCGAAGGAATCCATCTTGAATATTGCTTATATCAGTCAATCTTAACTAAATTTACAAATATAATAAGTTATTAGGCTTGATTTTCGCCGAAAGTTACGTATATTGGGCCTTTAAGGCTGAGATCTTCTAACCATTAGTCCGTAGGGCTTGCAATATGTCAATCTCACTTGCGACGCTACTGAGTGCTACAGAATGACGTTTAAAGTTCATTTATATACCCAAACCGTGCTCCCACGCTTCTAAAAGTTGTTGAGAGGGATGCTGACCTCGTATAACCTAAGGTGGGCATGCGAAACTACTGAAATCAACCTAAGTAACCTTTATCGATAATAAACTTATGTAATAAGCCATTTGATAACATTCGTTTTGAACATGGTTAGCGGTTAGGGAAAAGTACTTTATATGAAGCCTAGATAGTTTGTATAGATTCAGATTTATTTGGTAAAACATTGCATCAATACATAAAAGTTCAGAACATTTACAATACAATACATGCTTTTCCAGGATAACACTGAAAAGTTAGAGACTTATTTCCACGGTGGTCGTGTGGTACTCGTACATGGTTAAGATATATCACATATTCTTACAATAACTATCACATTGAATAAATATCTGTTGTGTTATCACAAGTAGGGGTTTGCACATTTTATGTCACTAGTGCATTTAAATTTGATTTTTGTACATTACCCTAGCCAGCCATCATGATCTACTTTAAAGGCCGGTATGCCTTTTCACATTCTGTTGAGGAGAAATCATGTTCCGCATGACCTAGGTACATAAATTAACATTAAATAATATGTCATTCCGTAAGATCCAGTTAGGTCGCTTAAGAGACTGACATGTTATAAGTCAAGCGTGTTAATTTAATGAAGTCATCAGCCTTAATGCTTTAAACTATTTTTGTACCATTTTAATAGCGTATATAGCAGTCTATTATACCTAAATTACATCGACATATTCTGATTTTAAATTAGGGTCTTAAATAAAGCTAACGAAGGGGTTAAATTGACTATAGCAAGGCGGCTTGTTGAACCTTAAAAAAAGGTCGAGATGTGATCACTTTCAAATAGTATCGATGGATTAGGGCCGACGAGTATTATGCTTGTAGTAGACTATTCACATAGTACAACGAATAATGATAAATATTTCACAAAGAATTTTATGAAAAATTGTGTTATCAAAACATTTAACTACGTTTGATCACTTTCATTCTTTTAAATTTCTACCTACAAACTTTTCGTAACTTTATTTCGCTTTGTGACAGTAATATATAAAAAAAGCTTTATATATTTATTTACATCCGATCCATATACCTAATCTTTGACACTATTATACGCATAGTTGTTGGATTAACTCATGCAATATTTATGTCCATTTAATTACCTTTTGAATTAATTGAATTATATAACTGATCCTTCCAACTATGGCATTTTAGTACCGGACAAAGGAAATCAAAACTGTCCGAGTACTGAGCAGTCATAATGAGTTATAAACGTCAGCTGTCTATCTATTGTATAATATGTATATTTAATACCATGTCTCATTTTTGTAATCAGTTAGGGCTAGAGCTCAGACTGTACGGGTCGATTTTCGAATACTCCGGAAATCGCCTGCCAACTCTTAGAAACAGTAATTTAATCTTATATTTGGACCATATTCAACTTCTTTGATTTTATACTTTTTGATTGTAACTAAAGGGATAGCTTATTTAAAGTATACAGTATGGATAAATATGAAAGGTTTCTTTATTAAATAATGGACAATGAATTAACTGTGTTAACAGAATAAGAGATGAGTTTATCGATTGAGTCACAAAATAGTTCGTGTCTTTTTATCCAACGCATATTAGAATGAATATTTAAACATGCTTTTAGAAAATATTTGTCGGTGAAAACAAGAAATAAACAAGATGAAACGGTGATAACCAATAACTGAACAAGTCTTTTTGGATTAAAATGACATTTCTTGATAATATCAGACCAAGTTTTCAATAAATCTGAATAAATGCTATCTTCACAGCTCGTTAAGGATGTGACTTTTTGCATATTTATCCTGAATGATTACGATCTCGACAAATGCCAACGCTAATCATTTGCTATTTTGAATTCCTGCTTCCTGAAATAAAATTAAATCTGTTCAAGTGAACCGAAAACAACTCAAGAAAATCGTAGCAATTACTCTATTCATCACATCCAGTCGCCTTAACGACGGTAAGCTCCCAAACATGCCCATCTGTGGTTATAATAAACTCATCATTGCCAATGGCGGCCATTGCTGTATAGACAATATAGTTGTTTGAGTACAAACCTGGGAGTGGGCAGGCGATCAAAGTGAAGAGAACGTATTTATAAACCTGGGAGTGGGCAGGCGATCAAAGTGAAGAGAACGTATTTATAAACCTGGGAGTGGGCAGGCGATCAAAGTAAAGGGAATATATTTATAAACCTGGGAGTGGGCAGGCGATCAAAGTAAAGGGAACATGTTTATAAACCTGGGAGTGGGCAGGCGATCAAAGTAAAGGGATCATATTTATAAACCTGGGAGTGGGCAGGCGATCAAAGTAAAGGGATCATATTTATAAACCTGGGAGTGGGCAGGCAATCAAAGTAAAGGGACGTATTTATAAACCTGGGAGTGGGCAGGCGATCAAAGTAAAGGGAGCATATTTATAAACCTGGGAGTGGGCAGGCGATCAAAGTAAAGGGACGTATTTATAAACCTTGGAGAGGGCAGGCGATCAAAGTAAAGTGATCATATTTATAAACCTGGGAGTGGGCAGGCGATCAAAGTAAAGGGACGTATTTATAAACCTGGGAGTGGGCAGGCGATCAAAGTAAAGTGATCATATTTATAAACCTGGGAGTGGGCAGGCGATCAAAGTAAAGGGACGTATTTATAAACCTGGGAGTGGGCAGGCGATCAAAGTAAAGGGACGTATTTATAAACCTTGGAGAGGGCAGGCGATCAAAGTAAAGTGATCATATTTATAAACCTGGGAGTGGGCAGGCGATCAAAGTAAAGGGACGTATTTATAAACCTGGGAGTGGGCAGGCGATCAAAGTAAAGGGACGTATTTATAAACCTTGGAGAGGGCAGGCGATCAAAGTAAAGTGATCATATTTATAAACCTGGGAGTGGGCAGGCGATCAAAGTAAAGTGATCATATTTATAAACCTTGGAGAGGGCAGGCGATCAAAGTAAAGTGATCATATTTATAAACCTGGGAGTGGGCAGGCGATCAAAGTAAAGTGATCATATTTATAAACCTGGGAGTGGGCAGGCGATCAAAGTAAAGGGACGTATTTATAAACCTTGGAGAGGGCAGGCGATCAAAGTAAAGTGATCATATTTATAAACCTGGGAGTGGGCAGGCGATCAAAGTAAAGGGACGTATTTATAAACCTGGGAGTGGGCAGGCGATCAAAGTAAAGGGACGTATTTATAAACCTTGGAGAGGGCAGGCGATCAAAGTAAAGTGATCATATTTATAAACCTGGGAGTGGGCAGGCGATCAAAGTAAAGGGACGTATTTATAAACCTGGGATTGGGCAGGCAATCAAAGTAAAGTGATCATATTTATAAACCTGGGAGTGGGCAGGCGATCAAAGTAAAGGGAGCATATTTATAATCCTGGGAGTGGGCAGGCAATCAAAGTAAAGGGAACATATTTATAAACCTGGGAGTGGGCAGGCAATCAAAGTAAAGGGAACATATTTATAAACCTGGGAGTGGGCAGGCAATCAAAGTAAAGGGACGTATTTATAAACCTGGGAGTGGGCAGGCGATCAAAGTAAAGGGAGCATATTTATAAACCTGGGAGTGGGCAGGCGATCAAAGTAAAGGGAACGTATTTATAAACTTGGGAGTGGGCAGGCAATCAAAGTAAAGGGAACATGTTTATAAACCTGGGAGTGGGCTGGCGATCAAAGTAAAGGGAACATGTTTATAATCCTGGGAGTGGGCAGGCGATCAAAGTAAAGGGAACGTATTTATAAACCTGGGAGTGGGCAGGCGATCAAAGTAAAGGGAACATATTTATAAACCTTGGAGTGGGCAGGCGATCAAAGTAAAGGGAACATATTTATAAACCTTGGAGAGGGCAGGCGATCAAAGTTAAGGGAACATATTTATAAACCTTGGAGTGGGCAGGCGATCAAAGTAAAGGGAACATATTTATAAACCTTGGAGAGGGCAGGCGATCAAAGTTAAGGGAACATATTTATAAACCTTGGAGTGGGCAGGCGATCAAAGTAAAGGGAACGTATTTATAAACCTGGGAGTGGGCAGGCGATCAAAGTAAAGGGACGTATTTATAAACCTTGGAGTGGGCAGGCGATCAAAGTAAAGGGAACGTATTTATAAACCTGGGAGTGGGCAGGCGATCAAAGTAAAGGGACGTATTTATAAACCTTGGAGAGGGAAGGCGATCAAAGTAAAGGGAACATATTTATAAACCTGGGAGTGGGAAGGCGATCAAAGTAAAGGGAACATATTTATAAACCTGGGAGTGGGCAGACAATCAAAGTAAAGGAAACATATTTATAAACCTGGGAGTGGGCAGGCGATCAAGGTAAAGGGAACATATTTATAAACCTGGGAGTGGGCAGACAATCAAAGTAAAGGGAACATATTTATAAACCTGGGAGTGGGCAGGCGATCAAATTAAAGAGAACATATTTATAAACCTTGGAGAGGGCAGGCGATCAAAGTAAAGGGAATATATTTATAAACCTTGGAGAGGGCAGGCGATCAAAGTAAAGGGAATATATTTATAAACCTTGGAGAGGGCAGGCGATCAAAGTAAAGGGAATATATTTATAAACCTTGGAGAGGGCAGGCGATCAAAGTAAAGGGAATATATTTATAAACCTTGGAGAGGGCAGGCGATCAAAGTAAAGAGAACATATTTATAAACCTGGGAGTGGGCAGGCGATCAAAGTAAAGGGAACGTATTTATAAACCTTGGAGAGGGCAGGCGATCAAAGTAAAGAGAACATATTTATAAACCTGGGAGTGGGCAGGCGATCAAAGTAAAGGGAACGTATTTATAAACCTGGGAGTGGGCAGGCGATCAAAGTAAAGAGAACATATTTATAAACCTTGGAGAGGGCAGGCGATCAAAGTAAAGGGAACGTATTTATAAACCTGGGAGAGGGCAGGCGATCAAAGTAAAGGGAACGTATTTATAAACCTGGGATTGGGCAGGCAATCAAAGTAAAAGAAACATATTTAAAATCAAATTTAATATCATTACATTCTCTGGAGTAACGAATCCCCCCCCCCCCAAAAAAAAATTGCTCATAAAACAGAGAATTGCCTAGGTCGCTCTTCAAAGACGAATGATAACTAGTGGATTGACAAAATAAAAAGAGATTTTGTAAAGTTTCAATTACTACTTGTATTAAAACAAACTGCGCATTTGTAAGTACTCAACCTTTATTTTCCGACATAATTCTGATTTAAGGATTCAGTAATTTTTTTTTTCAAAATGCTGAAGTAATGTTTGACGACCAGTTCGGACGTAAAATTGTATGGGTTTTCACTAGGTTCTCTGGTTTCCTCCCTCATTGACAACCTTTGTGAGTTAACAACAGAGTGGATAAATATATATTGCTATCACCTTTTTCATTATTGTATTGCAACAACAAACTTTATTGGTTTTTAGCCCATAAACACCTGTCATTCAGCCACAAAAATTGTCAATGGGAAATGGGAACCGATTGTAAATATCACATATTTGTATTTGTTTATAGTCGGTTGTCGTGAAAGAGTATTTTTGTAATGGTATAACGAATTCCTTGATCGGAGCTTGGCGTGAGTAGTGACAATATAGATTATGTCTCATGCATAAATGCGCTGAGAAAATCACCTGTTACAGACTTCTAGTCCAAAGCAATAAAGCTTGAAGGTAAAAGAATTGGGTTTTCGTCCTAATGTATAAAATAAACAGCTTAATTATCGACGTTAAAATAATTTAAAGCAATATCATGCTGATCCATTCCAAGTTAACGAGAATGGCGCATTGAACTAACAATTTAAGATAGTTTTAATGTAAACATTCCTGATACTATAATTATTCTCTTTTCAAAATGAATTCATAACACCAAATGATGTGGTATGACAGGACTTCAAACATCGGTGTGGATCTTATGTTTTTAACAGACTGCAAAAATGGATTGAATTTGTTGTACCTATATATTAGTAGGAAAAGAGAAACATATTGCTGTTTCTCTCATATCTCACCATGTTTGGTAGAGTTTGGGCATGGAAGAAAGCTATGTAAGAAATATCTATCTTACAAAGGATACCGGTATCACGTGACGTGACATCACAATGGTTCAATAATGACGTGACGTCACGAATACGGTAAACTCTGATGTCGAAAAGAGAAAACGACGACGTGGTGAAATTAAAACCTTTCACAAAACGTTAACATAAAAAAGATGAGATTACATTTTTTCTGTGCAAAATTTGCTTGCGAATATGGAAATGCTTCATCTCGCTGTCTGATTTGTTTTAATAAAAAAAGCTAAAGGAAAAAGTTGAAATTTCAAAATGGTATCAAGTCAAAACGTATTTTCATGTTTTTTGAGCTTATTCACGTAGTTGATATTAGAAAAACTTCTTCCGTTAAGATAGGGACATTCCATCCTCGAGGTCTTAAAATTTGGCAAAACTCTCGGATTTTATCAAACTTGAAAACCTCTCTGAATATCGAGATTTTCGTGATAGATGTCAACCCTGACGAACAAACTTACGACAACACGGATTCGAGAAATGCAGGTTGATGAAGACTTTGGGCCATGTAAGGTCGCCATCTTGGTCTCATTGTCAGATATTCTGTATCTTTGTGTAATAATTTATAAAGATGGACGTTTTGAGTATGCTCATTAGCGTGTTTTCTTGTTTTGGTTGACAATGATGATTCGGTTCTCATTTTGAGGACTTGATGTTAACTTGGATGTAACCGAAATTTACATGGCGGGTGTCGTCGATGGAGCAGAGGACGCTTGCTCTTCTGGAGCGCCTGGCCTTGTTCTCTTGTACTTTTACGAGAGTCTCCATATAAATCTATCCTTTGTTCATGTTGCCTCTGGTTTGGTCGATTTTGAGTTCGGATTGTGGTATTGTTGACGCTGTGCTATTTTTTTTCACATCCATCGTCATGAAAGAGTCTTATAATAATAGTTATTTGTTTGATTTATCTTCCTATAATTTCGGATGAAGTATCAAATGTGAATTGAAGAATTTTGTTAATTAGAAAAAAAACCAAACAAATGCATAACACCAGTCTATCTTATTGATTGAATTTCAAATTAACGTCCTAAAATTGCAAACGTCTACATCATACCATAGCATTAAACATCAAATTTTAGGTTGGAAAGAACCCGAAAGAAAAGTGACATATAACCCCAAAAATGGCATTATGACCTTAAACACGAACAATGTTTGCTTTGGATACAAACAACGCATTAAATTACATACCTGGGACAGTATTTTTTTTACCGGTTTTTCGAAAGATGAAATACTGTCGAACCATGCGTCTGTATTACAATCTTTCCAAGTACCGGTTAATGAGCAAGACGCTGACCTACTTTGTCTTTTTTGGATACCGAAACTACACAAGGATCCTGATAAGCAACGTTTTATCGCTGGCTCTGCTAATTGCTCGACCAAGCCGTTATCAAAACTTCTTACTACCATTCCTAGTACCATTAAATCAGGGCTTCAGTCTTATTGTGACACTGTATAATCCAGAAGTGGAATTAATGGGATGTGGATTTTGAAAAACTCGAAAGATTTTTTGATCAATCTTGAACGCCCCCTCCTAAAAATGTCAAAACAATTGATTTTTTCACCCTGTACACTACCATACCTCATACAAAATTGAAGGAACGTCTTCGATCTCTTGTTATTAGAGCTTTCTTTTCCAAGAAAGGCGGACAAAGATACAAATATATGGTAGTGAGCTATCTTGTAGCATACTTTGTGAAAATCACGACAAAAGCTAAGAGGAAATATACTGAAGAAGATATAGTAAGGATGATTGAATTCCTGGTCGACAATATTTTTGTTGAGTTCAGAGGAAAGATTATCCAGCAGACGGTTGGCATTCACATGGGAACAAACTGTGCCCCACTCTTAGCTGACTTGTTTTTTTTTCATACGATGCTGAATTTGTGAAAGAGCTGAACAGGACTAGTAACAAAAACCTTGCCAAATCTTTTAATTTCACTTTCAGCTATATCGACGATGGATTGTCTAAAATCAACAAGAATTTTGCTGATCACGTCGATCGTATATAACCTTCTGAACTTGAAATAAAGGACACAACAGACTCTTCTACATAAGCTGCCTATCTCGATCTCTACTTAAACTATGACCAACATGGACAGCTTACTACTAAGCTATACGATAAACGTGATGATTTCAATTTTCCGATCGTGAACTTTCCATTTCTTGATACTAACATGTCGCAGTTGATCGATATTTCAGGACTTGTTCTAAATATCAGGCTTTTCGTGATCGATGTCGACTGCTGACAAACAAACTAACAACACAAGGATTCGAGAGATGCAGGTTGATCAGAACTATGGGCAAGCTTTATGGTCGCCATCTTTGTCTCATGGAGAAATATTCTATATCTTTAAGTGATATGAAGATGGACATTTTTAAGTATGCTCATTAGTGTGTTTACTTGTTGTGATTGACAATGATATTCGGTTCTCATTTTGAGAACTTGATATTTACATGGATGTGACAAAGATTTACATGGCGGGTGTCCTCGATGAAGCAGAAGACGCTTACTCTTCCGGAACACCTGTCTTATTCTCTTGTACTTTTACAAGAGTCTCCATGTAAATCATTCCTTTGTTCATATCTTGCCCCTGGTTTAATCGATTTTGAGTTTGGATTATGATTTTGTTAACGCTTCGGTATTCTCTTATTCATTTCAAAAAGTGATAAGCTTAATCACATGTTCACGACTTTTTTCAATCTGTACTAAATCACAATTTCACTTAAAATTTACTCTGCTATAAATTTCATATCTGGAAAGTTGTAACTGATTCATTGACTGTGTCTTAAAGTTACACACACATAAAAAAATCCCTTATTTTGATTAAGCTAACCATCCGTTAAACAACTGGGCCCAGATATTTTTTCGTTTCACAGTCGAGTGTTTCCTTGTTCTTCTAAATCTTATGTAACATCGCTTGTGTTATCGTCAACTTATCGCAAAACCAAAATTAAAATACAACACTACTAGTTATAAAGTAAATGGTCAATTTAATCAATGAAAAAAGATTAATGAAGAAATGACTACTTATACGTATGAAGCAACATATTCCACTAGGTGACAAAGAGGTGCGATATAAAAACACTCGTTTGTCATCTCGCTATTACATTGTCCATTGTCTTCTTTTCTACTTCACCTTCAAGTATTTATGGTGTTAACCGTATGCAGGACAAACACGACCACAAGTCGAGAAGTCAAGTGTGGACTATCTAAGTCATTAGGTAGATTTAGATTAGCTTCGAGTCCTCAATGATTTTGTGTATAAAAGAAATCAAAAACTCACTTAAAACTCGCATTGAGTATGGAATCAATTAACACAGGTAAGAAGTTATATTGATTACAGGTAGGGTTGATAGCCAATACAGGTAAGAGATGAAGAATGACTTCAGCTGAGGAGTGATGGTAAGGTAAGGCAGTACTTACATGTAATATAAACACAGGTGAGTATTGCAAAATACTTACAAATAAGGTGTGCGTAAGATGTGGAATGATCAGAGATAATGGACAAATAGTAAGCACACTTCAGGAGCGTGTCTTATGATAATAAAGGGACTATATTATAATGATAAAGGTCACGTGTAAAGGGTCACCATTAAGGTGTGTACTGGTATTACGACTGAGTTTCTTACTCCATGATTTTAGTTTAAATAGATGAATAAAAAAGCCGCAGTAATGTTCACGTGCATGTAGTGAATTTTGCTACAACTGTCTTGGAATATAATTATTACCGAAACTTAGTGTTTGTACATGGTCCTTAGTAAGTAGGAAGTAAAATAAAGACTCGTACAGTACTAACGAGTCAGTGTCAGACACACATGAATCCCTCCTTAGTGCCACATTCCTGAGAGGTACCGTAGATGTGACGAGGGACGATCCGACAACACAAGTCATCACACTCAGCACTGGTGTCACAGTCCGCCCCTGCAACAATCAGCACAGCCAAAAGATTATTAACGGATTGTACAACATAGGCACAATATATAAATAGAAATATAAATTTTATTTATTTTACAAAAATGATGAAACAAGTTATCCAACTTATATAAATCACTCTTGTTGGCCCGGATGTTAGCGCGCGAGGGGTCGTATTGTGGGAGGAAACTGGAGTACACGGAGAAAACCCACGTGGTCGGGCAGGTGACCCCAACATAGGCACAACTTGGTCAAAATATCCGTTCAGTGAAGGAGTAATAAAATACAAAACATGTAAGCTACGATAGACAAACTTTTAGCGGTATGTTTGGAATAATTATTGTCTGTATAGGGTATTAATTCTTTTTCTACAAAGTTTAAGCTAGTTTACCGAGTTAAGAGCTTGAGCATTTTTAACACCTTGAATTTCAGAGCTACCGGTAAATATCACTGGGTTCAGAGCTTAATGATTTCATCAACTGGGTGAAATATTGATTGATTGATTGATTGATTGATTGATTGATTGATTAGAACTTGCCATATGCCTATTGGACAACGGCAGTCCATTTGTAATGGTTATTGAATTATTCATTTGTATTGTTGGGACTTGCTATATACCTATGGAAGGGCGATAGTCCATTTGTTCTGATGATTGAAATATTGATTGATTGATTGGGACTTGCCATATATCTATGGAAGGGAAGCTTTGACCAAAACATACGCCATTATTAAATATATCAAATCTATGAAATATGTTAGTGGTTTTCATTGGTATCCGAGATCATTATTATCAGTATAGTGAATAATTCTTTTTCTACAAAGATCACGCTAGTTTACCGATGTCTACCGGTAAAGGCTTATCACAGAAACCACCGATGTTAAGTTAACATAGAGAGCAGACATAAACTAATTGTTCACGTGGCTACTAGAATAGATATTCTTACATTAGTTTGACATCGCTCTTGATTACATTTGTCAAAGTTTAATAAAAATTAGAGTCAAAAACCTCATTATATACCGGTCACCAAGTGTACTATCTGGTGGACAATATAGAAACACTTTGTTCTGCTTCTTAACGAAACAGTAAAGATCTACTTTTCTTGTTAGTATTGAAAAATAAATTAGGTACTGTCGTATTAAATTGCATATTATCTATGATGAATGTCTTAGCTACCTTTAGACAACTTATTATCATGATGATATCAGTATTAAATATGAATATGGAGAAAGTGGAATTGTATCGCTAAGAGCAGAAATGTAATTTGACTTTGGCTGTTATAGAGGGGACAGTGTGGAGAAGTGATGACAATTCTAGTTATAGAACCCTTCATAGCAAGGAGTCACGTGATACGTACCTTTATACTTCATAGGGAGATCCGTCAATTTGAACATATTGATATCCCTGCAATAGCCAACTCTTCTTCCTGGAGATAATAAAATTTGAAATTATGACCGTTGATTACTATTGCTTGAGTTTTTCTATTCTTCTTCCTTGAAATAAGAAGTAAGTAATTTTGACCGTTAATAACAAACACTTGAGCATTCCCAATATGTCTCCTTCTTTATTCATGATACACACATGTATCTTTGTAACTGAGCAAAAGATAACGTGTTAAAAAAATAGATACTTGTAATAAAGCTGTGACGAAAATACCAAAGAGTCATCAAAACCATAATCCGAACTCAAAATCGATTAAACTAGGGCAAAATATGAAGAACGGAAAGATCTACACGGTTACACTGGTAAAGCGTCTTTTGCTTTATTGACGAAATCCGCCATAATGTCATGGCCTCAAAGTGAGAACTGAGGTATACTTCTACATACAACTACAACAAGCATGTACACTAACGAGCATATTAAAAAACGTCCATCTTCATAGCATACATGGATGTAGAATATCTTTCAATGAGACCAAGATGGCGACCATAAAACTTGCTCATAGTCATCATCACCCTGTATCCCTCGAATCCCTGTGTCGTATGCTTGTTCGTCATTAGCTAACATATAACACGAAAATCTCGATTTTCAGGGCAAGCACTAGAATAATTAATCAACTGCGACATCTTTACACCATAGGATGGAGAAGTAGGGATGTTACTATTAAGAAATGGAAAATTTAAGATGGGAATGTCGAAATCGTCACGTTTATCGTACAGCTTAATAATTGATATTTCGCATTCAGCACGATTCCGAATCCGAATCCGAATCCGAATACGTTTCCGTATCCGTATAGAGCAGGGAGAAATCCTTGATGTGAGTTTATATCCACTAAATCTGTCTAAAAATTATAAAGATGTAATAATTTCTCTCTTATACTTGGACCATATAAGATAATGTGGCTAGTGTCCGATACAATATAGGTATCACTTGACTACATGTATAACTCGATCGCACTTCCCACACCACGACACCTATCGTTCGACTTGCATAAACACGTCCGTCTTCCCGTCTGAGTCAGGATTTTGTCCGCTTTCTAAATCAGTTAATTTTCCAATGAAATACATTCAAGCTTACATCCTTATAATCATGTTTGTAGTATAAGAAAATAAAAAGTAAGCATTTTTCATATTTTAGATTTACCAAACGCCTTTAATAGTGTTTGATATTATGGTTTTCTGAAAAAGCTTGATGGATAAAGCTTTAAAGGTAAGGTTTATAAATGAGTAAATGATGCTACATGTATAAGTGGCTGAAATAGTAGGAGAAACGTATTCTTATAAAAGATATATAAAGGCTGGTGTTCCACAAGGTTCTGAACTAGGACCATGCCTTTCTTGATACTTGGTGTACTTTTCCGCGGATAGCAGAACGGGATTTGAACACAATAAAAATATTTTAGCCATAGAACACTAGTCAAAGTAATGAAAAATGTTAATTTTAAACCTAATGAAACTGATGCAGTTGTTTATGATTGTTATTGAGACAAATTGCGAAGATAATTGCTATTAATAAACACCTACAAGCTATAGGTGTCTGCTTAAATAAAAATGGAAATCGGGAAACTCAGATTTCTGTTATCGTCATATCAGCTTCAAAACTCTTCTGTTTTACGCAAGTTAGATTTTATCTTAGATATGTACTGTTTTCAGTAGGCCTGTGTAACACTGTTGATTCAGACCGGTCAGAAAATATATATACCTTTGCCTTCATTCGCAAGTAGGTATAGGTCTCTTTTTATGGAAACTAGTACTAGTACTTTGACTGCAGATCTCTCTGGAGATGATTTTGTCATATCTCCAGATTGTAAATGTTCTTATCCACTAGACATTCTGCTACCACTAGCCTTCAACCTCTTGGTCGCGTGACCTACCAGGTACGTATTTCGTTGCAGTCGCAAGGTACTGGCCGTTGGTCTGTGTTTTTTCTCAAGGAACTCCGTTAAGTGTAATCGATTTGATTAAAGCAGTGGTACATTGTTCAGAATTTTGTCCAGATATGGTATTTTTGTGATCTCTGGATGTCCTATTGAATGCCTTTAAGTTTTGATGCACTAAATCAGCAGAATAAGGAAGTAACATGATTGTTAGAACAGAAATATAAACCAAATACGGAAACTTTCATGTTGAAATTATATAATGACATCGAGTTTTTTCGTTATAGAGAGTTTATTGCCCGGGAAGTTATTAATATGATATCTTTAATGTAGACGTAATACATAAATTTGAAGTTATGGGAAGTTTGAACATGATATTGCTATACCTAACGTGGGTACTGATCCGTAAATATTATACATATATGTACTATATTAATGTTATTGTTAAGAATGGAATTAGCATAGATATGTTGATAATTGCATTATTGATTCCATTATGTATTAACTTAATTGCAAAATAAGTTTTTTAAGTTGAAGTTGTTATAACTTGCATGTCAAATTCCTTTTAAACGATTTGTATGAAATACATTTTAACTAAATTACAAAGTTGGAAATATAGTTGTTCGTATTCATATTGTTAAAAGATATGGGTTTCCTGTAAAAACTTGAACAACAATTGAAAATGAATAGACCGATTCGGATTCGTTTAACACGTAATCGGCTACGTTGTGCATGAAGCGTGACGAAAACATGCGAAATACACGTACCCAAGGATTAATACAAATAATGGTATATTGTATATTGAATCAAGACAAATGAATTTAGGAGAAAATTGCTTACACTATATAGTCTTTAAAATCTTTAAAAAGGAAAATAAACATATTACCCTATGATTTCTTAAATTAAACGTTTATCCCTGTCCGGTACGTACGAGGGGTGTTCCATAAATAATGTCATCTGTGCTTTATTTCGCGGAAATCGTGCAATTTATGCACAATACCACCTCGTGTCGATTGAGTGATCCCTGGCTCGTGACACAGGCAAATATCTCGTTCACACGTTCACTGGCCTCGGTACAGTGTACATCGTTTCATAGCCTATTCGTTAGACTAGACACAAAATCACAGGTATACGAGGTGAAAATGTTCTTGAAATTAGAGCCTATAAAAAAGGTAGGTCACTACTCGGCATCAAGGCTGTAGATATTCAGCGCGAGGTGTGTGACATTTATGGAGAGGGCCAAATGTCTCACAGGACTGTTTGTAGGTGGGTAGGTAAATTTAGTGCTTTGCAGCAGCAACTGAAAGATGCTGCTCACCCAGGTCGTCCTGCAACAACTACGACCAAAGGTAACATAGACAAAAATCCGAAATATTCTCCAAACTGATGCTCGATTCACCGTAAGACAATTGGCTCGAATGACAAACTTGTCTTTAGCAAGAGTTTATGCAATTTTGAAGAAACACCTAAAAGTTAGAAAGATAAAAGCAAGATGGATACCCCATTTGTTAACGGATGAGCAAAAGAAGACGCGTGTAACAATGGCAAAAAAACTTCTCAAAATGTACCCAAAATATAGTAAAAAGGCTTTTGATAATATAGTCACTGGTGATGAGACCTGGGTGTATTATATTGAACCAAAGCGGAAGGTTGCCAACCGAATATGGGCCACTAAAAATGCCAGACGCCCAAGTATTGCCAAACGAATACGAACGGTAAAGAAGGTTTTGTATGCTATTTTTTTCACTAATAAGGGTCCAGCTATTCAAATCTCGGTGCCAAAAGGCAGAACGGTCACAGGCAAGTTCTATAAAAACGTGAAAAAGTGACATTATTTTTGGAACGACCCTCGTACACGGGTGCGTTTACGGATACGGATTCGTGCTAATGCGAAATATCTAATAAGCTGTCCGTGTTAGTCATAGTTTCAGTAAAAATCAAGGTAAGGAGCCAATGTAGAGGAGTCGTTTGTTTCTTTGATTTCAAGTTCAGAACGGTATATACACGATCGACTAGGTCAGCAAACTCTTGTTGTTTATGCACACACATCGTCGTTATACATAAAAGTGAAATTGAAATATTTGGCTAGCTGTAGGTTTTTAATTCCCGAAACAAATTCAGCATCGTATAAAAACAAAAATAAAGTTAGCCAAAAGTTGGGCACAGTTTGTTCCTCTAGACTTAACAAGGATATTGTCAACCAGGAATCCAATCGTTCGTACAATGACTTCCTCAGTATCTTTTGTTGTGTTTTTCACGACGTATGCTCCAAAATAGCTCACAACCATGTATTTGTATCGTCGTCCGCCTTTCTTAAAAAAGAAAGATCTCATAATGAGAGACTGAACACCGTTTTTTTCAGTTTTGTATGAGGTATGTTAATGTAAAGCCCCAGTTTGCTCTGACCCCGACACCTTATCTGGTTTGGGTATCTATCTGTCAAAATGTTTAAGTCTGGTGTTAGGGCCAGAGGGAATTCGGGCTAGTTAATGTACAGGGTGGAAAATTCAAACGTTTTGACAGACGACACATGTGTTAGCTCCATGTATCTTAAAACTGACATCTAGATTCTTACCTGACAAAATGGAAGTTTTTCTGTCAAGCAAACAGACATCTGACTGAGAACAGCAGTTATTGGATTGTAAACAATCTTCTCCCGTCTTACTGCACTGTAAGTAAACAATGATAATATTAGTCAGCAGTTATTGTACTGTAAACAATCTTCTCCCGTCTTACTGCACTGTAAGTAAACAATCACGTTATAAGTCTGATTAATTGATAATTATTATCACTAACTGCAGCACTAATAGGTCATCAAGGTTCCTGATTTCTTCCCATAATTATCAATCCTTGAGCTTTGGACCCAATGGTCCAACCCGATAAGGTTGATATTTGGTCAATTATCTTTTTGCTGAATTCTGACCAACTTTGTTTCATGATGTCACAACGAAACGTTCAGCAGGGGAAAGTTTTTTTATAAAATGACCTTGACCTTTACCATGTGATCTTGATGTTTGGTCAATTGAGATCTATGTGATTTCCGATCACCTATGCTTCACAATATCGAAACACAATTTTCATTTGTGAAAAGTTACAAAATGTGACGTTGACTTTGCCCGGTTGACCATGACCTTTTGCATTGCTATTAGACCTCAGTAAGTATTTTTCTAAACTGAACATCTTGACCGAGTTTTATGTAAATCAGTCAATTGATACTTAAGTTATCAGCCAGGAGCTGAATACTGTACGACATCCGTATCTCCGATACGGGGCCCTGGTTAAAACGGTAACCAATAGTTTACACCAACAACATAACTACTTCTATTCTTATTACAGGTAATATCTGATAGTGAAAATCCTCAACAAGTTTCTGCTACAAATGAATTGTGACGATGTGAGTTATGTTCAATAAAAAACGAAGCAACACAAACTGTGAATCAACATTAAAAGGACACAAAACATGATAATGTGACATTAGACATAGTATAAGGGGGTCACTATCGGGACCAGTACATCAGCACCCAGAATAACGACGCTACACGATCATCACAAGACTGGACACTGCATTACAAAACAACAACAAGGAGAACACTGCTTGTTTTACTTTCGGTTTGAATTTATAAATTAATATACAAAATTAATATTTCTAACATTCTGGTTTCCCAAATTTACATTGTCTAGTTTTAATAATAATCCATAAATTAGTCAGAAACATCCTGTATTTCAACATTAGGTGTTTATTTGATATACATGATTTATACGCTGTAAACAATTCCCATTGTAATACATAACTACATCCTCACATAAATTGTAATCTACACAGCATATAGAGTGACGTCTTAACACACTTTTTTATCACTATTTCGGGCAAATGATGTAACTTGATCAAGTGTTGGTATTATCATGGCTAACGTTGTTGTTGTTTTTGTTAATTTTGGTAAAACTAGAACTATGTAGATACATGTAACATACATTGTCCCTAACATTCCTGTGAAGTTTCACTTGCAACTGTTCATAGGTTTATGAGGAGCTGTCTGGACCAAAGACAAATATCAAAGTGTACACATTGACACTTCTTTGACCCCTTGACTTTCAAATGGCGACTGTAAAGTATTACACAAATATGCATAAATGGAGGCATTTCAGTTATATAAAAAGCTTCTACTGATATTATTTGGTCTTAATATTGTTTTCTATGCAAATACTAAAACTGCGGAGTTTGTGGCTTTATTTTTAGAAAAAAAAATGCATTTTTGGTCTAAAACTATTTTTCCTAAAAAAGTCTCTTGTTATGTTCAGAAGTCTTAATAGTCTCTTACATTATTGAAATACCTTCCTATAGCTATATGCTATATGTGTATGGAATTATTTATACCCCCAGATGCATTTCAAATGCAAAGTAGAATCAATGTGTACGCTTTGAAAAGTCATATCCAGTCAAACAATTTTCCCTATTTTGGTGTCATATAAACACTTGTTTTGTGCAACATATGATATATATTAGCTAATTATTCCGTCCTGGAACATGCATTTTTGCGCATGTTTTGCTAAAATTTACAAACTCCTTGGCGAATTACATGTCACATGCAAAGTCGTTGGTTAACCATAATACATAACAAAACTTGGTCAAGAGGTGATTAATAAGCTTGTGAAATAACACTAAATATGCTATTCAGATGACCCCTAAGTTTCTGTACTGACCAAAGTAACATAAACTTCCCTATATACACGAGGAATGTTTCATATCAAGTTTATCTTCCTGGTACGAGTTGGAATCTGTAGTATCCACTCCACTGAGTTGTGAACTACAGTGTAGTTCGTTATGATCGAAGTATCAGTCTCACAAATTTTTTTTCTACATCCCTCACTCCAACCCCACTACCACCCCTCAAAAACCCCTTCCTCAGATTGATCTTTTTATCGACTTCCAAAAAAACAAAAATAATTATAATAGTATAACTACCCCCTGATAAGACCTTGAAATTGTATATTGCAGTTCATTTTCCGACACTGATCCAATATTCCAACTTTAATAACCAGCTATTTCACCTTTTTAAGCAAGGTTGATACCAAGGGTGTGTAATAAAGCGCAGTGAAAAATAAATAAGCTAATCTGCCACCATTTAACTATCGTTTTTTTTTTGTCATTAAAGGACCAGGAGATGTATTACTGCTGCCAGAGTTAACAATTAACGGCGATGATTGATATGTGGGCTATATGTTATAACACAGCTGATTGAACTCCGGTGAGTGATACTGTTTATTACTATGGAAATGCCCTTCTCTGTGGTATATCTGACAAATTGACAAGTCGCCTACAGAAGGTCCAGAACACGGCAGCACGTCTCGTTTCTCGAGTTAGAAAGAGAAAACACATCACTCCTGTTCTGTATTCTTTGTTCATTGCACTGGTTACCTGTGCAATACAGGTCACAATACATAATCTTGGTATACACATACAAGGCACTGGCTGGAACAGCTCCCTAGTACATAAGGGAGCTAGTTACCCTGTATCAGCCGTCACGATCACTATGGTCGGAGACAGAATCATTGTTGTGTGTCCCAAAATCGCGTACTGTGACCTATGGAAACCGGTGTTTTGGGACATTTTCGGCCACGTTATGGAATAGCTTACCATCCGCTATCCGAAAAACAATTATTTGGCCAAATTCAAGAAACATCTGAAGACGTACCTTTTCACGTCTGCATATTAGGGTACCAACTTAGACAACATGTATATACTGACATTTGTTTATCTACAGTAGATGTAGTTCGTATTTATATGCATTTTTTATATTATCACATTAGCTTTGATTGTAATAACTTCTTTATTTATGGAGTGTAAATTATCAAATTATTATCTACATGTTGTAAAGCGCTTTAGAGTAATTTTACAAATTATATAGAGCGCTAAATAAATATTGTATATTATTATTATTATTATTTTTATTGATTTTTACATAACGAACACATTCTAGTGCCATAAAATAGTCACGGTTTTGCCCCACAATTACAACGTATAGCATGGAATACAGTGGAAGTGATAATTTCTTTACTCGGGTATTTTAATGTTTGATACATTGACCGGATGTGGGGATAAAGGAGTTCAAATAGAGGTTTTTCCATTATTGTTTTCTTACGTAGTTATATTATTTATCAATAAAGCGAAAAAACATTTCTAACAACAATACTTGAGAAGTACATATGAGACCACAGGAACCTGAAAATCTGTTATAGCTAGTTTTGGATCTAAACTAGGGTGTTTATAGCAAGTTTAAACTTAAAAATTACCCTGAACACCCTAGTTAAGGTCCAAAACTAGCTGTAACAAATTCTCAGGTCCCTGTGTATGAGACATGTACGATTAGCCGCGCCTTCCATTTTGTATCTCTCCGCTTCAATATTAAAACAGATATTAGCACCAATGACTAAACATGGGGACAAACAACCAAAACAAAGTGTTTACCACCCGGACAACTAATAAATACAAATATTTACATTGACCATTGGACCTAAATATTTACAAAAATCAGAGAATATCGAAGCATCGACAAAACCATAATCCGAACTCAAAATCGATTCAACTATGGCAACATATGAACAAAGGAAAGATTTACATGGAAAACCTTGTAAAAGTACAAGAAAATAAGGCAAAACAAAATATCCTGCAAAATATGAAAAGAAAGTAGAAACAAATTGCAACGAATAATTGAAAAATGAAAGCAGTTTTTAAACTATTATATTGATAACTTGTTTTTGGCGTTATTTATCCACTGTATCTTAATTTCTGATTAATACGATTAATTGTCAAGTAAAATAAAGCTCCTTAAATCGGTTCAGTTTAAAGTGATATTTTCCATCATTGGACTGTTCCAGTTTGGAAATAACCTTACTGGTCAGTTGATTAAAAAACATGAGAAATTTATGATACATAGTGACACATAAAACAGAAACATTGGTAAACAAACGGATTATACTCAACTTTTTTTAGGACGGATGCCACACATGCTTGACTTTTGTAGGACAGTTTCCACATTTGTTGGACATTTGAAGGACAGTAGCGACACATGCTGGACTTTTGTAGGACAGTTACCACACATGTTGGACATTTGTAGGACAGTTACCACACATGCTTGACTTTTGTAGGACAGTTACCACACATGTTGGACATTTGTAGGACAGTTTTGTTGGACATTTGAAGGACAGTTACGACACATGTTGGACTTTTGTAGGACAGTTACCACACATGTTGGACATTTGTAGGACAGTTACCACACATGTTGGACTTTTGTAGGACAGTTACGACACATGTTGGACTTTTGTAGGACAGTTACCACACATGCTGGAATTTTTAGGACAGCTACCACTCGTGCTTGCCTTTTGTAGGTAATAGAGGCATGTTTTGCACACGGCTCGCCGAGGGGTCAACAAAACCATTATTTTCCTTTTTACACGAAAACCCTTGAAAATGTACTACAGAAAATCAGTACAGTCCTCAGTCAATCTAGACTGGTGAACACCAAACCATTAGTCAATCTAGACTGGTGAACACCATTCTGAAGTGATCACAGCCCTCAGTCAATCTAGACTGGTGAACACCAAACCATTAGTCAATCTAGACTGGTGAACACCATTCTGAAGTGATCACAGCCCTTAGTCAATCTAGACTGGTGAACGCCATCTGAAGTGATCACAGCCCTTAGTCAATCTAGACTGGTGAACGCCATTCTGAAGTGATCACAGCCCTCAGTCAATATAGACTGGTGAACGCCAAACCATTAGTTAATCTAGACTGGTGAACACCGTTCTGAAATGATCACAGCCCTTAGTCAGTATAGACTGTTGAACACCAAACCATTAGTCAATCTAGACTGGTGAACATCAAACCATTAGTCAATCTAGACTGGTGAACACCATTCTGAAGAGATCACAGCCCTCAGTCAGTATAGAATGGTGAACACCAAACCATTAGTCAATCTAGACTGGTGAACACCGTTCTGATGTGATCACAGCCCTTAGTCAATCTAGACTGGTATACACCAAACCATTAGTCAATCTAGACTGGTGAACACCATTCTGAAGTGATCACAACCCTCAGTCAATCTAGACTGGTGAACACCATTCTGAAATGATCACAGCCCTTAGTCAATCTAGACTTGTGAACACCAAACCATTAGTCAATCTAGACCGGTGAACACCGTTCTGGAGTGATCACAGCCCTTAGTCAATCTAGACTGGTGAACACCGTCCTGGATTGATCACAGCCCTCAGTCAATCTAGACTGGTGAACACCATTCTGAAGTGATCACAGCCCTCAGTCAATCTAGACCGGTGAACACCATTCTGAAGTGATCACAACTCTCAGTCAATCTAGACTGGTGAACACCATTCTGAAGTGATCACAGCCCACAGTCAATCTGGACTGGTGAACACCGTTCTGGAGTGATCACAGCCCTTAGTCAATCTAGACTGGTGAACACTAAACCCTTAGTCAATCTAGACTGGTGAACACCTTTCTGAAGTGATCACAGCCCTCAGTCAATCTAGACCGGTGAACACCAAACCATTAGTCAATCTAGACTAGTGAACATCATTCTGAAGTGATCAAAGCCTTCAGTCAATCTAGACTGGTGAACACCGTTCTGAAGTGAGCACAGACCTCAGTCAGTATAGACTGGTGAACACCATTCCAAAGTGATCACGTGATCACAGCCCTTAGTCAATGGGGACTATAAGGTTTAATCAATGATGATTGGTGAGCAGTTTTCAGATGTTTTAAGTATCTTTCCCCTTTAGGTCGTTAAACATTTTGCCCATAACCAGAACCATAAATACCTCTAAACTGATATCATGTATTGCTATTAATGATCAAATGGGTCATAGACTATGTAGTTAGAAATAGAAAATAAAAAGTAAAGGGATAATAAATACCAGGATCTTACAGGCCAAACAATGTATTAACTCAGTCTGTGACTTATCGCAGGTCGGGTCGATCATAGCTGTGGCAAAGAGACGATTATTAGACTTTGGCTGTAGCGGATATTAGCCAATTTGTAACCCTTATACATGGTCGTTATGTCTTACGCTTTATAAGGCAGCAACAACGGACCGTTTATGAGCCTAATATACATAGTTATAAGGTCCAGGAAAAGAAACTGTGTTCCATTTTGCATTCTCCTTTCGTATTTTCTGCATGACCACTTGGTCTTATGTATGTTGATCACGTTATTCTTATGCTCGTCTATATTTTCACACTTTTAATAAGAGCACCAAATTATCGCCGACTTGCGCCGAATAATTTTCTACTTGGGTGGATCAACAGACGAGCCGTGTGCAAAACATGCCTCTATTACCTACAAAAAGGCAAGCACGAGTGGTAGCTGTCCTACAAATGTCCAGCATGTGTCGTTACTGTCCCACAAAAGTCCAACATGTGTGGTAGCTGTCCTAAAAAGTCAAGCATGTGTGGTAACTGTCCTACAAATGTCCAACATATGTGGTAACTGTCCTTCAAATGTCCAACATGTGTGGTAGCTGTCCTACAAATGTCCAGCATGTGTCGTTACTGTCCCACAAAAGTCCAGCATGTGTGGTAGCTGTCCTAAAAAGTCAAGCATGTATGGTAACTGTCCTACAAATGTCCAACATATGTGGTAACTGTCCTTCAAATGTCCAACATGTGTGGTAGCTGTCCTAAAAAGTCAAGCATGTGTCGTTACTGTCCCACAAAAGTCCAACATGCGTGGTAACTGTCCTACACAAGTCCAGGATGTGTCGTTACTGTCCTACAAAAGTCCAACAAGTGTGGAAACTGTCCTACAAATGTCCAACAAGTGTGGAAACTGTCCTACAAAAGTCAAGCATGTGTGGCATCCGTCCTAAAAAAGTCGAGTATAATCCGTTTGTTTACCAGTGTTTCTGTTTTATGTGTCACTATGTATCATAAATTTCTCATGTTTTTTAATCAACTGACCAGTAAAGTTATTACAAAATATTTCCAAACTGGAACAGTCCAATGATGGAAAATATCACTTTAAACTTTACCGATTTAAGGAGCTTTATTTTACTTGACAATTAATCTTATTAATCAGAAATTAAAATACAGTGGATAAATAACGCCAAAAACATGTTATCAATGTAATAGTTTAAACACTGCCTTCATTTTCAAATTATTTGTTGCAATTTTCTTCTACTTTCTAATCATATTTTGCAGGATCTTTTGTTTTTACGCCTGGTCTTATTCTCTTGTACTTTTACAAGGTTATACATGTAAATCTTTCCTTTGTTCATATGTTGCCCATAGTTGTTGAATCGATTTTGAGTTCAGATTATATTTTTGTTGACGCTTCAGTATTTTCGGATTTTTGTTAATATTTAGTTCCAATCGTCAATGTAATTATTTGTGTTGATAAGTTGTCCGGGTGGTAAAACCCTTTGTTTTGGTTGTTTGTCCCCATGTCTAGTCATTGGTGCTAATATCTGCTTTAATATTGAAGCGGAGAGATATAAAATGTAAGGCGTTTCTAATCGTATATGTTTCATACACTGGGACCTGAGAATTTGTTATAGCTAGTTTTGGACCTTAACTAGGATGTTGAGAGTATTTTTAAGTTTAAACTTGCTCTAAACACCCTAGTTTAGGTCCAAAACTAGCTTAACAAATTATCAGGTTCCTGTGGTCTCATATGTACTTCTAAAGTATTGTTGTTGGAGATGGTTTTCGCTTTATTGATAAATAATATAACATCCGAAGAAAACAATAATGGAAAAACCTCTATTTGCACTCCTTTATCCCCACAGCAGGTGAATGAATCAGGCATTGAAATACCCGAGTAAAGAAATAATCACTACCTCTGTATCCCATGCTATACGTTGTAACTGTGGGGCAAAACCGTGACCATTTTTTGGCACTAGAATTTTGTTAGTTATGTAAAAAATCAATAAACAGTATCGCTCACCGGAGTTCAACCAGCTGTGTTATAATATATAGCCCAGATATCAATCATCGCCGTTAAATGTTAACTTTGGCCGCAGTAATACATCTCCTGGTCCTTCAGTAACAAAAACACCGATATTTAAATAAAGTAGCAGATTAGCTGATTTATTTTTCAATGCGCTTTATTACACACCCTTGGTATCAATCTTGTTTTAAAAGGTGAAATAGCTGGTTATTAAAGTTGGAATATTGGATCAGTGTCGGAAAATGAACTGCAATATACAATTTCAAGGATGTGTAAACATATTCAAAAATTGCAAAACGACTTTAACATTGATCTAATTGAGTAAGGAATGGAAGTAAGATATATTGATAAAAGCCTGACTGAGAAATTAAATATGTGAGCGATATGAAAAGATGTTGATAAGTATTTGTTAAGTGTCAATATCCATTACATAAAGAGATACTTCAGCACCACTTTAATTTGACGGAAAGTTTGTTACATCGAATCATAATTGATTAGTATTTCGACCTTTGAGAAAAATATCAATATCAAGAATATCAAAACATAAACGAGGTCCAAAACGTTAAGCTTTGTGATATTAGAATTCATAAACTTTTATATAACTTTTTTACATGACATAGTAAAAACAAGATCACGAAAAACGTGTCAGGGGAGGTGACCATACACATTCCCTGACTAGGTACAGGCGAAAATTAGGCATAAGATAATACCCAAAACAAAGTTAGATGTGAACTCAATAGTTCAAGTATCGAATGCCATAAAACATTGTGTATCGGAAGGCTGCAAATGTGATACCATCAAATCTACCAACCTACTTCTTGTTAACCTGCATTTAATGGAATAATAAAGAAGACATATTAAAGATTTTTATGAATGTGTGTCTAATGAATAATAAGGTAATTAAATAATGGGAAAAGTGGAAGAAAGTATTACTTCAATATTTGATAATACATAAAGGTGAAAGACTTTGAACTAAATGTGAAAATAATCTGATGGGGAAAATGGCAAAGGATATGTGAACATGTAGTACCTACCAGTGACTTATTAATTTTGTTCTATTTTCTGAGACATTGTAAATACATTATAAGGAATGTGTTCGTGCTGCTTGCAAAACGTACATTGTTTTAACTACCACATAAAATACATAAGTTACAGATATAACAAATTGTAATGAACTAAATACATTAAAAACATATAACATGACAGTTATCTAAACGGGAAACTCGTGGGAGAGACGATCAAGAAACTAACATGCAACTCAAAGACGTAATTTGTTCGCATGCAATTATCGCTAAACGACTCATTTATAACAATTGAAATTTATGTTTGCTTTATTAATGTCTGATTGTTGTTACGGGGGGGGGGGGGGGGGGGGTCCACTTTTTATATAACAAAGAAAAGCATTGATAAAGGAAAACAATGGCAAATCAATCGTAGTCTATTCCATACTTAACCAACAGGTAAATTACCTTTCCATTAATGTTACACATATTTAATACTTATAATCATGTTGACCGACTCAAAACAAAAATGGAGTTTTGGACACTCATCTATAAAGGGGTGACATTAATACATGGTAAAACACGGTGAAAATTCCCATTAAAAAACTATTTATCTTAATATTTCGATTTATTTGTAAAGTGCAAAAGTATCACAAAATAAAATAGCAACTTTTTCTTAGCATATCAACACAATGACTAGAAAATATTCAAAAAATCTTTAATGCTGTATTATTATGGGTACGTTAAATATGATCAGGTTTCAGCTTTTATAACCCCACCTTAGATAGCAGGATTCACCAAAAATGTAAACACAGGTAAAACACAGGTAAATACACAGGTAAATACATGTAAATGATACCAATAACACTAAGAAAGAGACTATAATCCTTCTAACAACATTCTTCTCCACGTGTGTGGTTTTTTTTTAGGTTGGGAGCGTAGAATACAGCCGTTGCAACGTGGACGTTTACTATATACAAAAATGTTTGTTTAACAGATAGTGAACAAATAATTCCCTGAAAGAATCACTTTCCTATTTGGATATCATTCTATTTTTTCGAAGCTAATAGATGCCAAAGTGAATCGGATGCCCATTAAGTCTCTCTCTTTTTCATACTTAATATGGGAAATGTTTGTTTGTGATAACGTTTATCTTCAAATTTGAACTTAGAAGTGTCTGATACAACTTAAATTCTTTTAATGTTTGCGTTTTATTTAAGAACCAAGTGTTAGAAATATCAAGCTGAAATAGAAAAAGAAAACTTGACGTATCTTTTCATGAGAATAAAAAAAAAGTGATACTGTGGTAGGAAGTGTAAAAATGCCCAATCTTGGTCACTGACAGTACAGACGTACAAGTATCGTACTGACAAACAAAATGGCAACCTCTTAAATATGGGAAACCGACTTTACAAAACTTTCACTAAGCAAAAATATTCTTAGACTACCAAAACCATGAAACAAAACAAAAATGTTGTACTTTACAAAAAATCGTCCTACAAAACTTGTCACCAAGTCAAGCGTTTGTATACCAATACCTAGCTTATGGTATAAAAAAATCAGAGAATACCAAAGCGTCAACAAACCAATAATTCGAAATAACTCTGACTTACCAACTCCTCCAGCTGGATGTCTTTCCAGTCTTTGCCTGCCGCCCTGTTACTGTACCTGGTGAGCCAGGCCTCTGACACACACACCGAAAACAGGATCGCCATAGCAAGGATAAAAGCGTGGTCCTTCATATTCACAAATAAGACCTTTTCTCCTGAGGGAATGTCCGATTCCGGTAACTCGAACTAAAACTATCCCGCCTGTTTTTTTTTTGTTTTGTTCCTGGCTGTAAGACAGAATTCAGTCTATTAGTTGCTTTCCTCTACCTCTAATTTGGTTCATCAACAGAAGTCAGCCGTAAATGTAAGTATCCCATAAGAGGGGGTAAATAGGCATCGACTGTCTTCGTGTCGAACTCTTACTCTCTTTAGAACTATAATAAAAATCATGGACCTCGTCTCCTGGTAATGACCAAGCGTCTATTAAGTCAGATTGTGCGTCGAAATTATTGGCCAATAAGAGGCCAGCGTCACAAAGTAATCAATATCCAAGTAGCACACTATGAGCAATAGAACATTGCCAGGGAGGATCTCTATACAAGCGTATTTAGGCGGAGCTCTTGCAGCGCAAATTCTTATACCGGCGTATTTAGGCGGAGCTCTGTCAGCGCGAATCCCTATACCGGCGTATTTAGGCGGAGCTCTCAAAGCGCGAATCCCTATACCAGCGTATTTAGGCGGAGCTCTGTCAGCGCGAATCCCTATACCGGTGTATTTAGGCGGAGCTCTGTCAGGGCGAATCCCTATACCGGTGTATTTAGGCGGAGCTCTGTCAGGGCGAATCCCTAAACAGGAGAAGCTCTGTTTGCCTTTGGTTTCTATACGAGAACTGCACCGCGAATCCATCCATGTATTCCATTAAAATCTGTTTATTTTGTTTTGTTTTACCCGTGTGAGTAGGCGGTATAGTTGATATGTAGATGATCAAAGAATGAGGAATGGCAAACATGTCATGTTGTTCTACATCATATTAAATAGTAACGAATTTTCAAATTTTCAAAAGTGATTTACAAACTGAATTAACAACTTTTAAAGTGAATTCCACCTCTCCCCTCTTATTTCTTGGACTACAGGCGTAAGATTAACGCTAAATGAGATCATGAATATTCATGGTTATCCTCTCAGCTGACTCGAACCACAGAGCATGGTTTTTTTGTGACTTACCGTTAGCTCTCTGTGGTTGACGTCAAACATTAATCTGAGACTATTAAAGACGTATTATTCTACTTCACTGACTGGCACCGACTTCCGATTGGCTCCTGCTCTGGTGCATGCTGGGTCCAACTTTCCATCTCTGTTAATTTAAGTCTATACCTCTAAAGAGTATTATATTGTGTCCCCGAGTGGGGTATGGTAAATACTCTATCCTATATTGGTTACAAAAGTATTCACACTTGCATATTCTTGCCCATTGCAGATCTGATATAAGTTGGCCATATCTTCTCTATCCGTTATATATTCCTAACCTCCATTAACTTTCTTCATACCCAATGTTATAAATGGGGAATCAGCTTAGTGACACGACGCGGAACGTTGTCCAGTGTTTGTACTGTCTTTGTTTATTTGGTTTATTTTGTTTCACGTCTTATTTACAGGCTGGTTTATTATAGGACGTGCCAGGTATTTTGAGGTGGATGAAAGCCTGGGTACCCAGAGAAAAGCCACCGACCTATAATCAGTATCTAGCAACTTCCCCGCGTGGTGTTTAGAACTCGAAACCCAGAGGTGGAGGGCAAGTGGTAGAATATCGGGACACCTTAACCACTCGGGCACTTTGTTGATATGGAAAACCAAACAGATATACAAATGAGGTGACCAACGACTAGATCAGACCGAGGAACACTCCCTCATTTTCTGATCAATTTTCAGCACCCCATTCAAAAAATGCTTCGTCTATCAAATAATTTGATTTTCTCATCCTGTAAGTTACAATACCGCATATCATTATTAAAGTTTTCTATTAAAGGTAGACGATAATATGTATTTATGGTTGTGAACTATCTTGGAACATACTTAGGAGTTATGAGGAAGATATCGTATGAATGAATGAATTTCTAGTCGACAATATTTTTGTTGAGTATTGAGGAAAGGTTTTCCAGCAGACCCACGGGAACAAACTGTGCTCACTTGGTTTTGTTTTCATACAAGGTTGAAGTTGTAAAAGATTATCAGAACGGGTAACAAAAACCTTGCCAAATGTTTTAATTTCAGTTTCAGATATATAAACAATATATTGTCAATAAACAACAAGTATATTTGCTGACAAAACAAACATCAGATATTTACATAAACTTAAGACACACGGATTAAAAAGATTTTCTTGTATTCTTGAAGATTGACATTTTTGAATATGCTCATTAGTGTGTTTACTTGTTGTGATTGAGAATGATGACTCGGTTCTCACTTTAAACATGACGACTTCGAATTTTCGATCGTGAATGTTCCCTTTCTTGTTAGTGACATCCCTTCTTTTCCAATCTGAATTGTTTACATGTCGCAGTTAATTCGTTATTCTATGGCTTGCTCTAATTATTGAGTTTTTTTGGATAGATATCGGCTGCTGACGAACAAACTTACGGCATAGGGATTCGAGAGATGCCAGCTAATAAAGACTATGAGCTTTTAAAAGTCGCCATCTTGGTATCATTTGCATCCGTGTGTGATATAAAGATGAACGTTTCGAAATATGCTCGTTAGTATGTCTACTTGTGACTGATGATGATGGCAAAGTTCTCGTGTGGAGGATATGACATCGACTTGGATGTGGCCTAGTTTTTACATGACGGATGTCGTCGATAGATCAATGTAAGAACCGAATAATTTCCCGAGCAGAACAAAATACTGATGTTACTCCTTATCTAGGTGGTTAGCTTTGATTAATGGGGACGTAAGTAGGACTGATCTTTACAGCTGAAAGATGTGCCTTATTTTGTTATAGGTAGTATATATTTGTATAAATGGCGGATGACAATATATATTTTTTATATATTGTCATTTTGGCGGATAATTCTTTTCGTCCGCTCACCTTTGCTTATATTTTATTGTGGATTGTGAAATCATAACAAAATTTAAACAAATTTAATCACAAATTGGATTATAACAAGTATTCAACTATACTCAAATATTCAGAATTTAAATCAAACGTCCACTTCTCAAAAACTGAGCCAATTTATCGCCACTCAACTGTTTTGGTTTCTTATTTTGCATTTGTGTCTTATTTAATTATACAATGAAGCAAACAGAGCTTCACAGCATGGAGATGGTATATAAAAATCGGTATTGTGCGGAGGGTCAGCACTTTGTTAAATGGAACATCATGGATAAAAATAATTCTATGGTGATTTACAGAATAAGCAAAAGTAGCATTGGAGTATATTTCCCTGTGTGAACGTGTAGATACAATATACTTTCCCCTTCATCTACACTGACTTTGAGATTAGGAACATTTCATGTCTATCTATCTCCCTATTTGTAAACTCGCTGCTGTCATAGGCCGTTCCAGCTCTGGGTGTATCATACAAAATTGACATATTCAAGCAATAAGCAGTACTGTTAAAATAAACAATATGTCTACATTTTGGAAGGATGCCAAGTGGCAGTGAACCGAACTGGCTCTGCTTTCTACTAAAATGTAACCCGGCCGTTGCTGATAATCATCTTTGCAAATATTTGTGTATTTGGCTTACCTCATTGCCTTGGGCAAAATTATTGTTTCGCTAAAATTGTTATTTAAGACATTTGACTGTGACAATATTTACCGCCTAAAGGGGCACAAATAGAAACACCTACATCTTTCCTTACTTGTAAATGTTTCCGCATTTCACACTATTTAACCAAAGAAATTGAATATATCTAAAATATCCGGCTATTTTCATTTAGTGTTGTTTAAATAAAGCACAATGCAATAGTTTTAATAAAAAATGATGAAAAAGAGAATTTACTAGATTGTATGAGATGGGTGGAATACACGGTAGGTCGCTATGGTTGCCATTATCAAGTTTTACAAAGAGGCTATGTCCTAACATAGTTCGATCGGAAGTTTAAAGATTTCCGTTTCGGCTTGTCTAAGTCAGACATATCATTACTCCTACACTACGAAGAAGATGGACGATTACAAGAAAGCATGAGGCGAAAAAGTCCTTAAAATATTTACAAATCTTTTTATTGATGTTTCTTTGCGTCAGGCATTATAATTATTCCCCCCACGAGATTTTTTTCCAAACACGAGATTTATACCTTACGTGTCAAATTGTAACTAATCTTGTCTACCTAGTCCAGGGTAATTGACACAGTAAGTGCCGTACCCTAGCAGGTCCATAATTTTAGCTATTCCTGCGCGGGTCGAGGTAATGATCTCCGCCAGTGTTATGGGAGTTTGTGTTATTGATTGTATGGCAAAAGAAGTTATCAGACAGATTGAAGACGGCCAATGGCGAGCAACACCAGAGAACCACAACAGTTAATGTCAAAAGTGAAAGTGATTACTGATACGGTATTGAACATTAATCAAATATCGTTTATGTTAGACGGATACTAACGATACTAGTTCTGGAACTTTCAAAACTTTTGGGTGAATTTATTTGAAGCGAAAAAGGTGCACTTAAACTTGCATAAAACGTAACAAGTGAGCTATATAAAGCTGGAACAAACACTCCTATGGATGACACGAACAGTATAAAGTTGGTTGTGTTATTAAAACTAATCAGAGAATACAGAATTAAGCGTCTACAAAATATAACCATAACTCAATATCAATTACAGTAGGGGAAAATATGAACAAAGGGAAGATTTACATTGAGACCCTGGAACAATCAATAATACCAGGTGTTCCGGAAGAGTAAGCGTCTTCTGCTTCGTCGACGACACTCGACATGTAAATCTTGGTCACATCCAAGTCAATGTAACGTCCTGTAAGAGAGAACATTGGCATCACTATCAGTACTTTTGCTTATAATGTAAATCATCATAGAATTATTTTTATCCATGATGTTCCATATAACAAAGTACTGACCCTCCTCACAATATCCATTTTCATATACCATCTCCATGCTGTGAAGCTCCGTTTGCTTCATTGTATAAGACACAAATGCAAAATAAAAACCAAAACAAATGAGTGGCGATAAATTGGCCCACTTCTTGAGAAGTGGACGTTTTATTTAAATTTTGAATATTTTAATATAGTTGAATACTTGTTATAATCCAATTTGTGATTAAATTTGTTAAAATTTTGTTATAATTTCACAATCCACAATAAAATATAAGCAAAGGTGAGCGGACGAAAAAGAATTATCCGCCAAAATGACAATATATAAAAAATATATATTTTCATCCGCCATTTATACAAATATATACTACCTATAACAAAAATAAGGCACATCTTTTAGCTGTAAAGATCAGTCTGACTTACAACCCCATTAATCAAAACTAACCACCTAGATAAGGAGTAACATCAGTATTTTGTTCTATTCGGAAATTATTCGGTTCTTACATTGAACACATTATCTATCGACGACATCCGTCTTGTAAAAACTAGGCCACATCCAAGTCGATGTCATATCCTCCACACGAGAACGTTGCCATCACCATCAGTCACAAGTAGACATACTAACGAGCATATTCCGAAACGTTCATCTTCATATCACACACGGATACAAATGAGACCAAGATGGCGACTATTAAAAGTTCATTGTCTTCATCAACTTGCAACTCTCGATTCTGTATGCCGTATAAATTTGTTCGTCAGCAGCCTACGAATGTCATAGAAATCTCAATAGTTAGAGCAAGCCATAGAATAACGAATTAACTGCGACATGTTAACAACAAAGATTAGAGAAGGGATGTCGCTATCAAGAAAGGGAAAGTCATAAAACATTGCTCTTGAACTACAGATTTGGTGAGCAGTGTTGAGAACAATTAAACAGTGTTCCTGAACTACAGAGTTGGTTAGCAGTGTTGAGAACCATTAAACAGTGTTCCTGAACTACAAACTTGGCGAATCGCGTTCAGAATCATTAAACAGTGCTCCTGAACTAAAAACTTGGTGAGCCGTGTTGAGAAGCATTAAATAGTGTTCCTGAACTACAGATTTGCTGAGCCGTGTTCAGAATCATTAAACGGTGCTCCTGAACTACAAACTTGGCGGACCGCGTTCAGAATCATTAAACAAGGCTCCTGAACTACCAACTTGGCGGACCGCGTTCAGAATCATTAAACAGAGTTCATCAACTTATAGATTTTGTGAGCAGTGTTCAGAATTATTTGAAAGTTACATTATACCTTAGCTACACTTATTGACTTATTGAGCAATTTGAAGAATCATTTAGTGTCTTCAAACTAAAGACTGGTGGGCTATATTTAGAATCGATATATAATGTCTTGGAACTAGAGACATGAAGAGCTAAATTTAGAATCAATAGTACAAAAATCAAATTGAGGGAGGCGCTTATACCAATCTATTTTGTCAATAGGGCAAATTACCGCTCCTTAATTTATAGCTGCAAACATTAAGGATCTTCCAGGACGTCGCGTGCATGTCATTAATGACTAGCCAAAAATACGTGTGTAATTACAATGGTTAAAACACGCATATAAACGTGGTGAGCTGCAATGGTACTAACCACATCACAGGCTAGCTCTACTCCAACTATTTACTGGGGAGTTGGCATTCCGATTCAAATTACCTTCCTTAATTTCACGATGGTATTGATTGGGACAGAGCGACATCACTCCTATCCTCGAGAAGTGTCTAAGTTTTCTTGTTACAACAAACTCTATCCTGTGTCGCCCACACAGCTTAACATGAAATAGGTCCATGTCCTATTGACTCAACGGTTCTCTAAATCAAACATTACGTTATAAAATGTGTCGAATATAGCATGGCATGGTTGAGTAAGTAACAAGTTCTGATTTTGTTTGGTTTGGTTTGATTGATTTCACGTCCACCAGAATATACGGTGATAAAGGATCTCCGTGTCCAAAATAGCTAAGGCCAACTCCCTGTCGACAACCTCGTCCAAAAGTATACGGTGATAATAAAGGATCTCCCTGTTGACATCCTGTTCCCAGAATATACGGCATCAAAGGATCTCCCTGTCGACATCCTCGCCCCAAAATATACGGTGATAGAAAACCTCCCTGTCGACATCCTCGTCCCAAAGTATACGGCGATAAAGGATCTCCCTGTCGACATCCTCGTCCCAAAATATACGGTGATAGAAAACCTCCCTGTCGACATCCTCGTCCCAAAATATACGGCGATAAAGGATCTCCCTGTCGCCATTCTCGTCCCAAAGTATACGGTGAGAAAGGATCTCCCTGCCGACATCCTCGTCCCAAATTATACGGCATTAAAGGGTCTCCCTGCCGACCTCCTCGTCCCAAAGTATACGGCGATTAAGAACCTCCCTGTCGACATCCTCGCACCAAAATATACGGTGAGAAAGGATCTCCCTGCCGACATCCTCGTCCCAAAATATACGGCATTAAAGGGTCTCCCTGCCGACATCCTCGCCCCAAAATATACGGTTAGAAAGGATATCCCTGTTGACATCCTCGTCCCAAAATATACGGCATTAAAGGGTCTCCCTGCCGACATCCTCGCCCCAAAATATACGGTTAGAAAGGATATCCCTGTCGACATCCTCGTCCCAAAATATACGGTGAAAAAGGATCTCCATGTCGACATCCTCGTCCCAAAATATACGGTGATAAAGGATCTCCCTGCCGACATCCTCGCTCCAAAATATACGGTGAGAAAGGATCTCCCTGCCGACATCCTCGTCCCAAATTATACGGCATTAAAGGGTCTCCCTGCCGACATCCTCGTCCCAAAGTATACGGCGATTAAGAACCTCCCTGTCGACATCCTCGCACCAAAATATACGGTGAGAAAGGATCTCCCTGCCGACATCCTCGTCCCAAAATATACGGCATTAAAGGGTCTCCCTGCCGACATCCTCGCCCCAAAATATACGGTTAGAAAGGATATCCCTGTTGACATCCTCGTCCCAAAATATACGGCATTAAAGGGTCTCCCTGCCGACATCCTCGCCCCAAAATATACGGTGAGAAAGGATATCCCTGTCGACATCCTCGTCCCAAAATATACGGTGAGAAAGGATCTCCCTGCCGACATCCTCGTCCCAAATTATACGGCATTAAAGGGTCTCCCTGCCGACATCCTCGTCCCAAAGTATACGGCGATTAAGAACCTCCCTGTCGACATCCTCGCACCAAAATATACGGTGAGAAAGGATCTCCCTGCCGACATCCTCGTCCCAAATTATACGGCATTAAAGGGTCTCCCTGCCGACATCCTCGTCCCAAAGTATACGGCGATTAAGAACCTCCCTGTCGACATCCTCGCACCAAAATATACGGTGAGAAAGGATCTCCCTGCCGACATCCTCGTCCCAAAATATACGGCATTAAAGGGTCTCCCTGCCGACATCCTCGCCCCAAAATATACGGTTAGAAAGGATATCCCTGTTGACATCCTCGTCCCAAAATATACGGCATTAAAGGGTCTCCCTGCCGACATCCTCGCCCCAAAATATACGGTGAGAAAGGATATCCCTGTCGACATCCTCGTCCCAAAATATACGGTGAGAAAGGATCTCCCTGCCGACATCCTCGTCCCAAATTATACGGCATTAAAGGGTCTCCCTGCCGACATCCTCGTCCCAAAGTATACGGCGATTAAGAACCTCCCTGTCGACATCCTCGCACCAAAATATACGGTGAGAAAGGATCTCCCTGCCGACATCCTCGTCCCAAAATATACGGCATTAAAGGGTCTCCCTGCCGACATCCTCGCCCCAAAATATACGGTTAGAAAGGATATCCCTGTTGACATCCTCGTCCCAAAATATACGGCATTAAAGGGTCTCCCTGCCGACATCCTCGCCCCAAAATATACGGTTAGAAAGGATATCCCTGTCGACATCCTCGTCCCAAAATATACGGTGAGAAAGGATCTCCATGTCGACATCCTCGTCCCAAAATATACGGTGATAAAGGATATCCCTGTTGACATCCTCGTCCCAAATATACGGTGATGAAGGATCGTATAGCCTTTTTCAACGATGTTGAAAGAAGCATGACTGGTACATTTTTTTTATTCTTCTCTATATATAATCTTTTGTATCATACTTTTAATCCTGTCTTACATTTTTGTATATCTAACATGATATCAAAGCCTGTCAGATTCATAGGCTTGTACTTAATGTATGTGAACTTGCGTTTTTGTTAGTCGAGATTATATACTTTTAGGGGGAGGTTTGGTCTCTAACAACTCCCCCCCCCCACCCCCCACAACCAACAAACCAAGTAGATGACTAAATCTAATTTGAACGTTAAAAATTCGTCTGCAAAGAAGCTGTAGTTAGAATTGCCTAAAACTAAATAAGTCTGCTGCTCCAGTCGCGGAACACGGTAAAATGTTCATTTGGTTGTCCAAATTGAGTTTTGATTCAAATCACAATGAAATCATGTTCTTTACCCTGTGTTCACGCACCATACAACGAGGTGTCTAATTTGATATATATCTAATCAGAAAACCGAGGCCGGTCAAGCTATCCGGTATACAACTTGGCATTAGTTCCACTCTCAGCAGCAGTAATGATGCAGCCTGTGTGCACAAACTAACTAATAGACCATAACAAGCGTGTTTGGAGAAGAAAGATTGTTTTGGTACAAAAAAGGCAAGGCTATGTTTAATGGTTGTTTTGCCATACCGTGTGATAGACGTCTAAGGGATGGTGGTTTCTGTCAGGTCGTGTGATAGACGTTCAAGGGATGGTGGTCTTGGTCAGGTCGTGTGCGAAACGTTCAAGGGATGGTGGTTTCTGTCAGGTTGTTTGACAAACGTTCAAGAGATGATGGTTTCTGTCATGTCGTGTGACAAACGTTCAAGGGAATGTGATTTTTGTCAGGTCGTGTGACAAACGTTCAAGGGATGGTGATTTCTGTCAGGTCGTGTGACAAACGTTCAAATGATGGTGGTCGTGGTAAGGTCGTGTGACAAACGTTCAAGGGAGGTTGGTTTCTGTCGTGTCGTGTGACAAACGTTCAAGGGATGGCGGTTTCTGTGAGGTCGTGTGATAGACGTTCAAGGGATGGTGGTTTCTGTCAGGTCGTGTGATAGACGTTCAAGGGATTGGGGTCTTGGTCAGGTCGTGTGACAAACGTTCAAGGGATGGTGGCTTCTGTCAGGTCGTGTGACAAACGTTCAAAGGATGGTGGTTTTTGTCAGGTCATGTGACAAACGTTCAAGGGATGGTGGTTTCTGTCAGGTCGTGTGACAAACTTTCAAGGGATGGTGATTTTTTTCAGGTCGTGTGACAAACGTTCAATGGATGGTGGTTTTTGTCAGGTCGTGTGACAAACGTTCAAGGGATGGTGGTCTTGGTCAGGTCGTGTGATAAACGTTCAAGGGATGGTGATTTTTGTCAGGTCATGTAAAAACGTTCAATGGATGGTGGTTTTTGTCAGGTCGTGTGACAAACGTTCAAGGGATGGTGGTATTGGTCAGGTCGTGTGATAAACGTTCAAGGGATGGTGATTTTTGTCAGGTCGTGTGATAGACGTTCAAGGGATGGTGGTTTTTGTCAGGTCGTGTGACAAACGTTCAATGGATGGTGGTTTTTGTCAGGTCGTGTGACAAACGTTCAAGGGAGGTTGGTTTCTGTCGTGTCGAGTGACAAACGTTCAAGGGATGGCGGTTTCTGTCAGGTCGTGTGATAGACGTTCAAGGGATGGTGGCTTCTGTCAGGTCGTGTGACAAACGTTCAAAGGATGGTAGTTTTTGTCAGGTCATGTGACAAACGTTCAAGGGATGGTGGTTTCTGTCAGGTCGTGTGACAAACGTTCAAGTGATGGTGATCTTGGTAAGGTCTTGTGACAAACGTTCAAGGGATGGTGGTCTTGGTCAGGTCGTGTGACAAACGTTCAAGGGATGGTGGTTTCTGTGAGGTCGTGTGATAGACGTTCAAGGGATGGTGGTTTTTGTCAGGTCGTGTGACAAACGTTCAATGGATGGTGGTTTTTAGGTCACCTGAGACGAAGTCTCAAGTGACCTATTCTAATCGCCTTTTGTCCGTCGTCGTCCGTCGTCCGTCGTGCGTCGTCCGTCGTGCGTCGTGCGTCCGTAAACTTTTTACATTTTCGACTTCTTCTCCAAAACCGCTGAACCAAATTCAATGAAATTTTACAGGAAGCTTCCATGGCTGAGGGTGAACCAAAATTGTGAATTATATGGTCCCCACCCCCCAGGGGCATGCGGGGCGGGGCCAAAAAGGGTCAAATTGACTAAAACTTCAAAAATCTTCTCCTCTACTCTCAGATATGGTAGAATCAAATACTCTTCATAGATGGAAGGGTCTTAAGGTGCTTTACCAAAATTGTGAATTTCATGACCCTGGGGTCTCATGTTTGCCCCTGGGAAGGGGGTAAACTTTACTATAGTTTATATAGGGAAATCACATTTTTGACTATTTTTTGTTGGATTTGTATTGGAATTCATTCTTACTTGTATCAAATTATCAGCATGGGATGACACTTTGATGGTATGTACATGTTGGCCCTAGTTGACCCCGTTGGGCCTGCGGGGCAGGGCCAAAAAGGGTCAAATTGACAAAAATTTCAAAAATCTTCTTCTCTACTCTTAGATATGGTAGAATCAAATACTCTTCATAGATGGAAGGGTCTTAAGGTGCTTTACCAAAATTGTGAATTTTATGACCCTGGGGTCTCATGTTTGCCCCTGGGAAGGGGGTAAACTTTACTATAGTTTATATAGGGAAATCACATTTTTGACTATTATTTGTTGGATTTGTATTGGAATTCATTCTAACTTGTATCAAATTATCAGCATGGGATGACACTTTGATGGTATGTACATGTTGGCCCTAGTTGACCCCCAGGGGCTGGAGGGCGGGGCCAAAAAGGGTCAAATTGACAAAAATTTCAAAAATCTTCTTCTCTTCTCCCAGATATGGTAGAATCAAATACTCTTCATAGATGGAAAGGTTTTAAGGTTCTTTACCAAAATTGTGAATTTCATGACTCTGGGGTCTTGCATCTCCCGCTGTGGAGGGGGTTAAGTTTACTATAGTAAATTGGCAGAAAAAAAACATTTTTTTGCATTATTTGTTTAATTCCCATTAGAAATGATGCAAATTTGGTTGAAATTATCAATATGACATGACTTTTGAGTAGTACGCACATATTGACACTGACTGACCCCCAGGTGCCTGAGAGGTGGGGCCTAAGAGGGTTAAATTGACATAATTTCAAAAATTCATTTTTTCCACTCCCAGATATGCTACAATGTATTGTTATAAATATTCATCTCAACATTCCCATATTTCTCTTTCATATCAAACATCAGGTGACCGTTAAGGCCCATGGGCCTCTTGTTGTCAGGTCGTGTGACAAATGTTCAAGGGATAGTGGTTTCTGTCAAGTCGTGTGACAAACGTTCAAGGGATGGTAGTTCTTGTCAGGTCGTGTGACAAACGTTCAAAGGATGGTGAATTTTGTCAGGTCATGTGACAAACGTTCAAAGGTGATCTCTTTGCTGTGATGTATGAACATGTTAAGAGATGGTTGTTTTGTAAGGTATAATGACAGATTTTTTAGGGATAATCTTTTTGCAATGTCATCTGAAGATGTTTAATGGATTGTCTTTTTGTCAGATAGCATGACAGAAGTTCAATGATTGACCGTTTTTGCCATACTGTATGATAGATGTTCACGAGTTGGTCTTTTTGCCATACCGTATGATAGATGTTCAATGGTTGGTCTTTTCATTCATACCGTATGATATATGTTCAATAGTTGGTCTTTTTCCGGGGCTACTATTTTTTGTCATTTAGTAAGACGGATGTTGCAGATGGAATTCCGAGGCATGCATTACAAAAGAATTTGATTTACCCTTACAATATGTCGTACTCAATCTCCTGGTCTACCCTATCATAGGCGCAATTCATATTCATATTTGTATTTTGTTTGTTCAATTGTCAGGTCATACGTACTTGCTGTAAAAGTAGAATTGCTCGCGGTATGGAAATTTTCCCTTAGTTCGCTTTCATTAAATATCCGCGAATATATCCACACGCACACATTTTTAATACCACTCAAACTCTACAGTGTATAATAGCATTTAATGTACACAGTGCAAAACAGCATGACTGACAGCGCGTATTTTTAATACCACTCAAACTCTACAGTGTATAATAGCATTTAATGTACACAGTGCAAAACAGCATGACTGACAGCGCGAAAATGTCCTTACCGCCAATAGTCTGGATGCTGACTAAGCGATAAAATTCCACACGGGAAAATATTGGCTTTTACAGTATGTAAGTGGATCGCAAAATAATTTTTTTTTTGTCTTCTGAGATAAATGATTTTTAAACGAAGGATTCATATTACATAACCAGCAGGTTTTCCTATGCGATGTTTCAATGACTAGTACGGTATATATTCTTGTCACCTTCATCATACAAATGACCAGCAATGCTTATGTTCACGAAGATGTAAACTGTGTACGAGTTTTCCATTAATATCTACGTCAATTTGGTTACATCGCACATGTACAACTAGCTGTTCAATGTACCAAAGGGTGTTTGGTCCTTTGGAACAGCCCTACTGCCGTCTGGTGGTCCTTTGGAACAGCCCTACTGCCGTCTGGTGGTCCTTTGGAACAGCCTAACTGCCGTCTGGTTGTCCTTTGAAACCGCCATACTGCCGTCTGATGGTCCTTTGGAACAGCCCTACTGCCATTTGGTGGTCCTCTGGAACAGTCCAACTGTCGTGTGGTGGTCCTTTGGAACAGTCCAACTGTCGTGTGGTGGTCCTTTGGAACAGTCCAACTGCCGTCTGGTGGTCCTTTGGAACAGCCCTACTGCCGTCTGATGGTCCTTTGGAACAGCCCTACTGCCGTCTGGTGGTCCTTTGAAACCGCCCTACTGCCGTCTGGTGGTCCTTTGGAAAAGTCCAACTGCCGTCTGGTGGTACTTTGGAACAGCCCAACTGACGTCTGGTGATCCTTTGGAACGGTACAACTGTCGTCTGGTGGTCCTTTGGAACAGCCCAACTGACGTCTGGTGGTCCTTTGGAACGGTCCAACTGTCGTCTGGTGGTCCTTTGGAACAGTCCAACTGACGTGTGGTGGTCCTTTGGAATAGTTCAACTGCCGTCTGGTGGTCCTTTGGAACAGCCCTACTGCCGTCTGGTGGTACTTTGGAACAGTCCAACTGCCGTCTGGCGATACCTTGGAACAGTTTAACTGTCGTGTGGTGGTCCTTTGGAATAGTTCAACTGCCGTCTGGCAGTCCTTTGGAACGGTCCCACTGCCGTCTGGTGGTCCTTTGGAACAGTCCAACTGACGTGTGGTGGTCCTTTGGAATAGTCCAACTGACGTGTGGTGGCCCTTTGGAACAGTCCAACTGCCGTCTGGTGGTCCTTTGGATTAGTCCAACTGCCGTCTGGTGGTCGTTTGGAACAGTCACACTGCCGTCTGGTGGTCCTTTGGAACAGTCCAACTGCCGTCTGGCAGTCCATTGGAACAGTCCAACTGCCGTCTGGTGGTCCTTTGGAACGGTCCAACTGCCGTCTGGTGGTCCTTTGGAAAGTCCAACTGACGTCTGGTGGTCCTTTGGAACAGTCCAACTGCCGTCTGGCGGTCCTTTGGAACAGTCCAACTGCCGTCTGGTGGTCCTTTGGAACAGTCCAACTGCCGCCTGGTGGTTCTTTGGAACAGTCCAACTGCCGTCTGGTGGTCCTTTGGAACAGTCCAACTGCTGTCTAGTGTTCCTTTGGAACATTCCAACTGCCGTCTGGTTATCCTTTGGAACGTTCCAACTGACGTGTGGTGGTCCTTTGGAACAGTCCAATTGACGTCTGGTGGTCCTTTGGAACAGTCCAACTGCCGTCTGGCGGTCCTTTGGAACAGTCCAACTGACGTGTGGTGGTCCTTTGGAATAGTTCAACTGCCGTCTGGTGGTCCTTTGGAACAGCCCTACTGCCGTCTGGTGGTACTTTGGAACAGTCCAACTGCCGTCTGGCGATACTTTGGAACAGTCCAACTGCCGTGTGGTGGTCCTTTGGAATAGTTCAACTGCCGTCTGGCAGTCCTTTGGAACGGTCCCACTGCCGTCTGGTGGTCCTTTGGAACAGTCCAACTGAAGTGTGGTGGTCCTTTGGAATAGTCCAACTGACGTGTGGTGGTCCTTTGGAACAGTCCAACTGCCGTCTGGTGGTCCTTTGGATTAGTCCAACTGCCGTCTGGTGGTCGTTTGGAACAGTCACACTGCCGTCTGGTGGTCCTTTGGAACAGTCCAACTGCCGTCTGGCTGTCCATTGGAACAGTCCAACTGCCGTCTGGTGGTCCTTTGGAACGGTCCAACTGCCGTCTGGTGGTCCTTTGGAAAGTCCAACTGACGTCTGGTGGTCCTTTGGAACAGTCCAACTGCCGTCTGGCGGTCCTTTGGAACAGTCCAACTGCCGTCTGGTGGTCCTTTGGAACAGTCCAACTGCCGCCTGGTGGTTCTTTGGAACAGTCCAACTGCCGTGTGGTGGTCCTTTGGAACAGTCCAACTGCTGTCTGGTGTTCCTTTGGAACAGTCCAACTGCCGTCTGGTTATCCTTTGGAACGTTCCAACTGACGTGTGGTGGTCCTTTGGAACAGTCCAACTGCCGTCTGGTGGTCCTTTGGAAAGTCCAATTGACGTCTGGTGGTCCTTTGGAACAGTCCAACTGCCGTCTGGCGGTCCTTTGGAACAGTCCAACTGCCGCCTGGTGGTTCTTTGGAACAGTCCAACTGCTGTCTGGTGGTCCTTTGGAACAGTCCAACTGCCGTCTGGTTATCCTTTGGAACGTTCCAACTGACGTGTGGTGGTCCTTTGGAACAGTCCAACTGCCGTCTGGTGGTCCTTTGGAACAGTCCAACTGACGTCTGGTGGTCCTTTGGAATAGTTCAACTGCCGTCTGGTGGTCCTTTGGAACAGCCTAACTGCCGTCTGATGGTCCTTTGGAACAGTCCAACTGCCATCTGGTGGTCCTTTGGAACAGTCCAACTGCCGTCTGGTGGTACTTTGGAACAGTCCAACTGCCGTCTGGTGGTCCTTTGAAACAGTCTTACTGCCGTCTGGTGGTCCTTTGGAACAGTCTAACTGCCGTCTGATGGTCGTTTGGAACAGTCCAACTGCCATCTGGTGGTCCTTTGGAACAGTCCAACTGCCGTCTGGTGGTACTTTGGAACAGTCCAACTGCCGTCTGGTGGTCCTTTGAAACAGTCTAACTGCCGTCTGGTGGTCCTTTGGAACAGTCGAACTGCCGTCTGGTGGTCCTTTGGAACAGTCCAACTGCCGTCTGGTGGTCCTTTGGAACAGTCTAACTGCCGTCTGGTGGTACTTTGGAACAGTCCAACTGATGTCTGGTGGTCCTCTGGAATAGTCCATCTGCAGGCTGGTGGTCCTTTGGGACAGTCCAACTGATGTCCTTATGCTGTCTTACTGATGTTATCTGATGTTGATCAGTTGGAATTCCTCTGGCAGCATATAGAACTGCTGGGGAGCTGGGTACAAAGATTTCCCCTGATGATTCTCCTAAGAGATGAAAGTGTTGGGGAGGTACTAAGATTTCCCCTGATGAACCTCTAAAGACAAAGTGTTAGGCAGGTACTAAGATTTCCCCTGATGAACCTCTTAAGACAAAGTGTTAGGCAGGTACTAAGATTTCCCCTGATGAACCTCTTAAGGGACAAAATGTTAGGGAGGTACTAAGATTTCCCCTGATGAACCTCTAAAGACAAAGTGTTAGGCAGGTACTAAGATTTCCCCTGATGAACCTCTTAAGGGACAAAATGTTAGGGAGGTACTAAGATTTCCCCTGATGAACCTCTAAAGACAAAGTGTTAGGCAGGTACTAAGATTTCCCCTGATGAACCTCTTAAGACAAAGTGTTAGGCAGGTACTAAGATTTCCCCTGATGAACCTCTAAAGACAAAGTGTTAGGGAGGTACTAAGATTTCCCCTGATGAACCTCTTAAGGGACAAAATGTTAGGGAGGTACTAAGATTTCCCCTGATGAACCTCTTAAGGGACAAAGTGTTAGGGAGGTACTAAGATTTCCCCTGATGAACCTCTTAAGGAACAAAATGTTAGGGAGGTACTAAGATTTCCCCTGATGAACCTCTTAAGGGACAAAGTGTTAGGGAGGTACTAAGATTTCCCCTGATGAACCTCTTAAGGGACAAAGTGTTAGGGAGGTACTAAGATTTCCCCTGATGAACCTCTTAAGGGACAAAATGTTAGGGAGGTACTAAGATTTCCCCTGATGAACCTCTTAAGGAACAAAATGTTAGGGAGGTACTAAGATTTCCCCTGATGAACCTCTTAAGGGACAAAGTGTTAGGGAGGTACTAAGATTTCCCCTGATGAACCTCTTAAGACAAAGTGTTAGGCAGGTACTAAGAATCCCCTGTTTTATATTTAACTATCACAAGAACTTTGCATGATTTTCCAATTAAAAATTCAAGATCAAGTCATTTTTCATCAGCTCTAAAGTTAAAAATTAGTTCTACCTATCCATCTCAAATCAAAACATAATAATACATTGTAGTTTTAACATTCTCTGGCCATTTCCATTAAAGTTTTTCTTCATATCATTCAGAGGAGCACATATTTATAGCGCATAAAAATATCAAAAGGACTGGAAGTACTGACGGAGGCGTTATTCGGATGTTTGGACATGGTAACAGGATGAAATGTGAAAGGTGCATTTCTTAAAATGCATTTATACTGTAAAAGTTTTCTCCCTTATTTACAGCAATTACGGACTGAGATTTATACCGCTAGGTGTCTCCAAATCCTTGCTTCCGCTTTTACCCAATCCCTATATGCACGGCGTACAACACCTCCATAACCAGACACAGCTAGTCATTGTTTTCAGAAAGAATTCCTTCTGTCATTGAGTTTAATCATAACCAGTGTCAGGTGCAGTATTGAAAGGGAAACCAGACAATATCTGGATCATCTATCTATACTTATAAAAGGTTGGGCAAATCTATGGGCCTATAACCAGTGTAAAACTCTTACACAAACTTTTTCAAAATCATTTATTGAGGTCTACTGAACTCTTCAACATGGAGACAAATTTAGTACATGTATATATAAACCTTGATTTCATGATGTCTGAAACACAATCTCACTTTTTTTCTCAAACATTTCAGTCATAATTTCATCAAACTCCCACCATCAACTTTCTCACCAATAATAGTTTCTACCAAAGAACAGTTTACAGATGATTAATTTTACCGTTATAAAAACAATCACAGAAAAATAAAAGCTCATTAAAGTGTAAATGCAAAATGGAAACAAATATTTAAGAAATCATACAAAATGTTTTCGGTTTTTTTAAAGAGGGAATTCATAACTGTTAATAAAATACATATCTCAAATATCAATTTTTCAAGTGAATAACATTTTTCCAATCATTAATTTTTTATTTCAATAAACTCGAAAACAAGCAAGCTAGGACTAACAGTTAACAGCATTAATTTTCAGTTATTTGGTAGGAGATAGGTCTGCTCATGTGGCCTCTAATGTTGGTCCTGGTCATTAATTAACGGACATAAAAGTCGGACATCAATGCAGGCTACAGACATGTATACTCCAGCGTCTTTGGGGGTCTTTACAAATTGTTATATGTTCTCAGGCATGTCACTCTTTGGATTAAATATCAAATAGAACAAAAAATAGTTTTGAAAATAGTAATATATTTGACCTCCGACTTTACAGCAAGCCAAGGTCATATGAACAAACTGAATGTAAAAACATTTCCATGCTGAAGGCCTTGTAGTAGGACCACAGGCTTCCGGGTATATGAGAAATCTATCTAAAATAAAACATTGCTTGTTTGCAAAACCACAACTGACTCAAGCTAAATGCCCTTACTCATTTCAAAGTGTTAATTTAAGTATTCATCACTCGCCGCTGAACTTTCACTCTCTTATTTTTTTTCTTTCTTTACACTCCGATAACCGTTCTACTGCATATAGCCTTCCTATCATATCAATTGACCTCATCTATTTGAAGAAAGTTCAACGATTTTGATGTTCTGCACAAAACGATCATGACCCTAGGGCTCCTGATGTTAAGAATAGACCAACACATTTGACCCAATGACCTTAGAAGTTTGTCAAAGTCTTTACAATAACTTGAATGCCCTTCAACACAGCATGGCCAACCAGCATGAAACTAAGCCACATTACTTTTAATAACAAGATGTCTACAGAAAACATTTATACCTCAGTGAGGCTGGACAACACATTATAGCATCACTTGAGTGCCAGGTGAGATAAAGCAACATCTCAGTATCCTACAATGAACGTGTCAAACTTATGACATACATAATGTTAAATGAGTTTTGTGTGACCTATAGGCGAGTACGAAGAACAGGTGTTTTTATGACTAGAAAACAAGGCCAGTTTCGCTGGACTACATGCATCAAATCATTATAGTATTAAATCTTCTAAAGTTTATCCCATTGCACTATTTCATACATGTACTAATCTTACTTGAACGTCATTCAGGTGAGGATTTCAAATCGAATTCTAGCTACAAATTTAACATAATCTTCCATTTAGAGTCACATAAGAGTTGTTATACAAAACGTAAAAAACATGACTTAACATTCCCGACAATACTTTCGACTCTAGATTCTAGAACAGTACATGATATCCTGTACAGACTTGGCTCAGGGCTACAATGATATTTATTTACCTGGGTGTCGTGGTGCGGTGGATGGTGCACATATTTTTCATCAAGGCCGCCAGGGTTCGATACCCTGACCGGATATGGAAAGGTTTGGGTTACATGCCCGACCAGTTTCCTCCAAAACAAAGACTCCAGGCCAACAAGAGTGATTATAAATAAGTTGGATAACTTGTTTCACAATTGTTGTAAAATAAATGGTTTGTATTTGTATTATATACTTACTTTATCTGGTGGGGAGGATGAGTAAAGGACCTAACACCATCTAGTGTTACAGTAAGGACGTGTAATATATTAATTCATAAATATCTACATTTAATATGACGGAATGCTAATTAAACAAATATTAATTAGAAGTCTGTTACGATATGACAGCACTTGATAATGTAGAAGGTAATCCATAAATTATATATCCTGTTTATAATATAAAAAAAAAAGAAATGCACCTCAAATACTGCCCACATTCATGTGTGTACAATTAAGTCTATCTTACATACCCACTTTCAACATCATATCAAATCCTTAGATACATTATTTCACGTCAATTTTTGTTTTTTACATGCAATACATATACACCTGTATATAGAATACCTTTAATGAAGTGGCAGAGAATTTCCTATTTTACATCCCTAGAAGGACATACAGCTGTAGCTTACAAACATGGCAGTGAGCATACTTACTATCAAACATCTATCTGTCAAAACTCTGGCATCAAAAGCTTTACTCTTATTTCAAGTGATTTTCCTTTAAGATGAATCAGTTAATTTTTATTCTATTATTTTCTATACAAAATAAAAAGGCAATTCAAGAACACAATCTTTAACTTCAGCCAAAACAAATCACACAAATAAAAAAATACACGGTAGGTCAGATGAAGAAGATAGCCAGTTTTTTTTTAGATGAGATGACGAACATAAACATTTTTTTTAAACTCTACAAATAAACAAATCATTGTCTTTCTTTCCATTTTACTTTGAAATTAATAAATTACAAGTATGATCATCTGTTAAAAAAGTGGAATATATCAAGCGTGTGTACAGTACTTTAATAACATAACAACACAAGAACAGAGAACATATCATTTATAGAGAATCCACACCTGTACACACCCTACAACAACACAACATCTACACGATACAGGCTCTCAAACAACTCACGTGGCTTCAATCTTTTTTTTAGAATTTGTCGAAATACATATATATTATATTTTACAGTCAATCCAACAAAATAAATGTTACTTTATTTCTTGAAATTAAATGAGCCATAAAAGCATGCTTCTTAAAATAAACTGTTTCCTTTTTTCCAGACTTCCATTCCAAATTTTTAAATATCCTCTTAACACAAACTTTAACAACTATGATATGGGTAAGTTTGGCAATGATCCAAGATCAGTGTCTGGTATGGTCCAAACCGAGAGCAACACAAACACACACGACACAAGGAGTCCATTAATCCAACACAAGTTCCCTCCCCTGTCCATTCAATATGGACGTTTATTTTGGACCTCTGTTGCAAAGTTCAAAGTTCATAGTAATCCTCCAACACCAAATGCACATAAATAGATTTCCTGTCACATGATCACATGTAAATCAACTTCCTGTCACATGATCACATGTAAAACAACTTCCTGTCACATGATAACACGTAAATCAATTTCCTGCCACAAGACACATGTAAACTGATTTCACCAACAAAATGTATATAATCACAATATGAATGAATTTCCCACTTGATTTTGTGACGAGCAATGGTGTATTCAGCAACACTGCGCGTATGTACACTCTCACACCAAATTCCTGTCTCGCACTCCCTTCTATTTCTTTCCTTTGGATTTTGGTTTCTTGCCCTTTATCACTTTCGGCTTGTTTTTAATAAAACCTGTTTTTCTTTTGCTGGTCTGAAAAGATAGATTAAACAATTTTTTTTCACAAGTCTAAAAAGCTGGTAGGCTGAAATAAGCATCTCTAAAAGTTAATAAACAATTACCATTATGTTTTTTACCCTGGCTTGTCAAGACAAAGTCGTTACACAACAAATTTATTAGCCATTTACTGTAACATAGAAAGAGTATAATATATCATGAATATGAGCCTACTGTATATGTTATTGAACAGAATACATCTTAAGGTTTTGGAATATTTTGATCAATATATCCTTGTAAGTAGATCTAGGTCATCCATTTGAAAGAAGTATGGCGACCCATCACCCTATATCTTATGCCTCATATCTTATCAAATGAAGTTCTTTGAGTGTTTTATCTACATGCTTTTGGTCAAATGATATCACCCTAGGCCTTTGTGGCAGATGAGCTGGAAAGGGATGCAGCAAAGTCTAGTAATGGATGTCACCATCTCATAAGCTACATTTGACCCGATATTCGATAAGCATAATAAAATTCTCTGTGTGCAAATCACATAAAATACCTGGGGAACTTTACCTATGAATTTTAAAAATATTAAAATGGACATTAATAACAGTAAAATGAAATCCATTATGTCCATGCTTACCTTTTTGGAATGTTTTTTCTTATTAGTTTTGATTTTTGGCATCTTTGGGTCGAGCACACGTTCGCGGTTATCCAGGTCCTTGACCTTGTAAATCCTAACTAGCCAGTGTTCGGTGGTGTATGCCTCCTCCATGTGGGTAAGATCGAAGTTCTTGTTACCAATCTCTACTCCTCTCGTTCTGTCGTACCCAGCAGGACTCCGGAAGTCCAGCTACAAATATAATTTCAGAACAAGATCAATTTACATTAGTAAATTTGACATTGGTGATTGAACAGATTTCAATTGGAACATTCTCCTTCCATGCCAAGTTCAATATTTTTTGTTTGCTTTCCTAACACCATCTTCCATTCCATTTTTTTGTTTACATTTGCTGAAACACAGTACCAGGTAGTGTAAAACACAGGTAGATCTAAAGGTAATCCCTGGTACTGACACAGGTAGATCTACAGGTAATCCCTGGTACAGATACGGGTAGATCTACAGGTAATCCCTGGTACTGACACAGGTAGATCTACAGGTAATCCCTGGTACAGACACGGGTAGATCTACAGGTAATCCCTGGTACAGATACAAGTAGATCTACAGGTAATCCCTGGTACAGACACGGGTAGATCTACAGGTAATCCCTGGTACAGATACAAGTAGATCTACAGGTAATCCCTGGTACAGATACAGGTAGATCTACAGGTAATCCCTGGTAATGATACAGGTAGATCTACAGGTAAAGCATGTGTAGGGTGGACTGTCCAGGTGAACTTTTTCACTCATTGTGTGGGTTCGAGTCGGAAAGACGCAGAAGGTCATTTACTGCATGATTTCTTGTCACTCAGGACTCATCATCGCTCAGGTGTAATAAATCTCTTGTTACATGAAAAACATGCAGTAACGTATACTTACAGAACTCTCACCGACGGACAGGATAACACGATATGCCTGCCTTGCGTAGCAGAGGTATATGATAATGGTTACAAACCTGCCACTATTTCTTACCTGAAGCTCGCCAAATCTGTAGTAAGACAACTTGTACATGAGACAATTGAGCAGGACCTTGGACCCTGCCGAGTCTACACGAAACTCTCCCTGGGGCGTGAAGTAGTCCGACTCCTGCAAATCAATGACAACATTAATTTATAAATCAATATAAGAGAGGGGGTATTGGTCCAAATAAAATAACTGGAACAAAAGGCCTTAAAGGCCTGTATCACTGGTATATAAGCAATCATGATAGAATAAAATGATCCAACTAGGAAGTGTAAGCTATTTTTTTTTTTAGTTCCGACTCCATTCCTGGAGACCTTTGACCTGAGCATTATGTAGGAGAAATACTTCACAGTTCTGGTCTACATAACACATACAATGCTCTTAACCTTTACTTAGAAATGTTTCAAACTGTTTAAGTGTGCAAGGCATTTCATTTTTATGGGGCAGATTTATAGCAATTTAGGCCATGTTTCCTCTTGCAATATTGCAGAACCTAGACATAATGAAATTTCAGGAAAATCTTAAATGAGTTCTACAACTACCAGTTCTTTAAATCCCAAAACGAAAGTGAAAACGCCCCGTGCGAATACGAAACTAACATGTGTCCATACCGGACGTAGTATAGAATGCGCGTGCACCTCGAGTTCCTCCTTTCTTAAAGCTTTTAACTCAATACAGGTCTAATTGTAAGATGGGTTTTTTTCTCTGCCAGCTGACCTTTGAAAACTTAACAATATACTAGAAGAATATATAATTTCTGGTAGCTTTGGAGATAAAATGTTAAAAGCAATCCATGCTAGAAACTTAGCACATGAATAGCAGAACCCTGGGCGTATAGTATTTAGGAAATTCTTAAAACATTTAACCTATGTTGAACTTTGACAACAACACTCAAAATTGACCTTTGACATAAACACAATCTTTGTACAGATTGTCTACTTATACTGAAGTTGCTCGGTTGCAGACCTCTTAGAGTTTAGAAAATACTGTCAGAAGTTGTCTGAAGTTTTCAGTGTTTTTGACCCTCGAGACCTTGAAAGAACTTGTCTAGCACTCCATCAACAACATACCTACTGGTCTAATATCAAGGTCCTGGGTATTTTAGTTTTCTTCTAGGAAATCTCATTTACACAGAGGGATAAAATGAAAGAGGCTGCACCATACCATGGTTGCCAAGTAACATAAAAGTGAAATACGGCAGAATAGTGTGTCCTTGTTACCTTAATGTCCTTGGGATGTTCGCCCTCCGCAATCCTCACCATCCACAGGAACTTGTTGATATCATCCCCCGAGTACCCAATGACTCCCCCAAAGATGACCAGTACATAGTCGACGTCTAGCGCTCTCATGATCTTGTAGGCCTCGGGCTCCGTGGAGGACATAGCTTTCCCCACCTGTAACGTATCATTCCAGGTTAAACGTACATATTTTATAGGTGTTAATTGTCCAACTGGACCGTACCTGTAATATGTGTATCGATAATGTTATACATGACTGAAGTAAGAATTCTTGTTAATAAAAATAACTGAAAGTTTGCTCTTTTTTATTTTGTGAAATATCAGACTGTGTGCATGTTTTTTTTATACAATATAAACTTCATATATTGGAAATTAAAAAAAACAAACATATATATATACATATGCAATATACCAGTACATATAAATATAATTTTTTCAATTTTTTGAGAATGAAAGGCTTCAGGGCTGTTCCAGAATTAACCATGTTGGGAGGGGCCGGAGGCACTTTTTCAGAGACCCTACCATCCATCAGATCTTTAAGTGATTCAATATATAAATAGTATGCAGATCTAGTTTAACCCCACCACCCATGATATATTAATACAGGTCCCTCCCAACTCCCCTACAGGATTAATTATGGACTAGCCATTATTTCTTTCTCATATACTAAGCATGAATACAAAGAAAGACGAAGACATGCTTCATTTCATTTTGGTTAAGAGTACTGTTTTCAGCTATTTTACGAGTACCAAAACAATTCAATATGAGTAAGAGGGAGGGTGTAAAGTAAATTAAGTCACCAGTGCTATATGGCTGTTGTTCCAGGTGTTGTTATCCACGAGCGTTGTCCGATTTCCCATGCCAGCTATCTGATACCCGTAGTCCCACCAAGACATAATCCTAGCTTTGTCGTGGGTGTTCTGACGCAACCAGTAATAGGCTTCCCGGAAGTCGTCCAGTATCGTCCTGCTTCTGTAAACAAGAGGAGAACGCTGATAAAGAGACAAAACTATAGCTGATGTCACAAGCTGTCACAAAGACATATACAAGTGTAAATACAATACAACTGTTTTACTGTTAAACTCAGCAACTGTGTAGTCAGGGAGTGAGTCATGTGTAGTCAGGGAGTGAGTTATGGGTAGTCAGGGAGTGAGTTATGGGTAGTCAGGGAGTGAGTCATGTGTAGTCAGGGAGTGAGATATGGGTAGTCAGGGAGTGAGTTATGGGTAGTCAGGGAGTGAGTTATGGGTAGTCAGGGAGTGAGTTATGGGTAGTCAGGGAGTGAGTTATGGGTAGTCAGATAGTGAGTTATGGGTAGTCAGGGAGTGAGTTATGGGTAGTCAGGGAGTGAGTTATGGGTAGTCAGGGAGTGAGTTATGGGTAGTCAGGGAGTGAGTCATGTGTAGTCAGGGAGTGAGTTATGGGTAGTCAGGGAGTGAGTCATGTGTAGTCAGGGAGTGAGTTATGGGTAGTCAGGGAGTGAGTCATGTGTAGTCAGGGAGTGAGTTATGGGTAGTCAGGGAGTGAGTCATGGGTAGTCAGGGAGTGAGTTATGGGTAGTCAGGGAGTGAGTTATGGGTAGTCAGGGAGTGAGTTATGGGTAGTCAGGGAGTTAGTTATGGGTAGTCAGGGAGTGAGTAATGGGTAGTCAGGGAGTGAGTCATGGGTAGTCAGGGAGTGAGTCATGGGTAGTCAGGGAGTGAGTTAAGTGTAGTCAGGGAGTAAATTAAGTGTAGTCAGGGAGTGAGTTATGGGTAGTCAGGGAGTGAGTAATGGGTAGTCAGGGAGTGAGTCATGGGTAGTCAGGGAGTGAGTTATGGGTAGTCAGGGAGTGAGTCATATGTAGTCAGGGAGTAAGTCATGGGTAGTCAGGGGGTGAGTCGAGTGTAGTCAGGGAGTGAGTCGAGTGTAGTCAGGGAGTGAGTTAAGTGTAGTCAGGGAGTGAGTTATGGGTAGTCAGGGAGTGAGTTATGGGTAGTCAGGGAGTGAGTCATGGGTAGTCAGGGAGTGAGTTATGGGTAGTCAGGGAGTGAGTCATATGTAGTCAGGGAGTAAGTCATGGGTAGTCAGGGGGTGAGTCATGGGTAGTCAGGGAGTGAGTTATGGGTAGTCAGGGAGTGAGTCATGGGTAGTCAGGGGGTGAGTCATGGGTAGTCAGGGAGTGAGTTATGTGTAGTCAGGGAATGTGTCATGTATAGTCAGGGAGTGAGCTATGTGTAGCCAGGGAGTCATGTTTAGTCAGGGAGTGAGTCATGTGTAGTCAGGGAGTGAGTCAAGTGTAGTCAGGGAGTGAGGCATGTGTAGTCAGGGAGTGAGGCATGTGTAGTCAGGGATTGAGTTATGTGTAGTCAGGGAATGTGTCATGTGTAGTCAGGGAGTAAGTCAAGTGTAGTCAGGGAGTGAGTCATGTGTAGTTAGGGAGTGAGTCATTTTTTAGTCAGGGAGCGAGTCATGTGTAGTCAGGGAGTGAATCATTTTTTAGTCAGGGAGAGAGTTATGTTTAGTCAGGGAGTGAGTCATTTTTTGGTCAGGTATTGAGTCATGTGTAGTCAGGGAGTGAGTCATTTTTTAGTCAGGGAGTGAGTTATGTGTAGTCAGGGAGTGAGTCATATAAAGTCATGGAGTGAGTCATGTGTAATCAGGGAGCGAGTCATTTTTTAGTCAGGGAGTGAGTCATTTTTTAGTCAGGGAGCGAGTCATGTGAAGTCAGGGAGTGAATCATTTTTTAGTCAGGGAGCGAGTTATATTTAATCAGGGAGTGAGTCATTTTTTAGTCAGGGAGTGAGTCATGTGTAGTCAGGGAGTGAGACATTTTTAGTCAGGGAGTGAGTTATGTTTAGTCAGGGAGTGAGACATTTTTTAGTCGGGAAGTGAATCATTTTTTAGTCAGGGAGCGAGTTATGTTTAGTCAGGGAGCGAGTCATTTTTTAGTCAGGGAGTGAGTTATGTGTAGTCAGGGAGTGAGACATTTTTTTAGTCAGGGAGTGAGTTATGTGTAGTCAGGGAGTGAGTCATGTGTAGTCAGGGAGTGAGTCATTTTTTAGTCAGGGAGTGAGTCATGTGTAGTCAGGGAGTGAGTCATTTTTTAGTCAGGGAGCAAGTCATGTGTAGTCAGGAAGTGAATCATTTTTTAGTCAGGGAGTGAGTTATGTTTAGTCAGGGAGTGAGACATTTTTTTAGTCAGGGAGTGAGTTATATTTAGTCAGGGAGTGAGTCATTTTTTAGTCAGGGAGTGAGTTATGTTTAGTCAGGGAGTGAGACATTTTTTTAGTCAGGGAGTGAGTTATGTGTAGTCAGGAAGTGAGTTATAACATGGGAGAGAGGAATGAAGAGGTATAACGTACCCGTCGTGGTTGTAGGACGCCAGCACAATACTGGGACTGGAGTAGGCACTGCTTGTTACCCACGTACAGTGCACAGCAAACAACATAAGCAACATGAGCAGGGCAATGACAATGATGGTCTTCACGTTCATCCCCAGACCATCCTGGTCCTTCGGCTTTTCCTCCTTTACCTTCTTTGTTTTACCCACCTACATAGAAATAATGCTTTTCTCATTTTCAGATTACTTTTTCTCCTGTTAGGGCTATTCCATTCAAATATCTACCTGACCCTAGGTCTCCAAAATAAATCACTTCTAACCATGGTTGGATTTCCTTCCTTTTGCTTCTATGTAATTTAATAAATAAATTCTACGGGTGGTACCCCTTAACAAAACCATGAGTCCTGGGGTGGGATAGATGTTTTCCTGGACTAGCCCTTAATATTTGTTCTGCTCTGTTAACTAAAAGACATGTACAACATAGATCCTAGATCTTAAAACCCAAGGACTTGGTTTGTCTCTTACCTAAAATGGCTTTCACAGGTGAAATATAATGGACACTAAAGTTTGGTATGTAGTGGAGCAATTTTCAATTTGGAATCCCTTCATAGAATGTTTCGAGCCAAAATAAGTGAAATACTGTCCAATGGTTTGATTAAATATGTTGATAGACAGGCGACAGGGGCTATGGTGAGGCGTAAAACCAACTTGTTCTTTGAGACAGTTTTTACCATCAGGTGTAAACCTGTGGGCATAACACAAAAAATATGTTGTCCTACTCGTAAAAAGACCAACAACTCTGCACGCTGTAACAATGCAACATACCTTATCATATAGGGTATCGTTTTTATTATCCTGTGTTTTCTTCTCTGTCTCTTTGACACTTGATTTAGGCACATCATCCTTCAGGTAGATTTCAAACGTTTTGGAGAAGGCAATGGCAGCAAGGACACACACGATGGGGGTGAGAGTTAGCATAAGTCTCACCATAACTCCGGCGAAGTAGCTGGCAAATATGGCATACAGCACCACTGCAAGTCATAACACACAGTCAGTTACTGACGGTAACAGGTTCTAATTTACTTTATAGATCTGAATCATGGACAGAACCATTGATAACATTTAATAGTGATCAATCTACATGCAAGTCACGAGTCTTATACTCATAAAATTAAGATTGGACTCATAGAAATTCTGAAAGTACTTCAATTTAACATTATGGGACCCATTGTTTTCAGCAATATGTACTTAAAGGACTCATGAAAATGAATTGTAAATTAATCATTTATAACTGATTTACATCAATTGAGCAGCATCTTCACTCTCACTGCAACAAATTACTGTGTAGGTTGACCAAAAATTATGATGTCTTAAAGTTTCTTTCTGGTGAAAAGTAAAACTCTCTCAAACCTGTGAAGTACAGATACAGTACTTACCAAACACTCTCTCATCGTTGACATGTTTGACACAGTACCACACACCCACCGGGAAGGCACAAGCTAGGATGTGGAGGTCGAAGAAGAAGGACACCCACGTGGTAGGCTGGTGTTCCGACACGGAGGCTATGATAGGAATGTGGATCTTGGCGTAACCAGTGTCCCACAGCGAATAGAAACGCCCACTCCAAGGATGGATGTAACCTGTAAACAACAAACAACATGTGTCTCACAACAGTGTCTCACAACAGTGTCCCACAACAGTGTCCCACAGCGAATAGAAACGTCCACTCCAAGGATGGATGTAACCTGTAAACAACAAACAACATGTGTCTCACAACAGTCTCACAACAGTGTCTCACAACAGTGTCTCACAGCGAATAGAAACGCCCACTCCAGGGATGGATGTAACCTGTAAACATCAAACAACACGTGTCTCACAACAGTGTCTCACAACAGTGTCTCACAGCGAATAGAAACGCCCACTCCAGGGATGGATGTAACCTGTAAACGTCAAACAACATGTGTCTCACAACTGTTGAAGGAGGGGATTAGGGACTGTTAAACTGAATGAAAACAAAGATCAGTTGACAGAGATGTCTAAAGTGGGACCAATTTAAGCTTGATTGTACAAACTTCCTGTTTATTTCTTTTGATGTACCTATATAAAGTTTGGGTGAGTAGCTTACCTGCCCAGGTGAGTCCGACGACGGCCAGGAAGATGACTCCAGCGGCTGCCGTGGCAGACAGGAAGAAGAAGAGCTTGAACTCAGCTTTGGTGAGGAAAGACTGAACGTACCTCAGGATAGCATAGGCATACAGCAGGGCAAACACACCTGTGGTACAGAAATCATAGGCATACAGCAGGGCAAACACACCTGTGGTACAGAAATCATAGGTAAACAGCAGGGCAAACACACCTGTGGTACAGAAATCATAGGTAAACAGCAGGGCAAACACACCTGTGGATACAGAAATCATAGGTAAACAGCAGGGCAAACACACCTGTGGTACAGAAATCATAGGTATACAGCAGGGCAAACACACCTGTGGATACAGAAATCATAGGCATACAGTAGGGCAAACACACCTGTGGAACAGAAATCATAGGTAAACAGCAGGGCAAACACACCTGTGGATACAGAAATCATAGGCATACAGTAGGGCAAACACACCTGTGGAACAGAAATCATAGGTAAACAGCAGGGCAAACACACCTGTGGATACAGAAATCATAGGTATACAGTAGGGCAAACACACCTGTGGAACAGAAATCATAGGCATACAGTAGGGCAAACACACCTGTGGAACAGAAATCATAGGTAAACAGCAGGGCAAACACACCTGTGGTACAGAAATCATAGGCATACAGTAGGGCAAACACACCTGTGGTACAGAAATCATAGGTATACAGCAGGGCAAACACACCTGTGGATACAGAAATCATAGGCATACAGTAGGGCAAACACACCTGTGGTACAGAAATCATAGGTATACAGCAGGGCAAACACACCTGTGGATACAGAAATCATAGGCATACAGTAGGGCAAACACACCTGTGGTACAGAAATCATAGGTAAACAGCAGGGCAAACACACCTGTGGAACAGAAATCATAGGCATACAGTAGGGCAAACACACCTGTGGTACAGAAATCATAGGTATACAGCAGGGCAAACACACCTGTGGATACAGAAATCATAGGCATACAGTAGGGCAAACACACCTGTGGAACAGAAATCATAGGTAAACAGCAGGGCAAACACACCTGTGGATACAGAAATCATAGGCATACAGTAGGGCAAACACACCTGTGGAACAGAAATCATAGGTAAACAGCAGGGCAAACACACCTGTGGATACAGAAATCATAGGCATATAGCAGGGCAAACACACCTGTGGAACAGAAATCATAGGTAAACAGCAGGGCAAACACACCTGTGGTACAGAAATCATAGGTATACAGCAGGGCAAACACACCTGTGGATACAGAAATCATAGGCATACAGTAGGGCAAACACACCTGTGGTACAGAAATCATAGGCATACAGCAGGGCAAACACACCTGTGGATACAGAAATCATAGGTATACAGCAGGGCAAACACACCTGTGGATACAGAAATCATAGGTATACAGCAGGGCAAACACACCTGTGGATACAGAAATCATAGGTATACAGCAGGGCAAACACACCTGTGGAACAGAAATCATAGGTATACAGCAGGGCAAACACACCTGTGGAACAGAAATCATAGGTAAACAGCAGGGCAAACACACCTGTGGTACAGAAATCATAGGTATACAGCAGGGCAAACACACCTGTGGAACAGAAATCATAGGCATACAGCAGGGCAAACACACCTGTGGTACAGAAATCATAGGCATACAGCAGGGCAAACACACCTGTGGATACAGAAATCATAGGTATACAGCAGGGCAAACACACCTGTGGAACAGAAATCATAGGTATACAGCAGGGCAAACACACCTGTGGATACAGAAATCATAGGTAAACAGCAGGGCAAACACACCTGTGGATACAGAAATCATAGGTAAACAGCAGGGCAAACACACCTGTGGTACAGAAATCATAGGTATACAGCAGGGCAAACACACCTGTGGATACAGAAATCATAGGCATACAGTAGGGCAAACACACCTGTGGATACAGAAATCATAGGTAAACAGCAGGGCAAACACACCTGTGGATACAGAAATCATAGGTAAACAGCAGGGCAAACACACCTGTGGATACAGAAATCATAGGTATACAGCAGGGCAAACACACCTGTGGATACAGAAATCATAGGTATACAGCAGGGCAAACACACCTGTGGATACAGAAATCATAGGTATACAGCAGGGCAAACACACCTGTGGATACAGAAATCATAGGTAAACAGCAGGGCAAACACACCTGTGGATACAGAAATCATAGGTATACAGCAGGGCAAACACACCTGTGGATACAGAAATCATAGGTATACAGCAGGGCAAACACACCTGTGGATACAGAAATCATAGGTAAACAGCAGGGCAAACACACCTGTGGATACAGAAATCATAGGTATACAGCAGGGCAAACACACCTGTGGATACAGAAATCATAGGTATACAGCAGGGCAAACACACCTGTGGATACAGAAATCATAGGTATACAGCAGGGCAAACACACCTGTGGATACAGAAATCATAGGTATACAGCAGGGCAAACACACCTGTGGATACAGAAATCATAGGTATACAGCAGGGCAAACACACCTGTGGATACAGAAATCATAGGTATACAGCAGGGCAAACACACCTGTGGATACAGAAATCATAGGTAAACAGCAGGGCAAACACACCTGTGGATACAGAAATCATAGGTAAACAGCAGGGCAAACACACCTGTGGATACAGAAATCATAGGTATACAGCAGGGCAAACACACCTGTGGAACAGAAATCATAGGTATACAGCAGGGCAAACACACCTGTGGATACAGAAATCATAGGTAAACAGCAGGGCAAACACACCTGTGGATACAGAAATCATAGGTATACAGCACGGCAAACACACCTGTGGATACAAAAATCATAGGTATACAGCAGGGCAAACACATCTGTGGATACAAAAATCATAGGTATACAGCAGGGCAAACACATCTGTGGATACAAAAATCATAGGTATACAGCAGGGCAAACACACCTGTGGATACAGAAATCATAGGTATACAGCAGGGAAAACACACCTGTGGATACAGAAATCATAGGTATACAGCAGGGCAAACACACCTGTGGATACAAAAATCATAGGTATACAGCAGGGAAAACACACCTGTGGACATAGGAATTCAAGTCCTGGTATGTCATAGCAATTCTTCAATTGAGAGTTAAAGTGCACCAAGAAAGATAACTCCATCTTCCATAGACCAGTTAACGTATAAAGGGTGTATCCCATGGTATATATTATACAGTATCTCTATGAAAGTACCTACTCAGGGGTATATACCAGTCAGCGTTGACTCATCCCAACAGGTAAGTTTGTGTGCTATCATACTGCCTCACCTATCGGTATGTAAGGTATGGGAGATTATTTATCTGATCAGTACATAGAGGGAGTATGGATATATGTGCCCCTTTAACACCTGACAATAGCCTTCACATCGGGTGGGTGGGGGGGGGGGGGGGGGGGGGGGGGGCAAAGATATACTCACCAGCCGATGCCATGTACTCACTAGAGTGGTTATGGGGTGGTGGTTGCAGGTGGGTGACCTCACTCACTGATATACAGTTACCCTACACAAAGATATACTCACCAGCCGATGCCATGTGTTCACTGGTTTTGATTGGCTGGAATCCCACAAATGGAATCTGCATCGACAGAACTAGTCCCACAATGTAAAATGTTGTGTATGCTGAAATAGGAAAAAAAGGACAGCATGAATCCTGATTCAAATATAATGTAATAATTTTATCCTCACACATAGAACGTGCGGTAGTTTTCACAAAGACTTGACTAAAAAGACAAAACGGCAACTATACGCTCCCCATGAAACATAAAAAGCTACAAATCAGAAACAAATAGCCTATTGACTAAATATTACTGACACAGAGCCGAGCCCTGCTACATTGAACCATAGACAGTTACTAAACAGAGTTCATGAATCTTGTTTGTTCTGACACTGGTGGTGTTTAGTTTTTATAAACATGGCAACACTATAGCTTTCATAACCAGTTAAAAAGTAGTCTGGAAACAAGGACGGTAAAAAAATACCCACGACAGAAAGTTTTTGTCCAGTGTGTGCTTACTTCTAATGGGACATGGTACTGTGAAACATTACATAACGGAATAAAAATTGTCAATATCAACAGAAAAGTCACATCTTATGACAATTCTGGAATGACAGAGACGCCTTCGATATTCTTTGTGGGAGAACAATTTCACAATCATGATGATTAAGTGGCAAGTTTTTGATAAGAAGGCAAAATGAGTATAAAACAATGAATTGAAACAAATTATTGTTTTCTAGTAATCAATAATACATATCTACATCAAAGCTTAAAAGGTACTGATGCAGCACTGAACATATTTAACTTGACTAGACACCACAAACAGTTTATTTTTCACAGAGCCAAATTTGTTTGACAGGTTGTTGAGGAATACAAACCTATGAAAATACGGCGTGAGAATCGGCCCATCAGTAGGAGGACGAACACATGGAGTGGGATGAGGTTGATGATGAAGACATAGCCTCCCCAGGCTGATACCTACAAACAGCAAATATATATACATCACAATGTCTGATTAGGAGCCAATCACCGATAGTAATTCAAAACAGAAATGAAATAAAAGGCAAAAAGGATCTGTATTACCTGGATATTTCAGAAATTATTTAAGAATCAATTCTCAAAGTCAAAGTTCACCAGACATGAGTGCAAACACAAAGCTAGCTGCAGGTGGATACTTTATCTTATATGTCATTCAGGTCTTTTAAAAGAACCATACCAAACTGAAGAAATATCTCAGCCTTAGAACCGTTATTTGACACTTTCAACTGTAAGTAATAGTTATCTGTAAATATTTTTTCATACTTTTGTCAATGATTCCCCCCCCCCCAACCACATATTTATAGTCACTCACCATATAGAAGTAGGAGAGGGCAGTCAGTATGGACCACATAACAGATCCAGTCTTCACCGATTTTATCTACAAAACACGGAAAACCTGTTAAAACAATCCTGGAATAAAAATACTGACAAACTACGACTTTTACAGTTTCCGAGATAAAAGTCTGGTGATGGTTACACCATTATACCAAAATTTTATGGCATTTTACAATAACAGATTATCTGATGGCAAACAGACAAACACACACACATACACTCAAAATTTCGTAAAACAAGGGCGAAAATTCCAGCTCCCAACACAGGCACAAATAGAGGATCTTACACGATTGTCAATGTAATATGTAATTTATTAAACGAGTTCAGTAATTTAATATTTCACGAGCCTTTAAATAAGCGTATTAAATTATGTAACGAGTTTAATAAATTCCATATTACATTGACACGAGTGTAAGATTCTATTTATCACATAACTTATATTTATGAGATATTACACCAACATTTTCAAATTCATTCTCTATAACAAAGGCAAATTTCTCCCTTGATGGTACAATTTTCGCTACATAGACAATCATATGACGTCATAAAGATGTAATTTGTTTATGACATCACAATAGAGTTATTACATGTGTGTAATACCATATTTATGACATGACTGAACGGGTCAGTTATGTGATAAATATTGTTATTCTTACTCATATGTAATATGTGAACATTATATTGTAATACTTACCCATAAGTAATATGTGAATATTCCATTGTAATACTTACCCATAAGTAATATGTGAACATTCCATTGTAATACTTACCCATAAGTAATATGTGAACATTCCATTGTAATACTTACCCATAAGTAATATGTGAACATTCCATTGTAATACTTACCCATAAGTAATATGTGAACATTAACGCAAATATGGCGATACCCTCGTTGTCATAACTGCCTGCTACGGATCTACTGATATACCCTGGGACTAAAACATGAAGGTAATCATTTTGTAAGGAAATGTTTTATAATAATTTAATAATAATTCAAGGTTCTTATATACTGCTTTATCATGACCTTAAAGGGCGTCTCAAAGCGGTTCACAAATTATTATCCGTGGTTATAGGGCCTTAACAACCAGCCAATATTGTTTTCAACTCCCTGGGAAGCATACAACCGGTGCTGCTCACAGCTAGCATTCTACAATTTCTAGCACTACCCAACCACACACATACTCATTTACAGCTGAGTAGACTAGAACAAGCAGAGTAAAGTATCATGCTCAAGGGTACAACACAAGTGCCGTGACCGGAACTCGATCTTGCAACCCTTCGATCATGAGCCCGACATTCTACCACTAGACCACCGTGCCTCCAGTTTCTTCTTCAAAATTTTGTACAGCAGTTAATTTTTAGATATTAGTAAAGTCTACATTTACATCACTTTAAGGCCCTGGTGTTTTGGCAACAAGAAATGTAAAAAAATCTCTATTATTTTTTTATCAATTTTGTTTGGTTAACTGGGCTTAATAGTACAGATTGTTCTCCTAGTGTATGTTAAGATGCTCTTACACAGCAAATAGACATGGCAAAAACATAGCATTTTTGATCAAGTTAGCACAGTCAAACAAAAGCTTCCCCATTCACAACCAAACTCTCCTTTTCACAAATGAACACTGGTGTGACAATGACTTAAACTTTATATGTATTTGTTTGGTGCAATACATGCACACAGTGGCTTTCTAAATTTGAAGAGTGATTAGTTCATTTACCTCAAAATGGCCAACAATGATGTATCTAAGTGTTTATAAAAAATTGAAAGGGCAACATCCACTCAGAGGAATTGATTAATATATCCATAAATTCTAGTCTTACAATGTGACCTTATAAAATTACCCTAGTTCACATAATACACCTCACGATACATAATACTGTACAATCAGATTGTTGTAAATACTACAACATTTACACTCTATGGTATTTACACTCTACAACATTTACACTCTATAACATTTACACTCTATGGTATTTACACTCTACAACATTTACACCCTACAACATTTACACTCTACAACATTTAACATTTACACCCTACAACATTTACACTCTACAACATTTACACTCTACAACATTTACACCCTACAACATTTACACTCTACAACATTTACACTCTACAACATTTACACTCTATGGTATTTACACTCTACAACATTTACACTCTACAACATTACACTCTACAACATTACACTCTATAACATTACACCTAACAACATTTACACTCTACAACATTTACATTCTACGACATTACACCCTACAACATTTACATTCTACGACATTACACCCTACAACATTTACACTCTACATTTACACCCTACAACATTTACACCCTACAACATTTACACCCTACAACATTTACACCCTACAACATTTACACTCTACAACATTTACACTCTACAACATTACACTCTACAACATTTACACTCTACAACATTACACTCTACAACATTACACTCTACAACATTTACACTCTACAACATTTACACTCTATGGTATTTACACTCTACAACATTTACACTCTATGATATTTACACTCTACATCATTTACACTCTATGGTATTTACACTCTACAACATTTACACTCTATGGTATTTACACTCTACAACATTTACACTCTACAACATTTACACTCTACAACATTTACACTCTACAACATTACACTCTATGGTATTTACACCCTACAACATTACACTCTACAACATTACACTCTACAACATTTACACTCTACAACATTTACACTCTACAACATTACACTCTACAACATTTACACTCTACAACATTTACACTCTACAACATTACACTCTACAACATTTACACTCTACAACATTTACACTCTATGGTATTTACACCCTACAACATTACACTCTACAACATTTACACTCTACAACATTTACACTCTACAACATTTACACTCTACAACATGTACACCCTACAACATTTACACTCTATGGTATTTACACTCTACATTTACACCCTACAACATTTACACTCTACAACATTACACTCTACAACATTTACACTCTACAACATTTACATTCTATAACATTTACACTCTACAACATTTACACTCTACAACATTACACTCTACGACATTACACCCTACAACATTTACACTCTACAACATTTACACTCTATGGTATTTACACTCTACAACACTTACACTCTACAACATTTACACTCTACGACATTACACTCTACAACATTTACACTCTATGACACTTACACTCTACAAAATTTACACTCTACAACATTCCACTCTACGACATTTACACTCTACGACATTTACACTCTACAACATTACACTCTACAACATTTACACTCTACGACATTACACTCTACAACATTTACACTCTTTGGTATTTACACTCTACAACATTTACACTCTATGGTATTTACACTCTACAAAATTTACACTCTACAACATTCCACTCTACGACATTTACACTCTACGACATTTACACTCTACGACATTACACTCTACAACATTTACACTCTATGACACTTACACTCTACAAAATTTACACTCTACAACATTCCACTCTACGACATTTACACTCTACGACATTTACACTCTACAACATTACACTCTACAACATTTACACTCTACGACATTACACTCTACAACATTTACACTCTTTGGTATTTACACTCTACAACATTTACACTCTATGGTATTTACACTCTACAACATTACACTCTACAACATTTACACTCTACAACATTACACTCTACAACATTTACACTCTACAACATTTACACTCTATGGTATTTACACTCTACAACATTTACACTCTATGGTATTTACACTCTACAACACTACACTCTACAACATTACACTCTACAACATTTACACTCTACAACATTTACACTCTACAACATGTACACCCTACAACATTTACACTCTATGGTATTTACACTCTACAACATTACACTCTACAACATTTACACTCTACAACATTTACACTCTACAACATTACACTCTACAACATTACACTCTACACCATTACACCCTACAACATGTACACCCTACAACATTACACTCTACAACATTTACACTCTACAACATTTACACTCTACAACATTACACTCTACAACATGTACACTCTACACCATTACACCCTACAACATTTACACTCTACAACATTTACACTCTACAACATGTACACTCTACACCATTACACCCTACAACATTTACACTCTACAACATTTACACCCTACAACATTTACACTCTACAACATGTACACTCTACAACATTACACTCTACAACATTACACTCTACAACATTTACACTCTACACCATTACACTCTACAACATTACACTCTACACCATTACACCCTACAACATGTACACCCTACAACATGTACACTCTACAACATTACACTCTACAACATTTACACTCTACAACATTTACACTCTTCAACATTTACACTCTACAACATGTACACCCTACAACATTTATACTCTATGGTATTTACACTCTACAACATTACACTCTACAACATTTACACTCTACAACATTTACACTCTACAACATGTACACTCTACAACATTTACACTCTACACCATTACACCCTACAACATTACACTCTACAACATTTACACTCTACAACATTTACACTCTACAACATTTACACCCTACAACATTTACACTCTACAACATTTACACTCTACAACATTACACTCTACGACATTTACACTCTACAACATGTACACTCTACAACATTAACACTCTACAACATTTACACTCTATGGTATTTACACTCTACAACATTACACTCTACAACATTTACACTCTACGACATTTACACTCTACAACATGTACACTCTACAACATTTACACTCTACAACATGTACACTCTACAACATTTATACTCTATGGTATTTACACTCTACAACATTACACTCTACAACATTTACACTCTACGACATTTACACTCTACAACATTTACACTCTACAACATGTACACTCTACACCATTACACCCTACAACATTACACTCTACAACATTTACACTCTACAACATTTACACTCTACAACATTTACACTCTACAACATGTACACCCTACAACATTTACACTCTATGGTATTTACACTCTACATTTACACCCTACAACATTTACACTCTACAACATTACACTCTACAACATTTACACTCTACAACAATTACATTCTATAACATTTACACTCTACAACATTTACACTCTACAACATTACACTCTACGACATTACACCCTACAACATTTACACTCTACAACATTTACACTCTATAACATTACACTCTACAACATTTACACTCTACAACATTTACACTCTACACCATTACACTCTACAACATTTACACTCTACAACATTTACACTCTACAACATTTACACTCTACAACATTACACTCTACAACATTTACACTCTACAACATTTACACTCTACAACATTACACTCTACAACATTTACACTCTACGACATTTACACTCTACATCATTTACACTCTACGACATTTACACTCTACGACATTTACACTCTACAACATTACACTCTACAACATTTACACTCTATGACATTACACTCTACAACATTTACACTCTATGACACTTACACTCTACAACATTTACACTCTACAACATTCCACTCTACGACATTTACACTCTACGACATTTACACTCTACAACATTTACACTCTACGACATTACACTCTACAACATTTACACTCTACGACATTTACACTCTATAACATTTACACTCTACGACATTACACTCTACATCATTTACACTCTACGACATTACACTCTACAACATTACACTCTACAACATTTACACTCTACGACATTTACACTCTACATCATTTACACTCTACGACATTTACACTCTACAACATTACACTCTACAACATTTACACTCTACAACATTTACACTCTACGACATTACACTCTACAACATTTACACTCTATGACACTTACACTCTACAACATTTACACTCTACAACATTTACACTCTACGACATTTACACTCTATAACATTTACACTCTACAACATTACACTCTACAACATTTACACTCTACGACATTACACCCTACAACATTTACACTCTACGACATTTACACTCTACGACATTTAAACTTTACACAATTACATGCTATGACATTTACTCCACAATATTTACTCTACAACATTACACTCCACAACATTACACTCTTCAGCATGTACACTGTGTGTGTATCTTAGTACTCACCTATAGCTATGAAACAGGCAGCAAAGAGGCCAGCGCCTGTGTTCCAAATTTCTTTGGTAAAAAAGTAAACTGCTAACGACGTCAAACCACTGAAATACAGACAATGTTCAAATACAACTTCCAGGGAATGTGTGGTGTATTATTATATTCTTCTTAAACACTACTTAGAAAGAAGGGAAAGAATATGCATGTAACTTCTCACTTGGGCTACACGAGATCATATAAATAATGAATTGAACATCAAATGAATCATATGTATCTCTTACTGTTATGTAATATACAAACGTGATTTATTTTAGAGTAATTACAGAAATTTTTTTATCTTTACTTACAAACGATATTAACAAACAAATCACAAACTTATTCAAGTTATTTATAACAATAACAGACTTTGATGACATAAACTCCAGCGTAACTTATACCAACCTGAATATAGGAGCTAAAAACACACATATATCTCGGATATGGACTGGGATGTTGAGCATACTGAGGAACCAGTGTATAGTGCCTGAGGTGACCATCAGGCCAGGGTACACCTGTAAACAAACATGGCCATAAGAAACATGGGGTCAGTTTAACATTCCTGCAAAATTTTCATCAAAATCTGTAGAGGTACAGTCCTTTGGGTCATGGTGAAATTATATTTCAAATATCGGAGTGAAAACTTTTGACCGATCACATCCATATATCTACATGTAAACTTGAAGAACGTGTGTGCTAGCTGTAGCAACTAAAGGAGTGCAACAGTTTTGTTTTTTTCATTTTCAGCAAAACAGACTTTAAATTTACATATAATGAAATAAAGGTCACTGGAGAAAACACATATTTTTATTTAGAAAAAAACGAATGAAAATATGACACTGAAATGATAATCTAGCTGAATAAAATGTTGACAATGCAAGAGAAAATATAATCGGCTACTGGCATAAATTTATAAATTCTTTCCAACACATTTCTGATTTACAATGTTCACTGAATAGGCCTTAGAATCAAAATTTTGGTGAAACACAAATTCCATATCCAAACAGCAGAAATAAGGCAAGCCTTTACCGTGCCCCCCACAATTCTGCCGAGTGGATACCATGCTCTGTCATCAAACCAGTTCAGGAAGTTGTAGAAACCATTTTCAACCATATAATGGGTGGAGCGATAGTTGAACCTACAAAACAGAAAAAAAAAACTGTTAACCACGATCATAGCACACGATTTCTACAAACCCTGAAAAAGATAGAAAAATATGATGTAAAAGTTGTTTTATCATTTATTTCCAATATATCAAAATCTGAAGATTCCACCGGCCAACACTAACAGAAATATCATTATTCAATGATTGTCTTTTTTTTGTAAAGTTTTAATTATTTTTTCAGGAAAGTCTTCTGAAAAATCTTTTCCATCTAAGCAGTCAGGAGTCCAGTTACTAAAAGTCAGTCTCACATAGAAAGTCTGGATAGGATTCAAATACATGTACATTTTGTATCTTCATCCCTAAAAGCACAAGATCTTTTATTTTTGTCTGCCCTTTTTTTATCTCATTTTTATTAATATGTAATAATTGTGATCAATTCTATCACCCCACACAGATCAAACTGATGGGTCTTGGTTACTGATCTTACATTTTTAGAGGGCTAAGTTGATGAGAGGGGTACTAAAGAGCTTGAGGTGGGACTGTCTGGTGTTGAGAATGGCCTCAAAATTAACAAGGCATCGCAGATGATAATTACTCCCTCGTGCTTCAAACTAATAAACAAGAGGCCCAGAGGGCCTGTATCGCTCACCTGGATACATTGGCATCTAAGTAATCATGATAAAATATTTTCTTTTTGGCTCGCCCCTCAGCCCCCTAGGGGGTCAGTCCCACCATTAGTACAATTTTGAATGTTGAGCAGCTAGGGATGCTTCCTGCCAAATAAGGCTGATTTCCAATCAATGGTTATGGAGAAGAAGTCAATTAAACCAATATAGCTAAATAACCCTTCTTGGCCCCGCCCCTCAGCTCCCTAGGGGGTCAGTCCTACATTAGTACAATTTTTAATTCTGAGCACCTAGGGATGGTTCCTACCAAATAAGGTTGATTTCCAATCAGTGGTTATGGAGAAGAAGTCGCTTAAACCAATATAGCTAAATAACCCTTTTTGGCCCCGCCCCTCAGCCCCCTAGGGGGTCAGTCCCACCATGTGTACAATTTTGAATCCTGAGCACCTAGGGATACTTTCTGCCAAATAAGGCTGATTTCCAATCAGTGGTTATGAAGAAAAAGTCGCTAATATCAATATAGCTAAATAGTTTTTTATGGCCCCCACCCCTCAACCCCCTAGGGGGTCAGTCCCACCATGTGTACAATTTTGAATCCTGAGCACCTAGGGATACTTTCTGCCAAATAAGGCTGATTTCCAATCAGTGGTTATGAAGAAGAAGTCGCTAATATCAATATAGCTAAATAATTCTTTTTGGCCCCGCCCCCACAGCTCCCTTGGGGGTCAGTCCCACCATGAGTACAATTTTGAATCCTGAGCAGCTAGGGATGCTTCCTGCCAAATAAGGCTGATTTCCAATCAGTGGTTATGGAGAAGAAGTCGATTAAACCAATATAGCTTTATAATCCTTTTTGGCCCCGCCCCTCAGCCCCCTAGGGGGTCAGTCCCACCATTAGTACAATTTTGAATCCTGGGCACCTAAGCATGCTTCCTGACAAATAGGGTTGATTACCAATCAGTGGTTATGAAGAAGAAGTCGCTACTATCAATATAGGTAAATCATTTTTTATGGCCCCACCCCTAAGCCCCCTAGGGGGTCAGTCCCACCATGAGTACAATTTTGAATCCTAAGCACCTAGGGATACTTTCTGCCAAATAAGGCTGATTTCCAATCAGTGGTTATGGAGAAGAAGTCGCTTAAACCAATATAGCTAAATAACCCTTTTTGGCCCCGCCCTCAGCCCCCTAGGGGGTCAGTCCCACCATTAGTACAATTTTGAATCCTGGGCACCCAAGGATGCTTCCTGCCAAATTAGGTTGATTTCTTATCAGTGGTTATGGAGGAGAAGTCGTTTAAAGAAATTGTTGACGGACGACGGACGCCACGGTATGGCATAAGCTCACCTCGGTCCTTCGGACCAGGTGAGCTAAAAATACTCTCATGCTTCAGTGTGCAAAAGTAATTCATGAAGTTCCATAGACAATAGGTCTATGGACATTTCAAATTACATAGACCCAAAAAAATGTCCGTAGTCTAAATTTTTATCATCAGTGTCAGCAAACTATTTAAAACAGGATGATCTCTCCTCCTTCAACCGATGTTTGAACAAAAATTAATTTGCAACAACAAATTCAGCCAAACAAATCAGGAAATAAACAACATGCAAGACAAATGCAATTGATACGATTAATTCAAACAGTTTTGATTCTTTTTCGACATTCATGAGTACTTAAAATGCTTAGACATCAGGTCTACCGTACTAGCATTTTGCATAGACCGACAGGTTTTCCTGTGGCCTCGGTCTATCGTTACCTTCGCACATTGTCGCTTCAAACTATTCGAAATACCATCACATTTCAAACTAATAAAAAATTCTTTCACTCTTCAAACTTCTAAGAAATACCCTCGCTTCAAACTAACAAGAAATATGTATACCCTCGCTTCAAACTAACAAGAAATACCCTCACACTTCAAACTAAGAAATACCCTCACACCTCAAACTAAGAAATACTCTTATGCTTCAAACTTCTAAGAAATACCCTCGCTTCAAACTAACAAGAAATATGTATACCCTCGCTTCAAAATAACAAGAAATACCCTCACACTTCAAACTAAGAAATACCCTCACACTTCAAACTAAGAAATACTCTTACACTTCAAACTAATAAGAAATACCCACATGCTTCAAACTAATAAGTGAAAAGGAAAATGTAAAAGTGATTCTGAAGAGGTATAATAATTGCTATAAAACAACAAAGAGACTGATAAATCTCTCGATTAGCACACTTGTACAAAATCTTGGATATTTATTCAGTCTGTCACTTACAACACACAAATGTATATTGTATGTAAATGTATAACAGTAAAGTAGGGCATGTGTACTGGCTGGTGACATGTACCTCTGGGCAATATATACCCGTCTCTCACACAGCTTAGTGAAACTACTTCCAGTGCTTTAGGGCAATATGCTTTTATCACATGCAGATCGAGCTCAAGGTGGCAATACTTGTGAACACCCTGCAGCACATGCCAATCAAAGGTCACAGGGGTATTCTATCAGGTTACTTCCTTTTCATATCATATTTAATTCATTTGTCAAAAAAACTTTTAAAGTTTGCAAAAATATGTAAGGATAAACAATTATTCTTAATAAATAAATATTTTATGTTAAACTGTCAACATTACAGAAAACATGTCACAAATTTGAATTTACAACATCCTTGTTTTAGTTGGTGTCTTTACTGTCTTATTAAACTAAAATATGTACATCTAAAACTAATGTATGTCATATTGGTGGGATCCAATTAAATATATAGACCCTAGAATTTTCTGTGTTTGGGTAAGATATCTCTGTAATATTGAAATTAATTTGACGAAAAAGACTAGATGCTTTTCTGAATTGCATTTTGTAATTATATTACAAATAACACCTTCAACATTGATGAACCTGAAAACATAGATAATTCATGTCAATGTAACATAGACTTATACTATATTGTTACTGCCATTTCCCAGCGTGATAATCCATGGCTCTGCCAAATGAGCCAAACAAGCATGCAACTGTCAGCTCTAGCGGCATATGGACTGTATTTAACACTATACATTTTTACTGGAAATTTCCTCCAGAAAGTTGATCTCAAATGAGACTCGCGCAATACCAACACTGGGTGATTTAGTTAGGTGCCAGTAGGGAAAACATGGAAAAACATATTCCTGTTGAGTGCTCCAGCCAGGAATCCAACCTGGGTCTCCAACATGCTCTACTTAATTACTTGATCAAAAACGTGCTTCATTAGTCGAGTGTAAAGAAACTGCAAAACACTATGTACAATGTACAAGCCACACACTGACACAGTCTTTTTATAATACATGTCATATTCAAAAACCTGTAACTATGTGTTGTTGGGAAATTTCAAATCGTGATACTAAATTTCGATGCATGTTATACCAGGTAGCATGAAATGGTTTCCTCTGTGTATATTCACCGATGATCATGTCATGATAATAGCATGTACAACACTGTAGATGCAATGACATGAAAAACAATATGTTCAGTTAATTTTTTTGCAATCTTATTTAGTAATCAAGACACACCACACATACTAAAGAATTGTGTGGATAAAACCAGAGACAACTGTGTTGATAAAATCTCATACATTATTTATTTTCAAGCTGATGAAGGTGAGAGTAGAATTATATCCACGTTGGTTTTCATATTGGCTAATGGCAGTAATGCAACAGGCCCGTCAGCTAAATGTGAAATAAATGCAAGTATCTAAGCCATAAACACTGATTATTCTCAAATAACACCGAACCATCATGCATAATAGTGGGCGATGTACAATATGACATGAAAATGAAATTCCAGTCCACAACTCGTGGTGCCTGGCAGAGATACGACGAATTTTGTCGCTCATGCCGGTAAAAGCAGGTACCTTACCATGGATCAAATTCGTGGATGATGCTTTCAAAACGAATGACAGCAAAAAGTCTTGAGCTAAACCCAACAAGCCATGCCAACGATAAAATAACGATGGTTAAAAGGCTTTGCCAGCCGCCCGGGTTCCACATTATTGAGCGGATGTCAGGTTTCACACCGGTGTCCGCCATCTTGATCAGTTCGCCACGTCCTGGCTGTCAGCCAATCAAATTACAGCAAGTGCGTCCTGGTCGTTCGGCTACCCTTTTGACTTTACCTCCATATAGTAATAAATTAACCTGAATCATTCGAAGGAAAAAACATCAAAGGTGCACACCATTAATACCATGTGAATGTCGTGTTTTAGCCTAAGCTTGCTTGTTATCCATCAAGCTGCCACTGGTCCGTATACAGTTTATCCGTCCTTAACTGTTTTTGTATTAGTTATTTTTGAAGAATTGCTGGATTGATCCTCTTGGTCCTTAGATGTGCACTTTTCGTTAAGCTTTGAAAAACAATATGGCCGACAGGCAGCCATCTTGGATTTTAAGTATGAAACTTTGTAATCGCTTTTTCTTGAGTATTACAGGATTAATCTTTTCCAAATTACACTTGAAGGTTCCAACTTGTCCTTAGTTGAGCCCTTTTGATTTTGCGACTTGTCGGTAAAACAAAATCACTGCCCAGACGGCCATATCTCTTTCCCCCCACAATCCATATATATAGTTGTGCCCTTTGTACTTTTGGACTGATCAGAAAAAAATGCTAACAGGCAACAATATTCTATTTGACATTTAAAGACTATTGTTGCTATTTATTTAGAGGAGTTCTCAATAAATAAGAGGAAAGAAGGGAAAAGATCCAACTGTTAAAGAACAAATTTAATGAAGGTTTTCTATATATTTAAACACTAACCAGATATACAAATGTATATAATGCCCACTTAACAGACTTCCAACCTTATTTCTCAGAAGAGATTTTCCCTCTATACTTTTAGACATTCTTTCCTGTTTTTTCATCGTCAGAAACCCACGGTACACTTCTCTGACGTTTGCAAACGTCAGAGAAGTGTACCGTGGGTTTCCGACGATGTGTTTTTTAGACTTTATACAATAAAGCTCTCACGGATGAGTACTAAGCGTACATGAATGTAACACCTAGGATATTCAATCGTTTGCGATAGAAATTTTGTGTGATCATTTGGTTTGTTTTTTGTTTGTTTTAAGTCCCATTAACAGCCAGGTTTTGGAGGCCGGTACCGGTGGAGAAAACCGGAGTACCCAGAGGAAAACCACCGACCTATGGTCAGTACCTTGCAACTGCCCCGTGTGGGATTCGAACTTTCAACCCAGAGGACGAGGGCTAGTGGTTGAATGTCGACCACCTTATAACCACTCGGTCGATAAAAACGTTCCACATACTGACGTAAATCTAACTCCAAAACATAGCTGGAAACCTAGACGTTCATGAATACGTTCCAAATCAGCCCCAAAGAGGGAGAATTCGTGATTTCGGACTTTTCAAGTTTATATTTTCAACCAAATAGTTTGCTAAACTTTTAAAATTTCGTTATATCTTAAATTCTTATGATTTCGTCTAAAATGAAACTAAGAATATTCTGTTTAAAAGGCTACTTTGTCTTCATTGGGTATATACACACATTTCAGTTGTGTTTTAATTCTGAGCGAGCAGAATTTACGCATGGAAATTTCGAAAAGTTGGAAAGTACGGATCGACGTTCAACTGTTGGCAGTGTGGGATGATCACGCGTTGCAATTGTTGCTTATTAGGCCTGTATTAACCCACGCAAATTATGATTATGTCTTGAAAATAGAAGGTGGAACTGTCACGAAGACTTGACTATTGCCAACCATTTCAATTGTTGCATCTAAAATAGTCGAAGAACTTCCATTCGGTAAAGGGATTTATCAGGCAAAATCGGATATTCGGTCAAAAAGTTTTGGTTAGATAGAAACCTTAATCTAAGATTCATCTCCGACATACATGTCTCTGAGGAATTTGTTTTCAAAGAATTATTCAACTTGAACACGCGTAAAAACACCGCTCTTGGTACATCCCTATGCGTTTTTTTAAAGCTGCAGCCACTCATTTCAGAAAGAAAGATAAATCGAAGTCAGAAAACTACCGACCAGTCAGTATTCTAAATATACATTTTTGTAGTGTCCAAAATCCTAGAAAAAGATGTGTGCAAACAACTGGAGACTATTTTTTATCAGACAATTATCAATCTATTGTATGAATTCAAATCAGGTTTCAGACATTCCATTTCAACAGTCCCGTGTCTCATTAATCTATCTGGCTGATTACACGTACATAGTCTCAGAGAGCTAAGAGATTGTCACTGGCTGATCACACGTACACAGTCTCAGACAGTTAAGTGATTGTTACTGGAATTATATAAATGGACCTTCAGAAGGCTTAAACTACGAAAGCCTATTAGGGTCATTTTGAAATGTAAACTAAAAAATTATATCTCGTTAAAACGCGATAGTTATCTCGTTAAAACGCAATAACTATCTCGTTAAAACGCGTTAGTATGATTTCATCTCGTTAAAACGCGATAACTAACTCGTTTTAACGAGATAGTTATCACGTTTTAACGAGATAACTATCGCGTTTTAACGAGATACATATTTTTATTTTACTTTTCAAAATGAACTTAATAGGCTTTCGTATTAAACTGACCACAATATTCAGTGTGATACTCTCAAAACCACATTGGTAATTTCCATAGAATTGATAATTTTCCATTTTTAAAATTAATTTTTAAGGTAGTATATTAGATCTTTTTCTTTCATTTTTTTTGATATTTTCTCTAGATCCTGAATTAATATCTAGAAAGACAATAAAACTAAACTAATATAAGACTAATTATTGATCGATAATATAACAATTCCCTTGCGGATCACTTAGGCAAAACTGAAAGATCAATACTTATCAGGAGAGAAAATCGTCATTAGCTGATTTTTTTTATTGGAAAACTGAATGACTTACACTAAAAGCAGGGACGTATACTGACTAAAATCTAGAAAAAAACACTTTGTTTAGCACGAAGGATGTGTCGGGTGGTGCAGTGGATACCGCACTTGCCAGTCACCAACGCGGCCGGGGTTCGATTCCCCGACCGGACGTGAATTAAAAGGTACTGCCCGATCACGTGGGTTTTCTCCGGTTACTCTTGTTTCCTCCCACAATAAGACCCCTCTCGCGCTACCTTCCGGGCCGATAAGAATGATTTATATAAGTTGGATAACTTGTTTCATAATTGTTGTAAAATAAATAATAAAGTTTATTTATTTATATGATCGCAGGGTTTACGAAGTAAATCAGGCAAAAACTTCAAATAATTCAAAACAAGATTGTACGATTTGAATTAAATGTGTGGAATAAGAACAACTTATCATGCTTAACGTAAAATTTTGGTAAAAGCAGATTTAGCTGAATCCTGTTTTCAACATTGTACACGATATATATGCCTATATAAAATGTATATAGCTATTTTATCTTAGAAAATGTTTCAGTATCAAGGAGAACGATTATAATACAAGAACTAGTCTTATGAATTTTGAAATAAAAAACATAAATATCATGAATCTGATTTTGTTCTATATAATGCGGCAAACGACAGAAATAATCTACCAGATAACATAAAATAGAAAATGATAGACACAGATTCAAAAGACAAGTAAAAAACACTTTTAGAACGTATCAAAGGACGAATTCGAAAATGAATTTATGATTTTGTTAGCAAGTACTCTTAATTTTCATTGGAATGTAATTTGTAAATCTCTTTAAACAAATTTAAATAAGTTTTGCTCTGAAATATATTAAAAAATATAAAGTCCCTGTCATAATGTACTTATATTTTGAAGGCTATGGCTCATGTTGTATTTTTTAATAATGTCATATACATCTTTTACTTATTTTTCAATATTTTATATAACCATGCATGTACAACGCGTCATTTTTACCTGGATTATGTATAATGACAGATTGTCCCCCCATGGCGACCCTATGAATGATTACCCCTGTGAGGCCTCATTTCCTTTCGGACGACAGATGGCAGCACAGGACAAACATGGAAGACGAAAGTAACAGTTGGCGGGTTTTAAATTGAAAAATATTTAATTTAACACTTTTGTGGCAAGACTAAGTATCGATATTAAGAAGTGAAAGGTTCACGGAATCAATATGGGTATTCTAATCGCCAAATTTCGAGTAAGTTGCGTTTCTGAAGGACAATTGTCTTAAAAACAAGTTGATTTCCGTCTTGTATTTTCTCGGTCATCGGCGTGGAGAAGTGAAAATAGAATCTACAAAAAAATGGCACTAATCGTTGAACGCCCCTGTAATTCTTTAAATTTGTGTGTCATAACAAGCTATGATACGATGCAATATGTACATATATGAACTCTTATAATGACACTGTTTCAAGCGACCACAGGGCTTTTAACAAATATTAAGCGAACACGTATGCATACAAAAGTTGCGATAACGGGACTGCTTCTGACGAGACAGAAGGGACTACATGCTACAATATTAGTATAAATATTTTCCCATTAATTTACATGGAAATTGCCTCACGTGTGAAGGTAGAAGCTTAAGGAAGATCATAATATACATTTAAAACTTTCTACACTATCCTCCCTCCCCCCCCCCCAAAAAAAAAAACCCTAACAAAACACATAAACACTATTATCCTAGCTAGGCCTGGTTCTAACTCCCAGCCCAGTCACTAGCCTAAATGGAGAGTTACATGTACTATTTGTAATGATAAATGTAATTGAAGTAGTAGTAGTAATGAAGAGTGTGCTGTCGCCTAGGGTGTCAAACTCGTGATCAATAATTAACCTCAATGCGCTGTTGCTGAACTAAATTAAAGGATATTCTATACAGTACAGCTTTCATACTTGTAAGGCAACCTAATCCGAATGCACATCTTTTACTCGATTCCCCCTTTATTTCTAAGTAAAAGACCTAACCATGAGGTTATTTGGCTCCCTGCCAAATTGCAATTTTCCTTGTCTCGATCCTTTTATTTACTTGAAAAGGGAGAGTCAACGGCACAAGTTGGTAATAGATCCCTGCCAGGACTAATTTGTGCTGTTGCTGGGGCTTGTGGCTCTCCAGTTCGATGCTGCTGAGCCAAAGGGAAACTACCTTCAGCTCACACTTCAGCCCCACCAACCCTAATCTACTGTAACGGGTGTATCTCTGAACGCCAACATTTTTAATTTGCCTACAGGGTAGTTTGTTGTGATAGGGGTTATAGTCTTTTTCCTTAAAGTAGTCTCAGTTCCAACAGGTAAATTTACCTGTAAAAGTTACCAGTTGGTGCTCAGGCGCAAGTATTAAAAAAAAAATATCATAAATTATCTTCATGATACTTTTTTTAATCAGAAATATTAAACTGTGTAAGTAATAAATAATGTAACTATTATAAAATTTTTGATTATTAATTAAAATTCAATGCTTAAGATAACTTTCTAGAAAAAAATAAAACATTGTAATTTACCATTGAATTATTTTATGACTGTAATTCTTACTTTTAAAAGAAACTATTGTAAAAATATTTTTTTCATATAATTGATTAATTTAACAGGTTTTGATGATTGATTTTTGTAAGGTCTTGATGCCACTTAATATCAAAATTTAATAATTTCATTTTAATTAGTGCATTTTTGCTTGAATATGTATGACTTAATTATTAAATTCCAACTTACTCAATAATTCAATACCCATAGAAAATGAGGTTTATTTAATCAAAGATATTGTTTTCACCAGGTAAGCTCATTAACCATTCAATTCATTTATTACCTCAAACCTTACGGTACAATCCACTGTCGCAATACGTACTAATCCTATTAATTTGATCTATTCAGTTTATGAGACGACAATCTGAGTTTTTCTGTTTCTTTAAACCAATAGGTTTTGTTAAATACGGTTTAAAGACAAAACAATTTGTTTCTTATACTATCTGTCCACTCAGTGCCCTTTTCAACCACTTCATCGTAACATACAATTGTCTGAGTTTTTAACTTTAAGCAAATATTTGAAAATGATAAACTTTCAAATCATGATTAATCATGATATTTGGCGTACTTTTCTTAACCCATAAATTCTCTTACAAAAATTTAGATGTATTTTTTTTCAATATTAGGTGCTTAATAAAACCCTCGCTCTTCAGATCCATAATTTAAAATGCTACTAAACTTACAAAAGTGTAAAAAAAAATAAGTTGGGTTTCCAAATTGAAATATTTACTTTTAAAAACATTCATTATTCCAAATAAAGCTTTTCAACTTCAGCTATTTTCTCTTGTGTTGTCAAGAATTTTCTAGTATATATCAACAGAATTCCTAGATAACTGAAACAAATTTCTAACAATTTAAGACTAATTACTTTATTGAATAATTTTCTATATTTCTCTTTATTTCTTTAATATATGGTTATCTATGGGTTGTATTTTATTTACAATTAAGCGCTGATTACTCATTTGTTAATTTTCTTTTTATTTCTTTATATTTGTATCCTTGTATTTTTGAGAAAAAAAAATGTATAATTTAATGCATTTGTAGTGCTGACTGTCCACAGTTAAATCTCAGGTAAGGTGAGTTCACAGGTAAATCACAGGTAAGGTGAAAAGGGCAGTTTATATGAAACAGTATATAATTGACTTCCTATTGTTCTCAAAAACAACTCCTACCTATTGTTAAAAAAAATGTTGGCTTTCGGAGAACACACCACTGTAACTATATGCTTTACAAAAAATAATTCACCTGAAGTGAAAATTACTCAAGTATATAAGGGCCAACAGGCCACCATGATTATGTACATGTACAATCAACGAGCTCCCACACATAAAAGAAAAAAATATTTCCAAATTGCAAACAAATATGATAATTATAAAAATTAAACAGCACAATCATGCACTTGTGCAGCATCCTTTAGATTTCAGTGTTTTATAAAGTACACTCTCATTCACTGTACCCCAGTACTAGTGTATGTACAGTGGACTCCACTTAATATCACTCCTGTTAATATCACATTCCTCTTTATATAATGTTTTTCCCAAGCACCATTTTTCTCTTTATATAATGTATGTAATTGTATTTGGTTAATATCATGTAATTTGAGGTGAATTCCTCTTAATATCATGTTTTTTTAACCAATCAGATAAAATATCCAGAAAATGATGTCATTTCCATTGATTTCAGATACAACTTGTACAAAATGTTGCATAGAAAATAAAAAATTACCCCAAAAATGTTTTTAATTGAAATAATTTTATCTCTATATTGATACATATTCATATGTACATTGAATAGCTTACTTAATTTTAGTTATGGAGATTGGAAATGCACTAGATTTAGTGGAAAAAACATGTTTCTCTTAAGGTCACATTCCTGTTAATATCATGTTTTTGGCTGACAAATGCAACATGATATAAAGAAGAGTACACTGTATACATATACCTGTATGATGACAAGAGTGAAGCTGTAGACTGCAGCTAGTGGATACACCCTACAAGTAAAGTAGTTGAAGCCTTTGATTTACCGCGGTAAATTTAAGGAAAACTGATTTTGATGATAAAATGAGCTTTAAATTCATCACAAGATGTGTTGCTTTTCTTGTAATTTGCAGACGACATGTACATGTATTAGCCACAGTCTCAGTTATTTGTCAGTTTATTTTGCCTGAAATCAAACAAATAGCAAACTTAAAGCCACCCGCCTGTCATGTTGTTATAAATGATATAATATTCCAAGGAATTGAAGGATGGCAGGGAGGGAGGATACACTGTGATTGGGGCTGCGGTGGCCAAATGATTAAGTTGTATGACATTCTGATACCACTAGCCCTCTACCACTGGGCCATGGTGACTATGTGGTTAAGGTGTCTGACATGGTACCATTAGCCCTCTAGCACTGGGTTGTGGTGGCCGAGAGGTTAAAGTGTCTGACATTCTGCTAGCTACCACATGCAGTGGGTCATACGATCGAGGCCTATATGTGTGGAACAGCACCCAGGTACTGGCTGTAAACTGAACCCTACATAATGACCAATAGAATATAGTCTGTGATGTGATATGTCCAAATCTAAAATCTCTACACGAGATGGACAGAGAATTGAACATTGAGGCTCTTGTCAAAGTACTTTGATACAGATAACATGTTTGTTTTATTTTGTAGACCAAACCATCCACAACTGATGTTTTGGAACAGATTGAAAAGGTAAAATCATAACATCTGTCAAAAATGTTAAATACACTTTTTTGTTTCTCTTTGATTCATCGTAAATGATTTTAAAATAACTTATAATGCTACATTTTCTGAGGAATATGCGTGCTTTTCGTTTTCTTGACAGCCACACTCATCCACTTATGCAGTATAATTATACTATATATTTAAGAATGGTTGTAACAGGTAAAGCTACATGAATATGTGGTTGTTTAACTTGACCACAATCAACACACATTGATATGTTAGTTTTATATTTAATTACGCTATATTTTCAGGACATCACCAGCCTACAGAAGTTTCGACTACGTAACCAGCAGCAGCAGAAGAAGTTTATCGGTTGCCTAATTTTGTACTCCATTGTTTTGTATATTATGGCTGCCTTAGCTCTATACTTTGTGTACTTCCCGCCCGACTGGAAGAACCGACTTCTGTACTCGTCTCCTCTGCTCGTATTTCCTGTGTTGTGAGTATAGGACAGAAATAACTGATATATAGCTTTACAGGTTTTTAGATTCAATAAGACATGTAATCCCAGGGCTTTATGACCCCTCTTTTTAGGTCCGGTAAATGGACCCATTCCCAATGAAAAAAGGGTGTGATTTTTCCCAATTTCCTCTTAAAAATTCCCAATTCAAACACTTGAAAAAAACTTGGTTGTTTAACATCGCTTGAGGAGCTTCTTTTGACAACAATTTTAATAAGGAACAAGAAAGATGGCTGTAAATGTCATGGGTACTGATCATGACAGTGCTTTAAAAAACTTAGAAAAGAAATAATGTTTTTAGTTGTTATGATTGTGTTTGTCAAATTTTCCCAAATAGCCGTTATGTCGATCAATTTTTCCCAATTTCATCTCGGGGTCGGATTCCCGAAACCCCCTGATAAAGCCCTGGATCCTTGTATACCATGCATCATACCAACCTACAACTGTATACAATGCATCAAAACAATATTAATTTTACCTTTGAATTGATAATTTTAGAGTTTTTAATCTCCATTTTGGCTAAAAATGTAATGGGTAACATGCCTGAAAAATAATAGGATAGGTCTGTAGGTAAGTAAATAAAATGAGAACTGTATCACCTCTAGATTTACTGTATCACTTCTACTGTTTCCTGAAACATACAGAATCATGTATACGACATAATTAGTTTTGATAGTTGAACTACTGATGAAAAATTTGAGGTATGTACCTTTGAACACAAGTAATTTGATGTATGTATAATGTGTAACTGCCCTGATAAATAACCAAAGTTATTCAGTATTTGATGGAATAATATCACTGGCAAGGATTCTAAAAACATTACTCTAATGCTAATCGCAATAAAATCAAGACTTAATTAAGCATCAGCATTTATCCATTATATTTGTTCCATTACAGAATTTGGCTGATAAAGAAATTTCTTCATTGGTATTTCGTTAAGAGGATTACAAAAAATGGTAAGATAATTTTCATGAAAATAAAGTTAGATTTCAGAATTAAACAGCCGCATTTAAATCTTTATAAATGCGTTACAATTCTTTGATAAAGGATAATTTTCAAGTTTCATTTTGTCTCAACAATTTGTATGAAGAAATTCACTTTATGTTATTCTTTTGTAGAAAATTCATGTCTGTTTATAAAATATAACGCTAAAATAGTGGTGATCATACAAAAAGTAATTTCAGCATACTTTAGGATACATAGTTTCTGCTTCCTACGTTTTTGTTTATTATGCTGCTTGTACTGTTGCAGATCTTGCACTGAATGAATTACGAGAAAAAAGGAAACAAATTGTAAGTATTTTGATTTCGTAAGTAATACTTGCTGATACAGGATGCTTTAAAACCTTTACACATATATACCGGGCATGTTTATTTAGCACCATCATGTATTACAAAAACTAGGTGGTAATCAGCGTGTAAAATTGACCATGATGAATTTTAAATATGAATAAATTGAATGAAATGAACTTTTTAAATTGGTGTATATATTTTAAGGTTAACTTTCCATAGCAAAAGGAGTGTTTTATTTTCCCAAAACGAAATAAGTAAATATGAAAACTATCTTCCCAAATTCATCTCTTTGACCATCATGGCCACCTAAATCAGTACAATGCTCAACTATGATGAGTTGAACATAAGATCTTGTCTGATTACATGACTTACCAAAACAACAATTTTTCTCATTGTATCAATCCTTGTCAGAAAAGTAAAGGAAGTTTTCACATTGTATTTGTCATTGTCAGAAAAAATAAAGAAATACTTCACATTGTATCTGTCCTTGTCAGCAAATAAAGAAAACTTTCGCATTCTATCTTCCTTGTCAGAAAAGTGAATGAAGTTTTCGCATTGTATCCGTCATTGTCAGATGTCACTCCGTTAGGATGAGTGGCCAGATGATTGGCTGTGCCTTTGTCACTAGAAAGTTATTTGTTTTCTTTGTAAAAAATTGCTGATTAATTAATCAATGATCTTGTATTTATTGTGCCAGTTGGAAGAGGTCATGGAAAAAGAAACATACAAAAAAGCCAGAGAAATCCTACAGAAGTTTGATCCTGCCAGATTTAAAGAGTTGGAAGTGAGTGATGTTATCTAGTTGTCAACTCCAGTACAGTAACTGTTGTAATAGAATCTAGTTGGCAACTCCACTACAGTAATATATCTAGTTGTCAACTCAAGTACAGTAACTGTTGTAATAGAATCTAGTTGGCAACTCCACTACAGTAATATATCTAGTTGTCAACTCCAGTACAGTAATATATCTAGTCGTCAACTCCACTACAGAAATATATCTAGTTGTCAACTCCAGTACAATATATCTAGTTGTCAACTCCAGTACAGTAATATATTATTATATCTAGTTGTCAACTCCACTACAGTAATATATCTAGTTGTCAACTCCACTACAGGAATATATCTAGTTGTCAACTCCACTACAGTAATATATCTAGTTGTCAACTCCAGTACAATATATCTAGTTGTCAACTCCACTACAGTAATATATCTAGTTGTCAACTCCACTACAGTTATATATCTAGTTGTCAACTCCACTACAGTAGTATATCTAGTTGTCAACTCCAGTACAATATATGTAGTTGTCAACTCCAGTACAATATATATAGTTGTCAACTCCAGTACACTATATCTAGTCGTCAACTCCAGTAGAGTAATATATTAATATATCTAGTTGTCAACTTCAGTACAGTAATATATCTAGTTGTCAACTCCAATACAGTAATTTATCTAGTTGTCAACTCCAGTACAGTAATATATCTAGTTGTCAACTCCAGTACAGTAATATATCTAGTTGTCAACTTCAGTACAGTAATGTATCTAGTTGTCAACTCCAGTACAATAATATATCTAGTTGTCAACTCCACTAAAGTAGTATATCGAGTTGTCAACTCCAGTACAATATATATTTACGTCTAATTTTTGCATATTTAGCGAACCTACGAAAATCGCAAAAATTAAAGATGGTAAAATTTGCAGACAGGTACATTGACTTTACGAGTTATTTTATTAAGAATTTCAATTGAATTGAGTTATATTTGTTCACTGGCACTAATTTTATCCTGCTAATCCATTTTGTGACCACTTGTCATAGTTACAGCTACCACTAATTAACCGTAATTAACACCAATATTGCGACCCTCTTACTTAATGCCATATTCAAGTTTACGTGATGTGCACTGAACCATGAAAGTGGCTTTGGTTCTGGATTGTTTCCCTCATGGGTTGTCGATTTTGCCACAAGGTGACGCTGTGTTTTGGTAAACAAACACATGTCTAATGACTGTTGTAATTATTGATCTACTGTAACAGTTTGATATCATGCATTAATAGGTCAGAAAGTGTGTTCTGAATCCCACTTTTGACACTTATCAAAACACTGACATAACAATGGACTCAATGAAATGATATTGGTAAGGCGCAAAAATCTGAGAGTTTATTTTTACAGTTTGTGTTTATTTTTCCACATCCTTAAACATAGAAATCACAAAAATTGCAAACGGTCTATTTTAATGTTTTTCACAAAAATTGCACATCGTGAAAATAACCCGATATACAGTTATATCATCTATTTGGCCGCGAATCTGTTTTAGAGAAAGTGAAAGAACATGCCTATACTTGAAGTTGTGTACAATGTTCTTGTGCTATACAAGAACATATTACAATAGTTAATTCTATTACAATAGTTAATTCTATTACAATAGTTAATTCTATTACAATAGTTAATTCTATTACAATAGTTAATTCTATTACAATAGTTAATTCTATTACAATAGTTAATTCTATTACAATAGTTAAATGATATTCTATTACAATAGTTAATTCTTTTACAATAGATTCTATTACAATAGTTAATTCTATTACAATAGTTAATTCTATTACAATAGTTAAATGATATTCTATTACAATAGTTAATTCTTTTACAATAGTTAATTCTATTACAATAGTTAATTCTATTACAATAGTTAATTCTATTACAATAGTTAATTCTATTACAATAGTTAATTCTATTACAATAGTTAAATGATATTCTATTACAATAGTTAATTCTTTTACAATAGATTCTATTACAATAGTTAATTCTTTTACAATAGTTAATTCTATTACAATAGTTAATTCTTTTCTGCTCGTTGACAGCCTCCTATTCCAGCCACGCCCACAGTATCCCCTCCAGGGTCTACATTACGACATAGAGGTAATACGTCAGGGGCCAGGGTATCTCCACAGGGGCCACAGAGACCTGCCGCCCCTTACACACCAACACAGAGTGGCACTTCAGGTAGACTAGGTTCACAGCTAGGTGTGACCCCAGGAATGAGACCCGGTGTGACCCCAGGTCAGCGACCAAGCATGACTCCAGGTCCAGGTACGAGCAGGCCTAGTGTCGAGGGCACAGGCATTCGTACACCACTGATGTCCCGACAGGGAAGCCTGCGTCCACGCATGCTTATGACTCCTATGCACAATGGTGTGTACACCTGCCTCATTGTTTTATTGAAATGTATACTTTGTTTAGAGAAAAGTAAATTAAAAAATTATCTAGGTCAGTAGTACAATAAGAGTTAAAAATTCCCTTAACTCATAGAAAGGTTTTGTGTCCATATCACTAGAAATTGCTTGGTACCGAGTCTCCATCACTAGAAATTCCCTGATATCGAGTCCTCATCACTAGAAATTGTTTGGTACTGAGTCCCCATCACTAGAAATTCCCTGGTACCGAGTCTCCATCCCTAGAAATTCCTTGATACCAAGTCTCCATCACTAGAAATTCCCTGGTACCGAGTCTCCATCTCTAGAAATTCCTTGGTACCAAGTCTCCATCACTAGAAATTCCCTGGTACCGAGTCTCCATCACTGGAAATTCTCTGGTAACGAATCTCCATCTCTAGAAATTCCTTGGTACTGAGTCTCCATCACTAGAAAATCCCTTCTACAGAGTCTCCATCACTGGAAATTCTCTGGTACCGAGTCTCCATCACTAGAAATTCCCTTCTACAGACTCTCCATCACTAGAAATTCCCTGGTACAAAGTCTCCATCACTGGAAATTCCTTGGTACCGAGTCTCCATCACTAGAATTCCCTGGTACCGAGTCTCCATCTCTAGAAATTGCCTGGTACCGAGTCTCCACTAGAAATTCCCTGGTACCGAGTCTTCATCACTAGAAATTGCCTGGTACCGAGTTTCCATCACTAGAAATTCCTTGGTACCGAGTCTCCATCACTAGAAATCTCTGGTACCGAGTCTCCATCACTAGAAATTCTCTGGTACCGAGTCTCCATCCCTAGAAATTCCCTGGTACCGAGTCTCCATCAATAGAAATTCCCTGGTACCGAGTCTCCATCAATAGAAATTCCCTAGTACCGAGTATCCATCACTAGAAATTCCCTGGTACCGAGTCTCCATCACTAGAAATTCCTTGGTACCGAGTCTCCATCACTAGAAATTCCCTGGTACTGAGTCTCCATCACTAGAAATTCCCTGGTACTGAGTATCCATCACTAGAAATTCCCTGGTACTGAGTCTCCATCACTAGAAATTCCCTGGTACTGAGTCTCCATCACTAGAAATTCTCCTATATCAGGACTTCGATAATTTGATGACTTGAATTGTGGGGAGTTGATTGCATATCTGTATTTAGTTCTGTACTTGCATGATTGTGTTTTTGATTTTGAGTGAAGTTTGTTAATTTTGCCTTTTTTTTAAAATCATACTCATATTTACCCAGAAGTGCAGTGTATTTGCTTGAAATGCTGTATGTCCACCGCACATTTTTGCCATTAAGAGCTTAACACAGGCTTCTATATCTGGCTGTAAAAACTCCTGATCTGAGCCGATATTTCAGCTCATCTTCAGACAGTAGGCTGTTTAAACCTTCATTCATCTATGGTTCATCACTAATCAGTCTTATGTAGAGGTTGTAAAGCTAGGGTTGCAGTATTGAAATAACTAGACCAAGTCTTCAGTGGCTGGTATGCATCTTCTATCAGATGTATAAAAAAAAACAGGAAAAGAAACTCCAAATGATATAAATTATAAAAGTTATACCAAATATTTTCTGTCCAAACACGCCTAAAATTATAATGCAAATTGATCACAAATTCAAATTATTTTGCACAATATCTGCATGAATTTATATATCTATCACATAATTACGCCCTGAAATACACCACCATATAAACTGTGTGTTACATGTGACTTCAGACAGGACTCCCGGGCCTCCTCTGTCCTGTAGGTATTAAACTGTATGTTACATGTGACTTCACACAGGACTCCCGGGCCTCCTCTGTCCTGTAGGTATTAAACTGTGTGTTACATGTGACTTCACACAGGACTCCCGGGCCTCCTCTGTCCTGTAGGTATTAAACTGTATGTTACATGTGACTTCAGACAGGACTCCCGGACCTCCTCTGTCCTGTAGGTATTAAACTGTATGTTACATGTGACTTCAGACAGGACTCCCGGGCCTCCTCTGTCCTGTAGGTATTAAACTGTATGTTACATGTGACTTCAGACAGGACTCCCGGACCTCCTCTGTCCTGTAGGTATTAAACTGTATGTTACATGTGACTTCAGACAGGACTCCCGGGCCTCCTCTGTCCTGTAGGTATTAAACTGTATGTTACATGTGACTTCAGACAGGACTCCCGGACCTCCTCTGTCCTGTAGGTATTAAACTGTATGTTACATGTGACTTCAGACAGAACTCCCGGACCTCCTCTGTCCTGTAGGTATTAAACTGTATGTTACATGTGACTTCAGACAGAACTCCCGGACCTCCTCTGTCCTGTAGGTATTAAACTGTATGTTACATGTGACTTCAGACAGAACTCCCGGACCTCCTCTGTCCTGTAGGTATTAAACTGTATGTTACATGTGACTTCAGACAGAACTCTCGGACCTCCTCTGTCCTGTAGGTATTAAACTGTATGTTACATGTGACTTCACACAGGACTCCCGGGCCTCCTCTGCCCTGTAGATATTTAACTGTATGTTACATGTGACTTCAGACAGGACTCTCGGGCATCCTCTGTCCTGTAGGTATTAAACTGTATGTTACATGTGACTTCACACAGGACTCCCGGGCCTCCTCTGTCCTGTAGGTATTAAACTGTATGTTACATGTGACTTCACACAGGACTCCCGGACCTCCTCTGTCCTGTAGGTATTAAACTGTATGTTACATGTGACTTCAGACAGGACTCTCGGGCATCCTCTGTCCTGTAGGTATTAAACTGTATGTTACATGTGACTTCAGGCAGGACCCCCGGGCCTCCTCTTCCCCGCCCTATTCTGCCTCGGGAGAGGAGCACCACTGATAGACTACTCGAGTACCTCGTGGGAGATGGTCCTCAGAATAGGTTCGCTCTGATTTGTCGATACTGTCACAGCCACAACGGAATGTCACTCAAGGAGGAATTTGAGTATCTAAGTGAGTATATCTGTGTCTGAGTATCTAAATGAGTATATCTATATCTGAGTATCTAAGTGAGTATATCAGTGTGTGAGTATCTAAGTGAGTATATCAGTGTCTAAGTATCTAAGCGAGTATATCTGTGTCTGAGTATCTAAGTGAGTATATCAGTGTGTGAATATCTAAGTGAGTATATCAGTGTCTGAGTATCTAAGTTAGTATATCAGTGTGTGAGTATCTAAGTGAGTATATCATTGTCTGAGTATCTAAGTGAGTATATCAGTGTCTGAGTATATAAGTTAGTATATCAGTGTCGGAGTATCTAAGTTAGTATATCAATGTCTGAGTATCTAAGTGAGTATATCAGTGTCTGAGTATCTAAGTGAGTATATCAGTGTCAAAGTATCTAAGTGAGTATATCTGTGTGTGAGTATCTAAGTGAGTATATCAGTGTCTGAATATCTAAGTGAGTATATCAGTGTCTAAGTATCTAAGTGAGTATATCAGTGTCTAAGTATCTAAGTGAGTATATCAGTGTGTGAGTATCTAAGTGAGTTTATCTATGTCTAAGAATCTAAGTGAGTATATCAGTGTCTAAGTGAGTATATCAGTGTCTAAGTATCTAAGTGAGTATATCAGTGTCTAAGTATCTAAGTGAGTATATCAGTGTCTGAGTATCTAAGTGTGTATATCAGTGTGTGAGTATCTAAGTGAGTATATCAGTGTGTGAGTATATAAGTGAGTATATCAGTGTGTGAGTATCTAAGTGAGTATATCAATGTCTGAGTATCTAAGTGTGTATATCAATGTCTGAGTATCTAAGTGAGTTTATCATTGTCTGAGTATCTAAGTGAGTATATCAGTGTGTGAGTATCTAAGTGAGTATATCAGTGTCTGAGTATCTAAGTGAGTATATCAGTGTGTGAGTATCTAAGTGAGTATATCAATGTCTAAGTATCTAAGTGAGTATATCAGTGTGTGAGTATATAAGTGAGTATATCAGTGTGTGAATATCTAAGTGAGTATATCAGTGTCTGAGTATCTAAGTGAGTATATCAATGTCTGAGTATCTAAGTGAGTATATCAGTGTCTGAGTATCTAAGTGAGTATATCAGTGTCAAGGTATCTAAGTGAGTATATCATTGTCTGAGTATCTAAGTGAGTATATCAGTGTCAAAGTATCTAAGTGAGTATATCATTGTCTAAGTATCTAAGTGGGTATATCAGTGTCTGAGTATCTAAGTTAGTATATCAATGTCTGAGTATCTAAGTGAGTATATCAGTGTGTGAGTATCTAAGTGAGTATATCAGTGTCTAAGTATCTTAGTGAGTATATCAGTGTCTGAGTATCTAAGTGAGTATATCATTGTCTAAGTATCTAAGTGAGTATATCATTGTCTGAGTATCTAAGTGAGTATATCAGTGTGTGAGTATCTAAGTGAGTATATCAGTGTCTGAGTATCTAAGTGAGTATATCAGTGTGTGAGTATCTAAGTGAGTATATCAATGTCTAAGTATCTAAGTGAGTATATCAGTGTGTGAGTATATAAGTTAGTATATCAGTGTGTGAGTATCTAAGTGAGTATATCAGTGTCTGAGTATCTAAGTGAGTATATCAATGTCTGAGTATCTAAGTGAGTATATCAGTGTCTGAGTATCTAAGTGAGTATATCAGTGTCAAGGTATCTAAGTGAGTATATCATTGTCTGAGTATCTAAGTGAGTATATCAGTGTCAAAGTATCTAAGTGAGTATATCATTGTCTAAGTATCTAAGTGAGTATATCAATGTCTGAGTATCTGAGTGAGTATATCAGTGTCTGAGTATCTAAGTGAGTATATCAGTGTGTGAGTATATAAGTGAGTATATCATTGTCTGAGTATCTAAGTGAGTATATCAGTGTCTGAGTATCTAAGTGAGTATATCAGTGTCAAAGTATCTAAGTGAGTATATCATTGTCTGAGTATCTAAGTGTGTATATCAGTGTCTGGGTATCTAATTGAGTATATTTGTGTCTGAGTATCTAGTGTGTATATCAGTGTCAAAGTATCTAAGTGAGTATATCAGTGTCTGAGTATCTAAGTGTGTATATCAATGTCAAAGTATCTAAGTGAGTATATCAGTGTGTGAGTATCTAAGTTAGTATATCAGTGTCTGAGTATCTAAGTGGGTATATCAGTGTGTGAGTAGCTAAGTGGGTATATCAATGTCTGAGTATCTAAGTGAGTATATCAGTGTCTGAGTATCTAAGTGAGTATATCAGTGTCTGAGTATCTAAGTGAGTATATTTGTGTCTGAGTATCTAAGTGGGTATATCAATGTCTGAGTATCTAAGTGTGTATATCAGTGTCTGAGTATCTAAGTGAGTATATCAGTGTCAAAGTATCTAAGTGAGTATATCAGTGTCTGAGTATCTAAGTGAGTATATCAGTGTGTGAGTATCTAAGTGTGTATATCAGTGTCCAAGTATCTAAGTGAGTATATCAGTGTGTGAGTATCTAAGTGTGTATATCAGTGTGTGAGTATCTAAGTGGGTATATCAGTGTCTGAGTATCTAAGTGAGTATATCAGTGTCTGAGTATCTAAGTGAGTATATCAGTGTGTGAGTATCTAAGTAAGTATATCAGTGTCTGAGTATCTAAGTGAGTATATCAGTGTGTGAGTATCTAAGTGAGTATATCAGTGTCTGAGTATCTAAGTGAGTATATCAGTGTGTGAGTATCTAAGTGGGTATATCAGTGTGTGAGTATCTAAGTGAGTATATCAGTGTGTGAGTATCTAAGTGAGTATATCAGTGTCAGAGTATCTAAGTAAGTATATCAGTGTCTGAGTATCTAAGTGAGTATATCAGTGTGTGAGTATCTAAGTGGGTATATCAGTGTCTGAGTATCTAAGTGAGTAAATCAGTATCTGAGTATCTTAAGTGAGTAAATTTATGTCTGAGTATCTAAGTGAGTATATTTATGTCTGAGTATCTAAGTGAGTATATCAGTGTCTGAGTATATCAGTGTTTGAGTATCTAAGTGAGTATATCAGTATCTGAGTATCTAAGTGAGTATATCAATGTCTGAGTATCTAAGTTAGTATATCAGTGTCTGAGTATATAAGTTAGTATATCAGTGTGTGAGTATCTAAGTGAGTATATCAGTGTGTGAGTATCTAAGTGAGTATATCAGTGTCTGAGTATCTAAGTTAGTATATCAGTGTCTGAGTATCTAAGTTAGTATATCAGTGTCTGAGTATATAAGTTAGTATATCAGTGTCGGAGTATCTAAGTGAGTATATCAATGTCTGAGTATCTAAGTGTGTATATCAATGTCTGAGTATCTTAGTGAGTATATCATTGTCTAAGTATCTAAGTGAATATATCAGTGTCTGAGTATCTAAGTGAGTATATCAGTGTCTGAGTATCTCAGTGAGTATATCAGTGTCTGAGTATCTAAGTGAGTATATCAATGTCTGAGTATCTAAGTGAGTATATCAGTGTCAAAGTATCTAAGTTAGTATATCAATGTCTGAGTATCTAAGTGGGTATATCAATGTCTGAGTATCTAAGTGAGTATATCAGTGTCAAAGTATCTAAGTGAGTATATCAATGTCTGAGTATCTAAGTGAGTATATCAGTGTCAAAGTATCTAAGTGAGTATATCAGTGTGTGAGTATCTAAGTGGGTATATCAGTGTGTGAGTATCTAAGTGAGTATATCAGTGTCTGAGTATCTAAGTGAGTATATCAGTGTCAGAGTATCTAAGTAAGTATATCAGTGTCTGAGTATCTAAGTGAGTATATCAGTGTGTGAGTATCTAAGTGGGTATATCAGTGTCTGAGTATCTAAGTGAGTAAATCAGTATCTGAGTATCTTAAGTGAGTAAATTTATGTCTGAGTATCTAAGTGAGTATATTTATGTCTGAGTATCTAAGTGAGTATATCAGTGTCTGAGTATATCAGTGTTTGAGTATCTAAGTGAGTATATCAGTATCTGAGTATCTAAGTGAGTATATCAATGTCTGAGTATCTAAGTTAGTATATCAGTGTCTGAGTATATAAGTTAGTATATCAGTGTGTGAGTATCTAAGTGAGTATATCAGTGTGTGAGTATCTAAGTGAGTATATCAGTGTCTGAGTATCTAAGTTAGTATATCAGTGTCTGAGTATCTAAGTTAGTATATCAGTGTCTGAGTATATAAGTTAGTATATCAGTGTCGGAGTATCTAAGTGAGTATATCAATGTCTGAGTATCTAAGTGTGTATATCAATGTCTGAGTATCTTAGTGAGTATATCATTGTCTAAGTATCTAAGTGAATATATCAGTGTCTGAGTATCTAAGTGAGTATATCAGTGTCTGAGTATCTCAGTGAGTATATCAGTGTCTGAGTATCTAAGTGAGTATATCAATGTCTGAGTATCTAAGTGAGTATATCAGTGTCAAAGTATCTAAGTTAGTATATCAATGTCTGAGTATCTAAGTGGGTATATCAATGTCTGAGTATCTAAGTGAGTATATCAGTGTCAAAGTATCTAAGTGAGTATATCAGTGTCTGAGTATCTAAGTGTGTATATCAGTGTCAAAGTATCTAAGTGAGTATATCAGTTTGTGAGTATCTAAGTGAGTATACCAGTGTCTGGGTATCTAAGTGAGTATATTTGTGTCTGAGTATCTAAGTGTGTATATCAGTGTCAAAGTATCTAAGTGAGTATATCAATGTGTGAGTATCAAAGTGTGTATATCAGTGTCAAAGTATCTAAGTGAGTATATCAATGTCTGAGTATCTAAGTGTGTATATCAGTGTCAAAGTATCTAAGTTAGTATATCAGTGTGTGAGTATCTAAGTTAGTATATCAGTGTCTGCGTATCTAAGTGAGTATACCAGTGTCTGAGTATCTAAGTTAGTATATCAGTGTCTGAGTATCTAAGTAAGTATACCAGTGTCTGAGTATCTAAGTGAGTATATCTGTGTCTGAGTATCTAAGTGAGTATACCAGTGTCTGAGTATCTAAGTTAGTATATCTGTGTCTGAGTATCTAAGTGAGTATATCAGTGTGTGAGTATCTAAGTGAGTATATCAGTGTCTGAGTATCTAAGTGTGTATATCAGTGTCCAAGTATCTAAGTGAGTATATCAGTGTGTGAGTATATCAGTGTGTGAGTATCTAGGTGAGTATACCAGTGTCTGAGTATCTAAGTGAGTATATCAGTGTCTGAGTATCTAAGTGTGTATATCAGTGTGTGAGTATCTAAGTGGGTATATCAGTGTCTGAGTATCTAAGTGAGTATATCAGTGTCTGAGTATCTAAGTGAGTATATCAGTGTCAGAGTATCTAAGTAAGTATATCAGTGTCTGAGTATCTAAGTGAGTATATCAGTGTGTGAGTATCTAAGTGGGTATATCAGTGTCTGAGTATCTAAGTGAGTATATCAGTATCTGAGTATCTTAAGTGAGTAAATTTATGTCTGAGTATCTAAGTGAGTATATCAGTGTCTGAGTATATCAGTGTTTGAGTATCTAAGTGAGTATATCAATGTCTGAGTATCTAAATGAGTATATATATATCTGAGTATCTAAGTTAGTATATCAATGTCTGATTATCTAAGAGAGTATATCAGTGTAAGTATCTAAGTGAGTATATCAATGTCTAAGTATATAAGTGAGTATATCAATGTCTGAGTATCTAAGTGAGTATATCAATGTCTGAGTATCTAAGTGAGTATATCAGTGTCTGAGTATCTAAGTGAGTATATCAGTGTCTAAGTATCTAAGTGAGTATATCAGTGTCTGAGTATGTAAGTGAGTATATCTAATAATCTATGTCTAAGTATCTAAGTTAGTATATCTATGTCTGAGTATCTAAGTGAGTATATCAGTGTCTGAGTATCTAAGTGAGTATATCAGTGTTTGAGTATCTAAGTGAGTATATCTTTATCTGAGTATCTAAGTGAGTATATTTTTATCTGAGTATGTAAATGAGTATATCTTTATCTGAGTATCTAAGTGAGTATATCTTTATCTGAGTATGTAAATGAGTATATCTTTATCTGAGTATCTAAGTGAGTATATCTTTATCTGAGTATCTAAGTGAGTATATGTTTGTCACTCAGTTTTCAGCCATTTTCTTTAAAGCTTTGTAAGTTTTAATATATTAATATGATGAAAATTGTACTCTTTTTGTGACATTGAATGTTTCCATTAATTTTGCTTTCTGATACAGTAATGTCTTTCACATAGGCATGGCTCGAGTGTACATGTTTCCCCCCCCCCCCCCTTAACACTCCTGTTATATATATCCTCCCCTGTTGTAGGTTTCCGCTGTTGCTATTGCTACCAGATGAACCTAGCTAAGAAACAGAAGCCTTACGCTCCAAAACTGGACACTGTTACTCCAACAACTGGTGCTCGATCCTTACAGAAGTCGTCAGGTACAGGTAAACATCCACATACTTGAATAGGTTACTAAAACAACCCAGGTTTAGTGTTGCAGTATCTTTGCTGTAGTATTCAAGTGAGGTAGCACTATAAGATGCTGTTGTAAAGACAGTCTCACTACAAACAGAACACAATACATCTCTAACACACACAGGCATCCACACATAAGGAGATATTAGCCAGGTGGCATATTACTAGTAGTTAGACCCTTATAAGGTAACTCCTGCAAATTTCTCAGAATTCTATATACTACATATAAATCATATTGACTTTATAAATTATATATGTATACCTGGTATGTACTGGAAAGTGCTTTCGGCTGGTCTATGTAAGGAAGATAGGAGGCTATATCAGATGTTGTATATTATTATATGACATAGATATGGTGTTAAGCTGGTAGCTTTCATTGTAAATACAACCTTGACATACTTTTAATGTCATATGGTACATAGCTGGTAGTTTCCTTGGAAGGAGTAAAACTACCGTAAGTTTACAAATAAAAATGATGTTGGCCTACTCGAAGGTCACAAGGGTCAACAACTTCTCCTGAAATACAGAGGACATGATATATGGATGGCAGCTTCCTTGGAAGGAGCTGAACAAAGTTTGCAAAAAAAAAAAAAAAAAACAGAAAAACAATGATCTACTTTCAAGGTCACAGGGGTCAAATATGTCAAAACCTTCAAATGACTTCTTCTGAATACCAAAAGGTCTAGAGATATGATATTTGTCTGGTAACTTCCTGCAAAGAAGCAAACAAAATTTGAGAATAAAAATAATCTTTCAAAGTTAAACTATTAGCTTCAGGTCAGTTTCATTTATGGTCCTCAATTCCTCAACTCACGATACCAAAGATACTTGATTTGTCTTCTGTAGGTGTTTCAAAGCCTGATGATGATGATGATGGTGATGAAGAAGACGAAGAAAGTGATTATACAGAAGAAGGTAGTGAAGAAAGCTCTGAAGAAGTAAATGGGGACAATATTGTCACAACCAATAAGCATAATACAGAGTCTCTGGAAAGAGTGGCAGAGGTGAAGGGTCAGGTGGCAGAGGTGAAGGGTCAGGGGGCAGAGGTGAGGGGTCAGACAGAGTCCAGAGGTCAAACAGATTCCAGAGGTCAGGCAGCAGCAGGAGGTGAAGAAGTAGAAAGCCTTACTAGTTCAACAGATAACATAGAAGATGATATGGAAGTAGACGGAGTGCATGTTTTAGAAGAAGAAGTGGAATCAGATAATGGGAAGAAAGTCGAGGAAACTAGAGTGGATGAAATGCCAAAGGCAGAAGTGTCAGAGTAAATGACAATGTTGAGATGTTATCATCCAATTAAGGCTAACTGATTATATAGGGGAGATTTAAGGCTAACTGATTATATGGGGGAGATTTAAGGCTAACTGATTATATAGGGGAGATTTAAGGCTAACTGATTATATGGGGGAGATTTAAGGCTAACTGATTATATAGGGGAGATTTAAGGCTAACTGATTATATAGGGGAGATTTAAGGCTAACTGATTATATAGGGGAGATTTAAGGCTAACTGATTATATAGGGGAGATTTAAGGCTAACTGATTATATAGGGGAGATTTAAAGCTTACTGATTATATAGGGGAGATTTAAGGCTAACTGATTATAATTATGGGGGAAGTGGCACCTGTATTAATATATAATGAGTGGTGGACTTAAAGCTGGATCTGCCAGCTACTGTTCCTTATACCTGCCTGTTTTAATACTTGTTGGGTGTTTGGGCCTCCCATACTGTTTATTCTGGAGTATCCCTTGCCTTATATACAGCACCTGGTTCTGCTGCCAACTATATCTGTCAGATAAGTCTGCTCTATCCAAACCTACATCAACCCAATCCAGAAATCTGCAAACTTGCCATATAACCTAGTCCCAGCTGTACTGTACAGTTAAGATAGCGAAATCTGTGGGGGAAAATGATGTTATCTCGCCTTTAAACATGACTTATATTAATTGAAGAATGGAAAGCAGAAACAATTTTCAGTTCATAACAAGAAAATAGTGATTTGATAAAAATCAAAAATTCCTGCAAGAAATTTATTCAAGGGATAATTTTCTGAGATTTTATACACAGGTCTCCATATTATTTACCATTGGTTTCACAGTTCCCCTCGGTATCAGTTACATAGGTTACCATTTGTTTAGTAACCAATGGTTACCTGTGTAACCATCAGTAACTTGTGTAACTAATAGGAAGTATGAAACCAATGAGTATTGTGTAACTTACACAGGCTACTTTTGGTTACACAGGCTACTTTTGGTTACACAGTTACCGTGGTAACACATGTTGTAGTAATACCATTGTTTACGATACTCATTGGTTACACAGATTCCAAATGATTTCACTAGTTACCATTAGTTACATAGTTACCATAAGTTACACTAGTTACCATAAGTTACATAGTTACCATAAGTTACACTAGTTACCATTAGTTACAATAGGTTACACTAGATACCATTAGTTACATAGTTACAATAGGTTACACTAGTTACCATTAGTTACACTAGTTACCATTAGTTACATAGTTACCATAAGTTACACTAGTTACCATTAGTTACATAGTTACAATAGGTTACACTAGTTACCATAACTTACATAGTTACCATAGGTTACACTAGTTACCATTAGTTGCATAGTTACCATAGGTTACACTAGTTACCATAAATTACACTATTTACCATAGGTTACATAGTTACCAGAGGTTACACAAGTAACCATTAGTTACATAGTTAACATTGGTTACACTAGTTACCATAAGTTACATAGTTACCATAAGTTACACTAGTTACCATTAGTTACATAGTTACAATAGGTTACACTAGTTATCATAGGTTACACGAGTTACCATTAGTTACATAGTTACCATAGGTTACACAAGTAACCATTAGTTACAAAGTTACCATATGTTACACTAATTACCATAAGCTACATAGATACCATAGGTTACACTAGTTACCATTAGTTATATAGTTACCATAGGTCACACTAGTTACCATTAGTTACATAGATACCATAGGTTACACTAGTTACCATTAGTTATATAGTTACCATAGATTACACTAGTTACCATTAGTTACATAGTTACCATAGGTTACACTAGTTACCATTAGTTACACTAGTTACCATTAGCTTCATAGTTACCATAGGTTACACTAGTTACCATTAGTTACAAAGTTACCATAGGTTACACTACTTACCATGAGCTATATAGTTACCATAGGTTACACAGGTTCCTTTGGGTCCTTTGTTCTTCATAATCTCTTTTGCCTGTATGAAGTGAGAAGAGTGGGACACAAGACAGTCATGTGTAAAAAGTGGAAAAAAGAATCAGTATTATTTTAATGTTATGTATATGGTGCAATTTTATTAATATGTATTGATTATTAAGGTGTAAGCATTATTGTAAAAAAGAAATCTTTGTTTGAAAGCATTGTACTTTTAGTTTACACGAAGCTTATTTATTGTCCTGTTTGGGTTTTATTGGAATGATTTGGGAATGTTTTATTGGATCAACTGTTTGAAATTTCATCTTAAAAAAAACATTCATTTGAGGCAAAATGGTACACTTAAAGAGAAATAAAAGTGTTGTGTGAAAGTATTGGTTTTGTGTGTTAAGTGCATGTAGGAATAGGGTTTTCTGTGATTGTCGTGTGGTGTGTTCTGTATGTAAGTCTGATTTTCTGGTATATCATTAATGATTTAGTGGTGAGTTTTCTGTGATTGTCACGTGGTCTATTCTGTATGTAAGCCTGATTACCTGGTATATCATTAATGATTAAGTGTTGAGTTTTCTGTGATGTTGTGTGGTGTATTCTGTATGTAAGCCTGATTACCTGGTATATCGTTAATGATTTAGTGTCGAGTTTTCTGTGATGTTGTGTGGTGTATTCTGTATGTAAGTGTGATTACCTGGTATATCGTTAATGATTTAGTATTGAGTACATGTAAGAATAGGGTTTTCCGGATTGTCGCGTGGTGTATTCTGTATGTAAGTGTGATTACCTGGTATATCGTTAATGATTTAGTATTGAGTACATGTAAGAATAGGGTTTTCCGGATTGTCGCGTGGTGTATTCTGTATGTAAGTGTGATTACCTGGTATATCGTTAATGATTTAGTGTTGAGTACATGTAAGAATAGAGTTTTCCGGATTGTCGCGTGGTGTATTCTGTGTGTTAGTGTGATTACCTGGTATATCATTAATGATTTAGTGTCGAGTTTTCTGTGATGTTGTGTGGTGTATTCTGTATGTAAGTGTGATTACCTGGTATATCGTTAATGATTTAGTATTGAGTACATGTAAGAATAGAGTTTTCCGGATTGTCGCGTGGTGTATTCTGTGTGTTAGTGTGATTACCTGGTATATCATTAATGATATAGTATTGAGTACATGGTGGAATAGGGTTTTCTGTGATTGTCGTGTTGTGTATTCTAATTGTAATTAACAGTGCTGTGTGATTTGTACATCTGACATGGGCTGGGTATATATTTTGCCCAAGTCTTGTCGATGATTCAGCTCTTCTGATGTTTATATCGTCTTTAACTTCGCTAAACTTAAAGACATGTCTTTAACATCAAAGAACATCTGAAACATTTGAAGTAAGATTACATGACATGAAGTTAAGCTTTACCTTTGTGCAGCACTAAAGCAATTTTGTGAACCTGTGTTACAAATTTATGTAAAAATGTTAAAATCTTCGGGGAAAATCTTTAGATTTTGCAATGTTTATCAATGTGTTAATTATCAATCCAAGTGCTTCACTTTTATATATGATAATATGGTATAACCTGTCAAAACCAATTCTTGTCTAATCCGAAACCCCGTCAAGTCTGACATTAACTTTGGGGCCCTGTGTTTGCCTGTTTACTCGTATCCTACCTCTACAAACCAGACACCTTTGTTAATTGGTCAACATTTTGAGCCCAGTGACTTCCGGTTTAGACAGGTAATATTGTAGTCATTTTTGTTCCTGCTATATTTACCACGGTATGGCATTGCCAACATATATCCCTACTCATTTCAGTTGGCATTCATATAGGCTGTGAAAGCCATGGACCGATTGTTGATGTCCCTCCCTATAGCAATGGCTATACGCTCTATCCATTAAACAAATATACCTGGTACACTTTACATAGATTATTTGAACTATAAAATGCTAAATAATGAAAAGTGTCAGTAATTTTTTTTTGTTAGTTGAAATGATAAGAAATAACTGTAAATATATGTATTGAACTGTTTCCACATGTATGCATTGATCTGCTTTCAGTTGGCATTCATGCTGCTTATGAATGCCAACTGAAAGCAGATCAATGTATAAATTATTTTTATTCAGCAATAATTTGATATCGAGGTACAAAGTGTTACATGTGTGTACTTGTACAGTTGAACTCGGTTATATTGAAACGCTTGGGGAAAGTCAAAATGCTTCAAATTATCCAGGATTTTAAATTAACGGGTGGATAAATACAAAGAAGTTGTTGAAATGGGAATTTTGTCTTCTTTCAAATTAAGCGATATTTCAATATATCGGAGTTAAAATTAAGTGGGTTCAACTGTATAATTTAGATTTTATAGATTTTTGGAATGTTTACCAAAAAGTTTACATGAAGCGATAACTGACATACATTGTATGTGGAGTTAGTTGTTACCCCACAGAAATTGTGTGTTGGTTTTACTGTGTGACACACATGGTGTAGGGTTACACACCAGACTTCTCAGCTGTGCTGAAGTTGTTTATGGGATCACAGATGACCTTTACTTTTATTGATATAGGGTGTTATAGAAATGAAAAATGTGGAAGAATATTGTGGAGAGCATGTACTGACAGCATTCATTATAGGTAAGAGTACAATTCACCAGCCGCTCCAACTGATGGCGGTGTATCTAGTCAGAGTATGTACACTTTGATTTGTTTGGGCAACTCATGATAATTTTTTCACATGATCTTCAAAAAGACGTAGAATATCATATTGTTTATTTCCTAGTTGAAATGTTTTTACTGAAAATTTTCCATCTTTTCTTAAAAATGTGATCTTAAGCAGTAACACCCATCTGAAAGCTGTGTATTCCACCCACCTTAGTCAACCAGCCGTCACCCAACAGGCGTAATGTTGGGGAAGGTCGGTGTAGATGACAGAATTGATACAGAGCCACAATGTTGTGTGTGTGTAAACATGTGTACTCTTCCCAATAATGTAATCGTTTTCAGGAAAGATGTGATTTCTTTTATAATTTGAATTTCCAAATTTGCAAACAGCATTGATACGTTTCAGAACAGCTTATTTATTGGTTTATTCTCCGATGTTTATTTAAAAACATTCCAAGGAAATACAGCTTGTGTCATCTCCATACAGATAATGTATATTAAACATATAGAATAAACACCTTTACATTGTATACAGGTAATGTATATATATATAGGGGTTACACAACGAGTGGTTGTTGGATATGGAATTTATTTCACTCAAGTTAATTATTTTTTTAAAGTTACAAAAGACACGAGCTTTAGCGAGTGTCTTTTGTTACTTTTAAAGGCCCAATATACGTAACTTTCTGCAAAATTTGAAGCGAAAATCAAGCTTAATAACTTATTATATTTTTAGATTTAGTTAAGATTAACTGATATCAGCAATATTCAAGATGAATTCTTTCGCGGTTACCGGTACAGGAGCATTTGAAACACGCTATTTGTAAACACGCGTCCACTTTGAACCGTCTTTTACCTTCAGTTTGTTGTTTAAGTGGGCCCCACCTGAATTATTTTCAATTCTTTGGATTTTTTTGTAAAGAGTTTCTTGTTAGTTACCGCTCAGGTTTACTTCGTTTTAGGCTTATTTTTGCATGGTTATCAACTGGATTTTTTTCCAGAATTTTTCAGGATCACGAAAATTTCCCTGAAGTTACGTATATTGGGCCTTTAACAAATAATTAACTAGAGTGAAATAAATTCCATATCCAATAACCATGTGACCTGTTTCTACCACAATACTGTTCAGTAGCAGTGTTGCTTTCTGTGAACCGCGGATGATATTTGCACGAGAACACATTATTTCGTATATATTCCCGCCAAATTGTGACGACGACAACAATCAGCACGTTGCATTGACCCACATGATTTCCGGTCAAAGTTCAACTTCTCAACCAATCAAAAGTCTGGAAGGTCATATTCCACTCGTGGTATATAACATATATTTATCCAACAGTCAGCATATTTATACAATGGTCTGAGAGTGGAATAACACAGGGTATTGTGGTAGAAATATAGAATAAACACCTTTACATTGTAGGAATGTTTCAGTGATAGCAACAATTAGCATTTAAATACTTATGAAATAAAAACTCTTATCATTTACATAATTATGAAACAAAATCTCTATTCTTAAAATACAGTTAAACCTTGTTATCTCAAACTTGTAGAACTTAAGATATTTCATTTGTCTTGGCCAGCGTCACACCCAACATTTGATCACACTTATTAACACGAATACTCGGATAACTTGAAGTTTTTCCACTGTTCCTTTGACTTGGAGAAAACGAGGTTTAACTTTATTATGTTTTATGATATAGAACATATTACTCCAAGCTAGGGACACTTGGACCCCTAATGTGATATAGGATAATATGAACAATACTTTTCACAGATTTGTTACAAAACATCTACCAAAGTTCTTCAATACCCACCTTAATGTTGAATGTAGATCCTTTAGTTTAGTAATACTGTAGACAGATTCCTATTGGGATCCCGTCAATGCTCAGAAATGTCACTCCTCGTTCTGATATTGAGATTTTGCATTTTGATTTGTTATATGAAAGGCTCCAAGTCACAATAAAAAGTGCTAATATTTATTGATACATTGTGTTTTACTTTTTAAATTTATTATCTGTCTCTCAACTTTTCACTGAAATTGTTCTCTTATAGCTACAAGAGAAAGAACCTACAGGTGATGATGTTTCAAATGATTGGGACTTCTGGGGTCCCAAAAGGGCAACAAAAACTGGTGATAAGTGATTTAAAAAAAAATCTTCCTGAACAAACTGGCAACCAAATCATTTTGGTGGTAATCATTAAACATGTAGCACCCTTGATGTAGCACACTTGGTGTTGATCATAAAACATGCAGCACCCTTGGTGTGGATCATAAAACATGTAGTATCCTTGATGTTGATCATAAAACATGTAGCACACTTGGTGTTGATCATAAAACATGTAGCACCCTTGGTGTTGATCATAAAACATGTAGCACCCTTGGTGTTGATCATAAAACATGTAGCATCGTTGATGTTGATCATAAAACATGTAGCATCCTTGGTGTTGATCATAAAACATATGGTATCCTTGATGTTGATCATAAAACATGTAGCACCCTTGGTACAACATCATTAAACATGTAGCACCCTTGGTGTTGATCATAAAACATGTAGCACCCTTGGTGTAAACATTAAAACATGTAGCACCCTTGGTGTAAACATTAAAACATGTAGCACCCTTGGTGTGGATCATAAAACATGTAGCACCCTTGGTGTTGATCATAAAACATGTAGCACCCTTGGTGTTGATCATAAAACATGTAGTATCCTTGGTGTTGATCATAAAACATGTAGCGCCCTTGGTGTTGATCATAAAACATGTAGTATCCTTGGTGTAAACATTAAAACATGCAGCACCCTTGGTGTTGATCATAAAACATGTAGCACCCTTGGTGTTGATCATAAAACATGTAGTATCCTTGGTGTTGATCATAAAACATGTAGTATCCTTGGTGTAAACATTAAAACATGTAGCACCCTTGGTGTTGATCATAAAACATGTACCACCCTTGGTGTTGATCATAAAACATGTAGCACCCTTGGTGTTGATCATAAAACATGTAGTATCCTTGGTGTTGATCATAAAACATGTAGCGCCCTTGGTGTTGATCATAAAACATGTAGCACCCTTGGTGTTGATCATTAAACATGTAGCACCCTTGGTGTTGATCATAAAACATGAAGCGCCCTTGGTGTTGATCATAAAACATGTAGCACCCTTGGTGTTGATCATAAAACATGTAGTATCCTTGGTGTAAACATTAAAACATGTAGCACCCTTGGTGTTGATCATAAAACATGTAGCACCCTTGGTGTTGATCATTAAACATGTAGCACCCTTGGTGTTGATCATAAAACATGTAGCGCCCTTGGTGTTGATCATAAAACATGTAGCATCCTTGGTGTTGATCATAAAACATGTAGCACCCTTGGTGTTGATCATAAAACATGTAGCACCCTTGGTGTTGATCATAAAACATGTAGCACCCTTGGTGTTGATCATAAAACATGTAGCACCCTTGGTGTTGATCATAAAACATGTAGCACCCTTGGTGTTGATCATAAAACATGTAGCACCCTTGGTGTTGATCATAAAACATGTAGCACCCTTGGTGTTGATAATATAACATGTAGCACCCTTGGTGTTGATCATTAAACATGTAGCACCCTTGGTGTTGATCATTAAACATGTAGCACTCTTGGTGTTGATCATAAAACATGTATCACCCTTGGTGTTGATTATAAAACATGTAGCATCCTTGGTGTTGATCATTAAACATGTAGCACCCTTGGTGTTGATCATTAAACATGTAGCACCCTTGGTGTTGATCATAACACATGTATCACCCTTGGTGTTGATCATAAAACATGTAGCATCCTTGGTGTTGATCATAAAACATGTAGTATCCTTGGTGTAAACATTAAAACATGTAGCACCCTTGGTGTTGATCATAAAACATGTAGCACCCTTGGTGTTGATCATTAAACATGTAGCACCCTTGGTGTTGATCATAAAACATGTAGCGCCCTTGGTGTTGATCATAAAACATGTAGCATCCTTGGTGTTGATCATAAAACATGTAGCACCCTTGGTGTTGATCATAAAACATGTAGCACCCTTGGTGTTGATAATATAACATGTAGCACCCTTGGTGTTGATCATTAAACATGTAGCACCCTTGGTGTTGATCATTAAACATGTAGCACCCTTGGTGTTGATCATAAAACATGTATCACCCTTGGTGTTGATCATAAAACATGTAGCATCCTTGGTGTTGATCATAAAACATGTAGTATCCTTGGTGTAAACATTAAAACATGTAGCACCCTTGGTGTTGATCATAAAACATGTAGCACCCTTGGTGTTGATCATTAAACATGTAGCACCCTTGGTGTTGATCATAAAACATGTAGCATCCTTGGTGTTGATCATAAAACATGTAGCACCCTTGGTGTGGATCATAAAACATGTAGCACCCTTGGTGTTGATAATGTAACATGTAGCACCCTTGGTGTTGATCATTAAACATGTAGCACCCTTGGTGTTGATCATTAAACATGTAGCACCCTTGGTGTTGATCATTAAACATGTAGCACCCTTGGTGTTGATCATTAAACATGTAGCACCCTTGGTGTTGATCATAAAACATGTATCACCCTTGGTGTTGATCATAAAACATGTAGCATCCTTGGTGTTGATCATAAAACATGTAGTATCCTTGGTGTAAACATTAAAACATGTAGCACCCTTGGTGTTGATCATAAAAAATGTAGCACCCTTGGTGTTGATCATTAAACATGTAGCACCCTTGGTGTTGATCATTAAACATGTAGCACCCTTGGTGTTGATCATAAAACATGTAGCATCCTTGGTGTTGATCATAAAACATGTAGTATCCTTGGTGTAAACATTAAAACATGTAGCACCCTTGGTGTTGATCATAAAACATGTAGCACCCTTGGTGTTGATCATTAAACATGTAGCACCCTTGGTGTTGATCATAAAACATGTAGAACCCTTGGTGTTGATCATAAAACATGTAGCATCCTTGGTGTTGATCATAAAACATGTAGCACCCTTGGTGTTGATCATAAAACATGTAGCACACTTGGTGTTGATCATTAAACATGTAGCATCCTTGGTGTTAATCATAAAACATGTAGCACCCTTGGTGTTGATCATAAAACATGTAGCATCCTTGGTACAAAATCATAAAACATGTAGCACCCTTGGTGTTGATTATTAAACATGTAGCACCCTTGGTGTTGATCATTAAACATGTAGCATCCTTGGTGTTAATCATAAAACATGTAGCACCCTTGGTGTTGATCATAAAACATGTAGCATCCTTGGTACAAAATCATAAAACATGTAGCACCCTTGGTGTTGATCATAAAACATGTAGCACACTTGGTGTTGATCATTAAACATGTAGCACCCTTGGTGTTGATCATAAAACATGTAGCATCCTTGGTGTTGATCATAAAACATGTAGAACCCTTGGTGTTGATCATAAAACATGTAGCATCCTTGGTGTTGATCATAAAACATGTAGCACCCTTGGTGTTGATCATAAAACATGTAGCACCCTTGGTGTTGATCATAAAACATGTAGCACCCTTGGTGTTGATCATAAAACATGTAGCACCCTTGGTGTTGATAATATAACATGTAGCACCCTTGGTGTTGATCATTAAACATGTAGCACCCTTGGTGTTGATCATTAAACATGTAGCACTCTTGGTGTTGATCATAAAACATGTATCACCCTTGGTGTTGATTATAAAACATGTAGCATCCTTGGTGTTGATCATTAAACATGTAGCACCCTTGGTGTTGATCATTAAACATGTAGCACCCTTGGTGTTGATCATAACACATGTATCACCCTTGGTGTTGATCATAAAACATGTAGCATCCTTGGTGTTGATCATAAAACATGTAGTATCCTTGGTGTAAACATTAAAACATGTAGCACCCTTGGTGTTGATCATAAAACATGTAGCACCCTTGGTGTTGATCATTAAACATGTAGCACCCTTGGTGTTGATCATAAAACATGTAGCGCCCTTGGTGTTGATCATAAAACATGTAGCATCCTTGGTGTTGATCATAAAACATGTAGCACCCTTGGTGTTGATCATAAAACATGTAGCACCCTTGGTGTTGATAATATAACATGTAGCACCCTTGGTGTTGATCATTAAACATGTAGCACCCTTGGTGTTGATCATTAAACATGTAGCACCCTTGGTGTTGATCATAAAACATGTATCACCCTTGGTGTTGATCATAAAACATGTAGCATCCTTGGTGTTGATCATAAAACATGTAGTATCCTTGGTGTAAACATTAAAACATGTAGCACCCTTGGTGTTGATCATAAAACATGTAGCACCCTTGGTGTTGATCATTAAACATGTAGCACCCTTGGTGTTGATCATAAAACATGTAGCATCCTTGGTGTTGATCATAAAACATGTAGCACCCTTGGTGTGGATCATAAAACATGTAGCACCCTTGGTGTTGATAATGTAACATGTAGCACCCTTGGTGTTGATCATTAAACATGTAGCACCCTTGGTGTTGATCATTAAACATGTAGCACCCTTGGTGTTGATCATTAAACATGTAGCACCCTTGGTGTTGATCATAAAACATGTATCACCCTTGGTGTTGATCATAAAACATGTAGCACACTTGGTGTTGATCATAAAACATGTAGCACCCTTGGTGTAAACATTAAAACATGTAGCACCCTTGGTGTTGATCATAAAACATGTAGCACCCTTGGTGTTGATCATTAAACATGTAGCACCCTTGGTGTTGATCATTAAACATGTAGCACCCTTGGTGTTGATCATTAAACATGTAGCACCCTTGGTGTTGATCATAAAACATGTATCACCCTTGGTGTTGATCATAAAACATGTAGCATCCTTGGTGTTGATCATAAAACATGTAGTATCCTTGGTGTAAACATTAAAACATGTAGCACCCTTGGTGTTGATCATAAAAAATGTAGCACCCTTGGTGTTGATCATTAAACATGTAGCACCCTTGGTGTTGATCATTAAACATGTAGCACCCTTGGTGTTGATCATAAAACATGTAGCATCCTTGGTGTTGATCATAAAACATGTAGTATCCTTGGTGTAAACATTAAAACATGTAGCACCCTTGGTGTTGATCATAAAACATGTAGCACCCTTGGTGTTGATCATTAAACATGTAGCACCCTTGGTGTTGATCATAAAACATGTAGAACCCTTGGTGTTGATCATAAAACATGTAGCATCCTTGGTGTTGATCATAAAACATGTAGCACCCTTGGTGTTGATCATAAAACATGTAGCACACTTGGTGTTGATCATTAAACATGTAGCATCCTTGGTGTTAATCATAAAACATGTAGCACCCTTGGTGTTGATCATAAAACATGTAGCATCCTTGGTACAAAATCATAAAACATGTAGCACCCTTGGTGTTGATTATTAAACATGTAGCACCCTTGGTGTTGATCATTAAACATGTAGCATCCTTGGTGTTAATCATAAAACATGTAGCACCCTTGGTGTTGATCATAAAACATGTAGCATCCTTGGTACAAAATCATAAAACATGTAGCACCCTTGGTGTTGATCATAAAACATGTAGCACACTTGGTGTTGATCATTAAACATGTAGCACCCTTGGTGTTGATCATAAAACATGTAGCATCCTTGGTGTTGATCATAAAACATGTAGAACCCTTGGTGTTGATCATAAAACATGTAGCATCCTTGGTGTTGATCATAAAACATGTAGCACCCTTGGTGTTGATCATAAAACATGTAGCACCCTTGGTGTTGATCATAAAACATGTAGCACCCTTGGTGTTGATCATAAAACATGTAGCACCCTTGGTGTTGATAATATAACATGTAGCACCCTTGGTGTTGATCATTAAACATGTAGCACCCTTGGTGTTGATCATTAAACATGTAGCACTCTTGGTGTTGATCATAAAACATGTATCACCCTTGGTGTTGATTATAAAACATGTAGCATCCTTGGTGTTGATCATTAAACATGTAGCACCCTTGGTGTTGATCATTAAACATGTAGCACCCTTGGTGTTGATCATAACACATGTATCACCCTTGGTGTTGATCATAAAACATGTAGCATCCTTGGTGTTGATCATAAAACATGTAGTATCCTTGGTGTAAACATTAAAACATGTAGCACCCTTGGTGTTGATCATAAAACATGTAGCACCCTTGGTGTTGATCATTAAACATGTAGCACCCTTGGTGTTGATCATAAAACATGTAGCGCCCTTGGTGTTGATCATAAAACATGGAGCATCCTTGGTGTTGATCATAAAACATGTAGCACCCTTGGTGTTGATCATAAAACATGTAGCACCCTTGGTGTTGATAATATAACATGTAGCACCCTTGGTGTTGATCATTAAACATGTAGCACCCTTGGTGTTGATCATTAAACATGTAGCACCCTTGGTGTTGATCATAAAACATGTATCACCCTTGGTGTTGATCATAAAACATGTAGCATCCTTGGTGTTGATCATAAAACATGTAGTATCCTTGGTGTAAACATTAAAACATGTAGCACCCTTGGTGTTGATCATAAAACATGTAGCACCCTTGGTGTTGATCATTAAACATGTAGCACCCTTGGTGTTGATCATAAAACATGTAGCATCCTTGGTGTTGATCATAAAACATGTAGCACCCTTGGTGTGGATCATAAAACATGTAGCACCCTTGGTGTTGATAATGTAACATGTAGCACCCTTGGTGTTGATCATTAAACATGTAGCACCCTTGGTGTTGATCATTAAACATGTAGCACCCTTGGTGTTGATCATTAAACATGTAGCACCCTTGGTGTTGATCATAAAACATGTATCACCCTTGGTGTTGATCATAAAACATGTAGCACACTTGGTGTTGATCATAAAACATGTAGCACCCTTGGTGTAAACATTAAAACATGTAGCACCCTTGGTGTTGATCATAAAACATGTAGCACCCTTGGTGTTGATCATTAAACATGTAGCACCCTTGGTGTTGATCATTAAACATGTAGCACCCTTGGTGTTGATCATTAAACATGTAGCACCCTTGGTGTTGATCATAAAACATGTATCACCCTTGGTGTTGATCATAAAACATGTAGCATCCTTGGTGTTGATCATAAAACATGTAGTATCCTTGGTGTAAACATTCAAACATGTAGCACCCTTGGTGTTGATCATAAAAAATGTAGCACCCTTGGTGTTGATCATTAAACATGTAGCACCCTTGGTGTTGATCATTAAACATGTAGCACCCTTGGTGTTGATCATAAAACATGTGGCATCCTTGGTGTTGATCATAAAACATGTAGTATCCTTGGTGTAAACATTAAAACATGTAGCACCCTTGGTGTTGATCATAAAACATGTAGCACCCTTGGTGTTGATCATTAAACATGTAGCACCCTTGGTGTTGATCATAAAACATGTAGAACCCTTGGTGTTGATCATAAAACATGTAGCATCCTTGGTGTTGATCATAAAACATGTAGAACCCTTGGTGTTGATCATAAAACATGTAGCATCCTTGTTGTTGATCATAAAACATGTATCACCCTTGGTGTTGATCATAAAACATGTAGCACCCTTGGTGTTGATCATAAAACATGTAGCACACTTGGTGTTGATCATTAAACATGTAGCATCCTTGGTGTTAATCATAAAACATGTAGCACCCTTGGTGTTGATCATAAAACATGTAGCATCCTTGGTACAAAATCATAAAACATGTAGCACCCTTGGTGTTGATTATTAAACATGTAGCACCCTTGGTGTTGATCATTAAACATGTAGCATCCTTGGTGTTAATCATAAAACATGTAGCACCCTTGGTGTTGATCATAAAACATGTAGCATCCTTGGTACAAAATCATAAAACATGTAGCACCCTTGGTGTTGATCATAAAACATGTAGAACCCTTGGTGTTGATCATAAAACATGTAGCATCCTTGGTGTTGATTATAAAACATGTAGCATCCTTGGTGTTGATCATAAAACATGTAGAACCCTTGGTGTTGATCATAAAACATGTAGAACCCTTGGTGTTGATCATAATACATGTAGCATCCTTGTTGTTGATCATAAAACATGTATCACCCTTGGTGTTGATCATAAAACATGTAGCATCCTTGGTGTTGATCATAAAACATGTAGTATCCTTGGTGTTGATCATAAAACATGTAGAACCCTTGGTGTTGATCATAAAACATGTAGCACCTTGGTGTTGATCATAAAACATGTAGCACCCTTGGTGTTGATCATAAAACATGTGGAACCCTTGGTGTTGATCATAAAACATGAATCACCCTTGGTGTTGATCATTAAACATGTAGCATCCTTGGTGTTGATCATAAAACATGAAGGACACTTGGTGTTGATCATAAAACATGTAGCACCCTTGGTGTTGATCATAAAACATGTAGAACCCTTGGTGTTGATCATAAAATATGTAGCACCCTTGGTACAAAATCATAAAACATGAAGCATCCTTGGTGTTAATCATTAAACATGAAGCACCCTTGGTGTTGATCATAAAACATGTAGCACCCTTGGTGTTGATCATAAAACATGTAGCACCCTTGGTGTTGATCATAAAACATGTAGCACCCTTGGTACAAAATCATAAAACATGTAGCATCCTTGGTGTTGATCATAAAACATGTAGCACCCTTGGTGTTGATAAAAAAACCATGTAGCATCCTTGGTGTTGATCATAAAACATGTAGCACCCTTGGTGTTGATAAAAAAACATGTAGCACCCTTGGTGTTGATAAAAAAAACATGTAGCACCCTTGGTGTTAATCATTAAACATGAAGCATCCTTGGTGTTGATCATAAAACATGTAGCACCCTTGGTGTTGATCATAAAACATGTAGCACACTTGGTGTTGATCATAAAACATGTAGCGCCCTTGGTGTTGATCATAAAACATGTAGCACCCTTGGTGTTGATCATAAAACATGTAGCACCCTTGGTGTTGATCATAAAACATGTAGCATCCTTGGTGTTGATCATAAAACATGTAGCACACTTGGTGTTGATCATAAAACATGTAGCGCCCTTGGTGTTGATCATAAAACATGTAGCACCCTTGGTGTTGATAAAAAAACATGTAGCATCCTTGGTGTTGATCATAAAACATGTAGAACCCTTGGTGTTGATCATAAAACATGTAGCATCCTTGGTGTTGATCATTAAACATGTAGCACCCTTGGTGTTAATCATAAAACATGTATCACCCTTGGTGTTGATCATAAAACATGTAGCACCCTTGGTGTTGATCATAAAACATGTAGCACCCTTGGTACAAAATCATAAAACATGTAACACCCTTGGTGTTGATCATAAAACATGTAGCATCCTTGGTGTAAACATTAAAACATGTAGCACCCTTGGTACAAAATCATAAAACATGTAACACCCTTGGTGTTGATCATTAAACATGTAGCACCCTTGGTGTTGATCATAAAACATGTAGCACCCTTGGTGTTGATCATAAAACATGTAGCGCTATCCGAAAAACAAATACTCTGGCCAAATTCAAGAAACTTCTGAAGACGTACCTTTTCACGTCTGCATATTAGGGACAACTTAGACGTCATGTATATACTGACATTTGTTTATCTACAGTAGATGTAGTTCGTATTTAGATGCAAATTTTTATATTATCACATTAGCTTAGATTGTAATAACTTCTTTATTTATGCAGTGTAAGTATCAAATTATTATCTACATGTTGTGAAGCGCTTTAGAGTAATTTTACAAATTATATAGAGCGCTATATAAATGTTGTATATTATTATTATTATTATTATTAGCACCCTTGGTGTTGATCATAAAACATGTATCACCCTTGGTGTTGATCATAAAACATGTAGCACCCTTGGTGTTGATCATAAAACATGTAGCATCCTTGGTACAAAATCATAAAACATGTAACACCCTTGGTGTTGATAAAAAAACCATGTAGCATCCTTGGTGTTGATCATAAAACATGTAGCACCCTTGGTGTTGATAAAAAACATGTAGCACCCTTGGTGTTGATAAAAAAAACATGTAGCACCCTTGGTGTTAATCATTAAACATGAAGCATCCTTGGTGTTGATCATAAAACATGTAGCACCCTTGGTGTTGATCATAAAACATGTAGCACACTTGGTGTTGATCATAAAACATGTAGAACCCTTGGTGTTGATCATAAAACATGTAGCATCCTTGTTGTTGATCATAAAACATGTAGTATCCTTGGTGTTGATCATAAAACATGTAGCATCCTTGGTGTTGATCATAAAATATGTAGCACCCTTGGTACAAAATCATAAAACATGAAGCATCCTTGGTGTTAATCATTAAACATGAAGCACCCTTGGTGTTGATCATAAAACATGTAGCACCCTTTGTGTTGATCATAAAACATGTAGCACCCTTGGTGTTGATCATAAAACATGTAGCACCCTTGGTACAAAATCATAAAACATGTAGCATCCTTGGTGTTGATCATAAAACATGTAGCACCCTTGGTGTTGATAAAAAAACATGTAGCACCCTTGGTGTTGATAAAAAAAACATGTAGCACCCTTGGTGTTAATCATAAAACATGTAGCATCCTTGGTGTTGATCATAAAACATGTAGCACCCTTGGTGTTGATCATAAAACATGTAGCACACTTGGTGTTGATCATAAAACATGTAGCGCCCTTGGTGTTGATCATAAAACATGTAGCACCCTTGGTGTTGATCATAAAACATGTAGCACACTTGGTGTTGATCATAAAACATGTAGCGCCCTTGGTGTTGATCATAAAACATGTAGCACCCTTGGTGTTGATAAAAAAACATGTAGCATCCTTGGTGTTGATCATAAAACATGTAGAACCCTTGGTGTTGATCATAAAACATGTAGCATCCTTGGTGTTGATCATTAAACATGTAGCACCCTTGGTGTTGATCATAAAACATGTATCAACCTTGGTGTTGATCATAAAACATGTAGCACCCTTGGTGTTGATCATAAAACATGTAGCACCCTTGGTACAAAATCATAAAACATGTAACACCCTTGGTGTTGATCATAAAACATGTAGCATCCTTGGTGTAAACATTAAAACATGTAGCACCCTTGGTACAAAATCATAAAACATGTAACACCCTTGGTGTTGATCATTAAACATGTAGCACCCTTGGTGTTGATCATAAAACATGTAGCACCCTTGGTGTTGATCATAAAACATGTAGCGCTATCCGAAAAACAAATACTCTGGCCAAATTCAAGAAACTTCTGAAGACGTACCTTTTCACGTCTGCATATTAGGGACAACTTAGACGTCATGTATATACTGACATTTGTTTATCTACAGTAGATGTAGTTCGTATTTAGATGCAAATTTTTATATTATCACATTAGCTTAGATTGTAATAACTTCTTTATTTATGCAGTGTAAGTATCAAATTATTATCTACATGTTGTGAAGCGCTTTAGAGTAATTTTACAAATTATATAGAGCGCTATATAAATGTTGTATATTATTATTATTATTATTATTAGCACCCTTGGTGTTGATCATAAAACATGTATCACCCTTGGTGTTGATCATAAAACATGTAGCATCCTTGGTACAAAATCATAAAACATGTAACACCCTTGGTGTTGATCATTAAACATGTAGCACCCTTGGTGTTGATCATAAAACATGTAGCACCCTTGGTGTTGATCATAAAACATGTAGCATCCTTGGTACAAAATCATAAAACATGTAACACCCTTGGTGTTGATCATTAAACATGTAGCACCCTTGGTGTTGATCATTAAACATGTAACACCCTTGGTGTTGATCATTAAACATGTAGCACCCTTGGTGTTGATCATAAAACATGTAGCACCCTTGGTGTTGATCATAAAACATGTAGCACCCTTGGTGTTGATCATAAAACATGTAGCATCCTTGGTACAAAATCATAAAACATGTAGCACCCTTGGTGTTGATCATAAAACATGTATCACCCTTGGTGTTGATCATAAAACATGTAGCATCCTTGGTGTTGATCATAAAACATGTAGCTCCTTTGGTACAAAATCATTTAACATGTATCATCCTTGGTTGGAAAGTTCACGATCAACGTGACGATTTCGATCGTATAAGCGAAATCGTCACGATTATCATGCATGCAGCTTAGTAGTAAGTACAGCTTAGTAGTAATTAAGTTGACTGTGTTGGTCATAGTTTAAAAAGATCGATGTAAAAAGCTGATGTAGGAGAGTCTGTTGTGTCTTTTATCTCAAGTTCGGTAGGGTACTATACGATCGATTAGGTCAGCAAACTTCTTGTTGTTTATAGATAGACAACACATCGTCGATATACCTGAAAGTGAATTTGAAAGATTTGACAAGGTTTTTGTTACCCGTCCTGATAAGCCCTTCGACAAATTCAGCCTCGTATGAAAACAAAACTAGTTAAAAAAGGGTACTGTGGAAAATAACATGAATCTCGTTTTCTAGTACGTATACGTGTACGCTGCAACTTTTACAGAGAATTCGCCGGGTAATCTTTTTATCACTACCAGTCTCAATCTCTAAGTTATTCTCATTATTGTTAGCGATTGTCTGCGCTCAGAATTAAGCAATGATAAATAAGATATCAAAGGAATTGGTACTTCAATACAAGAATTCCACGGAAGTGGATGTGTCGCCTGCGCAGCAAGTTGGGAGATAAGTTTTTAGGAGCTATCTATGGTATTGCATTGTATCAGTTCCAAGTGGAATAGAAACAGTGATCTTGACCTTTGACCCTGAAAAGCAATCCCAAGCGAGCACTTTTGGTAAGGAATCGAAATACTCTATGAAGTTTGAGTTGATTGGCCCAAGGAAACTCAAGTTATCGCACGGAAACATAATTTCTATTTATAGCAACAGTGACCTTCGACCCTGAAAAGCAATCTCAGGCGAGCATTTTTGTTTAGGAAGCACTGTATGAAGTTTGGGTTTGATTTGCCCAAGGAAACTTAAGTTATCGCACGGAAACTGTTGGTGCCAGACGTCGACGCCGACATAGTGATCCCTATATGTCGCCTTTCAGGCGACACAAAAAGTGGATGCGTCCCTCAAAACCGCACAAGGATGTTATCATTTACACGTGTTCAAGTTGAGTAGTTCTTTGAAAAACAAAGTCTTCAGAGAAATGTGTTAGATGAAACCTAAATTGATTCCAATAATTAAGATTATTTGACCGCATCCGATTTTGCCTGATAAATCCCTTTCTGGGATGGAGATCTCCGCCTATAGCTTATTAATGGCCCGGGGATCCAAGTATACTGTCTTGAAAATAGAAGGTGAAAACTGTCATGAAGGGTTGGCTATTGCCACGGACTTACATCAGATTTCTTCCCAGTCCAAAACTTTTTAATTGACTTCAATATTTTTTTTGTTTGGTTTGTTTTTAACTTCTTTGTAATGCTTCTTATTGTCATTTGTTAGCATTAATAGTGGACGCAGACTTGCAGCCTGCCCTCTATATCAATATCAATACATAGCATAACATAAATATTTCCATTGTCATTGCTTAATATAAGTTACTTTTTATTCATGTTATTTTTCCAAAGTTCATCTAATATAACAGATTCAGCATTGCCAACAATTTGTTGTGATTGATAAGCTATTCCATAGTGTCAGGGACGTATACGTCCCTGATAGTGTGCAAGCTTATTGACTCCTTAAATTATAATTCGCAGAATTTCTGTTCCTCCGAACTTTGTGTAACAATGTATCTCCTTCTTTTATCCTTTCTAAGATAGTTGGTATTATTCAGGGCGGCTCTGCTTTGTTTTATTCTTATTTTCTAAACTGGTGCTTCACTATCCAAAACATTTACAGTATGAAAAAATCCTGAAACACAGACATGATTCGAATCCATAGTCTAGGCCTACATTTAATTATACTATCTTTAAGCAAAGAAATAATTTCCCATGGTAGAACCTACCTCAAGTTAGGTTTAAAATAGAAGTTTTTTCTACAGTAATATCAAAGCTATTATTTCCCGTAAATAATTTTGAAAAACATATTCAAAATGCAAATGTTGACATATGGAGATTTCTTTTCGACAATGATTGAATTGTCTGCAATGAGAAAAAGTACAATCAAAGGGCCATAACTCTTACATACATTATGTAGAACTCTCCTGTACGGAAGTTGGAAATTTTACCTTCCGCAGACGAACAAGCAAAAATTATTGGAAATGGATATTCCATAAAAAAACAAACTACCGGCGCAACGATGGTAGGTATGTTGTACTTTCCGATATATACAACAACGTTAATGACTTTTTTTATGGTAAATTATGAGAATGCTTCTCAATGTGTCTTAATATTGTGATTGTACGTTCCAATTCGGACGTGTTTGCTGGCTGGTAGATGTCAGTCAAAATATTAAACAGGTCGAGCACATTGAAAGGATGAACAAAAACTTCAACGCTTCGTCGTTAAGCAGTCTTGGGATACAATCCTCTCAATTTGGTATACAAGATATCAGCAAAATCTCTCTTACTTTGCATACCAGAAGAAACATACAAACATTTTCTCGGTATCTGTGTATCTGGCGACAACTGCATGTGGACAGGAGTAGTGCTTCTGACTGTAAGTTGAGATCATATAGGAAATAAAGGATTTGCAATAAGATGTCTATGGAATATCCTTATATTTCTCAATTTACAGTCAGAGTTCTAAATTTGAAAAAAAATAGGTGAACACGTATTTAATTAGGAAATTGGTTTTAGATCTCAACCTATAGCCTATATCCACCATATGCATCTAGTTCTTGAGTCAAAGCATGGAAATGATCTGATCCAAACAAATCTGTAACCATAAACTGTGCTTGCTCAGCTCAATCATGTGATCAAGATTGGCCTTGGGCTCTGCCCAACGGGCCAAACCCCCAGGATTGGTCATAGGTAACAATATGAAAATGGTACTAGGATGACAGGTCTTCCCCTGACCATATGTGATTGTTGAGTATGAAGCTACAAACATTCATACAACCAGGATTGTCTCTAGTCCCCAACCTTGGTCTGATACAAGAACTAGTATTTGGGTCATAACATGGAAATTATTGATATAAACAACTTCTTCTCTGAAACCGGCCAATGTATATCGTTCATATTTTCCTGGTAGCATCACTATGGGGCGGGGTATTAAAAATTGTACAAATGGTTGGACTGACCCCCACCCCCCAGGGGCCTGAGGGACGGGACCAAAAAGGGTCAATTTGGTTATATTGATATAAACGACTTCTTCTCCAAAACTGATCAATGTATATCGCAAATATTTACTTGGTAGCATCGATATCACTATGGGGCAGGGATACTACATTGTACAAATGATTGGGCTGATCCCTCCAGGGGCCTGATGGGTGGGGCCACTAGGGTTCAATTTGGCATTATTGATATTAACGACTTCTTCTTTGGATCTCAGCAATGTATGACATTTATATTTCAATGGTACGTAGCATACCTGGGTGGCTGGGATTCAAATTTATACAAATGATTGAGCTCACCCCCCAGGGGCCTGATGGGCGGGGCCAAAAGGCAACTGTTTGACAATATTGATATCATATAACCGGTCGAGATCCCCACCTAAAAACTATACATACAATTGCTAAGCATAAAGAAACAACCACAAATATGATTGTAGATTTGACCCCAGGGTCTACCATGCCCTTGCAGACTTAACTATTGAGTCATAACTTTAACAGTTGAGATCCCCACCTAAAAACTATATATGCAATTGCTGGGCATTAAGAAACAACCACAAATATGATTGTAGATTTGACTCCAGGGTCTACCATGCCCTTGCAGGCATAACTACTGAGTCATAACTTTTAAACGGTTGAGATCCCCACCCAAAAACTATAAATATAATTGCTGGGTATAAAGAGACAATCACAATCATGATATTAGATTTGATCTCAGGGTCTGCCATACCCTTGCAGACTTGACTCCTGAGTCATAACTTTTAAATGATTGAAATCCCCACCCCAAAATTTTTTATACCATTGCTGGATATAAAGAGAGGAACACAATCTTGATATTAGCATTGATGTTGGGGTCTGGCACATCCATAGTTTCTCGATCAGTTAATTGAACTCGAAAACAGATGAGATACCAACCAATTAACCAAACTTTTTACTGAATAAATGCTTCAACTATTGGTCTTTTGGTCTATCCCTATACATCGGATCTTTTTAGAAAATATTTTACCATGATTACCTAGATACCAATGTATCCAGGTGAGCGATACAGGCCCTCTTATTATATTTATAGATTTAGTTAAGATTAACTGATAATTATCAGCAATATTCAAGATGAATTTTGATGCAGTTACTGGTATAGCTGGAGTTGAAACTCTGCACTCTGTAAACATGCGTCCATTTTGAACTGTCTTGAAATGTCTTCTAATTTAACTTCGACTTGTTGTTGAAGTGGGCCCCACCTGAATTATTCTCAGTTCTTTGAATTTTTCTGTTAAGATTTTCTTGTTGGTTACCGCTCAGGTTTACTTCGTTTTAGGCTGATTTTTGCATGGTTATCAACTGTTGTTTTTTTTTATCAAACACCTTAAAGAAATATACCAAATTACTTGAATACAATATTCAGGAGACCATTGAATTATCTACCGTAATTTCCTGTAAATTGCCCGCGGGCTATAGGACTTTTTACATAAGAAGATGCCTAGTGCGGGCTATCTACCAGTGCGGGCTATCTGTGCTTTTTAAAAAAAAATCATTAAAATAATGCGGGCTATACGTTGTTAAATGTTTCCACTTTTATCAACATGTAGATCTACACTATTTGTAAACAAAAAATATCATTGATAAGTTAATGTACATAATGTAGAGCTTAAATTATACACATCAACATATATATTTACAAAATAAACACAATATTTCCATTATATGTCTCTGATTTCCAACATTCAAAATAATTTATCACAAAGTCACATACAAAGTACACATGTACTCACCAGGTATACTTTCAATGTGTAACCCACGGGCAATCTGCCAGTTCGGGTTATCTGGAATTTGTTTTACAAAAGCCTAAAAAATGCCTTAATTTACTTCCCGCGGGCAATACCCCGGTGCGGGTAATACACAGGAAATTACGGTACATGTAGGTATCAGTGTAAAATGAGTATGTTTCAGTTCTGATTTTTTTCTCCTTACAGACCTCAAACACAAAAAGGACATTGCTGATTTGATTTGCAACCATCCTGATCATCTGTGCTGCAAGTGACTACAAGTATATAACAACACTAGAAGATATGGAGGCAGCAGCTTATCAAAACTCTGGATATTCTCCCACTTTGCAGCATTCACAAAATCATGGAAATGCTTCAACAACAACCGTTTCCGATTCATCAAGTCCATGTACTTCTAACTTAAACATCAATGCTTCAACTAATGCAGGACAAACATCTCCATCAAGCACACAGAACTGTCACTATAGCCACAACGGGAGCAGCTCTTCAGCGACAAACCAACCTGGCTTCCTTAATCATCATCTAGTACCCACCACACTGGGCACTGACATTCCAGGTGCAGTGTTGTCTGGAAACAAACCCCATGGCAGTGAGACCATTGGATCAGTAACGGGTATAAGACCCCAATCTACCTCTGTGCTGAGCCTTGGTCAGAATATGGTCCTTGATGAACAGAACATTCCAGCTGATGTGATGTTTAATCAGCAAAATACTAAGGTCCCAGACCCGCTACCAGTAGTTGACCCCTCTCTCGCCTTTCAAAAGACTTTAAGAGCAGATCCTCAGTTCACAACTTATTTTGAAAGCTTACAGTCCAGTAGTAATAACGATGGACAATCTGCCACAGGTAGAAGCACTCTGATAGAAGAAAAGATGTTTCAGATTTTTAAACAACAAATGGGTTATGATGTAACGAATGAAAATCAGAGTAAAGTGTTGCCTCCTACAAGCCATGTTAAATCTGAGGGGAATGAAAATGAAAATCAAGTCACTCTTCTTTCTCAGAGTTTACAAGCGAACTCACAAGTTGATCCCTCATGTATTGGTTCTAATTCTTATAATGAAAACAAGACAGACATCATAAGCAGCATTCAGAAAACAGGGGAGTTAACAAATACATGGGGAGCCACTTTACCATCAATAGCCATGATGGCAGGGATACGACCAAAAATTAAAAAACCACTTGATCAAAATGAAGAGGAATATCAGGGAAAGAAGAAAAAGAAGAAAGTAGAAAAATCACAGCATGTTAAGCATGAGATACCTGAGTATTCTGGTATGAATGTGAATGGGTTAGGACTTGTGGCAGCAGCCGCAGCAGTAGCACAGAGAACTACAGAAAGCAGCGTCCCCGTACTCCAGTCCGGCTCCGACATGTTAGCCCTCACAAACACTCAGGCCATGTTCCCTAACGCATATCAAGGCTTTCACGAGACCATGTTAGCCGCTAACAATATAAGTGGCGGCCACAGTGGTAAGTTAAGGCAGAACATTGACGGACCTGTCGCCTGTGACATCTGTGGTATTATGTGTGCAAATAACTTTGGCTTGTCTCTACACAAGAAATCTCACATCAATCAGACATTGAAATGTAGAGAATGTAGTTTTGCTACTGGTACTGTAACACAGTTAAGGCTTCATGAAAAGTATGTTCACAGCACAGGCACCTCCAGTGCTACAGAGGCTAACTTTCAACAGAACAACCTTGGGCTTGGCACTAGTTGTAGTGATAACACTAACTTTAATCTGCAGCAATCTCAGCCAAAGTCAAGTGTGGGGTTGGAAGCGAGCACAGAGAACAATGAAACAGGAAGTTACCCCTTCCAGTGTTCAGTGTGTGACGGAGCTTTCCGCAGGAAGCAGGATCTGACCCGCCATTTGCAGGTTCATAAGAACATGCACAAATGTAATGTCTGTCAGGAGGGATTTTCAACCAAACAGAAACTGGCGGCACACACAGCAGAAAGCCACCAAACAGGGATGTTCTCCTGCTACCAGTGTCTGGCTCAGTTCACTCATCCGGTTCACCTCCAGCTTCACCTCAATATCTGTAACCAGAGTACAACGTCAGCCATACAGAAGAGATGGAAGTCCGTGGAGCAGACAACAGATGAAATGCTGACAGAGGAGATCAAGGACAAACGTAATGTGTGCAATGTGTGTGGGAAGGGATTCAAAATGGTGCACTACCTTAAGTCACACATGAGGACACACACAGGAGAACGACCTTTCTCCTGTCACATCTGTTTCAAATCATTCTCGCAGCGGTCAACGCTTAAAGTCCATAACCGTATCCATACCGGTGAGAAACCCTATCAGTGCAGCATGTGTAGTAAGGCTTTCTCAGTACGACTTTACCTACAGGCACACATACGTACACACACTGGTGAACGACCGTACAAGTGTAATATCTGTAACCGATGTTTCAGTCAGAGGTCCTCTTTGGTCACACACACGAAGAGACACGATGGTTTCTAGCAGGACTTGCTATGTCAGTAAGCATTGTAGTTCACCGGCATGTTGTAAACACCAAACATCCCACAGTCTGTGACATTAGCCACTAGTCCTATGCCCATGACTAGTAAATTTTGGTTTGGACTAATGGAAATTCTTTGAATTTCAATATATTTGTTATAATAAACACTGCATTTTGCTTGTCCGGACTAGCGCTTGAAAAAGTCACAGACTGATCCCATACCTTCTAGATATGGATAGATACCCATTCCTTCTAGGTGTGGATAGATGGTGTAGCATTACATATAAGTTGTTCAGTACATAGTTGTAATATCACTGTTATAAATGGTGTATCAAGTTGTATCTTTAGCTGCTGATGGTCTGGCTTTGGATCTATAGGCACACTTATGTCATATATTGGGTTGTTTATCAGTTGTCTGTCTCAATTCTCCTGATTTCCTTTAAATGTTAATGCCTACTAAAACAACTAGTTTTTATCAGATTTTAAACGAATTCACCAGGATGTATCCTTGGCACCAGGGGAGGGGTTATTTTCAGAAAATAAAAAAAAAAAATCAAATAATTTCATTCTCAAATGAAATACCTTATTAGTAATTAATTAGTAAATAACAATGAATTATCAAAGAATTAGCATGTCTTTGGGTATCATAAAGTTGTTTTCCACAGGATGGATAGAGAAGATTTTCAGTTGTTATATATTGGAGACTGGGTGTACTTTTTACAATACGTAACAAAATATAAGGAGGTGTGTTATCCCCTTCACTTAAACTTCCTAGCAGCGATATTTAGTTCAGATGATTAGCTATCAGACATAACATATATCCAAACATGAGTTGAGCAATGCTTTTGCAGTCCTTAGCAGACACCAGTCTATTTTCAGTTGTAAAGGTTTTTAATTACATTTGTACCAGACACTCCGTTTTACTGCTTCCTCATTAAACATTGTAATGTTACATGATCGACCTGAGATATGATAGCCATCAGTTGGTGGGTAATAACCAGTTAATTGATGTTATGTACATACAGATCTAGAGATTTAACATATATATATATATATAGCATTATGATACTATAGAATTAAGTGTGAGTGCATATGTGCATTTAAAGTTGAGAACCTATTTACAAATTATAGTGTGATAATTTTGTTGTTTTATTGTGCACATTAGAGTAATATTTACATTTATGTTGTACTGATTCCGTATAAACTTTCAGATTTAACATGTAGTTGTGGAGTTATACTAATGAAGAATAATCACAGTTGATTATGTCGCTATTATAACCATTAGGATGTTTACTTGGTGAGTGAATGTGTTAGGATGTTTACTTTGTGAGTGAATGTGTTAGGATGTTTACTTGGTGAGTGAATGTGTTAGGATGTTTACTTGGTGAGTGAATGTGTTAGGATGTTTACTTGGTGAGTGAATCTGTTTAGGATGTTTACTTGGTGAGTGAATGTGTTAGGATGTTTACTTGGTGAGTGAATGTGTTAGGATGTTTACTTGGTGAGTGAATCTGTTAGGATGTTTACTTGGTGAGTGAATGTGTTAGGATGTTTACTTGGTGAGTGAATCTGTTTAGGATGTTTACTTGGTGAGTGAATGTGTTAGGATGTTTACTTGGTGAGTGAATGTGTTAGGATGTTTACTTGGTGAGTGAATGTGTTAGGATGTTTACTTGGTGATTGAATGTGTTAGGATGTTTACTTGGTGAGTGAATGTGTTAGGATGTTTACTTGGTGAGTGAATGTGTTAGGATGTTTACTTGGTAAGTGAATCTGTTAGGATGTTTACTTGGTGAGTGAATGTGTTAGGATGTTTACTTGGTGAGTGAATCTGTTTAGGATGTTTACTTGGTGAGTGAATGAGTTAGGATGTTTACTTGGTGAGTGAATGTGTTAGGATGTTTACTTGGTGAGTGAATGTGTTAGGATGTTTACTTGGTGAGTGAATGTGTTAGGATGTTTACTTGGTGAGTGAATGTGTTATGATGTTTACTTGGTGAGTGAATGTGTTAGGATGTTTACTTGGTGAGTGAATGTGTTAGGATGTTTACTTGGTGAGTGAATGTGTTAGGATGTTTACTTGGTGAGTGAATGTGTTATGATGTTTACTTGGTGAGTGAATGTGTTAGGATGTTTACTTGGTGAGTGAATCTGTTAGGATGTTTACTTGGTGAGTGAATGTGTTAGGATGTTTACTTGGTGAGTGAATCTGTTAGGATGTTTACTTGGTGAGTGAATCTGTTAGGATGTTTACTTGGTGAGTGAATCTGTTAGGATGTTTTCTTTGTGAGTGAATGTGTTAGGATGTTTACTTGGTGAATGAATCTGTCAAAATCTTTAAATGAATTATTTTGGTCTCAGACACTGATATTTTGCTTTTATCTGTATTGTAGTTTACTTTTAAGATTAAAAGTGTGAGATTAATAGCAGTGAACGATTTAGCCCATATTGGGCATCTTGATTTAAGTACATCTATAGCTACCATACAGATCTTCATTACACAGAGACTCTACTAAAACTTGTCAGCGTCGTACCACCGCTAGATTTGGTGGTACATGTACCATGAAAAACACTGCATTCTTCCTGAGGAACTTATTGTGTTACCATGTAGGGCCATTTGATCACACAAACCACCCAGAAAGTCAATTTATCATTTTCTGTGTACCCCATAATTCTTCTGAACATGTTTTCTGTAATTTTTGAAAAAAATGTATTCAATTATAAATTGAAGTTTATAAAGTTTATAATTTTTGAAAAAATATATTAAATTATAAATTGAAGTTTATAGAGAGAGCATGTAATTAGGTACAGGTATGTGTGCATTGGTTTTACAAGGTATAAAAACTCCATTACACAGTGACAAAATTATTTTCTAAAACTGTCCATAGGGAGATGATAAATTTGAGAAAGTAGTTGAGTAAATTGATAACTTGTATTAGTTACTTGCAATATATAGAATGTGCTTATACATTGTTTTTTTGTAATGGTAATTAATTTCAGTGAGCATTGATTGTTCGTCCTATCTTTGGTTTACAAGTAGAACTGTGTTCCTAGATAAGTCACCATTGGCATTTGTATGATCCTGTTTAGTGCAGAGAAAGAAATGATTTGGAAGATTTGAAGACTTTTTTTGACATTCACACTTAATCATGTGTACAATTAAGTGTCTGTGACGATTGGACCATGTACAGCAGATGGTTTGGTATAGTAGGAAATCATATTTATTGTGTTATTCATCTGTAAGATTTTAACATTTTAAGTGAACTTATAAAAAAAACGACGATTGAACAGTTACAGACAAATTGCTTGATCATTTATATAATACATTGTATATTAGACCTGTCTACACCCTCCTCTGGGAGAATGTATATTAGACCTGTCAACACCATCCTCTGGGAGAATGTATATTAGACCTGTCTACACCATCCTCTGGGAGAATGTATACTAGACCTGTCAACACCATCCTCTGGGGAATGTATATTAGACTTGTCAACACCATCCCCTGGGAGAATGTATATTAGACCTGTCAACACCATCCTCTGGGGGAATATATGTTAGACCTGTCAACACCATCCTCTGGGGGAATATATGTTAAACCTGTCAACACCATCCTCTGGGAGAATGTATATTAGACCTGTCAACACCATCCTCTGGGAGAATGTATATATGACCTGTCAACACCATCCTCTGGGAGAATGTATATTAGACCTGTCAACACCATCCTCTGGGAGAATGTATATTAGACCTGTCAACACCATCCTCTGGGGGAATGTATATATGACCTGTCAACACCATCCTCTGGGAGAATGTATATTAGACCTGTCAACACCATCCTCTGGGGGAATGTATATTAGACCTGTCTACACCATCCTCTGGGGGAATGTATATTAGACCTGTCAACACCATCCTCTTGGGAATGTATATTAGACCTGTCAACACCATCCTCTGGGGATGCTTCCCATATCACAATATGTCCCTTCAGAAGTATTTAAGGAATGTGTCGTGATGGGGATTTCAAAGTCCACATCCTCGATAATCATTACCATATCCAGCTGTTTTGCTCACCTACATTCTCTACACCCCTGGAATATGTCATAACAAAACTGAAGTCTCTATGTGTGCTTCCTTGTTGATGAGGCAAGGACATTAGTTGGACCATTTGATTTACATCCAAAGAACTCATTGTCACATAACGGTAAAATTTGACAGGCATTGATGTTGGTCGCAGCTCCTTTGTTTTCTTTAAAAAACAGGTATCAGCCTTAGCGATTGGTTAGGTTTATTTTCCTGAGCATGCCTTCAGATTAACCATGACATATTCCAGGGGTGTAGAGAGCGTGGGTGAGCAGAACCCCTGGATATCGAGGATGCCAAGTCCATAACCCAATACAAAGAACTGCCTCTGTAGCTGAGTGGTATAGGCCTCTAGGCTAGATCGTGCTGATGTGCAGTTTGCAGGAGGTCGGGGGTACGCATCTCGGCCAGTTCTGAGTAGAAAGTTTCTCTCATCCGAAGTCTTCGACCCACAGTCTCTTCTCTCTCAATCACAAAGTTTGAGTTGATGACATAAAAACCAGTGAAAAGAATATCAGGCTTCAGCATCAAAATTTCCGTTATGACTGCAGTAATCCTAAGACAAAGGCTTAGTCCCTGACGGGTTTGTATAGTGTCTAAAAAGAACTCCTCAGAACAAAAAAAAGGACATGAAGAACACGTTCATAATCTTGGTGTCATACATATTCCAACCCGAATGGATTAGATATGGTCCTTCTTACACGTTATGTTTCTTGTATTTCATTGATAAACTTGTATGCCTTGTCCTCTAGGTTTTGAATTGAAAAAATGAATACCAGATGAGTTGTTGAGGCACCTGGACCTCTCGTTAAGTATGATATTGACATGGGACAGGTAAATATTGTTCTGTTCTGTAATAAGCTTCTTCTTATTGATGATTTTTTCTTAAAGATTTCCATGAAACATTTGTTAAAATGAAGATCACGTGAAGCTTTATTCAGGTCTCAACTTCTTAGCATACACCTATGTTTGTATCAATATTTGCTCTTGCAACATTTATTATTGTTAGTACAGGTACTGATAAAACAACAGTATTTCAGCCCAGTAATTCAAATATATGCTTAAAAGGCAGGAAATCACAGGTACAGTGGTATTACCTGTGGGATCACAGGTACAGATTTTGGTACCCTGTATTACCTGTTGGATCACAGGTACAGACTTTGGTACCCTGTATTACCTGTGGAATCACAGGTACAGATTTTGGCGTTACCTGTGGGATCACAGGGACAGATTTTGGTGTTACCTGTGGGATCACAGGTACAGATTTTGGTGTTACCTGTTTGATCACAGGTACAGATTTTGGTGTTACCTGTGGGATCACAGGTACAGATTTTGGTGTTACCTGTGGGATGACAGGTACAGATTTTGGTGTTACCCGTGGGATCACAGGTACAAATTTTGGTATTACCTGTTTGATCACAGGTACAGATTTTGGTGTTACCTGTTAGATCACAGGTACAGATTTTGGTGTTACCCGTGGGATCACAGGTACAGATTTTGGTGTTACCTGTTGAATCGCGGGTACAGATTTTGGTGTTACCTGTTGAATCGCGGGTACAGATTTTGTTGTTACCTGTTGGATCACCGGTACAGAATTTGGTGTAACCTGTGGGATCACAGGTACAGATTTTGTTGTTACCTGTTGGATCACAGGTACAGCTTTTGGTATTACCTGTTGGATCACAGGTACAGCTTTTGGTGATACCTGTTGGATCACAGGTACAGATTTTGGTATTACCTGTTGGATCACAGGTACAGATTTTGGTGTTACCTGTTTGATTACAGGTACAGATTTTGTTGTTACCTGTTGGATCACAGGTACAGATTTTGTTGTTACCTGTTTGATCACAGGTACAGGTTTTGGTGTTACCTGTTGGATCACAGGTACAGATTTTGGTGTTACCTGTTGAATCACAGGTACAGGTTTTGTTGTTACCTGTGGGATCAAAGGTACAGATTTTGGTGTTACCTGTGGGATCAAGGGTACAGATTTTGGTATTACCTGTGATCACAGGTACAGATTTTGGTGTTACCTGTTTGATCACAGGTACAGATTTTGGTGTTACTTGTGGGATCACAGGTACAGATTTTGTTGTTACCTTTGGGATCAAGGGTACAGATTTTGGTATTACCTGTGATCACAGGTACAGATTTTGGTGTTACCTGTTGGATCACAGGTACAGATTTTGGTGTTACCTGTGGGAACACAGGTACAGATTTGTTGTTACCTGTGGGATCATAGGTACAGATTTTGTTGTTACCTGTTGGATCACAGGTACAGAATTTGTTGTTACCTGTTTGATTACAGGTACAGATTTTGGTGTTACCTGTTGGATCACAGGTACAGATTTTGGTATTACCTGTTGGATCACAGGTACAGATTTTGTTGTTACCTGTGGGATCAAGGGTACAGATTTTGGTATTACCTGTTGGATCACAGGTACAGATTTTGGTATTACCTGTTGGATCACAGGTACAGATTTTGGTGTTACCTGTTGGATCACAGGTACAGATTTTGGTATTACCTGTTGGATCACAGGTACAGATTTTGTTGTTACCTGTGGGATCAAGGGTACAGATTTTGGTATTACCTGTTGGATCACAGGTACAGATTTTGTTGTTACCTGTGGGATCAAGGGTACAGATTTTGGTATTACCTGTTGGATCACAGGTACAGATTTTGTTGTTACCTGTGGGATCAAGGGTACAGATTTTGGTATTACCTGTTGGATCACAGGTACAGATTTTGGTATTACCTGTTGGATCACAGGTACAGATTTTGTTGTTACCTGTTGGATCACAGGTACAGATTTTTGAGTTACCTGTGGAATCACAGGTACAGATTTTGTTGTTACCTGTTGGATCACCAGTACAGAATTTGGTGTAACCTGTGGGATCACAGGTACAGATTTTGTTGTTACCTGTTGGATCACAGGTACAGATTTTGGTATTACCTGTTGGATCACAGGTACAGCTTTTGGTGATACCTGTTGGATCACAGGTACAGATTTTGGTATTACCTGTTGGATCGAGGGTACAGATTTTGGTGTTACCTGTTTGATTACAGGTACAGATTTTGTTGTTACCTGTTGGATCACAGGTACAGATTTTGTTGTTACCTGTTGGATCACAGGTACAGGTTTTGGTGTTACCCGTTGGATCACAGGTACAGGTTTTGGTGTTACCTGTGGGATCAAAGGTACAGATTTTGGTGTTACCTGTGGGATCAAGGGTACAGATTTTGGTATTACCTGTGATCACAGGTACAGATTTTGGTGTTACCTGTTGGATCACAGGTACAGATTTTGGTGTTACTTGTGGGATCACAGGTACAGATTTTGTTGTTACCTGTGGGATCAAGGGTACAGATTTTGGTATTACCTGTGATCACAGGTACAGATTTTGGTGTTACCTGTTGGATCACAGGTACAGATTTTGGTGTTACCTGTGGGATCACAGGTACAGATTTGTTGTTACCTGTGGGATCACAGGTACAGATTTTGTTGTTACCTGTTGGATCACAGGTACAGAATTTGTTGTTACCTGTTTGATTACAGGTACAGATTTTGGTGTTACCTGTTGGATCACAGGTACAGATTTTGTTGTTACCTGTGGGATCAAGGGTACAGATTTTGGTGTTACCTGTGATCACAGGTACAGATTTTGGTATTACCTGTTGGATCACAGGTACAGATTTTGGTATTACCTGTTGGATCACAGGTACAGATTTTGTTGTTACCTGTGATCACAGGTACAGATTTTGGTGTTACCTGTTGGATTACAGGTACAGATTTTGGTGTTACCTGTTGAATCACAGGTACAGATTTTGGTGTTACCTGTTGGATCACAGGTACAGATTTTGTTGTTACCTGTTTGATCACAGGTACAGATTTTTGAGTTACCTGTGGAATCACAGGTACAGCTTTTGGTGTTACCTGTTGGATCACAGGTACAGATTTTGGTGTTACCTGTGGGATCACAGGTACAGATTTTGGTGTTACCTGTTGGATCACAGGTACAGATTTTGTTGTTATCTGTTGGATCACAGGTACAGATTTTGGTGTTACCTGTGGGATCACAGGTACAGATTTGTTGTTACCTGTTGGATCACAGGTACAGATTTTGTTGTTACCTGTTGGATCACAGGTACAGATTTTGTTGTTACCTGTTGGATCACAGGTACAGATTGAGGTATTACCTGTGGAATCACAGGGACAGATTTTGTTGTTACCTGTTTGATCACAGGTACAGATTTTGGTATTACCTGTTTGATCACAGGTACAGATTTTGGTATTACCTGTGGAATCACAGGGACAGATTTTGGTGTTACCTGTGGAACACCTGCGGTTTGATTACAGGTACATATTTCAGTGTTTTGCTAGGTTGTGTAACATACATGCTTATGTATGACATACATTGTTAGAGATTGATTTGTACACTCTACAAATAAATCTTAGAAAAGTAAAATGTTAAAGATAGAAATTTTGGTTTATTTTACCATCCTATAAGTTTTGTACGGGACGGTTAATTCTGTTGGTGCATTTTATCATCCTATATGTTTTGTACTGAATGGCTAATTCTATTGGCCAGCTGAGGATGTAATCTGTAGAAGATAATGTATGGTTGTGACAGTGTTGCTGTGTAGAATATATATATCATTTTAGAATTGTCTATACCTTTTACCTGTAAATGATGCTAAGTTGAGATTTTTTATACTGCAGCATGCAGTATTTATGTATTTGGTAAACTATACGTTTGTTATGTATTTTATGTCAGGCATGAACAGATTCTTCAAAATGTCTTTATATACATCTACATGGGGGAAAAAAAAGAGAAAGATTGTTGAACGATTTTGAAATAGTTTTAGCTAATATTTGACCAAAGAGCGCATATGATCCATTTAGTGTGAAGTTTGTGTCATTGAACAACTTCTGACAAACCTAGGAGCTGAGGGTCATGGTATCTTTGTATATTAAACCTTTACCTACTTTTAAGGTCGCAAGTGAAAATGTGAAAAAAACGTCAGAGATACAGGTCCATTAGGCCTCTTGTTTTATGTAGATTTCACCTAGAGTGTTTTTTGGACTATAGGAGGTAGTAATGTGTAAGTAAGTGTTTCCTGGAATTGTAAAGTATGTTGTATATCCAATCAGACATAGATCACCCTTTAAACAATTCTTAGATTTTCCATTATTAAAAATGGTGTTTTCTATTCTAGTTGTCTCTTAAATTGATTCATACAGCAGTTAAAGTTTAAAGATTTAAGTTTGTGCATTGCTTATTAGTCCCCTACTGGAAACCCAGGGGATTCTAGTTTTGCATTGTGTCAAATGCATTTCAGTGAATTTCTCACAAAAAGGAGCAAGTGCATTTCAGTGAATTGCTCACAAACAGGAGCAAACACATTTCAGTGAATTTCTCACAGATAAGAGCAAATAAGATTAAGTGAATTTTTCAAAAACACCAGCAAGTGTATTTCAATGAATTTCTCACAAACAGGAGCAAGTGCATTTCAGTGAGTTTCTCACAGATAATATAAGAGCAAATAAGATTAAGTGAATTTTTCAAAAACACCAGCAAGTGTATTTCAATGAATTTCTCACAAACAGGAGCAAGTGCATTTCAGTGAATTTCTCACAGATAATATAAGAGCAAATAAGATTAAGTGAATTTTTCAAAAACATGAGCTAGTGAATTTCTCACAAACAGGAGCAAGTGCATTTCAATGAATTTCTCACCAACATAAGCAAACACATTTCAGTGAATTTCTCACAGATAATATAAGAGCAAATAAGATTAAGTGAATTTTTCAAAAAACAGAAGCAAGTGTATTTCAGTGAATTTCTCACAAACAAGAGCAAACACATTTCAGTGAATTTCTCACAGATAAGAGCAAATAAGATTAAGTGAATTTTTCAAAAACACGAGCAAGTGCATTTTAGTGAATTACTCACAAACAATAGCATGTGAATTTCTTGCAGACAAGAGCAAATACGTTTTAAGTGAATTTCACAAAAACTTAATGAAGGGATAGATATAGAGCCTCCCAAACAAATGGTACAGTGAATATATCAGTTAGTATAGAGCCTCCCAAACAAATGGTACGGTGAATATATCAATGAGCTCACCTGGTACTAAGGACCAAGTGAGCTCATAATGCCAGGTGGTACAGCTTCCGTCAGTCGTCCGGTATGCATCTATTTATTGCTCTTTTAAACGACTTATTATGAATTAGGAAAAGGCCTACAGACATTATATTTGACTTGTATCTTCTTTAAATAGCAAAAACAAAGTTTTTGAGTAAAAATAACCTTGACAAAGGTGTACTTTCAAAGCCACAAAGGTCAAATACAAATGAACGTTTAAATCTTAAAGTGTTCTTTAATGAATTGTTCCTAATAATTGGACCCCTTTCAGGAACACATGTGATATAAGTATCAGGTGAATGATACAGGCACATTGGTCCTCTTGGTCTTGGACCATTTAACATCGCAAACACAAAATAAAAACCAATATGAAGTGAACATCAAAATGTACATCAGGGTGTTTTTACTGTTTAAATGACCCCATAAAACAGGTTAGAGAAAAGATGGAACTCGCATAGAGCTAATTTTACAATGATGAATGTTAAAAACCACTACGATCATACTTATTATCAAAAACCATGTCAGAACTTTGCAACATTTTACAAGTAGCTTCAGATTTTCTAAAAGTTTCTCCGGGGTTGTTATAACCTATTATCTGTGGGTAATTGATTTCATTGCATTAAATAATTTGCTGATGATTCACTTCATGCACACAACACAATGGAGATATTTCCCATTTTCGTACGGCGGGCAGGGCAACGCTCCACATCTTGATTGGACGCGATAGAATAGTTTACCCCCGGACTCCGTGTTAATACTTCCCCCGGGGATGGAGACGGGGACGGCCTGAGCATCCTCATCAACACAGACATACTGGGAAGCGGCAGCATGGCTGAAGTGACCTGATGCTAGATCACCGTGATACGCTTGCGTCCATCCTGGGTAACACTCCGTCCGACCCGGGATCATAAGGGAGGCTGAGTGTAGATCACCAATACAGACAGCACATGGTACATCCGCATTAGTAGTGAATAGATTATCGTTCTTATACTCAGCCCCGAATATGTAGCCACCAGTTGTGACGTCAGAAGTACTGGGTCCCCAGATTGGCTCCTCTGGCATACAAACATACTCCGCCGCGCCTCCACTTTGTTCGAAATGGGATCCGCCAGCATACCCTAAATCATGAGACAGCGTCATTAACTCTGACTCCTGTTGTTGACATGATAATTGAAAGATGACGTAACATGCACATGCCGCTGCAACTTTTATTTAGTAACAGATTCAGTTACCGAAAAAATGAATTCCTCTGCATCATACAGATGTTTCGTCCTTCTGGGATTCGTCAGTGATGCTAGGAGCCAGAGACGTATAAAGCCAGAGATTGGCAACTATCTCTTTCTCTTACCGGAGCTCACCCGTGTCGGGCGGACTATGCGGAATCCATCAATTTCATTGCTACGGTCTATGATATTGTTAGAGGAGTTCCGAAATGCAAAAATTACGTCTGCCATAGGTGGCATTGCAAATCTATATAATATGCTTTGATTTTCCCTAGAAGATCTATTTCAACATATTTTGATTACTATTATTGTTATTATTTGTTGTTTTTCACTTCAACTCCATAAAATAATGACTATGCAGTTAAAATATGAAAATTTACCGTGATTTACTGTATATAGAAAAAAGGCAAGAATGTTCTTTAAACTCCTTTTTTTCTAGACGGTCAATTTTAAATCTGTTTGGTTATTTGTATTTTATAATATGTTTTATATCAATCTTCTTTGGTTCAGCTTCGGGAAATAACTGCAAAATTGCTTAATTCATCTGAGAATATACCAGTATTTCAAAATGAGGTTAAAATATGAAAATTTACCGTGATTTACTGTGTAAAGAAAATAGGCAAGAATGTTCTTTAAACTCCTTTTTTTCTAGACGGTCAATTTTAAATCTGTTTGGTTATTTGTATTTTATAATATGTTTTATATAAATCTTCTTTGGTTCAGCTTCGGGAAATAACTGCAAAATTGCTTAATTCATCTGAGAATATACCAGTATTTCAAAATGAGGTTAATATATGAAAATTTACCGTGATTTACTGTGTAAAGAAAATAGGCAAGAATGTTCTTTAAACTCCTTTTTTTCTAGACGGTCAATTTTAAATCTGTTTGGTTATTTGTATTTTATAATATGTTTTATATAAATCTTCTTTGGTTCAGCTTCGGGAAATAACTGCAAAATTGCTTAATTCATCTGAGAATATACCAGTATTTCAAAATGAGGTTAAAATATGAAAAATTACCGTGATTTACTGTGTAAAGAAAATAGGCAAGAATGTTCTTTAAACTCCTTTTTTTCTAGACGGTCAATTTTAAATCTGTTTGGTTATTTGTATTTTATAATATGTTTTATATCAATCTTCTTTGGTTCAGCTTCGGGAAATAACTGCAAAATTGCTTAATTCATCTGAAAATATACCAGTATTTCAAAATGAGGAAGTCATAATACCAAAACAAAAACAGGCAAAACTGTCGTTAAACTCCTTTTTTCTGGACGTTCAATTTTAAATCTATTCATGATTTAAATTCAATTTTTTTCTCTTAATATCCCTTCTCATATATCGATTTGAAATAAAATCTAACTGAATATAGGGTGAACTATAACATTAAAAATATATTTTTAAAAAACCATGTGATTTCACAATGTTTAACTTTTATATGAGCATCCAAATGGTCATGTTATTCACTTCGCCTATTTGTTGGTTGCCATTTCAACGCTAATTATATACTGGGACACACAAATAACCCCTGCGGGGATGGAGAGCCGCGGGGGTCATTACAGGTGTGAGATGACTTACCTGTGTGGCGATCTTACGGGAGCCGAACAAAGGGAGGAAGGTGTGGGTAGGGATAAAAAGCCTCAAGGGATCGTTCAGTACTGTTAATTGTAATCTTACACTTCTGACAAGTTAGTATAACTATTCTAGGCGAAGTTCATAACATATTTACACACCCTGCCAACTGCCAATTCATACCCAATCTTTTACAGGTAAAAGTATATAATCTACATTTTCACACAAGTTAGTCACCCTTATTTTACACTTATAACGATCCCCATGGATTGTGCAAAGTTCATATACATCTATTTTATAAATCAGATGGACTTCTATATCATCGCATGTTTATTTTTTGAGATCTGTCATTAACTTGTCTCGAGTATCTACTACACGCGGACCGCAGCCCTATCTCGCGACAAATCTCTGAGAACAATAGGCTCATGCGAGAAATTGCGAGATCTACGCGAGTTGCCAATCTCTGGCTTTATACGTCTCTGTAGGAGCCAAACACTGGGAATCAAAATTTTCTTAACTAATGTAGCAGAAGGGTCAGGTGCGTAACGCCCCTTTAATGAAGTGATTATCAAGTCAAAACCTCAGTAAAATCTCAATTACATTAGCTTATCACATGTACTTTTAATTCTATTTCGGGAATATCATAAAATATTAAAATATCGCGAAGGACAGAGACATCAAATACTTTATATGTACCACAGGTAGATACTTATTTGATACAGCTGTTTCACAGGAAAATCTGTATTTACCGGAGTATACCAATGTTGTTTTGTCGGGCGGGCAGTCTGATCTTCCCCATCTTGTAAACACAGCTCCTTTGTCACCTGCCAAAACATAAAGGTTACTAAGGCTACAAAGTTTGTTGAAATGAATAACCTTGACACACTTTCAATGTCACAGGGTCATACATGTAGGTCTAAAAATCTTCAAAAAACTTCAAGGCCCCAGGTAACGATATTGGTCAAGTAACTTACTGTGGTGAAGGGCTCCGAAGATTGTTGAAATGAATGACCTTGACCTACTTACAAGATCACAGGGATCCAGTGTCAAAAAATCTGAAGTAACTTAAAACAAAAGGTCCAGAGATCTGATATTAAGCATGTATCATACTCGGATGAATTGTTATCACGTTTATTCAAATGAATGACCTTGAGTCATATTCAAGATCATGGGATTACATCTATTTTAAGTCTTGAAATAATTTCTTCTCCATAACTAACATGCTCAGGATATTAATATCTGGCATGTATACGTAGCATGCTGGGGTGAATGGCTGTTAATTGGGTAACTTTGACCAAATGTCATGGTTAAGGTGTTAAAATGTGTTTAAAATCTTTAAACAACGTTCTTCTCAGTAGCCTAGTAGCTGGTATTAAGCATACATCGTGCGGCAATGAAGGGATACCAAGTTTGTTCCAATGTACATGTATGGCATTGACCCAGTTTAAAGGTCACAGGATCACATATGTTGGAAGATATACAAATAATTTCTTCTCAAAAACAAATAGAACCAGGGTACTGACACTTGGCCTGTAATATGATAGGAAGAAAGTCTATCCAATTCGTTCAAATGAGTAACCTTGACCCACTTTCAAGGGTACAGGGGTCAAATGTTTTTAAAATCTTCTTGAGAGAATTTTTTCTAAATAACCAAAAGACTCCAGGTACTGATACTGGGCCAGCTACATGCATTGATGAATGGCTACCAAGTTTGTTTAAATGGATTACCATGACCCACTTCACAAAGGTCAAATGTGTTGAAATATTCAAATAACTTCTTCTCAATAACTAACTACTCAATGATAATGACATGGTGGAATGAGTTATCTTGACCCACTTTCAAGGAAATATAGGTCAAATATGTTCATAATTTAGCGTGTGGGAGAAATTGGCTTTCAAGCGGGCAGAATTTGGTCCATCCAGTTTTTATCTCACCTAGCACGAAGTGCCAGTTGAGCTTATGTCATGGTGTTGTCCTTCCAAGTCATTCGTCCAGCGTCTGGCAACTTTTTCTTTAAATGACTTCTTAAAAACAGAAGGACTTAGGAACTGTCAGTAAGTTCAGTAGATACATGTAGCTATTAAGTTTCCTCAAATATTCCGCTTTCAATGTCACAGGAGTTAAACATGTAAAAACCTTTAAAATTATTTTTCTCAATAACCAGAATGCCCAGAGTATTGATACTTTGTACTTGGCTAGTAGGTACCTGGCATGAAGTAGTACTTAGTGTTCTCAAACAATTGACCTTGGCCTACTTTCAAGGTCATATGGGTCAAACATGTAAATGAAATCTATGTATTTATGGAATTTCAAAAGTCTGGGAGTTTTCCCTTGCATCACTATTTCTGTATATTCTATACTACAATGATATCTCTCTTTCTTTCTCTAACATACATTATGTCTGTTTCTAATTTCTGGCTCAGTGAGGATTAATGTAGGCAAAACCTGATGTCCAATCCTTTTGAATTTAATTTTTTGATTTACTGAAATGAAATGAAACATGTAAAAATGTTAGACAATCTTCTTTTCAATAATTAGAAGACCCATCGTAGCGATAGTTGATCTGTAGGAATATACCTACAGGGACAAAGTTCGATAAAGTGTCAACAAGCGACCTTGACCCACTTTCAAGGTCACAGGGGTCAAATATGTAAAACGTTCAAATAACATATTCTGAATAGTCAGAATACCTTAAGTATTGATACTTGGCCAGAAGGTTCCTGGCATGAAATATGAAGTTGTCTCAAACAATTGACATTGACCTACGTTCAAGGGTCACATGGGGTCAAATAGGTAAAACCTTGAATGTTTTCTCCTGGATAACCAAGAGAACCAGAGTCATCAGACCTGGCCAGTAAATACCTGGGACAGAGTACCGATACCTGGCCAGTAAATACCTGGGACAGAGTACCGATACCTGGCCAGTAAATACCTGGGACAGAGTACCGATACCTGGCCAGTAAATACCTGGGACAGAGTACCGATACCTGGTCAGTAAATACCTGGGAAAGAGTACCGATACCTGGCCAGTAAATACCTGGGAAAGAGTACCGATACCTGGCCAGTAAATACCTGGGACAGAGTACCGATACCTGGCCAGTAAATACCTGGGACAGAGTACCGATACCTAGCCAGTTAATACCTGGGACAGAGTACTCCAAAGTTTCCTTACAGAAATTACCTTGACTTGCATTTTATAGTCACAGTAGTCAAATATTTCAAAACAATTTTGAAACAACTTCTTTGATTAATCAGGAGACACAGAATAATGATACTGGTCTAGTAGGTACTCTAAAGTGTCATCAATTAAATAACTTTCAAGGTCACAGGGGTCAGATATGTATACTGAACAACTTCTTCCGCAATATCACAAGTCCTTGATGATATTTGACTATTACCATGTTGGGATAAAGTATAAAAGTTTTATTTAGTCTTGACATTCTTAAGCCAAGAATTTTGACATATTTGCTATTAAGTACTTTTATTGAAAATATTTTCCAATTGCACAAATATCCAGGTGAGCGATACAGACGTTCTGGACGTTTATAGTTTCTTTTGATATTTGTTATCTTATAACACACAATTGTTTCACCATTATTATGTTAGCAAGTTATTCTTTTCTCCAAATTTTCTTCTTAAAGGCCCAATATACGTAACTTCAGGGAATTTTTCAGGATTCTGAAAAATTCTGAAAGAAAATCCAGTTGATAACCATGCAAAAATAAGTCCGAAGTTAACCGGAGCGGTAACTAACAAGAAACTCTTGGCAGAAAAATCCAAAGAATTGAAAATAATTCAGGTGGGGCCCACTCCAACAACAAACCGCTGGTAGAAGACAATTCAAAATGGACGCGTGTTTACTAATACCGAGTTTCAACTGCTGCTGTACCGGTAACCGTGTAAGAATTCATCTTGAATATTGCTGATATCAGTTAATCTTAATTAAATTTATAAATATAGTAAGTTATTAGGCTTGATTTTCGCTTCAAGTTTTGTCGAAAGTTACGTATATTGGGCCTTTAAGGACGTGCCCGAAACCACTCAGCCTTCCTCAACTGGGTGATACATGACAACTAATATTAGGCACCAGCATTACATACGCTCATTCACGTCAGTGCAAAGAAGACCAAAGAGATAGCCCTGGATTATAAAGGATCGGAACTAGCCCGAGTTTCCTCCGCCCTAACACTGAACATCTGACTTAGACATTTTGACAGATAGGTGTAGGGGTCCCAAACCAGATATGGTGCCGGGGCCAGAGGAAAGTCTGGCTAAATATGAACGAGAAGGAATAAAAGAAACGACAAATCGTATATAAACTGACACACGCTGATTCACTGTGACATACAGATTCAGAGAGAAACTACAATACGTGAATTCTTTACCTCCAGCATTAAGGTTGGTTTCCATTGAGCTAATCTTTTCTTCGAGATTTTCAATAACGATCTGATTGCGTTCCAGACGGTCCGATATGTAACTGTCCAGTATTGGTCGAATATTCTCCAGCAGCCTCTGTTCCGCCAAAGCGTCTTTCACAGCATCCCTTTGAATGCATTGTGAGGAAACGGCCACCGAGAAGAAAATACAAAGTTGCCACATTTTGAGGGCTTGTTTTACACACTACAGCCGTCCTGTTGCACTTTGATGCACTGATGCTAGTGCGCGGAATAACGTTTGTTTTATACAGATAAGTGACATCCGGTTAGGGCGTCTAGCGAACATTGTGAATCATAACTGCCGTGATACTACCAAGCAATTAAACACAGTTTGAGAGATAAATGCTGATCACCTTCAACATATAGGGGATATCTGGAATTTGTCAACAAAATTTGTTGAAATTAAACAATTGGGTCATTGCACCACAAGCATCAAAAATGACGGAAAGAATCAGTCCTCGTGAAAGAAGAATTCTAATATTTGGTAACTTGGGTCACATAAGTCATTTCAAGTGATTCCTTGTGCGACTGGTTCACATGGGACACGCCTTTATATGTTGGTAATCTGGCCTCTGAAAATGGTACACTGACTCTTATTATAGTGATGTTTTACCTTCGTTATGTTCCAAATATTTAGCTGATCAAAGATTCAGAACCCTCCAGGCTATCTTCCTTATAGTTCCATTATGTAACGGAACCCTCCAGACTACCTTCCTTATAGTCCTAATATTTAGTAAATCAGAGAGTCAGAACCCTCGGAACCCTTCGTTATATTCCCAATATTTAGTCAATCAGAGAGTCGGAACCCTTCGGACTGCATTCGTTATATATAGCTGATGTGGGGATTAGATTACGAGGTTTTGGTTTCTGTGGTTTAACGTCCTATAATGTATATAACAAGGAAGTATCTCTATAAAAGACTATAATGTGTGCCGGAGACAGGGTATGTTGGTGTACAGGTTCGGATCTATTGCCGACTTAATAGTGTTATACCCAACTGAAATACCACGCCGAAGGCAACAACCAGTAAAGGGTTCCACCGGGTCACATTATATACTGACAACGGGTGAACCACCCAGCACAGTATTCCGCCATGTCACGTTATACTGACAACGGGTGAACCACCCAGCACAGCATCGCGCCCGGTCACGTTATACTGACAACGGGTGATCCACCCAGCACATTGTCCTCCCCGTCACATTATACTGACAACGGGTGAACCAACCAGCACAGCATCGCGCCCGATCACATTATAATGACAACGGGTGAACCACCCAGCACAGTGTCCCGCCCGGTCACGTTATACTGACAACGGGTGAACCACCCAGCACCGTGTTCCGCCCGGTGACATTATACTGACAAAGGGTGAACCGGCCAGCACAGTGTTCCGCCCGGTGACATTATACTGACAACGGGTGAACCAACCAGCACAGTGTCCCGCCCGGTCACATTATACAGACAACGGGTGAACCACCCAGCACAGTGTTCTGCCCGGTGACATTATACTGACAACGGATGGACCACCCACCACAGTGTCCCGCCTGGTCACGTTATACTTACAAAGGGCAACCACCCAGCGCAGTGTCCCGCCTGATCACGTTATACTGACAATGGGTGAACCACCCAGCACAGCATCGCGCCCGGTCACGTTATACTGACAACGGGTGAACCACCCAGCACAGTGTTCCGCCCGGTCACGTTATACTGACAATGGGTGAACCTTTAATGTTGTCCCAGTAAAGCCAAACTGAACTTTAATGAGCAGGACAACCGCAAATTTGGTCAGGGTATAGAACTCGTACCTAAAGACAAATAGTGCGGCAGTGTCAAGGGAGACATTAGAAAGAATATAAAGGTTATGAAGAAACAAGATAAGATCCCAAATGAAGTCGCGTCTAACGAATTATGGAATGAGCGCAGCAGGTTTTAATTCTTACATCCTATCTGCAGGACAGGGCATTGGCGAGTAGGTCTTATAGATTGATAATAGAATAAGTGAAATTGTTCGTCAAACTAAGAAGTAAAATGGGATGGTTTAAATGCTCGCCTAGGTAAAATAACGTAGATAAACTGTAAATTATATTGTGTCGGACTACGATGGACACGCACGTGTATGCTATTATGTGGGTCAGTATCGTACTGGACACCACACATCCCTGGGAGCTGAGAAGGCGTAACAGACAATGATCATAAATTTGATGCATTGAGAACGATACGCATGTTTAGGTAAAAGGCCTAATCTTTCAGCAACCTCTTGATAATGAAACCAATGCCCCCCCCCCCCCTCCAGCTAAAACGTTTCGTGGAAAAATGTTTTATAAGTATTTGAGCAAAAAAATTGAAGTGGGTATAGAAGCTTCTTGAGAATGTGCATCTTATTGTTCAAGCGAGGAAGACTTCCTCGTAACACTTCCTGAGTGTGACGTCAACTCGAGTGCATATTTCCTGTCAGGGGTATGTTTAGGGTGATAGAGCAGGATTGATGTTAGAAAAAAAAACAACAACATTGTAATGACTTAATATATTGTTTTTGTCTCCTGAGCCCCCCAAAAGTGTAAAATTACTCTTTTCTTACCATTGAGGGGCATTTTTAACGAAACTTTATCTAAACCCCCCAAAAGTGTAAAATTACTCTTTTCTTACCATTGAGGGGCATTTTTATCGAAACTTGATCTAAATCCCCCCAAAAGCGTAAAATTACTCTTTTCAGACCATTGAGGGGCATTTTTATCGAAACTTGATCTAAACCCCTCAGAAGTGTAAAATTACTCTTTTCTTACCATTGAGGGGCATTTTTATCGAAACTTGATCTAAATCCCCCCAAAAGCGTAAAATTACTCTTTTCAGACCATTGAGGGGCATTTTTATCGAAACTTGATCTAAACCCCTCAGAAGTGTAAAATTACTCTTTTCTTACCATTGAGGGGCAATTTTATCGAAACTTGATCTAAATCCCCCCAAAAGCGTAAAATTACTCTTTTCAGACCATTGAGGGGCATTTTTATCGAAACTTGATCTAAACCCCTCAGAAGTGTAAAAGTACTCTTAAAACCTTTGTTTAGGTCCAAAACTAGCTGTAACCAATTAGCAGGTCCCTGTGCAAGTGACCTATTCTGATTGCTTTCCGTCTGTCCTCGTGCATCGTCCATAAACTTTGATATTTTTTACTTTTTCTCAAAAACCAGCTAATGGATCGTTTTTTCAAACTTAGCTTTAATCAAGAAACCTTTGTAGATAAGGATACAAAATTGTACAATTGAGATTTCTGCCCCAACCCCAGGGGATAAGGCGGAGTCCCAAAGGGACAATTAACCAATATTAAAAAAACTTCCTTTTTCTCGGTAGAAAACAAACCTTGTTCAAGTTGTAAAATTCAGATTCCCTGGGTCCTCAATTGTCCCTTTGGAAGGGGATACATTTTACTATAATTTAGCTCACCTAGTCCGAAGGACCAAAGTGAGCTTACCCTATACCGTGCCGTCCGTCATTATTTTTTTTAATGACTTCTTTTCCATTACCAAAAATGTGTATTTATCTATATTGGGTTAAGCGACTTTTTCTATATAGCCACTGATTGGAAATTAGCCTTATTTGGCAGGAAGCACGCCTAGGTGCCCAGAATTCAACATGGTGGAACTGAACCCCCAGAGGGGTGGGACAAAAAATAATAATTTGGCTATATTAGTTTTTGGCGACTTCTTCTCTGAAATCAAACAATTGATACCAACCATCACTGATAGCATCTTTTGTAGTATGGATTCAAAAATGTACCCATGCTCTGGCTGAGCCCCAAGGGGGCTAAGGGGTGGGGCTTAAAGGGGCTGACCATATTGCTGCTATTAACAACCCAGGGGACTGGGGTGAGACAAAAAATTGATTTGAATTGTTTGGATCCTACCCTATAACAATACATACCATTGCTGGTTATAAGGAGACAAACACGGTCAGGATATTATGATTAATCCCGGGATGTGCCCTGCCCTTGCAGAACCTTATCACGAGACGTAACTTTTAAACGGTTGAGCTCGCTACCCCAAAACTATATAATTATACAATTGCTGAGCATGAAGAGAACATCACAATTATAAAATAATTTTAGATTTGATCCCAGGGTCTGTCACACCCTTGCAGACTTAACTTCTGAGTTATACCGTTTAAACGAATGAGATGCCTTACCCCTAAACTATATATATACAATTGCTTGACATGAAGAGACAATCACATACCCGGTATTGTATTTCACTTTGTTTACATCACATCTTAGTAGTGATAAAACAACCAGGACCTATGATACAGTTGGTCGCTAAGGCCTTTTGACAGCTTGTCTTATTTGGAATGAACTGAACAACTTATATAACCGTGATCACAGACATTTAGATAGGTAACATATATATTACGTCACAAGAACAGCTAAAGTGTTATATCTATACCTAGGTGCATATGGACATAACCCAATCACCACACGGAGGGAGAAAATAATTTGTTATATCAATATGTTAACTTGTTATTATTATTTTACTGTAAGGAGGTATAATGAAACCAGTGATGGCATATACAATATCATAATAAGAGACTGGCACTTTAACAGACAGTTGATCTAGTAGACACCGAATCCAAAACTTATAATCATCTTAATTTGTAAAATTTGACTGCGAGATTGTCCCCTGAGATAATGATTTGACCTTTAATCTGATGACTTGAGATGTGGTCATTTATGTTTACGTAATAGCTACTGTAGAGGGCCGTTGGCAACATCTTGGCGTTGAAATTATGGTGCGAGAACTAATTAAATTTTTAAATGTTCAGTATCCTTTATATGTCAACTGGTCCAAAGAAATTATAATTGATAGCTAATAACTATAATATCTAGCTTTGCCTCGGGACATTTCGTTCTTGTCAAACCTGAATATGACAGTTTTATGGGCATGTTCCTGTTGGCCTTAAGCTTAGTGGCATTAATACCAGCACATTTTAACGGGAATATAGATAATTGACGTGTAAGCTTTAAGCTATCCAACACCAACAAAGGGACACGTTTGCGTAAGCCATCAGTACACTCACCACAATAGAACAAGAGCACCGCAAGTGGAGGTATGATACGCCTGGCGGACCCTATCAGAAGTGTACCGAGTTTACAAGTAGCTATAGGCCATGTCAAAGTTAATTGCAAAACGGATACAAAAATCAAAACTGTAGGTTATAAATCTAGTTTTGGACACAAAAAAGCATTGTCGAGAAGGGCCATAACTCAAATATTCCTTTAGTACCATACCACATTTTATAGGAACTGCAAAAATGTAAAATGCAAAAAAAAATCCATCATTTTTTCTTCATACCACGTTTAAAAGATTCAGCTGAAAACTGTTGGAGATCCACGGAGAAATAAAAGTGAACGACGAACGGACAATGCCATACCACAATAGTCCCGTCAAATGTATACAATGTTTAATTTTTGTTTATTTCCTTAGCTTAACGTATAACGATGTTGATAAGGCGTAATATAATGGATCAGATTGTTGAAAACAAATACATTTTTCGAATTGGATTATAAATGCATATTATAATGAACTTTGTACAGTAAGACTGTGTGTAAAATGAAGTCTCTTGAATCCTATTTGAGCATAGCGCAGAGTTCCAACTATCTGATCCGCTAAATATTGGGTGTTGCTAGCGGATCAATAGCCGAAATTTTAGCGACCAATCCATGTGGAATTTTGAATATGATAATTTAACTCTCTCATGACCAGGGATGTAGAACCAAATTCCTCCATCATTTATCGACAATAATTAACAGCTTGATACATCTTTGTAAAAATAACATGTTGTAGGCAAGTATATTCGAGTTATCTTTCTTCGAACACTAATTTGACGCACCGAAACCTTATGGGTTTCCAGCTAACCAGATAAGATGTAGTTTTTTTTTTATCCAAATAGAATATTTTCCACTCAAAATGCATCAACTTATCGTTCTTCACATAGATCATCATTGGAAACATCCGACCAATTGGGTTTCCGACGATGTTCATGGATTTAAATGACCGTACATAGAACTGGTTACAATTCATTAGCATTAATTAACCGTAGGTCATTGCTTTGTGGCCAAGGAGCCTTATATTCATGCAAACGACGCCCTGACGTCACTTCTTTGTGCGTTACAGTTGCATGTCTATTACATGTGCGCTATGCTTTTATTGTGCGCCTTTCTTGCACGGAAAATAACTTTTATACGTGTACATTGTATATGAATGTCAGAAAGAGAAATGGAGTACTTCATGTCCTAGTTTCACGAACGTTCCTTAATTTAAACAAGATATCTTGGCGCCCACCATCGATGATTTTTACTTCATTCTTAGATAGATCTTTTCCATTATTTAACTTTCATTTATGTATTTAATCTTGGTTCTTTTTTCTCTCTATCATTTATGTATTTTGTCCTTGTGCTATGAACTTTGAAATTTCTTGTGAATATTAATAATAGTTGAAATAAGGTGTCTAATCAGGAGTTTTGTTTTTTCTGATAAGTTCCAAAATCCAAAACTTTCATAGAGATCCATCTTGTATTTATAAACGAAGCGAACCTGCATATGGAATTCGGGAAAAATCCATCCAATACTTCATAAGATATAATGATAACAATTTTTCATGGTCAACATCCAAGATGACCGTCTAGTCCAGTCAATTCAGCCAAAAAAGGGGGCTAAACTAGAACTAATTGCAACAGAATTTATTCTTTCATATTTTTGTTAATGACCATCATCTAAAGGATCAGGAAAAGTTAAGAAAATCACATTTTAACCATATTTGAAGTGTAATATCTACCTCATTTGTAACACTGGACATATGGATTTAACAGTATGGTAGGAACAACAATTCTACAGTACAAATAAATACGGTCTTATGGAGTTCAATGGAATATTGACCTGTCAATGTGGCCAATATTCATTTTTTTACACGACGATAATGGCTTCGGTTGTCATTTTGAATAAAGAAATACCAATAATCAAGATATATATCCATTCGAGCTTGGTTTAATTGCATTGTATAAGGTAATCTGTAATTCATAATTTTATATCAGATATTTTGTTTTGATGAACCCTCGAAGTTGACCGGTAGCGCTTATCTGGAGGACCAAATAGAACAACTTCTAAATTTATGTTACTTGTATTTAGGTAATGTCAAAATACTATGCTTAAAGCTCATCAAATGTTGGTGAAGACTTCTAGAAAAAGTGAACAAATTCAGGTTGATCAAATCCTCTTTTTGTGCAATTTTGACTGAGCTGCTGAAAATGGCCACGTCCATGATTTTGAACAATGAAAATTAGTGCATATTTTTTATGTTAAGTATGATTGCCAACACTTTTGCTACCATAACATGCCACTTTTGAATAAATATAATCAAGGTTGAAATAGTACTTTATATTTAAACAAATCAGATTTTTTTCTTTTCCCCTACAGCAAAGCATTGGGGAAACATATTTTTTTTTTTACAAAACTATGAAGTAGTAATACAGTTCAGTATTTACATATATTTAAGGTGGCTTTACTGCCAAAGTCATTTGTTAATTGAAAAACAAATGGGGAAAAATCCATTTTTGTTGTTCAGAATCATGGACTCCATGATTGAGCCATATATGCATGGGGTGGAGTTCTCATCATCAAAACTAGGCTACATTTGCAAACTCATCGTACCAAAATTAGTATGAGCAGCAAGTGTTGCTCATACATGAATATATACAATATGCTTTAATTCATTTGCTTGCCCTTATTAAAATAATATTATTTACAGATTATGCTTCAGAAATCGGTAAATCGTTTGATTTGGACATCAAATATCATAAATTCAGCTCAATTTGCCAGATTTGATGATGGATATTTTTTTCTGAATGTGAATGTACCATTGGTCATTGAGTAAATTAAATCGAGTCATATTTTAAGAAATTGAATAAGAACTGACAATGATACTGATGTTAATTAATGTTATTCCCTGCATTTGAAAAGACAAAAGCCAAAATAGTCTTGTTAAAAACGCTTTTCGGCCATATTGACAGTTCTCTATTTTTTCAATATTTAATACCTTGGGTGGAACATTTTGGCATATCTGTTTTCGATATTAGTTGGGTTTTACATACTGTTGAAGTCATATGTCCAGTATCACAAATGAGGTATATATTACCTCATCAGGTCTCCTTTAGAAGGCCAAAAAATCTTTTTTCCAATTAGTCCAAAAATCAACACGGCACAACTAGGGAACAAGGGATACTTGCATACGAAATTTTGGAAAGATCTATTCAATATTTCACAAGAACAAATTTTCATCATCAAAATCCAAGATGGCCGTCTATCAGCCATCTTGTTTTTTTTCTCCAATTAGTCCAAAAATCAACACAGCATAACTAGGGAACAAGGGGAACTTTCATACGATATTTGAGAATGACCTATCCGGTAAGAAATAGCGATAACAAACTATTACTCACAAATCAAAGATGGCCGCCTGTCGGTCATATTGTTTTATCAGATTTGTCCAAAAATAGACTACGCAAAACTTAGCATCAAAGGGAACCTACATATGAAATTCAAGTGATATATCTAGTACTTCTCCAGAAATAGCGATAACAAAATTTGTTTGAAGACGGACGATGGACGCAGGGTGATTTGGTGATGATGATGGTGGGCTCTAAACGTAGTTGCACTAGCCCTGTGAAATAGGTGTTTTGTAAAATAGCAAGATCCCCATGAAAATGAACGAGTCGGTAGAACAGCATACCATACATGGCTTCCCGAATGTAAATGCACAACTGGCTTTTAAATAATCCTAAAGCGACCATGATTGAGAATATGTACGAAACAATGTGTTCAGTTCGACTTGATCCGTGCAATTTCAATAAAAAGTGTAGAGTTTTCTACCACAATAGGTGGATGTCATTTGTTTATTGTCTACATTATCCATTTTTGATGTCAACATTTGGCGAAAATATAGATGAACTGATGTACGTTTTTCGCATAGCATAGTCTGCGGGTCTCTTCAGTTGTTTCTGACCGAGATTGTGATAGAAACAGGTCCAACGACTCGAGGTTATTGGATATGGAATTTATTTCACTCTTGTAAATTATTTGCTAAAGTTACCAAAGACACCTGCTAAAGCTCGCGTCTTTTGTAACTTTTAAAAAATAATGAACTCGAGTAAAATAAATTCCATACCCAACAACCACTCCAAAGATTAAAGATTTAAAGGCCCAATATACGTAACTTCAGGGAAATTTTCGTGATTCCGAAAAATTCTGAAAAAAAATCCAGGTGATAACAATGCAAAAATAAGCCTAAAATAAAGTAAACCTGATCGGTAACTAACAAAAAACTCAAAAAAAAAAAATCCAAAGAATCAAAAATAATTCAGGTGGGGCCCACTTCAACAACAAACCGAAGGTAAAATACGGTTCGAAATGGACGCGTGTTTACAAATAGCGTGTTTCAAATGCTGCTGTACCGGTAACCGCGAAAGAATTCATCTTGAATATTGCCGATATCAGTTAATCTGAACTAATCTATAAATATAATAAGTTATTAGGCTAGATTTTTTATTCAAGTTTTGCCGAAAGTTACGTATATTGGGCCTTTAACATACTTTCATCTAAAGTTAACTTTTACCTAAAATGTAATATTTTGTTTATTCTTTTGATTAAACCACAGGGAAATGTACAGACTTGTACCAGATCTACCTTTGTCACGTGTGCGAGGATTGCTCGATATAAAAAGAACTTGTTCAAGTGTTGCTGATTACGACACATCTAATCAACTAATTATTAATTTATTTGCACCATGCAAACTCATTGATTTTTATCGGAATTGATGTTAGGAAAGGAAAGTTTCACCTCACTTTGACTGTCTCAGCGTTTGCAGCCATTTTCCCAACTTAAGTTGTCTTGGGTATTATATTTAACTCACGAGAGTATCATAAGTCGTTATCAAAACCAATCGGAAGTATTCTACTTTCGTTTTCAGACACAAATATAGGAAATCCTAATATAGCCACAGATTTTACTTCCGGACTATGCCGATTGAAAATTACACTTTTGTCATAATCAACAGTGAGGGCCATTTTTACCAACATGACAATAAGCAGTCAGTCAGATGTGAGGTTTTGCCTTGTAAAGTCATTTGAAAGTCAGTGGTTTGAAGCGAACACTACCTTTGTCCTACAAACCTGTCGCACCTTCCCTACAAACCTGTCGCACCTCAACTTCAAGTTGAGTACAACCCTGTCACACCTCCCCTACAAACCGGTCACACCTCCCCTACAAACCCGTCACACCTCCCCCACAAACCTGTCACACCTCCCCTACAAACCTGTCACACCTCCCCTACAAACCCTGCCACACCTCCCCTACACACCTGTCACACCTCCCCTACAAACCCTGTCACACCTCCCCTACAAACCTGTCACACCTCCCCTACAAACCTGTCACACCTTCCCTACAAACCTGTCACACCTCCCCTACAACCCTGTCACACCTCACCTACAAACCCGTCACACCTTCCCTACAACCCTGTCACACCTCACCTACAACCCTGTCACACCTCACCAACAACCCTGTCACACCTCACCTACAAAACCCGTCACACCTCCCCTACAAACCTGTCACACCTCACCTACAAACCCTGTCACACCTCACCTACAACCCTGTCACACCTCCCCTACAACCCTGTCACACCTCACCTACAAAACCCGTCACACCTCACCTACAACCCTGTCACACCTCCCCTACAAACCCGGTCACACCTCACCTACAAACCCTGTCACACCTCACCTACAAACCCTGTCACACCTTCCCTACAAACCTGTCACACCTCCCCTACAAACCAGTTGCTATATATACTGCGATCTGTACCACCCTTTTTGCATGAACATCAATCAAGGCCAGTCTGCTAGTCCACATACACCTGAAACATATATCTCTGCAAAACAACCACAAAGTTACAACAAAAAAATATCATACTGTAACAAAATAGCAAGTTTTATTCAATTCAACAAATATTATATGGCAAATGATCTACATCCAAACCATCAGTTCTTTAGAAGAAAAGGATTTAAAATGCAGTTCTATAAACTATATTTACAAATGTATCATGGTATGGTTATTTAACTAAATAATAATATACAGTTGTTCAAAACCTAAACAAAGCCATGTTGTTAGTTTTTATCCCAACCAAGCACTAATGAATTTCTTTTATATACAGAGCACTTAATAAACTTCATGTGTTTTTTTCTTTCTCATAACCTACACAACCTTTGACCTACCACCTTTTTCAATACTACCATATTCCTTTTACACTTTGTTCACTCTTGTTTGAGCTCTGGAGGCCACAGGTTAGCTGAATAGTAAAAATTAATAAATCAGTCATGATCTTCTAAAAAATTTTTTTAAACTTGATAGGAAAAAGAGAAATGAAGCATTGAATCAACAAATATACATCTTCATGGAAAAATCACTTGGGTTTCAACAAAAGATAATGAAACAATTATGCTTATACACTCTTTTGTTTTTCACCATTTTTAACCCCATGCTTTATGCATACACAAGTAACATACAACTTGAATGTGATTTTCTAAAGAAGTATGTTCTATTCACAATAGACTGTGTATGTGCCCAATAATCTCCCCAAAGATCCCCAGCGTACAAGGGACCTACCAAATAAGGCATGTCCAAGGGTGCAATGGACAGGGTCCCAGGGCTTGTCCGCACAGCACACAGCACTTGAGAGCAGAATCTGTGAAAAGAGAACTAAAGATACTCATCAGTAAATGTCTCCTAAAACATGTTAATGCTTAACTAGCAGGAACCAATTTGAAGAAATAAAGAATTCAGAGTGTATATGAACAAATTGCATGACTTTATCATTCTTATTTATTATCTCATTCTCAATAAATTTCTATAAGATTTTAAAAGTAATACTGCAGACGGTTTCAATGAATAACCCTATTATATCAAATTGGTTCAAGCTTTACATCGAGGTTCATTTTGTCAAGATAACCTTAAATATATCATTTCCAATCACTGTATATATAAACAGTATCATATTAATTTGCATGAAAGTAAATTTCACTTTTAAATAGTGAGTATTTTTTGTTAAGAGCATAACAGTAAATATCATGATACTGTTATACCACCTGGAATGTCGTTGCTTGGTCCCATCAACGTCTGAACTAGTTTTTCTCTCTAGAATCATCAACACATCCAGGAACAGGGCCTGAACGGACAGGCCCACAAGTGGCTATTCATGCATGTTGTTGGGCAACATGATCCTCAAACATATTAGTCGCGTCTCTTTTGCGTTCACGAGTCATCAGTCAGTTTTGCGTTTTTTGAGCAATGGGAGCAGAATTCCAGTGACGCATGTCCTTTGTCAACATGTAAGCAAATACCAGCTGTGGAAGAGTTCATCTTTGTACGTTTGACGGTATCGGGCTGTTCAGTGTAGTCATGATCAAGATTATTGGCACTACGCTTTCTCTTATTGAAAGATGTCGAAAGGGTTACATTATGCACGTTCGGAATGTTTTGCAGTAAACTGGACAAAGCACTTTGATTGGCAAGCACATTCTTCAAATACTGTACTTCATCCTCCAAAACTCGTTGGCATTCTTCCATTCTGGTCTGATTAACTTTCAAAGCATCATTTTCAGTATGCAGTTCATCAACAGTGTCCTCCAGATTTTTTATGAAAGCCTTTTTCTTTTCTCGGTTGATTTTTGCCTGAATAGCATTCTTCTTGTTTTTGTTTGAAAGGGCTTCAACGACTTCTTCATCCGAGTCAAGATCTTGGTTTGATGAAACAACTTTTATAACTTTAATCTTTGGTGCTGGTGAAGGCAGAATCGTCTTGACTTGAAGTGTTGACTTGTTTTCAATTTGAACAGACTTTGGTTTAGATAACACAGTCACATTTCTGTCTCTCAGGATTCGCACATTCTTCTGTATCCCCGATCCTTTTTCATTTGATATTGCTTTTGTAGAAGGCACATTATCATTGTTTATGTCGCGATCAATAACACTTTCGACTGCCGCCGTGGTTTCAGGACTTGGTGTCCTGGATGAAGACGAAAGATAACCAATAAGTTGATCATCAAATATATCAAAACCGGGACTGCAGATAATGTCATTATCACTGCACCTTGATGCTGGGCTTTCGCTTCCCATGCTCATACCGCTGTCTGACTGATGACTTGGCGAGTTCTTTAGAGTTTCCAGTTCGTCGTCAGAATCCTTGGATGATGGGACACTGCCAAAGTTGAAATCTACGTTGATCATTCCTCTCTCCAGTAGTTCATCTAACAAACAAACATCAGACTCGGGTGACAACAGCATTGAACTCATTTTGAACCAAGAAGTTGGTCTACATGCAATTTTCCCAACTTTTTGTTTCTGTAGGCTTATTTAAATTGTCAAAGATGAAAAGCAGAGAAAATTCCCTACAGAAGTCTGCTTATAATGTTAATATCTAATTCGGAAAAGAACCAGAATATGTTCTATTATCTTTCTCGCTCACAGGTTGTCTCATAAGCTCGAAAATGTATAACGTGGCGTCGACCAAGTTGTTTAGAACACGAATTTTCAATATGAATTCAGTCAAGAAAAATTCAGTACATACAACATGTAATAAAAGTCTCAAATAATGCTTAGATGCAATAAATCTGAGACAAAACAATGTTCACGTTTACCTAGTAAACAAATCTGTAACAGCTCTCCGTGGTCTTTCCTCCAGCAATATTCTGATTCTAATGACTGGCGCGTAAGAAAAAGTTTATATATACCGTGAAAAACGTCTGACGAACGTTTCCTTCGGTCAGCATATAATGCTTGAGTTTGATTGGCCATCTGCCCACGCCTCTTCTTGTTCATTGGTTATTGTAAAAATAGAAATTACGCAAAGGGAATTCCCCATAACGTTCGCAGGTCGTTCCGAAGTCAATAAAACGCTTTAAACCGATTTACGCATCGTCTGCGTACGCCAAGAAAACAAATCCCTAAAGACAAATTGAATCACGATGAATTTCAATTAAGATGTAGGGTGCTTTTTTGTATCAGTAAAATTGTGTAAAACTTCTATTGGTATTATTTTGTTTGACTTGTTTATATAATTTTGTCGTTTCAAGTGGCAATCTCCCTTTTGACCAATGACAACAATTTTAGTATTTTCCGCACTCTTACAGGATGAGGAAATGTGTATATAATTTTGAGAAACTGAAAGTCGAAACCGTCTGATTTTGTCGTGTTTCGTAATAACAAACATGTAACACTACAGTGGGATTATACACCAGCTGTTGTTGTTGAACCACCTGTTTTTCACAGTAATGGATGCGTATTTTTCTATTCTAAAATGTCCTAATATTATGTTGTGAATTAATTGTATTTTTTTATCAACATCTTGGCAAAACAAAATCTTTGTTTCACTTTCGCTCCTGTACTGTACTGGACGCAGTTAATATAGTCAGAGAGAAAACCAAAGAACTTCCTATTACTTACACAGCTTTAGGTCTTCAACAGAAATACTCGGAAAGTAAGTAATAGTATATTTCTTTTCCAACATCAGGAGGTAAAACAACACGATATAGTAGGCAGGTTATCTAGATAGTAATATTTCACATTACCCTCCTCAAGTTTAACCCCAGGCCAGGGGCCTGTGCCTTCTTACTTACTTAATTACTTTGACAATTATTTATAGACGATTGGCAAACACGTCAGGGACTAATCTTTTGGCTTCTATGATTTCTGCTGTCAAGTCTGAATTTTTTATGCTGGCGCCCGATATACTTTTCTGGTATTTATGTCATATAACTGGTACTTCACGATTTTTTAACTCCTTTCGAAAGAGAAGAGACCGTTGGCCAGCTACCGAGGCGGTATCTTGAACATTAGAGCCCACTATATGGGGTGGTAACGTAATTTTGGGTTCTTTTAGTAACTGACGAAGGCGACCCGGTCTAGATCCGCTACAATTATGCAAAAATAAGCCTAAAACGAAGTAAACCGGAGCGGTAACTAATAAGAAACTCAAGGCAGAAAAATCCAAAGAATTGAAAATAATTCAGGTGGGGCCCACTTCAACAACAAACCGAAGACAGACGACAGTTCAAAATGGACGCGTGTTTACAAATATCAAGTTACAACTGCTGCTGTTCTGGTAACCGTGTAAGAATTCATCTTGGATATTGATGATATCAGTTAATCTTAGCTAAATCTATAATTATATAAAAAGTTATTAGGCTTAATTTTCGCTTCAAGTTTTGCCGAAAGTTACGTATATTGGGCCTTTAACATAATAGAAATTTGCAAGACTCAAGGACAGCCAGTGTCTTGTTTTGTAGACATATACTCTGATGGAACTTTCCTATAGAGAAGAAAGCAATGAAAGAAGAAATGTACATGTTGTTATACAATGTTAACGTCACCAATTCACTCTAATTAGAGTCACTCGGCCCATGGTAAACTTGTCCAAAGTCACCTCAGCCCATGGTAAACTCTTCCAAAGTCACCTTAGCCCATGGTAACCTCGGCCCATATAAATGTCAGCCTCGTATTTTATATAAGAAGTGGTTTTATATTGTCAAAGTATGTTACTAATATGTTACATGTGTAACAGGAGAAAGAGAAAATGTAGTGTCCAAACCAGGGTTCAAACTCGGGACCTTCCGAACTCTAGACGAACACTCTACCAACTGAGCTGGTCGCCGATGATCGACCCAGTCCAGTTCTGCTTCACATGAAAAACATCATTATCATTTGTTATCCTCAAGCGGCAGATGAGTTAACGTTCCTACGGAGAATGAGAGCAATTAAAAAAACAATCATCGATTACAGCTAGTGTGTCTTATTTTGATACAAAATTGTTTATTCTTTGATAATTAAGTTAGTTACAATAGCCTAATTATTAACCCATTTAACTTAAATATGCTATAGTAATACACATATGGTATATATAATATATAAGGGCTGACATGTAATAATGTACTGAGGTGACCTATGTAACTTCGGCCCGACCGAGGTGAGCATGGGCTGAGGTGACCATATCCCATTAACTCATACTGTACATAACTTAAGATGGTGTGATATACAAATTATATATGAATCTACATCTCCAACTGGTAAAACCTTATAGATGTTAGTTTGTGGTAGGCTGTATAGATTGCATTAGTGTGATATAATACTGGTTGTAGTGTGATACAATACTGGTTGTAATGTGATACAATACTGGTTGTAGTGTGATACAATACTGGTTGTAGTGTGATACAATACTGGTTGTAGTGTGATACAATACTGGTTGTAGATGTGTAGTGTGATACAATACTAGTTGTAGTGTGATACAATACTAGTTGTAGTGTGATACAATACTGGTTGTAGTGTGATACAATATTGGTTGTAGTGTGATACAATATTGGTTGTAGTGTGATACAATACTGGCTGTAGTGTGATACAATACTGGTTGTAGATGTGTAGTGTGATACAATACTGGTTGTAGTGTGATACAATACTGGTTGTAGATGTGTAGTGGGATACAATACTCTTTGTAGTATGATACAATACTGGTTGAAGTTTGATACTATAAGACTCTTTCATGACCAGGGGTGTAAGATAGGGAAATTCAACCTGAGGGGTTTTCAAATTTGGTAAAACCCGAGGTTTTGCGGAGGGTTTTGCCAAATTTGAAAATCCCGAGGGTGGAATTTCCCTATCTTACACCTTTGGCCATGAAAGGGTATTTTTCTCTCATTTCAACTACCTGAATAAGTTCAAAAACCATGAAAATACTTTTGGCTGGCCACCATTTTGAAAATATCAACTTTTTCCTTGAGCTTTTTTGACGAAAACAAATGATACAACAAGATTACGCATATCCCATATTTGCAAACTTAGTTTGCGCAGAAAAAACAATCTCAGCTTTCTTATGTACACGATTAAAATATTGTGGAAGGTTTTAATTTCATCACGTTGCCATTTTTCCTTGTTGGCATCAGATTTTACCGAACTCGTGACGTCACGTCATTGTTGTGCCATTGTGACGTCACGCCGTGACTGTATTGCATGGGTAGGTGTGTAATACAACCACAGCGATCATAGGTGTATTGCCCTAGACAGGCCAGTATTACACACCTAGAAATGAGAGAAAATACTGTATGATACAATACTGATTGTAGATGTGGTACTGAGGATGGACCATGGCAACATCCAGCAGTGATACTACAAGTACCTTGGATCTTCTGCAGACTGATGACTATGTGAGTTTAGTACCCAGCCAACCACAGTCCTCCTGGGACCCTTGTCAGAGTGTTGACTGGGACAATGAGGCTCCCACCACACAATGTATTCTCCGCATTAAAAGGTACAGTGAAAGGTTTTGTCACACAACCCACCAGATTGCTACAGAATATTAGTAATATCAGTTGAACTAAAAGAAATGTTACAGAAAACAAAAAATATAGCAAGCAACATACATAATACCTGACACAGATTCCAAGGTTTAGTATCAAAGATGACGTTAAGGTTTCTGGATTCTAGTTTCAAAGTTGACACAGATATTTTTTCTAAGATATAAAGTATAAAAGCTTTGAAGTTTTAGCTCACCTGTCTGAAGGGCAAGTGAGCTTATGCCATGGTGTGGCATCAAGATTCTACTATAAACAAATCCTTCTCAGTAACTAAAGATCTAGGATGCTATTTTTCGACCTGTATTATGATAGGATGATGAGCTAACAAGTTAAAATGAATTGCATCGACTCTCTTTCAACTCTTCAAGATCACATGAGACAGGGGTTAAAAGCGTTAAAATCTCATTAATTGAAAGACCTTAGTTACTGATATTGTGCCAGTAGCATGCTGAAAAGGATGGCTTTTAAGTTTGTTTAAATGGATGTTCTTGCATTGACCCATTTTCAATGTCACATATTTATATCAAAAATTTGTAAAATCTCAAACAACTTCTTCTCAGTAACCAAAGGCCAAGGGCAATATTGGGCTTATAGCATGCTGAGATCAAGGGCTACCAAGTTAGTCCATATGTATGACCTTGGCATACAAATTCAAGGTCACAGGGGCCAAATGTGTTTGAAATATTCAGATTATTTTTAGTCGCCACAAGTGACTCTATGGCATCACCTGGGTGAGCTAGTGCTAGATTCACAGTTGCTGCACTATTTACAAGAAATGTTATGTCGTGGTAACAGTAACTCTAATTAAAAAATAGATTTACAAACATAAATTTTAGTTCACCTGGTCCAAAAAACGAAGGTGAGCTTGTAATTATGCCATACCATTATATGAAATCTGGGCCTCTTGTTTAGTCAACAGTTATGAAAGAATAAAAGACATGTTCGTTAACATCACCTCTTGTGCAGGTTCACATTTCTACATTTCTGATATCACTTGTTTCTACATATATTGTATACCTGATTTTACTGTATTCCTGTGATTAACATGTACAGTGTACCCTCGACCTATCGCAACCCGAATCTACTGCCACCCTCGCATACCGCCACCTAAACCTCTAGAACGGATTTCCCTTCTATATAATTCCCTCGTTAAGTTCGCCACCCTCGCATATCGCCACACCCTTTAAAATACAAACGTCTCGAATTGCTATACAGTTCCCTCGACGATAACACCATATTGTTCTGTTTTTGGAGATTGGGGAAATCTTTAGTATTCTTTTTGGAATGGCATGTGGCAAAAGTAGATCAATAACTATTTTCAGATATAAATTGGTGCCAATATAGATCTATATGACGATATAATACTTTAATAAAATGTTGGAAATTCAATCTATTATGCAATTTAATTCATGGTAATAATTTTCATAATTCGATACTATCGCCACCCTCGTTATACTGCCATAATTGCTGTGGACAAAAGGTGGCGGTATAACGAGGGTACACTGTATCTCAATACAGTAAGATTTCTCATCACTTCAGATTGGGAGTGTGATATCTAATTATAATAGTACCATGGAATTGTACATATTATATTTGATTGTTTTACAGAGATATAATGACGATATTTAACGAGCCGCCACCTGGTATCATCATCATCCCTGACAAGGATGACATCACTAAGGTAGGGTTGCTTTAACTGTGACACAGCGAGGCTGGGCATTCAAGTAACACTTCAAGTATATTCTAAACAATCATGTCAGCTTTATACCACTTTGATCTGTTCCTAATAACCGTTCAGTTTATATGATGAAGATGAATGTAGTTTAAACCATAACTAAAAACAGTCATATTTTCTGCCCCTGTGATCAAATATCGGAGGACATGTTTTTATATGGTCCATCTGTCTGTTTGTCTGTTTTTGGCACACAACTTAAAATTCTCATGTGTTTTCAATAATAAGGCATATTTAGCATGAATGTTCTCTCCCTTTACCAAATATAATGACTCATGATTATCTGGGTAAGTTATCTTTATATTTACCAAACATAACAACTCGGGATTATCTGGGTTAGTTATCTTTATATTTACCAAACATAACAACTGGGGATTATCTGGGTAAGTTATCTTTATATTTACCAAACATAACAACTCGGGATTATCTGGGTAAGTTATCTTTATATTTACCAAACATAACAACTGGGGATTATCTGGGTAAGTTATCTTTATATTTACCAAACATAACAACTCGGGATTATCTGGGTAAGTTATCTTTATATTTACCAAACATAATAACTCAGGATTATCTGGGATAGTTATCTTTATTTACCAAACATAACAACTCAGGATTATCTGGGATAGTTATCAGTATTTACCAAACATAACAACTCGGGATTATCTGGGATAGTTTACCCCCTTTACCATACATACGGTAATAACTCATGGTTATCTGGTAAGTTATCTTTATTTACCATACATAATAATTTTTGATTATCTGGGATAGTTATCCCCCTTTACCACACATAAAAATTCAGGATTATCTGGGATAGTTATCTCCCTTTATCACACATAATATCTCAGGATTATCTGGGATAGTTATCCCCCTTTATCACACATAATTAATAACTTGGGATTATCTGGATTAATTATCTTTATTAACTATACACATAACACAAATTGTCAGGGATTGTTGTTTCCCTTTAGTTCAATATTGTATGGGGTAATTAATCTCTCTTTAGGATGGGAAATAACTTAGGATTGAATGGGTAAGTTTTCTCAGTTTACCAAATTAACAATTAACTGTTTGCCATATTATTAACGATTCAGGATTATCTGGGGTACATGTAGTTATCTTCCTTTTGGATTATCTTGGGTAGTTACTTCCCTTGAGGATTATCTGACTAGATTTCTCCCTTTAGGATTATCTCGGTAGTTATCTCCCTTTAGGATTATTTGGGTTAGTAATCTCCCTTTAGGATTATTTGGGTTAGTTATCTCCCTTTAGGATTATTTGGGATAGTAATCTCCCTTTAGGATTATTTGGGTTAGTTATCTCCCTTTAGGATTATCTCGGTAGTTATCTCCCTTTAGGATTATCTCGGTAGTTATCTCCCTTTAGGATTATCTCGGTAGTTATCTCCCTTTAGGATTATCTCGGTAGTTATCTCCCTTTAGGATTATCTCGGTAGTTATCTCCCTTTAGGATTATCTCGGTAGTAATCTCCCTTTAGGATTATTTGGGTTAGTTATCTCCCTTTAGGATTATTTGGGTAAGTTATCTCCCTTTAGGATTATTTGGGTTAGTTATCTCCCTTTAGGATTATCTTTGTATTTATCTCCTATTAGGATTATCTCGGTAGTTATCTCCCTTTAGGATTATTTGGGTTAGTTATCTCCCTTTAGGATTATTTGGGTTAGTTATCTCCCTTTAGGATTATTTGGGTTAGTTATCTCCCTTTAGGATTATCTTTGTATTTATCTCCTATTAGGATTATCTCGGTAGTTATCTCCCTTTAGGATTATTTGGGTTAGTTATCTCCCTTTAGGATTATTTGGGTTAGTTATCTCCCTTTAGGATTATTTGGGTTAGTTATCTCCCTTTAGGATTATTTGGGTTAGTTATCTCCCTTTAGGATTATTTGGGTTAGTTATCTCCCTTTAGGATTATCTCGATAGTTATCTCCCTTTAGGATTATTTGGGTTAGTTATCTCCCTTTAGGATTATTTGGGTTAGTTATCTCCCTTTAGGATTATTTGGGTTAGTTATCTCCCTTTAGGATTATTTGGGTTAGTTATCTCCCTTTAGGATTATCTTTGTATTTATCTCCTATTAGGATTATCTCGGTAGTTATCTCCCTTTAGGATTATTTGGGTTAGTTATCTCCCTTTAGGATTATTTGGGTTAGTTATCTCCCTTTAGGATTATTTGGGTTAGTTATCTCCCTTTAGGATTATCTTTGTATTTATCTCCTATTAGGATTATCTCGGTAGTTATCTCCCTTTAGGATTATTTGGGTTAGTTATCTCCCTTTAGGATTATTTGGGTTAGTTATCTCCCTTTAGGATTATCTCGGTAGTTATCTCCCTTTAGGATTATTTGGGTTAGTTATCTCCCTTTAGGATTATTTGGGTTAGTTATCTCCCTTTAGGATTATTTGGGTTAGTTATCTCCCTTTAGGATTATCTTTGTATTTATCTCCTATTAGGATTATCTCGGTAGTTATCTCCCTTTAGGATTATTTGGGTTAGTTATCTCCCTTTAGGATTATTTGGGTTAGTTATCTCCCTTTAGGATTATTTGGGTTAGTTATCTCCCTTTAGGATTATCTTTGTATTTATCTCCTATTAGGATTATCTCGGTAGTTATCTCCCTTTAGGATTATTTGGGTTAGTTATCTCCCTTTAGGATTATTTGGGTTAGTTATCTCCCTTTAGGATTATCTTTGTATTTATCTCCTATTAGGATTATCTCGGTAGTTATCTCCCTTTAGGATTATTTGGGTTAGTTATCTCCCTTTAGGATTATTTGGGTTAGTTATCTCCCTTTAGGATTATCTGGGTAGTTATCTCCCTTTAGGATTATTTGGGTTAGTTATCTCCCTTTAGGATTATCTTTGTATTTATCTCCTATTAGGATTGTCTTTGGTAGTTACCTCCCTTTAATCCTGGATTGTCTGTAGTGTTATCTCCTGTGACCATTTTATGTCAGTATTGATCAAAACTATAGTTATAGTTAAACTTTGATATTGACAAATTGTCTGTGTTGTGAGTACAGCTGTTTTGCCCAGGACTATATATTAAATGTACTTTGAATGTTTCAGATTCATGCGTTGATAACGGGGCCTTTTGACACCCCTTATGAAGGCGGATTCTTCTGTTTCTTAATCCGCTGTCCTCCGGATTACCCAATACGACCTCCAAGGGTCAAACTTCTTACTACGGGTGACAAGCAGGTCCGATTCAACCCAAACTTCTATAAGAATGGCAAAGTGTGCCTCAGCATATTAGGGTATGTACTATCGTGGGTTACGGTAAAAATGTTTACACTCTATTGTTAATGTGTAAACTTGCCACGCACGAGTTAATCGGAAATGCTGTTTTGTAACGAAAGTAGCATCATTCGGAACTGTATACAAGTAATACCTAAAGTTCCGAGGACTTCTGAAAATATGCAATCAATCTCACTGATGTGTTTGAAATAGAAATGCTTACGGATGTGAGTTTGTCAAGCACTGCATCGACGCCGATGAATTGGGACAAACATAAAGGTCTACCGGACTCTATATAAAAAATTGTCTTCATTAGCAACACATCAAATAAGCAACAAAAAAAGGAAGGAGATAGTTTATCTAAAATAGAGGGGAAAAAAAGGAATATAAGAAGAAAGGAACTAGACAATTTCGGTATTCTTAGAAAAATGAATTTTCTATACAGTCGAAAGTGAAAGTAAGACGGTGTCAGCGGCTGATACTTCCAGGTTCTCTATTAGTACTAGCAATGACTAGATAATGCTTTGCTTGAACAAGAACTACTTAAAACTTGAATCAGTGCTCGATTATAATTAGCAAGTATAGTATTGTTAATAATACTATATTTTGCAGTCAGATTATGATTATCTTCATGTTGAAGCCATTTTGAAGACTCAATGTAAAAGTAACAAAAGACATAGTTTATAATTACTTGAGTATAATAAATTTATTCGAGTTCAGTCACTTGTAAATTGCATAGCTTACTAAAATGTCATAATACATTAATATTTAATTCTTATAACTGGATAAACAAATAAATGTCAGTTATTTTATAGTTGTTATTATAATCTCATTGCATGTCACAAAAATGTTTAAAAGTACCATTAAAAAAGGGACAAGTTATCATTTCATTCGGACAAGTGAGAAAATCTGTTATAAAAAAAGTTAATGTCAACCCCTGCCCATTCTCTGTGTTACAGGACGTGGTCTGGACCTGCTTGGAGCCCTGCTCAGAGTTTGTCCAGTGTACTGATATCCATGCAGTCTCTGATGAATGAGAAACCATATCACAATGAACCTGGATTTGAAAAGGTGAATTATTTTTTGAAGATTTATTTAAGGAGAAAACTTTTATAACTGATGTGGAATCAACATTGTTATTTCTGTTTTTTGTCTTCCTTTTCCTTTAAGTAGACCAAAACAATAAGCCAGAATCTACATGGTAGGACAGGTGATCAGTCAAACAATTGAGCTACCTCAGGATTCTCATCGTCGGAAACCCACGGTAAACTTCTCTGACGTTTGCATCCGGTTGGCTAAAATGATAAGAAACCCTCGTTTTTGTACTAAAATAGTAGCCAATCATATCGATGGTTTCATCCGTGACTACATACAGCCGGGACATTAAGCCAGGTATCCCGTTTCATTTCATTTGTAGTACCAGCTGTCAACAAAACCTGTCGATTGTGTTATAATTGTGTCGAATGTGTTTAAATATAAGGTCCTGCTATACGGCAATTGATATCGGTGTCTTGCCTACAGAAATATGCTGGTCGTGGTCACGGTAAAATCATCTGACAGAGTGTCACGAGAAACAACCATTCTGATTGGTTGAAATCTCCGAATAAACTTCTATTCCGGGAAACAAAGTTTTATTCCGATTCTGGCCCAGGGGATGCAAATGTCAGGGAAGTGTACCGTGGGTTTCCGACGATGCAGGATTCAAACCTATTTCAAAACTACAACTCACTGAGTCACTTTAGGAGTCACTCAACTCACCTGAACTACCTAAAAAGCCACTAACCAACTGAGCTTCCCCTGGAGTTACTAACCAACTGAGCTATCCCAGGAGTTACTAACCAACTGAGCTATCCCAGGAGTTACTAACCAACTGAGCTACCCCAGGAGTTACTAACCAACTGAGCTATCCCAGGAGTTACTAACCAACTGAGCTACCCCAGGAGTTACTAACCAGCTGAGCTACCCCAGGAGTTACTAACCAACTGAGCTACCCCAGGAGTTACTAACCAGCTGAGCTACCCCAGGAGTTACTAACCAACTGAGCTACCACAGGAGTTACTAACCAGCTGAGCTACCCAAGGAGTTACTAACCAACTGAGCTATCCCAGGAGTTACTAACCAACTGAGCTATCCCAGGAGTTACTAACCAACTGAGCTACCACAGGAGTTACTAACCAGCTGAGCTACCCCTGGAGTTACTAACCAACTGAGCTATCCCAGGAGTTACTAACCAACTGAGCTATCCCAGGAGTTACTAACCAACTGAGCTACCCCCGGAGTTACTAACCAGCTGAGCTACCCCCGGAGTTACTAACCAACTGAGCTATCCCAGGAGTTACTAACCAACTGAGCTATCCCAGGAGTTACTAACCAACTGAGCTATCCCAGGAGTTACTAACCAACTGAGCTACCCCAGGAGTTACTAACCAGCTGAGCTACCCAAGGAGTTACTAACCAACTGAGCTACCACAGGAGTTACTAACCAGCTGAGCTACCCAAGGAGTTACTAACCAACTGAGCTATCCCAGGAGTTACTAACCAACTGAGCTATCCCAGGAGTTACTAACCAACTGAGCTACCACAGGAGTTACTAACCAGCTGAGCTACCCCTGGAGTTACTAACCAACTGAGCTATCCCAGGAGTTACTAACCAACTGAGCTATCCCAGGAGTTACTAACCAACTGAGCTACCCCCGGAGTTACTAACCAGCTGAGCTACCCCCGGAGTTACTAACCAGCTGAGCTATCCCAGGAGTTACTAACCAACTGAGCTATCCCAGGAGTTACTAACCAACTGAGCTACCCCCGGAGTTACTAACCAACTGAGCTACCCCCGGAGTTACTAACCAGCTGAGCTACCCAAGGAGTTACTAACCAACTGAGCTACCCAAGGAGTTACTAACCAGCTGAGCTACCCCCGGAGTTACTAACCAACTGAGCTATCCCAGGAGTTACTAACCAACTGAGCTACCCAAGGAGTTACTAACCAACTGGGCTACCCCAAGAGTTACTAACCAACCGAGCTACCACAGGAGTAACTAACCAACTGAGCTACCCCAGGAGTTACTAACCAACCGAGCTACCACAGGAGTAACTAACCAACTGAGCTATCCCAGGAGTTACTAACCAGCTGAGCTACACAAGGAGTTACTAACCAACTGAGCTACCCCAGGAGTCACTAACCAACTGAGCTACCCCAGGAGTTACTAACCAACTGAGCTACCCCAGGAGTTACTAACCAACTGAGCTACCCCAAGAGTTACTAACCAACTGAGCTACCCCAGGAGTTACTAACCAACTGAGCTACCCCCGGGGTCACTTACCAACTGAGCTACCCCAGGAGTTACTAACCAACTGAGCTACCCCAAGAGTTACTAACCAACTGAGCTACACCAGGAGTTACTAACCAACTGAGCTACCCCCGGAGTCACTTACCAACTGAGCTACCCAAGGAGTTACTAACCAACTGAGCTACCCCAGGAGTTACTAACCAACTGAGCTACCACAGGAGTTACTAACCAACTGAGCTACCACAGGAGTTACTAACCAACTGAGCTACCACAGGAGTTACTAACCAACTGAGCTACCCAAGGAGTTACTAACCAGCTGAGCAACCCAATGAGTTACTAACCAGCTGAGCTACCCCAGGAGTTACTAACCAACTGAGCTACCCAAGGAGTTACTAACCAACTGAGCTACCACAGGAGTTACTAACCAACTGAGCTACCACAGGAGTTACTAACCAACTGAGCTACCCCAGGAGTCACTAACCAACTGAGCTACCCCAGGAGTCACTAACCAACTGAGCTACCCCAGGAGTTACTAACCAACTGAGCTACCCAAGGAGTTACTAACCAACTGAGCTACCACAGGAGTTACTAACCAACTGAGCTACCACAGGAGTTACTAACCAACTGAGCTACCCCAGGAGTCACTAACCAACTGAGCTACCCCAGGAGTCACTAACCAACTGAGCTACCCCAGGAGTCACTAACCAACTGAGCTACCCCAGGAGTCGCCCTAACCAGCTGAGCTACCCCAGGAGTCACTAACCAACTGAGCTACCCCAGGAGTCGCCCTAACCAGCTGAGCTACACAAGGAGTTACTAACCAACTGAGCTACCCAAGGAGTTACTAACCAACTGAGCTACCACAGGAGTTACTAACCAACTGAGCTACCACAGGAGTTACTAACCAACTGAGCTACCCCAGGAGTCACTAACCAACTGAGCTACCCCAGGAGTCACTAACCAACTGAGCTACCCCAGGAGTCGCCCTAACCAGCTGAGCTATCACAAGAGTCTTTGTAAACAGCTGAGCTACTTCAAATGTCCATCACATGTCCATCAAAGATACCAATATTTAATTCTTTGTCTCATACCCTGCTAGCTGTAATTGTAATAATTGAAAAGACTATTGCTATTGTATTAGACATAATGTATAAGTTTGATTTATAGTATTCATGGCTCTTATTTGTAACTACAGTATTAAAAGAAGTGGGCTGTTGGTTTACTAACATGTTCCAAATCCTACTCTATCTGCAATGAAATATGTTTGATCTTCAGAAGTTTCATATGCTGTTTTGATTAGGAGAGGAATTTTGGGGATGCCAAGCGATACAACGACATTATCCGACATGAGACATTGAGGGTTGCAGTGTGTGACATGCTGGAAGGCAAATGTAACTGCCCCCAGAGTCTACAGTAAGTATAACTGTCCCCAGAGTCTACAGTAAGTATAACTGTCCCCAGAGTCTACAGTAAGTATAACTGTCCCCAGATTCTACAGTAAGTATAACTGCCCCCAGAGTCTACAGTAAGTATAACTGTCCCCAGAGTTTACGGTAAGTATAACTGTCCCCAGAGTCTACAGTAAGTATAACTGTCCCCAGAGTCTACAGTAAGTATAACTGCCCCCAGAGTCTACAGTAAGTATAACTGCCCCCAGAGTCTACAGTAAGTATAACTGTCCCGAGAGTCTACAGTAAGTATAACTGTCCCCAGAGTCTACAGTAAGTATAACTGTCCCCAGAGTCTACAGTAAGTATAACTGTCCCCAGTAAGTATAACTGTCCCCAGAGTCTACAGTAAGTATAACTGCCCCCAGAGTCTACAGTAAGTATAACTGTCCCCAGAGTCTACAGTAAGTATAACCGTCCCCAGAGTCTACAGTAAGTATAACTGTCCCCAGAGTCTACAGTAAGTATAACCGTCCCCAGAGTCTACAGTAAGTATAACTGTCCCCAGAGTCTACAGTAAGTATAACCGTCCCCAGAGAGTCTACAGTAAGTATGACTGTCACCAGAGTCTACAGTAAGTATAACTGTCCCGAGAGTCTACAGTAAGTATAACTGCCCCCAGAGTCTACAGTAAGTATAACTGTCTCTAGAGTCTACAGTAAGTATAACTGTCACCAGAGTCTACAGTAAGTATAACTGTCACCAGAGTCTACAGTAAGTATAACTGTCTCTAGAGTCTACAGTAAGTATAACTGTCCCCAGAGTCTACAGTAAGTATAACTGTCCCCAGAGTCTACAGTAAGTATAACTGTCCCCAGAGTCTACAGTAAGTATAACTGTCCCCAGAGTCTACAGTAAGTATAACTGTCCCCAGAGTCTACAGTAAGTATAACTGCCCCCAGAGTTTACAGTAAGTATAACCGTCCCCAGAGTCTACAGTAAGTATAGCCGTCCCCAGAGTCTACAGTAAGTATAACCGTCCCCAGAGTCTACAGTAAGTATAACTGTCCCCAGAGTCTACAGTAAGTATGACCGTCCCCAGAGTCTACAGTAAGTATAACTGTCCCCAGAGTCAACAGTAAGTATAACCGTCCCCAGAGTCTACAGTAAGTATGACTGTCCCCAGAGTCTACAGTAAGTATGACTGTCCCGAGAGTCTACAGTAAGTATAACTGTCCCCAGAGTCTACAGTAAGTATGACCGTCCCCAGAGTCTACAGTAAGTATAACTGTCCCCAGAGTCTACAGTAAGTATAACTGTCCCCAGAGTCTACAGTAAGTATAGCCGTCCCCAGAGTCTACAGTAAGTATAACTGTCCCCAGAGTCTACAGTAAGTATAACCGTCCCCAGAGTCTACAGTAAGTATAGCCGTCCCCAGAGTCTACAGTAAGTGTAACTGTCCCCAGAGTCTACAGTAAGTATAACTGTCCCCAGAGTCTACAGTAAGTATCACCGCCCCCAGTAAGTATAACAGTCACCAGAGTCTACAGTAAGTATAACTGCCCCCAGAGTCTACAGTAAGTATAACTGCCCCCAGAGTATACAGTAAGTATAACTGTCCCGAGAGTCTACAGTAAGTATAACTGTCCCCAGAGTCTACAGTAAGTATAACTGTCCCCAGAGTCTACAGTAAGTATAACTGTCCCCAGTAAGTATAACTGTCCCCAGAGTCTACAGTAAGTATAACTGCCCCCAGAGTCTACAGTAAGTATAACTGTCCCCAGAGTCTACAGTAAGTATAACCGTCCCCAGAGTCTACAGTAAGTATAACTGTCCCCAGAGTCTACAGTAAGTATAACCGTCCCCAGAGTCTACAGTAAGTATAACTGTCCCCAGAGTCTACAGTAAGTATAACCGTCCCCAGAGAGTCTACAGTAAGTATGACTGTCACCAGAGTCTACAGTAAGTATAACTGTCCCGAGAGTCTACAGTAAGTATAACTGCCCCCAGAGTCTACAGTAAGTATAACTGTCTCTAGAGTCTACAGTAAGTATAACTGTCACCAGAGTCTACAGTAAGTATAACTGTCACCAGAGTCTACAGTAAGTATAACTGTCTCTAGAGTCTACAGTAAGTATAACTGTCACCAGAGTCTACAGTAAGTATAACTGTCCCCAGAGTCTACAGTAAGTATAACTGTCCCCAGAGTCTACAGTAAGTATAACTGTCCCCAGAGTCTACAGTAAGTATAACTGTCCCCAGAGTCTACAGTAAGTATAACTGTCCCCAGAGTCTACAGTAAGTATAACTGCCCCCAGAGTTTACAGTAAGTATAACCGTCCCCAGAGTCTACAGTAAGTATAGCCGTCCCCAGAGTCTACAGTAAGTATAACCGTCCCCAGAGTCTACAGTAAGTATAACTGTCCCCAGAGTCTACAGTAAGTATGACCGTCCCCAGAGTCTACAGTAAGTATAACTGTCCCCAGAGTCAACAGTAAGTATAACCGTCCCCAGAGTCTACAGTAAGTATGACTGTCCCCAGAGTCTACAGTAAGTATGACTGTCCCGAGAGTCTACAGTAAGTATAACTGTCCCCAGAGTCTACAGTAAGTATGACCGTCCCCAGAGTCTACAGTAAGTATAACTGTCCCCAGAGTCTACAGTAAGTATAACTGTCCCCAGAGTCTACAGTAAGTATAGCTGTCCCCAGAGTCTACAGTAAGTATAACTGTCCCCAGAGTCTACAGTAAGTATAACCGTCCCCAGAGTCTACAGTAAGTATAGCCGTCCCCAGAGTCTACAGTAAGTGTAACTGTCCCCAGAGTCTACAGTAAGTATAACTGTCCCCAGAGTCTACAGTAAGTATCACCGCCCCCAGTAAGTATAACAGTCACCAGAGTCTACAGTAAGTATAACTGTCCCCAGTAAGTATAACTGTCACCAGAGTCTACAGTAAGTATAACCGTCCCCAGAGTCTACAGTAAGTATAACAGTCACCAGAGTCTACAGTAAGTATAACTGTCACCAGAGTCTACAGTAAGTATAACTGTCCCCAGAGTCTACAGTAAGTGTAACTGTCCCCAGAGTCTACAGTAAGTATAACTGCCCCCAGAGTCTACAGTAAGTATAACTGTCCCCAGAGTCTACAGTAAGTATAACTGCCCCCAGAGTCTACAGTAAGTATAACCGTCCCCAGAGTCTACAGTAAGTATAGCCGTCCCCAGAGTCTACAGTAAGTATAACTGTCCCCAGAGTCTACAGTAAGTATAACTGTCCCCAGAGTCTACAGTAAGTATGACCGTCCCCAGAGTCTACAGTAAGTATAACTGTCCCCAGAGTTTACAGTAAGCATACTTACTGTAGACTACAGTAAGTATAACCGTCCCCAGAGTCTACAGTAAGTATAACTGTCCCCAGAGTCTACAGTAAGTATAACTGTCCCCAGAGTCTACAGTAAGTATAACTGCCCCCAGAGTCTACAGTAAGTATAACCGTCCCCAGAGTCTACAGTAAGTATAGCCGTCCCCAGAGTCTACAGTAAGTATAACTGTCCCCAGAGTCTACAGTAAGTATAACTGTCCCCAGGGTCTACAGTAAGTATGACCGTCCCCAGAGTCTACAGTAAGTATGACCGTCCCCAAAGTCTACAGTAAGTATGACCGTCCCCAGAGTCTACAGTAAGTATGACCGCCCCCAGAGTCTACAGTAAGTATGACCGTCCCCAGAGTCTACAGTAAGTATGACCGTCCCCAAAGTCTACAGTAAGTATGACCGTCCCCAGAGTCTACAGTAAGTATGACCGCCCCCAGAGTCTACAGTAAGTATAGCCGTCCCCAGAGTCTACAGTAAGTATAACTGTCCCCAGAGTCTACAGTAAGTATAACTGTCCCCAGAGTCTACAGTAAGTATGACCGTCCCCAGAGTCTACAGTAAGTATGACCGTCCCCAGAGTCAACAGTAAGTATGACCGTCCCCAGAGTCTACAGTAAGTATGACCGTCCCCAGAGTCTACAGTAAGTATAACTGTCACCAGAGTCTACAGTAAGTATAACTGTCCCCAGAGTCTAAAGGGCCTATGGTACATGATTTTATCAGGAGGTTGCTTGGTGTAACAACATATATTCTGTTTTGATGTATGACTTTGATCTTCATTTAAGGTTGCAGATATTGACACATCTTTTGTTTCAAGAGTCTAGGGTCCTGATATTAACATGTTTTAATCAAGTTTGTTCAAATGAATGACAACGACCTCCAGTGAAGGTCACCGAGATTCACCATGCTTTCTATACATTTTTTGTTCAGAATCTGTTGCCAGTCTGACTCTGGCTATAGCTGTTTTTTTTATGAATTTCAGAGAGGTCATGGAAACATCTTTTCCAGATTACTTTGAATATTATGAAGGCATCTGTAAAAAGCATGAGGATATGCAGGGACAGACGATGCAGGTTAGTTAATGTATTATAAGACTCTTTCATGACTAGTGATGTAAGATAGGGAAATTCCACCCGTGAGAAGTTCAAATTTGGTAAAACCCTAGGCTTTGCCGAGGTTTTGACCAGAGAAAACCCCGAGGGTAGAATTTCCCTATCGGTAGTCACCCAACGATGGTCGATGCCAGTACTAGCTAGACTATTCTATTGATATTAAACAGTGTGAATATTCAAATTATAGCGATTTTCAGGATTTGTACCTCTCAATTACGCTAATTCATGTCCAAGCTAATAAGTCATATTTTTCATTTCTCTGTGTTTGCGCTAAAAGTTGACTGCGCTAAAATAAGTATGTTTACAGTAAATTGTATATAATGTCTTTATGTTATGTTTTTTTGTTGCGTTTTTTAGGATCCTTTCGGGGAGAAGAGAGGTGTATTTGATTTCTCAAATATATTAAAAAGACTTGGAGAAATACAAAAGAACTTATCAGATAAAATGGACAACTGCTCAACAGACGACACTTCGGACATGGAACAAAGCTGATATTTCATAACAGTGACAAGCTTTCTAACTACCCGGACTTATCGTCTTGTTGGATGAAAACTTTCCAGGGACCTGGACCAAGTATTGTCTTCAATGTCAAAAATCCTACACAGCATATGTAACTCACCATTGTTGATCGATGTAGAAGAGACTCTATGCTGATAAGCTTGCCACTGTTTGTGAGTGGACCAATATACTCCATTCCTTTGCGTTCTATAATCATGGTAAACATACGGATGTCACTAATTAATGTACATTGTAGATTATGATAACGTCCTGATTTTATCTAGGATTGCTGGTAAATTTCCATGTTTTATTGTAAGTAGAAGAATTTCCTTTAAGTGTTCTGTTTGCTATGCAATTTGTACATTATCAAGCGCCATTATTTTGCTTTAACGATTATAGCGGATTATTCATTGTAATACATGCGTAACTTATAGAAATACCAGTTATCATAGAACTTAAAGATTAAAATGGTTTCAAAATCAATGTGCGAGTCTTTGAAATGATAACAGGTCTTCAGACATCACTCTCATTTTTCCGCCACTACTGGGGATTGAACCGAAATTCTTGGGAGAGCGAGCGGTCTGAAGCTCACGCTTGATTACACACAGTAGTACTATCTGTGTGTGTTAACAATCACAGCTGCCAAAGCACCGAGAGTTCATGCATACTGGGTTGGGGTTATGTAAGTTTTAAGTGGATGTATTGCTAAGTTTTCACAACGGCTGAGACAGAAAGGAGGATTGTGGATTAGAGGCCGAGACAGAAAGGAGGATTGTGGATAATAGGCCAAGACAGAAAGAAGGATTGTGGACGAGAGGTGTGTGGTTACTGTTATGAGATGTAAACATTCCTGATTCCTTCACCCTAATATGGTACTTTCAAAATGACATAAATCTTGTTTTTTTTTTTTTTTTTTAAGTTACAAATTTGATCTTTGTGATCATGAATGCAAGTCAGGGACATAGTCATTGTCTGAACAATCTGTAAAGCTGTTCATCACAGCAAGCATCCTCGATTTTCAGGGGTTGGGTCATACTCACCTACACTCTCTACACCCATGGAATCATCCTCCATATCCAGGAGTAAAACTCACCTACACTCTCTACACCCCTGGAATCATCCTCCATATCCAGGGGTTACACTCACCTGCACTCTACACCCTGGAATCATCCTCTATATCCAGGGATTACACTCATCTACACTCTACACCCTGGAATCATCCTCCATATCCAGGGGTTACACTCACCTGCACTCTACACCCTGGAATCATCCTCTATATCCAGGGATTACACTCATCTACACTCTACACCCTGGAATCATCCTCCATATCCAGGGGTTACACTCACCTGCACTCTACACCCTGGAATCATCCTCTATATCCAGGGGTTACACTCACCTGCACTCTACACCCTGGAATCATCCTCCATATCCAGGGGTTACACTCACCTGCACTCTACACCCTGGAATCATCCTCCATATCCAGGGGTTACACTCACCTGCACTCTACACCCTGGAATCATCCTCTATATCCAGGGGTTACACTCATCTACACTCTACACCCTGGAATCATCCTCCATATCCAGGGGTTACACTCACCTGCACTCTACACCCTGGAATCATCCTCCATATCCAGGGGTTACACTCACCTGCACTCTACACCCTGGAATCATCCTCCATATCCAGGGGTTACACTTACCTGCACTCTACACCCCTGGAATCATCCTCGATTTCCAGGGGTAACACTCACCTACTCTCTACACTCCTGGAATATGTCATGGCAAAACTGAAGGCATTAAAATAGCAGTTTGATTTGTCTTGGGTAAAAAAAAACCCGACAAATCGCTAGGCTTGTCAATTTTTAGAAATTATGTAACAGTGAGATTCTTTGGATCAAACTTGTGTTCTTGCCTATCAACAAGGTGACACACACAGCCTTCAGTTTTGCTGGACATATTCCAGGGTGTAGAAAGTGTGAGAGAGCCGAATTGAGTATAACCCCTGGCTATCAAGGATGGCCAGCAAGCTACTGGCCAAATATCATTACCCCAGGCTTGTTCTTTTAGTAGAAGTTATTATAACAATTTAACCCCGCAACAAAGTTAGGGGAGGATATACTGTACAGCATCTTTGGGTAAAGACACTCAATTTTGTATAAATGAAGGGTGACCCTCCCCCCGGAGTCCTTTGGGCACAGGAGCAAGAATGACCTATTTTAGGAGTTTCAATGATCAAATATGCTCCAAATTTAAATGACCTCTTACCCGATACAATGGATTAAGGGGCCTATAGTGATGATGTTTGGCCAATAGTATGCTGGGCTGATGGGCTGTATTATATACAAATCAAGTCCACCCCCCTTAAGGATGCTCTACACAAAATGTGGTTGAAATATGAATACTTCAAATCATAAGTAGGATTTGATGTCGTCAAGGGGCCACATACAGTTTGTTTACACATAATAATGTCCCTTTCTCAAGGATGCTCCTGACCGATTTAAAAGGTTAAAGTCTCCCCAATCCAACTAAACGAGAAGAATTTAAAATTTTTACCTCAATACCTCAAATCATAAGTAGGATTTGATGTCATCAAGGGGCCACATACAGTTTGTTTACACAAAATTGTGTGCCTTTCTCAAGGATGCTCTTGACTAATTTAAAGGGTTCAAGTCAAACTAAACGAGAAGAATTAAAACATTTTTCTTAAGTTCCCTTATTTATCCATTTTAACAAACTTGAATGTAGTTCATCTCACCATCATACTAATCATCAAAGCTTGACAAATGAAGCCACCCTGCAGTATTTTTACTTGGTGATGAACTAACAACAAAACAGTCCAGTCGGGAATCATTTAAAATTGCATATTTTATTGATAATTAACTAAAATGTCATTGAAGTTAAACCATTTGTTTTCCATTAAGGAATCGAGAAAATCTGCAAACATTTTTTTTCACACAGTTAACTATAATATTCTGTCCAATAACCAGAAAAAAACATATCACTGGTATACTGATTATCAATAATATATGTACTTCTGAATACTCGAGTACAAGTATGGTGATTCCAAAATATCAAAATTATCTTCTTCAAAACTCAAAATATATAAATAGATTGGAAAGGACATGCATGAAATAGCAGTGTATAAAATACTTGGAACAAATTTCAATCAACTGTAGATGAGACATATATGATATTTTGATATCAAGTGAAAGTTAGAAATTAAATAGTTCAAAAAAAATATAATCTTCATAGCATTGAAGATACACACAGAGACATTACAGGGGGATTGTCACACCGGCCATCATGGTACAAGTAAGATATGGATTGTTTTTATATACCTGGTAAGTTAGCTCTTTTTTTTCTTTAATTTCTATATGGTAGATTTAGACAGGACAACATTAAATGCATTATTGATAACTCTTATTCCAATCTTCTTAATGCTTTACCTGCAGGCATTGAAATTTGTCCTTCAAAATTATTCTTCTGACCAATATTTACTAGCACTGCTATTACCAATAACATGTAAAGGACCAGCAAAGGACTTTTGATTTCTGGCAGTGATATTTTCCAACTTACCAAGCTGTTTGAAGCTCAAAATGAAATACAATTCCTATGTAAAACTAGAAAACAGAAAGACTCTCATAACTTATAAAGTCTGAGCACGAGCTGTTATTTACAATGTATTTACTGAGGTATGGCAATTACAGATTTCAATACATACAAATATTCAACAGACCCATCATTTTTCCCCTCAATAAAGCTGAAAATGAATTTTAACCAAGAAGAAATCCTAAATAAAACACTTACCAAGGTAAATACCTTTCAAGAAGTATCGATGACAAATTCTAATTGTCAAAATTCAAGTTAACTGCCTCTTGGCTATATTTTTTTCTGATTTAAAATACAAAATGCAAAAGTAAGGGTCAAGGTGAACTTTCAAATGAAATTTGAAAAAAAAACTGGGGGTAATTGATATTACGATGGTTTTACCCATTGAATGCTCCCCATATTTCGCTCATATAACAGAGCAAAGGATTATTATTGAGTAGGGAACTGTTTGTGATATTCTTCCTACATCTATTGGTATTGGCCACCAGCAAGTTGTAGCAACCCTAATATTTAGTGCATCAGATAGTCAGAATCCTCCAAACAAATATACTGGGTACAATAGCACATTAATACCCGCATTGAAATGGACTTATCTATTTCATTACATGTTATAGCAATGAACAGTTTACAACATGTCGATTTAGGGTCTCCTTTCGTTTGTTTAAAAAAATAATTTGACTGTGACTGTACTCCCACGTACCTCATCACTTAGGGTCAGAATACCACATTTCTACATTGACATCCATTGATAAGTACAGTATACACTTTGACTGTGACTCCCAACTCATCACCTAGGATCAGAATACTGTATACACTTTCATCTTATTACACTATTAAAGAACGTGCGTAGTAACATATCTAGCACGATACACACTGATGTATTAGAACACTACTCTTTAAACCTTTACCCTGAAACAAATTAGATATTATTATTTATAAAATTATGATTATATGATAGACCTTATATCTACATCTTAACCGCTAAACATATCCACACTAAAAAAATTCAGCTCTCATTTGATTTAAATCAGTTAACATTATACAGTTCTCTTGATTGTTAAAAGTTTTGCTATGAGCCCACAATTCAACAATAGGTTTATGGGCCAATATGGCTCACCTGTCCCGTGGAGCAATACTCCTTTATAAAACAAGTATTCCCTTGTTTAAACGGAATACAGAGGCTGCACAGTAACTTTGGATTTATTATTTTGCAAATAGTTTAATGCCAGGTATCTCAATAATGAAACCCCAGGGGTGGGGTCGGACCCCTGAGCTATATATATCTATGTCTAGCAACCACTTCTATGTTTGTAGAATGATATTATCATTATAGAATCTCAACAGCTTCCAAGTTATAATCAAAAGACTAGGCCACCAGGGGCTCAGCTGAACCCTGGATGAATCCTGGTACCATTGTGTTGGTTTCTTCCAACTGTGTGTGTAGGGTTTACCTGGTGTTTCCTTCAAACTTCCTCTGCTGAAGCCCAATATCTGTAACCCCTGAAGTCATATCTACTTCAGTCATATAAGATAACATGGCCCTAGAAATAGTTCAAACTAAATGTGGCTGTAACCTTAGTTGGAAGTTTACAGTAAAAATACCACAAAGTTCCAAGCTCTGTCCCTCTGGAGAGCAACCACATTTGTCAACTTGTCCCAAGGTTATTCAAGGTCATTCCAAGTTCAGGCTCATCCTCAATAGATGTAACATTGTGGCCCTTCCTTCCCATTGAATTGCTCATGGTCAAACTGAGCACTAGACAAAATTTAGTCACAATCCACCCAACTGTTCCAGATGAGTAGTATTTTAAAGACGATGGACGCCGTGCCATTTGCATAAATCCATTTATTCCTTCATGACAGGTGAGCTTTAACTATTTTGAGTCATTGTTTGATAATTACCCCATCAGGAATGTAATTATACTACAATAATTCAAATAAGTAGAAGAAACTGTAATTGCCTCATCACAAAACGAGCTAACCACAAGATTCAAGGATTTAATAAAATAAACAGTCAACCATACATAAAAAACAAAATGTACATTTAACCGTAAATATTGACTTACTTGGTAAACCAAATTGAATGCTTTTATGAAACTAAAAAATAACTAATGTAATAAATTGAAAACAAAAGATACACATGTTTGTCTGATTAATTGTCATGTTTTTTTTTTTATCTCATTAATGAATTAAATAATTATTTATGACATAAAATAATGCTACAGAATTGTAAACAATTTCCCTGTGCTGCAAAGAAGTGATCTAAAAGTCCATTGGGCCTACATATGTTCTGGGTGGTTCTTCAGACAATCCATGAACTTGCCCACAGGTAGGTTACCCTTACAGATGTTGTGTATGGCAGTAAATAGGGGAAACCTGCAACAAAGACAAAAACATGTTAACACTACAAATAATTTTACTCCATGTATCTGAGCAAGCTACAAATGCTACACATTCTTTAGAACTTTAGAAGAAGTCATTTGGGACATTAGCAAAGGGTTAATACAGTTATTCATTCATTGATCCGAGTTTTATGGTTGCTGCTGAAACAGGACTCCAATTGCTTCCTGTGTCGATTATGGTGGTAAAATCCTTTTGTGACTCAACATACTAGACAAATTGGATGTAAGAACTACAATATAATATATAGCAAAGAATCTGAAGGTGACTTATGGTCAGATTTGGGGAATACACAAAAATCACTCAACAAAGGAAGTGGTCAGAATCCGATACAATAGTAAAGAAACTGAAACGTAATTTAGGATCAGACTTCGTGAACACACAAAAAAATCCTTTGATAAGTTAAGAAAGGAAGCAGTTAGTATCTGATACCAATACATGTAATCTGTTCTGAAAGCAGATTAAGTATACCACAGCAGACTCTACATTTCTCAATGAAGGGGCTCTCCGACTTTGAGGTGAGGGGCTAGTGGTAGCAGAATGTCAGACACCTTAACCACTCAGCCACCATAGCTCAGAGGAGAGGGGCTAGTGGTAGCAGAATGTCAGACACCTTCACCACTCAGCCACCACAACCCAGAGGAGAGGGGCTAGTGGTAGTGTAATGTCAGACACCTTCACCACTCAGCCACCACAGCCCAGAGGAGAAGGGCTAGTGATAGAATGTCAGGACACCTACACAACTCAGCCACCACAGCCCAGAGGAGAGGAGCTAGTGGTAGCAGAATGTCAGACACCTTCACCACTCAGCCACCACAACCCAGAGGAGAGGAGCTAGTGGTAGCAGAATGTCAGACACCTTCACCACTCAGCCACCACAACCCAGAGGAGAGGAGCTAGTGGTAGCAGAATGTCAGACACCTTCACCACTCAGCCACCACAACCCAGAGGAGAGGGGCTAGTGGTAGTAGAATGTCAGACATCTTCACCACTCGGCCACCACAGCCCAGAGGAGAGGGGCTAGTGGTAGCAGAATGTCAGACATCTTCACTCAGCCACCACAACCCAGAGGAGAGGGGCTAGTGGTAGTAGAATGTCAGACATCTTCACCACTCAGCCACCACAACCCAGAGGAGAGGGGCTAGTGGTAGTAGAATGTCCGACATCTTCACCACTCAGCCACCATAGCTCAGAGGAGAGGGGCTAGTGGTTGGTAGCAGAATGGCAGACACCTTCACCACTCAGCCACCACAACCCAGAGGAGAGGGGCTAGTGGTAGTAGAATGTCAGACATCTTCACCACTTGGCCACTACAGCCCAGAGGAGAAGGGCTAGGGGTAGCAGAATGTCAGACACCTTCACCACTCAGCCTCCACAACCCAGAGGAGAGGGGCTAGTGGTAGCAGAATGTCAGACACCTTCACCATTAAGCCACCACAACCCAGAGGAGAGGGGCTAGTGGTAGCAGAATGTCAGACACCTTCATCACTCAGCCACCACAGCCCAGAGGAGAGGGGCTAGTGGTAGCAGAATGTCAGACACCTTCACCATGACTAGTAGCAATTTAAAGAAATGACCTCTATTTCCCCTATTGGGCCCCACCCCACTAGCCCCTTAGGGGTCAGAGTCACCATTTATGCAAAAACTGTTCTTCACTCGCGGATGTTTCTGACTAAATTTGATTCAAATGCATTTATAACTTTGTAACATGTAGCAATTTAAAGGAATTACCTCTATTTCCCATATTGGGCCCTGCCCCTCTGGCCCCTTAGGGGTCAGTGTCACCTTTAATGCAAAATCTGTTCCCCTTCACTTAAGGATGTTTCTGACCAAATTTGGTTTAAATCCAATTGTAACTTTGTAACATGTAGCAATTTAAAGGAATTACCTCTATTTCCCATATTGGGCCCCTTAGGGGTCAGTGTCACCTTTCATGCAAAATCTGTTCCCCTTCACCCAAGGATGTTTCTGACCAAATTTGGTTTAAATCCAATTGAAACTTTGTAACATGCAGCAATTTAAAGGAATTACCTCTATTTCCTTTATAAGGCCACACCCACCTGGCCCCAGGGGGGTCAGAGTTACCATTTATGCAAAATCTGTTCCCCTTCCCCCAAGGATTTTCTGATCAAATTTGGTCAAAATCCAATCAGATCATTTTGACAAGTAGTGATTTAAAAGAAAAGTTGACGGATGACAGACGGACAGACAGACTAGGGAAGCCGCACAAGGGCATATGCTCACTGGCCCCTAGGGCCAGGTGAGCTATTAAGAAATGGAATCTAAGACTTGTGTTCATGTAATTTGAATTGATTAAACTTGTTCGATTAATTCAATGTTACGTAAACAGGAGAGATCCTCTATATCACATACCTCTGTTCCATGTCCTTTGCCTTAAGCATGTAATTCACTTCAAATGCTGTGGGAGGACCCTGTAATTTTTGACCATTCAACATTTCAGTCTCCAGTTCTTCTATACTCTAAAACAGAAATAGAAGGCCCATGGGCCTTTACAGTTGCTGGAGTTTTAATACACTGCTGTTTTCTGCAATGAAGCGAAAAACAAAACAGTTATTGAAGCAAATAATGATATATTTTTGTTCTACTTAGCATTCATTCACAAAATGATTTTGGTTGGGGTTGGGGGTGGGGATACTTTACCAAGGAGAAATGAAAGTCACAATTTTGTGAGGACAATTCCATTCATGAAGAGCATTTCATTCCAGAAAGTCTATGTCTAAAGAAGACTACTGGAAACTTTACTTCCTCCTAGACTATGAAAGGGGCAAGGGGTGATTAAGGACCCTAAATTTTAATAACATGTACCATCAAAACACAATCCTATGATAACACAGCATCACATGTACCTTGGTAAAAGATCATACATCAGACAGTACCTTGATCACACATCAGACAGTACCTTGATCACACATCAGACAGTACCTTGATAAAAGATCACACATCAGACAGTACCTTGATAAAAGATCACACATCAGACAGTACTACCTTGATAGGTCAAGCACTAGGACTTCATCCTCCAATATTTAATTCTGTATGTATCCTTGAGCATTCAGTCATAAATTCAATCAAATTAAGATAATACAACACATGCTACTTGAACAAAAAGGTTCAAAGGGCCTGAAATATAACAAAAGGTTAGAAATACCTTTCCAGTTTTAGCATAGGCTTCAGCTACCCTTCGGTTCCTACCACCATAACAGGTTGTGACAAGGTCGGCTACTCCACAGCTTTCCAAGAACGTTCCTTGTTGGGATTCTGTCAAAGATTCACAAACAGTTACGGGTGTTATCTAACACACCACAAACAGTTACGGGTGTTATCTAACACACCACAAACAGTTACGGGTGTTATCTAACACACCACAAACAATTACGGGTGTTATCTAACACACCACAAACAGTTACGGGTGTTATCTAACACACCACAAACAGTTACGGGTGTTATCTAACACACCACAAACAGTTACGGGCGTTATCTAACACACCACAAACAGTTACGGGCGTTATCTAACACACCACAAACAGTTACGGGCGTTATCTAACACACCACAAACAGTTACGGGCGTTATCTAACACACCACAAACAGTTACGGGCGTTATCTAACACACCACAAACAGTTACGGGCGTTATCTAACACACCACAAACAGTTACGGGCGTTATCTAACACACCACAAACAGTTACGGGTGTTATCTAACACACCACAAACAGTTACGGGTGTTATTTAACACACCACAAACAGTTACAGGTGTTATTTAACGGCTCTTAATTGCCTTTGTGTCCCGTGGGCTAGAAGAGATGGATAATCTCGTTCTCCCGAAAAGAAATCTATTCAGAGATTTCAACCAATCAGAATGGTCATTTCTCGCAGCAATCGGTTAGATCATTTTACATTGGTATATTTCTGCATGCATGATGCCGTTGTCAATGTCCGGAAGGACTTATTTTCTCTCATGCAATGCCACCGCCATGTTGGTTTGTATTGTATAGCTACAAATCAGATATCCCTACCAGATGTAGCCACAGATGAAAGAAGCGATATGATTTACTATTTTTAGTAAGAAAACGAGATTTTCCCTCTATTCTAGGGACACAACGTTAGAGCAGTGTCATGTGGGTTTTCAACGATGAGGATAGAGGTAAGCACCCTGTTTCTGTACCTGTACTACTAACCAACTGCAAGTTCAGTGGTTGATAACAAAATCTTTCAAGCCATTCTTGAGAAATTGCCTTTAAATCCCTACGTTACTGCTGTTACGCCCTGTACCTTAAACCTAGCATAAGCCTAGTGGTTTTCTGACCAGGTCAGCTTAACATTGTAATCCACTTTTAATGTTAAGACTTTTAATCAAACAAATATAAGAATCATGATACCTGGATAGAAAATTTCACAGAACTTGACCATCTCCATCAGTCCAAGTCTGATGACAGCTGCCTTGGTGTTGTCTCCATATCCCAAACCATCAGCAAAGCCTGCACCCACTGCCACAATATTCTACAAAACAACACCTAAAGTTTCAAGTAAGTTAGACAAGTGGAAATGATTCAGAACTCTACAGTCTGCCAATACCTATTTGACCGGGAATAAGCCCCCACCCCCTGAAAAAATAATTGATCAAAAGTAGGGAGGGGTCTTATTCACGAATACCCCCTGTTCGCAAAAGTCCGCCATCTTGGATGTTCTACTGTTTTGATCTAGGAATTCAGTCCATACTATACCAGTAATGTAATTAAAGTTGTTTGTTTTGTTAAAATAACAAGTTTGCAAAATGCACAACCAGTTCAAACATGAAAGTATAGTGTTCTTAACACCAGCTAAACAATGTTTTATTTTAAGTTTAGCCTTATAGATTTTTTTTTTTTGCACATAGTTAGATATGTTTTATGTTCAGACACAAAATTAAAAAGAAATTAACATGCTTTTTATTGAGAGAAAGACAAAAATTAGGGTGGGGGCTTATTCACAGGCTCCCACCCTGTTCCAAGAACCTTTGCCAAAATGGGGAGGGGGCTTATTCGTAAGAGGGGGCTTATTCCCGGTAAAATACGGTAAGTATACAAGGTGGACATCATGGATAAATCTATGGGGTTTATTTAGGATATCAGAGGAACATCAACATGTGATACCAGAGGGATCGTGGTGTCTGGGATCTTGGTGTCCACCATTGTTTGATCTTCAATAAATTTAGTTTTTTGATAGTTGTTTTTTTTTCTTTTCTTTGTCCTTTTTTTATCTGATGTGCTTTTAATTTTGTGAAAATTGAGAATCCCTTTCAAGAAATATCAATGATTGTATGACAACGTCAAATCAAAGTTGGTCGCTTGTAAGTCAATGAGAACTTACATGTGAAATTGAAAGAAAGATTATACAATATAGTGAAAATAAGTATAAGAAAATTTGGTGCTGATGTTGCTGTTCCTGTATTAAAATGTTTACATCTCCCAAATTAATTACATTTAATTACTTTAGGGTATCACCATTTGAATCGCCATGTGAAAAAGGCATTTATAAATATGTTGAGCTCATTAACTGAAGCTATACCAATAGCTTGCAGCTTACACCTTTGATAAATAATGTGAAATTTTCCTGGTTCGGGTGGTATGAGTTGTACATACAACCACGACTCACCTTTAAAGCACCGCACACTTCCACTGTTGTCTCGTCGTCACAGACCACTATCCTAAAGTAGTCTGCCTGGAACAAGTCCTTAAGGATGGCACCATATTCTGGATCCTTGCAGCCTTCACAAAATCAATTTATTTCTATTATACCAAATACAAACCAACACTGCATTTTTGTTCCCATGGCTTTACCCAATTTGGTCTGTATACATGTACAATATTCAGCTATACAATTTAATCCTGATGTGTCATTGTTCCCCTTAATGAAGAGCATATATATACACTTGTATTTAACAATTACATATATTCAAGTCAAATTCTTCAATCTTTTCCTCTACTTTTGACAACAATGCATCGTTGTCTTATTTTCGGCTATCTTTCCCCCCTTTTAAACTGCATGCTTACAAAACAAAGAGTCTTAACATTCACCTGAATGTAATTGTATTATCAGACAAAAGACTAAACTTTTCATGTATGTGGAACAATCAGTCTGTTAATGTAACACTGACTTTTCCTCACTATTTATCCCACCCCTCTGTTCCCAGTGGAGGCAACATACAACATACAAGAATCTTTATTTAGTGTCGAATATAGCAATAGGTAACATACGGGTAAGCCCTCATGAGGTTGTATTTCGACAATCTGATTAAAATACGGATCCTCACTATTACTATCATGTAGGACCTGACAGGGACCAGTAGAAGGTCATGTGCAGATGACCTTTATTATTTCCATATCTAGGAAATGAACAGCCAATCAAAATGCACCTTGTAAACGGTGTTTGGAAGACGAACAAAAATGGCGGTGGATCAAAGTGGAGATGAGAAAATCATTTAGGGCGTTATATAACAATTTGATTAGTATATTTTGTGATAATTTCTTAACTATCAGTTGTTATTTCTTTTCGGACAAACGAAAAACTACAAATAAAACAGATAATGTCTAAAAAGGTAATGTCTACGCCAAGACTGCTGAACTGGGCGCCGCCATTTTTGTATACTGTCGTTCGGGTTTCTTGCAACTTCGTTCTGGTTTAAGGACAAGTATAGAAACAAATCGAAATTAGCTTTTCTTTTTCAGAATCTGGTAAGCAGCGATCTGATTGGTGAATACAAAGGTCATCTGCACATGACCTTCTACTGGTCGCTGTCAGATCCTACAAACGATAGTAACAGTGAGGATCTGTATTTTAATCAGATTGGTATTTCGATAAAGTTTTTGGAGTCCAATATAATCTTGAACATACCATGCTAAACACCAAGTTCAGTCAAATCCTTTGAGCTGTTCTTGACCATAGTTATATAAGAAGTGGATCCATGCTAGAAGACAGACATGGCGCCATGGCCCTTTGGATCAAATTGCTTGAACAGATTGTATTGCTGGACTGTATTTAATTTACCTATTGTGGCCTCGCAGTAGTTTTCCTTAGCAACCTCATTTGCAATGTTAGCACCCATCAAGGCAGCACAAGGTATTTTCAAAAGGTCCCTGATGACTGATGAAATCAAGAGGATACCTCCCCCTTCCTTTACTTCAAAACCCTGTAAAACATAGAGACACAACAATTAGTACAGTGCACTCCTCTTTATATCATGTTGCATTTGTCAGACAAAACATGACATTAACAAGAATGTGACATTAAGAGAAACATGTTTTTCCACTAAATTTAGTGCATTTCCAATCTCCATAACTAAAAGTAAGCTATTCAATGTTCATATGAAGATGTATCAATTTATAGATAACATTATTTCATTACCAAAAAAAAAATTGGGGGGTTATTTTTTTAAATTTTCAATGCAATATTTTGTACAAGTTGTATCTGAAATCAATGCAAATGACATAATTTTCTGGATACTTTATGTGATTGGTTTAAAAAAACATAATATTAAGAGCAATTCAACTCAAAATCCATGATATTAACCAAATATAATTACATAGATGATATAGAGGAACAAATGGTGCTTTGAAAAAACATGATATAAAGAGGAATGTGATATTAACAGGAGTGATATTAAGTGGAATCATACAGATACAACTATCAGTACAATGACTCTTCAGCTTATTAAATGTACAAGTAAATTGGTATGGTGCATATTATAATACATCCCTAATATCAGTAGCAGGTTTGCATTGAAGCCGTCCCTATATCTTTTTCAAGCAGAGAAACTGAAAAGGACCCCACTAATTTTCAGGATTCCCATTTAAACTATGCAGAAGGACAACATTTATTTAAGAAAGGACCCCATTTATAAAATACCCAGCGCAAACCCTGAGTAGACTATATGAGAGCTGTCACTGTTGATGAATACTGTATACCATAGTGTTAATTCTACACAGAGTGCTTTGTTACTCTATATCAACGATATGACATTCCTTTTTTATTTTTAGTTGCAATAGAGGTGCGATGAAAAATAGTAAAAGAAAATCCAAAGGTAAATTGGTCTTATCTGCTTACGTTCAAAAAGATAAGGATTTGATAAAAGGTTAACACTTTAATACACTGACATTCCTAGATATCTATGCAACGCCATGCTCAAATCTTAACATTTAATAAGATAATATGTAGTGTTCATGTGAACAAATCGTTTCATTTATTGATTACGACATTGTATGAGAAGCAGTCTACAGGTGTAGGGGGTCAACATGTACGAGTGATGTTCTCGTTCTAATCTAAAATTTCTACAATAAATACACATATAACATGATCTTTGTATTCGAATTCATATCTTTTATCTCTCATGTTTATTTGACTTAGGTGAGCTGAGCAAGTTCAAAAGAAAGGCAAATTGATTCCATTTTTCCTTAGTTTTTTAATTTTTTTTAGGAGAGCCATTATTTATGTATTATCTCTTTTCTTATGTTCTGTTGGTTTAACTGAACAAGGAATATTGTTTATATAATACACGACTAACCCTACTCAATCATTTGCTGAACTTTTGGAGTTATATATATTTATAAGTACAGAGCTCAGTAAAATAAATTAGCATATTTGCTGTCAATTAATTCTAAATCTATATTGTTCACTGGTATTGGGTTATTTTTTCAGTCCAGTGTTATGTTGCTTCCATCTTAATTCAGCTACTTGTGAGGTGATTAATATTTCTTTTTTACCCTACATATTTCTTGTTTCTTGAAGGGTATGGTGTACCCTCAGAATCTTTTTAGTAGTGGTGGTGGTGGGGGCAAGGCCTATTTTTTTTAATTCCCTGATTCAAAATGAAAATCCCATGTTCTTTGTCCCAGACCAACATGTTAATATAAAATTTTCCTTCCCAAGATATGACAGAAGTGCACATGTATGGCTCTGCCAGTAGTAGACTGTTAGAACCAGTCTATTCCCTATCTTACTAGAGCGCTGTGTAACAGTGAATGTAATGCTCCTGTAGCATCCTCTACTTATACGACATAAGAGAGCCGTTGGCCCTAAAATTCTCAACAAAATTAAGTCACTGAGACGGAGCGAACAACCTTTATAAGAGAGACAGCAATGGCGTCCTTTTTCACATTTCCCTTAAGCTGGTTACACACTCCCTTGACAAACTGATGTGGCAGGACAAAAATAAAGATATCAGCTCCTTCACCGGTTTCTTTGACATCTGGTACAGCAAGCTAGAAATATAAATCCACAACATAAAAACATTACCAGTAAAAACATCATTGTAACATGTATCTCAGGAAATAGGTTAAATCAAACAAAACTGTCTTGTGTTTCCACACTAGACCTACGGCAATGATAAACTTTTCACTGTTAAGTCAATACTCTTGCTTCATATTCGTGCAGTACAATTTTTTTCTAAAAGGAAAATAACTGCCTACCTACCGATGGCATATTTTTTGTCTGAGGATGTTTGCAGAAACACTAACAAATTTGTTTTTGACCTTACGGTAAATCAGGATATTTACAAAGCTCATGATAATCATTTCAAGAAAGACATTTTGAATTTCGATATTGCACATATAATATATATAAAACTTATAAAACTATGTAAAAATTGTACATAGGATTTAGGTCTCCTTCTAGCTTCTACTTAGAGGGAATTTCCCTTTAGTTCAGTGGTAGAGCATCCAAATAGGAACCCAGAGATTGAGGGTTTGACCCCTGGGGAAAGCACTGTCACATTCTCTTTCCTGTTACAAATGGTGTCTGTGGCCCTGTGGTGTCAGTGGAATTAGAACCTGGGTTGTGGTGTTCAGGGGCGAACACATTTAAAAGGGTGGAGTAGTGTGGCAGATTTTAATTGTACATAGGATTTAAGTTGTCTTCTAGCTTTGAGCTAGAATGAATTTCCCTTTATCTCAGAGGTAGAGCGTCAGATTAGGAAGCAGGAAATTGAGGGGTTTGATCACAAGTGGAAGCACATATTATCTTTCCTGTTAGATAACTAAAGCAGTAAAGATGAGAACGGGAAAAACAATACATGTACTAAACCAAACGAGTCGTAGTTTTTAGTAGTAGGTAAATATAGTTAAATCCAATTGATGTTAAGGAAAACACAATCCATGTAACGGTGAATGTACAAAGATTGAAACAGAATGGTTGAAAACTGTGGGAGGAGATCTCTGGACAAGATTTAGATTGTGAAAAATGTAAGGGGCAGTAACTCTTCAAAATATAGTTGAATTGAATTAATGTTCCGGACAACACAACTTCACATGTCATCATAGTGAATAAATGTACAAAGTTGGAAAGAGATAAGTTGAAAACTGTGGAATAAGATCCCCACACAAGATTTAGATAGTGAAATATGTAAGGGGGCAAAAACAAATATTCTGGAAAACATTAGTTTAGATGTCTGGTAAAGTTTTACAACAGACGGGCGGATGGACAAGTTCATACCATCAAATATTCCAGCATTTGACACTGGCCTAAAAACAAGTATGTATAAGGTTAAAACTGTGGTGTCAGACTAGGTAACAGCCATAACAAGGCTTGAGTAAATTATGTTATAATGCGCAGTAAAATGAGGTTAGCTGAAGACAGTTCAGGACTAATAGTATTTCAAGGGAAAAGTTGATAGCTGGATGGCCTAGTTTATATAGATGATGGATGGAGGCGGTGAACAACGCCCCAGACTGTTCACAGGCCCTTTGCACCACTTCCAGGTGACCTAAATTAATTATCACTCACCACATTGGTGGGCAATTGATGTCCTGGCAGGTACTTGACATTTTCATGGTCCTGGTTGATGATTTCAGTAAGTTTCCTATCTTTTATCATCTCCTCAAACACCCACATACGAACTTCAGTGTCAAATTTCTCTGGCATTGCCAGAGCATTGTTTCCAACTATCTTGGCTATTGCTGAACCCCTGCAAGCATCAATGGAAAAACTCTAATAATCCAGATGAGGGATAATAACATATATTTTGCATAAAATTAAGAAGGTGTCAATAATGAATGCATTTTAAATCAAACTTTCTGAAACACTACTTCTATTATAATTACACAAGAGTTACATTAATGATGTATATTTTTAAAGGTATGCTGTTGGTAATACAGCAGCTTTGAATTTGAGATCTGCAAAGCTGTTAATTAAGGCTGTGCTCACTCTAGTCTGAAAAAATGTTTTAGTAAAAGTCACTAAAGACCACTTTTCCTTTTTAGCAAATAAGAATTTCCTTTAGCAACTTTTACTCATTAGTAGAGTCAAAATTCAAGTGTTAATATTAATAATAATTCAAGGTTCTCAACTCCCTTGGGAGCATACAACTGGTGCTGCCATCTCGGCGCTCACAGCAAGCAGTCTACAATTTCTAGCACTGCCCAACCATGTACTCATTTACAGCTGAGTAGACTGGAACAAGCAGAGTAAAGTATCTTGCTCAAGGATACAACACCAGCGCCGTGACCGGGACTTGAACTCGAAATTTTGTTCACTTATAGAAAATTATTTCGTGTTTAATCTCATAATATTTTCACTGTTTTCTGTTGTATATGACCTGGGAAATCATGATTTATTTGCAACATCCAAAGAGACACCATTTTTACGTTATTTTGGTAGCGTTAATAAAGAGAAATTGCGCCATAGGGAAATTAGCAGTGTAGATAATTTCGTATTGCTCCATAAATACACTGCAGAAAAATTAAACAAATATTATGAAAAGAAATTAAATCATGGTTATATACCTATGCAAAATGACCAAGTATTGTAAAAATCTGTCCATAAACAAAGTCAAGAAAATTCTTTGAAAAAAAAACTAACTGACTCTCTGTATACAAATGTATGTGGGCTGGAGGCATATTGGAGGGGTTTTTTTGTACAATAGTGCAGATGATGCTGACTAACTGTAAACAAATATGAAAAAAATCCTCAGTCATAATGTACTGACAATGTATCTATGTGTTACATCATAACAGACTTCTGTTTACAGCACCTCTGAACTTTCCAACAGCAAATGTTGTCGGTAAATTCCACATTTTTATATATACCAGTAGTATTTTTGCTTTGGCCCCACACAAGATATAATACATATATCTGTCAAAATGTGTAATTTTAGTGTCAGGGCCAGAGGAAGCACAGGATAGAAAATCACAAGACATGAAAATAAACGCCATGTTTCCAGCTCTCGAAAAAAAAGAGAAACAAGCATCACAATCACATTTCCAGTGACTGAAGCAGATGGTGCATATACCGTATGAACAGTACTGTGCCAATAGTATTTGGTGAGGTCACGTCATATTTTTTACTATATATTTCATGCATTGTGACAAATTTTTAATGGTGTTTTATATGACTTTCTTTTTCAAAGGAATTGTTTGAAATTTCACATGCAAGTAAAAAATTATTTGCCGATTCCTTCCGACAAAATTTGTATAATTTTCCGTAGCCAAATTCAAAAGATATAAACAAGGTACAGTTTATTGTTTAAGCAACAATATTATTATGTAAGAATAATCATAGTTGCTTGAATTTCTGTCAGTATATAAAAATGTTTATATATATGGAGTCACGACCCATTACAGTATGTAATGGAAGTATTCCAACGTTATTTCTCAACTATTTGTAAACAATGCACATAACTTACTTGTTGTGAGGCTGTCGTGCAATTCTAAGACTAAACACTGACATTTCTGATAAATTGAGATATTAATCCACCACTTCATGCTAGTTTCGTTTCATCTAACGATAAATTCTCCGTCGCATAGACGTTTTTTTATGACGAGCGTACCGGCAACTTTTTAAGCAAGCCGCCATGGCCTGTATATATGTGACGTCACATTCTGAACAATTCAGTGCAGGGAGAAACATTAGGAATTCCTCAGAATTTTTCAAATTTTCCCAGAGAGTTAGAGCTATCTCCCTTATCTATGTAAATTTCAACATTTATAAGGAAATTTCTTCGTCTTTAAAAAAAATGCAATTTACGTTCCACGTGCTCGTCTATAATTTGATGGACTCAACAATCGTCAGCATGTATTTTATTTGAATAAAAAACATTATTTATTCTTTTGTATTCCATGCGGCTTCCACAAAAACATTGGTATTGTTTCGATATACATTGAATGTAGGTCAAACATTACATATATACCCCCTGTTTTCGCTGGGTGTAAATATGGCGCATGATCTTATGCAGTACGTTGATGTTTCATGTAAGTCATTCTAAGGAGGCTCAGAAGAGCAAAAAAACAACCAATTATCAGCGACAAGAAGGGAACACAGTAAAGGTTTACAATTGCCAATGTCAATTAATTTCATTTTTATTTTAACTTTGAACAATATGATAACAGCAAACACTTTAACAAGTGTGAAGGGGTGTGTTATTTTAACTTTTTTTTGGTGCACACAGGACAAAGAAAGTCTTAATTTTCCGATAAACTTTCAAATGTTGTGCAAAATTTCAAATGCACCCACTTAGGTCAATCATGTTTTTCAAACTTTTGACAGATGACCAGATATAACCCATGTGCAAGATCAGGTCCCTTTCCTGTACGTACAGTATAGTAATTTAAAAAATGATGTGACTGAATACTTATCTTTTAATACTGTAGATTTACATTTGTCAGTATTACTACCTTTGAACAAAAACAGTATGTTTTCACCTCAATCAGGTTTCATCTCTGCAAGACAAAGATAATGTTTCCCCAGCAATAATTGTGATAAAAAATATATACTGTTTCACATTACTGTCATTAGTGAAATTGTCCCAGGTCACAGGTGTGACAGCTGACAGCGACTACGTATACGTGCTCCATAACCATTCTGCTCTAGTTATCATGTCATCTTCACTGGCCCATAACATTGTAGGCCAGAGCAAGACAACGAGATATATAGGTTGACATTAATATCGGTGAAAAAAAACCCGCTACGTACACCTACTGCAGACAACAGTACATGTACATGCTAGTCTACCGAACTACTGCAGTCGGCCCAACAAGGTAACGAAGGTTGTGTTGGACTTTTATTGCCTACAGATTCGAAACCATAGCAAAGCAAATGAAGAACAGTGTACATAAACAATGTGTCTGCTATGCGTACTATACAACATACATACCAATTGCCCGATCCAATAATGCATATCTTCTTTTTAGTGGATGCCATCTCCTACTCTGTATTTGTTCTTGAAAGTTTCGTCTGCCTAAGTTTCACCGGTTGCACGCTACCGATGTAAGCGCTAATCTGATTGGCCGTTTATAGGTCAATCGTAGAACGAACTAGCTCTAGGCCTACCGGAAGCTTAGTTGCGTATTTCAAGTAAGTAGGCGAACACTTAAAAAATATTTTCACAAAGTTTAGTTGAGATATTTGAATAAAGTTATCATATATTTATCGTATGATTTTTGAAAGATTTGTATAAGAAAGCGCATATTACGATACACTAAAAGTCTAAAACAGGAACGTATAATTATGTGTCTGACTAAAATGACAGGTATAATCCCGAGTCATACACTTTTCCGAAAGACATTCGAATGTTCCGAAAAGCCATAAAATATTGTTGTTGGGGTTAATTATTCGAACTACAGTTGGTTTTGTTGAAAGCTGAGTTAGTTGATTCAACATTATAAATCATATACCTCAATTATCTTGCTGGTTGTTGGCATTTTTTCTTACATTTACTGTTTAAATCAGTTACAGTCCGGGGATCCCTGGTTTAACACACAGGGACCTGAGAATAAGTTACAGTCAGTGTTGTGCACAGGGACCTGAGAATTTGTAACAGCTAGTTTTGGACCTAAACTAGGGTGTTTATATTAATTTTACACTTTGGAGGGGGGGGGGGGGTGTTAAGATCGAAAATTGATCTTAACCCCCAAAAGTGTAAAATTACTCCTAAACGCCCTAGTTTAGGTCCAACAAAACTAGCTGTAACAATTAATAATTCTGAGGTCTAACAGATATAACCAAATATAGAATTCTTTAACATTTATGATGAAATTCAATTAAAATTACGTATCTCATCCTTATGTGTATTTGTGATAACAGGATTTAAGACATAATTTAAATCTGAAGAATAGCCACTTTCAACTCTTTCAAGACCTCTCTTTCTCAACTTTCTTCTAAAACAACCAATGATGAGTAATTTAGAACAGCTGACAGACTTTACATAATAATTTCTTTTCTTCTCTCCTGCTGTTTACTCCTAACAGGCTTTGTAGGAAGGGGATTCCCAATCACTTTGCCGTTAGGAGTCACTCTCTCTCTTTCTTTTCTTGCATCATTTGTAAACATATATATACATTGTATATCTAAGTAAATACTAAATAACTGAATTATTATGTAATATGTAAGTCTGTCACTGAGCATAGCACAAACCCAATCCCGTTACAAGATCTTCAACTAGTTGAAGGTGGTAACTATATGGTAGAATGTAAGGTATAAAGGTATAGGTCTTACTGTACAGGTAGGGGACGTGTAAAGATTGGGAAACCACCGAGGTGAGGTACATGTGATATAGGTCTTACTGAATAGGTAGGGGAGGTATAAAGATTGGGTAACCACAGAGGTAAGGTACATGTGATATTAGTCTTACTGACCAGGTAGGGGAGGTATAAAGATTGGGTAACCACCGAGGTGAGGTACATGTGATATAGGTCTTACTGGACAGGTAGAGGAGGTATAAAGATTGGGTAACCACCTACGCGAGGTACATGTGATATAGGTCTTACTGGACAGGTAGGGGAGGTATAAAGATTGGATAACCACCGAGGTGAGAAACATGTGATATATATAGGTTTTACTGGACAGGTAGTGGAGGTATAAAGATTGGGTAACCACCTACGCGAGGTACATTTGATATAGGTCTTACTGGACAGGTAGGGAAGGTATAAAGATTGGGTAACCACCTACGCGAGGTACATGTGATATAGGTCTTACTGGACAGGTAGATGAGGTATAAAGATTGGGTAACTACCGAGGTGAGGTACATGTTATATAGGTCTTACTGGACAAGTAGATGAGGTATAAAGATTGGGTAACCACCTAGGTGGGGTACATGTTATATAGGTCTTACTGGACAAGTAGATGAGGTATAAAGATTGGGTACCCACCGAAGTGAGGTACATGTTATATAGGTCTTACTGGACAGGTAGGAGAGGTATAAAGATTGGGTAACCACCTAGGTGGGGTACATGTGATATAGGTCTTACTGGACAAGTAGATGAGGTATAAAGATTGGGTACCCACCGAAGTGAGGTACATGTTATATAGGTCTTACTGGACAGGTAGGGGAGATATAAAGATTGGGTAACCACCTAGGTGGGGTACATGTGATATAGGTCTTACTGGACAAGTAGATGAGGTATAAAGATTGGGTACCCACCGAAGTGAGGTACATGTTATATAGGTCTTACTGGACAGGTAGGGGAGATATAAAGATTGGGTAACCACCTAGGTGGGGTACATGTTATATAGGTCTTACTGAACAGGTAGGGGAGGTATAAAGATTGGGTACCCACCGAGGTGAGGTACATGTTATATAGGTCTTACTGAACAGGTAGGGGAGGTATAAAGATTGGGTACCCACCGAGGTGAGGTACATGTTATATAGGTCTTACTGGACAAGTAGATGAGGTATAAAGATTGGGTAACCACTGATGTGAGGTACATGCAATATACGTCTTAGAGGACAGGTAGATAGGTATAAAGATTGGGTAACCACTGAGGTGAGGTACAGGTATATGTAATATGGGTCATACAGGACAGGTAGATGATGCATGAAGATTGGGTAACCACTGAGGTGAGGTACTGGTAATATAGGTCATACAGGACTGGTAGATGAGGTATAAAGATTAGGTAACCACTGAGGTGAGGTACTGGTAATATAGGTCATACAGGACTGGTAGATGAGGTATAAAGATTAGGTAACCACTGATGTGAGGTACATGCAATATAGGTCATACAGAACAGGTAGATGATGCATAAAGATTGGGTAACCACTGAAACGGCTGAATCGGAACTGAGGGGTTGATAATGGCGTTGTTATGGTGTAGTTCAAAGCTTCCGTGTTTTATTATGATGCTTTTGATGACGAGGATAACTGCAGGTCAAATTTTCAAGTCAATTTTACCCGACTTTGTTCTGAAAGAATGAGCTTGCCGGGCCTGATCATGCCTTAGGTATAATCCTTTCAAGCTTCTTTTGCTTGGTAGATCTGACTTATCAGTAGACCTAACTTAAACGTGTTTATAGACATACTTAATTGTGCATTATTTCATCAAAACCAACAAGAGGTTTTGAATAGTATTTTCTATGTTGTGTATAGCTATACCTGTGTTATTGCCAGAGAAGTGTACCGTGAGTTTCCGACGATGTACCTGTGTGCATATCATATAAATATATATATCATTTATATAAATCTATGTTGTGCCTATCATCATTTTTGTGAGGTAATGGTAAATTTATGAGTGGAGAAGGCTATGATAAGTTGAAATAACTTGTTCAATGTTTATTGTCAAGACCTATACATATCACATCATCTAAAGTGTTGCTCCTTCGTGCAAAACGGAATAGGTCAAAACTTTGAATTGTAAGTGTACGGGGAGATTACTCTCTTGGTTTAATAGCAATTTTCAAAGCATTTTAGTAATATATTTGGTTGGTGGTCTCAAAATTAATAAAAATGACCCATGGACCCATGGCTACCTTCACAAGGGAAACCGCTCAACATTAAAACCATAAGAGAAGTGTGATCAAGCAAGGATAGGAAAGACATACACATATACATACGTAAAGTCTCTTTACACAATATAGTACTTGTCATAACCCATCGTTGGAAATCCACGATACACTTCTCTGGCGTTTGCATCCCGGATGCAAACGTCAGAGAATTGTACCTTGGGTTTCCGACGATGGTCATAACCAGACCCTGTCTAATCAAGAACTCTTTTTATTTCGTTCTTACAATTTAGTCTGGCATTGCCCTCTTTAGTCTGACATTGCTCGCTTTAATCTGGTATTGCCCTCTTTAGTCTAGCATTGCCCTCTTTTGTCTGACATTGCCCTCTTTAGTCTGGCATTGTCCTTTTAGTCTGGTATTGCCCTCTTTAGTTGACATTGTCCTCTTTAGTCTGGCATTGTCCTCTTCAGTCCGGCATTGTCCTCTTTAGTCCGGCATTGTTCTCTTTAGTCTGACATTGCCCTCTTTAGTCCGGCATTGCCCTCTTTAGTCCGGCATTGTCCTCTTTAGTCCGGCATTGTCCTCTTTAGTCCGGCATTGTCCTCTTTAGTCTGGCATTGTCCTCTTTAGTCTGGCATTGCCCTCTTTAGTCTGGCATTGTCCTCCTTAGTCTGGCATTCCCCACTTTAGTGCGGCATTGCCCTCTTTAGTCTGGCATTGCCCTCTTTAGTCTGGCATTGCCCTGTTTAGTCTGACATTGCCCTGTTTAGTCTGGCATTGTTCTCTTTAATCTGGTATTGCCCTCTTTAGTCTGGCATTGCTCGTTTTAGTCTGACATTGCCCTCTTTAGTGCGGCATTGTCCTCTTTAGTCTGGCATTGCCCTCTTTAGTCTGGCATTGCCCTGTTTAGTCTGACATTGCCCTGTTTAGTCTGGCATTGTTCTCTTTAATCTGGTATTGCCCTCTTTAGTCTGGCATTGCTCGTTTTAGTCTGACATTGCCCTCTTTAGTCTGGCATTGTCCTCTTTAGTCTGGTATTGTCCTCTTTAGTCTGGCATTGTCCTCTTTAGTCTGAAATTGCCCTCTTTAGTCTGGCATTGCCCTCTTTAGTCTGACATTGCCCTCTTTAGTCTGACGTTGTTCTCTTTAGTCTGACATTGCCCTCTTTAGTCTGGCATTGACCTCTTTAGATCGGCATTGCCCCCTTTAATCTGGTATTGCCCTCTTTAGTCTGACATTGCCCTCTTTAGTTTGACATTGTTCTCTTTAGTCTGACATTGCCCTCTTTTGTCTGACATTGCTCGTTTTAGTCTGGTATTGCCCTCTTTAGTCTGGCATTGCCCTCTTTAGTCTGGCATTGACCAGTTTTGATCGGCATTGCCCCCTTTAATCTGGCATTGCCCTCTTTAGTCTGACATTGTTCTCTTTAGTCTGACATTGCCCTCTTTTGTCTGACATTGCTCGTTTTAATCTGGCATTGTCCTCTTTAATCTGGTATTGCCCTCTTTAGTCCGGCATTGACCTCTTTAGGATGACATGGCCCTCTCAACATATATCCTACATCTACAGACCGGATAACATTTAGATTTTTAACTGGTCATACAGGGAATGTATGTATTATGTACATAAAGTATGTTTACAGTTTTATCTGAAATCAAAGACAATCTGAATGTGAGTCACGGTCATTTCTTTTTGCAAACTTTTTTGGGCTTCATCCAAGAACCTTTCAGCCAAATATCATGTTTCTAGGCCTTTTGGTTAATCAGAAGAAGTCATTTAAAGGTTTGAACATATTTGACCCATGTGACCTTGAATATGAGTCAAGGTCATTTCTATTCACAAACTTTGTTCGGGTTCATCCAAGGAAGCTACCAGACAAACATAGGTCTTTATGTCTGACGGAATTTCAGAAGAAGTCGTTTGAAGGTTGTGATATATTAGACCCCCGCTACCTTGAAAGTAGGTCAGTGATTTTTTTCACAAACTTTGTTCAGCTCCTTCCAAGGAAGCTAACAGCCAAATTTCATGTCACTAGGCCTTTCAGTATTTCAGAAGAAGTTGATTAAACATAAATTTGACAAACGGACGACGGACGTTGCACCATTGCATAAGCTCATTGGCCATGCCAGGTGAGTTATAAACGAGATGAACTAAACTATAAATGCACAAAGCAAGCATATTCAATTCAATTTGATCGCTTTTATTATTAAGAATTCATTTAGAATCAATTAATATCCAACCTGAAGAAATTGTTCATAAATACAATTAAATGCATATTATGATACATCTTATTAAACTTTCTGAAATACATTTCATTGTATAAGAAGCATTACCAAAACTTATTTAATGACATTCTCATTTTCATTTAAGTATCGTAAACCTACTTATTTTGGCATACTCAATTTTCAGCGCATAACGAAATTGATACGGTACCGATAAGTACAATGTTGAATACTCAAAATACTTGTAACAATAATGCTTTCAGAGGGAGAAATCACTAAAATAAGATTACCGCTAAAATAAGATTACCGCTAAAATATGTACGTTTACAGTATATGGTAGGAAATAGCCATTATCCTGGCTGATACAATCATTAAACATCTTAAGATGTAAACAAGTAAACAAGATACATAACATGCCCACCTACATTGTTGTGGAAACAAATTTTTAAATCTCGAGTGATAGCTAACAGAGTCAAAACTGCACATATATGTGCAAACAAGCTATAAAGGTGATTGGTCAAGAAATAAGTTCTATATTTAGCTGAATTACTTTCCATTGTCATATTAAGATTCGAAACATGTGGCCTTGAACACAGGACTTTCACATCTGACCGTCCAACTTTCGTGCAAAAATTCTGAAGTACTATCTTAGAATTAACTTTAAACCTCCGCTGTGTCTGCAGAGGATGATATCAGGAATGATGTGTGATAACTTGTGAAACTACGGTAAAACCTCACTTACTCAAATCTGGTTTACATGAATACTCCTCATTCGTCGAACAGTTTGTTTGGTCCCGAGCAAGTGCGTACATATTCAACCATCCTCAGATTACTCGAATACCATGTATTCCTCTAACTATTGATTAGGTCTCCACAAGTTCGAGCAAAAAGTGCTTTACTGTAGTTTATTCATCATGATGTATAGATTCTGTGACCTTGACCTTGAATAGATGACCTTGATTTGTCACTAGGCTTCAGACACTGATGTCAGGAATTATCTGTGTGAAGCTTCTGCCACGTTTAATGTTTACAGACTGATGGTCACACAAACGTACAGGATGCCAGTGCATGTGTATACTCTCCACCGAAACGCTCTCATAATCACTTCCATGATTTTACAAATGCTGGTTTCTTCCAGTTTTGTAAGGTCTGCCATGTCTAATATGATCAAGATAGATTATGCTTTTGAGGTTGAATCACAACTAGACTGGTCCGAGACGCTGCTGACATGATAAATCTACAACACCAGAGCGAGCCGTCAATGGCACCACAGCCGAGTGGCACACAGAGCTGTCAATCACACCACAGCCGAGTGGCACACAGAGCTGTCAATCACACCACAGCCGCGTGGCACTGAGAGCTGTCAATCACATCACACCCTTTCTCATCCCATGTTCTGCCTATTGCCCCATCCTCTTCTATGTTCTAAAAAAACAAAAGGCACAATTGGCTTCAACAGTCACATGAATTGAAATACGGTTGTTTTTTGTCGGTGAAACAGGAAGAACCAGTATTCAACAGACAAAGTCTTCTCTTGTTTATCAGTTAAATGTAATATTTTTGGTCGAATATGGAATTATAATATATGGTACCTCTTTATCATAATTATGAACCAAGAGGAAAATGTTAGTTCCTTTAACTTTCCTAAACAAAAATCGTGATCATGCAACCTGGTTAAATAAGTGAAGAGACATTAAGCCAACTAACATACCTGTTTTCAAACTTTGAATTGAAAGGTTGAACCAATGGTAACAGTGACCTTCTTTTTACCCATGATACTTTGCCATCTCAAGCTTTGGTTACATACAAATTCTGGTAACTTTAGGTGATACAGAAGACATGCCTCCGACACGATGGAGGAAGTACAAACCTATAGTCCTCAAATAGTTAACCATTGGGAAATGTTTAAAACATCATCTTTACCTATCATGCTAGTATATATCTATATATTTAAATAAAATTGAACTGACATCCAAATAAATTATTTTACCTAGTTGAACAAATACCAACAAGAGGCCCAGAAGGACTATAATGCCCTTATTTCAGCAACTATGGCAATATGTTTACTATGGCAACATGTTTACTATAGCAACATATTTACTACAGCAACTCATTTACTATAGCAATATGTTTACTATGGCAACATGTTTACTATAGCAATATGTTTACTACGGCAACATATTTACTATAGCAACATATTTACTATGGCAACATATTTACTATGGCAATGTTTACTATGACAACCTATTTACTATAGCAACATATTTACTATGGCAACATATTTACTATGGCAACATATTTACTATGGCAATGTTTACTACGGCAACATATTTACTATAGCAACATATTTACTATGGCAACATATTTACTATGGCAATGTTTACTACGGCAACATATTTACTATAGCAACATATTTACTATGGCAACATATTTACTATGGCAATGTTTACTATGACAACCTATTTACTATAGCAAAATGTTTACTATAGCAATATGTTTACTATAGCAAAATGTTTACTATAGCATAATGTTTACTATGGCAACATGTTTACTATGGCAACATGTTTACTATTGCAAAATGTTTACTATAGCATAATGTTTACTATTGCAAAATGTTTACTATGGCAACATGTTAACTATAGCAACATGTTTACTATGGCAACATGTTAACTATAGCAACATGTTTACTATGGCAACATGTTAACTATAGCAACATGTTTACTGTAGCAACACGTTTACTATAGCAATATGTTTACTATAGCAACATGTTTACTATGGCAACATGTTTATACTGTTATACTGTGTAATTATATCACCACTACTCACCATCTTTCCATTCGTCCCAGTTGCGTGCCTTCTGTAACTCCTCGGGATCATCTGCTTCAATCTTGTTTTCCTTTTCCTCAGCCTCTCTCTCCCTGTCCTCATTGTCCTTGTCAGGGTCTGCTGCCCAGTCCTGCATGCTGTGTCTGTACATCACACAAGTAGGGATATAAATACTTCTGGCCTGACAAGATTGGCTAACAGAATATTGATTTCCATAAAGATTGGCTAACAGAATATTGATTTCCATAAAGATTGGCTAACAGAATATTGATTTCAATAAAGATTTGGCTAACAGAATATTGATTTCCATAAAGATTTGGCTAACAGAATATTGATTTCCATAAAGATTGGGCTAACAGAATATCGATTTCCATAAAGATTAGGCTAACAGAATATTGATTTCCATAAAGATTAGGCTAACAGAATATTGATTTCCATAAAGATTAGGCTAACAGAATATTGATTTCTATAAAGATTAGGCTAACAGAATATTGATTTCCATAAAGATTGGGCTAACAGAATATTGATTTCCATAAAGATAAGGCTAACAGAATATTGATTTACATAAAGATTAGGCTAACAGAATATTGATTTCCATAAAGATTAGGCTAACAGAATATTGATTTCCATAAAGATTAGGCTAACAGAATATTGATTTCCATAAAGATTGGGCTGACAGAATATTGATTTCCATAAAGATTAGTCTAACAGAATATTGATTATCATAAAGATTAGGCTAACAGAATATCGATTTCCATAAAGATTAGGCTAACAGAATATTGATTTACATAAAGATTAGGCTAACAGAATATCGATTTACATAAAGATTAGGCTAACAGAATATCGATTTACATAAAGATTGGGCTAACCGAATATCGATTTACATAAAGATTAGGCTAAGAGAATATTGATTTCCATAAAGATTAGGCTAACAGAATATTGATTTCCATAAAGATTAGGCTAACAGAATATTGATTTCCATAAAGATTAGTCTAGCAGAACATTGATTTCCATAAGGATTAGGCTAACAGAATATTGATTTCCATAAAGATTAGTCTAGCAGAATATTGATTTCCATAAAGATTAGGCTAACAGAATATTGATTTCTATAAAGATTTGGCTAACAGAATATTGATTTCCATAAAGATTAGGCTAACAGAATATTGATTTCCATAAAGATTAGGCTAACAGAATATTGATTTACATAAAGATTAGGCTAACAGAATATTGATTTCCATAAAGATTAGGCTAACAGAATATTGATTTCCATAAAGATTAGGCTAACAGAATATTGATTTCCATAAAGATTAGGCTACCAGAATATTGATTTCCATAAAGATTAGTCTAGCAGAACATTGATTTCCATAAGGATTAGGCTAACAGAATATTGATTTCTATAAAGATTTGGCTAACAGAATTCTGATTTCCATAAAGATTAGGCTAACAGAATATTGATTTCTATAAAAATTAGGCAAACAGAATATTGATTTCCATAAAGATTTGGTTAACAGAATATTGATTTCCATAAAGATTAGGCTTACAGAATATTGATTTCCATAAAGATTAGGCTAACAGAATATTGATTTCCATAAAGATTAGGCTAACAGAATATTGCTTTCCATATAGATTAGGCAAACAGAATATTGATTTCTATAACGATTACGCTAACAGAATAATATTTACATTCTACACTGACTGACATTCACTCGATAACCATTGTCTTGCAAACTAGAGTTATTTTTCAATAACAATACTTATGCCGTTGACAACAATACATGTGGGTGGAGCTATACAAACTACCCAGTTTCAGTCACAATTGTATTACATCACCACGACTTATGCAAACTTCATACTGTTACATTTATTGAATCGTTTTCTCGTTTGTAAGTTTTGAAATGAAATATATGTCCGCAGTTGGGGCTATATTGAACAGAAAAGTTGTATTTTAAATATTTTTCTGTAAAGGGTTCATGACTTTTCTGTTTATGAGATCAGAAATCCAGTTAACTCCAGGGTATAAAAGTGATTTGGTGAACCTTTTTTCAAATATTCTGCCTCCATGGGTGAAAGTAAAAAAATCCTGAAAAACTGAAAATAAATTAAAGTAAGAAAAAGCTGAAAAACTGGAAATAAATTTATTGACCATCCACGTGTCAAAAAACAGAATTCCGTCACAAAACGGGAAACTATCACCCATGTGCCTCGCCATACACTTACCCTGGTGGCTGAAACGTGCCATCCTTGAGCTTCTGTTCATAGAATTCCTCAATAGTTACAGTGGGAATGCTAGGATATCCCAGTCCAAACACCTGCTTCTGTATGATATCCTTTGTGATGATAAAAGGACGGATGGCCTGGAAAAATAACATATTTATCAAAGGTTAATACAGGTCATTCCTTGGTCCCTGTTCATCTGCCACCTGATCAGTGGAAGGGAGACAACTCTACTTCAGGAAAAGTGATCAATACACATGCAAGGTGATTGCCTTTTCTTGACCTTTTACCTGTCAGAAACACCAGAATAAAACCGGTGGTTATCTCCCCCTGACCTTTCACCTGTCAGTAACACCAGAATATCACCTGTCAGTAACACCAGAATATAAACTGTCAGTAACACCACAATATCACCTGTCAGTAACACCACAATATCACCTGTCAGTAACACCAGAATATCACCTGTCAGTAACACCAGAATATCACCTGTCAGTAACACCAGAATATCACCTGTCAGTAACACCAGAATATCACCTGTCAGTAACACCAGAATATCACCTGTCAGTAACACCAGATTATCACCTGTCAGTAACACCACAATATCACCTGTCAGTAACACCAGATTATCACCTGTCAGTAACACCACAATATCACCTGTCAGTAACACCACAATATCACCTGTCAGTAACACCAGAATATCACCTGTCAGTAACACCACAATATCACCTGTCAGTAACGCCAGAATATCACCTGTTAGTAACACCACAATATCACCTGTCAGTAACACCACAATATCACCTGTCAGTAACACCAGAATATCACCTGTCGGTAACACCAGAATATAAACTGTCAGTAACGCCAGAATATCACCTGTCAGTAACACCAGAATATCACCTGTCAGTAACACCACAATATCACCTGTCAGTAACGCCAGAATATCACCTGTTAGTAACACCACAATATCACCTGTCAGTAACACCACAATATCACCTGTCAGTAACACCACAATATCACCTGTCAGTAACACCAGAATATAAACTGTCAGTAACACCACAATATCACCTGTCAGTAACACCAGAATATCACCTGTCAGTAACACAGAATATCACCTGTCAGTAACACCAGAATATCACCTGTCAGTAACACCAGAATATCACCTGTCAGTAACACCACAATATCACCTGTCAGTAACACCAGAATATAACTGGTGGTTATCTCCCCCTGACCTTTCACCTGTCAGTAACACCACAATATCACCTGTCAGTAACACCACAATATCACCTGTCAGTAACACCAGAATATCACCTGTCAGTAACACCAGAATATCACCTGTCAGTAACACCACAATATCACCTGTCAGTAACACCACAATATCACCTGTCAGTAACACCACAATATCACCTGTCAGTAACACCACAATATCACCTGTCAGTAACACCACAATATCACCTGTCAGTAACACCACAATATCACCTGTCAGTAACACCACAATATCACCTGTCAGTAACACCAGAATATCACCCGTCAGTAACGCCAGAATATCACCTGTCAGTAACACCACAATATAACTGGTGGTTATCTCTCTCTGACCTTTCACCTGTCAGTAACACCAGATTATCACCTGTCAGTAACACCACAATATAACTGGTGGTTATCTCCCCCTGACCTTTCACCTGTCGGTAACACCACAATATCACCTGTCAGTAACACCACAATATCACCTGTCAGTAACACCACAATATCACCTGTCAGTAACGCCACAATATCACCTGTCAGTAACACCAGAATATAAACTGTCAGTAACACCACAATATCACCTGTCAGTAACACCACAATATCACCTGTCAGTAACACCACAATATCACCTGTCAGTAACACCACAATATCACCTGTCAGTAACGCCACAATATCACCTGTCAGTAACACCAGAATATAAACTGTCAGTAACACCACAATATCACCTGTCAGTAACACCACAATATCACCTGTCAGTAACACCACAATATCACCTGTCAGTAACACCACAATATCACCTGTCAGTAACACCAGAATATCACCTGTCAGTAACACCAGAATATCACCCGTCAGTAACGCCAGAATATCACCTGTCAGTAACACCACAATATAACTGGTGGTTATCTCTCTCTGACCTTTCACCTGTCAGTAACACCAGATTATCACCTGTCAGTAACACCACAATATAACTGGTGGTTATCTCTCCCTGACCTTTCACCTGTCAGTAACACCAGATTATCACCTGTCAGTAACACCAGAATATCACCCGTCAGTAACACCAGAATATCACCTGTCAGTAACACAGAATATCACCTGTCAGTAACACCAGATTATCACCTGTCAGTAACACCACAATATAACTGGTGGTTATCTCTCCCTGACCTTTCACCTGTCAGTAACACCAGATTATCACCTGTCAGTAACACCAGAATATCACCCGTCAGTAACACCAGAATATCACCTGTCAGTAACACAGAATATCACCTGTCAGTAACACCAGAATATCACCTGTCAGTAACGCCAGAATATCACCTGTCAGTAACACCAGAAGTACAGAGTGTCACAGAAATACATGTAAATTTATGTATTGTTGGTTATAATGTGAAGTATTGTTACAGAATTGTTCTTTTAAATCTTAACTTCTAAAATAAGATTAATTGTTTGAAAAATACAGCTTTAGTATTGCCAATCATCAATCACCAAATTTCTTAGATCTCCACACATAGGTGCTTAAAGCCTCTTAAATAAAGATTGATCACTTAAGATGTAGAAAAGCTGATTTATCACACCAGTAAATCTACGTACAGGGTACAGTTGTGGTAATAACATATCAAGGGCTGCATTTGTTTTGGAACATTTTTAAATAAGGATGTTGGACATTGGGGATAGAACTGTGTAGTGATTCTCACTAAAACCCTATAGAGCAATAGTAAGTAGTATAATATAAACTTTACTGTAAAAAACATACTGGTGGCTTCTTTTTCTGGTATTCCTCTTTCTTCTCCTCCACATCACCATGAGCATCTTCTCGAAGTTCTAACATTTGAATCTCACCTGAAAAAAAAATCATATCGAAGGCGATAAAAGATGTAAGTCTCTATTGAAGTATGATTTAAAGCCTCAATTATCATCAATTTTAGTCAAACTAACCAAAGTGAACACCTGTCTATAATTACCTCTAGTCTATAACTAAAACCTATCTACAATTACACCCAGTCTGTAATTAGTAAGACCACCTGTCTATGGCTAGCACCATCTATAACTACCACCAGTCTGTAATTAGTAAGACCACCTGTCTATGGCTAGCACCATCTATAACTACCACCAGTCTGTAATTAGTAAGACCATCTGTCTATGGCTAGCACCATCTATAACTACCTCCAGTCTGTAATTAGTAAGACCACCTGTCTATGGCTAGCACCATCTATAACTACCACCAGTCTGTAATTAGTAAGACTACCTGTCTATTGCTAGCACCATCTATATCTACCACCAGTTTGTAATAAGTAAGACCACATGTCTATGGCTAGCACCATCTATATCTACCTCCAGTCTGTAATTAGTAAGACTACCTGTCTATTGCTAGCACCATCTATAACTACCACCAGTCTGTAATTAGTAAGACTACCTGTCTAGGGCTAGCACCATCTATATCTACCACGAGTTTGTAATAAGTAAGACTACATGTCTAGGGCTAGCACCATCTATATCTACCACCAGTTTGTAATAAGTAAGACCACATGTCTATGGCTAGCACCATCTATATCTACCACCAGTTTGTAATAAGTAAGACCATCTGTCTATGGCTAGCACCATCTATAACTACCTCCAGTCTGTAATTAGTAAGACCATCTGTCTATTGCTAGCACCATCTATAACTACCTCCAGTCTGTAATTAGTAAGACCATCTGTCTAGGGCTAGCACCATCTATAACTACCTCCAGTCTGTAATTAGTAAGACCATCTGTCTATGGCTAGCACCATCTATAACTACCTCCAGTCTGTAATTAGTAAGACCACATGTCTATGGCTAGCACCATCTATAACTACCTCCAGTCTGTAATTAGTAAGACCCCCTGTCTATGGCTAGCACCATCTATAACTACCTCCAGTCTGTAATTAGTAAGACCATCTGTCTATGGCTAGCACCATCTATAACTACCTCCAGTCTGTAACTAGTAAGACCCCCTGTCTATGGCTAGCACCATCTATAACTACCACCAGTCTGTAATTAGTAAGACCACCTGTCTATTGCTAGCACCATCTATAACTACCTCCAGTCTGTAACTAGTAAGACCCCCTGTCTATGGCTAGCACCATCTATAACTACCTCCAGTCTGTAATTAGTAAGACCATCTGTCTATGGCTAGCACCAATCTATAGCTACCAACAGTTTGTATAACTATCCATTTCTGGCTAGCACCATCTATAGCTACCAACAGTCTGTATAACTAGAACACTGATACATCAGAAAGGGCCCTGCAATATGTCTGATGCTCCAATGAATATTGGTATTTTAGAGTTATAGTACAGTGATGTTAAATTTGTAAGTGTTAGAAAACAATTATAAATTAAAACAAAAAGCTTCAGCAATAATTAAGAAAACTTTTTGTATGTTTTTAATCATGTCAAAGTATTTTGTTTCCATTAGCGTTTAACTGTGTGGAATTGTCACATTCTTTTATCTAAGGAAAAAGAAAAAATCTGAAAAAATATCAAGACACAATGAACTGAATATTGTCTAATGATTCATAGTAAATATTCTTTCTTACCCATCACATAAGATCTACAAATAATTGTTTATGGTCGCTGTAGTATGTCCATAGTTGAATCACCTTGACCGTTGACCTTTGAACTTGTGACCTTGAACTATGAGTTTGATCATTGTCAGTTAACTCTTGGTTTATTTGTTCACTATTTTGCATAATCGATTAGTGAACAGTTAAAAACAGCAAAGATTCAGTATTTTCATGTTAATGTTAAAATCCAATATGGCCGCCTAATAGCCATTTTGAATCCGATTTGCATGAAATACTACAAATGTGATCTAGGATGAATGAGGAATCATCAGTTCCAATTTGATACAAATTCTTCATCTCCTGGAAACATTTTTGTGCAGAAGAAACAGCAAAGATTCAGTATTTTCATGTTAATGTTAAAATCCAATATGGCCGCCTAACAGCCATTTTGAATCCGATTTGCATGAAATACTACACATGTGATCTAGGATGCATGAGGAATCATCAGTTCCAATTTGATACAAATCCTTCATCTCCTGCAAACATTTTTGTGCAGAAGACAAAAAACAGACAGACGGACGGACGGACAGACGGACAGACGGACAGACGAATGGACAACCTGATTACTATAGGGCACCCGCATCTCTCGAAGCGGGGCCCTAACTACCCCTTTATGGCTAGCACCATCCATATAGCCACTACCAGGCTAGCAGTTAAACCCACTGTACACTTTTTGGACACTATAGTTGTCACTAGTATAAGTTCCACCGATCTATGAATACATCATACCATAACTAACTTACCATACCATACTGCCTTAACAGTTCTACCATTGTAATTAGATCAGACAAACAGGCTGTGGTTACGTTGTCTGTACCATTGTAATTAGATCAGACAAACAGGTTGAGGTTACGTTGTCTGTACTCACAGTTGATGCCCGACAGTTCTTCACACGCAATGTTCACCCACTTCTTCAATAAAGTTATGTAGTATTCTCTCTGGAGTGAACAAAGTGAGAAAAAAAATGAAAATTGAAAATTGGAATTTTGTCTTCACTCTTTGGCCCAGTTGTTCAAAGGGTGATTAGCTTAACCACTATTTAACGACACTTTTCAAACTTGAATAATTCTGTCAATATACAAGTTACAATCTTTAAATTGTATGTAAATTGACAATATTAGGCATTTGATATCTGCAAAGTTGTAATGAAATCTATGGTTTCACTTTAAAGTTAAAGGATAATTAAAATACGCACTAATCACTGATTAAGCTAATCATCTTTTGAACAACTTGGCCCTGAAGGTACAACAGGATCACATGCCAACCCTTCATCCCGACGCTCTGGTATCTTGTTTTGAGGTCAGATGCACTGCTTAGTCACAATGTACTGTATCATGATTGGTTTTTCCCAATTTTGTGGAATACTGTAGTCTTCACTCACAGCCTTGAAGAATGACTGCTAACAATGTACTCCATCTCATGTGATCCCATTGTACCTCCAGGAGCGAAGACAGAATTACAATACATTTCAGCTTACAAGTAATTAAGTCTCATTTGATTTCTTAATTATTATCCATGGTGTTTATAGTCTCTGAACTGTCATCTGGAAATGACTTTCATTGAAATTTTTTGGAATTTTGATTATTCTATATCAATTCCCGCCCACATTTTACAGAAATCTCCAAAAAGTTAGCTGATATTTCATTGATGAAAGTTGAAGAAACTGCCATCATTCAAGGGGAGTAACTCTTGAACTTCATCATGAGCACCTCTAACATAAAAATTAAATAGTAAATTGTTAAAGAGTTCAGTTTATTATTAAGCAAATTATTTAAAACAAATTTTTAATATAAAATTCACTTATGAGATGTCGCATGCATACAAAATTAAATGATGAAAATGATTCTGGCAGCTGTTTTTAGAGACAATGGGACAATCACATTTGCTATAAACTTCACACATTGATTGTCTATGTACTGCAGTGAGCTTGTGGCCAAGTGATACTGTGAATATTTGTTTTTACTTTCCCCAAAAAAAGTGCATATGATTTATGAGATACCTGTTCTCCGAGCTTTTTTGAAAATCATATGATTAAATGCCTCTGGGAAATAAACACTTTACAGAGTAAACAACATAAGTACCCTGTAAACAACATAAGTACCCTTTAAACAACATAAGTACCCTGTAAACAACATAAGTACCCTGTAAACAACATAAGTACCCTGTAAACAACATAAGTACCCGGAGGTGACAGACAGGATACTTCAGAAATCTCGAAACCACGTTACCAAGTACTGACTTTGACCTCATCTTCCATATGTTCTTTGTACTGACCTTGACCTCATTGTCCACATGTTTTTTGTACTGACCTTGACCTTACTGTCCACATGCTATTTGTACTGACCTTGACCTTACCGTCCACATGTTCTTTATACTGACCTTGACCTTACCGTCCACATGTTCTTTATACTGACCTTGACGTCTTCGTCCACATGTTCTTTGTCGATGTAAAGTTTAAGGTCGGCCAGTTTGGCCTCCAGCTCCTTCTGTTCTTTGAACATCCGTATCTTACTTTCTCTTTCCCTTATCATCTTTGTCATATCTGGGGGACTGTAAAGAAAATGTGGAAAATTTATTACCTGGAAATTATTGTTTTCCCAACACAAGGGTTTCATATGGGACTACCAGGGCCTTGCCTGAGACTACCAGGGTCTCAATTGGGACTACCAAGGCTAAGCCTGAGACTACAAGGTTTGGGCCTGAATCTTATGAGGGTCAGGTGTTAAATATCACAGCCTAGCCCGAGAATATTAAAGCCTTTCCTAAGACTACAATGGTCTAGCCTGAGACTACAATGGTCTAGCCTGAGACTACAATGGTCAAGACTGAGAATACAATGGTCTAGCCTGAGAATACAATGGTCTAACCTGAGACTACAATGGTCTAGCCTGAGAATACAATGGTCTAGCCTGAGACTACAATGGTCTAGCCTGAGACTACAATGGTCTAGCCTGAGACTACAATGGTCTAGCCTGAGACTACAAGGACCTAGCCTGAGACTACAATGGCCTAGCCTGAGAATACAAGGGCCTAGCCTGAGACTACAATGGTCTAGCCTGAGACTACAATGGTCTAGTCTGAGACTACAAGGGTCTAGCCTGAGACTACAAGGGCCTAGCCTGAGACTACAATGGTCTAGCCTGAGACTACAATGGTCTAGTCTGAGACTACAAGGGCCTAGTCTGAGTCTACAATGGTCTAGCCTGAGACTACAATGGTCTGGCCTGAGACTACAATGGTCTAGCCTGAGACTACAAGTGTCTAGTCTGAGACTACAATGGTCTAGCCTGAGACTACAATGGTCTAGCCTGAGACTACAATGGTCTAGCCTGAGACTACAATGGTCTAGTCTGAGACTACAAGGGCCTAGTCTGAGTCTACAATGGTCTAGCCTGAGACTACAATGGTCTGGCCTGAGACTACAATGGTCTAGAATGAGACTACAAGTGTCTAGTCTGAGACTACAATGGTCTAGCCTGAGACTACAAGGGTCTAGTCTGAGACTACAATGGTCTAGTCTGAGACTACAATGGTCTAGTCTGAGACTACAAGGGCCTTGTCTGAGACTACAATGGTCTAGCCTGAGACTACAATGGTCTAGCCTGAGACTACAATGGTCTAGCCTGAGACTACAATGGTCTAGCCTGAGACTACAATGGTCTAGCCTGAGACTACAATGGTCTAGCCTGAGACTACAATGGTCTAGCTTGAGACTACAAGGGCCTATTCTGAGACTACAATGGTCTAGTCTGAGACTACAATGGTCTAGCCTGAGACTACAATGGTCTAGTCTGAGACTACAATGGTCTAGCCTGAGACTACAATGGTCTAGCCTGAGACTACAAGGGCCTAGTCTGAGACTACAATGGTCTAGCCTGAGACTACAATTGTCTAGCCTGAGACTACAATGGTCTAGCCTGAGACTACAATGGTCTAGCATGAGACTACAATGGTCTAGCCTGAGACTACAATGGTCTAGCCGGAGACTACAATGGTCTAGCCTGAGAATACAATGGTCTAGCCTGAGACTACAATGGTCTAGCCTGAGACTACAATGGTCTAGCCTGAGATTACAATGGCCTAGCCTGAGACTACAAGGGCCTAGCCTGAGACTACAAGGGCCTAGTCTGAGTCTACATCGGCATAGCATGATACTGCAACAACCTAGCCTGACATCACATTGGCCTAGCCAGAAACTATACCAGCCTAGCATGAGACTATGGGGCCTAGACAGAGACTACCAGGTCCTTGCCTGACACTACAACTACTTAGACTGAGACTACTAGGGTCTACCTTTCCTTCTCATTACTGGGTACCTACCCTTGTTGTTACTGTGTACCTACCCTTGTCTTAGAGGCACTATTCCTGTTTCTTCTGTTTCTTCATTGTCATCATCATCCAGGTGAATGTTCACTTTTGCCACATTATAAGTCTTGCTCTGACGCAGGAAGTCCTCGTAATATGCCTAAACGTGTAAAGGGTATACTTTTACTTCCTAGTATACGAATTACAAAAGCAACAAAACAAATACAAAGTATTATAATCTAAATAAAGAAGTTCCAGAAGGACTTTGGTACCCACCACTGAAGTTTAGTAAATTGATGGAACCTTATAAAAAGTTCAAAGTCAATTTGTATGAAGAAACTTGATAATTCTCCAATGCCAAAACCTAATGAACTACTGGTGTTGGTAGGACTTTGGGCTTCTGGGAACTTCATCAGCTTATAACACACTAAGGCTGATGCTGATATTTGACCTGAATCACTGGTCAGTGCTGACATTTGCCCTAAACACATTACCTTTCAAAACAAAAGGCCCATAGGGCCTGTCTCATTCACCTGCAAACAGCTGTATCGGAACATTCGTGAGTTTTCTATATTTCCCCTTTTGACCATGCCCCTCAGGCCCATGAAGATCAGACTTAACATTACCAATTATATAAAATTGAATTCCTTTCACCTAATGACGCTTCAGGTCAAAATTGGTCAACTGGTTTATGGGATTTAATTATTAGGAAAGTTAATGGACAAATGACAGACTATCCTTCTGATGGTGGTTAACAATTATGCTATATTTCATCCCTCGACTACAACAGGTTACACAGTTGATTACTTGCAGAGGCAAAACATATGCATTTCGGACACACATACAGACAGAATGATCATTAAAAGGCATCCCCCACAATGTGGCTGGGAATCAATCATAAGGTATCTGTCTATTCTGATATATACTGACCTTGCCAGTTCTTACAAGCTGAAGTCTGTTCTTTGTGACTCTTTTCTGTACAAAATATCCCATGAAGGCTGGAAGAAGCATATACCTGAAAATATTCGAAACATACCATATCAATTATACCTGTTAATTACAACCTTCCTGGCTCTACCATACCTCTCAGCACAGAGGATGAGGGTGGGGAACACCTTTCCCTAATAATTCCAACATTGATTTTCTGGTCAATGTATGATCAACTGGTCAAAAGACGTTGGCTTTAAAAGACTTGGGCACTCCAAAACAAATCTAGGACTTACACATTACAATCTATGCCCTGGTCCTAAGGCCCCGGGGTGCTTCAAATCTTTGTTTGGGGATATTCGCGCGACCGTGTATGTATTAAAGAACCTCGGTGATGACCCCAAGGGAAAAGCTAAAACCTATGGAGGATATCTGTATCATATGTCCATTTTCTCTTTGTTGTAATCTTTTGGAGCTCATTGTGTATCAAAGAACGATACAACTTCATGAAGAAAAAGGTCAGCTAAGTCACGAGGGGCAGTAACAAGGAACAATTCGGAATTGAATGAACAGTTTTAACGTATTACAGTGAATTTTAACGGCTGAATAAGCTGCATAATTTAACATTCATTTCACTTCAAATCACATCATTTTTGAGACATTATGACATGTACTACCCTAAAATCTTGATAATAAGCCACGGCTTATTTTCATTCTTGGTAAGGAATCCCAGGCTTATTTTCAAAGATCGTCATATTTTCAAAGTAATTTATCCCATAAGGAAAGTAAGGCTTATTTATGAGACTTACAGTTTTCAAGAAATAGACAGTTGTACACACCAAACTTAAACATTTAGCCAATCCTCTGATACTTCACCTGTACACAACTAAATAATTCTACCTGTCCTCTGATACTTCACCTGTACACAACACAACTAAATAATTCTACCTGTCCTCTGATACTTCACCTGTACACAACTAAATCATTCTACCTGACCTCTGATACTTCACCTGTACCAAACTAAATAAATCTACCTGTCCTCTGATACTTCACCTGTACACAACTAAATAATTCTACCTGTCCTCTGATACTTCACCTGTACACAACTAAATAAATCTACCTGTCCTCTGATACTTCACCTGTACCAAACTAAATCATTCTACCTGACCTCTGATACTTCACCTGTACACAACACAACTAAATCATTCTACCTGTCCTCTGATACTTCACCTGTACACAACTAAATCATTCTACCTGTCCTCTGTCTGATACTTCACCTCAGTTCTTTGGTGGTCACCTCCTCTATTGACTCATTGCCGCTAAACAAAGCGAGATCATTCACCATCTTTATTGCCTTTTCTCCATCTGCTAAACCTTTAATGGCTTGTTTCTGGAATTATACAAAATTTTATCTTATCAATAATTATGACAGTAATTGACACTCTCGCCATTCTTAATACAGGTATATATAGGTGTAGGGTTTGAATGAGATGGCTTTACGCAATACGGATGTAAATGTTACCGAACAGCATTCATTCCAGCATGAATGTTACAAAAATCCAGTTCAATCCTTAGATTTTGATTTTTACTGTAGAATAATTGTTTACTTCTCGTTTTCTTGAATAATTAATTTGTTAACTACATTTGTTTTGTGCTGTTCCATACAGCAATAAAACTTATATATAATTAATTTGTTAAATACATTTGTTTTTGTGCTGTTTCCATATAGCAATAAAACTTATATATAATTAATTTGTTAACTACATTTGTTTTTGTGCTGTTTCCATATAGCAATAAAACTTATATATAATGAATTTGTTAACTAAATTTGTTTTTGTGCTGTTTCCATATAGCAATAAAACTTATATATAATTAATTTGTTAACTACATTTGTTTTTGTGCTGTTTCTATATAGCAATAAAACTTATATATAATGAATTTGTTAACTACATTTGTTTTTGTGCTGTTTCCATATAGCAATAAAACTTATATATAATGAATTTGTTAACTACATTTGTTTTTGTGCTGTTTCCATATAGCAATAAAACTTATATATCTGTGGGATATAGTAGTTATTTTATGCCACCATGAGACCAGAAGTCTCCCAGTATATTTCCCGGCATGTTTCACCAGTCTTCATCCTCAGAGATTGTAATGCTCTGATCGAGCATTAAAGAAATCACAGACTGTGACATTATTCTCATTCCATTGTCTGTGGCCGTCCCTGTAGTGAAAGTAGAGTTAGAACCGCTGGTGTTGTGTTCTGTGGCGAACACATTTTTAAAGGGAAGTGTAGTGTGACAGATTTTAATTGTGCAGAGGATTAAGGCCACCTTCTAGCTTTGAGCTAGAGGGAATTTCCTTTAACTCAATGCTAGAGCGTCCAACTAGGAACCTGGAGATCCAAGGTTAAAAATCCTCGGTTGAAGCACACTATTCTCTTTCCTGTTACAAATTGTGTCTGCAGCCCTCCCTGTACATGAGTAGTGACAGTAGAGTTAGAACCTCAAGTGTGAACACATTAAAAAACGGGGTATAAAGTGGCTAATTTTAATTGTACATAGGATTTAGGCCATCTACAACCTTCAAGCTTCACTTGTTCGATGTTTCTGTGCAAGTTACATTTATTTAGGCATGAAAAATTATACAAATACAAATTAATTTCATTTGAATGCAGGAAAGTTCTGAAAACAGATAAAATACTTCCGGTCTACAGGGATAATTCTGACTCTTAAAACCTATGGGAGAATTTGAGGGATTTTGTGGGATCAGCAAAATATCTTTGAGATTTTCTATATAAAGTAATACAATTTTGAATTTTCAATGAGATTTTCAGGAAAATATGGGTAAAAATCTCCAAATCTCGCCCCAAAGTGATCCCTGGGTCTGTATGACCTTTATATGCTTTAGGACTCACACAACTAAATAATTTACTATATGTTATTACTAAGCTTTAGAGCTAATAACTTTAATATTTGAAGTTCAACACTAGTGACAACTGCCTGGATTCACAGATACATACATGGCAAAGACTTCAAATGACATTTTATCAGAAGTTTCGTGGCATTTTAGCTCGCTACGGGCGTCTGCTTCGGACAACTGGAAATTTACATATCAAACCAGTGAAAGGGGACGGGAACACCCTCTGACTTTTGACCCCATATCAATCCGCCATCACATATCAAAATCTACCAAAAGTATACATTTTTGTAAAGTTAAATATCTATAGATTTCATTCAATGCAGAATATGTCAACAATTACCTATTTAGATTATTCAGAATCACTGTACTTAGCCGGAACAAATTTTCGGTAGGGACTACAAACGTATGAAACACTTCGTGATAGGCTGATTTAGTTGTGTGATTCCTTTATTACGATGCTAGAGTTACTGCGAGGGGATTGTTACATCAAGTTTCTAAGTAGCCAATGATTCCATTAATCATCTTTCATCAAAGTGTTACTAGATTCTATTTTTTTTTATAAATTTATGCGACTTGGACAGAAAAAAATGGAAAAGATGAGCTAGTTTAAACATTAGGTCTAAAGTGATTTTAGCTAATTTTGGTAACAAATCTATACCCTGCTAGGTATATAATAGGCCGATTTGTATATATTATACGAAAGTCTGTGGTTTTTCCCGACCTGTTTATGAAAACATAACATTTTACATAGTCAATTACATATAGTAGTATAAGGAAAAGTGATACCCACAGCACGCCTCAAGCTTGTAAGGTATTTAACTTAATCAATGCACACCTTTTATATACCAGGTATATGCCTGGTTGGAACAACTGCCTTACTGGTTCTGGATTTTTACTAATATAGCTCTAAACTAATTTTTTTTCAAAACTCTCCGACATGTGCAGAAAATAAAGCCAAAGAGATCGAACGATATAAATAGCCATGACTGTCATAAACATAAAATTATTTGTTTATATTTGTAATGCTGATCTGAGTTTCCCCTGGCCCTAAAACCAGACTTTGACCTTCTGACAGATAAATAGAAACGTAAGTTCATCTTTCAAAATGTCTAGGCCTGGACTAAAGTGTCAGGGCCGGGGGATCACCTGGCTATAGTTCACTCTGTGATAACAGGGTGGTGTTTTTTTTAGAGGGGGGGGGGTGAATCATCCAAAACGATTGTGGGATTCATATAATGTATCAACTGTAATTCTATCAGTCACGACTTACTTGAACAGGATATGACTTTGTCTCCTCTTGTGTTTTCTCTAAGAACTCCCATGCTTTCCAAATATTTTCAAATAAATCAGGTAGCCTTTCGGCTCCTGTGTCTGCTTCTCCCTCGGCCATACCGTACCGGATAGTAGTATAGTATTTTGTCAGCGTCGATGAGACGTTTTGCAGAAAGCTTGAAAATATACGATAAGTTCTAAAGCGCTATTTCAACGCCGACCAGAATAATCATGGCGACCTCAATGACTTCCCGACAGATATTTCGTCAGCTTTCAAGGGAATTTCAGCTTATACACCCAAAAGTATGGATATCTGATGAGTGTACTCTTATCAGATAGTTTTGTGCAATATTTAATTACAATTTCAACCATTATAAGCAATTGCCAGATCCACAATAGTCGCCACGTCCTTCAATATTATCGCAACCACTGAACCAGCAACCCTCTTACAGCTGTACATGTGTTATGACATAAGATTATGTTATCAGATGGGGGAAAACCGCAATTCGGCATATAATACATGTACACCAATGCAATCGGTCTATATATATAATACGCTGATTTGTTACTAAAAATAGCCAAAGTCACTTCAGGCTTCACTTTTTCAGTGTTTCTTTACTAGTCGCATTTATTTAGTCATGAAACATTATATGGAAATGCAAAAATTAATTTTATTTGCGTGCAGGAAAGTAACGAAAACAGATGCAACACTTTCAGTCTATATGGCCTATGTTACGATGGTAGAGTTACTACAGCGGCGATTGTTACATCAAATTTCTAAGTAGCAAATGATTCCATTAAACATCTTTCAGCAAAATATTGTTTATTTTGTCATAAATTAATGCGACTTGGACAGAAAAAATGAAAAAGATGAGTTTAAAGTGATTTGAGCTATTTTTAGTCACAAATTCGTACCCCAATTCGTGTATTATACGCAGATTTGCGGTTTTCCCCGACCTGGTTATAAGAATATATGTTATCAGTTCAATTCTTTATCCGGTTGATTTCATTCACTGATAAAGATAATTATTGATTTTGACACATAATTCCACATGTAAAGCAATTTAAGAAAGGTAAATACTATCATAATAGGTCATAATGATATTAATCCAACATCTGGGTAACAATTATCCATTTTAATGGAAAATATTGGAGGCAGGCTAAAAGCCTTTAAGTCCATATCACGATATATACAAAATAAAATGTCACTGGCAAAGTTATACATGAAATACATATACTCATTAAAATCATTTCTCAGTTATCATTACAGATATTGTCCTTGATGTGATCATCTAGCAATATCTCAAAATCTCTAGTACCAACGTAGTTTCCACATTTTAGTAATAATTTTATCACCCATGGGTAGTTAGGTGAAATAAAAACACCAAAGGTCTTTAAACACTTAAAACGAGTGTCATTCTTTCCACTCAGTCTAATAAATCATACAACAAGGTGTATTTGTCTTTCAAAAAATTCCTCAATACAAGTATTAAAATTGTTACTGAAATGGTTATACAGTATATCGTTGATACCCAAATGCAGGATTATTACCCAGGCATGTACTTATGCTCAACCTGATAAGTTTTGCTAGAGCTACAGTTGTGTAAAGTAAAATTTTTAAAGGTTACATCAGCTGTTTAGCTGTCCATGCATTTTTAGTGCCATACCAATATACTACAGTACTGAAACTAGTTCCCAATCAAAACCAGCTCAAAATTATGACACAGGCATTGGCAACCCTGTGTTGAGCATCTTAAAAATGTGTACAAAACTATTGATGGCTACACGAGTTCCCAAACCTTCATACAAGGAATGTGCATAAATTATACTCATTTTTATTCTAACTTAAACTAAAGACTTTTTTTGTGAAATTACAGATAAAACTTGATGATGTACCTGCGTTCAAACATATGACAAATGAGTTCAAAAAGTTCCAGACCACAGGAAAGCTTTTGTGTCGAGCAGAAAATGAGGTCCAGTATGTTGCAGATACTTACAGATGTATGTTGGAGAGCACCAGGAAACATGAGGTAATTTTTAACTGAATCCTTCTCAGCATCCTCTTTCCTATCACCCTTCAATAACTTCTCTTCCCCTACCTCATCCTTCCTCCTCCTGTACCCCCTCTGTCCTCCCCCCCCCCACCCCCACCCCCACCCACCATTCTACTTCCTCCCCTATGTCTTCTACCATCTCTCAACTTTATCCTTCCTCCTCCCTTTCCCCTTTGTCCTCTCCCCCCATTCTTCTTCCTCCCCTATGTCTTCTACCATCTCTTAACTTTATCCTTCCTCCTCCCTTTCCCCTCTATCCTCTTCCCCCATTCTTCTTCCTCCCCTTCCTCTTTTTTCCTCCCTTAACTTCATCCTTCAGTTCTTCCTCCTCTACCTCTTCGGTCCTGTCCACCCTCAAACTTAAGCTTCCTCCTCATCTACCTCTTTTTTCCTCTCCCAATTTTATCTTTCCTCCAACCGTACCTCTTCCTTTATTCCTCCTCTTCAACTTAAAGGCCCAATATACGTATCTTCAGGGAAATTTTCGTGATTCCAAAAAATTCTGGAAAAAAAAAACCCAGTTGATAACCATGCAAAAATAAGCCTAAAACGAAGTAAACCTGAGCGGTAACTAATAAGAAACTCTTGACAAAAAAATCTAAAAAATTGAAAATAATTCAGGTGGGGCCCACTTCAACAACAAACCGAAGGTAGAACACGGTTCGAAATGGATGCATGTTTACAAATAGCGTGTTTCAACTGCTGCTGTACCGGAAACTGCGTAAGAATACATCTTGAATATTGCTGATATCAGTTAATCTTAACTAAATCTATAAATATAATAAGTTATTAGGCTTGATTTTTGCTTCAAGTTTTGCCGAAAGTTACGTATATTGGGCCTTTAAGCGGTGTCAATTCAACTCCAACTTTCACTTTTTGTGTTTGATTTTTATTTAACTTCTGCTCACCTTTTTCACACATTGTATATTTGACTTTACTATAGACTAAGTGTCAATGAACCACCAAATATTGGAACAATAATAACCAAGTACACACTATTCATTTCCTTACATGTATTTTGTTACTGGTGAAATGTTTAATGGTAATTGTTATCCTTCCAAACAAATTATGTCACCATGATATGTGGTTAATGATTGATTTTTTTTAAAGGAATTGATGAAGATTTATGGCGGGAAAGGAGACAGGAGTACAGAAGAAAGTGCAAATCTAGTAGGACTGAATCTGCCCAAATGTTAACATATATGGCTTTCGTATGAATTTGATGATGGACATTATATTTCTGGGGATATGAATAGAACTCATCTTGCCAGCAACAAGTGGACACGTGTGAAATACTAAACTTTAATGATGATTGACTGGTTAAAAACAGTAATTTTTGACCCTAGCCAAACCAGAGCTGAGAGGTTGAAATTTAAGTCACTTTACAGAGAAATATGATATTATAAGTATATGTTATTGTATTGTTCAGTACAACTATAAAATGTGTGTGTTAGGATTTGTAAATATTGTTACGTTTTTGTCACCTGTTGACTGATCCCACCGCTGCCACCAGTGTTACGTATTTGTCACCTGTTGACTGAGACCACCGCTGCCACCAGTGTTACGTTTTGGTAAACTGATTACTTATCCCATGCGTTACCACCAGTGTATGCCTTATTATTTATTCCGTACTGGTTACACCAGTGTTACACTCCTCATTCATTACTGTAATTACTGATGTTTCTGTTCCCAAATTTCCGCTGCCACCAGTTCAAATTTATTGAACAACACAATATGTACATTTGTATTTACATTTTATTTACAACATATTCAAGTATTTTAATCCGTCATGAACTACACAAGTCTGCCTCTCAGTGTAAACTCTATTTCTCGTTTCCACACTAATCTCCAATGGTGAACTAAAGAACTATACACACTGTACCTAAAACTTCAGCTGAACAACTATTCTAACTAACTCTCTAACTTTCCTCCGTATCTAAGTCCAATGACTCTGTTCACAACTCCTCTCAATATCTAATTCAACGTTCTCTGTAACGCTTCTAATCGACCCTAAGATAGCTCATCTTGGTCTCCTCAACTTTATCCTGCAGACCCCTTTTCCCCACTCTCTATCTCTACACTCTCCTTTCTTGGTCCAAAACCTGCTACATTAAAACTGTTGATACCTTAACAGAATCCTGCTACATTAAAACTGTTGATACCTCAACAGAATCCTGCTACATTAAAACTGTTGATAACTCAACAGAATCCTGCTAAATTTGACCTCCACACTTCTAGGATAAACTGGCTTAAATCCTGCTAAATGACCCCACGGTCAGCACAGCATCAACCAGAGGCACAAATACTATGTCACTGACTGGACTCACCTCAACATAGACTACAGACGGTCACACTAATCTACAGTTCCCCAATTTTGTCATCAGCATAATTATCTACGGCTACTTAGCAACTATCTTCAAATAAAACTCTGACGGCTGACCATGAGCCGAGGCTAGTAAACACATAACAAACTATCACTACAATTTAAACAATTAAACGGCTAATAAATGCATAACACTATGTTGATACTAGATTAATACTACAATATACAAATGGAAATACTGATGCATTTTCTGTAGTTTGTGTGTTACCTGAAAAGGCCACATATATTGCTCCAGTCCATGCCAGTTCCCTCAGGCTTATCAAAGTTGACCGTCATTTATTGCTTCCTTATTGAACGTCCTTGCTTGGGATTGCTCTTCAGGTGTGAAGGTTTAAGAGCAAGGTCACTGTTACTATAAGTAAAATGCATGTGTGAACAAAGGTTTCTGTGTGCTAACTTAAGTTCCCTTAGACCTCTATGAATCATGTTATTATACCCCTGCCATGAAATGTCTGGGTCATACAGCCTTGATTATCATATTGCCATTGAAGATCAATATGACTATTGGGATTGGGATTGTAAATTTTGTAGATATACAGCCATTGACGAGGCCCTTGCTGTGCTGTCAGTGTTCCTCTAGTTCAAGCTTGGTTGGGGTCAATTTTGTGAGATATACAGCCATTGACGAGGCCCTTGTTGTGTTGTCAGTGTTCCTCTAGTTCAAGCTTGGTTGGGTACAATTTTGTGAGATATACAGCCATTGACGAGGCCCTTGCTGTGCTGTCAGTGTTCCTCTAGTTCAAGCTTAGTTTTGGTTAATTTTGTGAGATATACTCCCATTGACGAGGCCCTTGCTGTGCTGTCAGTGTTCCTCTAGTTCAAGCTTGGTTGGGGTCAATTTTGTGAGATATACAGCCTTAGACAAGGCCCCTGTGCTGTCAGTGTTCCTCTAGTTCAAGCTTGGTTGGGGTTAATTTTGTGAGATATACAGCCATTGACGAGGCCCTTGCTGTGCTGTCAGTGTTCCTCTAGTTCAAGCTTAGTTTTGGTTAATTTTGTGAGATATACAGCCATTGACGAGGCCCTTGCTGTGCTGTCAGTGTTCCTCTAGTTCAAGCTTGGTTGGGGTCAATTTTGTGAGATATACAGCCATTGACGAGGCCCTTGCTGTGCTGTCAGTGTTCCTCTAGTTCAAGCTTGGTTGGGGTCAATTTTGTGAGATATACAGCCTTAGACAAGGCACTTGCTGTGCTGTCAGTGTTCCTCTAGTTCAAGCTTGGTTGGGGTCAATTTTGTGAAATATACAGCCATTGACGAGGCCCTTGCTGTGCTGTCAGTGTTCCTCTAGTTCAAGCTTGGTTGGGGTCAATTTTGTGAGATATACAGCCATTGACGAGGCCCTTGCTGTGCTGTCAGTGTTCCTCTAGTTCAAGCTTAGTTTTGGTTAATTTTGTGAGATATACAGCCATTGACGAGGCCCTTGCTGTGCTGTCAGTGTTCCTCTAGTTCAAGCTTGGTTGGGGTCAATTTTGTGAGATATACAGCCATTGACGAGGCCCTTGCTGTGCTGTCAGTGTTCCTCTAGTTCAAGCTTGGTTGGGGTCAATTTTGTGAGATATACAGCCTTAGACAAGGCACTTGCTGTGCTGTCAGTGTTCCTCTAGTTCAAGCTTAGTTGGGGTTAATTTTGTGAGATATACAGCCTTAGACAAGGCCCTTGTACTGTCAGTGTTCCTCTAGTTCAAGCTTGGTTGGGGTTAATTTTGTGAGATATGCAGTCTTAGACAAGGCCCTTGTGCTGTCAGTGTTCCTCTAGTTCAAGCTTGGTTGGGGTTAATTTTTTGAGATATACAGCCTTAGACAAGGCCCTTGCTGTGCTGTCAGTGTTCCTCTAGTTCAAGCTTGGTTGGGGTTAATTTTGTGAGATATACAGCCATTGACAAGGCCCTTGCTGTGCTGTCAGTGTTCCTCTAGTTCAAACTTGGTTGGGGTTAATTTTGTGAGATATACAGCCTTAGACAAGGCCCTTGCTGTGCTGTCAGTGTTCCTCTAGTTCAAGCTGGGTTTGGGTTAATTTTGTGAGATATACAGCCTTAGACAAGGCCCTTGTACTGTCAGTGTTCCTCTAGTTCAAGCTTGGTTGGGGTTAATTTTGTGAGATATACAGCCTTAGACAAGGCCCTTGCTGTGCTGTCAGTGTTCCTCTAGTTCAAGCTGGGTTTGGGTTAATTTTTTGAGATATACAGCCTTAGACAAGGCCCTTGTACTGTCAGTGTTCCTCTCGTTCAAGCTTGGTTGGGGTTAATTTTGTGAGACATACAGCCTTAGACAAAGCCCTTGCTGTGCTGTCAGTGTTCCTCTAGTTCAAGCTGGGTTTGGGTTAATTTTTTTAGATATACAGCCTTAGACAAGGCCCTTGTGCTGTCAGTGTTCCTTTAGTTCAAGCTTGGTTGGGGTTAATGTTTTGAGATATACGGCCTTAGACAAGGCCCTTGTGCTGTCAGTGTTCCTTTAGTTCAAGCTTGGTTGGGGTTAATGTTTTGAGATATACGGCCTTAGACAAGGCCCTTGTGCTGTCAGTGTTCCTCTAGTTCAAGCTTGGTTGGGGTTAGTTTTTTTAGATATACAGCCTTAACTTGACTGGTAAGAACTGGATTGACTAAGAGGGCATTAACTTGACTCATGGATTTTAACATATGTTGGGTTTACATGTATATAGTTCAGATATCACGCGATTCGTAGAATTTAAGCTTTTTTCGGAGCGGGAAGGGAAAAATGACATAGGTCAAAGGTCACAGAATAGTGGCAGCAATAGGCGCAAAAACTATTCGTAGTTTTAGCGCTAAACACAAAAATCTCAATTTTTTCGGAAACGTTTTGGTAGATTTACCCACTCATAAGTTTGTTTTAAGATAAGATATGTTATAGGAATAACTGAAATACATTTTCTGGCTTAACTTGCAGATCTTCTGGCAGTCTATGATGTATTTTACACTACCTGTGATCATATATTATACACCCAACATATGTTAAAATCCATGAGTCAAGAAAGATAACTCATACGCATTTACTAGTTGCTAGTTTCCCAGTTCAGTATGACGTAACTGATGCATTTGTTCTTGCTATAATTAACTGTGATTAATAAAGAAAACAGGTGTTTGTACATAAGTAAAGTTAATTAAATTTTAATTTATTGTTAATAAAGTTAATTAATTTGTTATTAATTAAATTTGTAACTAATTATTAATCACAGTTAATTGTAGCAAGTTGTGCTGCAGAAACCAAAGTGTGGACTCAAAAAGGTAGGTTTGTACATAATTAAAGTTAATTAATCACAGTTAATTATAGCAAGTTATGCTGCGGAAACATATTTAGTGATTGGTTGTCAAGAGTTTTTACATACATTAAAATGTGGCGCAGTTTACAGGTGTTATCAGTGACCTTGACCTTAGAACATGGGTTAAAGCATGAGGTGGGGCATCCGTGTTTTACAAACACGTTTCTAGTTTCACTTTCTCTCCTCCTTTGTAATACTCTTATAAGCCGCCAACCGTCCAAATATTTAGTGGGCCAGAGAGTCGGAACCCTTCGGACTATAAAGCGTCATCTGTTTTGTCTGTAAACTAGCAACTGCTCAAATAAGCATAGTTTTGGCTTGTTGGCCTTTCAATATGATTTTAACCGGTCATGCGACGATGCTGTTTATTAAACTGGCACTATAGTTGTTCCTCCATCAGAACTTTAAAACTACAATTTTCCAATTCATTCCGCCAAAATGTCGAATTAAATAGGCCATATCAAAAGGCCTAGGCGCTCCGACATTTATCTTTGGCAGTTCGGATTGACATAACTGATTTTTGCCGAAACATGTATCTTCTCTTCTTCTTTTATGGAAATGGGTGCGAAAATTTGCTGTCCAAACGGTTTGCGGACGATATCGAATTGTATTTAAAAACTTAATCAAGTAACCGGAAAGGGGGCTGGGTAATGCAAGTGTTGTAGCCATTGAAACTGCAACGCATAGCAACTAAACAAGAAAAACAAAATGGCACAACCACAGCTCACATGGTTTCTTCCCATGACCGAAGGCACGATCAAGATCCGGCCCAGGATTGTGGGCACGAACCCGATAGAAACGCCGAACCCAACGGTAACCAGTATCACTGTCCACATATCGCAAGCCCCACTTGGAACACGGGACCTGGTCAAAAACGCTGGTTCGACTGAACGCAAGACCCCCACCACACTGAGGACCACGAGCGCAACCATCAACGATACATCACCATTCACTTTACATTACAGTTGAAACTCCAGTTCGTTCAGCAGGAATATTAAATTCTGACCTTACTGAAAGTATGATTCTATCTAAGAAACGTGCTTAAGGAAACCATTTACTTATGAACAATACCCAAATACAGCAAGTCAGAAGTCATGTTCACCTTGGTCTAACTATTGAAGAGAACTGCTCGTGGCAGCTGCATGTTGATATCATACTTGCCAAAGTATGGAAAAGAATTGATATTCAAAGATCGCGAAAGTTCCAATTAGATAGAAAATCTCTTGAAAGTATGTATTTTTCTTATATCAGACCAATCTTGGAATATGCTGATATTGTGTTGGGGAACTTTAACCATCAGCAAACTCTAGATCTAGAAAAAGTACAAACTGAAGCAGCTCGCATTGTGACAGGTGTAACGAAGTCAGCATCTTCACAGTCTTAAGCAAATGAAACAAAATGGGATTATTTGTCATGCAGACGATACAAACATAGAATGCGGACCATGTACAATATTGTCCATGGACTAGCTCCTTCATATTTAAAAAATCTTCTGCCCCCAGTGACTGGTTACTCCCAAGGCTATAACTTAAGCACAAACTTGGATATGCCCCCCCCCCCCTACAGCCATTCGTGAGTGGAACTTGATACCAGATCATATTAGAAATAATCCAGTTAAGTCTCTCTTTCTGTCTTATCTTAATAGAAACAAATCCAACACACCCTATCATTATTACTTTGGCCGACGACGTGCCCAGGTACTTCATACAATGCTCTGTCTCGAGTGTAGTTCACTAAACCATCATTTGTATATTAATCATGTTTCAGAGAGCAGTTGATGTTCATGTGGTTGTATAGGGACCTCCTTTCATTATTTTTTATGAATTTAGGAATTATAACACAATCAGGGCTGAAGCACTAGCAAGGGTAGGGATGAACAAAGACATCAGGAAATTGTTATATGGCGATCCAAACTTGTCAGATGATGAAAATAACGATAGTTTTAATCATGTGCAAAATTGTATTATTAAAACAGGCAGATTTTAACTATCATACGGGTTTCATATCAACTTCCTCATCAAATAACCTGCCCACCCCCCCCACCCCCCTCTCTCTCTCTCTTTCTCTCTCTCATCATCACTTCATCCACATCTACTACTACCCCCGGGATACGTCATCAATTCATCCACATCTACCACTACCCCCGGGATACGTCATCATTTTATCCACATCTACCACTACCCCGGGATACGTCATCAATTCATCCACATCTACCACTACCCCCGGGATACGTCATCATTTTATCCACATCTACTACTACCCCCGGATACGTCATCACTTCATCCACATCTACTACTATCCCCGGGGTACGTCATCACTTCATCCACATCTACCACTACCCCGGGATACGTCATCACTTCATCCACATCTACTACTACCCCCGGATACGTCATCACTTCATCCACATCTACTACTACCCCCGGATACGTCATCACTCCATCCACATCTACTACTACCCCCCGATACGTCATCACTCCATCCACATCTACTACTACCCCCGGATACGTCATCACTCCATCCACATCTACTACTATCCCCGGATACGTCATCACTTCATCCACATCTACCACTACCCCGGGATACGTCATCACTTCATCCACATCTACTACTACCCTCGGGATACGTCATCACTTCATCCACATCTACTACTATCCCCGGGATACGTCATCACTTCATCCACATCTACCACTATCCCCGGATACGTCATCACTTCATCCACATCTACTACTACCCTCGGGATACGTCATCACTTCATCCACATCTACTACTACCCCCGGATACGTCATCACTCCATCCACATCTACTACTACCTCCCGATACGTCATCACTTCATCCACATCTACTACTACCCCCGGGATACATCATCACTTCATCCACATCTACCACTACCCCCGGGATACGTCATCACTCCATCCACATCTACTACTATCCCCGGATACGTCATCACTCCATCCACATCTACTACTACCCCGGGGTACATCATCACTTCATCCACATCTACCACTACCCCCGGGATACGTCATCACTCCATCCACATCTACTACTATCCCCGGATACGTCATCACTCCATCCACATCTACTACTACCCCGGGGTACATCATCACTTCATCCACATCTACCACTATCCCCGGATACGTCATCACTCCATCCACATCTACTACTACCTCCCGATACGTCATCACTTCATCCACATCTACTACTACCCCCGGGATACATCATCACTTCATCCACATCTACCACTACCCCCGGGATACGTCATCACTCCATCCACATCTACTACTATCCCCGGATACGTCATCACTTCATCCACATCTACTACTACCCCTGGATACGTCATCACTCCATCCACATCTACTACTATCCCCGGATACGTCATCACTCCATCCACATCTACTACTATCCCCGGATACGTCATCACTCCATCCACATCTACTACTACCCCCGGGATACGTCATCACTTCATCCACATCTACTACTACCCCCGGGATACGTCAACACTGCATCCACATCTACTACTACCCCGGGATACGTCATCACTTCATCCACATCTACTACTACCCCCCGATACGTCATCACTTCATCCACATCTACTACTACCCCCGGGATACGTCATCACTTCATCCACATCTACTACTACCCCGGGGTACGTCATCACTTCATCCACATCTACTACTACCCCCCGATACGTCATCACTTCATCCACATCTACTACTACGCCGGGATACGTCATCACTCCATCCACATCTACTACTACCCCCGGGATACGTCATCCCTTCATCCACATCTACTACTACCCCGGGGTACGTCATCACTTCATCCACATCTACTACTACCCCCCGATACGTCATCACTTCATCCACATCTACTTCTACCCCCCGATACGTCATCACTTCATCCACATCTACTACTACGCCGGGATACGTCATCACTCCATCCACATCTACTACTACCCCCGGGATACGTCATCACTTCATCCACATCTACTACTACCCCGGGGTACGTCATCACTTCATCCACATCTACTACTACCCCGGGATACGTCATCACTCCATCCACATCTACTACTACCCCGGGATACGTCATCACTCCATCCACATCTACTACTACCCCCGGGATACGTCATCACTTCATCCACATCTACTACTATCCCCGGATACGTCATCACTCCATCCACATCTACTACTACCCCCGGGATACGTCATCACTTCATCCACATCTACCACTACCCCCGGGATACGTCATCACTTTATCCACATCTACTACTACCCCCGGGATACATCATCACTTCATCCACATCTACCACTACCCCCGGGATACGTCATCACTTTATCCACATCTACTACTACCCCCGGGATACGTCATCACTTCATCCACATCTATTACTACCCCCGGGATACATCATCAATCCATCCACATCTACTACTACCCCCGGGATACGTCATCACTTCATCCACATCTACTACTACCCCGGGATACGTCATCACTTCATCCACATCTACTACTACCCCCGGGATACATCATCACTTCATCCACATCTACTACTACCCCCGGATACGTCATCACTCCATCCACATCTACTACTACCCCCGGGACAACTCGACACTCATAGGAAATGTGGGGTAGGGCAAATGAGGTCAGCCGGATGTGGTACTGTTCCTTTTATTATCCATGAGATTGTGAAGTTTATCAGATCTATCGACAAGCATATGTTACCTTGAACTAACTACCTAGCTAAATATGATCATCTTATAGGCCTGCGTGAGAAGCAAGCGGGGTTTCAAAGGGTGTACACAGCATCTGGGTACAATTTTGTAATCCAATATTGTTATCTATATTTATCACACAAGAAAGCTGTTCTGTGTTTCATAGAATTGATAAGAAGGCCTTTGATAACTGCGGAAAATTGGGATAAAAACCAAGCTGCTTTATAAAAGCAAGTAAAACTAATTTATAAATACACTACATCGGAGAAACGGGGCTATGGAAACGTTGATATCTTGGAGTCAATCCAACTGCAGTTTTTAATAAAGAATAGGTCTACAAAACATTTGGAAGAAAAAAATACCAAGTTACATGGTAAATGGAGACTGGAATATTTCCTCTAGAAATAGAAATTAAATTGAGAATGATGTTTTGACAATATATTGCAGTAAACTAGTCAGTTATTAACAGAATAATGCTACAAATTCATGAAGAGTTGTAAAATCTTAAATATAAGTTTCTATCCGATATCATTGCGCACTATGTTTTCGTTATTCTAGAATCAAATTATAAAAATTAAGGAAATTAAAAACTTTTAGTCTACGGTATAGTATTTTGGAAATGAATAGATATCTAGCCTTGACATCTAATGGATTTTATTTTAAAAAAAAATTGTTTTTTTTTTTTTATTTTATTTTGAACAAGAGATAGCGAAAATTTAAAAATGAAATCAGACTTTTGGGAATTTTGAAAATGAAATAAAAAGAAAATTCAATGGTTTCCCAATAAATATCAAATATAGCAGATTTTAAATATATTTTCACTCGTGCTGAGCACTCGTAATAATAAAAAAAAACTGTCATACTTGTGAAATATATTTGATATTTACGGGAAACCAATTAATAGCCTCTATAGATATATAAAAGAAACTATTATTTGGAAAATTAAGTCCCGCATATTCCACAGTTGATTATAATTTTGATTTTTTTTTTATATTGTGCTGCCTTGGGGATAGAATACTAAATTGAAGTTGTCGTTCTTGTGCAGTGACGATAGGCAACATTGACCAATCGCTGCAATCCAATCGACAGACACTGGTAGCGGCCAACATGGCGACGAACATTTTGATGGAGTTTTTAGTCCTGACCGAAGATTTTACACGGTAAGGCGACTGTTCTCCTTAATACTTCTAATGAAAAATTACGCTTATCGCAGAATTGATTAAAGAAATCCATAGATTGATTGCATGCCTGCGAAATGGCTGAATAATTATTGTGAGGTTGTATAAACAAAATAAAAAAAATATAAACTCGGGAGTGTATTGGCCGCGAGTGTTGCTGTTGGCTCATGCAGGGACACGAACATCGGTGTTTGTACAGAATTGTAAACTGATGATAATTATAAAATGATATCGACTATTAAGCTGGTTATATTCTGTCCACTTGGTAGGATAATAACTTTGAATTAAAACCACGAAGCTGGTTTGTGACATTGTGTTGCCGTAGCCAGCTACCCGAATATTGCGCCGGACGATACAGGGTCTTGTAGGCCTAGTATGTTACAATGTCTACCCTGTACTCATTTCATATTCACGTGTGACGCCGGTCAATAATTTTGTATCATTTATTCTACCATCGATCTAAATAACTTCTGTCGGTGGATTGTTTGGTTTTACGTTTAGTCAGTCACATCATTCATTCAATGCAGTTATGGAAATAGTCTAGTATTACAGCCTATCGCGTGCAAGGAGGGTCCGATAATAAATAACATGTAATGGGAGGGGTGTACAATATGTGAATTACAGCCCCATATACCACGGGATTAGATCTAGGTTAGCTATCTAAGTCCGTATCCATACTACCGAACCAACCCAGGTTCAAATTGATTTTTTTTGGAACTAATGTTAGAGGAAATATTGTACGAAGATAAATGACAATGACAGTAATTAAGTGAGACTTGAGAATGAAAACCTAGCTACTGCAGTAAGTACAAACAACATGTAAACAAGACACAGTTGCAACATGATTTATAAGTGTACGCACATTCTTACTGCTAAACCCTGGCTGCAGAGAGTACATTGTACGTACATGTACCCATATGTTTATCCCCCAACTTTCCCAAATAGAAAATATATGATTGTATGTTCACAAACTTGTAACTACCGGGTTATATTTTATTCAGTCACAATAAAATAATGACAAACAAATTGCATCCTGGATCAAATACACCTGAATAGAACAATCTCCCCAAACTCTTGCTTTAGATACCAACATATAGACAAGATTTTCCCCAGTTAATTTTTATTGAACAAAAGCTTGTCTTATACCCTCTCAGATATGTTTTTTTTTGTATTGCAGCTAAATATGAATCCCTATTACTGTTCGCTATCCTGTTTTATTGGAATTCACCAAGGCTGACAATCTGTGACATTTCATTATTGAAAGCAGGTTAGTGTGTTTGCATTTTTCAACCCATATTGCACCTAGCTAGATGCCTGATTTTATAAGCTCTGAAAATAATAGAAATTTGTTAGTCCTACTGCTATACTTCATTTCTGATGTAGCAGATCTATAGCTCAACACTGAGAAGTTTTCTCAGTAATAACAAAATGTCAGACATGTAATAAAAATATGGCATTGGTTTTATCTTATCTCAAAAATAGAGCAATTTTGACATTATCAAGAATAAATTTATCAAATGTAAGTATACAAGATCAGAACTTAAATTCTGGTAAATATGTGTTTTTAATTCTGGTAAATGTGTATTGACTGTGTTGTCACTAAAATGGAAGGTGCTACAATAATGTTCACTAGTACTTCCAAAAATTAAACATGTTTTATCTGTAATAGTATCATAAGAAGATGATAAAATAAGCTACTTCCTGCTTTTGTGTTAGAATGGAAGACAAAGTGGATGAAACACATGATATATTGGCTTTGACCAATGTCTTTATTTCAATTATAAAAAATGTCATCAGTTCTAAATTGGTACCTCATGTTATATTGAAATTGAGGATATAAAGTAATTGACAAAGAATGAAAATGAGCAAGAATCATTGGTCAGTTCTTACTTCATGCCATTGAAACAGCCAAACTGATGGATCAAGATCTTTACTAATTTAGTATAATTATAATTTTATGAATTCCACAAATATAACTGAAATGACATTGTCAAAGGACTCCCAAAATTAATTAAGTGTTACTATATTATTTATGATGAGATTCCTGGAACTCCTGAATTTATTAAATTAGAGGGTCCCAGGGAAAACCCTGGACTTGTCAATGCAGTTCCATGTTTATGTATATATATTGCTTGTAAAACTTACAGATAACAGATTTGTGTGGAAATGTGACCTACTCTCCCAGACTTTTGGATCCAGCTCGTTAATGAGCACCTATACAGGTAAGCGTTCCTTTGTCTAACTCATAATTATCATACAGTTGCAATTTTGTATTAACTATCTGTCCTTTAACTTCCCAGGCACGAAGTGTCATTCTCTGGAAACAGTTGAATGTTTCAGCCTATTACCATGTGATTACTAGCTGGAGGATCTTTAGCATTTTATATATTATACATGAATTGGACTAAACATGGTTAACAAAAGCCACACAAGGAATAAGTTATGCTTGACTGATTTTAGCCCGGCGTATCAACAAAAGATTGTTACCTGAACAAAACATTACAATCTTTCTGAACAGATAATTAAAGAGTCCCACGTTTCATTTATCAGATGCTATATATCTGAATTTTTCCTGGCTTAAATTTCTAACCACTAACAACATATCCTGATTATAGTGATCTTGTTTACACTAGTTATTTATCATTGGCTGCTAGCTGTTCTGAACCAATGCAACTGTTTTTATAGCCAAATTAAATTTAGTTACCACAATGGTCTCTCTATCATAACAATATTCCAATATAATAATTTTTCTCATCCAAAATAACTGCAGGTTATAAATCCTCTTTTCCTGATTATCTTCTGACCTAACAATAGCTTCAAAAATGAACTTGGGAGTATAATCGTCTCAAAAACTATTGTCGTGCCATTGGGGAAGAAACTTCCTGACAACATATTGAACAAAACTTTACTTTTTTTTCAGCATCAAAATGTCCCAGTGATTAATGTTTTCAAAGAAAGTTCTCTTGTTTGAAAAAGGTTTTTGTCAGTGATTAAGACTTTTTCTTTAGCAACAGTGAATTCATCTTATTCATTTGCTCATTTCTTTGAAATATATCCTGGCACAGCTAAAACACTTGCTAATATCAAGGGTATTTTAAGGTTGAATTTAGCTTAAAACATTAAAGCTGTCAATAGCATAGCATACTGGGTTCACATTTCAAAGTTTATAAAATGTCTCCATTCATATACAAATCTTTGATTCAGTCTAAAGATATCCATTATGTGGCGTGAAGTTATCGCTTGGACTCACATGTTTGGGATTTGAATTAACAATTAAGACCAACTTTTAAGTTTGCATGAGTAAATGGAATTCAGACTGATAAGGTGTGAAGTAAAGACTAATGATCCTTAATTTGTTGTGATTAAGTTTCAATGATAACTAAGAAGATGAACACTTTCTAACTTGAAAGGTTAGTTATGTATAATAGGTGATCGATACAGGCCCATTGTACATCTTGGGATGTCATCACTCAACATCTTTATTTTCTTAACTTGTTTATTATCAAACTTTAACATCTGAGAATATCTAGAATTTTCATTTTAGGATGCCAAGAGGTAGGAAAGTCACTATGACTATTTAAAAGAAAATTGTGAAAACCATGAAACTCATTTTTATGTGCACAGATTCCTGTTTTTCTGGTTTCTCCTATTGTTTATGATTGATGATATACATTGATGTTGATATATTGGCTCCTAGCTCTTCCTTCCTGTTTCCTGTGATCAGACTGTGGCATTGTTTGTGTACAACCTCTCTGATGCTGTTTTCCATAGGGATGTAACACAGTTTAAATCAAATGGAATCAGTAGCCGATATGATAAGTAGGAAATTGGATTGTGAGGGAGAAACCATTTCTGGGCGTATCCCTTAGGATGTGCTGTATAGCGACTGTTCAAGGTTGGACTATATTGGTTTATAAACTAAAGCCAGGGTATTTTATATGGAACATGGAATTGATACAGCAGAGTATACTACACTGTACATTGTATTTGTAACAGATTGCAGTGATGTGAATTTTACCTACATGTCAAAATGATCTCTGTTGCTAAGAGCGCCATGCACATGTGAACTATATAATGATGTTGTCACATCATTGTCCATTATCCATCACTCAGAACTTGGTCTCGACTACTTTGACCCCAGATTTCCCCATTGCTCTTTAGAGGCTTGAGAGAGAGTAAAGTGTATTAGAATAGGAAGTTCAACATTTAGTGTACATTGCTTCTGTTAGTAAAATATCTTTTCCTTTGAAATGTTATTGTGTCGGTGGAATGTCCCAGAAGTATACCTTCGGTCAGAAGCATTTTTGGACTAAAGAGATTTAGGTGTATGAAGGATTGGTGAAGCAGGACTCAGATACTATTCGTTCTTTTATATGATTGTGTGTTAGATAGAGTTGTCCATGCATTTGATAAGAAAGGGTTGTATGAAATCTTCATCTTTATGCCTTATTTCACTTGAGGTGACGTCACAATGGCCGAAGAATAACATGACGTCACAAATTCCTATGCTGCAATGCAGAAAAGGCAATGTGATAAAATAGAATGTTAGATATTTTTTGTTTGCAAATGTGGGGTATGCTTATTCTGGCTGACGTATTGCTGAATAACTTTTAAAACAGTGAGATCAAAATGGCAGTTCAACTTGTTTCCAAAAACTAACTGCTTACCCGTGATTGGTCCATCTAAATTTGGTATTACTTATGATCATATAAAATGGTATTGGGATAGTGGAATGCACATAGACTGGTAAAATTTGAAACAACCAGCCAGCTGACTTAAGATTTCTAAATCATATTCTCGCACAGGTAAAGTGATATTTGGTATGTTACTTAGGAATCCAAGCACTGAAGACTTCATTCATCATATATTTCAGAATCTTAGCTGTTTATAAAGACTAACATCACAAGTGTAAGATGAAGTCAACTATCACACGATGTTCCACAAACACAAACAGTGGGAGCAATGGCCCGGGCAGCAGTGGTGGAGGAACTCTCACAGGGGGCACCACCAGTGATCAAGGTAATGTATCACCTTATATTTTGTGCTGTGTAGTTACCTGGATGCTGGCCACATTATACCTTGCCTGATCATTTACAATCTGCCAGGTTTGTACCAAACGGACCCTCCATCCCCGAGAAGGACCTTTTCTGTCAACGAGATATTGTTGCCAAGAAGATTTCAGAAATAAAGTACAAACCTGAATATAAAAGTGTGTATTTAAAAGATATGGAAAGAGGAAGGTTACAAGGCTGAATTTATTTTTTCTTGTTTGTTTTTTTCTGAATTTTTCTTGTATGAAGGTGATTATTATGCCAACGTGCAGATGCTGCCTATGTAACAGGTTCAGTACTGGATACATTTAATGATAATTGTTTAGCTCATTACCTGGTTATGTGACACTTGTGGTTTGCGATCGTACATACACGTGTACCCCAGAGGTTAGAGAACCTGGTGGGGACACAAGAGCGTGGTGATATTGTGCTGACCTGGGACATGTTGATGGCTCCGTAGACTGATATGACCTACTTTTCATTCACTGTGCTTTTTCATCTAAATTCACTTTCGTGCACTTTTAACTAGCAACATACAGCGTTACCATGGTGATATTAGAATGGTTAGTGTTCCTGTTCATTCCCCCAAGAACCAGTGTTTTAATTCTTTGTTGCATGCTTTATTCTATCTATACAGTAACAATGGATGAAGCAACACAATGTTGTGGGCATTTTGTTGTAGTGTCCTACTGATTGTAGTGTTCACAGTTGTGTATGGTGATGAACATGATCAACATTAATGCACAGAGAGAGAAGGAGAGTGTATGGTGTCAAATTCAATGTTAAAGTTTATATTTCATCAGTTGGTAATTTTTCATGTGATCTATGAAGTAATCATTAATTGGAAACTAATTGCATTACTATTTTATAACCAAACTAAAGTGGCTTGTTCTGATTGAATTAAAAATAATAAAATAAGACAAAAAATGTTTTAGTACAGCTTAAAGAAATCAATGTATAACATATATATACTCTATGTAAAACTATATGATTGTGAGGAATGAGAGATTAGGCGTCTCATGGCAGCAACGTAGTGTGTCATGTGTATGTCTCAGAGTGAAATGTAGTAAATTGTCCATGATCTAACTAATAAGAATCTGCTCTATCTATCAATAGACACTTAATACATTACAATTTTGCCAAAATAAATTGTAGAATTATATGGGCAATAAAATTATACATTTTTATGTATGCATGGATTATGATAACGTAGCAGAGGATGATTTTGAAGGACTGTGTGAAATACAAATGCTCTTTTATCTCAGAAATAATCACATTTTGATTTTACTTGGCTGATGGCTGTTTATTTTACATTATTATGATATACATACATTTCCAGCTGAAGGAATAGTACTTAGGAACCATGTAATAGCTTTTATTATTGTTAATTTGATCAAGCTAAAATTTCTCATTCCAATTAATTTGTTGAATTTTTGGTTTGATTTCAGTAGCTTTTAATGGATATCCTTACAAACAAGGTAATTCTTCTTCATGATAATTCTGTTCTGTTTTGCTTTTATTTTATATTTTGTGTTTTTGTATATGTGTTTCCTCAGTCAGTTGTTCAATATATAAAAGGGCGTTTTTTTCTAGATTTTTTTAAAACTTCAAAATGGGTTATTAAAGTGTCATCATTGTTCAAGATGGTGTGATTAAACTTCAGTAAATAATAAATCCCAATTTGAAACTACACAAAGCCTAGATCAATGATTGTAATACTTCCCAACACTGGGAATCAACTTTGTGGAATGTCATGTACAGTAATGTAGTTTATAAACACCGGGGCTAAATAAATACATAAAAACTGTGTTTCCTGCTTCCAAATCATCTTATTTTCCTGTTGACCTAGGAAGTCCTACATGATTTATCATTTCTGGGCAGTTTGAACATACAGTTTATAATTTACTAGCTGAAATGTAGTGGTAGATATTATCAAGTCATTGTTTTATAAAATAAACATTGATTATAATCAATTAGCATTCATTTTGTTGCAAAGTATGAAAAAATCCCAGATACAATCTTTTTTTATCATTAATGGCCTAACCACTATAACTAGTTTTCTGCTGTAGTTGAACAGTGGCAGGGCTTTTTCTCATCGGTTTTGGATGGGGTCTTTTGGTCTTATTTTGGGAAGAAAATTGGTGAATTGGGAAAGATTTTTTCATGATTAAACTGGGAATTTTGGGAATTTGGCTTCAATATGAAATAATTTCAATTGGGAATGCTTTTAAAACCTGGTTTAAGTCACATAAAAACCCTAAAATATTCAATTGAATATTCACATTGGCATCAGTTAGGGAAAAATTCCAACTTTGCTACCCTGTTCTTATTAGTAAACATGGGAAATTATTTTTTATTATTATTATTTTTGGCCTTGAATTAAGTTTTATGCATTAATTATGAAGCATTAGCTTGATAATGAAATGTACTGCAATGAAAGAACTGTTATGTTAAAGAATAGGTAGAGGGAGATACTGGTGTGACATTCTGATGTCACACCTATAACAGGAATGTGTAACAGTGTGCACAGGATGTCTAAATACGTCACCTTAAATGTTTGTTGTACATGCTTAGGAGATGATGGAATACTGAAAAAAAATAATTCAATTCAATGTTATTAAATAGGATTGTTGACAAATCTGGTGTCAGATGTTAGCAAAAGATATCAGAACTTGAAAATGGCAAGTATTGTAGGATTGTCTCAATTAGATGGTAGAAGTATTTTTGAATGGGAAGCTTAGTGGCTGTTGAGTACGTATGTACTAACTGAGCTTTGTGTCCCTTATATTGAAGGTGGGCCGGATTTGGTCTGTCTCACACAGGTAACGTATACTTCTCCTTCTTATTATCAATTTTAACTAAGCCTTTATACCCTCCACGAGACGGCAGTTGGTATGTATGTACTATGTCTGTTTATTGATTATATTATATATTCATCATTACCTGCGTGCGTGCCTTTGGTTTGTAGAGAGAGCTCATGCCTGGGGAGTTATCTCCCTTGGTAAGGGGAGTTCTGACAGTTGCCTCCCTTGGTAAGTGGAGGTCTAACAGTTGTCTCCCTTGGTAGGGGAGTTGCCGTAAAGAGGTTGTTTCCCGTTTTAGCAGTTTGATTGGTTACTGCAATACTAAAAAATTTCATACTTTCTTGAAAGAAAAATCAACTAATTTGAGGTTACAAATAGACCAAGGCTTTTAACATTTTTCAGATTTTGTTGTGGTAATAGCTATATCGTTACAATAAAAACATTATTTATTTGGGTGAAAATCAGTTTGATGATATTTGTAAAGCTAAAGATTTTATTTTTTTCAATAAAGAGAGAAAAGCTATGATAATGATTTAGGGTAAAAATATCACAGCTTGTTTTGTTCTTTAAATTAAAGTCATAGATATATACAGCCATAGGATTCTTCATATATTTGCACTCTAAACATTATACCTCTTACTACACAATAGTATGTTTCACATCTTAGACAGATGTTGTCTCACTATATGTTTAAGATAAATAACTACAAGTACTAAGATACAAGATTAAGATGTGTATATGGTTCAGTTGGTTAGAAGTACAATTTGTCATTTCCTTTATTTATCTAAACAGTATCAAGTGTCAGTTTTAAAGAATGAACTTTTTTATCTCTGGTGTAATGGTACTTCAGGTCTGAAAAAAGAAATATTTTTTTTTATCTTTTTGAATAGATTGGACAATTTAATTAATAATGAAGTAGTGTCTATACATTGTTCTGATAATGCAATCCCTCTGCTTACAACATTTTAGACAGGGTGATCAAGCAAACTTTCTGGTGTAAAACTACTGAAACATCGATGCCTTTATAGATATTAAAGCTGTTGAGGAAGGATATTTGTCTATAAAAAATATTCTGTAAAGTGTTGCAGATTAATGATGCTTTACAAAAGAACCCTGTCAATTTTTTGTGAGCAGAGTCTATTTTGTAATCATTACTCATTTCTATAGCTTATGTAATAGAAATGAATCTGGATTGAATATAATAGGATAATGTTTAACCTAGATAGACAATGCATGTAAGGGATTGGGCTAGCCCCTGTTGGGGCCAAGTATGGCTAGCATGCTGCATTGTTTCCATGGTACTACAGCAACATGCACTGGATACTGAGTTGTCAACAGTCAGGTCAACACAATATCACCAAGGTCACCAACGTCTCATTTAAAATAAAGGTCGCCATTTAATATGCAACGCATTCAGAAATTTTATTTCAGGAGATTTGGAAGAAGAAAATCTGTATGCATAATAATAAAATATTCATGATCAACATTTTGTTGTCTGTGTTTGCTTTTCAGTTTTGTATAAATCATTGAAACTGAAATGTATTGAACAAAAACCCGTAGAAAAATCACCGGTCAAGTGTATGTAGGTCGTCCCACAGTGTCACGGGATTTTTGTTGTCATGGTAGACATGTTTTTGCAGTTCCGCGGACATGAACATAGCCTTTCGATCTTTTCTACACGTTCAACTACTGCAGGTGCCCAGACTAGTAATGAAAGTGTATGTCAATGTAGATATTTAGTAAATCACAATAATATTCATTGATACTGTGAGACAATGTTTTTTTTTTTTTGCTCTACGTATAAAAAAAACGATGCATTTTACAATATCTGGTTTGTAGTTCATTGTATGTGTTAGCACACGTTGATCACGTTCAGACATTTTGTAAAACATTTTCTCTTCTGTTCAGTGATACAGGTTTAAACCCCAGTGAGTATCACTGTCTGTATAAATTTCTCGTTTTGGACAAAACTTAAGGAAACTAAATTTATTGAATATATCATAATATAGAAATTATGACTCATTACATTCTGATACCCACAAGTTGTGAAAGTTAAAAACTAGATTCTTCAGTAACAGTCATATTCTATGGTTTACACAATTCTTTCCAGGACGCTTCACCATAACGAGATTTTCTATGTAAGTTTAAAAACTTAAACCGTACAACCTGAATGAGAGTTTGTAAGAACGTGTACAGGTACAGCAGATTGGTATATATATGTTAATGTAATAAGCATCCTTCTATGTAGATAACTGTTTTCAGGGGGCGGGGTCAATTTGTATCAAAATCCAATTTGCATAATTTTAAATGATATGGTGTATAGGATACTCTACTCAAATTCTTAAAACAAATTAGAAAAATGTATTTCACTATTCTGAGGAAAATTTGTATTTGTCGATTCACTCTGGTCTTTGAAACACTCCTTTCTTAGAACACTTGATCATTTTATATATTGGGACATTATTTAGACACATAATCATAACTATATAAAACAAAACGAAAAGTAGAGTTTGCTGACAGTGTGAAGAGAAAGTAGTGTTTTACAGTTTGGTGATGTCACCACAGGGCCAGGGGTGATGTCTGACAAAACTGACGCATTTAAAGTTGTGTTTATATTGTCCTAACCATGTAGGTAGTCTTCCTACTAGATACAAAACCCCTCTATCCTCAAATCTCTGTGTTATAAACAAGTTAACATTAAAGATTATCTTTATGTATACTAAACGCTTACTGTCCAAATCTAACATTCACGAGCTCTGCCTCATGTCTATTCTTCAGAGCAGTTCATTAATGTGGTGCATGCTGAAAACTTCGGGCCTGCATTTGTTTGTACACAAATTTGGCCTTGAAAACAATTAAGCTTCCTTCCACTTCATCAACATATTCCAACTGTAAACCGATTTGACTGTTGCTTGTGTGCTCTGTCTGGTGACCACGTGGCCGCCTACTACTGTGTCGGTGGTGGTGGTGAATGCCGCAGCATGTTCTGTGTGTAGTCTTTGTCTGTACGTCTCATTGTCATTTATTCAAGGTGTTTTGTATTGGTTATCATTAACGATGATTCTCATTATGTATGTTTAGAATATTTTATACTTCCAACATAGAGCTTTACTTTGTATTCTGCTATCATAAAGTGATGTATTCTCATTTCAGAACAGTCAACATACACATCATTATCATCCATGTTCTTCTGAAAAGTCACTGATATTACTAAAAACAGATACAAAACCTGACATTAAATAATTTTGGATTATCATCCATGTTCTTCTGAAAAGTCACTGATATTACTAAAAACAGATACAAAACATGACATTTAATAATTTTGATTCCTGTCGAAACTGGTGGAGTCTGTCCAACAGCTCCAATTGGACAGATTCCACAGCAACCATTCACATACCAGATAGCTGTAACAGTTCCACTTTCCAAAGAATATTACCAAGAAAGTTCACACACAAAAGTGCTTTAGTTGTGTCTTTTGCTGTGAGGATATCTCGCTTAACCACATGCACAGTTGCTAGCTGGACATGAGGAGACTAGCATTTCATACTGTCAAGATTGGTTCTGAGAAGTAGTGGTGTCCTGCCTCTTAAGTCATATTATGGAAATACTTTAGATGATCCACATTACCAAATATACAATAGCTAGATAAAGGAAAGTCTACCCATCATGAAAGTCCCTAGAACATTGAATTCAAATGTTATCATGAAGGGATAAAGCAAAATTAGGGTTATGTTTTAAATTATAAACTAATGAGTAAAACAGGCCTATGGGCCTCTTGTTTAGATAAGTTAATTTATTAAACAATACTTTGGGATATGTTTTAAAAATGGTTCTAAGCACTTGCTACTAAGCAATAGTGATGGGCAATAATGTAATAATTGTAATAATGCATTGGTGATCGATTGTAACACTAACGTAACAGGGACAGAGTAACCGCCATTGGTTTCCTGCATTATTGAAAAGTAAAACCAATCAATTTTAAATTATGTGATAATTGGCCCATCACTATTCAGCAACTGTTTTCGGTTTAGTTAAAAGGTGTTGGGAAGTTTGTACCTACTGGGTTGCATGGCAGGACTGAGTTTTGATCACTTAGTCATCTACTGTTGTACATTGTACATAGATTTTATTGAAAATTAACAGTTGTGAGTGCTAATGTTCAAAATCTTTTTATTGTTGTTCCTTCTGTTTTCTCTGAGTTTTGCTCTGTTCACAATTATAACATTTTCAGTTGGTTTGTAGATCTTAAAATCCAAATGTGTATTATATGCCCACACTTTAAGGTTTATTAAATCACTTCTATTTTGGAACAGAAATCCTACTAATAATGACAAAAATGCTGATACTATTTAAACCAATATACAAGTGCACCTTTTGACTTCTGGCTTTTAGTTAACTGTGCTGGTAACTGTTTTGACAAGTTTTGGTATTACAAAGCATTGTATAGTGTAGTATAGTATGTTTATTGGAATTCTATATTTCTTATTAACATCAAACAATATTTTGATTAAATTCATAAAATCGTCATGTAATATTGATTTATGCCTAATTATTATGATGGTAAATTTAACTGATGTGAAATCATATTAATTCATTTTCAATTTGCATATTTAAAGTAATACAGACTGAGAAGTATTTTGTGATTAATGACCATTTTGATGAAGTTTATTTTTGTTAAATGTATATATTATACATATGAAAGCTGCGTTGATTTCCTATGGGGGTTAAATGTTTGACTGTGTAGATAACTAACCAACCATATCATCTGCTCACTGATGCATGGACTCTGCTAGTCATTGTGTATATACTAATGGTAGATTAGCCTCCAATCTTCTGCTAGTGCTAGCCCACTCAGTCACATTGTATACAGGACGATCAAAATGTGGCACGACTTCTGTCTTCTTTCAATCTAAAAAAAAAAAAGCGTCCAAATTTGGTGTGGAACATTCCTTGGCCAAGGAGGCTCCTGTGTCTGAGAATGGGGCCCTATGAGGCAATTGTACATCTCTTTCAATTCAGGTGAAGGGAACCTAATTGTGTATAAAAGTGATGTCATTTTTGGCCAAGAGGCTCAATAAGCAGTGGTCCAAATTGGAACAGAAGAGCCATACTTGGAATAATGATATTTCTGTGGCAGGTTGACTGTCATCATTGCAGTAAATAGAAGTCAACAACATACAGATGGGGATGATGTAAGGGCGGGTCTATAGGAGTTTCTATAGTGACAGGACAAATATTTCCTTGTATACACTGTCAAAAAAGCGGAATTCAATTGGGATTAGGCAACAAACCTGGACCTAGCTATAGATTGCTAAGGAAAACAAATGCATAGCCAGTAGGGAGGGTGGGATTGCAATGTACTGAACTTTCTGCGAAAGCTTCTTGTAAAGGTAGTTCCTTGTAATTCAGAGATTCATTTGATGCTGCTTCAGTTGAAAAACTTGATTTGCAAGCAAGCTCTTATAAATGGAAGGATATTTGGCATACTTGCTATGGAGAATCCTTGGGTCATGAGAACGAGTTGCTGTAGAAGGTATATGGCCTTATAGTAATAGCTGTAAAACCTCCACAGTCTTCTCCTTATGTTACCTCCGCAGGCTCCTTCAGCCAAGGTGTGGCATACACTGAGGGTGTACTTCATTAGGAAAATAAAGGAAAAGCCTTTCCATTTAGTGTAGATTAAGTAGAACTAACAAACGTTAACCAAGAGCATTGTAGGGCCAATGGAATACTTGTGTAGAGCAGTTGTATGGATAGTTACTATAGTCGGCTGCAAGTATCAATAGAGCAATCAAGCTGATCATTTTCTGTCTTACAAAAATGTTTTGCTGCTGTTGCTCAAGCTAGGTGATTGATGCAGGTCTTTCAAGCCTCTTCTACATTTTATGAAGGTAGTTTCTTACATAATGATACTATAACCACCTGAATTTCACAAGGAAATTATTTTCTTTTGAAATAATGATTACCCTCAGTCTTTTTCTACAGTTATCAAATTCTAAATCTGATTATTGTATATGATACTCTTTTAGTGATATTTATTGAGCAACTGGCCTATTTTGATTACATGCTTGACTCTGTAGGATATTCTATGTTTCTATATGTGTTCTCGCCATGTCCATTTGCCTGTAATTAGAACCCCTGGCCTGCTTTGAAATACATTTTATTATTTAGTTTATTTGTTATGTTATTTTCCTTTTTGTTTAATCAACCATTTCCAGATGTTGGTCTGTCTGAAGTTGGTATTTCTTAAAACTTTCCTGCTGTCACCATTTCTGAGGAAGAACAGGACAAGACTTATCGGACTTTGTATGAGGGACTGTGTAGTGTATAGGCTTCCAGGCTTCCATTATTTTTATGCTAGAACTTTGATACAGAAGTTTGTTTTGGCTGTTTTTTTAGGAAATACTGTATGGATGTTGAGTTGTTTTGTCTTAAGTTGTGTGTGATCAGTGTTATGACCTGTCAGAAAAACGAGTTTGTTCGGGATATGTCTTTGTTACAGTTCTTTCTCAAATTTGATGTTCCCATATTGTCTTGGTGTGTCAAATTTTGGAATCTTACTCAGAAGGAAGAAAAAAAATGTCCACAAATTGGTTGCCTTGGAATTTTTACGATCATAAATTTTGTTTTAGCTTTACCCAGGTAGTACCAAATGGATCTGAAATTTTAAAAAGTAGGATGATCTGAATTCTGTTGTTGTGGATGTTAACTTTTGGTAGGATTAGAAGAGCATAGAGATGTATGACTGCCAGACAGCCAATTTGAGAATTCAGTAGAACATAAGTTTGTTACCACTATTTCTCAGAAGGCATTTGAGTGAATTTCCTAGAAAATAAATGTTCTGTCAAGAAATGAAAAAAAATGATTGCTTGTAATCAGAAATCTGTCTGTATACATTGCTATTTTTGTTAATCGGTAAAAGCCGAGTTGGAAAGGACATTGTTGAATGCCACAGAACCATGAAGTGTTGATCAACATTAGAGTATGATGCTTTCACCGTTGACTAGTCATCCTCCCAACAGAGAATAATCATTAAATTGACATAGAGCCACTTGTAACTGGATGCAATTACATCCCTGTAATTTTAATAAAAAACAGTTTTAAGGATTATTAAAACTAACTTTAAGCTGATGAACCAAAGGAAGTTGAAATTTCATAGTTAATCCTAATTATTATTTTGCACAGCCACTTAATCAGAATACATTTTATATATATAAATGTATAAAGGGTATGTAAATTATAGAATATATATAAATGTATAAAGGGTATGTAACATGTAATGTTTGCATTTACACAGAGTACAAATTAAAGGTGTTGTATGATACACTGAAATGAATTGGTATTGTGAACTTGTGACTGGTGTTTGAATGTTGTAACATTTATTCTGTCCTCAGCTTAGCAAATATATTCAGTACATTGCATCATGGACTCTGAGATATATAGAGATCATATTAGGGCACATTCCCTTCAAGTTTGGACTGTTGTATAAATGCTTGCTTGGTCTCCTACAGCGTAAGCAATTCAGTTGCATTTCTATAAGTAAGGTTTTCCTAACCTATGGTCATAATAACAAATATGTATACCGCATATATCTATAGACCAATTAAAATTTTATGACTTCATGTTACCAAAAGAAATCTGACAAACTTTGCTTTCACTTTGCTGTTTCCTATACCAATGTGTTTAGTTAGCCTCGAGTGATCCTCCCTCACCCAGCTCACAGTAACACTGGCACACATACAAAGGCACATTAACAGCAACTAAGTCTGACATGTTATTTATCTGTTTGTTATCTTGGTGCTATTGTAAATACCTGTCCATTAAAATCTAGTGTTTAGCAAACCGATGGGTGTATAGATATTGGAGAGACAGTGTGTAATTTGTAGGTGGTTTTTGTTTGAATTTCAGCATGAGGATATTGACTAGACAGGTATTGACACTTAAACATACCAGACACACATTATGTACACTATTTGCTGTATTTACTCATTACAACAGTTCCTATTTCTCCTAGCTTTTCTTCTTCAAGCTTAGAAATCAGTGATTAACCTGGGCTCTATCCAAATCATCTACCATCAACGTATGTAAAATATCTCTTCTTTAGTGATTTTTAAAAGCAAAAAAAAAAAAACTTAATTGTTTGAATCAAACATCTGATGCATTTGTAATGATCCAGTTTGTTTTTGTTTATTGATTTGAAATTGTTATTCTTGTAATTAATTTGTTTATTGACAATATCCACATGACAAAGATGTTGGATGATCAAGGATAGCCTCCCTTTTAAGCTGATATTTCCTTTTTTACTTTTGTTCAATTGATTAATTGACTATTTGATTTGTTGCGTTGTCAATGGTTTGATGTGCAAAAATGTTTAAAATAATGTGTATGTGCTCTGGGGTTGGATGTTTTTTTTGCATATGAAAACTGTTGACACCTATTTCACTATTTAACCTGCTAGATGGACTAGTAGATCTTTATTATAACTTTTCAACTCGGCAGCATTGCATTGCTTTAGTATTTGAAAATTGAGTTGTTAATGCGTACGTTTTACACATGTACAGCTGTGTGATATTATACAAAGTCTATCAGATCAGTTTCAGACAACTTTAGGTATGAATGTGAACCAGGGTATATTGTAAGCGACGTAGTATACAGAATCTTGCTACCTATATTTGTGTGTACCTTTTCACTGTTGAATGGGTTTGCGAGTGTCTTGGTCACTAAACTCGGGATCTCTGCTCACTTTATAATGACCTTGTAGCACACATCATCTTACTGCACACCTTACTCCAATGTAACCATGTTAACCTGCTACAATATGCTGACTAGCTGGGGATGCTCACAGTAACCTATCTTATGTATATATATATATTGACATCAATTCCTTTCCATGCCAATATTGATCCATTATGTGGGGATCAAGTTCATCTCTATATTCTTCATGTTGTTATTACTAAGTTTATATATACTGTATCGCAGCGTCCGTCCGTCAACAATTTCCCAGACATTACTTCTAAACCATTTCATTGTCAAATTTACATTGGTGTTCCCAAAGAGGTGATGATTCAAAACAGTTTAAATTGAAGAGTTGAATTCCTGTGGGACTGGGTGATGGGGCCAAAACAGTAAAATTTGGAAACAGTTAATAAAATATGCCGGTTGAAATATTTATATAACTACTTTATTGCTTAAATATCCAGGTGAGCAGGTTCGGCCTAATAGGCATCTAATATAATGATAAAATTTGAAAATATTACAAATGAACTGCTTACAACTTTCTTTGTAACTAATTTTCAAATACTTTCTTATTGGATATATAGTAAATGAAGTATTCATTGGTTGTTGTCATAATCAGCATGGATTTACAAAATTGCATGATAATGGTTGAAGACAACACAGACTTTCTCCAAACCACATTCCAGTAATGTGATGACTGCATATAGGACACTGTCATGGTGCTAGATTAAATGTGATTGAAAGCTTTTAGTTCTAGATTTTTGTACCCTTATTTAATATTTGTGCTTGAATTTGATGTTGAAATCATTAATATAAGAAAGTTTGATACAACAGGCACTATAACACTGGAGTATTGTGTTCTGACGGAGTTACCTCCCCACTTTTAAAGGAAAGATAATCAGAAATTATGTTTTTACATTATGATTAAATCTTATATAATAAATAAGGGGATGAAACTCCTACTGATAAATACTATGCTGAGTTATGTACATGTTAAAAAGCTTTGCAAAAATGTGTTACAAACTGCTTTGTATATGAAATGTATAAGTATAGTGCATGACTGGTACATTTTGCCATTGAACTATATGGGATAAATGGTTGACATGGAAACAGCCACAAAGTATAGTCACGATATTGTGTTATTACTAAGATAATTACAACTTTGCATGCTGTGTGATGGTCCAACTCACCCAAACCTAACCACTGACAGCAGTTTTCCTAATATCTGGCTGTATATTAATTTTAGGTATTAATATTTCCTAGGAATTTCTCCTACCCATATTATATTATATACTACTAAAGTCCAACCTAACTGTTTCTGTTCGGCATATAATTGTACATTGTATATATTTCTGTATTGTAGCATTATAACATGGAATTCACTGCATGATGTTACACTTAAACGGGGGTTAACGTAAAATGAATGTTACACTAAAACATCGGTTTATATTTGTATAATGAAAGTTACACTAAAACGGGGAGGTATGTATATGTAAAATAAATTTTGCGCTGAGTTTTATCACAGATGTTTCCCATTCCCTTTCCTCAGAAACTTGATATTTCAGAGCATCTCGTACAAAAAGAAAATGATTGATATATGTTGTATTCATTCCCTGTCTACATGACCCATCAGATATATAAAGAGGCTGAATTTAGTGTCATAAATTAACTGATTTTTTTTTTTTTGACAAAGTAAGTAATTGTGTGTTTATTGTTTAGGCTATCATGAGCTCGTCATGTTTTGTCATATTTAAGGAGTATTTTGATCGTATAAGAACAGCTGGATTAATAACGTGTTATTGGTAAACGTCTTTATCTCATTTTTTTTTTGTCTGTCTCTTTTCTGATGCACAAGAATTCTTCATCAGCCAAAAACATGCATTGAATATTGTTTTAGGCATACCACCAATAGAGTTGATTAGAAAAATATAACATGAACATTATAATTATGTCAATGATCTGCGTTATTCAAAATACATGTACTGAAAACTTTGTTCTAGATGTACATATTATGATCTTGAATCAAATTTGGGAATAGAAAAATCAATTGTTCAAATACTTAACAGGGTTCTCATTAAAAGCCGGTTGCCGGCAAAAGTAGCCTGTTATTCACCAACTTTGAACCGGCTATTTTTTCAGAATTTTATATATGTCAGCATTACAGAATGTGAAAATTCAACCAGCTATTCTTTTGAAGTCAACCAATTATTACAAAACTTAGTGAGAACCCTGCTTAATTAGGAAATGGGTAGAAAGCTGGGGGCGATGGTTAATGTGATGGACACATGTATAACTGGTGGAGAATTCTTGGTGTGACCGTGTGTACCCTCTGTATTATGATGACAATGTTTGTTGCACACCTAGCTCCTCCCATCACCTACATCTCCCACAGTGCTAATGTGACATTCAGGTGAACATGTCCTGATGAGGGACTAAGCTGTCTACATACCACAAAAGGGAAACTATTTCTGTTCTCAATGTTACATATTTATAATGCTTTTAATTTTGGGAGAGACAGAAAGAAAAAGATACAAAATATGTGCTTCTTAAGAATATAATTGAACTTTTTACAGGAGAAGAAAATGGCTGACAAAGCTTTATTTAAAAAAATGGGTAGGGGGAGGGGCCAGAGTGCAATACGTTTTATTTTTTGGACTTAACTGCAACCTCTTAAAGCAACAACAAGTGGCACGTTGGCCAGCCTTTGTATCTAAGGAGTGCTATTATTGTGGTTGTTTGCCTCGCGTGGGATGTATAGCAGGTAGTGACAATCATTTTCTCAGTGTGAGCTCCTTTATCACTGATGGACTCTCTATTGTGTTATAATTTGGACTGTTTTCTTTCTTCATTTGTTTCCATAGTTTCATTTTGTACCTTCGCAGGTGATTACCTTTGTTACTGTAATGCTAGCTCATTTACTGCTTCAGTGTAAATTTGTAGTAGTGCTGTTTTTAATATTCCCTGTTTCTTTTATACAGCCCAGATAATATGATGTACAATGTACCTACATAACGAGGACAGTGCTGTAGGGAGTCCCTGTATTGTAGTTATGGAGCCAGAGATATTGTCATAGATCTGATATATCTGACCAATCAAAGCTTTCCGAGATAAACGTGTCACAAAATATATGTTCCTCTGGACAAGTTTACAATACTAGGAGGACCCGTAACGGCTTTGTGTAGGTCATATGGAACATTACCATGGTTTCCTAATTAACTTCAGCTTTTCTCATTGTATATCATTATAGAAGTTTTATAAAATAACTTCTGACATATTCTTGCATGTTCTTAACTTCTGTTAGATTATTCCTCAGCTCAAATAACCTACTGAAATCCTTTTTGTCTGTTGTTGCCAATTTTATGTTTACAACCTAAACAGAAACTTTTGTTGAAGGGAATCTAACTTTGTAGAAGTGATCTATTGGTGGTCTGAAAAAAGTCTTGGTATATGGCTTTTTTGTCACTAAGACATCCTACATTTGGAAAATGAACTTCAAACTCAAATTTTAATGGACTAATTAAAATGGAAAATTGATAGGGATACTGTAAATGAGGAGAAAAAAACATAAAATTAATGCTGTTTTGACTTGCTCTTTGGTAAAGTGTACACTTGTTAGTGAGATTTTAGCCGACCATGGTAATGCTCCATCACTTCCTGGTGTGCACGTCACCATACATGTATACAGATATACCACCTAGTGTAGTTATGGGACACTGCCTACATTCCTGTGAGTCGACCTGCATATGTATGTTAGTTTTACCTGACTGACTCTGCTGTATGATAGATATTAACCTGTGCTAATTGGCTTGTACCCCTCTAACACAACATGGCCAAACACAGCTTCATGTAAAAAGTAACCAACACAACTACAGCAGGATTGGGAACTCGTTATTCAGAAAAAAACATTTATTATGTATATTTTTACATTAATTTCTCATAAAGATTGTGTGAACAAATATTTCATTCTTTAACTTTCTAATAACATGATTGGCAAAAATAAAGATACATTTTGCATGAGGTCTTTATATGACCAGAACTCAAAATATTTAAGATTTTGTGTTACTTGACTCTGTGCTTACTTTCCTACAAGAAGCTGTGAGTGGCCTCCCCTTTGCTGGCACAGTTTGGCCACTTGGTGTTTGTTGTTGTACCATCAATGATAATATTAGTACTGGAATATACCATGCTTGGGAAGGTTTTTGATTTTTCACATTTTACATGTTATTTTAGATCACAACAGATTTCATTTTTTTTTTAAATATACCATTTTTTATTCTTCAATGTTTATTTTATTAATTTATTTGTATTGTATTGTATGACATTTTGCTCCTGTTTGGTCTGTTATGGAGACGACCTGATCAAATTCATTGATAATAAGAGTCATTTGTACGTGTTTATAGCCTATATGCCAAACGACTTGTTATAAGCCTGATCACATGAATGTGTGAGGATAGGACTTAGGCTCAACACCTGTGTAATTGATGTCTTGTTTTTGCAGCTAAAGAAGGGAGAGCTAATTCAGATGGAACAAATAATCACAAGTCCAACCATGAGGTGAGGCAGAAGTTTAAAGCTACTTAAGTAACCATGTTTAGCTCACCTTTGGGTTATAAGTGGGCTTATCTCCATAGGGCTGTGTCTGCTCTACGATTGTCCAGTATCAGTATTCGTTATTCCTGTCATATAATGGCATGGCTCACCAATAGGTGTACAACTTTGGAAGAGTCAAGAGGTGATATTTTTTCTGTAGTTTAAATATAAAAAATATAAAAACTTCATTTAATTTACAACAATTATGAAACAAGTTATCCAAATTATATTAATCACTCTTGTTGGCCCAGATGTTATGGTGCGTGGGGTCTTATTGTGGGATGAAATCGGAGTACCCGAATAAAATTCACGTGGTCGGGCAGGTGACCCCATACCTTAGTGAAAGGCAAGTGCATTATCCACTGCACCACCCGACCACCCCTGTCTGAAGTTTGTATGAAGATCAACATCGGAGGGGAGGTCATGTTAATAAAATAAATCCAGATCTTCAAACAAACATTTTCGCTCCCCTGCACGAAGGGCCAGTGAGCTATTGGCATACCGCTGTGTCTGTCGTTCTGTCGTTCTGTCAACTTTTCCCCATTTACTTAAAAATCACTACAAGTCATGACAGAGTGAAATGATATGGTCCAAATTTGGTCTGAAGCATCCTTTGGTGAAGGGGATTCAATTTCGTATAAACTGTGACTTCTGGGGCGAGAGGGGCGGGCCCAATAGGGAAAATAGATTAACAGCTTTAAAATCCTTCTTCCTCTGACGGAGTTTATGGATATTGTTCAAATGGTCAGAAGCATACTTAGGGGAAGGGAATTGAATTTTGTATAAATGATAAGTTTGGACCTTTTGAGGCCACAAGGGCTGGGCCTTATAGTGAAAAATAGAGTAACAGCTTTAAAATGCTGTCTCTTCTATCAGAGTTAAAGGCATTACAGAGAAGAAAAAGCCACATTAAGAGATAATTCTTTGGACTTGACAATTGAATTCTCCAGCCCCTAATCATATATATACCATTGCTGGTCATCAAGATATGTTGATATCACATGTATATGCCAGGTGAATGATACAGGCAATCTGGGCCTCTTGTTAACGTGTAGAGTATTAAAAGCTTCCAACAAAGTTATGATATGTGTATGGGAATGGCATGTTTGTGTCCTGTAAAGGTCAATTTTGACTCTCTTTGAAAGAGAATGTTAGGTGAATGTCAAGTGAGAATATATACCCAATAAACACCTTTGTTTCCATATGTTAGTCAAATGATCATATTAAAACAAAGGACTAGGATTAGTTTCTTACCCCACTGTCACCTGATTGTTTTCCAATAAACCACGTATATTATTAAACAGGAGACGAGAAGGAGAATTAAGGTGAGCCGCCTAGATGTGCCCAGGTTAGACAACTGTGGTGATGGCAAGAATCCTGGGAAGTCGGACCAAACAGGGGACCACAAAACCAGCCAGGTGGATCACATCCAAGCCTCCGTGAAGATCAGCAAATCCACCGAGAAGTCAACAGCTAACAAGGTATTTAGTCAATCAACTGAACACTCATAATCGCTGATTTTAATCAAACTTAATCAGTTTTGTACATTATGATGGTAAAAGCTAAGCTTAAAGGAGAAAAACCTGCATGTAATTTATCACCATATTGCTGAAAATGGGAAATTTTCATGTGAACAAAGTGAGGGCTACAGGCAGTCTGGGCCCTTTGGTTTTAGCCAATCTGCTGGGATAAAGAGGTACTAATTGTTGGAATGAATGACATCGACTCATTCTTGGGTCTCTGGGGTCCACTCCAATATGACCAAAATCATCAAACAACTTCTGAATATTTGGCCAGAAACATGCTTGGATGAAAGGCTATATTTGACTTTCTTGGAATGTATTCAAGATAGAATCTTTTGAATCAAACACTGATCTTATGCCTGTAGCTGTATTTTATGGGATAAAATGATTGTGAAATATTCAGGCCCATGGGGCCTCTTGTCTGTGCTGCTTTTACTATAAAACTAAGTGTAATATCTAACTTAGTTTGAACGTTTTTCCAATATTATTCATTCTTGGTTGTAGGTGAAGGCAAAGATAGAAGTCCTTTCTTCAATAAAATTGCCAGATGAATCAGTGGCATCAATCCAGAATCCAGATGAATGCCTTGCTGCTATTAAGATGCCTGATGAAATGCCAGAGGATCCCATAGCCTCTATCAAGATGCCGGAGGAATATCTGGCTTCTATTGAACTGCCTGACGAATGCCCTGCTACCATCGAGATGTCAAATACAGCATCCAAGCAAGATCCGAGGTATAGCAAACACTTGTAATTATCTCACCTGTCAATAAATGTACTGTTTTGATAACTATACAAGGCAATTTACTGTACAGATCTTCACCTTATTTCCTGTGAAGCATCCTTGGTCCTGGAGACATAGACTTTTTGTTGAAAACAGTTTTTACTCTTCAAACATCTGTAGGGTCTCTTGTTAGGAGGTTTATCTTTAGAAAGTGGTCTGTAGGGTTTCTTGTTGAGTAGCTTGTTTTTAGGGTCTCTTTTTTTAAAAGGTGGTCTAAAGGTTCTCTTGTTTAGAAGTTAACTTGGATGTCTTAATGTATTGCTGGAATTCAATCTTTTGATCAAATTTAAATTTGTGTCATTTTCTATTTCAGAGAAGCTGAGTTGGCCAGTAAGGAAGATCAGAACAAAGCAGGGGGATTTTCTTTTACCTTTAAAAAGACTGGTGCCAAAATATCATCTGCCGCCGTGTTTAAGCATGAAGAAGAAGAAGACAAATCCAAACTGGTGGAGGCTGATGGACCTCAACCTTCACTGGTTCCTACTACTGAGTCGACACCACAAGAGGAAGAGCACCCCATCGGTGAGGACCGCCCGCAGGCCAAGTCATTGGGGTCATTCATCAAGGTCATGAACAAAGAGGAGACTATGGAGCTGGACTGGCCAGTTGCAATGGTGAAATATACAAAAACAGAACCTGTCATAGGCTACAGCTGTGATCCTCTGACTTTTGACTTCAATCAGCTATTGGCCAAGCCAAAGCATGATGTTGTTAGTTCCTCAAAGGAAATGGAGACACCAGCAGTTAGTACAGAGATTGATCACAAGGTAGCTAAGTCCACAGTGGAAGTTACGGAGACGGAGGACACTGTGATGGATGAAGTGGGAAAGAAAGATGAAAAAACGGCCAAGAAGAAAAAGAAGAAGAGTAAAAAACATAAAAAATCAGCCAAGAGCAACAGCACAACTCAACTCGGATCAACAGAAGCTGATGGGAAAAAGTCCTCGGAAAAACGAAAGAAGAAAAAGAAACGTAAAAGCAAGCATCATGAACCAACAGAGGAAGGAAAACCCGATAAACACACAGGGGAGAAAAAAGAGGAAAATGAAGACCAGAAAAAGTCTCATAGCAAGCACAAGAAGGACAAGAAACCTGCCGAATCAGAAGGCGGAGGCAGTGACGAGTCGGGGGAGGAAGGCCATAAAAAGTCTCATAGCAAACACAAGAAGGACAAGAAAGCTGCCGAATCAGAAGGCGGAGGAAGTGACGAGTCGGGAGAGGAAGGCCACAAAAAGTCGGCTAAGCACAAAAAACATAGACACAGCAAAAAGTCAAAAAAGAAAAAGAAGAAACAGCATGGAAGTGAGAAGAAAGAGGAAGCCACATCGAAAGATTCTGTTAACCAAGAGAGTAAAGATAACCCTAAAGACAATGAGAAGGACACCACAAAGGACAAGGACCATTCAAAGGAGCTATCAAAGACAAAAACTGAACACAAGGTAGACTCCAAACAGAGCCACAAAAAGACGGAGGGCACTCCCAGTAAGAGGGTTAGAGAACTCCGCGAGAAAAAGGAGCAATCAGATTCTTCAGACGATGAGGAAATTATAAAAGAACGAAAGAGGAAGAAAAGGAAGAAAAAAGTGGATGGGAAGAAAGTAGATAAAATTAACGTTAATAAGTCAGTTGATGGCAAAAAGCCAGTGGAGAGGGTTGCTGTAAAACGTAGCTACACTAGTGAAGAGTCTGAGTGTGAGGTAGAAGTTAAAAAGCCAGGCAAAACTCCTACGTCAGACAGAAGTAAAAGTTCACCAGCTTTAGTGACTGCAGCCATCACAAAGAAAATTAAAAAGGAACCTGGTAGTGGTTCTGAGCGACAAAATTTGACTTCATCAGCACGTAAACGACAGACGAGTGAGTCTAGTGTAAACGAGGCCACGCCTGTGTCGATAAAGAAACAGAAAGTGACACCTATACGAGTAAAGGTAGAAACACCGGTGGAAAACTCGTGGAATAAAATGGAGAGTATGATAGAAATGAAGGCAACAGATGATAATACCAAATCAAAATGGGATACAAGTGACAGTGAAACAGAGGTTTTAGGTGACAATTCTCTTCCAAAAGAACCAAAAGTTCTTGTCAAAACAACACCTGTTGTCACGACAAAGCTGGTCTCACCCGAGATGAAAAAGACAACACACAATCCAACTACACAGCAACATGTTGCAAGCAAACCAACTCACTTGTCTATGTCTGTTTTACAAAATTCTAGTGGACTCCAAAAGGTAATGTCAGATGCACTTCATAAGTCAAAAGATGTAAAAGATGTACACAAAAATTCAACTCGTTCTCACTCTAGAAGCCGTAATCGTCACCGTAGATCTTATACCAGGAGCTACAGTCGATCAGGGAGCTCTTCTTACTCATCAGACTCTAGTCATTCAAGATCAAGCACATATAGCCGGTCGTATTCCCGAAGCTCACGATCTAGATCTCGGTCCCACAGACGATCAAGGAGGTCTAGATCATACAGCAGTTATACAGACGATAGCTATAGTTCTAGGTCGCGATCTAGATCATCCAGGAGTCGTAGATATTCACGGTCTAGTTCATACTCGCGCTCAAGGTCTAGATCAAGAAGTCATCACTACAGATCATATTCAAGGGGAAGTAGTAGGTCAACTAGTTACTCTAGGTCAAGGAGCCGCTCTAAATCGTACAGACATTCTCGCTCTCACAGGAGGGCCAGGTCCTACAGTCACTCGTCACGACATTCTAGTGTGTTGAATGATAACCCTCGTAAAAAAATTAAAGAAGAAAAGACGGTGAAAGAGGAGAAAACTGACAAGGAAACAAAGTCAGATCCCCTCGACATTCCTCTACCAGACTTCAGCAAAGAGGATGACACAAAATCGGCAGAAAACATCGCCCAAAAAATCAAGGAGAAGAAGCAACAACACTCGGATTTGGTTAAGAAAGGTATAGCAGCTAGTGTAGAAGCAGAGAAGGAGAAGAATACATCAGACACAAAGGACTTCTTTGACATTCCTTTACCAACCGTGGAGGACAAGCCTGGGACGCAAGACAAGCCAGACAACACATCAGGAAATTGTCAAGGACCTATTCTTCCTCCACCACCACCCCCACCCTCGGGGATGGACCATAACCAATTAAACATGCCTCCGCACTTTCATGGTCCCATGGGACCCCATGGACCTCATGGCGGACCACCAGGTCAATTTGGACACCATGGTGGTCCCCATGGACCGTATGGACCTCACGACGGACCACATGACTACCACCCAATGTATGATGGACCAGGAGGTTATGATGGTCCCCATGGACCACCAGGTCCACATATGGGTGGGCCTCGCGGGCCAGGTGGACCACATGGACCTGGAGGCCCAATGCCACAGAATATGCGGGGACCACCACCTCACCACATGGGTGGCCATCCACACATGGGCCCACCTCATAACATGCATCGTGGACCACACATGGGCCCACCTCCACGCAACATGGGCCCGCCACCAAATAATATGGGCATGAGAGGCATGCCACCTCATCGCATGCCGCCTCCAGGCCAGAGAATGTACCAACCCCCAAACAGAATGGGACCACCACCTGGCCACAATATGGGGCTTCCCCCACACATGCAGAATATGCCACCACCACACATGGGTCCTCCACCACACATGGGAGGACCGAATGACCCCTACAACATGGGGCCTCGTTATCCATATCATAATCAAGACATGAAAGATCCAACAAAGGACAAAGACAAGACGCCACCTCCTCTTCCTCCCTCTCGTTCTCCCTCACCACAGCCTCCTCCACCAACCAAGGAGGAGGAGAAGAAAGTGGAGGAGATCGCCACCAACCCATCTATTGTGATTCCTCCTGAGCAAATAGAGCAGTATAAACGTTTACAGGAGCAAGCCCAGAAACACGCAGTGAAACAGCTAAGACGACAGGCCAAACAAGAAAAGGGTGAAGCCATAAGTGAATCGTCCTCCTCAGAGGAGGAACCAGAAGAGGAAGAGAACGTAGAGGAGCAGTCAGTAGTGTCCGTGGATGAGGATCAGATCTCGATAGAGGAACTACAGCAACAGCAGCAACCCACACTTATAGCCATACAGTCCCCGGTACCACAACAAACAATCATGTTAGCACAGCCGTCAGCACAGCAGTCTATGTTGTCCCAGCTACAGATGGCTGGTATGGCGGGCATGGGACATTCTCCACAAATCATGACCACAGCCAGTGGCCAGCACATCATCATCCCTCACTCGGCCACTGGAGGGCTGGTACCCATCCAGGCTGGAGCACCTATGATAGCAGTGCCCCAGCCCACCGGACTACAGCCTGTCAATGCCCTGGCTGCTGCAGCTGCGGGTGCACAGCCGGCTCACATCCCTGGCTTTGTACAGGCGTCACCACAGTACCATCTGACACATGCTGGACATGGTATCCCCATAGGGGCCCAGCCAACTCTCATATCGCATCAACACCAACAGATTCTTGCTGCTCAGCAGCAGATGGCTGCAGCAGCAGCGGCAGCAAGTGCCGGTCCTTCTGTCCATCTGCCTCAACACTATCTGGCCGCAGCACATGGTGCACAGCCAGTCATCGTGGGCAACCACCTGCTTATTCCACGCCTCGTACGGCCCCACTTATAACACATCCAGTGCACGCGGCTTATCTCAGCTTTTTAGGAAGGAATTGTGACAGGTCGAGATGAATTCTTTTTGTCAGATGTTTTAGGTGGTGACAACACCTTAAATCATGCATATATAGATCAGTGCTAAATGGATGTGCCAAATGTGAAGGATTTTGTTGTTGGTTGTGGACAGTGTGTGCAAGCTTACCCGGTTATTGACGGTTACTTACTCCGCCCTCGTGTTGAATGTTCCTTCGTGTGTAGGTATAGTGCAGCACCTTGATATATAAAGCTTGTGTTCTAACTGAATCACACAGACGACAGTGTTCAATGTGATAGCAATAATGTGTGCATGACAAGCTCAGAGGACAAATGTGCACGACGTTTTTAAACGAATTGAGTGATATCATTTATATGGGTGGTAAGAAAGGGGTTGTTAATTTATTACTTTATAAATAATAAGGTCATGATGGACTAAAACTCGAACACTAAACAATGTAGATTGATAGTTTTAGAATATGTGCTGGTACAGATCTCCTCATTTCACAGCTGTTTAAGACAGCAGTGACTGGGGCTGTTTATCGGAATCAGATTTTTATTATGCTATTTATTTTGTTTTCAAGTGAATGGAAACGTATAACAGATATAATTTGTGTGATTGGAACATGAGCAGAGACAGAATGTATTATGACATCACACACATCTGAATGTTTGTTAGACACTGATACTTCAAATCATTGAGTTTATATTGTCCGGTTTGATTTCACAAGGATTTGCATATCTCTGAAAAAAAAAATGTCAGAACTTTGACAATGTTTTTGCTCCGATGGAGCAAGTTGTGTGTTGCCTAACAATAATTTATCTATTTGACATGTTTTGATCCGTTGCATGAGGTAGGGATTCCAAGGTAGAATGGGTGGGGTTAAGAAAAAGTAGTAACTCTGAAAAGGTCAAATGGCAAGAAAAGGTCAATACTAAGTGCTACAATGATTGGCTCTTTGGTCCAGCCCAAACCCCTTCCTACATCTGCACTACATGTAATAGGCATGAAGAGGCCTACTACCAAGGTCTGGACTTATAAACACATGCTTGTGGCCCCTGGTTCTAACAAGTCATTTGAAACATTGTGAAAGTAAAAACTAACAGATAAATTATATGTATATGTATGATGGAAATTTGTATGATTTATATAGTCCAGCATTAAATTGTTAATATAACTTAAATTATTTCCATGTACATAAGTTTGATGTAATACCATTGTAGGCTACTGTTGGTCAAACTAGTTGTCTGGACAATGATCAACATGTAAGGCTACTGTATATTGTTCCAATAAAATATGATAGAACAGGTGCCGGGACAGATTACCCAGCTAACTACCAAGATATAGGCTAGCCCATCTGAACAAAAAAGGCCTCTTGATTTCTTTTGAAGAATGTTTTGATGGGGAAAGAAAAAAGTGTAAATGGCATTTGAAAGTTACTTGGACCAAATATGTAAATAAAAAAAACTAGTAAACAATTTTCTGTACATATTCCTTAACTTTTTAACTTAGAGTTGTCCATCAAATGGAGTATAAAAAATACACAAAATATTTTTAACATATTTCGTTTCATTCTTTCTTTCACAGTGGACATTTATAGGTTATATCATTAATATTTGCAATAACAGTCCAGCCATATTGATAGCACTTAGATCTCAGTGGTTTGGCTAATCAAGAAGCCTATGAGAAGTTTGACTAAGAGTGTCCTCAATAAACCTATAACTTGCTAGGGTGGTTAGCATATTGCTAGGGTGGTTAGCATATTGCTAGTTTGGTTAGCATATTTTCCATATAGAAAATAAGTTTGAGGTTAAATATTACAACGAAGAAATGCCTGTTTAAACGTAGTGATATTTATCCTGTAAAACTTGCTTTGTCCTAAGCTAGTTAGAATATATATAAAGTGTGTTCAGTAATAATTATTACAAAAACCATTGAATATAAGGTGATAGATGCAGGCCCATTGGTCCTCTTGTTTAGGCTATTATTGGATCCTCAGTCTTGTGTATAATGTAACATACTATAGGCAAAGTACATCCCAGAAATAAGTATGCTCGCACTTCCTTAATGACTTAAAAAGTGAAAATTGAGGTGTTTTCTGTGATGATTTTTCTACAAAATGTGTTAAATAACTTGGTGATGCATCAATAAAAGAACGGTAAAGTTGCTTCCATTCTGTTACAGCTTGCTTCATGAAAATATTAAATATTATGAAAGGATCATGTTTGTGTATGAGTATGCTTTTAAAAACAGATAATGTAATGTCATATTAATGGGTGAAAATGTGATAAGTGTATGTTGTAGTGTTTAGCTGACCATCAGTTTGTGTGGATTGTTTTGTAACCAGCCTGAGAGATGTACAAACTCTGGCGGGTCACTCACTGCTCATTCACTGCCCACTTATCAGTATACCAAAATTACAATCATCAAAACTATTTTGTTTTAATTTAGTCGCATGACAAGGCTGTACATCATGCCTAAACCTGGTGGTGTAACATTGTATGAACAAATATTAAGTACAACACCAGTTCATCTGAACAAGAGCTCCATAACTTCCATGTGTTTTAATTTCTGAAGAATTAATATATCCTATTAGAACAAAGGATATTGGTCAAACACTCCAATGAATACCGAGTTCTGATATATGGGTAGTAGAATTAATGTATAATATACAATTATAGCCTTTTGATGATGTTGATACATCGTTTTATCAACCCGAGAAAAATTTCGGCCGAGAACAAAGTAAATTTCATCAAGATAGATATAATGCAATTCCAGTCTTTTGGAAACAAGTTTTGTATCGAATATAAAAATGAAGGACCTTTGATGAGGTCAATATGGTGTTATACCGACCCGGTAGAATCAAATATTGACCAATATTTTGTTTTGTATTGTCTAACTGCCCAACTACAGAATATATTTAATCAACAGCCCATGTTCTCAATTGTGGTGTTAACGGCTGTACATGATCCCGCTCCAAACCACATTTAATGGTGATTAATCAATTCAAAATTTTAATGGAAATGCATTGTCCTGTGATTGTTCATTTGGCAAATTGCTCAAGATTATTTACAGCAAATTTTGTGATGTGTGCAAAATAATGAAAGAAGAGTGATTTTAAGGAATTGTGTAAGTTTGCTCCAGCTTTACTGTCACTGTGTTATTGTGTGTGTGAATTAGGTGGTGAGCCAGTGAGTCAACCTTCATATTCCAAGTCGAATGTGTATGTTTCACAAAGCATACTTTCATGATATGGAATTTGAAAAAAAAAAAGTTTCGGGAGTTATTTTTTTGTAATCAAATGAATTGTACTAGTGTGGTAATTTTAAATCTGCAAATGGGAGCCATAAGTATATCTAGTAAAACCTGTTTAATTACCTTCACTCTGTCATTACATGTTCCTGGTTATTCACATGGAATGTTTACTCCCTTTTCCTCCCAGCTTAAACCTTGGAAGCAACACTGCCATTAATTGGCAGTCTACTGGAATTTTTTGCAGTGACCACTTAAATACACTTTGAGAGGTTTTACAAATAACATAAAGCTCTTCATTTATGTACCCGGGTAATTTGTTATGTCGGGTTAAGTTTTATTTGTTGTATCCGCTCATATTTTCTGTGCTTTGTTCCTGTATGAAAACTGTTTCTTATAGACTTCAGAATACTTACTGGTACCTGATAAACACAACAATTGGATTGTTTTTAATGCATCTTAAACATAACATGGAAATTAACATTATGAAGTTATATATTTCATTTTAAATCATTTTAATGACAAGAATATTCTGTCCTATATTCAAAATTGTCTATATCTGTTACTTTTAGCAAATGTCATCCAGCTAAGATAAACTATTTTGATTGGTATATGGTGGCGTTATATATATAATCACTGACTTAATGATAGAAGGTGTATATAGCATCAGTCCCCATCATTGTGTAGGAATGTCAGCTTTAATTGTAATGAAGATTTATCAGTACTCCTGGTGATCAACCATAATACATCAGCATTTTTGTGCGAGTTGTGTGTAAGGTAAGGTGACTTGGTGTATGTTGTGTAGGATAAGTGCTTCAAGCATGTGATGTAAGTGATAATACGACCGAATGTGGTAGCCATTTTTATTATGTAAGGCCATGAACTAGATAAAAGTATTTTGGTTTAAAAGGACTCAATTGTTTGTTTTCTTTTCACCCAAATTATGAAGCTTGGCTAAAAAAGTTTAAATTATTATACAGAAGTAATTATCAACTGTTTTAGTGTCTTCCTGCAAGAAGTCATATATTCCTCTGCCAATCGTGTGATCCAGTGCATCTGTAGATGGTATCTGGTACGAGGCGATAGTTCTGGATTCGGGGGCTTTACAAGTCTCCAGATGTACAGCCTATAACCCTCTGAATTCATCCTTGGTTTTGCAGTTGTATGAAGTATACACTAACCTGATAAACCGTGGAGTTTTTCTCTCTAAGAAATTGATTACTTTTATCTGTCATAATACAGAGGTCAAGTTCTCTACACCCAATTACATGTAGGTGGTCATCGGTCAAAAGTCACTCTCGACCCCTTTTGGACTAAGAAGCGTGTGTATTTTTATTGTAATGTCCAGCTGGGTATATGAGGAGTAACTGTTGCCTAAATGGCAAGCTAGCTTTTTCTGTCATGAAGTGTAATCCAGGGACCAGCTCAAAATAGGCAAGTGTGGTCAGTATTTGGATAGGTGACTACCTGCATATTTCAATTGGTGGCAGGGGTAGGATTCTGTGCCAGTTCTGGTGGTTTGGGAAGGAGCACTGATATACAAAGAAGGACCTAGGATTCCCGGGCCAAGTCTCTGGACGAGATTTCTCAGAGGGGGCAATAATGCAATGTCTGTCTAGGTATATAGGTGAGCTGGTTGGATGAGAGACCTCCTGCATGGTGAAATATCTCTGGAACCCCTGGACATTATTTGGTTCATATTCACATCTCGGTTCTTCATCTGAATAGATGTTGGTGGTCATCACTCAAGGTCAAAGGTCACACATAACCACTTCGGGAACAAGACGCCCAACAGACCTTAATGGTCATCTGACTATGATTTTAGTTATTTGAACAGTGACCTTGAGAGTAGGTCAAGGTCATTTATTTGAAGAAACTTGGTACACTGTAGCCCTTCATTTAAGCAAGATGCAAGCCAAATATCAGTACCCTCGCCATTCCTGGTATCGAGAAATTTCTTGAAAGATTTTTTCAACCTCTGACCTTGAAAGTGGGTCAATGTCATTCATTTTAACATGTATGTAGCCCATCGCCACAGCATGATAAAGGCCAAAAATTGGTTCCCTGGGCCCTAAGGTTATTGAGAAGAAGTTGCTTGAAGATTTTAACATATTTGACTCTTGTGACCTTGAAAGTGGGTCAAGGTAACTCATTTTAACAAAGTTTGTAGCCCTTCATCCCAGCATGCTACATGCGCAGTATTAGCACCCAAGGCCTTTTGGTTATTGAGAAGAAGTTTGAAGGGAAGTTCATGACAATGGATGGTGCATGATGGCTAGAAGTCATTCTGACCATTGGGGTCAGATGACCTAATAAAAAGTTTGTGTACAAGATATCTCGGGAACACATTGCGAGATTTGGTTTATATTAACACCATCAAGTTCTACACCCAATTAGATTCTGGTTCCCATTGGTTGAAATGAAAGTGTCACACTTGTCAAGTAAAAAGCTTGTGTGCAAGACATGCTAAGAACTGAATAGATTTACTTGGATCATGCTTTTTTAACAACAAGTTCTCAGGTCACAGGGGGTCAACCAGTCACAAAAACAACAGCACTAGGGACCAAAGGAAATCTGAATGAATGTGTTACCTATGAAGATCACATAGCAGAATAGGGTCAAATAAGACTTCACATACACCAACATTACATGTCACTGAACAAAGTGAAAAACAAGAAATTCAACTGATCAGTTTACAACAATTTAATACAAAATCAACAAACAGTGATCACATTAACTTTCCATTGGGTCAAATGGTTCTACTGCGACACAGGGTCACAAGGACAGTCAAGGTCACATGGTTCTATCTACCTTTGGAACATGGGGTCAAAAGGACAGTCAATGTCGCATGGTTCTACCTTTGGGACATGGAGTCACATGGTTCTACCTCTGGGACATGGAGTCACAAGGACTATAAAGGTCACAAGGTTCTACTTCTGGGACACAGGGTCACAAGGACAGTATCTACCTCTAGAGCACACAGGGTCACAAGGACTATAAAGATGACATGGCTCTTCCTCTGAGACACAAGGACTGCAAAAGTCACAAGGTTCCATCTACCTTTGGGACATGGAGTCACAAGGACAGTCAAGGTCACATGGTTCTACCTCTGGGACATGGAGTCACATGGCTCTACCTCTGGGACATGGAGTCCCAAGGACAGTAAAGGTTAAATGGTTCTACCTCTGGGTCACAAGGACTGTAAAGGTCATATGATTCTTAACCTCAAGGACTGTCAAAATCACAATGTTTTACCTCTGGGACATGGGGTCACATGGTTCCACCTCTGGGACATGGAGTCACATGGTTCCACCTCTGGGACACAGGTCACAAGGACAGTAAAGTTGACATGGTTCTACCTCTGGGATATGGGGTCACAAGGACTGAAAGTCACAAGGTTTTTCCTCTAGGACTGGGGGTCACAAGGAAAGTCAATGTCACATGGTTCTACCTCTGGGACTCTGGGTCACAAGGACAGTAAAGGTCACACGGTTCTTTACCTCTAGGACTCGGGGTCACAAGGACAGTCAATGTCACATGGTTCTACCTCTGGGACTCTGGGTCACAAGGACAGTAAAGGTCACACGGTTCTACCTCTGGGACTCGGGGTCACAAGGACTGAAAGTCACATGGTTCTACCTCTGGGACTCTGGGTCACAAGGACAGTAAAGGTCACACTGTTCTTTACCTCTAGGACTCTGGGTCACAAGGACAGTCAATGTCACATGGTTCTACCTCTGGGACTCTGGGTCACAAGGACAGTAAAGGTCACACGGTTCTACCTCTGGGACTCGGGGTCACAAGGACTGAAAGTCACATGTTTCTACCTCTGGGACTCTGGGTCACAAGGACAGTAAAGGTCACACGGTTCTTTACCTCTAGGACAGGGTCACAAAGACTGTAAATGTGAATCTACCGATGGGCCACATGGTTTTACCTATAGGACATGTGGTCACAAGCACTGCAAATGTCATGGGTCACAATAATGCCAGTACTGTTAAGTTATTTGTGTGGTCCTACGTCAAAAGGACCATAAAACTTGCATGGTTCTACATCTGGGACTTGAGGTCACAAGGACTGTAAAGGTCACAAGGTTCTACCTCTGGGACACTTCTATTAGATCAACAATAGACGATGTAAATGTTTATGAATTTGTTCAAAACTTTGGCTATTCTCAACATGATTGAATATACAGTAATAATGATATATATATTAGAAACATTTCTATTTTTTGTTGGGTATAAATAGTATATAATATATAAATCTGCAAACGTATCATATAAAAACATAATTTATAAATGATTTTTTAGAAACCATGGTAAGTAAAACAAATGATAAAAATATTTGCCATAACAACTAATTATTAAAGTTTGTACAATGTATATTAAATTGCTAGTGGCATTAAGGTTCAATTATTTACCTTCATATTACTTTGTACAATGTAAATAAAGCAAAGAGTAACAATCACAGACACAAAACAGACCAATATAAACAAGCTGTTCTAACACGGGTAAAAGCAGGTTGTTCTTGTGGTGTTTTTAACTTTGCACCGATTTCACCACTGTAACAAGAGGCCAAATGGGCCTGTATTGCTCACCTGGTATTAATCTCTCATTTGTCACATTAAAAACAGACAACCCTTCAGGAAAATAGCAGTACTTATGATTATAAATCATTAAAACAAATGGATTAAGGATTTGGATCCATCTGATACATGGGACCTTAGAAGTGGGTCAAGGTCATTTAAGCAAACTTGGTAGCTAGCCCTGTATCCTGGCCACTGCTTATAAGGCTGGATATTAGTATCCTGGGCATTTCAGTTAATGAGAAGAAGTTGTTAACATTAAAATCTTGTTACTGGACGATTAACTGACCAACGCTGCACCATGGCATCAGCTTACTTGCCTTTTTTGGCAGTTATGCTAAAGATTATCCAGCCGGATTCTTTCAACAAAAAGTCATAAAATGAATTCACTTCTTTAAGCATAGATACATGTATTATCACACTCTGAGAATACTAAAGGAGTATAAAGTGTCCATATATATAATAACTTTCCCATAAAGTAACAAAAAAATGTATAATACCTCCAATAATATTTTAAACAAATAATATCTGTCAAGGTAAGTTGTATAGATACATCATACTAGCTGTGAGCTATGGAAATCTATTACAGCAAATAATATCTGTCCAGATAAGTTGTATAGATACATCATACTAGCTGTGAGCTATAGAAATATATTACAGCAAATAATATCTGTCCAGATAAGTTGTATAGATACATCATACTAGCTGTGAGCTATGGAAATCTATTACAGCAAATGTCTGTCCAGATAAGTTGTATAGATACATCATACTAGCTGTGAGCTATGGAAATATATTACAGCAAATAATATCTGTCCAGGTAAGTCGTATAGATACATCATACTAGCTGTGAGCTATGGAAATATATTACAGGAAATAATATCTGTCCAGGTAAGCTGTATAGATACATCATACTAGCTGTGAGCTATGGAAATATATTACAGCAAATAATATCTGTCCAGATAAGTAGTATAGATACATCATACTAGCTGTGAGCTATGGAAATCTATTACAGCAAATAATATCTGTCCAGGTATACAGTAGTATTGTTACATATACTAGCTGTGAGCTATTTTCTATTTATAGTAACAGTGACCCTGACCTTTGAACCTGAAAAGCAATCCCAGGCCGTCACCTTTTGTAAGGAAGCACTGTATGAAGTTGGAGTTTGATTGGCCTAAGGGAAGTGGAAGTTATCGCATGGAAACCGTTGTGTGGACGACACCGTCACTGCCGACTTAGTGATACCTATGTGAAGCAGGAATGAGGAATGATATTAGACTCATTTAAATTTCAACCTATATACTGGCTTCACTTTCAGGAGCAAAGTATTTGTTTTTAAAATATATCAAAAGATGATTGCTTTGCTACTATTTTTTTTCCATTTTCTGATTTGATAAAACTCTATACCTGTTGCTTCAATATTATGGACAATTATCACAAGTTAGAATTTGGTTTATTCTCAGGTGACATGTGCTCCGGGTGGTTACGTAAACAGGATATAAATTGACTGGGCTCCATCTCCTTCTCGCAGATCTTGTGTATGGACATAAACATCGGGAACCTGTTGACAAAACAAATTATATACAAGTTACACAAAAGTATCTTTTCAATGCGATCAACCAGACAACGAGAATCCTACATAATAAACCTTTAAACTCTCTCCCAGCCTTATAAACCTTTACCAAAGTAATCTTCATACCTCATGTTAGGAGTTTTATTACTAGACCAGTGTGTGTTGGGACTATATACATCTTATATCTCTTACTTACAAACATGTATTTGTTCTATAGATACATATCATACATACAGGAAAACTTATAACAAGAGGCCCATGGGCCTTAACGGTCACCTGATGTTTGACATGAAAGAGAAATATGGGAATGTTGAGATGAATATTTATAACAATACATTGTAGCATATCTGGGAGTGGAAAAAATGAATTTTTGAAATTATGTCAATTTGACCCTTTTAGGCCCCACCCCTCAGGCACCTGGGGGTCAGTCAGTGTCAATATGTGCGTACTACTCAAAAGTCATGTCATATTGATAATTTCAACCAAATTTCCATCATTTCTTATGGCAATTAAACAAATAATGCAAAAAAATGTTTTTTTCTGCCAATATACTATAGTAAACTTAACCCCCTCCACAGGGGGAGATGCAAGACCCCAGAGTCATGAAATTCACAATTTTGGTAAAGAACCTTAAAACCAATCCATCTATGAAGAGCATCTGATTCTACCATATCTGGGAGAAGAGAAGAAGATTTTTGAAATTTTTGTCAATTTGACCCTCTTTGGCCCCGCCCTCCAGCCCCTGGGGGTTAACTAGGGCCAACATGTACATACCATCAAAGTGTCATCCCATGCTGATAATTTGATACAAGTTAGAATGAATTCCAATACAAATCCAACAAATAATAGTCAAAAATGTGATTTCCCTAAATACACTTTAGTAAAGTTTACCCCCTCCCCAGGGACAAGGTCACAGGGGCCAAAAAGGTCAAAATCTTTGAACGACTTCTTCTGAATAACCAAAAGGCCCAGAGACCTGATATTGGGCCTGTGTTATGCTGGGATAAAGGGCTACCAAGTTTGTTCAAACAAATGACCTTGACCTTCATTCAAGGTCACAGGGGCCAAAAAGTTCAAAATCTTTTTAAACAACTTCTTCTGAATAACCAAAAGGCCCAGAGACCTGATATTGGTCCTGTGTTATGCTGAGATAAAGGGCTACCAAGTTTGTTCAAAGAAATGACCTTGACTTTCATTCAAGGTCACAGGGGACAAAACGGTCATAATTTTTAAACGACTTCTTCTGAATAACCAAAAGGCCCAGAGACCTAATATTGGGCCTGTGGCATGCTGGGATAAAGGGCTACCAAGTTTGTTCAAAGAAATGACCTTGACCTTCATTCAAGGTCACAAGGGACAAAACGGTCATAATTTTTAAACGACTTCTTCTGAATAACCAAAAGGCCCAGAGACCTAATATTGGGCCTGTGGCATGCTGGGATAAAGGGCTACCAAGTTTGTTCAAACAAATGACCTTGACCTTCATTCAAGGTCACAGGGGCCAAAAAGGTCAAAATCTTTGAACGACTTCTTCTGAATAACCAAAACGCCCAGAGACCTGATATTGGGCCTGTGTTATGCTGGGATAAAGGGCTACCAAGTTTGTTCAAACAAATGACCTTGACCTTCATTCAAGGTCACAGGGGCCAAAAAGGTCAAAATCTTTTTAAACAACTTCTTCTGAATAACCAAAAGGCCCAGAGACCTGATATTGGTCCTGTGTTATGCTGAGATAAAGGGCTACCAAGTTTGTTCAAAGAAATGACCTTGACCTTCATTCAAGGTCACTGGGGCCAAAACGGTCATAATCTTTAAACATTTTCTTCTGAATAACCAAAAGGCCCAGAGATCTAATATTGGGCCTGTGGCATGCTGGGATAAAGGGCTACCAAGTTTGTTCAAACAAATGACCTTGACTTTCATTCAAGGTCACTGGGGCCAAAACGGTCATAATCTTTAAACATTTTCTTCTGAATAACAAAAAAGCCCAGATACCTAATATTGGGCCTGTGGCATGCTGGGATAAAGGGCTACCAAGTTTGTTCAAACAAATGACCTTGACTTTCATTCAAGGTCACAGGGGCCAAAACGGTCATAATCTTTAAACGACTTCTTCTGAATAACCAAAAGGCCCAGAGACCTGATATTGGGCCTGTGGCATGCTGGGATAAAGGGCTACCAAGTTTGTTCAAAGAAATGACCCTGACCTTCATTCAAGGTCACAGAGGCCAAAACGGTCATAATCTTTAAACAACTTCTTCTGAATAACTAAAAGGCTCAGAGACCTGATATTAGGCCTGTGGCATGCTGGGATAAAGGTCTACCAAGTTTGTTCAAATAATGACCTTGAACTTCATTCAAGGTCACAGGGGCCAAAAGGGTCAAAATCTTTAAAACAACTTTTTCTGAATAACCAAAAGGCACAGAGATGTGATATTGGGCTTGTGGCATGCTGGGATAAAGGTGTGTCAAGTTTGTTTAAAGAAATGACCCTGACATTCATTCAAGGTCACAGGGGCCAAAAGGGTTTGTTGTCAAGTTTACTCACTAGGAATAAGCTGAAACTTGCCAGAAATGTTTCTGAGATGATGCTGATTAAGTGTTGTTATTTTTAGGTTTGTTCAAAATTCAAGATGGCCGCAACAGCCGCCATTTTGAATACACATTTTAAACTTCTCAAGTTCTACTAGTGGAATTGAGCTGAAACTTGCCAGAAATGATATCCTGAGATGGTCCCAACAAAGTGTTGTTATTTTTCAAGCACATCAGAAATCCAAGAAGGCCACTATCTTGAACTTGGCAATCTATACAGGCATATTATAACTTGATTTAATGACTACACGTATTTTCATAGTGATTTTACAATTGGTAGTCAGATGACCGTTAAGGCCCGTTGGGCCTCTTGTTTTAGACTTATTTTTGCATGCTTATCAACTGGATGTTTTTTCATAATTTTTCAGAAATCCAAAACATTTCCTGGAGTTACATATATTAAAATAGCTGTGGTGTATAAAACTTACTGGTCAAGCATGTGTTTCTTCTCCAGGATGTGATAGATTTCCCGAGCCACCAAGGGTCCTTGAAAACTTTGTCCATGCAGCAGTTCCTTTTCTAGTTCCTTCACTGTCTGTAATACAAATAAACTTTCAAGTAGCCAACTTAACCCATACCACCACCACACTCTCTCCCAGCCTACAGTTCCTGTCTCTGTGACATGTTATAGGTACTCTCTCCAGCCTACAGTTCCTGTCTCTGTGACATGTTATAGGTACTCTCTCCCAGCCTACAGTTCCTGTCTCTGTGACATGTTATAGGTACTCTCTCCCAGCCTACAGTTCCTGTCTCTGTGACATGTTATAGGTACTCTCTCCCAGCCTACAGTTCCTGTCTCTGTGACATGTTATAGCTACTCTCTCCCAGCCTACAGTTCCTGTCTCTGTGACATGTTATAGGTACTCTCTCCCAGTCTACAGTTCCTGTCTCTGTGACATGTTATAGGTACTCTCTCCCAGCCTACAGTTCCTGTCTTTATGACATGTTATAGGTATTCTCTCCCAGCCTACAGTTCCTGTCTCTGTGACATGTTATAGCTACGTCTCTGTGACATGTTATAGCTACTCTCTCCCAGCCTACAGTTCCTGTCTCTGTGACATGTTATAGCTACTCTCTCACAGTCTACAGTTCATGTCTCTGTGACATGTTATAGCTACTCTCTCCCAGCCTACAGTTCCTGTCTCTATGACATGTTATAGCTACTCTCTCCCAGCCTACGGTTCCTGTCCCTGTGACATGTTATAGCTACTCTCTCCCAGTCTACAGTTCCTGTCTCTGTGACATGTTATAGCTACTCTCTCCCAGCCTACAGTTCCTGTCTCTATGACATGTTATAGCTACTCTCTACCAGCCTACGGTTCCTGTCTCTGTGACATGTTATAGCTACTCTCTCCCAGCCTACGGTTCCTGTCCCTGTGACATGTTATAGCTACTCTCTCCCAGTCTACAGTTCATGTCTCTGTGACATGTTATAGCTACTCTCTCCCAGCCTACGGTTCCTGTCTCTATGACATGTTGTAGCTACTCTCTCCCAGCCTACAGTTCCTGTCTCTGTGACATGTTATAGCTACTCTCTCCCAGCCTACAGTTCCTGTCTCTATGACATGTTATAGCTACTCTCTCCCAGCCTACAGTTCCTGTCTCTATGACATGTTATAGCTACTCTCTCCCAGTCTACAGTTCATGTCTCTGTGACATGTTATAGCTACTCTCTCCCAGCCTACAGTTCCTGTCTCTGTGACATGTTATAGCTACTCTCTCCCAGTCTACAGTTCATGTCTCTGTGACATGTTATAGCTACTCTCTCCCAGCCTACGGTTCCTGTCTTTATGACATGTTATAGGTACTCTCTCCCAGCCTACGGTTCCTGTCCCTGTGACATGTTATAGGTACTCTCTCCCAGCCTACGGTTCCTGTCCCTGTGACATGTTATAGGTACCCTCTCCCAGCCTACGGTTCCTGTCTCTGTGACATGTTATAGGTACTCTCTCCCAGCCTACCGTTCCTGTCTCTGTGACATGTTATAGCTACTCTCTCCCAGTCTACCGTTCCTGTCTCTGTGACATGTTATAGCTACTCTCTCCCAGCCTACAGTTCCTGTCTCTGTGACATGTTATAGGTACTCTCTCCCAGCCTACAGTTCCTGTCTCTGTGACATGTTATAGCTACTCTCTCCCAGCCTACAGTTCCTGTCTCTGTGACATGTTATAGCTACTCTCTCCCAGCCTACAGTTCCTGTCTCTGTGACATGTTATAGGTACTCTCTCCCAGCCTACAGTTCCTGTCTCTGTGACATGTTATAGGTACTCTCTCCCAGCCTACAGTTCCTGTCTCTGTGACATGTTATAGGTACTCTCTCCCAGTCTACAGTTCCTGTCTCTGTGACATGTTATAGGTACTCTCTCCCAGCCTACAGTTCCTGTCTCTGTGACATGTTATAGCTACTCTCTCCCAGCCTACAGTTCCTGTCTCTGTGACATGTTATAGCTACTCTCTCCCAGCCTACAGTTCCTGTCTCTGTGACATGTTATAGGTACTCTCTCCCAGCCTACAGTTCCTGTCTCTGTGACATGTTATAGGTACTCTCTCCCAGCCTACCGTTCCTGTCTCTGTGACATGTTATAGCTACTCTCTCCCAGCCTACAGTTCCTGTCTCTGTGACATGTTATAGCTACTCTCTCCCAGCCTACGGTTCCTGTCTCTGTGACATGTTATAGGTACTCTCTCCCAGTCTACGGTTCCTGTCTCTGTGACATGTTATAGGTACTCTCTCCCAGCCTACGGTTCCTGTCTCTGTGACATGTTATAGGTACTCTCTCCCAGCCTACCGTTCCTGTCTCTGTGACATGTTATAGCTACTCTCTCCCAGTCTACCGTTCCTGTCTCTGTGACATGTTATAGCTACTCTCTCCCAGCCTACAGTTCCTGTCTCTGTGACATGTTATAGGTACTCTCTCCCAGCCTACAGTTCCTGTCTCTGTGACATGTTATAGCTACTCTCTCCCAGCCTACACATCCTGTCTCTGTGACATGTTATAGGTACTCTCTCCCAGCCTACAGTTCCTGTCTCTGTGACATGTTATAGGTACTCTCTCCCAGCCTACAGTTCCTGTCTCTGTGACATGTTATAGGTACTCTCTCCCAGCCTACAGTTCCTGTCTCTGTGACATGTTATAGGTACTCTCTCCCAGCCTACAGTTCCTGTCTCTGTGACATGTTATAGCTACTCTCTCCCAGCCTACAGTTCCTGTCTCTGTGACATGTTATAGCTACTCTCTCCCAGCCTACAGTTCCTGTCTCTGTGACATGTTATAGGTACTCTCTCCCAGCCTACAGTTCCTGTCTCTGTGACATGTTATAGGTACTCTCTCCCAGCCTACAGTTCCTGTCTCTGTGACATGTTATAGCTACTCTCTCCCAGCCTACAGTTCCTGTCTCTGTGACATGTTATAGCTACTCTCTCCCAGCCTACAGTTCCTGTCTCTGTGACATGTTATAGCTACTCTCTCCCAGCCTACAGTTCCTGTCTCTGTGACATGTTATAGCTACTCTCTCCCAGCCTACAGTTCCTGTCTCTGTGACATGTTATAGGTACTCTCTCCCAGCCTACAGTTCCTGTCTCTGTGACATGTTATAGGTACTCTCTCCCAGCCTACAGTTCCTGTGTCTGTGACATGTTATAGGTACTCTCTCCCAGCCTACAGTTCCTGTCTCTGTTACATGTTATAGCTACTCTCTCCCAGCCTACAGTTCCTGTCTCTGTGACCTGTTATAGCTACTCCCTCCCAGCCTACGGTTCCTGTCTCTGTGACATGTTATAGGTACTCTCTCCCAGCCTACAGTTCCTGTCTCTGTGACATGTTATAGGTACTCTCTCCCAGCCTACAGTTCCTGTCTCTGTGACATGTTATAGCTACTCTCTCCCAGCCTACAGTTCCTGTCTCTGTGACATGTTATAGCTACTCTCTCCCAGCCTACAGTTCCTGTCTCTGTGACATGTTATAGCTACTCTCTCCCAGCCTACAGTTCCTGTGTCTGTGACATGTTATAGCTACTCTCTCCCAGCCTACAGTTCCTGTCTTTATGACATGTTATAGCTACTCTCTCCCAGCCTACAGTTCCTGTCTCTGTGACATGTTATAGCTACTCTCTCCCAGCCTACAGTTCCTGTCTCTGTGACATGTGATAGCTACTCTCTCCCAGCCTACAGTTCCTGTCTCTGTGACATGTTATAGGTACTCTATCCCAGCCTACAGTTCCTGTCTCTGTGGTATGTTATAGCTACTCTCTCCCAGCCTACGGTTCCTGTCTCTGTGACATGTTATAGCTACTCTCTCCCAGCCTACAGTTCCTGTCTCTGTGACATGTTATAGCTACTCTCTCCCAGCCTACAGTTCCTGTTTCTGTGACATGTTATAGCTACTCTCTCCCAGCCTACAGTTCCTGTCTCTGTGACATGTTATAGGTACTCTCTCCCAGTCTACAGTTCCTGTCTCTGTGACATGTTATAGCTACTCTCTCCCAGTCTACAGTTCCTGTCTCTGTGACATGTTATAGGTACTCTCTCCCAGCCCACAGTTCCTGTCTCTGTGACATGTTATAGGTACTCTCTCCCAGTCTACGGTTTCTGTCTCTGTGACATGTTATAGCTACTCTCTCCCAGCCTACAGTTCCTGTCTCTGTGACATGTTATAGCTACTCTCTCCCAGCCTACAGTTCCTGTCTCTGTGACATGTTATAGGTACTCTCTTCCAGCCTACAGTTCCTGTCTCTGTGACATGTTATAGGTACTCTCTCCCAGCCTACAGTTCCTGTCTCTGTGACATGTTATAGGTACTCTCTCCCAGCCTACAGTTCCTGTCTCTGTGACATGTTATTGGTACTCTCTCCCAGCCTACAGTTCCTGTCTCTGTGACATGTTATAGGTACTCTCTCCCAGCCTACAGTTCCTGTCTCTGTGACATGTTATAGGTACTCCCTCCCAGCCTACAGTTCCTGTCTCTGTGACATGTTATAGGTACTCTCTCCCAGCCTACAGTTCCTGTCTCTGTGACATGTTATAGCTACTCTCTCCCAGCCTACAGTTCCTGTCTTTATGACATGTTATAGGTACTCTCTCTCAGCCTACAGTTCCTGTCTCTGTGACATGTTATAGGTACTCTCTCCCAGCCTACAGTTCCTGTCTCTGTGACATGTTATAGGTACTCTCTCCCAGCCTACAGTTCCTGTCTCTGTGACATGTTATAGGTACTCTCTCCCAGCCTACAGTTCCTGTCTCTGTGACATGTTATAGCTACTCTCTCCCAGCCTACAGTTCCTGTCTCTGTGACATGTTATAGCTACTCTCTCCCAGCCTACAGTTCCTGTCTCTGTGACATGTTATAGCTACTCTCTCCCAGCCTACAGTTCCTGTCTCTGTGACATATTTTTACTGTTACCTTTGAAGTTGTGACCACACTTTCTCCCAGCATACGGTTCCTGCCACCATGACATGTAGCCACCAAGTCTGCTATACCACAGCTTTCAAAAAATGTTGTTACTTGTGATCCTGAAACAGCAGAAACATTTGGTAAAACTTTTTTGTTTGTGGTTTTTTTTGTCAAGAGCTAAATGTGACTGTCACAGCTATGGTCATATGTGGGCATTCATACTACTAGCAAGAAAAAGATTGTAGGGGAAAAACAAATAATTTATTGTACAACAATTATAAAACAAATTATCTATCTGATATTTAATCACTCCTGTTGGCCCGGATGTTAGCGTGTAGGGATCTTACTGTGGGAGGAAACCAGAGTACCTGGAGTAAACCCACGTGATCAGACAGATGACCCTTTTCATATATAATTAAATATCTCAGCTGCCTTGGTGAAAGACAAGTGCACTATCCACTGCAACATCTGACCACCCATCCCATGACTTTCTAATGTGAGGTGGATATTATTTATTCCAATAATCGCCCACCCCCTGACTTTCTGATGTGAGATGGATATCATTTATTCCAATAATTGCCCACCCCCTGACTTTCTGATGTGAGGTGGATATCATTTATTCAAATAATCACCCACCCCCTGACTTTATGATGTGAGGTGGATAAATTTCATTCCAATAATCGCCCACCCCCTGACTTTATGATGTGAGGTGGATAAATTTCATTCCAATAATCGCCCACCCCCTGACTTTCTGATGTGAGGTGGATAACTTTCATTCCAATAATCGCCCACCCCCTGACTTTCTGATGTGAGGTGGATATCATTTATTCCAATAATCGCCCACCCCCTGACTTCCTGATGTGAGGTGGATATCATTTATTCCAATAATCGCCCAACCCCTGACTTTCTGATGTGAGATGGATATCATTTATTCCAATAATCGCCCACCCCCTGACTTTATGATGTGAGATGGATATCATTTATTCCAATAATCGCCCACCCCCTGACTTCCTGATGTGAGGTGGATATCATTTATTCCAATAATCGCCCAACCCCTGACTTTCTGATGTGAGATGGATATCATTTATTCCAATAATCGCCCACCCCCTGACTTTATGATGTGAGATGGATATCATTTATTCCAATAATTGCCCACCCCCTGACTTTCTGATGTGAGGTGGATATAATTTATTCCAATAATCGCCCATCCCCTGACTTTATGATGTGAGGTGGATAACTTTCATTCCAATAATCGCCCACCCCCTGACTTTCTGATGTGAGGTGGATATCATTTATTCCAATAATCGCCCACCCCCTGACTTTCTGATGTGAGATGGATATCATTTATTCCAATAATCGCCCACCCCCTGACTTTCTGATGTGAGATGGATATCATTTATTCCAATAATCGCCCACCCCCTGACTTTATGATGTGAGGTGGATATTATTTATTCCAATAATCGCCCACCCCCTGACTTTCTGATGTGAGGTGGATAACTTTCATTCCAATAATCGCCCACCCCCTGACTTCCTGATGTGAGGTGGATATAATTTATTCCAATAATCGCCCACCCCCTGACTTTATGATGTGAGATGGATATCATTTATTCCAATAATCGCCCACCCCCTGACTTTATGATGTGAGATGGATATTATTTATTCCAATAATCGCCCACCCCCTGACTTTCTGATGTGAGGTGGATATAATTTATTCCAATAATCGCCCACCCCCTGACTTTATGATGTGAGATGGATATTATTTATTCCAATAATCGCCCACCCCCTGACTTTATGATGTGAGATGGATATTATTTATTCCAATAATCGCCCACCCCCTGACTTTCTGATGTGAGGTGGATAACTTTCATTCCAATAATCGCCCACCCCCTGACTTTATGATGTGAGATGGATATCATTTATTCCAATAATCGCCCACCCCCTGACTTTATGATGTGAGATGGATATTATTTATTCCAATAATCGCCCACCCCCTGACTTTCTGATGTGAGGTGGATATCATTTATTCCAATAATCGCCCACCCCCTGACTTTATGATGTGAGATGGATATCATTTATTCCAATAATCGCCCACCCCCTGACTTTATGATGTGAGATGGATATTATTTATTCCAATAATCGCCCACCCCCTGACTTTCTGATGTGAGATGGATATTATTTATTCCAATAATCGCCCACCCCCTGACTTTCTGATGTCAGGTGGATATCATTTACTCCAATAATCTTCGAACCCCCTGACTTTTTTATTTGAGGACTATAGACTTGTGGTAAAATGTGTCAAGCAGAAGTACCTATATACATATTTAGTATTAGAATAGAGATCTTAACTCTTTCCAAGTTATGACCCCCAATGGGCCTAGCCCCTGGGGTGGGGGCCTGGACCACAGACCCTAGACTGAGACAATTGGCCCAGCCCCTGGACCAATGACCCTAGAGTGAGACAATGAGTCCAGCCTCTGGGGTGGGGGCCTGGACCACTGACCCTAGACTGAGACAATGGGCCCAGCCCCTGGGGTGGGGGCCTGAAGCACTTACTCTAGACTGAGACAAACCCTGACAGTAAATTTGTTTGATCTCCATACTTGTTTATTATATTTTACAGCCGCACTTCCTTATTTTGGACACTTGTTGTCAATCAAGACATTTGCGACCCTTTTTTCTAAATTCAAAGACCTGGTTATTCCAATTGAAAAGAACAACTCAAAGGACGTCATTTTCAGTCCCTGACTATTTCCTTTTAAGCCTTATAGGGATATCCGACCTATGAGTATAATATTGCCGATTTGGTATTACCAGGTGAGAAAAGTTCAGCGAATCTGATCATCTCCATCAGCCCGAGTCGTATGACCGCTGCCTTGGTGTTGTCTCCGTAGCTCATACCATCCACAATGCCTGCTCCGATGCCCACCACGTTCTGGAACAACATATTGTCAGTACAATACACCTGTAGGACCACACACGACTTCTACATCAAGTTAGGACTTCCCTAAATCAGCAAAAGTATAGATGAATAGATAGCAGCTCATGTTTTTTTTTCAAATTAATTACAAGGGTATAAGCCTTCAGGAGGACAAATTCGGCACACAGTTATCGGGTCATTAAAAACTATGTAACTGATAGTCTCGTATTTGATAGTTTTTCAATGTCAAAATCCAAGATGCCCGTCTCGGTCTGTTAGCTATTTTGTTTTTCTGATTAGTCCCAAATTCAAAAGTGCACAATTAAGCACCAAGAAAAACCTACATATGAAATTTGGGAATAATCCATCAAGTAATGGTGAAGAATTAGAGATGACAATCTATTACTAGCGAAAACCAAGATGGCTGCCTGTTAGCCATATTGTTTATCAGATCTGTCCGAAAATGGATAATGCACAACTAAGCACCAAGGAGAACCCACAAATGAAATTTGAGAATGACCCATCCAGTAATTAAGAAATAGCGATAACAAGAATTGTTGAAGGATGAACCATGGACCACAGACGCAGGGCGATTTGAATAGCCCATCTTCTGATGATGGTGAGTTGAAAACGGAAACACAGATTGTCAGTGTTTCAATATCCTAGCAACCAGTGACAATTCTAAAGAGCAACAGTAATTGGTGCCTACCTTTAAAGCTCCACAAATCTCAACTGTAGGGGTATCATTTACAATCATACAGTGAAAGTATGGAGTCTCAAACAGCCTCTTCAGGATTATCCCGTTCTCTTCATTTGTGCTTCCTAACAGAATCAAAAGGTATGCATGCAGAACCAAAATTGCTACTGGTAAGGATTTGAAAACAGATTGTGTGATTTGGAAATAAAGATTATGACATTGTTAATATATAAAGTTAATACTGTAAATCAGTCATATTTCGTGTGGGATTTATTTTCGTGTTAATACACGAGAACAGTCAATCACGAATTCAAATCCCTCACGATTTTTATATACCATATTATATAATCACAAACAAAATCTGTCTGAACAATATATTTCCTCTAAACTCAGACACCTTTAAAACTCTGTAATTTAAAACAACAATCCCGTACTACTGACAGTAGTACTTAACAAAATAGTGTCATTTTACATTCATATGTAAGGCTATAGGTCAGAGGTCGGGGGTCAAGCATGTGTGCCATAATAACAAGGCGGAAAGGTGGATTTACAATACCAGAGTTTATAACAAGCAAAGTATTTATCTTATACAACAAAATAGGCAGTAGGAAAATCGGCTGCCAGACGTTACTGCTTGGACGACTGTTTTATGGTAATTTTAAGTGATTAGAATAAGCACATAACAAAGCTTAAAAGTTATAAGCACAACAAACATGTCTGGCCAATCAAAGTCCTGTCATCTTTAAGGCATTGTGAAGCAATATGCTGAGTTGATTTTTATGTCTGTGATGTGTTCACATTCGTAAGTGTTTTTCATCTGGACATAGCGCATATCACATGACTGAATCCTGTGACTCACGTATATTCTCATGAACAAAAACGAAGCTATCGGTTATCAATGTAGGACTCTTGCAGAGTTCATGTTTCCAAAAGCTGATTGTTCGCAAATTTAAAGTCATTGTTAGATCACCGTTCACAAAATCGCAATGTAATCGCAAACATGTGTGAAGAGGCAAATTCGTGAAATAAAATATTCACAAAATATAAGTAATTTACAGGAGAAAAGTACTAAGAAGCAAAAATAATTTTGTCGAAAATAGAAATATGATAAGAATCTAATACAACCGTGTATAACGAATACAACTGTTTCTATATATATAGTCAGTATATTTTTAAAGTGAAAGGATTCTGAGTAAATAATTGTATTGATAAAAGAATGCAAGAAGAATGTGTACAGGACTTGTAATTGGTCAATTTATTATCCTCAAGTAATAAATAACTATTGAAATGTGTAGGAAAGAGCCAGATAACTTGTCTAGAAAACAGATATTACCTATTGTAGATTCACAAAACTGTTCCTCAGCAACCTCCCCCGCCAGGTTAGCGCCCATCATGGCTGAGCAATGGATTCCAAGCTGTTCTGTAATCACCTGTGATATCAGTTTGATACCACCCTCCGTCACAGACACACCCTGTCATGTAGTTATATCTGTTATAGACACACCCTGTCATGTAGTTATATCTGTTATAGACACGACCTGTCATGTAGTTATATCTGTTATAGACACACCCTGTCATGTAGTTATCATAATTTATACTGTTATAGACACACCCTGTCATGTAGTTATCATTATATCTGTTATAGACACACCCTGTCATGTAGTTATATCTGTTATAGACACACCCTGTCATGTAGTTATATCTGTTATAGACACGACCTGTCATGTAGTTATCATAATTTATACTGTTATAGACATTCCCTGTCATGTAGTTATCATTATATCTGTTATAGACACACCCTGTCATGTAGTTATCATTATATCTGTTATAGACACACCCTGTCATGTAGTTATATCTGTTATAGACACGCCCTGTCATGTAGTTATATCTGTTATAGACACGACCTGTCATGTAGTTATATCTGTTATAGACACACCCTGTCATGTAGTTATCATTATATCTGTTATAGACACACCCTGTCATGTAGTTTTATCTGTTATAGACACGCCCTGTCATGTAGTTATATCTGTTATAGACACACCCTGTCATGTAGTTATCATTATATCTGTTATAGACACACCCTGTCATGTAGTTATCATTATATCTGTTATAGACACACCCTGTCATATCATTATATCTGTTATAGACACAATCTTATGCACCATCAATATTACTTTGAGAATCATTGTTCACAGATATTTGTGAGATTATATTCAACATTCATTGTCAAATTTAATAAATGAATAATTGTGATACGTAAATTCTACGAAAATAGCAATGTTTGATTGAATTTTCTTTGAATTTACCATTTTGATGAAAATGTTTTGGCTGAAGTTCATGCCATTCCTTTTATCCTGAACTGTAGAACAGAGTTATAAAGAAGTCGTTAATGTTATACATGTACCTTGATGAGGGAAACAGCTATGGAATCCTTCTTTATATAGAACTGTAGTACATAGTTATAAAGAAGTCGTTAATGTGATACATGTACCTTGATGAGGGAAACAGCTATGGAATCCTTCTTTATATAGAACTGTAGTACAGAGTTATAAAGAAGTCGTTAATGTTATACATGTACCTTGATGAGGGAAACAGCTATGGAATCCTTCTTTATATTGCCTTTCATTTCTGCACAAATGCCTGCGACAAACTGATGAGGTAGCACAAATATGTAGATGTCACCGTCCTTACTTGCTTCCAACAGGTCGGGCACAGCTACCTAGGAAATAATAGATTGAGCAACTTAATTACAAAAGGTCCAGAGGGCCTGTATTGCTCAACTAGTTTTCCCAGTAACCATGGTAAAACAGGTGAAATAGGGACACATAATTAACGAAAAGAAACTACAATTGCACAGAGTATTTAGTACTGGTGAAAATGATCTGTGACATGGTAGAGTGAGAAATCATATTGTAATAGTGCTGTATCAGATAGGTATATAATGTATCAAACTACATTGTCTGGAAAAGCTACACTATATATTGGCCTGTATCACTCATTGTCTGGAAAAGCTACACTATATATTGGCCTGTATGGCTCATTGTCTGGAAAGCTACACTATATATTGACCTGTATCACTCATTGTCTGGAAAAGCTACACTATATATTGGCCTGTATGGCTCATTGTCTGGTAAAGCTACACTATATATTGGCCTGTATCACTCATTGTCTGGAAAAGCTACACTCTATATTGGCCTATATCACTCATTGTCTGGTAAAGCTACACTATATATTGGCCTATATCACTCATTGTCTGGTAAAGCTACACTATATATTGGCCTGTATCACTCATTGTCTGGTAAAGCTACACTATATATTGGCCTGTATGGCTCATTGTCTGGAAAAGCTACACTATATATTGGCCTGTATCACTCATTGTCTGGAAAAGCTACACTATATATTGGCCTGTATCACTCATTGTCTGGAAAAGCTACACTATATATTGGCCTGTATCACTCATTGTCTGGTAAAGCTACACTATATATTGGCCTGTATCACTCATTGTCTGGTAAAGCTACACTATATATTGGCCTGTATCACTCATTGTCTGGTAAAGCTACACTATATATTGGCCTGTATCACTCATTGTCTGGTAAAGCTACACTATATATTGACCTGTATCACTCATTGTCTGGAAAAGCTACACTATATATTGGCCTGTATTGCTCATTGTCTGGTAAAGCTACACTATATATTGGCCTATATTGCTCATTGTCTGGTAAAGCTACACTATATATTGACCTGTATCGCTCATTGTCTGGTAAAGCTACACTATATATTGGCCTATATTGCTCATTGTCTGGTAAAGCTACACTATATATTGGCCTGTATGGCTCATTGTCTGGAAAAGCTACACTATATATTGGCCTGTATCACTCATTGTCTGGAAAAGCTACATAATATATTATTGGCCTGTATCACTCATTGTCTGGAAAAGCTACACTATATATTGGCCTGTATCGCTCATTGTCTGGAAAAGCTACACTATATATTGACCTGTATCGCTCATTGTCTGGAAAAGCTACACTATATATTGGCCTGTATCACTCATTGTCTGGAAAAGCTACACTATATATTGGCCTGTATCACTCATTGTCTGGTAAAGCTACACTATATATTGGCCTGTATCACTCATTGTCTGGTAAAGCTACACTATATATTGGCCTGTATGGCTCATTGTCTGGAAAAGCTACACTATATATTGGCCTGTATCGCTCATTGTCTGGTAAAGCTACACTATATATTGACCTGTATCACTCATTGTCTGGAAAAGCTACACTATATATTGGCCTGTATGGCTCATTGTCTGGTAAAGCTACACTATATATTGGCCTGTATCACTCATTGTCTGGAAAAGCTACACTATATATTGGCCTATATCACTCATTGTCTGGTAAAGCTACACTATATATTGGCCTGTATCACTCATTGTCTGGTAAAGCTACACTATATATTGGCCTGTATGGCTCATTGTCTGGAAAAGCTACACTATATATTGACCTGTATCACTCATTGTCTGGAAAAGCTACACTATATATTGGCCTGTATCACTTATTGTCTGGAAAAGCTACACTATATATTGGCCTGTATCGCTCATTGTCTGGTAAAGCTACACTATATATTGGCCTGTATCACTCATTGTCTGGTAAAGCTACACTATATATTGGCCTGTATCACTCATTGTCTGGTAAAGCTACACTATATATTGGCCTGTATCACTCATTGTCTGGAAAAGCTACACTATATATTGGCCTGTATCACTCATTGTCTGGAAAAGCTACACTATATATTGGCCTGTATGGCTCATTGTCTGGAAAAGCTACACTATATATTGGCCTGTATCGCTCATTGTCTGGAAAAGCTACACTATATATTGGCCTGTATCGCTCATTGTCTGGTAAAGCTACACTATATATTGACCTGTATCACTCATTGTCTGGAAAAGCTACACTATATATTGGCCTGTATTGCTCATTGTCTGGTAAAGCTACACTATATATTGGCCTATATTGCTCATTGTCTGGTAAAGCTACACTATATATTGACCTGTATCGCTCATTGTCTGGTAAAGCTACACTATATATTGGCCTATATGGCTCATTGTCTGGAAAAGCTACACTATATATTGGCCTGTATGGCTCATTGTCTGGAAAAGCTACACTATATATTGGCCTGTATCACTCATTGTCTGGAAAAGCTACACTATATATTATTGGCCTGTATCACTCATTGTCTGGAAAAGCTACACTATATATTGGCCTGTATCGCTCATTGTCTGGAAAAGCTACACTATATATTGACCTGTATCGCTCATTGTCTGGAAAAGCTACACTATATATTGGCCTGTATCACTCATTGTCTGGAAAAGTTACACTATATATTGGCCTGTATGGCTCATTGTCTGGTAAAGCTACACTATATATTGGCCTATATCACTCATTGTCTGGAAAAGCTACACTATATATTGGCCTGTATGGCTCATTGTCTGGTAAAGCTACACTATATATTGGCCTGTATCACTCATTGTCTGGAAAAGCTACACTATATATTGGCCTATATCACTCATTGTCTGGTAAAGCTACACTATATATTGGCCTGTATCACTCATTGTCTGGTAAAGCTACACTATATATTGGCCTGTATGGCTCATTGTCTGGAAAAGCTACACTATATATTGACCTGTATCACTCATTGTCTGGAAAAGCTACACTATATATTGGCCTGTATCACTTATTGTCTGGAAAAGCTACACTATATATTGGCCTGTATCGCTCATTGTCTGGTAAAGCTACACTATATATTGGCCTGTATCACTCATTGTCTGGTAAAGCTACACTATATATTGGCCTGTATCACTCATTGTCTGGTAAAGCTACACTATATATTGGCCTGTATCACTCATTGTCTGGAAAAGCTACACTATATATTGGCCTGTATCACTCATTGTCTGGAAAAGCTACACTATATATTGGCCTGTATGGCTCATTGTCTGGAAAAGCTACACTATATATTGGCCTGTATCGCTCATTGTCTGGAAAAGCTACACTATATATTGGCCTGTATCGCTCATTGTCTGGTAAAGCTACACTATATATTGACCTGTATCACTCATTGTCTGGAAAAGCTACACTATATATTGGCCTGTATTGCTCATTGTCTGGTAAAGCTACACTATATATTGGCCTATATTGCTCATTGTCTGGTAAAGCTACACTATATATTGACCTGTATCGCTCATTGTCTGGTAAAGCTACACTATATATTGGCCTATATGGCTCATTGTCTGGAAAAGCTACACTATATATTGGCCTGTATGGCTCATTGTCTGGAAAAGCTACACTATATATTGGCCTGTATCACTCATTGTCTGGAAAAGCTACACTATATATTATTGGCCTGTATCACTCATTGTCTGGAAAAGCTACACTATATATTGGCCTGTATCGCTCATTGTCTGGAAAAGCTACACTATATATTGACCTGTATCGCTCATTGTCTGGAAAAGCTACACTATATATTGGCCTGTATCACTCATTGTCTGGAAAAGCTACACTATATATTGGGCTGTATCACTCATTGTCTGGTAAAGCTACACTATATATTGGCCTGTATGGCTCATTGTCTGGTAAAGCTACACTATATATTGGCCTGTATGGCTCATTGTCTGGAAAAGCTACACTATATATTGGCCTGTATCACTCATTGTCTGGAAAAGCTACACTATATATTGGCCTGTATCGCTCATTGTCTGGAAAAGCTACACTATATATTGGCCTGTATCACTCATTGTCTGGTAAAGCTACATTATATATTGGCCTGTATCACTCATTGTCTGGTAAAGCTACACTATATATTGGCCTGTATCACTCATTGTCTGGTAAAGCTACACTATATATTGGCCTGTATCACTCATTGTCTGGAAAAGCTACACTATATATTGGCCTGTATCACTCATTGTCTGGAAAAGCTACACTATATATTGGCCTGTATCACTCATTGTCTGGAAAAGCTACACTATATATTGGCCTGTATCGCTCATTGTCTGGAAAAGCTACACTATATATTGGCCTGTATCGCTCATTGTCTGGTAAAGCTACACTATATATTGACCTGTATCACTCATTGTCTGGAAAAGCTACACTATATATTGGCCTGTATCGCTCATTGTCTGGTAAAGCTACACTATATATTGGCCTATATTGCTCATTGTCTGGTAAAGCTACACTATATATTGACCTGTATCGCTCATTGTCTGGTAAAGCTACACTATATATTGGCCTATATTGCTCATTGTCTGGTAAAGCTACACTATATATTGGCCTGTATGGCTCATTGTCTGGAAAAGCTACACTATATATTGGCCTGTATCACTCATTGTCTGGAAAAGCTACACTATATATTGGCCTGTATCACTCATTGTCTGGAAAAGCTACACTATATATTGGCCTGTATCACTCATTGTCTGGTAAAGCTACACTATATATTGGCCTGTATGGCTCATTGTCTGGTAAAGCTACACTATATATTGGCCTGTATGGCTCATTGTCTGGAAAAGCTACACTATATATTGGCCTGTATCGCTAATTGTCTGGAAAAGCTACACTATATATTGGCCTGTATCGCTCATTGTCTGGAAAAGCTACACTATATATTGACCTGTATCGCTCATTGTCTGGAAAAGCTACACTATATATTGGCCTGTATCACTCATTGTCTGGTAAAGCTACACTATATATTGGCCTGTATCACTCATTGTCTGGAAAAGTTACACTATATATTGGCCTGTATGGCTCATTGTCTGGTAAAGCTACACTATATATTGGCCTATATCACTCATTGTCTGGAAAAGCTACACTATATATTGGCCTGTATGGCTCATTGTCTGGTAAAGCTACACTATATATTGGCCTGTATCACTCATTGTCTGGAAAAGTTACACTATATATTGGCCTGTATGGCTCATTGTCTGGTAAAGCTACACTATATATTGGCCTATATCACTCATTGTCTGGAAAAGCTACACTATATATTGGCCTGTATGGCTCATTGTCTGGTAAAGCTACACTATATATTGGCCTGTATCGCTCATTGTCTGGAAAAGCTACACTATATATTGGCCTGTATTGCTCATTGTCTGGTAAAGCTACACTATATATTGGCCTATATCACTCATTGTCTGGAAAAGCTACACTATATATTGGCCTGTATGGCTCATTGTCTGGAAAAGCTACACTATATATTGGCCTGTATCGCTCATTGTCTGGAAAAGCTACACTATATATTGGCCTGTATCACTCATTGTCTGGAAAAGCTACACTATATATTATTGGCCTGTATCACTCATTGTCTGGAAAAGCTACACTATATATTGGCCTGTATCGCTCATTGTCTGGAAAAGCTACACTATATATTGGCCTATATCACTCATTGTCTGGTAAAGCTACACTATATATTGGCCTGTATGGCTCATTGTCTGGAAAAGCTACACTATATATTGGCCTATATCGCTCATTGTCTGGAAAAGCTTCACTATATATTGGCCTGTATCGCTCATTGTCTGGAAAAGCTACACTATATATTGGCCTATATCACTCATTGTCTGGTAAAGCTACACTATATATTGGCCTATATCACTCATTGTCTGGAAAAGCTACACTATATATTGGCCTGTATGGCTAATTGTCTGGAAAAGCTACACTATATATTGGCCTGTATCGCTCATTGTCTGGTAAAGCTACACTATATATTGGCCTGTATCACTCATTGTCTGGAAAAGCTACACTATATATTGGCCTGTATCACTCATTGTCTGGAAAAGCTACACTATATATTGGCCTGTATCGCTCATTGTCTGGAAAAGCTACACTATGTATTGGCCTGTATCACTCATTGTCTGGAAAAGCTACACTATATATTGGCCTGTATCACTCATTGTCTGGAAAAGCTACACTATATATTGGCCTGTATCGCTCATTGTCTGGAAAAGCTACACTATATATTGGCCTGTATCACTCATTGTCTGGAAAAGCTACACTATATATTGGCCTGTATCGCTCATTGTCTGGAAAAGCTACACTATATATTGGCCTGTATCGCTCATTGTCTGGTAAAGCTACACTATATATTGGCCTGTATTGCTCACTTGGTATCAATCTCTTACTTGTAACCCTAAAGTCCCCTAAAATCTGTTTCTGTAAGACATTCAGAAGAACATGGTTAAGATTTAAACATATTTGACCCCTGTGACCTTGAAAGTAAGACAAGGTAATTTTGATTGCAAATTTTGTTCGGCTTCTTCCAAGGAATCTACCAGCCAAATATCATCTCTAGGCCTTTTGGTATTTCAGAAGAAGTCGTTTAAATATTTGAACAGATTTGACCCCTGTGACCTTTAATATGGATCAAGGTCATTTCTTATTGCAAACTTTGTCAGGCTTCATTCAAGGAACCTTTCAGTGATATCATGTTTCTAGGCCTTTTGGTTAATCAGAAGAAGTTGTATAAAGGTTTTGACAGATTTTACTCCTATTACCTTGAATATGGGTCAAGGTCATTTATTTTTTGCAAACTTTGTCAGGCTTCATGCAAAAAACCTTTCAGCCAAATATCATGCTTCTAGGCCTTTTGGTTAATCAGAAGTCGTTTAAAGGTTTTACTAGATTTGACCCCTGTAATACCTTGAATATGGGTCAGGTTCATTTCTTTTCACAAACTTTGTCGAGCTTCATCCGAGGAACCTTTCCATTAAAATTTAAATATCATGCTTCTGAGTATTTTGGTTTAGCAAAAGAAGCCATTTAAAGGTTTGAGCAAATTTGACCCCTGTGACCTTTAATATGGGTCATTTCTTTTTGCAAAGTTTGTTTGGCTCCTTCCAAGAAAGCTACCAGTCAAATAAAATGTTTCTACACCTGATGGTATTTCAAAAGAAATCTTTTGAAGGTTTTGACATATTTGACCCCTGTGAAAATAGGTCAAAGGGATTTTTTTTCCACAAGATTTGTTTAGCTCCTTCCAAGAAAGCTTTCATGTCACTAGGCCTTTCAGTATATCAGAAGAAGTTATTTAAAGGAAAAGTTGACTGACACAGTACGGACGATGGACAGACGAACAGACGCCACACCATCACATAAGCTCACTTGGCCCTTTGGGACAGGTGAGCTGATAAAACACCTACTACATTGTCCGGAAGCTGCACTCCTGGTAAGTACTTCACATTTTCATGTCTCCTGTTAATGACCTCGGTTAACTTTTCTCCATCAACCATTTCCTCATAAACATACATCCGTACCAATGGATCAAACACCTCTTTCCTCTCTCGCACATTGTGACCGACAATTTTTGCAATGGCCGATCCCCTGTAAAGAAATGCATTATTCATTGATAAAAAATCCCAATTGTTTAATATCAACATAGATGTTTGTAGTTTATACATCATTTTGGGGTTAACTTTCATAAGTGAAGTTTCGTCAAAATCTGCTTGTTACAGTTAAGGAGTAGACCTCGAGACAAGTTTTTCACATTTAATGTTAATCCCTTGAAAAGGTCACTCAAAACCTGAAATTAAAATGTTGATGCACAACTACATAATTTTGGTGATCTCTAGACATACACACATGTAGAACCTACCTGTCCATTATCAAGGAATTGTCTGCATCACCTAAATAGGTATGTGTAGGTGTTTTGACTAAGGCATGATCATGGTCAGCTGAAACTACTTGGTTTACAAGTTAAAACATTTAGCTTGGCAGGTTTTCATAACAATATTGTGTTGAGAGCTGAATGTAACATATGTAGTGGATCTAGACAGGGTTGATTGTTGGCGACCAGATAGCTCAATTGGTTGAGCATTCATCTAGAGTTTGGAAGGTCCCGGTTCGCACCCTGGTTGGGCTGCTACATTTTCCTTTTCTCCTGTTACAAAATTGGCTTTTGACAAGGGGGACACCCTGAACTTAAAAAAAGTTGTCTTCGCCTATGAAGTCTTAGAAAAAGGAGAGAGGAATATAGCGAAACCTGGACTGGACTGGGTCGGTCGTCTGTGACCGGGTAGCTCAGTGGCAGAGAGTTTGTCTAGAGTTCAGAAGGTCCAGGTTCAAACCCAGGTCGAGCTGTGAATTTTTCTCTCCTGTTACACAGGAAAGGAAAATGCACAGCCAAACCGGGGTTCGGCACTGATCCAGAGTCCTTCCAAACTCTAGACAGACGTTTAACTAAGCTATCTGGTCACCAACGATTGACCCTATCTATATTAAAGGAGAAAGGCGGAAGCTGATCTCTACGTGATAATGTCAACCCCACCTAGCTTTCTTGCAACAAAAATGCTTCGAAGGTTTACTTTTTTAAATCTCTTATCTGCATGCAAAAAAGTATATTCCATGGATATCATCTCCACAGGATGACTGCTAAAAAAGATGGAAATGGTGTGTGTTTTTTGGAGGAAACTATTATGATGGCCACCAGAAGAGAATACATTCTATTGACATCACAGGTACCAGCTTCCTCTGTCCATACACTCATGTTATAATTGATGGGTGTATGTTGACAGATGAGGGTACTTGTGCATGTGTGGGCATAAAGGTGCAAGTGTTTGCATAAAGGGGGTTTTAAGAAGAACAAGAGGCCCATAGGCCTTACGGTAACCCGAGTTTTTAAATCGGGCAATATTCATATTCTAACACAATAGTTGCCTATCAGTAGAGGCCATTTTCTCAAATCAGGAAAGAGAAGCTGCCATCATAAGTCTGTTTCATCCATGAAGAGTATTTGATTGGAAGACATTAAGATGCCCAGTTGGCCTGAATCATTCACCTGCTCTCGACTACAGCCAACTTCTGCAAACTTGAAAGCTTCCTTCAAACATATGTACATGCTATCACACAATGCAATTTATATAACCAAGAGCCTATTTGTTATAGGAAAGAAGAAAATTGATATTTGTAACACATTTGATCCTTATGACCCTCAAAGTGGTCAAAAGTTATTCATTTCAACAAACTTGATAGCCCTCCATCCAAACATGTTGTAGGTCAAATATCAGTACCCTTGGCCTTTTGGTTATTGAGAAGTCGTTGGAAGATTTGATCACTCTTGATTCCTGTGACCTTGAAAGTAGGTCAAGGTCATTCATTTGAACAATTCTGGTAGCTTTCATTTCAGCGTGCTTCAATCTTAATATCTCTACCCTGAGCTAATTAATTATAAGAAGTTGTTTGAAGATTTTTTTATGAAATTGACCCAAGCTGTGACCTTGAAAGTAGGTCAAGGTAATTTCATTTCAACAAACTTGGTAGCCCATCATTACAGTATGCTAAAAGTCAAATATCAGTACCCTGAGCTTTTCTATTATTGAGAAGTTGCTGGAAGATGTTTAACACAATTGACTCCAATGACTTTGAAAGGGGGTCAATGTCATTCATTTAGGAAACTTGGCAGCACTTCATTCCAACAATGCTGCAGGCCAAATAAAGATATTCTGGGCCCTTATATATATATTAGGATATTGAGAAAAAATTGCTGGGAGATTTAAACACTTTTGACCCGGTAACCTTGAAAGTAGTTCAAGGTCATCCATTTGAACAACTTTGGTAGCCCTTTATCCTTGTGTAAAAGATGTGAATTGATTAGGTTGCCTTACAAGCGTGAGCTGTATGGAATTCAGAGCCAAGGGTCGCAGGTTCAAGTCCCAGCAACGACTCTATATCTTTGACTTTTCCTTGTTATACATTATATATATGTACAATGTACATGCATGTATTACACTAGCATGCTACGTGTAAATCTGGGCCATTCAGTTAATGAGAAGAAGTCGAAAATGTTATTTTTTTCGACAGACAATGGATGGCTGACGACTGACGACGAACTAAAGATGGTCGCAAAAGGTCAAATTTTAAGAGTAAACTTGGTCTCATCAGTTGACCTAATTTACAGTAGATACAGGTGCTGGACACGCTGATGTGATATGTTTATATATTGGTCAAACGGTAAGTTTCCGAATGATACTGGAATATAATATTTATATATAAACACATAGTGTGTCCAGCACCGGTGCAGTAGACGATAGAATTAGCCTACATGGCTCTGAATCGGCCGCTCGATTCAGCATCCCATGTTCCGGGTGCATAACTGTTAGCCTACTATATATCACAAAGTGAAAGTAAGAAAACACGAATTATATTTCCTTGCTAATTCCTGCTTGTAAAGTTTTTCTGTGTCCTGTCAAACACTTGATAGAGCTCGAATATTTCAGATAGGATCTAAAAGACATACCAGTTTCCTGAGCCTATGATGCAGACAGCTTTTCCCATTTCAGCACCGTCTTGAAATGAATCGTACTGTTACCAGGAAATTGAACTTCGGGTATAACCGAACCTAAATCATGACAGCAGGGACGTATAAAACCATTCGTTAACCAATAGGCTAGTCACAGTATTGTGCATGTATGATTAATATTCTGATAGAAATGCATTTTGTTTCCCCAGGGACGTATATGTTACATATACGTCCCTGGTTTCCTTTATATCTAATTAACACATCGAAACATGACAGATTTTTTTCAACAAATCCAAAATACAGTATTGTTATTTAGTTTCAAAGAATTAAACCTAAGTTATCCATTGCCTTCAGTGGAATTTCACCGAAAAAAAATCCAGGATCATAAAGGGTAGTGGAAGGGGCGAGCTTTATCTTATAATAGACTGATTATGCAAAGTTCGACTGATTCATAACACAGGTCAATCTCTTGCAAAGTAACAGCCATAGTAGATACGTCATACACCAAAAATAACATAATAAAGGGTGTTTTTGATTCTGGTATGCCTTGTCTTGACGGTTCCTGGTGACAAGTGGGCACTAAAATGCGCGAGCAATATTATGACACGGTGTGGGCTCCTCATCAACATATCTGTATCTGTATCTTTTTGTCACTAGCAACCAATTTCTGGCGTCGAGTGTGACAGGGTGAGTGGTACTGGTGGTCTCACTTCCAGTGGGAAGTGTCCAGGCGGGTCTAAATCCCTTGACACTTTAATTTCTGCGCGCACTAGTTCTTCCCCTAGGTGGTTCCAATCCTGAATTGTCTTTGGGAAGAATGAATTTTGGTATTGTCCCGAATGTCCCAGTGTAACTTTAAAAGACCTAGTATTGTTGGTTGGTAGTTTGTTTTTTGTTTTATGCTCATAGTTTTCTAATGTTCTAGGCCGAATGTTTCTTTTAGGTTTATTTTCAATAAGATAATTTGGGGGGGGGGGGGGGGGCGGTATAAGTCCTAAGTACGTGTACATACTGAGAGGTCACTTTACCACAATACTATTTTAATGAATACGAAATATATAACACTTATATGTATTTTCCTAAGAACCGAGACGTATATAACGATCACATGTATGCTTTTTTTGGGTTCTCTGCTAAGAGCCATCACGGTGCCCCCCCCCCCCCCTCCTCCCCCTAAATATACGCACACCACATAACATATATTTGCATTAAAAATATTATACATTTGTAGTACGAAAATACCCGGACGAAAATTCCCAGGTACGAAAATGTGTGCAGTACGAAAATGATTCAGTACGAAAATTCCCGTGACCCCACATAACATATAAAACGAGTCAATTTATGGAAATAACGGTCGGTTTTATTGACAATGTATTCATGGCAGATAATAATTGCATTTATTTTTTGTATTTTCTTCACTGTCCAACCTTTCGCCTCTAACACATATGCATGCGCGCGCAGATATATAGCGCTCCGACCGTTAGTCGTACGTGGAAAGTGTACTTTTTTTGTATATATATGCATATCAGCGAGTGAAAATCGTTACCGCGCGCGTTTTTGTTTAGGCAGGGACGTATATGTCTCACATATACGTCCCTGGTTTAGGTTATCAGGGGGATAACTACAATGGAAAACGGGTAAATTCAATAACCGGCGAAGCCGGTTATGTATATTTACCCAGTCATTATTCCGGCGAAGCCGGTTATGTATATTTACCCGTTATCCATTGTAGTTATCCCCCGATAACCTATAGCCATAAACAAAAACAAAAACGCGCGCGAAGCCGGTTATGTATATTTACCCGTTATCCATTGTAGTTATCCCCCGATAACCTATAGCTATAAACAAAAACAAAAACGCGCGCGAAGCCGGTTATGTATATTTACCCGTTTTCCATTGTAGTTATATCCCCCGATAACCTAAACAAAATAGAAAGTTTATCCTTATATTTACAGTATCTTTCTGTGAAATCAGAGACGTATAAAGCCAGAGATTGGCAACTCGCGTAGATCTCGCAATTTCTCGCATGAGCCTATTGTTCTCAGATTTGTCGCGAGATAGGGCTGCGGTCCGCGTGTAGTAGATACTGGAGACAAGTTTAATGACAGATCTCAAAAAATAAACATGCGATAATATAGAAGTCCATCTGATTTATAAAATAGATGTATATGAACTTTGCACAATTCATGGGGATCGTTATAAGTGTAAAATAAGGGTGACTAACTTGTGTGAAAATGTAAATTATATACTTTTACCTGTAAGAGATAACATATTTACACACCCTGCCAACTGCCAATTCGTACCCATGGGTACGAATTGGCAGTTGGCAGGGTGTGTAAATATGTTATGAACTTCGCCTAGAATAGTTATACTAACTAGTCAGAAGTGTAAGATTACAATTAACAGTACTGAACGATCCCTTAGGGCGTTTTATCCCTACCCACACCTTCCTGGCTGTATCCCACCTTCCCCACTTTTTAAAAAAACATATGGGGGAGAATGTTGTTAGAAGGATTATAGTCTGTTTCTGAATAATTTTGGAATTATTTACCTGTATTTACCTGTGTTCTTACCTGTGTTCTTACCTGAGTTTTTACCTGTGTTTTAATCAGTGATGAACCTCTATATCTTATATGGATATATATTTTTATTATACATTTGCAGATACATGTTCACTTTAAATAAATAAATATTGAAAACAATATTTTTCAAATGGAAATTTTGTTTATCAATGTAATATATGTTTATCATATAAGACTAAAATATGATATAATAAAAATTAGAGTCAGTTGTTTAACAAATCATTATTAATTAAAAATCTTATAGATGCTCTACATATTTTATATCTATTATAAAACTTATTAATAGACTCTAATTATCCAAGCTCTCACTCCCATCCAGGTGAGCTAAAGTGATCACAGCCTTCACTAATTACCGAAATGATGATGAGTGTTGCAATTAATTAAAGGCCCAATATACGTAACTTTCAGCAAAACTTGAAGCGAAAATCAAGCCTAATAACTTATTATATTTATAGATTTAGTTAAGATTAACTGGTACCAGCAATATTCAAGATTAATTATTTCGCGGTTACCTGTACAGCAGCAGTTGCAACACGCTATTTGTAAACACGCGACCATTTCGAACCGTCTTCTACCTTCGGTTTGTTGTTGAAGTGGGCCCCACCTGAATCATTTTCAATTATTTGGAATTTTTTGTCAAGAGTTTCTTGTTAATTACCGCTCAGGTTTACTTCGTTTTAGGCTTATTTTTGCATGGTTATCAACTGGTTTTTTTCAGAATTATTCAGAATCACGAAAATTTTTCTAAAGTTACGTATATTGGGCCTCGAAAATTCATCATGTAGGAATCATTTCCAATTGTGAAGCTCTATCATGGCGAATGCTCAGCTTCAGGTCAAGTTTGTGACAAACAAACATGGCACACGAAATCTAGCATATGATGGTTACATGTATAGTGTGAAGAACAACAAAGGCGAAATGTGGGCCAATGACTTGTGAACTTTAAGTTAATAGTAAAGAAATGACTATAAATGCATGTACTTATATATATGTAAAATCGAATGAAAGATTATCATTATGTATAAGGTATCATTATGTACAAGTATGGAAATGTTTGACTTTAAATGCATGTAATTAATATATATGTAATATATGAAAATATTTGTATTTGAGTGTAGGAATGAAAGATACTTAATGTATTTAATATGAAATAGTATTAATAATTGTGTATTACTCTATGTGTAACATTAATGAAGTGTCAATAACCAGAACACATTTTGATATAATTGTAGTTGTTAAATATGAATGATATATACTAAATTTTACTGTATTTTGTGTAATATGAAATAATATTAATTAATAAAAAATTAAAGAAATCAATAGTTAAAAAGTAAAAATAGATGTTTTTCTGATGTAATCATGTGTTAAGTCTTAAATTGCTGTTAATTTAATAAGTATAGATATAAATCAAAGTATTTTTCACTATATACTACATATAGGCTGTATAGTCATATACAGGTAAATGACAAAGGTAACTTTCAAACAGGTTACTTTTACACAGGTAAGACAAGTTACCTAGTATGAAACAGACTATAATTGGTTTGCCATTGTTCTCTTATATCAACACTTTCCTTTGTTATATAAAAAGTGGGGAAGGTGGGAACCCCCCACCTTCCTCCCTTTGTTCGGCTCCCGTAAGATCGCCACACAGGTAAGTCATCTCACACATGTAATGACCCCCGCGGCTCTCCATCCCCGCAGGGGTTATTTGTGTGTCCCAGTATATAATTAGCGTTGAAATGGCAACTAACAAATAGGCGAAGTGAATAAAATGACCATTTGGATGCTCATATAAAAGTTAAACATTGTGAAATCACATGGTTTTTTAAAATATATTTTTAATGTTATAGTTCACCCTATATACAGTTAGATTTTATTTCAAATCCATATATGAGAAGGGATATTAAGGGGAAAAAAATGAATTTAAATCATGAATAGATTTAAAATTGAACGTCCAGAAAAAAGGAGTTTAACGACAATTTTGCCTGTTTTTGTTTTGGTATTATGACTTCCTCATTTTGAAATACTGGTACATTCCCAGATGAATTAAGCAATTCTGCAGTTATTTCCCGAAGCTGAACCAAAGAAGACTGATATAAAACATATTATAAAATACAAATAACCAAACAGATTTAAAATTGACCGTCTGGAAAAAAAGGAGTTTAAAGAACATTCTTGCCTATTTTCTTTACACAGTAAATCACGGTAATTTTTCATATGTTAACCTCATTTTGAAATACTGGTATATTCTCAGATAAATTAAGCAATTTTGCAGTTATTTCCCGAAGCTGAACCAAAGAAGACTGATATAAACCATATTATAAAATACAAATAACCAAACAGATTTAAAATTGACCGTCTAGAAAAAAAGGAGTTTAAAGAACATTCTTGCCTATTTTCTTTATACAGTAAATCACGGTAAATTTTCATATTTTAACTGCATAGTCATTATTTTATGGAGTTGAAGTGAAAAACAACAAATAATAACAATAATAGTAATCAAAATATGTTGAAATAGATCTTCTAGGGAAAATCAAAGCATATAATATTGATTTTTTTATTAAGATAACAAGATTTGCAATGCCGCCTATGGCAGCCGCAATTTTTGCATTTCGGAACTCCTCTAACAATATCATAGACCGTAGCAATGAAATTGATGGATTCCGCATAGTCCGCCCGACACGGGTGAGCTCCGGTAAGAGAAAGAGAGAGTTGCCAATCTCTGGCTTTATACGTCTCTGGTGAAATGTTCGTAACTATTTTGTTCATTATAGTCAAATCTTCGAAACACAGATTTCATTTGAAAACTAATAAACGTTGGAATGGTTCAATAAAGGTAACAGCCTGAAATTTGCAAGCTCCGCCCACGTATATTGTTGGTGACGTCACACAATTATGTTTCAAACTGTAGGATTTGCATAGCTTCGCCCACATGTATTGTTGTCGACGTCATAGACATTTGTCACGTGTTTGACTACAGTTATGATATATTATACACCTAGCCAGGGACGTACATATGTGAGACGTCCCTGATCATGCATATATACATGTACGTCTATCTCTGATAAAATCCGTGGTGATACTAATTGTTTATGTTTATATTATAAATGCTGTTAATTCATCAATGTTCCGTAGATTGAGTCATTCTGTTCGGACAATTAATTTTATTAATTTACTTTTAATTTTATCGGCCATTTTAACTTTCGTGCCGACACATGTCCATGACGATCGCGAGTGATTTTGTAACGTCGGTACACGGCATGCTAGGATCAAGTTCACCATAACAATCCTTGGCCTACGTTTCGTCAGTTCGTATTACGGAATAACCCAAGACAACGATACAGACAATCGTTAGATTGGCTGGCTTTGTGTGACAAAACAGAAGAACGTGTTCTTTAACTTTTTAAAGTAAGAGGGGCTATATATATTTATGATGTTGTTATGTAAGGAAAACGACTGTCAAATGTGTAAATTGTGATTCTGTAACAGGAAGTTGATCAATTTTTTGACGTTGGTCGATCAGCTGTCAGATTTCACAATATTGGTAAATTTGTTTATGCTCGTTTTCCTTTACATGTGACCTAAATTGCATACACAGATATATATTTGTCTTTATATTTTATTCTTTATAGGTAGAGTCAAAATGTTATATTGTAAGTTGTTTTTATTGTGTGATATTAACATTATAAGGGGGGGGGGGGGGGCGATCATGATCAGTCAGCTCTATTTTTATACATTTCCGTCAGATGTCGCATGATTTTGCGCATATAAACTGATTCGTTCTTATAATTATCATCGCACGTATACGATTCCATGATTTTGAAAATTTTCAAAAGTACTAATATTACTACCTTTACACAACTCTGGATATTTCTGTGACTTAATATTAGGCGATCTCACACTTTACCATAAGGAATTGAGCGGAGAGTCTTGATTTGATGTAAGTTGATTTAAGTCAATTTGTTCAGTAATCATGACAAGGCATTCAGTTAAAATTATCATCATATATATTTTTGACGCCAATATACATTGTAAGCTTCAATTATATATAGCTTCTGAGGGTGTATGAATGATTCAATCTGTATAATCATTGATCATAGGTGTCTCAACCTCTGAAACCTCCAATGAGGGAGATCTCCTTCTTTCCATTTATTCAAATTCAATGAGGAAGAAAGTGTGTTAAATGCGACTGAAACTACATTACTCAATTTGTCTTTCCCTTATATTATTATGTATCAAAATAACTTAACAAGTATTCATTTCATCCAGACACACCTATTATGGTCATTACACATACATCTGTATCCTGCAGTAACTCGGATCTGATTTGACCACAGGATGTAGATTTTGAGTTTGTGTGAGATAATTATAAGACTTAAATGAGGGAGATTTCGAGGGAGATTGGTAAATTTTGGTCAAAATGAGGCAAGAGGGAGTCTCCCACCTAATGATGGAGGGTTGACAGGTACATGCAAATGTATGATTGATACTAATTATATAATGTAACTAAATGAAGTCCAGTTTCACCAGTACATTAATACACTAAAATATGGTGGTATTTCTTGAACCGCTCCATTTGCATTCATCAAAATATAGAGTATGCCTTCACAATTAAATCAAAGCCATTCTCGGTCTCTGTGACAACTTATATATTTAATACAAGATTATAATTATATGTCTCTGCATAATGTGTAGATAATATTCTCATCAATAAGCTTAAGCTTTACATAACATATACTGATGTTATTAATCTGTGTTGTCGTTGGTGCTATATATTGTCACTGCCATTCTAGTGCTATTCATTGTTAAACAAGTGTAAGCCTGCTGTGATATAAGGGAATTGGATTACTCTGAGAAAGGTAAACATTTATCACACAATGTTCAAGTTGTTGTGACTTTTAAATTGGATATAAGAACACTGACTTTAGAAAAAATCTGCATCTGGAACTTGTCGTCCATTGATCAAGATCTGTAGTAGTAGAACATCTGTGTGACAAAAATATTGGACAGAGAATAATGATCAGGCAGTAGTTTAAAACATAGTAAGTTATTTATTTTTGTCACATGGACAAAAATGTTGTTGCGCCAGATTTTGGCTATTATATATATAAATATAGAATTGAACTACCCCTGTGGCATCATCAGTCTTTGACGGTATAAGAGCAAGTTCATTTATTAAGACCATGTGAAACATATTTCAATCCAAGCTATACCATTAATTTTGATCAAAATTCCACTACAGAAATTGTCAAAATATTCAGTGGTGATGTATGCTACATCATGCTATGATGGCCATAAAGGCAATGATAAAATATAATTTGATGTCTCTTGGTTGGTTCACCTATTGTTACCAATTTGTGTCTTTGCCCATATTTGTCATATAATTTTGAAGATGCAGTATGAAGTCAGATTTGTCATCAAATTTTAATTTAAGAATGGATGGAACCTTGCAGCATTTAAATGTGACCCCTGTGACCCCTAGCTAGCATGACCAAATACAGTGCTTGTGACTCCGAAATGAATGACTGTCGTTAACTGAACACAAGAGGATAATAACAATGTTATCAATAATGACACAGATTCATCACAATTTCTGTTATTTATTAATACAAACGTAAGACTCTGTAACTGACAGCCTGCCTTATAATATTTTAATTTTTAATATACTACTCCCCTCAGAATAGACACTTTGCCATTGGTACATTGTGTTCTATATATAATATTATTAATTTGTTTCAACTGTGATTATATGTTATACACGCCTGCTTTCTATGTATGTACATACTCATAGTATGTTATCTTGTATTGTTAATCTTAGTTTTGTCTGTCGTAGAAATAGCTCTACAGAGCTAATGTTATTTGATATAACACACAACACAAAATAAAAATTCTTGTATCATATTTGAAGGTTCTGAACAACCAACATGGAGTCTGAAGTGAAGAATGAGGTGATGGAGAGTAAGAGTGAAGACGAGGCGAAGCAGGCGCGTACCGAGTTTGCCATGGTTGTCTTCCACAACATTCCAGAGACCTACCCAGCTGACGCTCATATACAGTGTTGCTACACCATCACGTCAGACCTGGTGCCCACAAGTTACGACTGGGTGGGTCTCTACAAGGTCGGCTGGATGAGTACTAAGGACTACCACTACTACGAGTGGGCAGTTATAGCAAAGGACTACGAGATCGGCAAAGAGGCCGATAGTGCTGTCCTCTTCCCAGGTAAATAGTGTTTCATTTATAGACTTTGATGTTCTCGATTGTCATTCAGGGTCTAGAAATCGAACAGGGATTAAAATATGAAGGGGCCCTGGTGCCAATTGCCCCTCAAAATTTGTCTTGACCACTAGTTTTTTTTAGAATTTTGCCATTTATAACTACTGCTAATTCTCTTCCGAAATGAGATGGGTTTCTAACTAAAAACAGTGAATTTTAATCCCTGGATTAAAATTACATCATTATGATGGTGGGAGTGATCTCCCATTGCTAACAGTTGTAGTGTCTCTGATTTTTGTTGTAACTTGAATTTAATTACAGCTCATAAGATGCCTGATGATGATGGAGAATTTTACCAGTTTTGTTACGTGACCAGTTCTGGACAGATCAGGGGAGCAAGTACACCATTCCAGTTTAAAAAACCAAGTGCAGATGACTATGTTGAAGTGGAAGATACTGACACTGACATGTTGATCATCAGGTCTAAGTCTGTAGTACTGGAAGAACGACTCAAACTGATGGAAGAGGAGAAGGCTCGCCTAGAACAGGTACGTGTAACAGCCATTACTAGCCGACATTCTACCACTAGCCCTCCACCTATGGGTTGCGAGTTCGAATTCCACGTGAGGTAGTTGCCAGGTACTGACCATAGGTCGTTGTTTTTTCTCTGGGTACTCCGGCTTTCCCCCACCTCCAAAAACCTGGCACGTCCTTAAATGACCCTGGCTGTTAATAAGAGGTAAAACAAAATAAACCAAACCAATGTGATTGTTTCACATATGTACAATGTATGTTACCTACATACAAAATGTACCTGTACAGATAGTAGACTCGCCCACACTCACACATACACCTTTCAGGTTAACGTTACTATATAAAGATACAGGTAAATACACACACACTGACAAATACATGGACATTACATGGACAACACATGGTGAAGGGTAACTGATGTGCTGATGGTTATAATGATGATATTAAGTGATGCTATTTAAAATAATACAAATTCTAATAATTAAAACTTTGTATATATACAGTCCAAGATTTTAACCCTAGTGCCACACAATATTTTGTTGCATTATGTAAAAAATAAAAATATGTATGCCCCCTTTTCATTAAAAAATATTTCCCAAAATAAATTGTAGTTACTTTTCTATGCATTCTTTGCTGCATAATAAGTGCCTTTAAACTTCTAAAAAATCAATCTAGATACCAACCAACTCTCCTTTAACATACGTATGTAATCATAAATATATTTCTATTAACCTGAACTATTTGGCACACAGCTTCAAGAGGATATGGGGAAGGAGACAGATGGACTTGTTCAGAAGTTGTCCGACATGGACAGGCAACTCCTGGAGGCTCAGAAGGAATGCAGCCACCTGGAGGAGAGGGTCCAGGCAGGGGAGACCTACATCAGTCAGCTTAATCAGGTCGGTCACCACATCTAGGTCACACCACAACTAGGTCACATCATCTAGGTCACCCCATCAAGGTCACCTCATCTAGGTCACCACATATAGGTCACCCCATCTAGGTCACCCCATCAAGGTCACCACATCTAGGTCACCCCATCTAGGGGTGCACGTCTATTGGAATTTGTGTTCATTAACAACCTTGACCAACTTTAACTCTTTCAGTTTGCCTGATGCTGGTGGGATCTCCCCCGCTGGTACACTCTTTACGTCCCCCACTGCAGTCAGCAGCTCCCGCCCGACTGATATATCAGAAGTAGTATCATTTTCTAAATATAAGCATTACATCACTTCCCATAATTCCTCAGCCTCGTTTCCGGTAATAACAAAGATGGATTCCATGCTTTCTACAGTATGATTTCCACTGTTTTACAATTAAATTTTTACCAATATATATGGGGATTTTTTGCAGGGAATATGTCTTGAGGACGCATTTTCATCCATGTAATCAGTGGTATGATATACACTAAAAGGTTACAGACTTCTGATAGTATTTTAAGCTGAAAGAATTACCTAAAACATTGATAATGCTTTGACATGCAAATTGAAAAAAAGAAAAGAAATCCATCGTAGAAGTTTTTTTTTAAAAATTACTCAGTACCTGGGTCTAGGGAGAAAACTCCATAACTTAGCAGGCAAAGGGGTGAAGGTCACTGAGGTGAAATAGTTAAAGGCCTAATATACGTAACTTTCGGCAAAACTTGAATCGAAAATCAAGCCTAATGGGGTGAAGGTCACTGAGGTGAAATAGTTAAAGGCCTAATATACGTAACTTTCGGCAAAACTTGAAGCGAACATCAAGCCTAATAAATTAATATATTTATAGATTTAGTTAAGATTAGCTGATATCAGCAATATTCTAGATAATTCTTACGCGGTTACCGGTACAGCAGTAGTTGAAACTCAATATTTGTAAACACGCGTCCATTTTGAACCGTCTTCTACCTTCAGTTTGTTGTTGAAGTGGGGCACACCTGAATTACTTTCAGTTCTTTGGATTTTTCTGTCAAGAGTTTCTTGTAAGTTACTGCTCAAGTTTACTTCATTTTAGGCTTATTTTTGCATGGTTATCAATTGGATTTTTTTCAGAATTTTTCAGAATTGCGAAAAATGTTGTTAAGTTATGTATATTGGGCCTTTAAATAAAACCAAGCTTTGAAAGGTTTGTATGATAACAGGAGTTAGTACCAGGACTATTTCAGCAGTGAATGATGTCACCTGTGAGTGATGAACAGGAAGTTTCACCAGTGAAATGATGCACAGGAAATAGTACATAGACTGATTTAAGTGTGAGACTAATTGAACTGTGAGTGATGGATGTCATTTTAAAATTGTTTTCAGGAAGCCCATGACATGAACATAGTTCGTGAAGAGCTGCAAACTCGTCTAGATACTCAGATTCATGATGGTGAGGAAATGGAGGGACGGATTTCTAGACTAAATGAAGAAATCCAGGAACTCAAGTCTGAGATACGTAAACTGCAGAATGAAAAGGACAAGTTTGAGGGTGAAATGAGAGTGATGACGGGACAGATAGAGCTGTACAAGGTACATCATCCACCTTTCATATATACCCGTTTGCTCACCTAGCTCAAAGGTCCTCAGGAGCTTATGTCTTATAACATTTTCTGTTGTTCATGAAAAATAATTTTCTTTGAACGGATTCTTCTTTAGAAACATTTTGTTTTGGGTAAGGGATGTTTTTCTGCTAGTTAAGTGAGAGAAAAGCTCAACAATAACATTGTCTGCAAAAGAATGAGTTTCACTTGCTTTACTTGCAATTCAAGGTATCAAGGCTCTTCTAAACTTTTTTCATGAATAAGTATTATACAATGTCTTGTTGATGAATAAATATTTTTCAATGACTTGTTGACGAATAAGTATTATACAATGGCTTGTTGATGAATTAGTATTATACAATGGCTTGTTGATCAATAAGTATTATACAATGACTTGTTGATGAATAAGTACTATACAATGACTTGTTGATGAATAAGTATTATACAACTGCTTGTTGATCAATAAGTATTATACAGTGGCTTGTTGATGAATAAGTTTTATACAACTGCTTGTTGATGAATAAGTATTAAGTATTATACAATGGCTTGTTGATGAATAAGTATTATACAATGGCTTGTTGATGAATAAGAATTATACAATGGCTTGTTGATGAATAAGTATTAAGTATTATACAATGGCTTGTTGATGAATAAGAATTATACAATGGCTTGTTGATGAATAAGTATTATACAGTGGCTTGTTGATGAATAAGTATTAAGTATTATACAATGGCTTGTTGATGAATAAGTATTATACAATGGCTTGTTGATGAATAAGAATTATACAATGGCTTGTTGATGAATAAGTATTATACAATGTCTTGTTGATGAATAAGTATTATACAATGTCTTGTTGATGAATAAGTATTATACAATGGTTTGTTGATGAATAAGTATTATACAATGTCTTGTTGATGAATAAGTATTATACAATGGCTTGTTGATGAATAAGTATTGTACAATGGCTTGTTGATGAATAAGTATTATACAATGGCTTGTTGATGAATAAGTATTATACAATGGCTTGTTGATGAATAAGTATTATACAATGGCTTGTTGATGAATAAGTATTATACAATGGCTTGTTGATCAATAAGTATTATACAATGGCTTATTGATGAATAAGTATTATACAATGGCTTGTTGATGAATAAGTATTGTACAATGGCTTGTTGATGAATAAGTATTATACAATGGCTTGTTGATGAACAAGTATTGTACAACTGCTTGTTGATGAATAAGTATTGTACAATGGCTTGTTGATCAATAAGTATTGTACAACTGCTTGTTGATGAATAAGTTTTATACAAAGGCTTGTTGATGAATAAGTATTAAGTATTATACAATGGCTTGTTGATGAATAAGTATTATACCATGGCTTGTTGATGAATAAGTATTATACAATGGCTTGTTGATGAATAAGTATTATACAATGGCTTGTTGATGAATAAGTATTATACAATGGCTTGTTGATGAACAAGTATTATACAATGGCTTGTTGATGAATAAGTATTATACAATGGCTTGTTGATGAATAAGTATTATACAATGGCTTGTTGATGAATAAGTATTATACAATGGCTTGTTGATGAATAAGTATTGTACAATGGCTTGTTGATGAATAAGTATTATACAATGGCTTGTTGATGAATAAGTATTATACAATGGCTTGTTGATGAATAAGTATTATACAATGGCTTGTTGATGAACAAGTATTATACAACTGCTTGTTGATGAATAAGTATTATACAATGGCTTGTTGATGAATAAGTATTATACAATGGCTTGTTGATCAATAAGTATTATACAATGACTTGTTGATCAATAAGTATTATACAACTGCTTGTTGATGAATAAGTTTTATACAAAGGCTTGTTGATGAATAAGTATTAAGTATTATACAATGGCTTGTTGATGAATAAGTATTATACAATGTCTTGTTGATGAATAAGTATTATACAATGGCTTGTTGATGAATAAGTATTATACAATGTCTTGTTGATGAATAAGTATTATACAATGGCTTGTTGATGAATAAGTATTATACAATGGCTTGTTGATGAATAAGTATTATACAATGTCTTGTTGATGAATAAGTATTATACAGTGGCTTGTTGATGAATAAGTATTATACAATGGCTTGTTGATGAATAAGTATTATACAATGGCTTGTTGATGAATAAGTATTATACAATGGCTTGTTGATAAATAAGTATTATACAATGGCTTGTTGATGAATAAGTATTGTACAATGGCTTGTTGATGAATAAGTATTGTACAATGGCTTGTTGATGAATAAGACTTCATGCTTTTTGCCTGGTTCTTGATTAGGTTATTTTTATTTTGCGACAAGGGGGAAAATTGCTATACAATGTGTAGTATAACATACATTGTATTTGTGATAACAGACTCCTCCCTGTAATGTGTTTCCTACAGCATAGCAAGACCTTCACTGATAGCTCTTCAGTTAACACACTAACGTAGCACTGTCCCTGTACGAGATCCAATATTTCACTATACATATATATACAATATTTTCTTTGTATTCTAGAATCATTTTGCTAAGTCTGAGACATCAGCCAAGGAAACTAATGAAAAGTTAGAGACATTGACCAGGGAATTGTCTGAAAGTGAAAGTGTTATCATTACGCTGAGGAACCAAGTGGATGGGTTGCAGCAAGAAATACGGGACAAAGCTAAACATTTAGAACAGCACGTCACAAGCTCAAAAGACGATCAGGTAAGCTAACCATCTAGAACAGCACGTCATACGCTCAAAAGACGATCAGGTAAGCTAACCATCTAGAACAGCACGTCATACGCTCAAAAGACGATCAGGTAAGCTAACCATATAGAACAGCGTGTCATACGCTCAAAAGACGATCAGGTAAGCTAAACGTCTAGAACAGCGTGTCATACGCTCAAAAGACGATTAGGTAAGCTAACCATATAGAACAGCGTGTCATACGCTCAAAAGACGACCAGGTAAGCTAACCATATAGAACAGAACGTCACAAGCTCAAAAGACGATCAGGTAGGTTAACCATATAGAACAGCACGTCAAAAGCTTGAAAGACGATCAGGTAGGTTAACCATACAGAACAGCACGTCAAAAGCTCAAAAGACGATCAGGTAGGTTAACCATATAGAACAGCACGTCAAAAGCTTGAAAGACGATCAGGTAGGTTAACCATATAGAACAGCACGTCAAAAGCTTGAAAGACGATCAGGTAGGTTAACCATATAGAACAGCACGTCAAAAGCTTGAAAGACGATCAGGTAGGTTAACCATATAGAACAGCACGTCAAAAGCTTGAAAGACGATCAGGTAGGTTAACCATATAGAACAGCACGTCAAAAGCTTGAAAGACGATCAGGTAGGTTAACCATACAGAACAGCACGTCACAAGCTCAAAAGACGATCAGGTAAGCTAACCATATAGAACAGCACGTCAAAAGCTCAAAAGACGATCAGGTAGGTTAACCATATAGAACAGCACGTCAAAAGCTCAAAAGACGATCAGATAGGTTAACCATATAGAACAGCACGTCAAAAGCTCAAAAGACGATCAGGTAGGTTAACCATATAGAACAGCACGTCAAAAGCTTGAAAGACGATCAGGTAGGTTAACCATATAGAACAGCACGTCAAAAGCTTGAAAGACGATCAGGTAGGTTAACCATATAGAACAGCACGTCAAAAGCTTGAAAGACGATCAGGTAGGTTAACCATATAGAACAGCACGTCACAAGCTCAAAAGACGATCAGGTAGGTTAACCATATAGAACAGCACGTCAAAAGCTTGGAAGACGATCAGGTAAGCTAACCATATAGAACAGCACGTCACAAACTCAAAAGACGATCAGGTAGGTTAACCATATAGAACAGCACGTCAAAAGCTTGAAAGACGTTCAGGTAAGCTAAACATATAGAACAGCACGTCACAAGCTCTAAAGACGATCAGGTAAGCTAACCATATAGAACAGCACGTCACAAGCTCGAAAGACGATCAGGTAGGTTAACCATATAGAACAGCACGTCAAAAGCTTGAAAGACGATCAGGTAGGTTAACCATATAGAACAGCACGTCAAAAGCTCAAAAGACGATCAGGTAGGTTAACCATATAGAACAGCACGTCAAAAGCTTGAAAGACGATCAGGTAGGTTAACCATATAGAACAGCACGTCAAAAGCTTGAAAGACGATCAGGTAGGTTAACCATATAGAACAGCACGTCAAAAGCTTGAAAGACGATCAGGTAGGTTAACCATATAGAACAGCACGTCACAAGCTCAAAAGACGATCAGGTAGGTTAACCATATAGAACAGCACGTCAAAAGCTTGGAAGACGATCAGGTAAGCTAACCATATAGAACAGCACGTCACAAACTCAAAAGACGATCAGGTAGGTTAACCATATAGAACAGCACGTCACAAACTCAAAAGACGATCAGGTAGGTTAACCATATAGAACAGCACGTCACAAACTCAAAAGACGATCAGGTAGGTTAACCATATAGAACAGCACGTCACAGGCTCGAAAGACAATGTTTTCATCGATACTGAGATTGAGGAACTCTTTAGTGTTCTATTTATAGACATAAGGGTATTTCCAGTTTTCACAGCTTGCGTAACTTGCACATGCAGGTAACTTAGCTTTACGTTTGAATGATTTTCTATCATTCGGGTAGATCGATATTAGGATGTTTTCATTGTGTCACTACCACACATACTTATGGCTTGGTTTGTAATAAAAGCATGACTGATTTCTACTCACTTTGTGATCTTATTGTGTAGGGTATGAACATTTGGCTTCGTCAGAACAAGATTGAAACTCCCAAGATGAAAGCGTGTCCGAATAATTTTGCATAAAGTTCGATAGAATTATTAGCGGATGGAATTCGGCAAAAGCATATCAATAACTGTTTTCAGATATAAATTTGTGCCAATGTAAATCGATATGACGATATAATACTGACCTTGTATTAAATAAAATGTTGTGAATGCAATCTATTATGCAACTTCAGTATCGCCACCCTCCTTATACCGCCATTATTGCTATGGTGGCAGCAAAACGAGGGAACACTGTAGTTTTAAAAAATTCAGTGCCTCGTGCAAATTCAACTTTTTAACATGATGTTAAAATTCCTCTGCATAGCAACGCATGGACTCTCTGATTGAACGTCTGAAAAATACGGAGGACAAACTTGAGGCAGCAGAGAACACGAAGAAACTCATGCAAGAGGAGATGAGATGTTATGAGGAGATGAAAGAGAAAATGTCATCAGACCTAGAGGTGAGTAACATATATCATTGACCTAGATGTGTCAGTCACATGTACCATTGACCTAGAGGTCAGTAACATGTACTATTGACCTAGAGGTGTCAGTAACATGTACCATTGACCTAGTGGTGTCAGTAACATGTACCATTGACCTAGAGGTCAGTAACATGTACCATTGACCTAGAGGTCAGTAACATGTACCATTGACCTAGAGGTCTCAGTAACATGTACCATTGACCTAGAGGTGTCAGTAACATGTACCATTGACCTAGAGGTGTCAGTAACATGTACCATTGACCTAGAGGTCAGTAACATGTACCATTGACCTAGAGGTCTCAGTAACATGTACCATTGACCTAGAGGTGTCGGTCACATGTACCATTGACCTGGAGGTGTCAGTAACATGTACCATTGACCTAGAGGTGTCAGTAACATGTACCATTGACCTTGAGGTGTCAGTAACATCTACCATTGACCTAGAGGTGTCGGTAACATGTACCATTGACCTAGAGGTCAGTAACATGTACCATTGACCTAGAGGTCAGTAACATGTACCATTGACCTAGAGGTCAGTAACATGTACCATTGACCTAGAGGTCAGTAGCATGTACCATTGACCTAGAGGTGTCAGTAACATGTACCATTGACCTAGAGGTCAGTAACATGTACCATTGACCTAGAGGTCAGTAACATGTACCATTGACCTAGAGGTCAGTAACATGTACCATTGACCTAGAGGTGACAGTAACATGTACCATTGACCTAGAGGTGTCAGTAACATGTACCATTGACCTTGAGGTGTCAGTAACATGTACCATTGACCTAGAGGTGTCAGTAACATGTACCATTGACCTAGAGGTGTCAGTAACATGTACCATTGACCTAGAGGTGAGTAACATGTACCATTGACCTAGAGGTGTCAGTAACATGTACCATTGACCTAGAGGTGACAGTAACATGTACCATTGACCTAGAGGTCAGTAACATGTACCATTGACCTAGAGGTCAGTAACATGTACCATTGACCTAGAGGTGTCAGTAACATGTACCATTGACCTAGAGGTGTCAGTAACATGTACCATTGACCTAGAGGTCAGTAACATGTACCATTGACCTAGAGGTGTCAGTAACATGTACCATTGACCTAGAGGTCAGTAACATGTACCATTGACCTAGAAATCAAATAACCATGGTCTGTCATCCCAAATTACACATGCAGGTTCCCCTTAGTCCCTTATTGTGCTGTATTGTTTTAGGACTGATGAGAAAAACAAAATGACTGACAGACGGTCATTTTTGATTTTGGGAAAATGAAAATTTGTTACCATTATGTCTTTTGAAGTATTGCATGGATCTTTCCCAAACTTTATTTGCAGGTTCATCTTGGATTTTAGCTGTGCTGTATCAATTTTTTGGATTGATGGGGAAAACAAAATGGCCGACAAATGGCCATCTTGGATTTTGAAAATGAAATTTGTAACTGTTATATCTTGAGAAGTACTCCCTTCTGGGATCTCTTGCTGTTCATTACCTCTATTTCTTATGTATTTCTTTGACATATACAGAAGCCTTGAAGACCAGTTTTAAGATGTGTTGGCATTGTAGTGTATCTGTATATGTTTTACAGAAGTCGGAGAGTGCTTGCTACATGTTAAAGCAGGAAAAAGAAAGAGTGATCAAAGAGCTCAATCATACGGCGAGCGATGTGGAAGCTGCCAACAGTGAGCTGGAGAGCATAAGGAAGGTAAGTTAACAGAGGAAGTACATCAGAAGGGCGAGTTCTCTCAGGCAATAGATAGGAGGAGTACATCAGAAGGGCGAGTTCTCTCAAGCAATAGGTAGGGGAGTACATCAGAAGGGCGAGTTCTCTCAGGCAATAGATAGAGGGAGTACATCAGAAGGGCGAGTTCTCTCAGGCAATAGATAGGGGGAGTACATCAGAAGGGCGAGTTCTCTCAGGCAATAGATAGGGGGAGTACATCAGAAGGGCGAGTTCTCTCAGGCAATAGATAGGGGGAGTACATCAGAAGGGTGAGTTCTCTAAGGCAATAGATAGGGGGAGTACATCAGAAGGGCGAGTTCTCTCAGGCAATAGATAGGGGGAGTACATCAGAAGGGTGAGTTCTCTAAGGCAATAGATAGGGGGAGTACATCAGAAGGGCGAGTTCTCTAAGGCAATAGATAGGGGGAGTTCTCTCAGTTTTTGCATTTGTCCTGAGTAGTATGATCCTAGATAATCATTTTGATTTTGTAGGAGAAGGCCAGAGTAGAAACAGAGAATGCAGCTTTGAATGATAAGCTGGGAAAGACAAGTGATGTTTCGGGAAACTCTCTCAGCTCCCTGCATTGTCTGCAGATGGCACAGAAAACTCTGAAGGAGAGATACTCCAAAATAGAACAAAGTCATGGGGAACTACACTCAGAAATTGCTAAGAAGGCTGTAAGTATGATTATACCTCTACCTCTACTCTGCACACCTTCAGCTCCCCGGGCCTTTATGATATTTAAATGAATTACCTTAAACTTATTAAGAGGTCACAAGAGTCAAATGTGTTAAAAACAACTTCTTCTGAATAAGAAAGAGGCTCTGCGATTTTTGCTTACTAAACTAATCCCTATCAGGGCCAACAACCTGTAATCAAGACCTTCATAGACCCATATTGTATCATTAATATTTTGTCTTTTCAAATGATTTTGTTCTTGATCATTTTTGAAAGCCACAGATGTGAAATGAATAGCAGGTAGACAATACCGGCCCATTAGGCCTCTTGTTTTCCAGTGTTACATGGCTGAACTTTATCAACATTAGGATGACGTTTAGCACTCTGGTATATATGGCTATGTTAGTTGTTCATGGCATTGATTGTTACACCAGATCCAATTGACCTCCTGTTAATGTTTCTAAAGTATAAATATGGATTTTTTTATACAGAAAGAATACATTTTTTTATACAGAAAGAATACAAACAAAATATCAAGGAGCTTGTTCGTGAAAATGAAGATTTGAAAGAGAGGCTGAATATGAGTTCAACAGAGTACAAAACCTTGTACATTGAAAACAAGAAACTTCAGAAGAAACTGAGCAAACTGACTGAAAAAAGTAAGAATATTCCTATGTTATATAAAATAAGCTCACATTAATGAATCACATTCAAGTATTCCTGCAAAATCCTTAAATTTATATATAATATATTAATTTCATATTCCAACAATGGTCCATAATAATATAACTATCCACTTGAGTTGTTTTGACCTTGACCGATATTGATCAGAAATTAGAATCAGTTAGTGATGACTTCATGCATGAGATTATTTCAAAAATCTTTGCCATTAATATGGTATTTCAGTACTACTGGTATGGTGACGACAGCTTATTCTGTGATCTTTGCCATTTATATGGTATTTCAGTACTACTGGTATGGTGACGACAGCTTATTCTGTGATCTTTGCCATTTATATGGTATTTCAGTACTACTGGTTTGGTGATCAAGCTTATTCTGTGATCTTTGCCATTTATATGGTATTTCAGTACTACTGGTTTGGTGATCAAGCTTATTCTGTGATCTTTGCCATTAATATGATATTTCGGTACTACTGGTTTGGTGACGACAGCTTATTCTGTGATCTTTGCCATTAATATGGTATTTCAGTACTACTGGTTTGGTGATCAAGCTTATTCTGTGATCTTTGCCATTAATATGGTATTTCAGTACTACTGGTATGGTGATCAAGCTTATTCTGTGATCTTTGCCATTAATATGGTATTTCAGTACTACTGGTTTGGTGATCAAGCTTATTCTGTGATCTTTGCCATTGATATGATATTTCAGTACTACTGGTTTGGTGACGACAGCTTATTCTGTGATCTTTGCCATTTATATGGTATTTCAGTACTACTGGTATGGTGACGACAGCTTATTCTGTGATCTTTGCCATTTATATGGTATTTCAGTACTACTGGTTTGGTGATCAAGCTTATTCTGTGATCTTCGCCATTAATATGGTATTTCGGTACTACTGGTTTGGTGATCAAGCTTATTCTGTGATCTTTGCCATTAATATGATATTTCAGTACTACTGGTTTGGTGATCAATCTTATTCTGTGATCTTTGCCATTAATATGGTATTTCAGTACTACTTGTTTGGTGATCAAGCTTATTCTGTGATCTTTGCCATTAATATGGTATTTCAGTACTACTGGTTTGGTGATCAAGCTTATTCTGTGATCTTTGCCATTAATATGGTATTTCGGTACTACTGGTTTGGTGATCAAGCTTATTCTGTGATCTTTGCCATTAATATGGTATTTCAGTACTACTGATATGGTGATCAAGCTTGTTCTGTGATCTTTGCCATTAATATGGTATTTCGGTACTACTGGTTTGGTGATCAAGCTTATTCTGTGATCTTTGCCATTAATAATGTATTTCAGTACTGCTGGTATGGTGATCAAGCTTATGCTTATTCTGTGATCTTTGCCATTAATATGGTTTTTCAGTACTGCTGGTATGGTGATCAAGCTTATGCATATTCTGTGATCTTTGCCCTTAATATGGTTTTTCAGTACCGCTGGTATGGTGACGACAGCTTATTCTATGATGTTATGATACCTATTACTAATACCTCACAGAATGAAGTCGTCAAATAGTGAATCATAGAAACCATATACGTATATATATGCAATAGTCTACTTGAGCCTGTGACTGAAAATGATTGAAAAGTCAATGTTTGAAGTTTGTGTCTTTTTATTTTGTGAACAGAAAAGACCAGAAAGATGGAAAGAAGCATCTCGGAGAGTTCTGTGTCAAGTCAGACATTTGTGGTGGAAACTCCTGTCATGTCACCTTCCTCAGACAGTACGTATAGAACTCCCTACACCTCAGACAGTACATATAGAACTCCCTACACCTCACACAGTACATATAGAACTCCCTACACCTCAGACAGTACATATAGAACTCCCTACACCTCAGACAGTACATATAGAACTCTGTTCACCTCAGACAGTACATATAGAACTCCCTACACCTCAGACAGTACATATAGAACTCTGTACACCTCAGACAGTACATATAGAACTCTGTACACCTCAGACAGTACATATAGAACTCTGTTCACCTCAGACAGTACATATAGAACTCCCTACACCTCAGACAGAATGTATAGAACTCCCTACACCTCAGACAGTACATATAGAACTCCCTACACCTCAGACAGTACATATAGAACTCTGTACACCTCAGACAGTACGTATAGAACTCCCTACACCTCAGACAGTACATATAGAACTCCTTACACCTCAGACAGTATGTATAGAACGCTGTACACCTCAGACAGTACATATAGAACTCTGTACACGTCAGACAGTACGTATAGAACTCCCTACACCTCAGACAGTACATATAGAACTCCTTACACCTCAGACAGTACGTATAGAACGCTGTACACCTCAGACAGTACATATAGAACTCTGTACACCTCAGACAGTACATAAAGAACACCTCAGACAGAATGTATAGAACTCCCTACACCTCAGACAGTACATATAGAACTCCCTACACCTCAGACAGTACATATAGAACTCCCTACACCTCAGACAGTACATATAGAACTCCCTACACCTCAGACAGTACGTATAAAACTCCCTACACCTCAGACAGTACATATAGAACTCTGTACACCTCAGACAGTACATATAGAACTCCCTACACCTCAGACAGTACGTATAGAACTCCCTACACCTCAGACAGTACATATAGAACTCTGTACACCTCAGACAGTACATATAGAACTCTGTACACCTCAGACAGTACATATAGAACTCCCTACACCTCAGACAGTACGTATAGAACTCTGTACACCTCAGACAGTATATATAGAACTCTGTACACCTCAGACAGTACATATATAACTCCCTACACCTCAGACAGTACATATAGAACTCCCTACACCTCAGACAGTACATATAGAACTCCCTACACCTCAGACAGTACATATAGAACTCCCTACACCTCAGACAGTATATATAGAACTCTGTACACCTCAGACAGTACATATAGAACTCTGTACACCTCAGACAGTACGTATAAAACTCCCTACACCTCAGACAGTACATATAGAACTCTGTACACCTCAGACAGTACATATAGAACTCCCTACACCTCAGACAGTACATATAGAACTCCCTACACCTCAGACAGTATGTATAGAACTCTGTACACCTCAGACAGTACGTATAGAACTCCCTACACCTCAGACAGTACATATAGAACTCTGTACACCTCAGACAGTACATAAAGAACACCTCAGACAGTACATATAGAACTCTGTACACCTCAGACAGTACATAAAGAACACCTCAGACAGTACATATAGAACTCCCTACACCTCAGACAGTACGTATAAAACTCCCTACACCTCAGACAGTACATATAGAACTCTGTACACCTCAGACAGTACATATAGAACTCCCTACACCTCAGACAGTACGTATAGAACTCCCTACACCTCAGACAGTACATATAGAACTCCCTACACCTCAGACAGTACGTATAGAACTCTGTACACCTCAGACAGTATATATAGAACTCTGTACACCTCAGACAGTACATATAGAACTCCCTACACCTCAGACAGTACGTATAGAACTCCCTACACCTCAGACAGTACATATAGAACTCCCTACACCTCAGACAGTACGTATAGAACTCTGTACACCTCAGACAGTACATAAAGAACACCTCAGACAGTACATATAGAACTCCCTACACCTCAGACAGTACGTATAAAACTCCCTACACCTCAGACAGTACATATAGAACTCTGTACACCTCAGACAGTACATATAGAACTCCCTACACCTCAGACAGTACGTATAGAACTCCCTACACCTCAGACAGTACATATAGAACTCCCTACACCTCAGACAGTACGTATAGAACTCCCTACACCTCAGACAGTACATATAGAACACCTCAGATCTCAGTTATTGTTTCCATGGTCAGAGTGTTAAATACATTAACTGAAACCTTTGTCTACGTTATTGTTTGTTTAAGTAGTTTTAGGTCCGGTTCGCTACCGACTTTAAGCATTGCCTGTTTCTGTGTTTTCAGATGGTAGCAAAGGGACGGACCTACAGAGTTCCAGCCAGTTGGAGAAGGAGTTGAGTTCCAGTCAGCTCGAGAAGGAGTTAGAAACAATGGGAGAAGAGCTGAAGATTCGCCACGAGAAGAAACTCAAGTAAGACATTGTAAAGTGAATTCTTGATTTGTCCTGTTGAAGTCAACCCTCATCAGATGGTGGGTCATTTTTGATCGCCTTCAGCGATAGTCGAGAAAAGCGAGACTAATCTAAGGTGTTGTTTTTCTGGCAGTGGCAGTGTCAACATTTGTGTTAAAGTCCACTTTTCAGTGTGTCCAACCTTCAAACTAAATATCTAACCTCAATTTAAAAACAATTGTATTTCAGGTTTTGGTATTTTGTGGCAAAAACATTCAAATTTAGAGAATTTGCTTTAAAGTCCACTTTTTATAGTGTCACTGATATCGGATTCAATTGAAACTTAGGGTAGTTACTGATATCATCATACTGAACATCTTATTGACATTTGGAGGAAATTTATTTGCAGGTTCTGCTGTTTTGGGGCAAAAACATGGGAATTTTGAGAATTTACATTAGCGTCCACTTTTTATACTGTTATTGATATGTAATTAAAATGAAACTTGGCCAAGTTACTGATATCATCTTACTGTATGTATTTTGTCCTACTAATATATTCCGTTTAGACTTAAACGTTATTGACAAAGCGGAAAAGGCGAGACATATAATTACCCGTAATTCTTTAAAAAATGTAGATTCAACTTTGTCCATTACTTTGCATGTTTCATTTGAGGCTGATTTGGAGAACAAGATCTTGGATTGTGACCGTTCAAGTTAGTTATGTTACTTTTAAGAGTTCTGTGTGACCAATTAGGCAATTACAGTTGTCTTGTTCAGTGGCCAGGCATGTCAATTGACAATTTGCTGGAAAAATGTCTTGTATTCAAGTCAACTACTAGGGTGGCACATTAAAAAATAACATAGAAGCAAGTTTAAAATTGACCTCAAATTCTGTCACGAAAAGAAAGCACAAGGAATTGTTACCAGACCGTAGTTGTTGCAAAGAATACATCACACTACATTTTTACACATTATATTCTAGGTTATAAACTTGAACAGAGAGGTACATTCTCTGTGAAGCTGTGAAATAGCTGGCCAGACAAAACTGGAAATTTCCACACGATTTCTAAACAACAGAATGTTCTTCATAGTTTGATTACCTACCTCTGGATAATACTCCATGTTTCCTTTTGGCTGTTTTGTTTTTCCCACTCTGTTTTCACCTCAAGTTACTTTTCCAGATGTAGAATACCTATCTGTTTATGTTCCATTGTAAATCATTGTAAATAATTTAGCATGAATATCTTATATTGAAACTGCAGATGAACCTCATTGTCTGGAACTCGTTTTAACTTGAAGACTTTGTTTAATTTGAAGTGTTTTCTAAGTCCTCACCAAACATAAACTGACTTAAGTTGAATACCCGGGTTAGCTCGAGATTTCCACTTTCCTGCTGACTTGTAGACAATGAGGTTTGGATGTTTACTGAAAAACAGATCTTTTATACTTACAGGTATAAGAAACTGTACATTGAGGAGAAGGCGAAGGTAGAAAGCCTGCGTAAACATTTCCATGAAGAAATGCACAAGAAGGACGAGGAGACTAATCGTCTTCGCATACGTATCGAAGAGGCTGCGTCAGCCAATGAGAGCCGAGTCCAATCCCTGGAGGTAAGACTTCTCGAGGTGAAGGATTGCTGGTATTCTAAAGACTTCTAAGGGTGAAGGATTGCTGATATTCTAATACTATCACATCACGGGGATTACTTTAAAATAATGAACATATTCTCTGTAGAACTAATTTTAGGTCATTTGACCCAGAGGGTCAGGATGACCTTTAGCCATTGTGTTTCATCTGTCATCCGCCGTGCAAAAAATCTTTACTTTCAAAACGATACTCCTCCTTAACTCCAAAGCGGATTCCTACCAAATTTGATGTGAAATATCCTTGAGGGAGGGCAATCATAGTCTGTATAAATGAGACTGGTTTTACCCCTGGGGACAGAGGCTATTAGACTATAAGGCTATATAGAGATTGTTCTGTCTGTAACTATTAGGCTATATAGAGATTGTTTTGTCTGTAACTATTAGGATATATAGAGATTGTTCTGTCTGTAACTATTAGGATATATATATAGAGATTGTCCTGTCTGTAACTATTAGGCTATATAGAGATTGTCCTGTCTGTAACTATAAGGTTATATATATAGAGATTGTCCTGTCTAACTATTAGGCTATATAGAGATTGTTTTGTCTGTAACTATTAGGATATATAGAGATTGTTCTGTCAGAAACTATTAGGCTATATATATAGAGATTGTTATGTCTGTAACTATTAGGCTATATATATAGAGATTGTTATGTCTGTAACTATTAGGCTATATATATAGAGATTGTTATGTCTGTAACTATTAAGATATATATATAGAGATTGTTATGTCTGTAACTATTAGGCTATATATATAGAGATTGTACTGTCTGTAACTATTAGGATATATATATAGAGATTGTACTGTCTGTAACTATTAGGCTATATATATAGAGATTGTTTTGTCTGTAACTATTAGGATATATATATAGAGATTGTTTTGTCTGTAACTATTAGGATATATAGAGATTGTTTTGTCTGTAACTATTAGGCTATATAGAGATTGTTTTGTCTGTAACTATTAGGATATATAGAGATTGTTCTGTCAGAAACTATTAGGCTATATATATAGAGATTGTTATGTCTGTAACTATTAGGATATATATATAGAGATTGTTATGTCTGTAACTATTAGGCTATATAGAGATTGTTTTGTCTGTAACTATTAGGCTATATATATAGAGATTGTTCTGTCTGTAACTATTAGGATATATATATAGAGATTGTTATGTCTGTAACTATTAGGCTATATAGAGATTGTACTGTCTGTAACTATTAGGCTATATAGAGATTGTTTTGTCTGTAACTATTAGGATATATAGAGATTGTTTTGTCTGTAACTATTAGGCTATATAGAGATTGTTTTGTCTGTAACTATTAGGATATATAGAGATTGTTCTGTCAGAAACTATTAGGCTATATATATAGAGATTGTTATGTCTGTAACTATTAGGATATATATATAGAGATTGTTATGTCTGTAACTATTAGGCTATATAGAGATTGTTTTGTCTGTAACTATTAGGCTATATATATAGAGATTGTTCTGTCTGTAACTATTAGGATATATAGAGATTGTTCTGTCTGTAACTATTAGGCTATATATATAGAGATTGTTATGTCTGTAACTATTAGGCTATATAGAGATTGTTTTGTCTGTAACTATTAGGCTATATATATAGAGATTGTTCTGTCTGTAACTATTAGGCTATATATATAGAGATTGTTTTGTCTGTAACTATTAGGATATATAGAGATTGTTCTGTCTGTAACTATTAGGATATATAGAGATTGTTCTGTCTGTAACTATTAGGATATATAGAGATTGTTCTGTCAGAAACTATTAGGCTATATAGAGATTGTTCTGTCTATAACTATTAGGATATATATATAGAGATTGTTCTGTCTGTAACTATTAGGATATATATATAGAGATTGTCCTGTCTGTAACTATTAGGATATATATATAGAGATTGTTTTGTCTGTAACTATTAGGATATATAGAGATTGTTCTGTCAGAAACTATTAGGCTATATAGAGATTGTTCTGTCTATAACTATTAGGATATATATATAGAGATTGTTCTGTCTGTAACTATTAGGATATATATATAGAGATTGTTCTGTCTGTAACTATTAGGATATATATATAGAGATTGTCCTGTCTGTAACTATTAGGATATATATATAGAGATTGTTTTGTCTGTAACTATTAGGCTATATAGAGATTGTTCTGTCAGAAACTATTAGGCTATATAGAGATTGTTCTGTCTATAACTATTAGGATATATATATAGAGATTGTTCTGTCTGTAACTATTAGGATATATATATAGAGATTGTCCTGTCTGTAACTATTAGGATATATATATAGAGATTGTTTTGTCTGTAACTATTAGGCTATAAAGAGATTGTTTTGTCTGTAACTATTAGGATATATAGAGATTGTTTTGTCTGTAACTATTAGGCTATATGGAGATTGTTCTGTCTGTAACTATTAGGCTATATATATAGAGATTGTCCTGTCTATAACTATTAGGCTATAAAGAGATTGTTTTGTCTGTTACTATTAGGCTATAAAGAGATTGTTTTGTCTGTAACTATTAGGCTATATAGAGATTGTTCTGTCTATAACTATTAGGATATATATATAGAGATTGTTCTGTCTGTAACTATTAGGATATATATATAGAGATTGTTATGTCTGTAACTATAAGGTTATATATATAGAGATTGTTTTGTCTGTAACTATTAGGATATATAGAGATTGTTATGTCTGTAACTATTAGGCTATATATATAGAGATTGTTATGTCTGTAACTATTAAGATATATATATAGAGATTGTTTTGTCTGTAACTATTAGGATATATAGAGATTGTTATGTCTGTAACTATTAGGATATATATATAGAGATTGTTATGTCTGTAACTATTAGGCTATATATATAGAGATTGTTTTGTCTGTAACTATTAGGCTATAAAGAGATTGTTTTGTCTGTAACTATTAGGCTATATAGAGATTGTTTTGTCTGTAACTATTAGGATATATAGAGATTGTTATGTCTGTAACTATTAGGCTATATATATAGAGATTGTTATGTCTGTAACTATTAAGATATATATATAGAGATTGTTATGTCTGTAACTATTAGGATATATATATAGAGATTGTCCTGTCTGTAACTATTAGGATATATATATAGAGATTGTCCTGTCTGTAACTATTAGGATATATATATAGAGATTGTTTTGTCTGTAACTATTAGGATATATAGAGATTGTTCTGTCAGAAACTATTAGGCTATATAGAGATTGTTCTGTCTATAACTATTAGGATATATATATAGAGATTGTTCTGTCTGTAACTATTAGGATATATATATAGAGATTGTTCTGTCTGTAACTATTAGGATATATATATAGAGATTGTCCTGTCTGTAACTATTAGGATATATATATAGAGATTGTTTTGTCTGTAACTATTAGGCTATATAGAGATTGTTCTGTCAGAAACTATTAGGCTATATAGAGATTGTTCTGTCTATAACTATTAGGATATATATATAGAGATTGTTCTGTCTGTAACTATTAGGATATATATATAGAGATTGTCCTGTCTGTAACTATTAGGATATATATATAGAGATTGTTTTGTCTGTAACTATTAGGCTATAAAGAGATTGTTTTGTCTGTAACTATTAGGATATATAGAGATTGTTTTGTCTGTAACTATTAGGCTATATGGAGATTGTTCTGTCTGTAACTATTAGGCTATATATATAGAGATTGTCCTGTCTATAACTATTAGGCTATAAAGAGATTGTTTTGTCTGTTACTATTAGGCTATAAAGAGATTGTTTTGTCTGTAACTATTAGGCTATATAGAGATTGTTCTGTCTATAACTATTAGGATATATATATAGAGATTGTTCTGTCTGTAACTATTAGGATATATATATAGAGATTGTTATGTCTGTAACTATAAGGTTATATATATAGAGATTGTTTTGTCTGTAACTATTAGGATATATAGAGATTGTTATGTCTGTAACTATTAGGCTATATATATAGAGATTGTTATGTCTGTAACTATTAAGATATATATATAGAGATTGTTTTGTCTGTAACTATTAGGATATATAGAGATTGTTATGTCTGTAACTATTAGGATATATATATAGAGATTGTTATGTCTGTAACTATTAGGCTATATATATAGAGATTGTTTTGTCTGTAACTATTAGGCTATAAAGAGATTGTTTTGTCTGTAACTATTAGGCTATATAGAGATTGTTTTGTCTGTAACTATTAGGATATATAGAGATTGTTATGTCTGTAACTATTAGGCTATATATATAGAGATTGTTATGTCTGTAACTATTAAGATATATATATAGAGATTGTTATGTCTGTAACTATTAGGATATATATATAGAGATTGTCCTGTCTGTAACTATTAGGCTATAAAGAGATTGTTCTGTCTGTAACTATTAGGCTATAAAGAGATTGTTTTGTCTGTAACTATTCTATAGAAATTTTCCAGAGTGGTTCCAGTTTAGCTGTTGGTGATATTTTTTTTACAGAAAATGAAATATTATACAGAGGAAACTTGTTATATGTTTTCAGAAATTTGTATCAGAAAAAGAGAAAAACATTGCCCAGCTGGAAGGAAAATTGAGAGAAGCAAATATTTTGTGTGATGTAAGTATACAGAATTAAATAGCCATTGTCAGAATCTCATCGGTATGGTAATATTGGATTGAGTTTTCCAACTCTACAGTGTAGTAACAATAACTCACCAACTCTACAGTGTAGTAACAATAACTCACCAACTCTACAGTGTAGTAACAATAACTCACCAACTCTACAGTGTAGTAACAATAACTCACCAACTCTACAGTGTAGTAACAATAACTCACCAACTCTACAGTGTAGTAACAATAACTCACCAACTCTACAGTGTAGTAACAATAACTCACCAACTCTACAGTGTAGTAACAATAACTCACCAACTCTACAGTGTAGTAACATTAACTCACCAACTCTACAGTGTAGTAACTCACCAACTCTACAGTGTAGTAACTCTCCAACTCTACAGTGTAGTAACAATAACTCACCAACTCTACAGTGTAGTAACAATAACTCACCAACTCTACAGTGTAGTAACAATAACTCACCAACTCTACAGTGTAGTAACAATAACTCACCAACTCTACAGTGTAGTAACATTAACTCACCAACTCTACAGTGTAGTAACATTAACTCACCAACTCTACAGTGTAGTAACATTAACTCACCAACTCTACAGTGTAATTACATTAACTCACCAACTCTACAGTGTAGTAACATTAACTCACCAACTCTACAGTGTAGTAACAATAACTCGCCAACTCTACAGTGTAGTAACATTAACTCACCAACTCTACAGTGTAGTAACATTAACTCACCAACTCTACAGTGTAGTAACAATAACTCACCAACTCTACAGTGTAGTAACAATAACTCACCAACTCTACAGTGTAGTAACAATAACTCACCAACTCTACAGTGTAGTAACATTAACTCACCAACTCTACAGTGTAGTAACATTAACTCACCAACTCTACAGTGTAGTAACATTAACTCACCAACTCTACAGTGTAGTAACAATAACTCACCAACTCTACAGTGTAATAACATTAACTCACCAACTCTACAGTGAAGTAACAATAACTCACCAACTCTACAGTGTAGTAACATTAACTCACCAACTCTACAGTGTAGTAACAATAACTCACCAACTCTACAGTGTAGTAACAATAACTCACCAACTCTACAGTGTAGTAACATTAACTCACCAACTCTACAGTGTAGTAACTCACCAACTCTACAGTGTAGTAACTCACCAACTCTACAGTGTAGTAACTCACCAACTCTACAGTGTAGTAACATTAACTCACCAACTCTACAGTGTAGTAACTCACCAACTCTACAGTGTAGTAACTCACCAACTCTACAGTGTAGTAACTCACCAACTCTACAGTGTAGTAACTCACCAACTCTACAGTGTAGTAACTCACCAACTCTACAGTGTAGTAACTCACCAACTCTACAGTGTAGTAACTCACCAACTCTACAGTGTAGTAACTCACCAACTCTACAGTGTAGTAACATTAACTCACCAACTCTACAGTGTAGTAACTCACCAACTCTACAGTGTAGTAACTCACCAACTCTACAGTGTAGTAACTCACCAACTCTACAGTGTAGTAACAATAACTCTCCAACTCTACAGTGTAGTAACAATAACTCACCAACTCTACAGTGTAGTAACATTAACTCACCAACTCTACAGTGTAGTAACAATAACTCACCAACTCTACAGTGTAGTAACAATAACTCACTAACTCTACAGTGTAGTAACAATAACTCACCAACTCTACAGTGTAGTAACAATAACTCACCAACTCTACAGTGTAGTAACAATAACTCACTAACTCTACAGTGTAGTAACATTAACTCACCAACTCTACAGTGTAGTAACAATAACTCACCAACTCTACAGTGTAGTAACATTAACTCACCAACTCTACAGTGTAGTAACAATAACTCACCAACTCTACAGTGTAGTAACAATAACTCACCAACTCTACAGTGTAGTAACACTAACTCACCAACTCTACAGTGCAGTAACACTAACTCACCAACTCTACAGTGTAGTAACAATAACTCACCAACTCTACAGTTTAGTAACAATAACTCACCAACTCTACAGTGTAGTAACATTAACTCACCAACTCTACAGTGTAGTAACAATAACTCACCAACTCTACAGTGTATTAACAATAACTCACCAACTCTACAGTGTAGTAACAATAACTCACCAACTCTACAGTGTAGTAACAATAACTCTCCAACTCTACAGTGTTGTAACATTAACTCACCAACTCTACAGTGTAGTAACAATAACTCACCAACTCTACAGTGTAGTAACAATAACTCACCAACTCTACAGTGTAGTAACATTAACTCACCAACTCTACAGTGTAGTAACAATAACTCACCAACTCTACAGTGTAGTAACACTAACTCACCAACTCTACAGTGTAGTAACATTAACTCACCAACTCTACAGTGTAGTAACTCACCAACTCTACAGTGTAGTAACAATAACTCACCAACTCTACAGTGTAGTAACATTAACTCACTAAATCTACAGTGTAGTAACAATAACTCACCAACTCTACAGTGTAGTAACTCACCAACTCTACAGTGTAGTAACAATAACTCACCAACTCTACAGTGTAGTAACAATAACTCACCAACTCTACAGTGTAGTAACAATAACTCACCAACTCTACAGTGTAGTAACATTAACTCACCAACTCTACAGTGTAGTAACAATAACTCACCAACTCTACAGTGTAGTAACATTAACTCACCAACTCTACAGTGTAGTAACAATAACTCTCCAACTCTACAGTGTAGTAACAATAACTCTCCAACTCTACAGTGTAGTAACAATAACTCACCAACTCTACATTAACTTGTAGTTGGTCTTTGTAAAGTTAAACTGGTTTGTCCTCATTGGCCATGCAATTCTTAAGTCATGACATGCATGTTTAATTTGATTTGTTGAAACAACTGCATTCCTTCTGTATTTTCTAAAGGAAACTGTATGTTAACAATGTGTTTATACAGAGACATATACATAGCAACATTACTTTCTGACAAAAAGAATGTGTTTGTCTTCACCAGGGACCTGTCACTGCCCCTGGAGGGGCTGTACCGAGTGCCATGCACGATAAGGTATCCCTACCGAGGCTACCCCCGAACATGGCTTACTCCCCTGGAGCCCTGCCAGTGTACTACCCTCTGGTGTACCCTCACCCCACCCGCCCGCCTTACGTCACAAGGGTGCCCCCGCCACCGCTGCTGTGTAAGGACCACAAGCCGTTAGAGCGTCTAAGGTACCCTGAGCCCAGCCCAATCCCCCTCCGGCCACAGGCTGTTGGAAGTCTGTCTGACCCGCTAAAACCTTTGCCAGCCCCCCTGGTTCCTGAGCGGCTCCACACAGCCAAGATGGCAGCAGTTCATGCGTTCCATGGTAAGCACAATATCTCATTAATGGAAATGTCTGTTAGTGGTTTTAGTACTCCCCTGTTGTTTGTCTATGAAATAAATTTCTAGTTTACTTAGTTTAGTTTTTATGCCACACTGCATCCTTGGCAGAAGGGAAACATACTGTATAAATATTGGTGTGGTGCCCTAACAGCAGTCTGCGACGTTAGCCACTAAACTATGCCCATGACTAGTAAATTTTCGTTCGGACTAGTGGCAAGTCCTTGAACTTCAATATATGATGTGTTATAATAAGCACTGCAATGTGCTTGTCCGGACTTGTGCTTGGAAATTTTAAAGTCACAGACTGTAACAGGCGGGCACAAAATGGCTATACATATCCAATCATTCCTACTGAAGGAGAAGGACTTTGCTAATTGGTTCATAATTGGTTTGATGCATCTTTGGGAAAGGGTTTAAGATACAAAATTTGGCTGAAGCATCTTTGGGTGAAGGGAACTCAATTTTGTATGGTGGGGCAATGAGGGATAGGTAGAGAAGGATGAAGATATGGCATCATAAATGGTCCCAGATTCTGCCCTCTCTTGCAGACCCAGGCCACACCCCTAGGGACTTAGTTTGTGAGTCAGAACTTGGAAACATTTGAAATCTCTACCATATAACCATGTATACATACATTGTGAATAAAGAGACAAATGCACATTTGCATCCAGGGCCTGCCCCGCCCTTGTGGTCTTAACCTCAGGACATAACTTCGAAACTGGGGATAATAAGATGAATGCAGCCATGACATTATAACTGACCATAGGGTAGCTTTACAGGCCCTCTTGTTCTCTTTTTATTGATATGTATTTTTTATGTGATATCAAAGTTAATTAGCATATACAGTTTTCCTGATGTTGTTGCTCTGGCTTTTTCTCCAGATGAATTGATGAGTGATTTAACAACAGACGCTGTCCTCCCCTCGGCACCACCAGCAACTGGTCCACTGGAGGAAAAGTAAGTCTGGGTATCTTACAAGTCTAACAGGCAACACCTGGTGTTTCTAAGCTGGCTTGAGCACAGAATCCATGCTTGAGCATGAGAACGATTTCATGAATAAGGGCCCTGATGTTTCTGTGTTGATGTTTGAACACCTGATGTTTCTTTGTTGGAACACCTGATGTTTCTGTGTTGATGTTTGAACACCTGATGTTTCTGTGTTGATGTTGGAACACCTGATGTTTCTGTGTTGATGTTGGAACACCTGATGTTTCTGTGTTGATAATGGAACAGCTGATGTTTCTGTGTTGATGTTGGAACACCTGATGTTTCTGTGTTGATGTTTGAACACCTGATGTTTCTGTGTTGATGTTTGAACACCTGATGTTTCTGTGTTGATAATGGAACAGCTGATGTTTCTGTGTTGATGTTGGAACACCTGATGTTTCTGTGTTGATGTTTGAACAGCTGATGTTTCTGTGTTGATGTTGAAACACCTGATGTTTCTGTGTTGATGTAGGAACACCTGATGTTTCTGTGTTGATGTTTGAACACCTGATGTTTCTGTGTTGATATTGGAACACCTGATGTTTCTGTGTTGATGTTGGAACACCTGATGTTTCTGTGTTGATGTTTGAACACCTGATGTTTCTGTGTTGATGTTTGAACACCTGATGTTTCTGTGTTGATGTTTGAACACCTGATGTTTCTGTGTTGATGTTTGAACAGCTGATGTTTCTGTGTTGATGTTTGAACACCTGATGTTTCTGTGTTGATGTAGGAACACCTGATGTTTCTGTGTTGATGTTTGAACACCTGATGTTTCTGTGTTGATGTTTGAACACCTGATGTTTCTGTGTTGATGTTGGAACACCTGATGTTTCTGTGTTGATGTAGGAACACCTGATGTTTCTGTGTTGATGTTTGAACACCTGATGTTTCTGTGTTGATGTTTGAACACCTGATGTTTCTGTGTTGATGTTTGAACACCTGATGTTTCTGTGTTGATGTTTGAACACCTGATGTTTCTGTGTTGATGTTGGAACACCTGATGTTTCTGTGTTGATGTTTGAACACCTGATGTTTCTTTGTTGATGTTTGAACACCTGATGTTTCTGTGTTGATGTAGGAACACCTGATGTTTCTGTGTTGATGTTTGAACACCTGATGTTTCTGTGTTGATGTTTGAACACCTGATGTTTCTGTGTTGATGTTTGAACACCTGATGTTTCTGTGTTGATAATGGAACAGCTGATGTTTCTGTGTTGATGTAGGAACAACTGATGTTTCTGTGTTGATGTTTGAACACCTGATGTTTCTGTGTTGATGTTGGAACACCAGATGTTTCTGTGTTGATGTAGGAACACCTGATGTTTCTGTGTTGATGTTTGAACACCTGATGTTTCTGTGTTGATGTTTGAACACCTGATGTTTCTGTGTTGATGTTTGAACACCTGATGTTTCTGTGTTGATGTTTGAACACCTGATGTTTCTGTGTTGATGTTGGAACACCTGATGTTTCTGTGTTGATGTTTGAACACCTGATGTTTCTTTGTTGATGTTTGAACACCTGATGTTTCTGTGTTGATGTAGGAACACCTGATGTTTCTGTGTTGATGTTTGAACACCTGATGTTTCTGTGTTGATGTTTGAACACCTGATGTTTCTGTGTTGATGTTTGAACACCTGATGTTTCTGTGTTGATGTTTGAACACCTGATGTTTCTGTGTTGATGTTTGAACAGCTGATGTTTCTGTGTTGATGTAGGAACAACTGATGTTTCTGTGTTGATGTAGGAACACTTGATGTTTCTGTATTGATGTAGGAACACCTGATGTTTCTGTGTTGATGTTTGAACACCTGATGTTTCTGTGTTGATGTTTGAACACCTGATGTTTCTGTGTTGATGTTTGAACACCTGATGTTTCTGTGTTGATGTTGGAACACCTGATGTTTCTGTGTTGATGTAGGAACACCTGATGTTTCTTTGTTGATGTTTGAACACCTGATGTTTCTGTGTTGATGTTTGAACACCTGATGTTTCTGTGTTGATGTTTGAACACCTGATGTTTCTGTGTTGATGTTTGAACACCTGATGTTTCTGTGTTGATGTTGGAACACCTGATGTTTCTTTGTTGATGTTTGAACACCTGATGTTTCTGTGTTGATGTTTGAACACCTGATGTTTCTGTGTTGACAATGGAACACCTGATGTTTCTGTGTTGATATTGGAACACCTGATGTTTCTGTGTTGATATTGGAACACCTGATGTTTCTGTGTTGATGTTGGAACACCTGATGTTTCTGTGTTGATGTTTGAACACCTGATGTTTCTGTGTTGATGTAGGAACACCTGATGTTTCTGTGTTGATGTAGGAACACCTGATGTTTCTGTGTTGATGTAGGAACACCTGATGTTTCTGTGTTGATGTTTGAACACCTGATGTTTCTGTGTTGATGTTTGAACACCTGATGTTTCTGTGTTGGTACACCTGATATTTCTGTGTTGATGTTGGAACACCTGATGTTTCTGTGTTGATGTTGGAACACCTGATGTTTCTGCATTGATGTAGGAACACCTGATGTTTCTGTATTTATGTTGGAACACCTGATGTTTATGTATCTGTATTTATGTTGGAACACCTGATGTTTCTGTATTTATGTTGGAACACTTTGTGTTTCTGTTTGTGTTTTTATGTCAGCCATTTTCACCCCAACAGACTTTCCCAGTAAGAGATTGAGGGGTTAATTTGGTATGAATTTCAAACTGCTAGATGATTGCTGTGGTATGTATGCTGGATTATTATAGGGTACATTTATTTGTTGAGTGCTAACCTGTTTTAATATTACAACCTGATCAATACACCACTAATACAGTTAATTTTATGATGAGCAGATTTGAGGATGCCATTGGAGAGGCTATGAAGATTTGTCCTGTCTGCAGTGAGTCCTTCTCGGCCGATATTGATGTGCAAAGTTTTGATGACCATGTTCTGGGACATGTTGGCAAAATCTGCCCCATCTGTCAGAAGATTGTAGAGAATGTAAGTGACAACGAATTTCAATACCACGTCAACAAACATCTGGAGGATGAGGATGAGGATGCAGAGACCATATAAATCACAGATCCACAATTATGACCACAATCAGGAAACTGTCTTGAAGATTGCTGTTTAAGAGATGAGGAAATTTGATTTGACATGTTGAACATGTATCATAATAATTATTGATTTTAAGCTTGTTCTTATTTTGTGAGGAATATTTTTTTTATTATTTCGTGTTATTACTATAAGAAAATGACGTGCTATGGCTGTGAGACTTTATCTTAACGAAGATGAACTAATCAGAGGTAACACTTAGGTCTTCTACCATTGTTTCCTCACAGCCCATGATCTGATGATACCTGTAGTGTAACTGTTTGTCATGTGACTAGCAGAGAAAGGTCAGAGGGCATGTGTCTGCTATAGGAAGAACAGTTCACTGTGAAATTTTCATAGTAATCCTGGAAATAAGGAAATGTTTATTATGATAATAATTGAAGGGAAACGTATTACATGTATATAATAATTGAAGGGAAATGTATTACATGTATATAATAATTGAAGGGATATGCGTTATTGTGCCCCAGTATCATCAAGTTAATTTTTCACAACTATATGTGGATGTGGCCCAACATTGTATATATTATATACATTACTCATTGTGCTTTATATTTTGGCTGTTTGTCCATGGTAAGCTCACTTGATTTAAATGTCACAGAGGAGTACGGTAGTACATCACCAAGCTGGGTAGCCAGGCAGTGTACTCTTTTTGAAGTATACCTACAGTTTCCAGCAGATTTTAAATTTTTAAATTAAGTATTCATTCAATAAAATTCCTATTGTGTAATGGTTATATCTCATAAACAAATCAGGATGTTTATATCATCTACGACTAGGTCATGGTACAATCATGTATGGCTCAGTATCTGTCATCTGTCCAATTTAGAACTTTGTGAAGATCTCATTGACCCAGTAGGATCTAATATTTGGGCAGTAGGTACACAACCTCAGATGAGGTTTCTTTAAATAAATGGCCTTTATTCAATGACACGGGCATCACAATATATTCAAAAAAGCCAACATCAATTTCGTATTTGTAAGTACTAGAGCAATGCTATTAGTATTTGTTTTCAGTATGTTGTGCTTCATAAGGTCAAAGGTCAGCTTTGATTGCTGAGGTAATATTAAGTTTCCTGATTAGCAAGTCATTGTGTAACTATTTACCTGATCGGTACGTGTAGAAATGGCTGTACAGTATTTGTATTTGTACCAATTCCAATCACATTACCATGTATAAACATGTGAATCAATCTCGACCAGCTTCGCTACAGAGAAAGTTTTGGACCAGAGATACTGATGCCCCAATGGGGAAATATTTACCACAACTGCTTTGATATATCTGTTTCAGTAATACAGGCCCTCCTGGCCTTTTATTTTTGTATTCAAGTTAAATTTTTATTCTCTTCACACATTTGTAAAAACTCATTCAGTAGTTTAAGATGACTAACGTCAACCATTTATGGGTTGGTTTGATTTCTAGATGACCCTGGCGATTTGAGGTTGTATTTAGATAATCTGGCCAAAGTGCTTTTAGGCACAGTGGGTAGTCTGACCAGAGGGATTGAGGCTTAGGTGGGGGATGTTTCCAAAAAGGCTTGAAGCTCCAAGTGGATGGTCTGGCCGAGAGGGTTTAAGACCAAGAAGGCAGTAAACTCCAGATTGTTTAAACTGCTGAAAAAGACAGAGTAGACCAGATAGTTTGGAGTTGTCAGGAAGTGCAATTTCGTTGTTTCATTTTTTTAACACAAAAGACCAATATCTAACTATAACTTTTGTTGTTTGTTATTTAGCCATGAACTGACAGGATTCAAAAAACCTTGGTCGTCTTGCCCTCCTGAAAAGTTGAAACAGGAATTCAAATTGACTAAATCTAATCTTTTCGCCTTGAAGAAATGATTTGGATCAGTAACCATATATTAAGTCTATGACATAACAGAAGTGATTTGTGTGATGATAAAAGTGTTATTTCATTTGATACAGAAAGGGGTGACAGTGTTTCCCGAGTCGGACATTTTTTGTAACAAGTTTTTATACAAATTCTTGTGCTAAATGGCAGGCTGTTATGTCATCGCCATGGTAACTGTGATACTCTATGTATGGTTCATATATCAATAAAATATTATAGAAACCATTCTCTCTTTTAGTTCTTTTCAGCTGACCATCATCAGATGGTGGGCTAATCAAATCGCTCTGCGTCCTTTGTCTGTCGTCCGTCTGTCCATCCTCAAACAATTCTTGTTATAACTATTTCTTGAGAAGTACTGAATGGATCTTTCTTAAATTGCATATGTAGGTTCCCCTTGGTGCCTAGTTGTGCCTTTTGGATTTTGGGCCTGATTGGAAAAACAAAATGGCTGAAAGGCGGCCATCTTTTATTCTGACATTGAAATTTTTTTACTGCTATTTCTTGAGAAGTACTAAACGGATCTTCTTCAAATTGCATATGTAGGTTCCCCATGGTGCCTAGTTGTGACCTTTTGAAATTGGGATTGATCGAAAAAGCAAAATGGCTGAATGGCAAGATAGATATTGCTCAAATTTCATATGTAGATTCCCCTTGGTGCCTATTTTTGCCTTTTTGATTTTCAGACTGATTGCAAAAACAAAATGGTTGAAAGGTGGCCATCTTTGATTTTGACATTGAAAGTTTGGTATCGCTGTTTCTTGAGAAGTACATGATGGATCTTGCTCAGATTTCATATTTAGGTTCCCCTCAGTGTCTTGTTGTTCCCTTGGATCTTTCTGAAAATGGACTATGCGCAACTAAATACCAAGGGGAACCTACATATGTACTTTGAGAAAGATCTATACAGTACTTTTCAAGAAATAGCAATAACAACCTATTGCCTACAAATCCAAGATGGCCGCCTATTGGCCCTATTGTTAATCAGATGTGTCCGAAAATAGACTATGCACAACTAGGCACCATGGGAAACATACATATGACATTTGAGCATGATTCATCTAGTACTTCTCAAGAAGCGGTGGCCGTACGCTGTCATTGGATGGCGGTCTTCCTTTACATTTAGGCATCCAATGATAGCAAAAGATCAGCACGCGGGGTGACGTCAAAATGCACTGAATATGTTAAACTGTTCGGCAGGCCGCCGAAAACTTTGAGACACAGAAATTTTGCGTGTTTATGGAGGAAATGGAGATTATTTCTGCGGAAGGAGGATACATTTGACTTGCATTTAGGAGGTTTATAAAATAAAAATTATCCATCTTTCCAACGGTACCAAGTGTTTTTTCGTACCTCAACTAGAAATGTGATTTTTGATGCAAGAAAGGTAGGTGGGGTCGATTTTTCTATCTGGAAAGCTTTCCGCCCTTTAGCTTTTATGACCATTGAGGGGGCATTTTTATCGAAAATTGATCTTAACCCCCCCCCCCCCCCCAACCCCAACCCCCCCCCCCCCCCCAAATGTGTAAAATTACTCTAAACATCCTATTTCAGGTCTATAACTAGCTGTAACAAATTCTCAGGTCCCTGTGTGTGGTTTAATGTACAACAGAGAATGCTGTACTGCTTTCGGAATGGTAGTACATGCATCATTGTATTGAAGACATACAGAACATTTGCGATGAGAGGAGGAAGCATATTTAAAATATGTGATATTCAAGAAAGGTGATGACAAAATATTAGGGACATCATCAGTTTCATCATTAACCTCATCATCCTACACATCACAACCGGTCCCAGCTTCACCTTGGCTATGCTGCTTCTGTGCAAATGCATCGGAGTGTGGTCTCTTCCTGACAAACTGCCCATAACACTTCATACACATCTTCCTGTCATCTTCTACAAACAGGCCTTCGTTTAATTGCTTCAAACAAGTATTTTTCGGGAGTCAAGTTTGATTTCTTGCCATTCTTTTTTCCATCTCTAAATCATTTATTACATTCTGGCACGATACGGGTATCATCCATATCTATATATTGTCTTTTACACTACAGACTAGTTTTAGATTATATTCTTTGGGTGCTTGTGGTCATTAAAGTGACTATATGATAACTGAAAAGTATCCCATAAAATGCTATTCTGTTATTAAGGGGCTACGCAAGGGGGATATTTTACAACAACCCATTTTAACGGTCTTTTCCCACACTGTAATTATATCTCTGACAGTACAATTAAGGGTTTTACTGACATTGTCGTTTAAGTCTTTGGATTCAACGTGCAAATTACTGTCAGTTAAATATCCAGGGAGGTTTTGGAAATGGAATAAAAAAGTAAACATTGATATAAAAAAAAACCAATTGATATAAATAATAATTCGAGGTTCTTATATACCGCTTTATCACAACCTATAGGTCGCCTCAATGCGGTTCTCAAATCATTATCTGCGGCTACAGGGCCTTATCGACCAGCCAATATCGTTCTCAACTCTCTGAGTAGCATACAACCGGTGCTGCCATTTCGGCGCTCACAGCAAGCATTCTAAAATGTCTAGCACTGCCCAACCACGTACTCATTTTACAGCTGAGTACGACTGGAACAAGCTGAGTTAAGTATCTTGCTTAAGGATACAACACAAGTGCCGTGGCCGGGATTCAAACTCGCAACCCTTCGATCACCCCTCTATACATTGTGCTTGGATTATAATAGAAATATTACTTAACATAAAAGCTTATTGATAAGATTTTATTATAATTATAAACCCAATTGGTTAGTTTTAGGAATAAACATTTAGACCTTTAAATGACAAAACTGGTTCTCTGATTATCTCAAATATTCACCCTAGGCATGCAACAAATCATATAAAAATATGTGACTGAGTAAAAGAACGAGAATAGGATGTATCACTACTAGGTTAAAAAACTACAAACGGAGATGAAAAAAAATTGTTATTTAATAGGTAAATGTTATTTCAGCAACTATCAAACAGGAGCAAAGCCCTGTGGTCGTTGAATTTTCTTGGAAACAGATCTAGACCATGCTACATTTAGACTTTTAAATGACAGTTTCACCGGTTCCCGATTTTTCTGAAATTTTCACCACAGGTACTTGATAGAATGGGTCATATTTGTGGTGTACGGGAACCGTGAAAAATTGTCATTTTTTAAAATGTGCAAAAAAAAACATTTTTTATATTTCAAATTGCATGTCATTTTTATCTTGCAATATTCTGGTATATGTTTGTAGTGACATATATGTGTACGTCCCTGATGTTTGCAATCAATTGCTCCTGTAAGATGTATCTTCGATTCTACGTTTCCAGTATACCAGTATTACTGGTCAATTCAAATCACGTTAAGTACATTTTCATTGACATATCATATAAACAATCAAGTTGACAATGGAAATAGGTTTGACATTCGTCGGATCGCAACTGGTTAAATGGACAACCATAGCACATGTATATGCGATTTCAAGGCATCTAAACTTTCAGTGAAATTTCGTTGGCCTTTTCGCCATAGCTTATAGTTTATACTCAAAGTGAAATACGTACACCACATCGCCATTCTTTATTACTGTATCATATTCAAAACAGTATATGATTCACCTTAACGCCAAGGTAGACTGAAACATCATGGGGAAAAGGCAATCATAATTTCTATAGCTGAGGCCTGGTCTGACCCAAGATGGACCCTGATCATATAGGGGAGCTTTGCGCTGATATTTTGCTTTAAAACGTTACTCCTACCAGGGACGTCCCTGCTCCTTCTAAACCCTTTCGGGGAACGCAACCACATTTTGTGTGGAACTTCTTTTGCGTACTGTATGTATACAGAGAGCCTTGAATTATACGTCTCTGTATAGAGTTATCTTCTTGTAACATATCTGATCCAATGAATCATCGTGTACTTTAAAAAAAAATCATAAAAATACACAATAAATTATTTAATGAGTTTAATAAGAACTTTCTTATAGAGAATGAATTTGAGAATCGTTGTGTATTATCACGGAATTAGATGCTATATATCTAAGTCCGTGGTATTATCTTATAAATATAAGTTATTTCATAAATAGGGAATCTTACACTCGTGTCAATGTAATATTGAATTTATTAAACTCATTAAATAATGTAATATGGCACTCGCCTGAAGGCTCGTGACATAATAAATTATTGAAATCGTTTTAAAAAAATCATATTACATCGACACTCGTGTAAGATTCCTTTTCTAGCCGTGTAACAATTTGGGGTCTACAATCTGATTAAAATACAGATCCTCACTATTACCAGGGACTTTATATTACTGTCGTGTGTAGGATTCTACACACGATAGTAATAGGGAGGATCTGTATTTTAATCAGATTGACGTATATATGTACATCTGTATATTGTACTGTACTAAAAATGAAGTTACTATATAAATGGTCACTTTAGAATTTTTCCGGAAATACTGTCCTGGTCCGGTTCCGTATCGGTTTTTATACATGTAAAATATGGCGGAATGTTTACTGTTGGTTAGTCTGCTATCTCGCCGAATATATGGGGGTTTTGCTTCAACTCACGACTCTATGAGACTGGTACGTATAACAAGACGAACACGCATCACTATATCTATGAGTTCAAGTGGTGTAAGGGGAAATAAGGGTATTAATTGCTTAAATATCCTCAAAATTATGTAATAATAGGGACACGCCTCCTTTGAAATTCAATACCGAAACGATGTCCATTCGATTTCTGATTTTATTAGCATGTTTTCGTCTGAACCATCTGTTAGACTAGTTTGATTCTGTGTTATGTATACCGTTAGTTACTTATCGCTGAGGCAGCATATTTACATAAATACGTATCGTAGACTAACGAATTCGAAAACCTTATTCAGTAATTAGCTTGCTTCATGCTTCCAGTAGACCTGGTGCTACATGTAGGCCTAACAGTCAGCGGCATTATATTAATATTAGTATAGCCTGTTGTATAGTACCGAGCAGATGAATGGTGTATTGCAGCAAAGTTTTTGAATAGCCAGCGATTTTTAAACGTTTATTTCATCTTACAAAAATTGGAGGTCTAGAAGGCGTTGATACACGGTGCAAGGGAAGTAACTCGTATAAAATAGCTCATCAAACTTTTAGATGATGATGATGATGATGATGATGATGATGATGTCATTATATACTTAGTTGCATGAGGAATGCAAAAGTCTGTTGATCATTACATTTTGAGTGATTCTGAGGATGTTTGATAGTGTCTCTTATATGTACAATTACAAAAACAAACTTGTACCATCGATTCTGTACTTCTTTCGGTTCATGTTAATAAATTTTTGGGACAAAATTATGATGGTTCCAATATAAAACACCTGTGATATGTCCATGATACATGTGTGTAACAGGAGAAGAAAAATGCATGGCCAGACCAAACTCTAGACGGGCGCTCAACCAATTCAGCTATCAGGCCGCCGATGATCGACCTGGTCTAGATCCGCTACATTCCTCCCTCCTTTAACAAAGTCTTTGACCCCGGAGACACACACAAGACCCTATACCATCTCTGTGTGTGTAAATTTCGATGGGCACCAAATGTAACAGGAGAAGAAAAATGCACAGTAAGACCAGGGTTCGAACCTGGGACCTTCCGAACTCTAGACAGATGCTCAACCAATTGAGCTATCTGGTCGTCGACAATCGACCCAGTCTAGATCCGCTACATTTGTTAACCTTTCATTCATCGTCCTGAAAACACAGATGTTGAAAGTCCTAGTCGTGTACATGTCATGGTCCATTTATACGTATACAATATGAATCCCAATGTGACAAGATCTTTTTGTTTGTTTCAGATCTTTGGCCTCCCACAGTTCACCACAACCACTTAAACAGATCCGAGACATCCTAAAGCCAACAGGCGATGGTCGGCTGACACTAAATACATCACATATGGATCAGAATCAGATGCAAACGTTCCTCAATTTGTTTAAGAAAAAAAGGATGTGTTCCCACATAATGTACTGACTTTACTTTGAAGGTTGAACTGACTTTGCTGTGAAGGTTGAATGTGAAATAATGTACTGACTTTACTGTGAAGGTTGAATGTGAAATAATGTACTGACTTTGCTGTGAAGGTTGAACTGACTTTACTGTGAAGGTTGAATGTGAAATAATGAACTGACTTTACTGTGAAGGTTGAACTGACTTTGCTGTGAAGGTTGAACTGACTTTACTAGTACTGTGAAGGTTGAACTGACTTTACTAGTACTGTGAAGGTTGAACTGACTTTACTGTGAAGGTTGAATGTGAAATAATGAACTGACTTTACTGTGAAGGTTGAACTGACTTTACTGTGAAGGTTGAACTGACTTTACTGTGAAGGTTGAACTGACTTTACTGTGAAGGTTGAACTGACTTTACTGTGAAGGTTGAACAATTCTCAAATATCGTGGTTTTAACCTTTAACCAGCAATATGGATTTAGAAATGAGCTCGATGGGGTCAGGTACGGGAGAGCCGGTGGTGGCTGACGTGGAAGATGTGGCCCTGGAGGATGAGCTGGAGTATAGCCGTGCCATGTACCTAGAGGAGAATATAGAACCCATCGAGTACAGTAACCATATCAACGAAGAAGAGGAAATCCTACCATTTGATTACGATACAATGGGAGTGGTTGAAGACATTAAAGTTCCGCCACATGAATACAGTAAAGCAATCGACGAAGTCACACAGGTAGAACCGCAGCCGTTTACCGGGGCTATCCGAGAGGTCTCCGTTCACAACCCTTACGAATATGAAAGAAATATTGATGAATATGAAGAAACCATCAATTTTGAGTATACAAAGCCGATGTATCATGAAAGTGAGTCTAATGTAACCGAGCACTCTCGTGGTATGAACTTAGTGACAGAGGTCGAGCCTTTTCAGTACCAAAACAATCTTTATCATGAAGCTGATGTGGAGAATTTCGAGTACAGTGAAACAATGTACAAGTTGACAGACGTCAAGGTAGTTGAGTATGAAAATGGAATGCATGAAGTTAGTGTCACTGAAAACAGGGATTATAGTCGTGGCATGGACGACCGAGGCTCCAGCGAGGTCAGCAGGTACCAGGGGGGGTTTAATGAAAAACAGGAGACGACTGTGTCGGAATACATGGGAGGTTTACATGACAAGGGTGAAAGCAATGTACATGAGTACGAATCTGGCATGAATGTAGTGTCTGAGGTACAAGCTGAGGAATATAGTAAAGGCATGGAGGAGGTAATGGTTGCTGAAGTCAGGGAGTACAGTAAGGGGATGGATGAAAAAGCTGATATTCCCTTCCATGAACACACAAACGGAGTGAAGGTGGTGACTGATGGCAGTCCTATCATACATAGTCGTACGGTGAATGAGAAATCGAAGGTTCCCGCCTTTAAACATAGCTACACATTGTTTGAGAAATCTAAAGGTGAAACTATGAAACACAGTCTTGGATTCAAGCTCAAAACAGAGGAACCAACGTTTGAGTATACAAGGGCAGTTTGGGAGCTGCTTGAAGCTGAGCCCCTGTCCCACGAGATCCCGCTCAGTACAATGGCCGGGTATGAAGAAGCCTGATGGAGTAATTATGCAACTACACTGTGCAAACAAGATGTTGATAAATATAAGTTGGTATATTTGTACAAGTAAAAGATTTTACAGTATATCTGATCTATACAGCTAAGTTTTTGCATTTACATATTCCTGTACATCAGTATGTTGATTTCTAGTTATACTTTACATATCTGCTTGTAATTGTAGGTTTAGTTGATATCCCTGACAATCTACCTGAATGCAGTAAATCAATCGATATTATTTCTAACATAGAAAGTGATACATTTGTTATGTTACTTCTGTGTAAAGTTGATGCCATCATTGTGAGACATATACAGTAACAGCTATATAACCTTATTAGAAAAACAGATTTACACAAGCGCTTTTGCTTGCTTAGGCAAGCTCTTCAAGTGAAGAATTCATCTCTGGAGCTTGCATAATCAAATTGAAAGCACTTGTGTAAATCTTGGTCTGTTTAATTTTTTTTTAATATTTATACCATCACAAGGTCATTATAGATTTTTAATTATATATATACAGTATACAGTGTGATTTAATTAGCTCACTTTTCCTGAAGGGCATCCATGATATCCTTTGTCATGATTTTAATTTATACAACTTCTTCTTAATAATCAAAGGGCCAGAAATATACTGGGATGTAGGGATAGCAAGTTTGCTCGGATGAATGACCTTGACCCACTTTCAAAGTCACAGGGTCAAATGTGTTAAAATCATGAAATACCCTTTTCTCAATAACCATTATGCCCCCAAAGGTACTGATATTGGGCCAGCAACATACTGAGATGAAGAGGCACCAAGTTGTTGAAATAAATTATATTGACAATTTTCAAGGTCAAATGTGTTGAAATCTTCAAACAACCTTTTTTCTTGAATAACCAAAGATCCTTGTTATTGTATTTGTTTGGTTGCAAGTATGTGTTAGAACTGGTCCTTTTCTTAGTTATTGAGGAGTGATTTAAGCATTGAACTGCTTTCAGTTGGCATTCATAGGCTATATGAATGCCAAATGGTCAAAGGCAAATTCAATGAAGCACGCTAGCGCTTCATGTTGGATTTGCCTTTGACCATTTGGCACTCATATAGCCTATGAATGCCAACTGAAAGCAGTTCAGTACTTATATTTACCATTTTTAGAATCTGCTCATGTCATAAAACAATCGATAACACATTTTATTTCTCAGCATTTAGCTCAATAAATGTATTTGTCGCATATGCTTGTCCAATGAAAAGAACAGCCATCGCCCGGGGACGGTCAATGGTATCCAACGTAACAATTATGACGTCATAATAATGATGACGTCAACAATCGGTCATTGGCATTCATGGCCTGATGAATGCCAACTGAATTTGGTAGGGATATATAGTGGCAATGCCATTCAATGGTAAATAGTATAAAATAAGGTAAAACTGTGAGTGTTTTATGATGTAGTTGAGAGGACTGCCCTTAGGAGATACAGCATACAGACTCTGAAGTCCTGTGCTGTCAGAACAGTCTCCACTCCACAGAACCTTTGGGTTGATGTTAAACATGGTTCATGTGAATTTCCCTTTAGAGATACTGTAGTTCTTTGATCAGTATTTCATCGAGTCATTTGGTTGTGTTGTGGCAGTTGTTAGTGTTTGACTTTTAGGTTGAAATGAAATTGGGGTTAAACTTTATGAGCCAGTTTATATATTTATGTCCTGTTGTAATTTGATGTCATCTTCCTTAATTGTTTTTTTATATATATTATAAAGAGTTTTAGGGTGCTATGTTTTCCAATCTGATTTTATTGATGCACTATAGAGATAATACGGGGCCTTAGCAGGTACTACAGTATATATGGTGTTCATGTGTAGCTGGTGTAACTGAGACTGCTCTGGTACTCTCTGGGTGCTGTATGATTGGAGTTTGTTTCTTTTGTTAAACATTTGTATGGTAGTCATTTATGTGAGACTTTGTTGACAGTTTGGTCAGGTCAATTATGATGGTGTATGTCTGTGTGTGCATGTGCTTGTATTGCTATTTTGTGCAAGGTCATGGATGAATGTTTTTAGCTCACCTGGCCCAAAAGGCTTATACCATGGTACAGCATCCTTTAAAAACTACTAGTCCTAAAGGGCTCAGAGGATTCTAACCAAATTTTGATTTGGGATATCACTTACTGAAGGGATGGGGAGGCCCAAGAGGGAAATAGAGGTCTAGATCTCCTTTTGTACAAATGAATGCTTTAAACCAAATGCAGGCTGTAGCATGCAGGAAATAAAGAATCAGTTTTGTATAAACTGAGGTGTTTTGGCCCCATTGTGGGCATGATGTGTGAGGCCCATGAGGTGAAATAGAGGTGTGTGGGCCCCCTTTTTTGGGCCTGATGGGTGGGGCCCATGAGGTGAAATAGAGGTGTGTGGGCCCCCTTTTTTAGGCCTGATGGGTGGGGCCCATGAGGGGAAATAGAGGTGTGTGGGCCCCCTTTTTTGGGCCTGATGGGTGGGGCCCATGAGGTGAAATAGAGGTGTGTGGGCCCCCTTTTTTAGGCCTGATGGATGGGGCCCATGAGGGGAAATAGAGGTGTGTGGGCCCCCTTTTTTGGGCCTGATGGGTGGGGCCCATGAGGTGAAATAGAAGTGTGTGGGCCCCCTTTTTTGGGCCTGATGGGTGGGGCCCATGAGGGGAAATAGAGGTGTGTGTGGCCCTCTCTAGGCCTGATGGGTGGGGCCTATTAGGGGAAATAGATGGAAAAGTTTAAAGATCATTTGTACCCTTGAGCAGAAATAAAGAGAAAATCTTTGTACAAATGTACAGAAGGCCCAATAGGGGAAAAATTAAAATATGAAAATGTTAAACAGGTGAAGTAGCAAAAGTTTCTAGGGGCTAAGACTGTGATTCAGACTATATGCCCTTGTGGAGTATGATATGGGTGAAAGTACCAGCAAGAATTGTTCATATTGTGCTTTATGTTAAATTTAATTGGATGTATGATTAATATGTAAAAAATGTTTATAACTTTAAAGCACCTAGCTCTCTTGGAAGATGAACACCATTACAGTGTATTAGTTTTGAGTGATTTAGTGACAAATGCAAGTCAAAGATGCTAATTTCTACCAAATGTTTGTTTTCAAGCTCTATAATTGTAATTTGCTTGTAATGTATGAAAATATATCTGTTATATGGAATTCACATCCAAAGATCATAATATTGTGTCATGTCCAGGTGCACCGTCCATATTGGTTACTGTGGTTACGTCGGAGACTTGTGTACGAGACAAGTAAAAGCAGCTCTAGGTTCTTGTCCTCATCTTCTCCTTAATATACAGGACAATATTTAACAATCAATGACTGCCAAGCTCAACTGCAGCAGCAATCGCAAAGTGCCTATATAAACATTTCTAAAGCTTATAATTATCAAGCCAATAATATCTCGAACATACTCATATTAATGGATTTTATAAAGTAGATACACTGCACACTCATAAACAGTATAAAAATATTAGTTACACCATTAATAAATATCAAAATGTAATCCCATCAAATTTAGGTTTTATGTGCAACTGAAATCCAAAATGTGATAAAGTTCTGAAAAATTCTAAAAATTGTCCAAAGCTTTCCAACATTTAATTGACATTTATCATACCTAACGCTTATGGATACACATCTATCAAATAAATTAACCCTAAAAACTTTAGAGTGAGTTAAATTGGATGCAAAAGATTTTCAAAAACTTAAATTGCTCCGAAACCTTTAACGATTTGGGAATACATTATAAGGGGTCACAGCAATTGCTCTCCCTTACTTGTAACCTGTAAGCTTAGAACAGTTGTATACTGTATTTTAGTTGTCAATCTTCATGGGGTAAACATTTCGTGATTTTTCGGAGGTTTAATTTCGCTGAACACAATGTATGTATAAAGTCTATTTTAGACTTCTTGTTTATTTTATCTAAGTTGTTTTATATGGTATACTTCTTCAAAGTGATGTTTTAGTTAGTAGTGTACTGTTTAAAAAGATGTGTGGAGCTTGGACGCAAATGTTGAAGCGCTGATCTCGAAATACTCACTAGGTTTAAATTTTGTAAATATAGTAACGTAATAAGTTGGTCATGTGACTGTGATTCTCTTTTTTGATTTTACATGAAAAATATATACATTGTACTTTAAAAACTAAATATACCTCAATTATTAATCCCTGGATAATTAATTACTTATTTATTAACATGAATGTAAGCCATCCTCGATATCCAGGAGTTACGCTCACCTACACTCTGTACACAAATGAAGGCTTTGAAGTCGGTCACGGTCCTTTTGTAATCTTCAAAAAACAGGCATGCAGCCTAGCGATTGGTCAGGTTTTTGTTTTGCCTAAGCGTACCTTCAGTTTTGCCATGATATATTCCAGGGATGTAGACAGCGTAGGTGAGCGGAACCCCTGGATATCGAGGATGATTCCAGGGGTGTAGAGAGCGTAGGCGAGCGGAACCCCTGGATATCGAGGATGCATGTAAGCTAATACTACTTGTGTGTATAATTTATAACTTTATGGATAAATATACCGGTACATGGCCAAACCTCTTCATCTCGAACTCATATAACTTGGAAGACCTTGTTTAAGAGGTATTTGATTGGTCCCAACCAAAACTTAGTACCAAACATTCAAACTCGCATAGATACCTCAAAAACTAGGATAACTGGGAGTTTGTCCGTGGTCCTGCTGACATCGAGACAAGGAGATGTGACTGCTGTGGTAGAGGTACACATACTGCTCAAACGTGGATTACGGGGGAAGTTTGGCGGTGCTTCAGTGGGGTGATCCCATGTCTGTTTCTAGAGATATTATGTTCTTGTAGTCAATATGTACTTGTATCAACATCTTCAACTACAGCTGGATGCAATAAAAACTTCTGATTTTTTTTTTTATTCATCATTTTCTCTTTAAATTTTTACCTATGCATTTTGATTACATGGTTAAAATGTATAATACATATAATATATGTGTGTGTGTGTGTGCAATTTTTACTGTGCAATTTTCAAAATACAAACATCATTTCATGGTTAATTGTCCTAATTGTTTGAAAAGCCATTATATTTGGTGATTATTGAATTTCATTTTTCCAACAGTTTTCATTGTTAACATGTGAGTTAGCAAAATAAACTCACAGGGACCTGAGATTGTTATATATACACAGTAGAACCTCTTTATGAAATCACTCTTTAATTAAATAAATTAATTCAATTTTCCTTAATACAAATACTTGGATAACTCGAGGTTTCCCCCCATTCCTGCTGACTTCGAGGTAACAAGGTTCAACCATCATCAATGGGGTGGCATTTTTACCAAAAGTTTATTTAAACCCCTAAAACATGTGAAATTACTCGGAACACCGATGCTGTAACCAATTCTCAGGTCCCTGTGATAGATAACACAATAGCCAGTACTGTAATGCATACAATTGAATTTTATAAAAAATAAAAAATAAAAAATTCATTTATATGTAATTTTAATAAATTTATACACCAAGAAGTACTCGTCTTGATTCTAAATGTAACACCCCTGGAGGTTATCGTGCCATAGGTGAATTCTAGCACAGTTGCTTAGGTTTTTATAAGTAAATGATAAAAATAGATATGGAGCCACCCATTACTGAATATCGTGAGACTACTGTAATGGGCGGCTCCATATGCATGTATATTTATTTACTGACAGAAACTCAAGCAATTGTGATTCTAGTGTTGTGGGATACACCTGACATTCGTTGATACCCATTCGCCATGTGACGGTTTTTTTTCTGATTGCAGAAAAATCACACTGTTTGGGTCCGTTGGAAACCATGTAAATAACATGTGTTATAAACTTGTATTCACCTTCCTCTAGTAGATCTTCATACCTTCTGGATATGATAATAATAATAATAATAAAAATATTTTATTAAAGTGTCACATATTGATCTACATAAAATACATATAAATCATCATAAAATGGGATCAATATCCAGCCAAAGATAAATTGACTTATGAGACACTATATAATACAGATTAAACCTTAGTTATACACAAAAGGTCTATAAAATATCAGTATACTTTCACAATATCATCATGATATACAATGTATATAAACTTTTGATATGTGTCCTGACCTAATGCCAATGTGCGGGAATGCACAAACTCACATCTCAACAGATGACTTCTGTATCAGGCTCCTTAGATGCTATTGGACAGACATTTTCATTTTGTAAATGAATTTTAGCTCACTTGGCCTGAAGGGCGGCATCAGTTTTCCTCCATCAATCCAGCATCCACATTTTACTTTAATTACTTTCTCTGAATAACCAAATGGCCTTGGGTAGTGATATTGTGCCAGTAGGTACCTCAGAGTTTTATAAGTTTCCTCAAATAAATGACCTTGACCTAATTTCAAGGTCACAGATGTCAAATATATTTTCTTTCTATCTGATGAATATGCAGATCCTTATTTTCACTCCACTACATAAGAATTTGACGACCTCCTGTACGAGGTCATGTTATGATGACCTTTGCACCCTCTGTACTTCACACTCAAGTCAGATTGTTTAATTGATGCTGTTATTCGCAGTCCTTTCACCACAACATGAATGTTAGCTTCTAGTGACGAAATGATGTAACACACAACTAGGATTATGTAAACTTTATCGCCCACAAACATTCACTTCCAAAATTCTTTAAGCTGATTGGCTAATGCAAAAGTTGACCAGAGCATGACACCTTATGGGAAATTGTCGGACTCTACGTATGGGAAGAGTAATGGAGCAACAATTAGGATCTGATTGATCTTCAAAATACATAGAAGGCCCATAGTTATGATACTTGACCAGTAGGTACCTGTGACAAAGTACTGATACCGGGCCACAAGGTACCTGGGACAGAGTACTGATACTTGACCAGTTGGTACCCGAGACAGAGTACTGATACTTGGTCAATAGGTACCTGGGACAGAGTACTGATACTTGGCCAGTAGGTACCTGGGACAGAGTACTGATACTTGTCCACTTGGTACCTGGGACAGAGTACTGATACTTGTCCAATAGGTACCTGGGACAGAGTACTGATACTTGGCCAGTAGGTACCTGGGACAGAGAACTGATACTTGGCCAGTAGATACCTGGGACAGAGTACTGATATACTTGGCCAGAAGGTACCTGGGACAGAGTACCGATACCTGGCCAGTAGGTACCTGGGACAGAGAACTGATACTGGGCCAGTAGGTACCTGGGACAGAGTACTGATACTTGGCCAGTAGGTACCTGGGACAGAGAACTGATACTGGGCCAGTAGGTACCTGGGACAGAGTACTGATACTGGGCCAGTAGGTACCTGGGACTGAGTACTGATACCTGGCCAGTAGGTACCTGGGACAGAGTACTGATACTTGGCCAGTAGGTACCTGGGACAGAGTACTGATACTTGGCCAGTAGGTACCTGGGACAGAGAACTGATACTTGGCCAGTAGGTACCTGGGACAGAGTACTGATACTTGGCCAGTAGGTACCTGGGACAGAGTACTGATACTTGGCCAGTAGGTACCTGGGACAGAGAACTGATACTTGGCCAGTAGGTACCTAGGACAGAGTACTGATACTTGGCCACTAGGTACCTGGGACAGAGTACTGATACTTGGCCAGTAGGTACCTGGGACAGAGTACTGATACTTGGCCACTAGGTACCTGGGACAGAGTACTGATACTTGGCCAGTAGGTACCTGGGACAGAGAACTGATACTTGGCCAGTAGATACCTGGGACAGAGTACTGATATACTTGGCCAGAAGGTACCTGGGACAGAGTACTGATACTTGGCCAGTAGGTACCTGGGACAGAGTACTGATACTTGGCCAGTAGGTACCTGGGACAGAGTACTGATACTTGTCCAGTAGGTACCTGGACAGAGTACTGATACTTGTCCAGTAGGTACCTGGGACAGAGTACTGATACTTGGCCAGTAGGTACCCGGGACAGAGTACTGATACTTTGTCAGTAGGTACCTGGGACCGAGTACTGATACTTGACCAGTAGGTACCCCAGACAGAGTATTGATACTTGGTCAATAGGTACCTAGGACAGAGTACTGATACTTGGCCAGTAGGTACCTGGGACAGAGTACTGATACTTGTCCACTTGGTACCTGGGACAGAGTACTGATACTTGTCCAATAGGTACCTGGGACAGAGTACTGATACTTGGCCAGTAGGTACCTGGGACAGAGTACTGATACTTGGCTACTAGGTACCTGGGACAGAGTACTGATACTTGTCCAGTAGGTACCTGGGACAGAGTACTGATACTTTTCCAGTAGGTACCTGGGACAGAGTACTGATACTTTTCCAGTAGGTACCTGGGACAGAGTACTGATACTTGTCCAGTAGGTACCTGGGACAGAGTACTGATACTTGGCCAGTAGGTACCTGGGACAGAGTACTGATACTTGTCCAGTAGGTACCTGGGACAGAGTACTGATACTTGTCCAGTAGGTACCTGGGACAGAGTACTGATACTTTTCCAGTAGGTACCTGGGACAGAGTACTGATACTTGTCCAGTAGGTACCTGGGACAGAGTACTGATACTTGTCCAGTAGGTACCTGGGACAGAGTACTGATACTTGTCCAGTAGGTACCTGGGACAGAGTACTGATACTTGGCCAGTAGGTACCTGGGACAGAGTACTGATACTTGGCCAGTAGGTACCCGGGACAGAGTACTGATACTTTGTCAGTAGGTACCTGGGACCGAGTACTGATACTTGACCAGTAGGTACCCCAGACAGAGTATTGATACTTGGTCAATAGGTACCTGGGACAGAGTACTGATACTTGGCCAGTAGGTACCTGGGACAGAGTACTGATACTTGTCCACTTGGTACCTGGGACAGAGTACTGATACTTGTCCAATAGGTACCTGGGACAGAGTACTGATACTTGGTCAGTAGGTACCTGGGACAGAGTACTGATACTTGGCTACTAGGTACCTGGGACAGAGTACTGATACTGGGCCACTAGGTACCTGGGACAGAGTACTGATACTTGTCCAGTAGGTACCTGGGACAGAGTACTGATACTTTTCCAGTAGGTACCTGGGACAGAGTACTGATACTTTTCCAGTAGGTACCTGGGACAGAGTACTGATACTTGTCCAGTAGGTACCTGGGACAGAGTACTGATACTTGGCCAGTAGGTACCTGGGACAGAGTACTGATACTTGTCCAGTAGGTACCTGGGACAGAGTACTGATACTTGTCCAGTAGGTACCTGGGACAGAGTACTGATACTTTTCCAGTAGGTACCTGGGACAGAGTACTGATACTTGTCCAGTAGGTACCTGGGACAGAGTACTGATACTTGTCCAGTAGGTACCTGGGACAGAGTACTGATACTTGGCCAGTAGGTACCCGGGACAGAGTACTGATACTTTGTCAGTAGGTACCTGGGACAGAGTACTGATACTTGTCCAGTAGGTACCTGGGACAGAGTACTGATACTTGGCCAGTAGGTACCTGGGACAGAGTACTGATACTTGGCCAGTAGGTACCTGGGACAGAGTACTGATACTTGGCCAGTAGGTACCCGGGACAGAGTACTGATACTTGGCCAGAAGGTACCAGGAACAGAGTACTGATACTTGGCCAGTAGGTACCTGGGACAGAGTACTGATACTTGGCCAGTAGGTACCCGGGACAGAGTACTGATACTTGGCCAGTAGGTACCTGGGACAGAGTACTGATACTTGGCCAGTAGGTACCTGGGACAGAGTACTGATACTTGGCCAGTAGGTACCTGGGACAGAGTACTGATACTTGGCCAGTAGGTACCCGGGACAGAGTACTGATACTTGGCCAGTAGGTACCTGGGACAGAGTACTGATACTTGGCTACTAGGTACCTGGGACAGAGTACTGATACTTGGCCAGTAGGTACCTGGGACAGAGAACTGATACTTGGTCTGTAGGTACCTGGAACAGAGTACTGATACTTGGCCAGTAGGTACCTGGGACAGAGTACTGATACTTGGCCAGTAGGTACCCGGGACAGAGTACTGATACTTGGCCAGTAGGTACCTGGGACAGAGTACTGATACTTGGCTACTAGGTACCTGGGACAGAGTTCTGATACTGGGCCACTATAGCTAGGTACCTGGGACAGAGTACTGATACTTGTCCAGTAGGTACCTGGGGCAGAGTACTGATACTTGTCCAGTAGGTACCTGGGACAGAGTACTGATACTTGGCCAGTAGGTACCCGGGACAGAGTACTGATACTTTGTCAGTAGGTACCTGGGACAGAGTACTGATACTTGTCCAGTAGGTACCTGGGACAGAGTACTGATACTTGGCCAGTAGGTACCTGGGACAGAGTACTGATACTTGGCCAGTAGGTACCCGGGACAGAGTACTGATACTTGGCCAGAAGGTACCAGGAACAGAGTACTGATACTTGGCCAGTAGGTACCTGGGACAGAGTACTGATACTTGGCCAGTAGGTACCCGGGACAGAGTACTGATACTTGGCCAGTAGGTACCCGGGACAGAGTACTGATACTTTGTCAGTAGGTACCAGGGACACAGAACTGATACTTGTCCAGTAGGTACCTGGGACAGAGTACTGATACTTGGTCACTAGGTACCTGGGACAGAGTACTGATACTTGTTCAGTAGGTACCTGGGACAAAGTACTGATACTTGGTCAATAGGTACCTGGGACAGAGTACTGATAATTTGTCAGTAGGTACCAGGGACAGAGAACTGATACTTGTCCAGTAGGTACCTGGGACAGAGTACTGATACTTGTCCAGTAGGTACCAGGGACAGAGTACTGATACTTGGTCAGTAGGTACCTGGGACAGAGTACTGATACTAGGCCACTAGGTACCTGGGACAGAGTACTGATACTGGGCCACTAGGTACCTGGGACAGAGTACTGATACTTGTCCAGTAGGTACCTGGGACAGAGTACTGATACTTTTCCAGTAGGTACCTGGGACAGAGTACTGATACTTTTCCAGTAGGTACCTGGGACAGAGTACTGATACTTGTCCAGTAGGTACCTGGGACAGAGTACTGATACTTGGCCAGTAGGTACCTGGGACAGAGTACTGATACTTGTCCAGTAGGTACCTGGGACAGAGTACTGATACTTGTCCAGTAGGTACCTGGGACAGAGTACTGATACTTTTCCAGTAGGTACCTGGGACAGAGTACTGATACTTGTCCAGTAGGTACCTGGGACAGAGTACTGATACTTGTCCAGTAGGTACCTGGGACAGAGTACTGATACTTGTCCAGTAGGTACCTGGGACAGAGTACTGATACTTGGCCAGTAGGTACCTGGGACAGAGTACTGATACTTGGCCAGTAGGTACCCGGGACAGAGTACTGATACTTTGTCAGTAGGTACCTGGGACCGAGTACTGATACTTGACCAGTAGGTACCCCAGACAGAGTATTGATACTTGGTCAATAGGTACCTGGGACAGAGTACTGATACTTGGCCAGTAGGTACCTGGGACAGAGTACTGATACTTGTCCACTTGGTACCTGGGACAGAGTACTGATACTTGTCCAATAGGTACCTGGGACAGAGTACTGATACTTGGTCAGTAGGTACCTGGGACAGAGTACTGATACTTGGCTACTAGGTACCTGGGACAGAGTACTGATACTGGGCCACTAGGTACCTGGGACAGAGTACTGATACTTGTCCAGTAGGTACCTGGGACAGAGTACTGATACTTTTCCAGTAGGTACCTGGGACAGAGTACTGATACTTTTCCAGTAGGTACCTGGGACAGAGTACTGATACTTGTCCAGTAGGTACCTGGGACAGAGTACTGATACTTGGCCAGTAGGTACCTGGGACAGAGTACTGATACTTGTCCAGTAGGTACCTGGGACAGAGTACTGATACTTGTCCAGTAGGTACCTGGGACAGAGTACTGATACTTTTCCAGTAGGTACCTGGGACAGAGTACTGATACTTGTCCAGTAGGTACCTGGGACAGAGTACTGATACTTGTCCAGTAGGTACCTGGGACAGAGTACTGATACTTGGCCAGTAGGTACCCGGGACAGAGTACTGATACTTTGTCAGTAGGTACCTGGGACAGAGTACTGATACTTGTCCAGTAGGTACCTGGGACAGAGTACTGATACTTGGCCAGTAGGTACCTGGGACAGAGTACTGATACTTGGCCAGTAGGTACCTGGGACAGAGTACTGATACTTGGCCAGTAGGTACCCGGGACAGAGTACTGATACTTGGCCAGAAGGTACCAGGAACAGAGTACTGATACTTGGCCAGTAGGTACCTGGGACAGAGTACTGATACTTGGCCAGTAGGTACCCGGGACAGAGTACTGATACTTGGCCAGTAGGTACCTGGGACAGAGTACTGATACTTGGCCAGTAGGTACCTGGGACAGAGTACTGATACTTGGCCAGTAGGTACCTGGGACAGAGTACTGATACTTGGCCAGTAGGTACCCGGGACAGAGTACTGATACTTGGCCAGTAGGTACCTGGGACAGAGTACTGATACTTGTCCAGTAGGTACCTGGGACAGAGTACTGATACTTGGCCAGTAGGTACCTGGGACAGAGTACTGATACTTGTCCAGTAGGTACCTGGGGCAGAGTACTGATACTTGTCCAGTAGGTACCTGGGACAGAGTACTGATACTTGGCCAGTAGGTACCCGGGACAGAGTACTGATACTTTGTCAGTAGGTACCTGGGACAGAGTACTGATACTTGTCCAGTAGGTACCTGGGACAGAGTACTGATACTTGGCCAGTAGGTACCTGGGACAGAGTACTGATACTTGGCCAGTAGGTACCCGGGACAGAGTACTGATACTTGGCCAGAAGGTACCAGGAACAGAGTACTGATACTTGGCCAGTAGGTACCTGGGACAGAGTACTGATACTTGGCCAGTAGGTACCCGGGACAGAGTACTGATACTTGGCCAGTAGGTACCCGGGACAGAGTACTGATACTTTGTCAGTAGGTACCAGGGACACAGAACTGATACTTGTCCAGTAGGTACCTGGGACAGAGTACTGATACTTGGTCACTAGGTACCTGGGACAGAGTACTGATACTTGTTCAGTAGGTACCTGGGACAAAGTACTGATACTTGGTCAATAGGTACCTGGGACAGAGTACTGATAATTTGTCAGTAGGTACCAGGGACAGAGAACTGATACTTGTCCAGTAGGTACCTGGGACAGAGTACTGATACTTGTCCAGTAGGTACCAGGGACAGAGTACTGATACTTGGTCAGTAGGTACCTGGGACAGAGTACTGATACTAGGCCACTAGGTACCTGGGACAGAGTACTGATACTGGGCCACTAGGTACCTGGGACAGAGTACTGATACTGGGCCACTAGGTACCTGGGACAGAGTACTGATACTTGGCCACAAGGTACCTGGGACAGAGTACTGAGGTACCTTGGACAGAGTACTGAGGTACCTGGGACAGAGTACTGATACTTGTCCAGTAGGTACCTGGGACAGAATACTAATACTTTGTCAGTAGGTACCTGGGACAGAGTACTGATACTAGGCCACTAGGTACCTGGGACAGAGTACTGATACTGGGCCACTAGGTACCTGGGACAGAGTACTGATACTTGGCCACAAGGTACCTGGGACAGAGTACTGAGGTACCTGGGACAGAGGACTGATACTTGGCCAGTAGGTACCTGGGACAGAGTACTAATACTTTGTCAGTAGGTACTTGGGACAGAGTACTGATACTGGGCCACTAGGTACCTGGGACAGAGTACTGATACTTGGCCAGTAGGTACCTGTGACAGATTACTGATACTTGGTCACTAGGTACCTGGGACAGTGTACTTATACTTGGCCAGTAGGTACCTGAGACAGAGTACTGATACTTGTCCAGTAGGTACCTGGGACAGAGTACTGATACTGGGCCAGTAGGTACCTGGGACAGAGTACTGATACTTGGCCAGTAGGTACCAGGGACAGAGTACTGATACTTGGCCAGTAGGTACCTGGGACAGAGTACTGATACTTGGTCACTAGGTACCTGGGACAGTGTACTTATACTTGGCCAGTAGGTACCTGAGACAGAGTACTGATACTTGTCCAGTAGGTACCTGGGACAAAGTACTGATACTGGGCCAGTAGGTACCTGGGACAGAGTACTGATACTTGTCCAGTAGGTACCTGGGACAGAGTACTGATACTGGGCCAGTAGGTACCTGGGACAGAGTACTGATACTTGTCCAGTAGTTACATGGGACAGAGTACTGATACTTTGTCAGAAGGTACCTGGGACCGAGTACTGATACTGGGCCACTAGGTACCTGGGACAGAGTACTGATACTGGGCCAAAAGGTACTTGGGACAGAGTACTGATACTTTGTCAGTAGGTACCTGGGACAGAGTACTGATACTAGGCCACTAGGTACCTGGGACAGAGTACTGATACTGGGCCACTAGGTACCTGGGACAGAGTACTGATACTTTGTCAGTAGGTACCTGGGACAGAGTACTGATACTAGGCCACTAGGTACCTGGGACAGAGTACTGATACTGGGCCACTAGGTACCTGGGACAGAGTACTGATACTTGGCCACAAGGTACCTGGGACAGAGTACTGAGGTACCTGGGACAGAGTACTGATACTTGGCCAGTAGGTACCTGGGACAGAGAACTGATACTTGTCCAGTAGGTACCTGTGACAGATTACTGATACTTGGTCACTAGGTACCTGGGACAGTGTACTTATACTTGGCCAGTAGGTACCTGGGACAGAGTACTGATACTTGGTCAATAGGTACCTGGGACAGAGTACTGATACTGGGCCAGTAGGTACCTGGGACAGAGTACTGATACTTGTCCAGTAGTTACATGGGACAGAGTACTGATACTGGGTCAGTAGGTACCTGGGACAGAGTACTGATACTTGTCCAGTAGGTACCTGGGACAGAGTACTGATACTGGGCCAGTAGGTACCTGGGACCGAGTACTGATACTGGGACACTAGGTACCTGGGACAGAGTACTGATACTGGGCCAAAAGGTACCTGGGACAGAGTACTGATACTTGGCCACTAGGTACCTCGGACAGAGTACTGATACTGGGCCAGTAGGTACCTGGGACCGAGTACTGATACTGGGCCACTAGGTACCTGGGACAGAGTACTGATGCTTTGTCAGTAGGTACCTGGGACAGAGTACTGATACTTGGCCACAAGGTACCTGGGACAGAGCACTGATATTTGGCCACTAGTTACATAAGATTTTCAACAAAATGGTAGCCGAAGAAGCATCATGAAAATGACAAAAAATGTGTGGTTTTTCACCTTGAGCATCCCATACATACCCAAATCTGAATGAAACGATTGATATTCTATTTTTCAGACCTACTGATCATCGATTGTCAGTACATTTTCATAAAAGGATCTTTAAATACAATTTCGGTTTTAAGCAATTTAACCCAATATTAAACAGACTCTCTTTGGAAGCAACCATTAGGCCCGTAAACCTTAAATTCCCCCTCCCCCATTAGGCCCGTAAACCTTAAATTCCCCCTCCCCCATTAGGCCCGTAAACCTTAAATTCCCCCTCCCCAATTAGGCCCCGTAAACCAGTCCCCTTTGCCTAAGGATGCTCCGGGTCAAATTTTAATAAAATTTCTCCAACATTAGTACGTACAGAGGAAGAATGATTTTGAAACTTAAATCTGAGTTCTCTATCGGGTCCCAAGACTCTGCAGATTAGTCATCGTGGGAAACCCACGGTACACTTCTCTGACGTGAGAAGTGTACCGTGGGTTTCCGACGTCAGAGAAGTGTACCGTGGGTTTCCGACGTCAGAGAAGTGTACCGTGGGTTTCCGACGTCAGAGAAGTGTACCGTGGGTTTCCGACGTCAGAGAAGTGTACCGTGGGTTTCCCACGATGGAGATTAGTGAGACAAAGGCCTTGTTTCTTTATAAAATTTAGTTCTCTTTGGCAAATGATACTCCACACCATATTTCTTGAAGCTAGACGAAATCATTCCAAAAGTACAGAAAGAGGAGCATCTTTACATCAAATTCCCACTTTGAGCCCACCGGGAGCAGCTATTGGGTACTTGTACAGTAGGTACATCGCGCATTAGATATTTCCCCGCATCTGCCCATTGATGGTGAATTATAAATATAGATATACATCAGATGTACATAAGATCACAGGGACCTGAGAATTTGTTACAGCTAGTTTTGGACCTAAAATAGGGTGTTTAGAGTATTTTTACACATTTGGGGGGTTAAGATCCATTTTCGATTAAAATGCCCCCTCAAGCTTTTATGACCATTGAGGGGGGCATTTTTATCGAAAATTGATCTAAACCCCCCAAATGTGTAAAATTACTCTAAACACCCTACTTTTGGTCCAAAACTAGCTGCAACAAATTCTCAGGTCCCTGTGCTTATGATTACTCCAACACCTTGTATCATATATATCTGTACACCGGATATAGGGTACCTCGAAGCGAGAACACAATAATGTGATTGATTGTGCAGGGTACACATATTCAAATTAATATACTTACTTGTATAACCAAAGCTAGTACTTTCATTGTCGTTAGACAAAACATATATGTTACCGGAACACAAAATAGCAACCTTATTCCCGCAGCATTTTAAAAGTAAATAAACATTACATGTACCCAATATATCACAAAATAAGCAAGATACAAACTCAAGTTTGTATCCCATTTATATTAGCGGCATCACGGACTAAGTCCGTGGCGGCATATATAGCTTTGCATTAAACCTTCTAAATTCGGTCCAGTAGACAGGTCTGATCCTATTCTTTTCTTCTGTAGAGAGGACTACAATTGATGGTGCCAGTAGCCTAGTTCATATTGAAATGGCATTTAACACGAAATCAGCTGCAGACTAACAAACTTATAATTACGACACAGGCCTAGGGATTCGAAAGATTTAGGTTGATGAGGACTATGAACAAGTTTTATGGTCGCCGTCACAGGGACCTGAGAATTTATTATTACAGCAAATTCTGGACCTAAACTGAAGTGTTTAGAATAATTTTACTCTTTTAGGGGGTTCAGATCAATGAGGCATTGAGACAATATGACCTTTGAGGGGGTATTTTTTATCGAAAATTTATCTAAACCTTCCAATAGTGTAAATTTACTCTGAACACTTTAATTATTTTAGGTCCAAACTGGCTGCAACAAAATCGGTGTGCGCCATCTTGTGCATAAGGTGAGAGTATTAGTTCGATTCGATTTTGTTTACGATCAGTTAGGAGAAAACAAATCAAGGTACGGGATGTGACGAACAGATTGATAGAGAGAGTGAATTAGATTATTGAACAGTACCACGGACTTGAGGCAGTACAAACTTTTGTCGTCGGTGTCGGCAATGATATACTTTGCATTATATAAAAAATGAAATAATAAAATATCTCCCTCCCTCTTTATCGCTTTGTACTTGAACATAATTTGTTGTAAATGTGTATTTTGTCAAATGTCATCTTGTGGATATGTATAACGTGGTCAAATATACAATCAGGGTTTTAATATAAGTCGGTAACACTTGTGCTGTAGCCTATTCCACTGTATATTGATAGGGGATATAAAAATCAAATTGTATAACAATTAATGGACTTGACCCCCGGGGTGGGGCTGAGGGGCAGGGCCTAAGAGTGGAACTATCTAAAGTAAAATCTTTATAATCCTTTTTCTACCAGATTTGGTGGGTATACATGACTGTGTACAGATTCAACTCCATTAAGACATCAATCACTCATTACAACTGTTGTATAAAAGATTACCCTCTAGACGCGTTTGATTGGCTGACATGGTGAACTTTGATATTTTACGTCATCATTATACTACAATATATGTAGCCCACTGTTAATTTTTTGATATGCTGCATTGTTTCAATATATTTTATGCTCCCTGTTGTCTTCATCATAAAGCTGTGGTCGAAAGAATGCTTGAACCAGAGACGTATAGCTTTATACGTCTCTGCTTGAACATAAATGACTACATTTGTACACATTATAGGAATCTTGTATCGAAACACAGACGTATTAAACCTTAAATACGTCTTTGATCGAAATAGTCTAAACAGTAGAGTCGAGGAATCGTGTCTTATATATCCCAGCAGGCACACGTACGTTGAATAAACGTTTATTCAACGTCGAAACTCAAGGTTGATTCAACGTTGTATTTATATTAGATTTTGAAAGTTGAAACAACGTACCAAAATTCAACCTTTCACATGTTAGATGCTGCATTCCAAGATGGCCTTGCAATACATATTGGAGATGGGCCATAAGCTGCAGATCAGGTTATTTTGAGAAATGAAATGTTATTTAAAACAGTGTGTTGTTGTCTGTTTCTTTGTTATTCTATTTTACCATTAGCCAGCTGAAGTTCCTCTTGCCCTGACACCTGTAAGATGTTTTACCAGATAGATATCTGATACAAGACGTCTACCTCTGTCAAAACGTCTAAGTCAAGTGGTAACTGTGGCTAGAATGTTTAATGTTGATGTTACCAGGAAAAAAAATAATCATGAAACATTATAAATATTGGCTAATTTAAAAAAATCTCTTTTTCAAAATTCAAGTTTATATATTTTAAAAGAATTAAAATAACAAAAAATAAGATAAACGCGTCTATAGTTTTAATAAATTATTCAAATAATACATTTCCCAATAAATTAAACAGTGTGACTTCAAATGACTGGGCAGTAGATGATGCACACAAAATTACTCTACTTTAGATTTCTTTCAAATAACAGGACAATATTAATCAAATATAAAAATAGAATCCTTAGTAATTGAAAACAGGTCGTTGAATCGACGTTGAATCAACGTTAGCATTCAACATACTCAACAAGGTTGATAAAAAACCAATATTTTCAACGTTGTTTCAACGTCATAAAACAACAACATTTCAACGTTGAAAAAATGACATTGATTCAACGTTTATCAACGTCACGACCAAATATCAACTTCATTTCAACGTTGAATAAACGTCGTGTGTCTGCTGGGATGTAACTTTTCAAAATTAACCCACTCGATTGAAATTAATACCATATCCAGCAACCATTCGCTGTGTAACCCCTATATTATTCTTCACAACATTTCTTCTCCTGTTTGAATGCCAGGATTTTTTTTTGCATGATTGTTCAGTATAATTATATGTAACTCCATCATGACCCAAAGGAGCGATACATGCCCTGGGGGCCTCTTCTTGATCATCTCCGGTTACTGTTGTGATATTCAATCTAAATCATCACTGGACAAGTGCTCTGGCTGAATCCATTTATTGAACTAACACATGTCGTCTTACATCCGGTACATACATAGTACTGCGCAAAGGCAACAACGGGTCATCAAACGAACCTAGACTTACACAAGTCCCATAATACTAACACATCTCCCCCTTAAGTGAAACTTGTAACATGCAAACAATAACACTTTTCATTTAACTCAATCCATGTGGATCTTAACAAGTAAACATTTAGCCATGTCCATAAGGAGAAGAACCATGTCCATAACACCTTGCCTAGATTGTTATAAAATTAGAACTGACTCACTGATGGATATATCATAGCTATTCAATAACTGAACAAATTAAAGTCACTCAACAAAGTCATCAAAGTGCTTTGGCTTTACTACACGTCTGCCTACACGCGTGGTAATAGTTGTAGTGTCACTACGCGTTAGATTTGCATCCTGTACGCGATCAGAGTCTTGGCGAGACTCATCACTGTTCTGACTTTTCTCAAGTGGCGGACTATCTGTCACATTCCCAGGTGGGACGTTCTCGAGAACTACATTGTCGGACACCTTTTGAGTAATCGGTGTGTCTGTGAACACAGGCTCTCTAATGATTCCTGTTAAGTCAGAATTGTCACTAGACTGGGTCTTGCGTTCTGTCAACTGCAAATGTCTACGATTTCTCCAATATACACCTCGGGGTGTTCTGACCTGATACGACCGTCTCTTGTGATCGGCTCTCTCCACTCGTCCTTCCGAACTCCAGAGTTTTTGTTTGTCGAGTTTGAGTCTAACCGTGTCTCCAGGTTCCAACTCAGGAAGTGAGCGCACTGCATTGTGACGATCATACTGTGATTTGTATCGTTCCTTATAACTGTGGTCACGCTGCTGCACCGACTTCTTGCTCGGCCACTTCGGGTTAAGCGTCTTGGGCGCGACCGGTACGGTTGTCCTTATCTGTCGACCCATAATCAGCTGACTTGGGCTAGCTCCTGTTGATGCGATAGGCGTGGCTCGATAAGCCATAAGTGCCAGGAATATGTCATTTTGAGCGAGTATGCGTTTAGCAATCTTTACTCCGCTCTCCGCCTGCCCATTTGCCTGAGGGTAGTGCGGACTAGTGAAAGTTTGTATGAAGTTGTACTTCTCTGCGAATTCGTTGAATTCTTGTGACGCGAATTGTGTCCCATTGTCGGAGACCAACTCTTCGGGAACTCCGAAACGAGCAAAGATGTTCTTCAACTTTCCTATAACCTGACCACTGGTTATATTAGAGAGATGGGCAATTTCTAGGTACCTCGAATAGTAGTCAATAACCACTAAATAACTGTCATTCTTGAAGTCACAAAGATCTGCTGAGATCTTTTGCCAAGGTCGTGCCGGTAGAGGGGTAACCTTTAGGGGTTCCTTCCTCTGTGTTGGTCTGTGCTCCTGACAGAAACTACAGCTTTCCACTATTTCCTTGAGATCCTTTCCTATGTTTGGCCACCACACACATGTAGCTGCACGCTCGCGGCACTTGGCTATACCTAGGTGCCCTTCATGGAGTGTATCCAGGGTTTCCTCACGTAATGTACTCGGTATCACAATCCTTTGTCGGTAGAGCAGTAAATCATCCGAGACTGACAGTTCGTTACGTACTGCAAAGTAACCATCCATCTCCTCTAGGGAGGTTTCTCGATCCGGCCACCCAGTCTTTGTGAGACATAGGGCTTTCTGAAGGTGAGGATCTTCCAACGAAGCTTGTCGAATCCTAGCCAATTTCCTATCTGATATAGGCCTGATGGACTCCACGGAGTCCACGAACACCTCCACATCCTCGTCGATCGGGACCTCCTTTAGCTTGAGGGGGCTCCTCGATAGGGTATCTGGAACAACGAGCAGTTTCCCAGGTACGTGTTCAGCGATTGGAGTAAATCTCCTCAAACGCATGAGAAGCCTCTGACACCTCAGGGGCGTCCGGTCAAGATCCTGTGTGTTGATGAGAGGAACTAAGGGCTTGTGATCAGTGAGAAGTTTAAAAGATTCAAGTCCGACCAAATATCGTTCAAACTTTTCGCATGCCCAGACCGATGCGAGGCACTCTTTTTCGATCTGTGCGTACCTTGACTCTGCTGGTGACAAGGTGCGAGAACAGTAAGCCACCGGTTTAATCTCGTCTCCGTCCATCTGAAACATGGCCCCTCCCAGACCGTAGCTACTTGCGTCGGCACTGACTATGGTTGGTTTACTTGGAGAGTAAAATGCCAAAGTAGGGGTGTTGGTCAACATTCCTTTTACCCTGTCAAATGCCTGCTGTTGTCTTGGCATCCATTGCCAAACAATGTCAGATTTCAGGAGATCTGTCATGGGTCGCATGATGGTAGACAATTCCGGAATGAACCTTCCAAGGTAATTGATCATGCCTATGACCCTTCGTAGCTCAGTTACATCTTTAGGTGCTTCTAGTCCTTTGATTGCTGCAACACGCTCTGGGTTGACACTTATACCGTCCCCACCAACGACATGGCCAAAGTACTCGAGTTTGGACTTCCCAAACTCGCACTTATCCTTGTTAAGTTTAAGGCCTGATGCTCGAATCCTGTCTAGGACTTTGGCAAGACGATCGTCATGTTCCTCCTTAGACTTTCCATAGATCAAGGTGTCATCTATAATAGCCTCGACTCCTTCCAGACCAGTCAACAGCTCTGACATCTTGCGCTGAAATATTTCAGGGGCTGAGGTTATTCCGAACGGAACCCTGCGAAAGGCGAAGCGTCCAAATGGGGTGATGAATGTAGTGAGCCTGCTGCTATTTACATCCAGGGGTATCTGATAAAACCCGCTACTGGCATCTAACTTGGAGAATACCTTCGCGCCCACTAGCTTTGGTGCTATATCATCCAGGGTTGGTAGCATGAAGTGTTCCCTCTTTACAGCTTCATTTAACCGTTTAAGGTCCACACAAATCCTAATTTTCCCGGTCTTTTTCACCACAGGAACCATGGGAGCGCACCAGTCTGTTGGCTCTGTCACGTTTTCTATGATGCCATCCTGTTCCATTCGACTGAGCTCGGTTTTCACCTTTTCGAGTAGTGGAAATGGCACCCGCCTTGAAGCACTAATGCAATATGGAACTGCGTGATCCTTTAATGTTATCTTGACTGGTTCACACGACAGTAGTCCGGTTGGTCCAAATAAATCATCGGTAACTGCATCAACTCTCACTACCAGTCCCATTTGGTGTGCAGCACTCCTTCCTAGCAGGTTGCTGGAGCTGGCTCCACCGATCACACATATAGGTAATTTGAATTGTCTCCCCTTGTACTTAACTTGACAGTCAAATTTACCTTCTGATGGAAGGACTCCTCCTCCTGGACCTTGAAGTATAGAACTGACTGGACTCAAAGCTGGGCGTTGGTTAAGTTGGTTATATGTCTCCCGAGAGATAACAGTAGTGTCCGCCCCAGTATCAATCTTGAATGTTACGGGTGTGTTTCCTACCTTCAGTGTCACCTCCCACGCCTTTTCATAACCATAGCATGAGGTTATTGCTCCGAGAAAGAATTCCTCCCGCTCCGTCACTTCCTTTATATCCTTTTTCGACCGACAGCAGCACGCGAAGTGATCCATCTTATTACAAGATCTACATCGCCTCCCTATAGCTGGACATTTTTCCTGTCCGTGGCTGCGAGCACACCGTGAACATGCACCCTTTTCACTGCGAGACTGTTTATTGTATGACTGACCTTGTGCTTGATGTTGTGTAGTTGGGTTGTTTTTCTTTTTGAATTGTCTCCCTTTTCTCACCTCTTCCACGTGTTGTTTTTGTCCTCCTTGGTCCTTAATCTGTGTTTTCACCAACTCGGCCTGCCTTGCCGTTTGAATAGCTCCTTCTAATGTTAGATCAGCTTTCATTTGTAGTTTTTCTGAGATATGTCTGTCCGAAATTCCTATGACTACTCTATCTCTGATGAACTCATCTTGTGATGTAAAATCGCAATGTTCCGCTATTTCATATAATGCTCTCACGAATCCCTCAACAGACTCGCCGGGGGCCTGACTCCGCTGGTGGAACCGCGCCCTCTCGTGGATTATATTTCGTTTGGGAATGAAATAGTTGTCGAACTTTTCAATGACCTTGTCATATTTATCTTCATCGCCGGCCACATTGAACACTAAAGTTTTAAAAACATGTTCTGCCTGACTGCCCATTGCGTAAATTAATGCACTTATCTGTACAACGTCCTCATCCTTATGAAGTTTGGTTGCGGTGCGGTAGCGAGCAAATCTCGTTCGCCAATCATTCCATCCGCTTGGTCGGCTGAAATCGAACTTCTCTGGGGCCTGGAACTTTGCCATCTGGACAAATCGATGTTGTAGTTCCTATTTACTACCAGGAAGTAACTGCACTTGCCTCAATCTGACACCATGTTGTGATATTCAATCTTAATCATCACTGGACAAGTGCTCTGGCTGAATCCATTTATTGAACTAACACATGTCGTCTTACATCCGGTACATACATAGTACTGCGCAAAGGCAACAACGGGTCATCAAACGAACCTAGACTTACACAAGTCCCATAATACTAACACAGTTACAAATTAAGCTACTAGATCTATAGGCCTAAGGATGTACATATTGATATTGGGGCTTTAGCTATATATAGGAACATATAAGCTGTAGGCATATTTTATTTATATAGGCCATGGCCAATATATTATATAATATAAGCGTTCGTCGTACGATCGTGATCACCCAAACCTTTGTAAATCTTCCTATATTACAAGCGCCACCGTAACATTGAAGTGTTTACATCCTCAAAGTCATGTGATCTGACTGGACGTAAAACTGGGGAAACTGGGGATTTCTATGTTCCTAGAATTTCTTCTTAGGTACAAGCTAGGGAAATCATGGTAAGGCGAGTCAATTTATTCTGACAGAGATATTACATTGTTTTTAGGAGGCAAAGTCACAGAAGTGCGTAGCTTTTGCTTAAATGCAAAGTTCTACGACTACTGTAGCTGACCTAAATCAGTAAATGTTACATTATTCAATCAAATGTTGCCCTTACCTATTTTCTGTTTGTTTATTTTCATATTACCATCAGATTAAAACAAAACCATCACAATTGTGAAACATATTATTATGTTAGATCAACTTTGTATTAGCACATTGTATTAATTTCCACATGTTTCATCTAGACACCAGACCAGCTGTAGATATTTTGACGTACAGCTAGATGTACCATACATCAGACATGTACATGTACGACGATAATACAAATTCATTACACTATTTAGTGATACATAACCAATTCATATTGTAGTGATATCACCAATTCATTATAGTGATATTTCCAATTCATTGAATTTGTAGTGATGGACTAACCATGCCAATTCATTATAGTGATGTCACAAATTCATTCTAGCTCTATGTAAAGTGATATCAGCAATTCACCAATTTGTAGTGATAGACTACATGTATCACCAATTCATAGTAGTGATATATATCATCCGTTCATTATAGCTATCATCGATTCATTGTTATTATAGTGATACATATATAATCACTTGTTCTTTTATGATTTCAAAATATTTTATTATTGATACATTCAACAAATTAACAAGAAAAACAAAAGAATTAGTAAACATCTGTATCAATAAATGGATTAGACAACAGGCTAAGCCTATATTAGTCTTTTCCAAAACTTGTTCAGTGATTGTTTGGTGATATCGGTCACTAATTCATTCGGAAACTCAGGCTAACTTTAATTGTATATATACATGTAACTGAGAATTTTACTCTTTTAAGGGTACATGTGTAGCTTCCCATAGTGATATAAATTTCCTTCAAACAATTGGCCTTGACCTAATTTATAACCTAACTATAATACATGTATATGACATGAAACTATTAGACACTATATTCACCTTTTATGCATTGGTAGTTATTTCAGTATTACATAGAATCTATTTATAAAACTATTGATTCTTTAACTTTCATCTCAAATTCTAGACAGGGCATATCCAACATGGCGGGAACTAGCTTTTACAAAAGCAGGGCTTTATCAGGGGTTTTTTACACTGTAGCTGTTCTCGCAAAGTATAAAAGCTAACGCTAGAGCAGCCAAATTCATGTTATATGTGTATCGTGGGATGAATACCTATAATATATATATGCATCACACTCGTCACAAGCATTTTAGCTATTTTTGTAATTTTGGAGTAAAAACCTCCGAATTCTGGACTCAGAAGAAAAATCAATGTTTCTCTCAAAGTATGAAAGCTATATAGACTCAGCTGCCAAACGTGGATTATAGGTTTTAATTGTTGGATTTGTAAAATGCATATGATAATGACAAAGCAGGGCAGTTACACTTACATTTTACTGATATGTGTGTTGTAAACTGTACTTTCAGTCCTTTACAATTGAGTGACTTGTTATTTTCAGTCATCAGTTGACGTTTGTGTGAGGAATCCAGTCACACACAACACCTGGGACAAGGGCCGCTACATCACCTATGAGATCGCAATCAAGGTAGGTCTGAAAACACAAACATTCTTGAGTTCTGATCTTTGTTTCTTGACAAATGTTCTTGAAGAAGGTTTGAAATTTGTTCGAAATTTTCTACGTTGTTAGTACTGGACACAAAGCTCATGTTCAGACTTAAAAATTGCTTTTACATTTGTATACGCTCGTCAAAATTTAGGGGACATGTACACTAATGTACATGTATTATGGCATGGCATTGTCATTCTGTACAACATAAACCAGCTTTTATTTGTCTAGAGATCTCCTCCCACAGATTTCAACCGATCTCTTTCAAACTTAATGCATTTATTAAACAAGACTCAAAGTTGTGTTTTCCTGATCCCAAGACCATAAAACAATCATAAACTAAATTTTTGCTCTGCCAATCAATTATCACATTACTGAACTTACATTGAATAGCTTGTAGATTGGAGTTGAAAACGTGGTCAAATACTATGCCTACATTGAATAGCTTGTAGATCGAAGTTGAAGACTTGGTCAAATTCTGTACCTATGTTGAATAACTTGTAGATCGGAGTTGAAGACTTGGTCAAATTCTGTACCTACATTGAATAGCTTGTAGATCGAAGTTGAAGACATGGTTGAATATGGTACCAACATTGAATAGCTTGTAGATCGAAGTTGAAGACATGGTTGAATACGATACCGACAAAAAATGGCTCGACGATCGGAGTCATAGACACAGTCTAATACTGAGTTTCCTTTTCAGACAACCAACTGTGCTTTTAGTTTGTCTGAATCTCTTACCCGCAGACGGTATTCTGAATTCGAATGGCTGAGGAAGAGGCTTCGTTTACACCATCCATTGTTGTAAGTAAATGTAGACACACTTATCTATGCATATTTTATTGACATCATACAAAATAGGTACAATCAAGAAATACAGAATTTCCAGGTGAGTGATTCAGTCTGTATCCAGGCTTTCTATTGTGATAGACGCTGTATCCAGGACATTCTATTGTGATAGACGCTGTATCCAGGACATTCTATTGTCTGTATCCAGGCTGTATATCCAGGCTTTCTATTGTGAAAGATGCTGTATCGTGGGCATTCTATTGTGATAGATGCTGTATCCTGGACATTCTATTGTGATACAGTCTGTATCCAGGCTTTCTATTGAGATAGATGCTGTATCCAGGACATTCTATTGTTATAGAGGCTGTATCCAGGCTTTCTATTGTGATACAGTCTGTATCCAGGCTTTCTATTGTGATATATGCTGTATCCTGGACATTCTATTGTGATTGACGCTGTATACAGGACATTCTATTGTGATAGATGCTGTATCCTGGACATTCTATTGTGATAGATGCTGTATCCAGGACATTCTATTGTGATATATGCTGTATCCAGGCTTTCTATTGTGATACAGTCCGTATTCAGGCTTTCTATTGTGATAGATGCTGTATCTAGGCTTTCTATTGTGATAGAGGCTGTATCCAGGCTTTCTATTGTGATAGATGCTGTATCCTGGACATTCTATTGTGATAGACGCTGTATCCAGGACATTCTATTGTCTGTATCCAGGCTGTATCTAGGACATTCTGGTGTACAGGCTAGATTTAATATAATATTTTTTTGGCATTGTAGAAAACCTCCACCACTGCCACCAAAGAAAATCTTCGGGGATCGGTTTGATGCTGACTTTGTAGCATTCAGAATGAAAGGTCTGGAGATCTTCCTCAACAAGTAAGTCAAAGGCTTTGTTTTCTGTGGAAGGTCTTAGTGTGTGATCTTCCTCAACAAGTAAGTCAAAGGCTTTGTTTTCTGTGGAAGGTCTTAGTGTGTCATCTTCCTCTACAAGTAAGCCAAAGGCTTTGTTTTCTGTGGAAGGTCTTAGTGTGTGATCTTCCTCAACAAGTAAGCCAAAGGCTTTGTTTTCTGTGGAAGGTCTTAGTGTGTGATCTTCCTCAACAAGTAAGCCAAAGGCTTTGTTTTCTGTGGAAGGTCTTAGTGTGTGATCTTCCTCAACAAGTAAGCCAAAGGCTTTGTTTTCTGTGGAAGGTCTTAGTGTGTGATCTTCCTCAACAAGTAAGCCAAAGGCTTTGTTTTCTGTGGAAGATCTTAGTGTGTGATCTTCCTCAACGAGTACGCCAAAGGCTTTGTTTTCTGTGGAAGGTCTTAGTGTGTGATCTTCCTCAACAAGTAAGTCAAAGGCTTTGTTCTCTGTGGAAGGTCTTAGTGTGTGATCTTCCTCAACAAGTAAGTCAAAGGCTTTGTTTTCTGTGGAAGGTCTTAGTGTGTGATCTTCCTCAACAAGTAAGCCAAAGGCTTTGTTTTCTGTGGAAGGTCTTAGTGTGGGATCTTCCTCAACACGTAAGTCAAAGGTTTTGTTTTCTGTGGAAGATCTTCATGTGTGATCTTCCTCAACAAGTAAGTCAAAGGCTTTGTTCTCTGTGGAAGATCTTAGTGTGTGATCTTCCTCTACAAGTAAGTCAAAGGCTTTGTTTTCTGTGGAAGGTCTTAATGTGTGATCTTCCTCAACAAGTAAGTCAAAGGCTTTGTTTTCTGTGGAAGGTCTTAGTGTGTGATCTTCCTCAACAAGTAAGTCAAAGGCTTTGTTTTCTGTGGAAGATCTTAGTGTTTGATCTTCCTCTACAAGTAAGCCAAAGGCTTTGTTTTCTGTGGAAGGTCTTAGTGTGTGATCTTCCTCAACAAGTAAGCCAAAGGCTTTGTTTTCTGTGGAAGGTCTTAGTGTGTGATCTTCTTCAACAAGTAAGCCAAAGGCTTTGTTTTCTGTGGAAGGTCTTAGTGTGTGATCTTCCTCAACAAGTAAGCCAAAGGCTTTGTTTTCTGTGGAAGGTCTTAGTGTGTGATCTTCCTCAAAAAGTAAGCCAAAGGCTTTGTTTTCTGTGGAAGATCTTAGTGTGTGATCTTCCTCAACAAGTAAGTCAAAGGCTTTGTTTTCTGTGGAAGGTCTTAGTGTGTGATCTTCCTCTACAAGTAAGTCAAAGGCTTTGTTCTCTGTGGAAGGTCTTAGTGTGTCATCTTCCTCAACAAGTAAGTCAAAGGCTTTGTTTTCTGTGGAAGGTCTTAGTGTGTGATCTTCCTCAACAAGTAAGTCAAAGGCTTTGTTTTCTGTGGAAGGTCTAAATGTGTGATCTTCCTCAACAAGTAAGTCAAAGGCTTTGTTTTCTGTGGAAGGTCTTAGTGTGTGATCTTCCTCAACAAGTAAGTCAAAGGCTTTGTTTTCTGTGGAAGGTCTTAGTTTTTGATCTTCCTCAACAAGTAAGTCAAAGGCTTTGTTTTCTGTGGAAGGTCTTAGTGTGTGATCTTCCTCAACAAGTAAGTCAAAGGCTTTGTTTTCTGTGGAAGGTCTTAGTGTGTGATCTTCCTCAACAAGTAAGTCAAAGGCTTTGTTTTCTGTGGAAGGTCTTAGTGTGTGATCTTCCTCAACAAGTAAGTCAAAGGCTTTGTTTTCTGTGGAAGGTCTTAGTGTGTGATCTTCCTCAACAAGTAAGTCAGAGGCTTTGTTTTCTGTGGAAGGTCTTAGTGTGTGATCTTCCTCAACAAGTAAGTCAAAGGCTTTGTTTTCTGTGGAAGGTCTTAGTGTGTGATCTTCCTCAACAAGTAAGTCAAAGGCTTTGTTTTCTGTGGAAGATCTTAGTGTGTGATCTTCCTCAACAAGTAAGTCAAATGCTTTGTTTTCTGTGGAAGGTCTTAGTGTGTGATCTTCCTCAACAAGTAAGTTAGAGGCTTTGTTCTCTGTGGAAGGTCTTCGTGTGTGATCTTCCTCAACAAGTAAGTCAAAGGCTTTGTTTTCTGTGGAAGATCTTAGTGTGTGATCTTCCTCAACAAGTAAGTTAGAGGCTTTGTTCTCTGTGGAAGGTCTTAGTGTGTGATCTTCCTCAACAAGTAAGCCAAAGGCTTTGTTTTCTGCGGAAGATCTTAGTGTGTGATCTTCCTCAACAAGTAAGCCAAAGGCTTTGTTCTCTGTGGAAGGTCTTAGTGTGTGATCTTCCTCAACAAGTAAGCCAAAGGCTTTGTTTTCTGCGGAAGATCTTAGTGTGTGATCTTCCTCAACAAGTAAGCCAAAGGCTTTGTTTTCTGTGGAAGGTCTTAGTGTGCGATCTTCCTCAACAAGTAAGCCAAAGGCTTTGTTTTCTGTGGAAGGTCTTAATGTGTGATCTTCCTCAACAAGTAAGTTAGAGGCTTTGTTTTCTGTGGAAGGTCTTAGTGTGTGATCTTCCTCAACAAGTAAGCCAAAGGCTTTGTTTTCTGTGGAAGGTCTTAGTGTGTGACCTTCAGTAGAAAGGTATGGGTTAATATATAAGCTGTCCATATCTAAATGTATGATGTTTAGTATAGGGCAATGAAATAAACCTGTTTTTTCTTCTGTTGTTGTCTACAATGTAGCTGTCCTTGTCCAATGCCTTATTACACCTATTATTTTCCTGATGTCTAGGTTACTGGAGGTGAAGCTGTTCGTGTCCGATGCCTTATTACACTTGTTCATACAGTCAGATCTTACATGTAAGGATATTGATGATGTCATGGAAGGTAAAATGGAGGCTGATGTTATAGACCACATATGGCAAAGTGGCGGGATCAAGGAAAACTGCAGGTACAGTGCTGAAGTCCAGTAATCGGCTCCGTATATTCTGGTCTTTGTTTTGGCTAATGAGGATGTGAAATTTTTACCTTTGCATTGACTTAGATTTAAAGGCTGTTGTGGTTGTCTATGTATGACTTAGATTTAAAGGCTTTTGTGGTTGTCTATGTATGACTTAGATTTAAAGGCTTTTGTGGTTGTCTATGTATGGCTTAGATTTAAAGGCTGTTGTGGTTGTCTATGTATCAGTCTTTCCTTGTTGGGTATAGTTATATAACCTCTGTGAAGAAGGGATATCTTTCTCTTGTGCTGCTTGAAGGTGTCGTCTTGTGTCTTTACTGGGCCCCAAGAACAAGGAGTTTAAATTGCCCACTGCCTTACCTAAAAAGGATATTTTATCTGAGAAGCTGGACAAACATGTTCTAAGGCGTGAATCTACAAGTTCCTTGTAGTCTAGAAGTACAGGCCCACATACACACATACACACATACACACATACACACATACACATGTACACATGTACTGTCCCAATTATTGGCACGTCCCATAGGTGGTAGGGGTGAGGGGGACTTCCTGATGATAAGAATTTCATTGTCATATTCACTATAGATGAGCGTTCCTAGAAATGAGCTATGTGTCATAATTGTTGGATTTCTTCGATTGCTATGACAGAGATTTCAACAAGAATGCTGTACATGTGATGGAAACAAAGTCGGTTGCTGTCGGCCCTGTAGATGAACCAGACGAGGATGCGAGAAGCAGTATTAGCGACAGCAGTGTGGATTTCTTTACTGACAGTAACAGCTCGTCTGTGACCGAGGAGGAGTTCGGCTCATTTCCACCTCTCACAGTGGTGATAGACAACAGTGGCAGCGAGTCTGCAACAAGTCAGGTGACATCTACAGCAACCAATGAAAGGGCAGGATCACAATTAGGCGAGAAAGACACGACAACCAATGTAGAATCTGACATATTTGTTGATAAGATGAGACAAAATGGTGAGACTGAATATCGTGAAGAAAACAGTGTTGAAGAAGACATGGATTCTGACATAGAAGTGTTGAGTAACGTTGTGTCGGGTACCAGTGAGAATGAACGGACATGTAATCAGACCTCACCTTGTAAATCAGAATCAGACAGTCCTCAACAAACTCACGTCACTGGTCATATGAGTTACAGCATTAACGGTGATATATGCTGACGTAAGGCATACATAGTCAAAAGTTAACGATGATATATACTGACGTTAGGCATACATTGTGAAAAGTTAACAGTGATATACACTGACGTAAGGCATATATAGTGAAAAGTCAACGGTGATATATACTGACGTTAGGCATACATTGTGAAAAGTTAACAGTGATATACACTGACGTAAGGCATATATAGTGAAAAGTCAACGGTGATATATGCTGACGTAAGGCACACATAGTGAAAAGTTAACGTTGATATATACTGACGTAAGGCACACATAGTGAAAAGTTAACATTGATATATACTGACGTAAGGCATACATAGTGAAAAGTCAACGGTGATATATACTGACGTTAGGCATACATTGTGAAAAGTTAACATTGATATATACTGACGTAAGGCATACATAGTGAAAAGTCAACGGTGATATATACTGACGTTAGGCATACATAGTGAAAAGTCAACGGTGATATATACTGACGTTAGGCATACACAGTGAAAAGTTAACGGTGATATATACTGACGTTAGGCATACATAGTGAAAAGTTAACGGTGATATATACTGACGTTAGGCATACATAGTGAAAAGTTAACATTGATATGTACTGACGTAAGGCACACATAGTGAAAAGTTAACGTTAATATATCTGACGTAAGGCATGCATAGTGAAAAGTTAACGTTGATATATACTGACGTAAGGCATACATAATGAAAAGTTTACGTTGATATATACTGACATAAGGCATGCATAGTGAAAAGTTAATGATATTAGTTTCTCTAATGGTAGGGGACTTTTTCAGGTTCAAGGAAAAGTCTTAGTTTTGAGGTTCTATGATTTTAAAAGCTTTCTCTATTTCGTATGTGTGTAGATGTGTAGAGTACTGTATAACATGAAATATTTGGGGGTATTTTCTTCGTGGTTTGATGTGTTTTAGATCATTTCATGATACAAACTTCCATGGATACCTTACTGATTGGTGTTTCCCTTTTACCTTATATTCTTCCTCTACTAACCAGACACCTGTGTAACCGATCCAGTGGTCAATTTACAATTTATTTTCATGGGTCCTTTTTGTATAAATTGCCGAAAACGATGGGTCCCACAATGTTAAATTGAAGCATTTCCAGAATTTCTACGAGTCCTTTCATAATTTTATGAGTACTGGACTCGGGACTCGCACGTAGATTGATCACTGCGATCAAAGGTTTTGGTCCTGGTAACTTCCAGTTTGAACAAGTTATACTGTACACTGTACATCATTTAAATTTATGTTTCAGTAGCAAACACGAAAACTGTGAATGATTCAACACAACAAACATGTAAACAGTATACTGACTCTGCAGGTTGGGAATGATGTGTGTGGGGGGGGGGGGCATGCACACACAGGCGTACAGGTACTAACAGGATGTCAGTTCATGCCTTTCAGTTTTGTAGATCTAGACTACGCTATTGTTTACAAATACAACTACACACTTTTGATACTTTTTTTTCTTTGGAGGTCCTAGTATATCTAAGTATATCCAGGTACTCTTTTCATCAACAGAAGATTTGACACAATGAGAATGTTTTGGGAAACCTAAAGACCAATTTCAATGAAACTATGCAGGGATTTTGAGGATCTAATGCAAGTGTGCATGTAGGGTACTTTTCTGCAGAAATTTTGGTTGCCGTAGTAACCCGGTCTGGTCACAATACCAATGTTTTTGTGGAAAACTTTATCTGAGGACAATTCCTCCTGAACCTTATGAACAATTTTCAATAGAACAACACAAGAATAATAGGGACTACGTGTAGATATGCATTTTTTAACCAGAAATTATGGTTGCCATGGTAACCAGGTCACTATAAACAGGATTTTGTTGGAAAATCTTGCCTTTTCTTTAATCAGGTTGTTCAGTGCCAACTGCTGGTGGCCTCGCCATCTCCTTTCATGAGGAGGCTGCAGCGGAAGAATTATTTCTGAACTAACCAAAGGCAGATAATGAGTCGAAAGTCTTCCTCCATGATGTATGTTTCTTTGTTATTTATTGCCTCTCCACAGACAATACGACGTCACATGAATTTCAAGTGAATTTTACATGAAGTAATATTTATACATGCTTATTTCATGTGAAATTAAATTTTAATTGATTTATACATGCTTTTTTTAACTAGAGTTTCATGTGAAATTCAAATGAAATAATTCTGGTGAATTTTTCTTGAAGGTTTTCTCATGTGAAATTCACGTGAAGGAACATTGCCTGAGTATCTTGTATAGTTTTTGTATTGTTTAAATGTTTAGACTTTAGAAGTGTTTACACCTTACCATTACAATTCTTGCTTTCCCGGTGTGTTCTACCATATGTGTAATTATATTTATATTATGTATTGTATTTTGTTAAGTGTCATGATAAGTGTCCTCGTGGGAGAGGGCTGATAACGCACAAGTTTCACTGGTGAAAAATGTTCAGTATACAGTACTAGTCAATTAAAGATGGAAATGGTGGACCATAGCTACATTATCTGAGATAAAGCAGAGAGTAACCAGGCTGTGAAAAGTGTGAATGTTGTTTGCAGGACAGGACAGAGGTAGTGGTCATCCCCAGTTAACAGTGGTCATCCCCTATTAACAGTGGTCATCCCCGGTTAACAGTGGTCATAGATGGAAAATGTAGTGTTATCGTTAGAAATAATTTTAAAGCGCTTAGTACATAAGCTTTGTTTAGGTTATCCATCAGAATGTTAACAAACAGATGTTTCTCACTGTACACTGTCTAATAAAGATGATCAAACGTAGCAAGTTGCATTTTGTTATATTTTTTTATCTTTGTTAATGTCATCCATTTGTAACAGGAAAATGATACTGATACCTGTCCATTCACCAGGTTGATAACTGTCCAACCACCAGGCTGATACCCGTCCAATCACCAGGCTAATAACTGTCCAATAACCAGGCTGATAACTGTCCAATCACCAGGTTGATAACTGTCCAATCACTAGGCTGATACCTGTCCAATCACAAGGCTGATAACTGTCCAATCACTAAGTTGATAACTGTCCAATCACTAGGCTGATAACTGTCCAATCACTAGGCTGATAACTGTCCAATCACTAGGCTGATAACTGACCAATCACTAAGTTGATAACTGTCCAATCACTAAGTTGATAACTGTCCAATCACTAGGCTGATAACTGTCCAATCACTAGGCTGATAACTGACCAATCACTAGGTTGATAACTGTCCAATCACCAGTCTGATAACTGTCCAATCACTAGGCTGATAACTGTCCAATCACTAGGCTGATAACTGTCCAATCACTAGGCTGATACCTGTCCAATCACTAAGTTGATAACTGTCCAATCACTAAGTTGATAACTGTCCAATCACTAAGTTGATAACTGTCCAATCACTAGGTTGATAACTGTCCAATCACTAGGTTGATAACTGTCCAATCACTAAGTTGATAACTGTCCAATCACTAGGTTGATAACTGTCCAATCACTAAATTGATAACTGTCCAAATACTAGGCTGATACCTGTCCAATCACAAGGCTGATAACTGTCCAATCACTAAGTTGATAACTGTCCAATCACTAGGCTGATAACTGTCCAATCACTAGGCTGATAACTGTCCAATCACTAGGCTGATAACTGACCAATCACTAGGTTGATAACTGTCCAATCACTAAGTTGATAACTGTCCAATCACTAAGTTGATATCTGTCCAATCACTAGGCTGATAACTGTCCAATCACTTGGCTGATAACTGTCCAATCACTAGACTGATAACTGTCCAATCACCAGGTTGATAACTGACCAATCACTAGGCTGATAACTGTCCAATCACTAGGCTGATACCTGTCCAATCACTAAGTTGATAACTGTCCAATCACTAAGTTGATAACTGTCCAATCACTAGGCTGATAACTGACCAATCACTAAGTTGATAACTGTCCAATCACCAGGCTGATAACTGACCAATCACTAGGTTGATAACTGTCCAATCACCAGTCTGATACCTGACCAATCACTAGGCTGATAACTGTCCAATCACTAGGCTGATACCTGTCCAATCACTAGGTTGATAACTGTCCAATCACCAGGCTGATAACTGTCCAATCACCAGGCTGATAACTGTCCAATCACTAGGCTGATAACTGTCCAATCACTAAGTTGATAACTGTCCAAGCACTAGGCTGATAACTGTCCAATCACTAGGCTGATAACTGTCCAATCACCAGGCTGATACCCGTCCAATCACCAGGTTGATAACTGTCCATCTCCAGGTTGATACCTGTCCAATAACGAGGTTGATAACTGTCCAATCACTCGGCTAATAACTGTCCAATCACCAGGCTGATACCTGTCCAATCACTAGGTTAATAACTGTCCAATCACCAGGCTGATAACTGACCAATCACTAGGCTGATAACTGACCAATCAATAGGCTGATAACTGACCAATCACTAATCTGATAACTGACCAATCACTAGGCTGATAACTGACCAATCAATAGGCTGATAACTGACCAATCAATAGGCTGATAACTGACCAATCACCAGTCTGATACCTGACCAATCACCAGGCTGATAACTGACCAATCAATAGGCTGATACCTGTCCAATCACCAGGCTGATAACTGTCCAATCATAAGGCTGATACCTGACCAATCACTAGGCTGATTTCTATCACATCACTAGACTGATACCTGTCTTATTACTATATCTTAAGATAGACTTCCTCAAGACGACTTTCTCAAATTCATTTTCCTGTTCCAATGGTCACCTGTGGAACAGGTTTCATTTTGAGACTTATCAGAAAAAAGATGGCTAACATTGTTTTAGAGTTTAATTTTTTATTGGTATATCTAAAGTATAAAATAATTGAAACCATTTTTATCACATAACTGACACGTTCAGGCATGTCATACAGCCATGTCATTAATATGGTATTTCACGTGTAATAACACTATTGTGACGTCATAAGCAAATGACGTTTTATGACGACATATGATTGTCTCGGTAGTGAAAATTGTACCGTCAAAGTTTGCCTTTCTTATAGAGAATGAATTTGAGAGTTGTTATGTATTTTCTCATAAATATAAGTTATGTGATAAATAGAATCTTGCACTCGTGTCAATGTAATATGGAATTTATTAAACTTGTTAAATAATTTAATATGTCGCTCGTCTAAAGGCTCGTGACATAATGAATTATCTAACTTGTTTAATAAATTCCATATTACATTGACACTCGTGTAAGATCCTCTATATATGAAATGCGAAATTAGGTTGCCGCAAAAATAATTTGGTTTACAGAAGTTACTTATCACTATTATTTTTTGGACATGTACTAGATAGATCATTCTTATATTTTATGATAATGTCGTTTATATTAATTCCCCTTGATCCTTGGTTGTACATTGTCTCATTTTCTTATGCAAAAACTAATATGACCGTCAGGTGGCAAAGTTTCATTTTGACCAAGAAAGTTTAATATTACTATATCTTGAGAAATACATGGATATTTATCAAATTTTATATATCAGCTTCCCCTCGGTCCCTAGTTGTGTTTTTTTACTGTTCAGAAAAAAAGAATTGCTGACAGGCAATCATACATGTATTTGATTTTACAGTTAAAGACTCTCGTGCTATTTCTTGAGTAATTGTCGTTCATATAATTAATATTAGAAACATAAGAGGGAAGAAGAGAAAAGAAACGAAAATATCAACATTTTTAAGAGCAAATGAAATGTTGGGTGTCAAGATCTCTCTTGAGTCTGTTGTTTTAGATGACTGAAAGTTTACCCCTTTTGGACCTATAAGGGCCCCGTAACCTAAATGTGAGTGATACATGTACCATGGACCTCTTGTTTCTGGTTCCTTGATGAAACTATGTGGACATAGAGTTGCTATAGATATACCATTCTGATTGAAATAGCTCAAACAACTTGAGTTTGTTTTTGATGAGCCTTCATATACAGCAACTTATAGTTAGATTTAAAATTATATTAATAGCTTTATACTTGATCTGGTTGTCAACACCCCCCATCCATAAGTAAGGATAATGTACACTGATTTGTATCTTACTTAAAGAAAATGATATAAAAATATGTTTAATTTAATCAGGATCTGTTTCTTGAGAATTTCACAAGACTGCCTGTGTGAGAGTGTGTACATTGGAGTAGTGTTCCAGCTCTGTCACTATCTAATGTTTTCATCAGACTGCTGCTGCTGAGGCTGGTACATTCAGCCCACATCTGGTCGCTATAGGGACCTGTTAGACTTTTTTAAAGTCATGCTCCAATTACTTCAAATCTGAAAAGAGATGAAATCTAATTGGTCAATAAGCAAGAGACTATTTGGATTCAGTAGTCTGCTGGCTACATGAGTATGGTGATACAGGAGTAACTACAGAATGTAAGGAGTGGTGGTCTCCATAGGCAACTTGTGTTCATTTATGTTGAGATACCAACTTGAATGTGGAGCTGTGTATTCTTACCATGGGAAGTATGTGACCCAGAAGAAGGAAATTTGTGGCACCTACTTTTAAACAAGTGGAGTAAAGATGTGAGCACGTGGATTCCTAACAGGTACTGTGTTATTTTTATATAAGGCTAATTAGTCTAACAACTTTTTTTGTCAAAACTTTTAGAACTTTGTACAAGTAACTTCAACTAAGGACGGCTTTTTCCTAGCATGATATAGGAAGAATTCCATGTGATTAAAAAAAAATTATATGGGAAACACATAATGACTGTCTGTAAGCCTGTAGACATTGATGTGGGGGGTTGTGTTAGGGTGATTAATTATAGACACTTAGTGTGTGGATAGGTATGGTATTTATATGTATAGACACTGAGGGTGGGGATAGATATTACACTGAGGGTGGGGGTAGGTATGGGTGTTGTAGGTATATACACTGAGGGTGGGGATAGGTACGGGTGTTATAGGTATATACACTGAGGGTGGGGATAGGAATGGGTGTTGTAGTTATATACACTGAGGGTGGGGATAGGTATGGGTGTTATAGGTATATACACTGAGGGTGGTGATAAGGTATAGTAGTTATAGGTATATACACTGAGGGGGGGATAGGTATATACACTGAGGGTGGGGATAGGTATGGGTGTTATAGGTATATACACCGAGGGTGGGGATAGGTATGGGTGTTATAGGTATATACACTGAGGGTGGGGATAGGTATGGGTGTTATAGGTATATACACTGAGGTTGGGGCTAGGTATGGGTGTTATAGGTATATACACTGAGGGTGGGAATAGGTATGGGTGTTATAGGTATATACACTGAGGGTGGGGATAGGTATGGGGGTTATAGGTATATACACGGAGGGTGGGGATAGGTATGGGTGTTATAGGTATATACACTGATGGTGGGGATAGGTATGGGTGTTATAGGTATATACACTGAGGGTGGGGATAGGTATGGGTGTTATAGGTATATAGACGGAGGGTGGGGGTAGGTATGGGTGTTATAGGTATATACACTGAGGGTGGGGGTAGGTATGGGTGTTATAGGTATATACACTGAGGGTGGGGATAGGTATGGGTGTTATAGGTATATACACTGAGGTTGGGGCTAGGTATGGGTGTTATAGGTATATACACTGAGGGTGGGAATAGGTATGGGTGTTATAGGTATATACACTGAGGGTGGGGATAGGTATGGGGGTTATAGGTATATAGACGGAGGGTGGGGATAGGTATAGGGGTTATAGGTATATACACGGAGGGTGGGGATAGGTATGGGTGTTATAGGTATATACACTGATGGTGGGGATAGGTATGGGTGTTATAGGTATATACACTGAGGGTGGGGATAGGTATGGGTGTTATAGGTATATAGACGGAGGGTGGGGGTAGGTATGGGTGTTATAGGTATATACACTGAGGGTGGGGGTAGGTATGGGTGTTATAGGTATATACACTGAGGGTGGGGATAGGTTATACACTGAGGGTGGGGATAGGTATGGGTGTTATAGGTATATAGACGGAGGGTGGGGATAGGTTATACACTGAGGGTGGGGATAGGTATGGGTGTTATAGGTATATACACTGAGGGTGGGGGTAGGTATGGGTGTTATAGGTATATACACTGAGGGTGGGGATAGGTTATACACTGAGGGTGGGGATAGGTATGGGTGTTATAGGTATATAGACGGAGGGTGGGGATAGGTTATACACTGAGGGTGGGGATAGGTATGGGTGTTATAGGTATATACACTGAGGGTGGGGGTAGGTATGGGTGTTATAGGTATAGACACTGAGGGTGGGGAAAGGTATGGGTGTTATAGGTATATAGACGGAGGGTGGGGATAGGTATGGGTTTTATAGGTATATACACTGAGGGTGGGGATAGGTATGGGTGTTATAGGTATATACACTGAGGGTGGGGGTAGGTATGGGTGTTGTCGTTATAGACACTGAGGGTGGTGATAGGTATAGTAGTTATAGGTATATACACTGAGGGTGGGGCTAGGTATGGGTGTTATAGGTATATCACTGAGGGTGGGGGTAGGTATGGGTGTTATAGGTATATACACTGAGGGTGGGGGTAGGTATTGGTGTTATAGGTATATACACTGAGGGTGGGGGTAGGTATGGGTGTTATAGGTATATACACTGAGGTTGGGGCTAGGTATGGGTGTTATAGGTATATACACTGAGGGTGGGGGTAGGTATGGGTGTTATAGGTATATACACTGAGGGTGGGGGTAGGTATGGGTGTTATAGGTATATACACTGAGGGTGGGAAAGGTGTGGGTGTTATAGGTATAGACACTGAGGGTGGTGATAGGTATGAGTGTTATAGGTATAGACACTGAGGGTGGGGATAGGTATGGGTGTTATAGGTATATACACTGAGGTTGGGGCTAGGTATGGGTGTTATAGGTATATACACTGAGGGTGGGGATAGGTATGGGTGTTATAGGTATATACACTGAGGGTGGGGATAGGTATGGGGGTTATAGGTATATAGACGGAGGGTGGGGATAGGTATGGGGGTTATAGGTATATACACGGAGGGTGGGGATAGGTATGGGTGTTATAGGTATATACACTGAGGGTGGGGATAGGTATGGGTGTTATAGGTATATACACTGAGGGTGGGGATAGGTATGGGTGTTATAGGTATATAGACGGAGGGTGGGGGTAGGTATGGGTGTTATAGGTATATACACTGAGGGTGGGGGTAGGAGTAGTACAAAAGTGAGGATACGAGCGCAGGGTCACCCGGTGCATTCCCTATATAATCCTTACCACCTCCCTGGCACCTCCCTAGTGGCACCCCCCTTGACAGGGGGGTACCGATGACGTCACAAATGGAGCACCTCCCTAGTGGCACCCCCCTTGACAGGGGGGTACCGATGACGTCACAAATGGAGGGTTATCCAGTGCATAAAAATGACCCTCAGGGGGGTACCGATGATGTAACGGGGCTCACGCCTCCTCCCCGTCAGGGGGGTACCGCGACCACCGATGTTATCATGTAATGACGTGTTTGGATTTTCCAATCTATTTCGACCGATTGCATCACGGTAAGAAATAGACAAAACATGAATGGATATGTCATACAATTGTAACCAGGTCACATAATCCGTGTAATACGGCGAGACATTTTAGTACATAACATTGTCTTGTTGTTATTCATCAACCTACATATATATTCAATTGTAAGTCTTATATATATAGCTTTTTAACTTATATATATACATATATAGTATTAGTACTCGAGCTTCGATGGATACACCCGTTTATATATAAACATGATTTAGGGCACATTGTGTTTAAACGTCGATTTCGATCCATCCTCACACCACAATAAATACGATGTCTAATTCATTACAAAAATCTGACTAATAGCTTTCAAATCTTCACGACAAATGGTAATAACGAGATTTAAAATTTACCCAATGCTTTAAACCAGGTCACAGTCGAATATTTGCCGAGTACAAAGTTATCTATTACAGCTGTGTGAATGTTTACATACAAACGTTGTGTATACGATTCAATGACGCGTACAATCGGGAAACAGTGTTCACCAGTATACTTGTAAACTATGTATGTACGATTCGAGACAAACATTCGGAAAGTAATCAAGAAACACATTATCAATGTCTTTATTTAGTATTACAAACCTGTAAAACCCTATACGTATTCCTTTTAACACTGATAAATCCGTGGAAGCACAGAGTATGTCGGTTACAAATGGCGAACAGGTTAACTATTTAAAGCGCCCCCTATAGTATACAGTGTACATGTGTATACATTTAATACACCTATCTACTACATGGGCCTATACAGTCGAGCGGTCTAGGTCTAGATTTCCGACCAAAACGTCCCGAGTTCGACTCTCGCACTAAAACTGTCAGAAATTTAATGCTAAAAGTTAACAATTTTTCAGTGTCTAACATACTCGAGAGCAATCTGATTAAAATACAGATCCTCAATTTTACTATCGTGTGTAGGATCTGACAGCCACCAGTAGAAGTTCATGTGCAGATGACCTTTGTATTCACCAATCAAATCGCTGCTTACCAGATTCTGAAAGTGAAAAGCTAACTTCGATTTGTTTCTAAACTTGCCGTTATAACAGAGTAAAGAAGCGAGAAACCCGAACGACCGTTAACAAAAATAGCAGCGCGCAGTTCAGCGGTCTCTTCGCCAAGGCGTGTGTTCTTCTTGGACATTATCTGTTTGATTTGTAGTTTTTCGTTTGTCCGAAAACAAATTACAACTGACGATAAAGAAATTATCACAAACTAAACTAATCAAATTGTTATAGAACGCCCTGAATGATTTTCTCTTCTTCGCTTCGACCCGCCGCCATTTTTGTCCGTCTACCAAACACCGTTTACAATGTGCATTTTGATTGGCTGTTCATTTCCTAGAAATGGAAATAATAAAGGTCATCTGCACATGACCTTCTACTGGTCGCTGTCAGATCCTACACACGATAGTAATAGTGAGGATCTGTATTTTAATCAGATTGACTCGAGAGACGTTAAAAATACGTCCGGTCGCTTCAAAAACAAATAAAAAATGAAAAAATAAATCTGCAAAAATTCGATTCACCAATCAAATTACCCGATTACAATTGAAGGTATCAGAGGGTATAAATACAAGTGCGAAAGAACCAAAAAGTCATTCTTAGGCTGCCACTTGGAGGAGTAAGTTAGAAGAAAGAAATATAAAATTGAAACAGTACACTGCGTACGGAACGAAAAGGTAAGTTTCAGTCCGATTATACAATTTGTAAGTTTATGAACGTCTGAGGTGTTTGTCACACATGAATTGAGTGTACTGATATAATAACAAATAAGCTTGAAATTTAACTATAGCTTGACAACATTTACGAACTAATCTTAAAACTGAGGTGTTTGTCACACATGAATTGAGTGTACTGGATTAGGGCGATGTCACAAGTCCACAACGGAAAGGGGGCGTTATAAAGTGACATGTCCCCGCGATATCCAGGAACATCTTTCCGACCAATAATTCATGTGGGCCCATAGGGTGATGCTCCGTTTCTGGTGACAGAAGCGTTGATGTACTTCGTACGAACACCATAGGACTTCGGTCCTTTAGTCAGTTCATAGCTACTTAAACACGTCTGCTCGCTTCAAAATCTATGATACATCTGATACAAAACTTGCAAAACATATCTCGAAAAAATTGTATCAACCAATCATAAGAAGGGAATTACGTCATTGACAAGAAAGGTTATAAATACAGACGTGAAACCGATCAAACTTCATTCTGCAGTAAACAACTAGAGGAGAACACATCGCTAAATTTTGCTCTGTTATTTTGTAGAAACCATGGAAAAACGACAAGCTATCGATCAAAGTGCTACTTCGGCTAAGAAGGGAAAGTTTTCTTGTCCAAAGTGTGATAAATCTTTTGAACACAAGAAGACTCTCACGAGACATGTTACACAACATGGAGATATCAAATGGAAATGTGGAGTTTGTAACAAAGAGTTTGCGAGAAAAGATCGGATGACGAGACATGAGAAGGTTCACGGAAAACCACTACATTTATGTTGCGGAAAATCGTTCTGGAGGGCTGATAAATACCGTGAACATTTAAAAGCGCATAACAAAAACCAACACGGAGGAGCATTGGAAATAGCCAAACACGAAAACAAAGAAAATGCCCAACCTTCAAAAGATCAACCAATTAACACTGACAGAGTAATTACAGAGATGGAAAACAACTCGGCAAACCCGACTATACAAGTTAATCAGCCAACGGAGAATGACGAATGCCCTGAGGAAGCACTTGGTGGATCCTTTAAAGTGGTCACTATTCCGGTAGAGGGTAAAGCTAAATTAGACGTCACAACATCCCTTCACCAACACTACGACACCATAAAGAAGAAAATAGAGAGTGCAGTTATTCAGGGGGGTGTCAAATGGTACCTATCGATCCAAGTCCAATTTTCGAAGCCAAAAGGAGAAACAGTGGAACGCGTTACACCTCATTTTCGCGGGAAGTGCCAAATTGCTCTGAAATCTAATGACATTGACGAAAACATGCGTGAATCGATACGAAAAATTCAGAATTCATTCACAGAGTATCAGCGCAAGGGTAGTAATTGGACATTAGACAAAGTGATCCAAATACAGATACATTTTGCCCGATACAAACCTCTCAAAGGGTCCAGTTACATACCACTACCAATCAAACTGAGATCTAAGCAGGCTGTCATTAACATTCAAAACAAGGACAAAAAATGCTTCATGTGGTCGGTTCTAGCTGCTTTGTATCCAGTCAAGAGAGATTCTCAGCGTGTTACAAAATACACAGATCATCAAGGTGAACTCGATTTTACAGGTATTTCCTTCCCCGTCAAAGTAGCAGACGTCAGTAAGTTCGAGGCAGGGAACAAGATCAGCATCAACGTCTTAGGATATGAAAAAGGTTCATTATTCCCAATCCACGTGACAAAGCAAAGGTTTGATCGACACGTAGATTTACTACTCATATCTGATGGACGGAGGTCTCACTACTGTTGGATCAAGAACGTGGACCGGCTTCTGAGTGATCAACACACACATAAAAACCGCTATTTCCACTGCATGTACTGCCTGCAAGGGTTTACCAAGGAACGAATTCTCAATGACCATATCTCGTACTGTCGTGAGCACGGGACCCAGAAAGTGAAGCTACCTTCAGAAGAGGATAAATGGTTGTTCTACAAGGATGTCAGAAAACAATTAAAGGTGCCATACATAATATATGCAGACTTCGAGTCATTTCAAGTGCCTATACATAGATGTGAGGTTGACCCGCAAAAATCACATACTGAGAAGACGACACACCACGTTCCTTCTAGTTTCGCTTACAAAGTTGTAGGTCTCACAAAAGAGACTTCTAATGATCCAGTGATTTATAGAGGACCAGATGTGGCGGAAACGTTTGTAAAATGTATGCTGAGAGAGCAGGAAGAAATAGAACAAAAATTTAAAACCGTGAAGCAGATGGTTATGACGGGTAGTGATTGGCAAGCTTTCAACAATGCAGTAAACTGTCACATTTGTGGAAAAGAGATGGGCGATGATAGAGTGCGGGATCATTGCCACGTGACGGGAGCATTCAGGGGAGCAGCTCACAACGAATGTAACATAAACTACAAGTTTACAGGACGCATTCCGGTCGTCTTCCACAATCTGAGGGGTTATGATTCCCATCTTATCATGCAAGCAATAGGAAAGATGTCTGAAAAAGAAATCAAATGTATACCAAATAACATGGAGAAGTACATTTCTTTTTCCATGGGCTGTATGGACTTTATCGACAGTTTCCAGTTTATGGGAACGTCACTGGAGAAACTAATAGCAAATTTATCTGTGGAAGGTAAGGACAAGTTCTCACACATGACGCAACATTTTGGTGACGAGAAAATTGAACTCCTGCTTAAAAAGCAAGTGTACCCCTACGACTACTTCGATGGCCCCCATAAATTTCAGGAGACTAGTCTCCCTCCAAAGGAAGCGTTCCGCAGTAGTTTGACGGGAGAGGATGTATCGGAAGAAAAGTACCAACACGCTTGCAAAGTGTGGAACGAATTAGGTATACACAATCTTGGTGAATATTCGGACATATACGTCTTGACAGATGTTCTAGGTCTCGCCGATGTTTTTGAAAACTTCCGAAATCTATGTCTGGATTCCTATGGCCTCGACGCAGCTCATTTTTACACCGCCCCTGGATTGGCATGGCAAGCAGCATTAAAAATGACAAATGTCAGACTCGAACTGCTTACCGACATCGACCAGCACTTATTCATTGAGGAAGGCTTAAGAGGAGGCATATCAATGATAAGTCACCGATTTGCTGAAGCTAACAATCCATACGTCCCAGGTTATGACCCAATGAAACCAAGAGAATATATCACTTACTTGGACGCAAACAATTTGTATGGCTGGGCCATGTCACAATACCTGCCGACTCATGACTTCGCTTGGCTTACCGAAACAGCAAAAGACATGCTTGATATCACATTAGTCCCTGATGATGCAACAGAGGGATACATATTGGAAGTGGATCTAGAGTACCCACCAGACCTCCACGACCTACACAACGAATACCCATTAGCTCCTGAACGGGTAACCGTGGGTAAAGACGAACTGTCCGACTACAGCAAAGTCTTATTTCGGAAGCTGGCAGACTGTGGAAATCCACATGATTGTTTGGACCATTACACCTCAGCACAGAAACTCGTTCCAAACCTTGGAAACAAGGAAAAATATGTGGTACACTATAGGAACTTAAAACAATATCTTTCTCTTGGAATGAAACTAACAAAAGTCCATAGAGTGTTGACCTTCGAGCAGACGCCATGGTTGAAAATTTATATAGATTACAACACGGAGAAAAGGAAACAATCCCGAAATACTTTCGAAAAAGATTTCTATAAGTTAATGAACAACAGCGTGTTTGGCAAGACCATGGAGAACTTACGAAAGAGAATGGACGTCAAACTTGTAAACAGTGAGAAGAAAGCAACTAAATTAACATGCAAGCCGACATTCCACGAGTTCAGAATTTTCTCTGACGATTTAGTCGGTGTTCACATGCTTAAGTCGAAGTTGTATCTAAATCGACCAATCTACGTTGGATTCAGCATTCTGGACATCTCAAAAACCTTGATGTATGATTTTCATTACAATTACATCAAGCGGAAATTTGGATCTCATGCCCGCCTTCTCTTTACCGATACCGACAGTCTGGCATATACCATTCAGACGGATGACTTCTACCAACATATGTTAGAGGATAGTGATTTATTCGATACATCAGAGTTTAGAAAAGACAATCCCCTGCACAGTACAAAAAATAAGAAAGTTTTGGGCAAAATGAAGGATGAAACACACGGTGACGCGATACATGCATTTGTTGGACTTAAATCTAAGATGTATGCGTATACATACAATACCATGAAAGATATTGATGGTACAGAAGTGATGACACACGTTGAATCGAAGAAGGCGAAAGGTATCAAAAAGTATGTTATCGAAAACCACACTCGTTTCGAGCAATACAAGGAATGTCTTCTTCAAAACAGAATTATTTTGTCTCAAATGAATCAAATCAGAAGTTTCAAGCACCAACTCTATAACATATCGATGACTAAAATAGGTCTGTCACCTTTTGACGACAAACGATATCTGCTAGACGACGGGATCACTAGCTATGCATACGGCCACTGGAGGCTACAAAGTAAGGAGAGCGAACTATCCTAGAAAGGTCTTATTTCAGGACCCCGTTGCATGGGAACAGGTGTACAATCGACACAGATCATCCAAGTACCATGGATCGGGTGGTAGACGGCTCTCAGTAGCGTAAATATATCATTGTCCATTATAGAGTAGGGGTTTGTATGTACAGACGGGCACGAGATGGGTCTCTGACTTGTGTTCTGTCTCATTGACAGAGACGATAAAATATTGAATGTTACAAATGGTCGATTTATTTTTACCAATAATGCATTGCAACATAGAGTATAAATAGACCTGAAATCTAAAACTTTGTCATTTCATACCTGGACACCGACGAGAACACATCAACATGAAGCACCAGTGCCGTATTTGCTTTAGTGAATATATCTGGCCACATGATTTAAAACGTCACCTAAGACATAAGCATTCGGACGGAGAGGGATTTGTTAATACCAATCAGCAGCAGCAGCAGCACGAACTATCCAATAAAGATGGTTTTGTACAGTTAGCACACCATACATTTACCCAGCAGCAGCAGCAGCAGCAGCAGCAGCAGCAGCAGCAGCAGCAGCACGGACTTTCCAATAAAGATGGTTTTGTACAGTTAGCACACCATACATTTACCCAGCAGCAGCAGCAGCAGCAGCAGCAGCAGCACGGACTTTCCAATAAAGATGGTTTTGTACAGTTAGCACACCATACATTTACCCAGCAGCATCAGCAGCAGCAGCAGCAGCAGCAGCAGCAGCAGCAGCAGCAGCAGCACGGACTTTCCAATAAAGATGGTTTTGTACAGCTAGCACACAATACACGTACCCAGCAGCAGCAGCAGCAGCAGCAGCAGCAGCAGCAGCAGCAGCAAGAGTTGGTTTTTAAACATCCATTTACTGCAACTGTTTCGGGACCGACCTCGTGTGGAAAGACTTATTTTGTCAAAACACTGCTTCAAAATTGTATGGTAAAAGTATCACCACCACCACAGCGTATTTTATGGCTGTACAAACGGTGGCAACCACTTTATGACGTCATCAAAGCAACAGTCTACCCTTCAGTAGAATTCATCCAAGGGATTCCTATGGATTTAGATCAAGATTCTTTCATAAATCCCAGTGTTAAAAACTTGGTAATATTGGATGATCTCATGTCGTCAGCGAGTAAGGACCCTCGCATAAACGAATTATTTACGGAAGGGAGCCACCACAGAAATTTATCAGTCATAGCCATCAATCAAAACCTTTACTACAACAAAGATCCAACACAGAGGAGGAATTGCCACTATTTGGTATTGTTCAACAATCCTATCGATAAACAGCAGGTCATGACTCTTGCAAGACAGATGTATCCCGAAAATGTACAACATCTGATGACGCATTTCAAACAGGCTACCAGTAAACCGTACGGATATCTTCTCGTCGATTTGAAGCCATCCACTCCAGAATCGTTACGCATGCGCAGTGACATATTTTCTGTACAGCCTATAAAAGGACAGAAAGATCAAGCTAATGCTCATTTTGAGGCTGATACTCCAACCGAGCAGACGTATTCCAAGCAGCAGCAGCAGCAACAACAACAACAGCAAACTGTAGACGAAACACATCTACTACAAGAAGAGATGTCCGCCTGTGATGATTGTGGTATCATGTTCCAAGACATACACGATTTACAGAGACACTTGAAAACCTGGTGTCCAGAAAACGATTCCCGTAAAAGGAAACGAGAATCAATAGACGAAGAGGAACCAGAACCAAAAAGGTGGATCTCATACAAGTCTGACGAGGAAAGTGATGAAAGTGAAGAAAATGAGGTTTTCAAATCCTTGATGAATGAAGCAGAGTCTTCGAACGAGGTTAAATGGAATAAAAAGTATGAGAAATACGTAAACGAGGGCATGTCTGATGACGAAGCACAGACGAAAGCGAACGAGAAAATGGAATCTGAAGATATGAAGCAATTTTACCAAAATTATAAAGCCATTATCCAGTACGTTCTTCAGCTAAGAAATGGCAAGATTCACAAAAAGATTATGGATGATGTAACAGACTTCATAGAAGATGGTTATGGAGATAGTAAAGCGATCAAGATGGCACTTAAAAAAAATCGTCATGTTTTAGAAGAGTTGTGGGACGATGACTCCGAAGATGATGGATCAGACGACGACTCCGAAGTTGATAAATCAGATGATGACTCCGATATAGATGAAAACTGATATAAATATAGTGTATCATGTCTAAAAGTTTCATTTCAACGTCTAGCACTCGACGAGGAAAGATGCCTTCCTGGGAGGATTATTTAAGAGATATTTATTATAACCCTGCAAAGGCGGGGAGTTTCTCCGGACCCGACAAATTGTTTAGATATGTACGAAAAGAGGGAAAATACGTCATCAGCAAATATAAAATAAGAAAATGGTTGCAACGTCAAGAGCCGTACAGCCTTCAGAGATCCATCCGACGTCCATTCAAGCGAAACAAAATCATTGTGACGGGTATCGACGACCAATGGTCGGCTGATCTCATGGACATGGTCAAGTTCAAGAGTGAAAACGATGGTTATGCTTATGTACTTGTTGTCATTGACGTGTTCTCAAAGTATCTGTGGATGAGAGCCCTCAAAGACAAGAAAGGTGTATCTGTTGTGAAAGCACTACAAGACATTTTATCCAAAGGGAGACAGCCTGGTCGGATACGTACCGATAAAGGTCAGGAATTTAGATCGAAAGAGGTGAATGCACTCCTGAATAGATACGACATACAACATCTCTATGCGCAAAACGAATCCAAAGCAGCAGTATCTGAGCGTGTCATCAAGACCATAAAATCCAGATTGTACAGGTATTTCACACACAGAAGAAACTATGAATACGTTAAGCAATTACAAACGTTTGCTGACAGCTATAATCAAACATATCACCGGACGATTGGTATGTCCCCAGTGAATGTGTCTAAAGATAATGAGACGTCTATCTGGTGGAGAATGTATTGGCCGAGAAAACAACCAGTCTTACCGAAAACGAAGAAGGTTCGTAAACCTTTTAAGTTTAAAGTTGGAGATAAAGTAAGGCTGTCCCATTTGAGAAACCTTTTCTCCCGAGAATATGACCAAAAATGGACGGGGGAGATATTCACCATTTCTCAAAAGATACTTCGCGGAGGCTTAGCAGTGTATAGAGTCAAAGACTATGATGGAGACGAGATCAAAGGAACATTCTACCAGTCCGAGCTACAGAAAATAGATGTCAGGGACGATGATATGTGGAAAGTGGAGACCACTCTGAAAACCAGAGGAAAGGGTCGAAACAAACAATACTATGTGAAATGGCTTCACTGGCCGAAGAAATTTAACTCCTGGATCAATGCGTCCGATATAACCGATTTGTAGGAGAGTGAACTATCCTAGAAAGGTCCAATGTCAGGACCCCGTAATATGGGAAAGGACGTTCACAGATCGCTCAAGTACTACAGGATGGGTGATAGATGGCTCTCGTGTAGTTGTAAATATTCATTTGTCCATGATAGATTAGGTATTCTTTGTAAGGATGGATGTAGGATGGCTCTCCGACCTACATTCATTCGATCGCGACGGGGAAAATAAAATATTGTACATAAGAAGTGCTTTGTTATTTTATATAATGTTGTAGAAGTTTGACCGCGATGCAATCGGTCGAAATAGATTGGAAAATCCAAACACGTCATTACATGATAACATCGGTGGTCGCGGTACCCCCCTGACGGGGAGGAGGCGTGAGCCCCGTTACATCATCGGTACCCCCCTGAGGGTCATTTTTATGCACTGGATAACCCTCCATTTGTGACGTCATCGGTACCCCCCTGTCAAGGGGGGTGCCACTAGGGAGGTGCTCCATTTGTGACGTCATCGGTACCCCCCTGTCAAGGGGGGTGCCACTAGGGAGGTGCCAGGGAGGTGGTAAGGATTATATAGGGAATGCACCGGGTGACCCTGCGCTCGTATCCTCACTTTTGTACTACTGGTAGGTATGGGTGTTATAGGTATATACACTGAGGGTGGGGATAGGTTATACACTGAGGGTGGGGATAGGTATGGGTGTTATAGGTATATAGACGGAGGGTGGGGATAGGTTATACACTGAGGGTGGGGATAGGTATGGGTGTTATAGGTATATACACTGAGGGTGGGGGTAGGTATGGGTGTTATAGGTATATACACTGAGGGTGGGGATAGGTTATACACTGAGGGTGGGGATAGGTATGGGTGTTATAGGTATATAGACGGAGGGTGGGGATAGGTTATACACTGAGGGTGGGGATAGGTATGGGTGTTATAGGTATATACACTGAGGGTGGGGGTAGGTATGGGTGTTATAGGTATAGACACTGAGGGTGGGGATAGGTATGGGTGTTATAGGTATATAGACGGAGGGTGGGGATAGGTATGGGTTTTAAAGGTATATACACTGAGGGTGGGGATAGGTATGGGTGTTATAGGTATATAAACTGAGGGTGGGGCTAGGTATGGGTGTTATAGGTATATACACTGAGGGTGGGGGTAGGTATGGGTGTTGTCGTTATAGACACTGAGGGTGGTGATAGGTATAGTAGTTATAGGTATATACACTGAGGGTGGGGCTAGGTATGGGTGTTATAGGTATATACACTGAGGGTGGGGGTAGGTATGGGTGTTATAGGTATATACACTGAGGGTGGGGGTAGGTATGGGTGTTATAGGTATATACACTGAGGTTGGGGCTAGGTATGGGTGTTATAGGTATATACACTGAGGGTGGGGGTAGGTATGGGTGTTATAGGTATATACACTGAGGGTGGGGCTAGGTATGGGTGTTATAGGTATATACACTGAGGGTGGGAAAGGTATGGGTGTTATAGGTATAGACACTGAGGGTGGTGATAGGTATGAGTGTTATAGGTATAGACACTGAGGGTGGGGATAAGTATGGGTGTTATAGGTATATACACTGAGGGTGGGGATAGGTATGGGGGTTATAGGTATATACACTGAGGGTGGGGCTAGGTATGGGTGTTATAGGTATATACACTGAGGGTGGGGATAGGTATAGTAGTTATAGGTATATACACTGAGGTTGGGGCTAGGTATGGGTGTTATAGGTATATACACTGAGGGTGGGGATAGGTATGGGTGTTGTAGTATATACACTGAGGGTGGGGATAGGTATGGGTGTTGTCATTATAGACACTGAGGGTGGTGATAGGTATAGTAGTTATAGGTATATACACTGAGGGTGGGGCTAGGTATGGGTGTTATAGGTATATACACTGAGGGTGGGGGTAGGTATGGGTGTTATAGGTATATACACTGAGGGTGGGGATAGGTATGGGTGTTATAGGTATATACACTGAGGGATGGGATAGGTATGGGTGTTATAGGTATATACACTGAGGGTGGGGATAGGTATGGGTGTTATAAGTATATACACTGCGGGTAGTGATAGGTATGGGTGTTATAGGTATATACACTGAGGTTGGGGATAGGTATGGGTGTTATAGGTATATACACTGAGGGTGGGGATAGGTATGGGTGTTATAGGTATATACACTGAGGGTGGAGATAGGTATGGGTGTTTTAGGTATATACACTGAGGGTGGGGATAGGTATATACACTGAGGCTGGGGATAGGTATGGGTGTTATAGGTATATACACTTGGGGTGGGAGTAGGTATGGGTGTTATAAGTATATACACTGAGGGTGGGGGTAGGTATGGGTGTTATAGGTATATACACTTGGGGTGGGGGTAGGTATGGGTGTTATAGGTATATACACTGGGGGTGGGGGTAGGTATGGGTGTTATAGGTATATACACTGAGGGTGGGGATAGGTATGGGTGTTATAGGTATATACACTGAGGGTGGGGGTAGGTATGGGTGTTATAGATATATAGACGGAGGTTGGGGATAGGTATGGTAGTTATAGGTATATACACTGAGGGTGGGGATAGGTTTGGGTGTTATAGGTATATACACTGAGGGTGGGGATAGGTATGGGTGTTATAGGTATATACACTGGGGGTGGGCGTAGGTATGGGTGTTGTTGGTATATACACTGAGGGTGGAGATAGGTATGGGTGTTATAGGTATATACACTTGGGGTGGGGGTAGGTATGGGTGTTATAGGTATATACACTGAGGGTGGGGATAGGTATGGGTGTTATAGGTATATACACTGAGGGTGGAGATAGGTATGGTAGTTATAGGTATATACACTGAGGGTGGGCGTAGGTATGGGTGTTATAGGTATATACACTGAGGGTGGGGATAGGTATGGGTGTTATAGGTATATACACTGAGGGTGGGCGTAGGTATGGGTGTTATAGGTATATACACTGAGGGTGGGGATAGGTATGGGTGTTATAGGTATATACACTTGGGGTGGGGGTAGGTATGGGTGTTATAGGTATATACACTGAGGGTGGGGGTAGGTATGGGTGTTATAGGTATATACACTGAGGGTGGGGATAGGTATGGGTGTTATAAGTATATACACTGAGGGTGGGGGTAGGCATGGGTGTTATAGGTATATACACTGAGGGTGGGGGTAGGTATCGGTGTTATAGGTATATACACTGAGGGTGGGGATAGGAATGGGTGTTATAGGTATATACACTGGGGATGGGGATACCTATTGGTGTTATAGGTATAGGGATTATCACAAAAACATTTTTCTACAGTTAATAGCATTTTTTTTGAAACCATCAAACGATTGGAGTTCTGGGTAGTCGGTAGGACGCAGCTAATGTTTTTTTTAGAAGCTGGTAGTATCATTACCATGGAATAAGATACAAACTTGTGCCTATCTGGGTTAATCTGCCCCGATCCCAGGGGTCCTAACCTTGGAGTGGCTGAGATCCCCAACCTTACTCCTCCTCAATAGCTGATTACAATATGATTCAGCATTAATGTCGTTACAGGAAGGAGTTTGGTAAGAAACATGAACATGCATTTGTTTAGAATATCTAGCTGTGTTGGCTTTAGATATTTTGTTTCTGAATTTCAATGTTATGGTATTTCTAGAAATAAAATAGGGGTGTCAATATACGAGTACACTGGCTCCCGTCTCTAGAATAGTATACAAATACATGTATTGAAAACAAAATAGTCAAATCATTTTGATCACTTGGATGTCTGATTCTAGAGTCTTACGTTTGAAATAAGGGGGGGGGGGATAAGCTAGTAGTAAAAATCAGTAGAGAAATTCTCTATAGAACCGTAGGGACTGGTAGCCAGTCTAGTATTTGATGTACTACAAGCCATATTTAAGCGTCTCGGCTTTAACACTTGTTGCATATCAACATGGAAAGGTAACACAGATGGTAGGCGTAATGTTTATATTACATCCTACCATGTGCCCCGCCCCCCACCGAGAGCCTAGCCCACGGTGGCTGAATTGTTGGTTTACTTTGACCAGTGGTCAGTGAATATAAACTTCCTTAGTAAATACTCTAAACACACCAACCTCGTTTGTCTCAACAAAGCTATGCCTGTAGAAGTCCTATTTGAAATATTCCGTAGCGTTGGTTAAAGCTAACCAAGCTTTGTGGCGTAGCAGCGGGATAGCCGGACGATCGCGAGTCCCTATCAGTACACACAGCAGCTGTAGCCCCACGCCGTGGAAAGTTTTATTACTTACTTGAACCCCCCTTCCCTCTTTATGCGGGATATCTTAATCTTTATATTCGTAACCACCTCTTATAAAATCCGTTTTAAGGTCTATTGGTGTTGTCAGCGACGTATATATCACAACGAATGCTACATTATACGTCTCCGGTCAATTGCCTCTTTTTATGTAATATTCAAAAAAAGGGATGAATCTGTAACCATGGTTACTGTCACGTTATACACATTGTAGTAAGTCGTATACCAGAAAATACCGAAGCGTCAACAAAACCAGCGGAACAGTGAAGTATATAATACTCAAAGACGTGTCGCACTACATGCGTATATCATGTTTTTTAAGGCGAGAATGTCTTGGGAAATTATAGGTTAGTTATGGGTGTCGAGTACTTGGTAAAACGAAATTCTGCTGGTGTTTCCCATATAGAATGGTAGGGGTTTGAACATGTCCAAATTGCTACTGATATTTGGTAACCACAAGCCAATACATATACATGTTCAATTCAAATATGTTTGTTACGATCGTGCATGTTAAAACGTTAGATAAGATGAAATTGAATCCACATTTTATGAAGGTATAGACAGACTATTCTAATATCAATAAAGCCAATGGTAAGATAACTACAGTGCCAAGTGCGCTGGCAAACAGATTTCAGTAGATGACGTACAAACCAGAAGATACTTTTCAGCTGTTCTTCTCTCTCTTCAAAAACCTTCGACTTTAGTATATATAGTAATCTTTGGACTCTGAATTAGTGTTATTTCTGTGTTTTAATTTTTAGCCCAACATCATCATTTAAATGTATGGTGGGTCCGTCTTTAAACTATTCTTATCGCCGCTATTTCGTGAGAAGTGCTGCAGGGATTATTCTTAAATTCGTATGTGGGTTCCCATAGGTGCCTAGTTGCGCATTGTCTAATTTTCGGACTGATCAGAAAAGCAATATGGCCGACAAGCCATTTGTCTTTGATTTTGACTGTAAAAGTTTGTTACCACTAATTCTTGAATTATGTTGGATCTCTAGTAGTGTCCTTTTTAGGTCATCTGACCCAAAAGGCCAGGATGACCATAAGCCATAGTGTCTCGTCCGTCGTCGTGCGCCGTGCTTAATCTTTTCCTTTAAGCAACTTCTTATCAATAATCGAAAGGCCCAGGTGGCTGCCTCCTTGATAGAGAGCGTAGGATATAGAGAATGTTATGCATGTAGCATGCTGGGATGAGGGCTCCAAGCAAATGAATGACCTTGATCTAATTTCAAGGTCACAGGGGTCAATGTCTTAAAATCTTCTTCTCAATAACCGAAAGACCTAGAATACTGGTATTTGGCATGTAGCAAGCTGGGATGAAGGATGATCAAGCTTGTTCAATTAAATGACCTTGACCCACATTCAAGTATTTTGTTTGGAGAATGCTTGAATAAAGGGCTACCAAGTTTCTTCAAATCAATGACTTTGACCTACTTTCAAGGTGACATGGGTCAAAAACGTTAAAAATATTCAAGAATGTTTTTCTCACTAAACGTAAGGCCTGGGATACTGATATTTACTTTGTAGCATGCTGAAATGAAAAGCTACCAAATTGTTCAAATGAATGACCTTCGCATATTTTCAAGGTCACAGAGGTCAAATATCTTAAAATCTCAAGCAAGTTCTTCTCAATAACCAAAAAGCCTATGATACTGATATTTGTCCTGTAGTATGCTTGTGTTGTGTATATGAAATGGTTGAAGAGATGTAGAGTCATTATTTGGTCTGTGTCGCTTCATTGCTCTATGCAGTTATCCTTCTTTGCATTTAGTACAACATATTTTGGAACTCTTTTGTATTGAAGATCGAAAAGTGAAATAAAAGGAAGACTGACAAGCTTCATGAATGGAATTATTTATTCCTTTACATATATTCGTGTTAATAATCCGCTTATACAGATTCCCCGATCACATGGTGGAGAATCTAAAGTCCCGAGGCGTATTCGGAACAGGTATCTACAATGATTGCTTGTAAATATCGCATGACAATGACTGATTGAACATTGTGAGTTGTGTGACCCATTTTCCCCCCGCGAAAATTCCCACGTGGTCAGCCTTGATGGTTGGGCAGAACTGGAGCGGGAAACAAGATACGTAGAATGACTTTTCCATATCATGGACAAGTACCATCATGGACAAGTGTGGTACCCCACCCAAATTACAGAATCCCAGCTCGGAATCATATTCTGATATATTGACGCCAGAGTTTTTGGATAGATATCATATTACGTCATCCCCTGGTCCCATCGTAGTCAACAGTCCTCGAACGCCAGTGGCAGTTCTGCTTAAAGATTCATTCAAAAGGTTAGAAATAGACAATCCAACACACTTACCTGAACAATGTGTCACATCTTATATGAACAATGATCGACAACAGGTAGACGATTTGCCACACTTCGATTTGAATCATAGTGTTGACCACGTGCACTCTGCCATGGCCAGTAAAATTGTTTGTGATAAATTTGCGGGATATCCCCACGAGAATGCATCAAAGTTTTTATCTCAATTTGAATCTTATTCCAAGTTTTTGAATCTCAACGACTATGACCAGGATTCAAGGAAAGTGGCTGCATTTCATTTACACTTGCGTGGACCTGCTGTTTCATGGTTTAACACCCTGCAGGATAAATCCTGGGAAGGTGTGTTATCAGAATTCCGTGCACGATACTTTCTCAACAACGGACAAAACCCAACTCTTTTTCTTGAAATGGAAAATTTTTCTAACCTCAAATTGGAAGAGGGACAGCCCATTGAAGATTTTCATTCGAATATAATGGAGAAGGGCATTATGCTTGGTAAACCTGACTATGAAATCTTGGGGAAATTTATAAGTGGTTTACCTGACAAATTACGCCTATTCGTGGGTGCTGGAGCACCCAAGGACATAATGACAGCTTTAACGCAGGCAAAGCTTGGAGAGGCTTCAGGGTGGCGCCAAAATGATCCACCAGTCAGTACACATGTTGTGGCAGCAGCTCAGCGGCAGGAAGGACACGAGAATTCCAAGTTCAAAGAATTGCAGCTGCAAGTGGAACATTTGACCCATATGATAGGCCAGTGTATGCCAATAGCTAATGCCTCACAATATCCGGTCGGCCAATCTAGACGACCAACATCCCAAGATCATGGAGGAAACAGATCTCGATCCTGTCACAAGTGTCACGGTGAAGGACATATAAAGGCACATTGTAACTGGGACGGCCAAGGTGAACGCGCTCCAACAGTACAATGTCAAATTTGCGGTCAGAATGGACATGTTGCCCCCCGATGTCAACGTTACCAGGCTTCCTTAAGTGTACCCCTGATGAACAATCAACCTACCATGCCTACCATGACACTGAACACATCCATCCCACCGCCTAATGTGTATATGAACAGTCCCATACCACAGTCGGGAAACGTGTATGCCCCGAGAGGCAATCGCGGTCTCTCGGGAGGCAAAAACTGAACTCGGTATTCAAACATAGGCACCGTAGCCTATCTCCGGAGCGTCCGGTTGTAAATAACATTGAGTGTACTTCAGATAGTGCGTCGGCTACAAATAGTGAGTCAGCTACATGTAGTGATAGTGATGCTTTAAATGAAAATGTTGAATGTAAATTTATGTACATGCCTGTTAAGATTTCTCATATGAAAGTTCAAGCATTACTCGACTCAGGATGTGATATCAATGTCATTTCTGAGTCATTGTTCAACTCATTGCCTAGAAAATGTAAATCCCATGTTCAAAAATCAAAACTACAGGTCAAGGTAGCAGACTCCAGCTTTGTTGATGTACATGGTACAGCAAATGTAAAAATATGTACACCTTATGGGGAATGTAATTTGAATGTACACATTTTATCAAATACTTCTCATCCCTTAATTGTTGGTTCTAGATTTATGTCAAAATATCATGTTGTGTTAGATTTTGGCAGACAATCCTTTGGTACTAATAAGCTGAAAGTAAAGTGTACTTCAAAGTTCAGTATCACTGCCAATTCTGAATGTATAGTGTTGTGTAAATTACCAAAAGGCTCTCAAATTGGTTTACAGGGTATTTGTTCAGCTAGTACACAGGCTAACAAGAAAGGTTTGCTTGTTGCTAGATCTATTGTTACTGTACATAAACAAAGACTGTTACCTGTCAAAATTTTAAATCCAAGCTCTAGTTCTGTCATTGTACATAGGAACACAATTGTAGCAAATTTTGAATTATTTGATGGATCATATGATGTGTTGCCTACTGAGGGTATTGATTTGAAAAATGTGACTGATTTTGAATTTAACAATGTTGAAGTTCTCAAAAGGGAACAATTTGATCTTTCTGCTGACAAAGTTCCTGTTTATTCTAGTTTTGAAAGTTCTAGTGAGTCAAAGAAAGATGATTTACACAAATGTAGTACTAATAGTAATGTCAGTCAAAATGTTGATTACAATCAAAGTGCTGAGAGTACCGAAAGTACCGAAAGTACTACGAGTCAACAAGGCAGTGATTTTGATAAATTTATATCATATTTTGATTTAAATGTTGACACATGTACACTGTCGAGTTCACAGAAGAGTGAATTACAAACTTGTTTGTACCGGAATAAGAATATTTTTGTGACTGATGAAAACCCGTCATTAGGCTTTACTGATGTTGTAAAACATGTCATTCACTTACAACCAAATGCTGTATCAAAACACCACCAACCTTACAGGTTACCACCTGAGAAGCGTGAGGTTTTGCGTTCTCAATTGGATGAATTGTTGAAGCAAGGTGTTATTGTGCCTGTCAGTGAGAGGGAAGATATCCCTATATCTAGCCCTATAGTGTTAGTTTCAAAACAGAAAAAGAATCCGACTTCTGATTCTCAGAAAGTAAAAACCTCACACTTGTCAGCTTATAGATTCTGTTGTGATTTTCGCTATTTGAATTCTCAAACACAACCGTTTCGGTATACTATTCCAAACATACAGGAGCTCACGGAGTCTTTTACCAATAATACTCCAAATTTTATTACTGCCATTGACATGAGCTCAGGGTTTTTCCAAATGGCTATAGATCCTAAGTGTTCCAAGTATACGGCATTCAATACATGTTTTGGCACCTACAAATTTACTAGACTTCCTATGGGACTTAGCACAGCGCCAAATAGTTTCCAGTTGCTAATGGATACAGTATTAAAAGGTTTAACATTTAAATCAGTTTTATGTTACTTGGACGATGTCCTTATTTGTTCATCAACTTTTGAGGATCATTTGAAAGATATAGAGGAAGTGTTTTCCAGATTTGCGAAGGCTGGTTTGAAACTCAACCCTAGAAAATGTTTGTTTGCGCGGAACAAGTGTATTTTCTTGGGCCATGAAATATCTCAGGAGGGAATCCTTCCGCCTAAAGACCAACTTGATGTCATTCGTGAGTACCCAACCCCACGATCTCAAAAGGAGCTAAGACGAGCTATGGGTTTGTTTAACTGGTTTAGGAAATACATTCCACGGTTCAGTGACACTGCCTATCCTTTAAACAACTTACTCAAAAAGGGAACGCGCTTTCTTTGGAAGGAAATTCATCAGACTGCTTTTGATACTCTTAAGTTTCAGCTGCTTAATTCCAAAGCTTTGGCTTTCCCGAACTTTGACAAAGAATTCAGGCTTGCTGTCGATACATCTAGCCACGGTATAGGATACATGCTTTACCAAATGTATGACAATAAGGAGACGCGTGTCGTTCGCTTTGGTTCGAAAGGCCTGAACAAACAGCAACACAGTTACGGACCTACAAAACTTGAACTGTTAGGAATGGTTTATGCTGTTCTTGATTGTGCTTCGTATCTTAGAGGACGCCAGTTTACGGTAGAGTGTGATCACCAAGCGCTTCAACCTTTATTTCAAAAACAATTACGTGGTGCAATATATGAGCGATGGCTTGCAATTCTACAGGAGTTTGAATTCCAAATTGTGTATAAACCTGCAGCCAACATGGTTGTACCGGATGCGTTATCAAGGTGTCATCCTTTTCCTTTTGTTGGAGAACTGGACCAAAGTCCAGATGAGGACGATTTGAATTTTCCATACATTACGGAGTCACCAAAACAGATTACTCTACCAACCGGTCAGACGTTATCATCATTGTTAGTTCAGGATGAGGACTCCACAGATGAGATCAACAATATTGTGGTAAAACCTCAGCACATCAACTTGCCTTCGTTTGACATTCCTGATAAGGAATATGATGCTGATTCTGAGGAAGACAACAGAGCGACTCCAAAGAAAAAACGTTATTCTCATAGGACATGTAAGGGATCCCCTTTGGTTTCACCAAAAGTTAGTATATTTGACACTGAACCAAAGAAGGAAGGGTTGTCGAAATGTACAGTTGCTTATTTGGAGGACAAAACTGATTTACCATGTGACAATACTCATACTGAGAATACATGTGTTGATTCAGGAAATGGAGTATATCCTAGTGATCATGATCATGATCAGGGAAACATTGACAGGTGTGGTGGCATTTCCAGTGACCCCATAGACATTTATGATTTCACAACTGATATTGATGGTCCTTTACTGGATGGTTTACCACAACCACTTGTACCTGACACTTCTAGTGTTTCTCAAGACTTTTATGATTTTACTACAGACATTAATAGTCCTTTACCTGATGGATTACCGGATGTGCTCGTTCCAACACAAGTTGATCTACCAAACAATACACCTTATCAAAATGACACTGCTGATGATACTGTTGTCGCAGACTATCAACAAGATACTATTATTGATGATGCGAGTTCACATATGGAGGACGACACAAATGTTGAGAGTTCACCTGAAAACAAGAGTGATCAAGAACATTCACAAAATTTAATACGAGAATTTGGTAAGGGTGTTGAGGAGCTTGTCTTCCTACAAAGACAGGATCCAGATCTTAAACGTATGATTGACTACCTTCAGTCAAACGCTCTACCTACTTCTCAGAAGGAAGCGAGACGATTGTTGTTGGAGAGCTCTGCCTATGTGTTAGTTGATTCACTATTGTATCATTCTCGTGTATCAAAATCTCAACGCACTAAATCTATGTGTCACTATCAGCTTTGTGTACCACAGACACTAGTACCTACCGTGCTCTACAACTATCACGACTCTTTACTGACAGCACATAGTGGAATACAGGATATGTTGGACAGAGTCCGAGAGAAATTTCACTTTCCAAAGATGTCTGTTATTATAAGTGATTATGTTCGTTCATGCGAACCGTGTCAGAAACGAAAGCTTGGATCGCGGCTAAACAAAAACTCTATCACTGCGTTTCCTACACCAAGTCAACCGTTTCAAGTATGGGAAATGGACATATATGGCCCTCTACCAATGACACCATCTGGAAAGTCTTACATATTTACGGCTGTGGATTTGTTTTCCAAACTTCTATTTGCTGTGGCTATCGCTTCATCTGATGCTTTGACAGTTGGTACGGCTATGTTTCAACTTGTATGTACCTTTGGTGTTTGTAATACCTTAATCTCTGACAGAGGATCAGAATTTATCTCGAAAGCAACTATGGAAACCTGTCGTTTACTTAAGGTACAACAAAACTTTACACCAAGCTATGTACACCATTGTTTGGGTGCATGTGAGAGGACACATTCTGTGCTTGCTACGAAACTCACTCCCTACATGAACAGTGCCAGAGATAACTGGGAGGAGCTTCTACCTGCTATTGTGTTTGCGATGAATAATGGAGTTAGCTCAGCGTCGAGATACTCTCCTCATGAGATTGTATTTGGATATCGTCCACAATTCCCTCTGTGCTCAGTAGACCAAGATCTGGAAAATGGATCACCAGACATTGATACTTACATGTCTTCCATGAAGCAGAAAATCAACATGATTCGCGAACAAGTACTTGTCAATGTTGAGCAATCTCAAATTGTCATGAAAGATAAAGCTAATGCAAAAGTTAAGCCGCTTGTGTTGGAGAAAGGTGACTATGTATTTCTATACCAAGAACCTACAGGGAAAGGACAGAAGCTGCAGTGTATTTACAGAGGTGTTTATGTTGTAAAGGAAATAGTATCACGTCACTTAGTCACACTGGAGGATCCAGACACATCAAAACTTTTACCACGTCCTATTCACCTTGATAGACTTAAACGTGCATTTGTTCGTGCTCCCACTCCAACCAATTACTTTAACATTACGACGACTGTGAAGGTAGAATCAGCAACTCAAACTGACCCAGTGTTGTTGTTCGACAGTGAAGACAAGGTTGTCTCTGGGGAAGACATTGACCTATATTCTGATAATACAGTGAAGAGTAGTTCCAGTGATGACACTTCTTCAACTCCAAGACCTTCAGTTCATATTCAAGGACGTCCTGTAAGGAATGTTGGAAAGCCTCTCAGATACCGTAGTTTTCAGGATAGTTCTTCTGAGTCCTCTGATGCCCGTGATCAACATTATAAAATAAAGAGGATATTGGCTCAGAGGAAATCCAAAACTGGATTGGAATACTTAATCCATTGGGTTGGTGAGCCATCACAGAATGCACAATGGATGCCATATGATGCTCTCAATGCTGCTGCTAAGCAGGCTGTATCAGTCAAACCTCCGCCATTTGTGTAGAGATGGAGATTTTTACATATACCATATATATCATGAACATTTTATCTACATGTATTATATCCAGTGAACTTTGAACTGTTTTTCCCCAAGTTTCTTAATATTGTTTTCAAATATATTTTTGATCAGCAATATATTATAGTTTGCTACAAATTGGCTCATGTTAACAGATCAGGTTTCATAATGACTGCTTAATTGATTTTTCAAAATGTAATTTTGATATCATATGTATCCAGAAGGATACTTGGTTTAACTATTCGAGCTATTAAATACAGATATATATATTTGGTTTTGACAATGATATGTACTTCTGCATTGAATTACTACTAATTTGTTAAATTGTATGAAATGAAGGAGTAAGAGTTTGTAATTCATGGATTATGAAGTTGGAAAAGTGTCATTCCTACATCTCTGAAAAGTCCTCTATGTACATGTATGTGATTTCATCCATAATTGCTATACTTAAAATGTCCAGTTGACTTTTAATTGTATTGATTACTTTGATGCATTTATCAAATTCACATGTATTCAGTCTTTACTGTATGGCCATGTGTCCACTTTGATATTAGCTCTGCAATTATTAATCAGGGTTTATGCATTTTCACAATACCCAATTTAATACATTATGTCCTCTCGGATTTCTTTGAAATGATATGCCAGTCATGCTTCTTTCCTGTTTGTTGGTAAAGTGTTAAGACAAATTGTTTTGATTGTACAAGTGTGTGAAGTTGAGATATTTTCAAGCTAGCAAATCTAAATTAGTATAAATGAGTATGTATGATATTGATCAATGTAATTTCTCATGCTTTACCAAGACTACAGAATAAGAAGAGTTTTTTTTTTAAACTGCTGGTATGAAAGTAATTTGGTTTAAATGATATTAACTTATCTAAAGGTACCTATTATAATGCTTTCATATAATTTTCTGAAGATTATCTGGTTGAGTAAGACAATTGATGTCAAATATGTATTTTTGGATTTTGTAAGATTTGCATTCTTATAAAAAAAGAGTACCCTTAATGCACAGAGTACAATGTCTTGTGAATTTACTTAATGGCTTTTAAAAGTCAACATTTCATTAATTTTTTTTCAATAACTTGATATAATTATGAACTTGTGTAAATGGATTATTTTGAGAAAAAAAAAAATAGTAATAATACATGCATACTACATGTATTATATTATATTAGTTCCGTTTCATCTTAATGAAACAATTATGATTTGATAATGATAATAGAATTTACTTGATCAATTCTTACTTAATAATAATTACATCTTTAGATTGATGTTCTATGAGTTAGCTATTGTGGATCGTTTATTTCTCTGCTCCAATAGAGTTATTTCAGTTCTATCCACTTAGATAGCATTGTTCACAGTTTGCCTTGTTTCTTGATATAATTTTGGTTACCTCCCTTTTTAACAGCATTTTGTCAGTCCTAAATAAATGATATTGTTCCAAATCTATGTGGAAAACATATATTATCTGATATTATTCACATACAAAATGTATTTGTTAATTGCATGATAGATTTACATTGTATTCTAGTCCCAAATAATTTTTCTTCATCCATCACCCATGGGAAAATTGCCTTCTGCAATTTTGTTTTGAGGGGCGGATGTTGTGTATATGAAATGGTTGAAGAGATGTAGAGTCATTATTTGGTCTGTGTCGCTTCATTGCTCTATGCAGTTATCCTTCTTTGCATTTAGTACAACATATTTTGGAACTCTTTTGTATTGAAGATCGAAAAGTGAAATAAAAGGAAGACTGACAAGCTTCATGAATGGAATTATTTATTCCTTTACATATATTCGTGTTAATAATCCGCTTATACAGATTCCCCGATCACACTTGGATGCTCGCATGAGTCTATTAAATTGTTCTCAGAGATTTGTCCGCGAGATAGGGCTGCGGTCGGCGTGTAGTGGATATTGGAGACAAGTTTAATGACAGATCTCAAAAAATAAACATGCGATAAAATAGAATTCCATCTGATTGATAAAATAGATGTATATATGAACTTTTCACAATCTATGGGGATCGTTATTAGTGTAAAATAAGGGTGAAAATGTTTTACCTGTAAGAGCTTTGGTATGAATTGGCAGTTGGCAGGGTGTGTAAATATGTCGTGAACTTCCCTAGAATAGTTATACTAATTAGTCGGTAGTGTAAGATTACAATTAACAGTACCTAACGATCCCTTGAGGCTTTTTTACCCCTACCTCCCTTTGTTCGGCTCCCGTAAGATCTCCACACAGGTAAGTCATCTCACACCTGTAATGACCCCCGCGGCTCTCCATCCCCACAGGGGTTATTTGTGAGTCCCAGCGTTGAAATGACAACTAACAAATAGGCGAAGTGAATAAAATTATCATTTCGATACTCATATAAAAAGCTAAACATTGTTAAATCACATTTTTTCTTATTTTTTTTAAAAAGATATAGCTCACCCTATATTCAGTTACATTTTATTTCAAATTAATATTGAGAAGGGATATTATAAAAAAAATAGAATTTAAATCATGATTGGATTAAAACACGTGACATGTGAACAGGTATCGGATCACCTGCCGAACCATTTTGGTTATACCTAAGTTCCATCATTACACGTGAACAGGTATCGGATCACCTTCCGAACCATTTTGGTTATACCTAAGTTCCATCATTACACGTGAACAGGTATCGGACCACCTGCCGAACCATTTTGGTTATACCTAAGTTCCATCATTACACGTGAACAGGTATCGGATCACCTGCCGAACCATTTTGGTTATACCTAAGTTCCATCATTACACGTGAACAGGTATCGGATCACCTGCCGAACCATTTTGGTTATACCTACCATATATGTTCGAAAATTGCTGTATATGCGCTATTGGAACTTTGCCGCCAAAGTACCATATTTGCATGCTTTGTAAGTAATACCTGACAGGTCTTATGTTAACGTTTACTGTGCCATTTGTAGATATATACATACGAGAAGTATTTCACAGGTAATTTTCGTAATGAATTCATTCAGTGCATAATTTAATTTACTGTTTGTGCTTTTCTGAGACTAAGTCGTTTTAATGTCTTTGCTCCTGAATATGTTTAGATGGAATTGTGTTTCAACCAGAGAAATAACGATTATTTACAGCTATTGATAGAGGTGAGGAAGGCGGATGAGGTTAAGTAGTCTGTCCGACCCTAAATTTATTAAATATGTTACAGGTAGCTGGAACCGGGAGGCTATGGTTGCATTGCCCGACCATATATGTTACAGGTAGCTGGTACCGAGCACAGGGACCTGAGAATTTGTTACAGCTATTTTTGGACCTAGCTGTAACAAATTCTCAGGTCCCTGTGGTACCGAGAGGCCTTGTTTGCGAGTAATAATTGTCAGATCCCCTACTTTTCTAGCTCCAGACCATGGCCAGAGAGTTTTGGTGAAGGTTAAAAGTCAGAGGTCAGAGAGTCTTATATTTACAAGACCTGTTTATGATGAAGTGGTCAGTAAAAGTATACCAGTTAATTCGGACGGCTCCCGAATATATATATACACCACAGTTCAGGTGACAGTAATGTGTATCAAAGGTAAGAAGGGAGATAACCTTTGTAATGAAAAACAACCGTGCTATGTGTGCGAAAACCTGTTTTGTTTCCACAAATGTGGACTAATAATGTACATTTTCAAGGAATCAGGGCTGTCCATATGTTTCCGATAGCTTCTCCAGTGGGAAATATCCGTCAAACTAATTAAATAGATATTGGACAGTATTAGTTTATCGTCACCTAACTTGATAGGCATTCCCGCTCATATCTACAGAAGGCCCCGAGTGCACGTGGTTTCTGGCTTGGATATATGTTCTTCGGGGATTCTGGAACACCAAGACGATCGGGGGCACTGACAACATTCTCTAGGCACTGAAGGGGTGTTGGCTGGTCGAAGTGACGTTCTCCACTGAGGGTGACAATGACGTTGGGTATAGTACTAGTGCGCGTACGGCGTGAAACATTTCGCCTATAGATGCGAATGGCTCCTGTTACACAATTTTCATGTGGCTAACGACCTCTTAATTAGCACATAGGCATTTGTAATTTTCTTAGCGGTTTGGGGCAGTCTTTACATGTTTTGTTTATATGTAACCTATTTTTGAGAATGATGGTAAAACAGATAACTACTTCGAATTCGTGTTCACGAGGAGTACCTGTAGCTTTATTGGACTTTTTGGGAAATGAAGAAACACTGGAATAAGTTCATACTCAACAGCCAGAAGGCACAGAGAGCACTGATACTGGGCCAGTAGGTACCTGGGACAGAGTACTGATACTGGGCCAGTAGGTACCTGGGACAGAGTACTGATACTGGGCCAGTAGGTACCTGGGACAGAGTACTGATACTGGGCCAGTAGGTACCTGGGACAGAGTACTGATACTGGGCCAGTAGGTACCTGGGACAGAGAACTGATACTTGTCCAGTAGGTACCTGGGACAGAGTACTGATACTTGGCTAGTAGGTACCTGGGACAGAGTACTGACACTTGGCTAGTAGGTACCTGGGACAGAGAACTGATACTTGGCTAGTAGGTACCTGGGACAGAGTACTGATACTTGGCTAGTAGGTACCTGGGACAGAGAACTGATACTTGGCCTGTAGGTACCTGGGACAGAGTACTGATACTTGGCCAGTAGGTACCTGGGACAGAGTACTGATACTTGGCCAGTAGGTACCTGGGACAGAGTACTGATACTTGGTCAGTAGGTACCTGGGACAGAATACTGATACTTGGCCAGTAGGTACCTGGGACAGAGTACTGATACTTGGCTAGTAGGTACCTGGGACAGAGTACTGATACTTGTCCAGTAGGTACCTGGGACAGAGTACTGATACATGTACTTGACCATGCAGTAGGTACATGAGACATAGTACTGATACTTGACCATGCAGTAGGTACCTGGGACAGAGTCCTGATACTTGGTCAGTAGGTACCTGGGACAGTGTACTGATACTTGGCCACTAGGTACATTGGACAGAGTACTGATACTTGGCCACTAGGTACCTGGGACAGAGTTCCGATACTGGTCCAGTAGGTACCTGGGACAGAGTACTGATACTGGTTCAGTAGGTACCTGGGACAGAGTACTGATACTTGGCCAGTAGGTACCTGGGACAGAGTACTGATACTGGGCCACTAGGTACCTGGGACAGAGTACTGATACTGGTCCAGTAGGTACCTGGGACAGAGTACTGATACTTGGCCAGTAGGTACCCGGGACAGAGTACTGATACTTGGCCAGTAGGTACCTGGGACAGAGTACTAATACTTGACCAGTAGGTACCTGGGACAGAGTACTGATACTTGGCCACTAGATACCTGGGACAGAGTACTGATACTTGGCCTGTAGGTACCTGGGACAGTGTACCGATACTAGGCCAGTAATGACCTGGGACAGAGTGCTGATACTGGTCCAGTAGGTACCTTGGACAGAGTACTGATAATTGTCCAGTAGGTACCTGGGACAGAGTACTGATACTTGGCGGTACCTGGGACAGAGTACTGATACTTGGTCAGTATGTACCTGGGACAGAGTACTGATACTTTGCCAGTAGGTACCTGGGACAGAGTACTGATACTTGGTCACTAGGTACCTGGGACAGAGTACTGATACTTGGCGGTACCTGGGACAGAGTACTGATACTTGGCGGTACCTGGGACAGAGTACTGATACTTTGCCAGTAGGTACCTGGGACAGAGTACTGATACTTGGTCACTAGGTACCTGGGACAGAGTACTGATACTTGGCCAGTAGGTACCTGTGACAGAGTACTGATAATTGGTCAGTAGGTACCTGGGACAGAGTACTGATACTTGTCCAGTAGGTACCTGGGATAGAGTACTGATACTTGGTCATTATGTACCTGGGACAGAGTACTGATACTTGGCCAGTAGGTACCTGGGACATAGTACTGATACTTGGTCAGTAGGTACCTGAGACGGAGTACTGATACTTTGTCAGTTGGTATCTGGGATAGAGTACTGATACTTGTCCAGTAGGTACCTGGGACAGAGTACTGATACTTGGCCAGTAGGTACCTGGGACAGAGTACTGATACTTGGCCAGTAGGTACCTGGGACATAGTACTGATACTTGGTCAGTAGGTACCTGAGACGGAGTACTGATACTTTGTCAGTTGGTATCTGGGATAGAGTACTGATACTTGTCCAGTAGGTACCTGGGACAGAGTACTGATACTTGGCCAGTAGGTACCTGGGACAGAGTACTGATACTTGGCCAGTAGGTACCTGGGACATAGTACTGATACTTGGCCACTAGATACCTGGGACAGAATACTGATACTGGGCCACAAGGTACCTGGGACAGAGTACTGATACTTGGCCACAAGGTACCTGGGACAGAGAACTGATACTTTGTCAGTTGATACCTGGGACAGAGTACTGATACTTTGTCAGTTGATACCTGGGACAGAGTACTGATACTTTGTCAGTTGATACCTGGGACTTTTGAACCTGGAAAAATGTTTAGAAATACTTTAGGGAGATCTATCTAAAATTAACGAAGTAATTTTCATTTGGTCTTAGTTGTGCATGTTTATTTTTTATGCTATTTGGATAAACACAATGACTGAAGCTATGTCTGAGATCCAAGGGTCCTCTGGGTCTATATGTAGTTTTGTCTGTTTACTGATGCTATGTTTGAGATCCAAGGGTCCTCTGGGTCTATATTGAGTTTTGTCTGTTTACTGATGCTATGTTTGAGATCCAAGGGTCCTCTGGGTCTATATGTAGTTTTGTCTGTTTACTTCTGAATCAGATAAATAACATGGTTGACAAATGGCCACCTTGAATATATTGACAGTTTTGTTAACTCTATTTTTCAGAAAGTACTAGGATGGATTAATGCATTAGCCTATACCTGTACTAAGGCATGCGGTTTTGTGGCAAATAACATGACATTACAAGACATTCTTGTTAGGATTTTTATCATGTTGCTAGATAATGTTTTACCTGAAAGGAAGGGAAAGAGAATAGAAGCTAAAAGATCTTCAATATTAGATCTAATAAAGATCCTTTCAAAGCAGTGGCCAAGATCCTCTCATGATCTTTTGTTGAATTTTCCGCAGAAATTATTTGGCATATGGTATATAATCCAGAAGGGACTGACCTGAGGGACAGGGCCATATGAGGGTCAATCGTAAAAAAAAAAAATAATTACATTAATAATGCTATTCCTCTAAAACTTATAGATGGTTTTTCGGCAACACTTTGTGATGTGATCCCTGGATGATGATAATTCTGTATGAATCCTCGGGGATGATGATAATTCTGTATGAATCCTCGGGATGATGATAATTCTGTATGAATCCTCGGGATGATGATAATTCTGTATGAATCCTCGGCCTATATATAGTGTGCTGTTTGGCCATGCTGCGGAGATAACAGGCTTCTAAGTTTGTTTGACTTCGGTTACTCTCAGTGTCAGGGTTCAGATACATGTACGTGTTAAAATCTTCAAACGACTTCTTTGAATAAATCTAAAATGATGACGCTGGGATGAAAGGCTATCAGGTTTTTTTTTAAATTAATTTTTAACAGAATTTAAAGAAGAAAACTTGGAAGTTGCTTCAATCATTCATCAACTTTGAACAAAATCTGTAGACTATGTGAATGCCAAGTAGGAGATTTCCATCTTTTTACATGTAGCACCATCAGATTTCATGAAACATATGCTTATCAAAATGGAATGTACTTGACATACTAGTAGTGTTCCAGCCCTGTTTGAAGTTTGCTTCCAAGCCCTTTTTGTAACATTTCACCAAGATGATAATTTTCTGATGTTATTTTAAGAGGCAATTATAAGAAGCAAAAACAACATAGAAACACAAAATTGATTAAAAATAATCTTTATTGGTATGTAGCCTGATCAGATTGTAACACAGATAACTTAAGCAAAAGACAAAACACTGGTTAACAGACAATTAAATGACCAGTTAACAGACAAAACACCAGTTAACAGACAATTAAATGACCAGTTAACAGACAAAACACCAGTAAACAGACAATTAAAACACCAGATGACAGACAATTAAAACACTGGTTAACAGACAATTAAATGACCAGTTAACAGATAATTAAAACACCTGTAATCGGACAATTAAAACACTTGTTAGCAGACGTTTAAAACACGGTACCAGTTAACAGACAAAACACCAGTGAACATCCCATTAAATCACCAGTTAACAGATAATTAAAATGCCAGTAAAGAGGTAATTAAAACATCAGTTAACAAACAACTAATTAAATCAACAGTTAAGAGACAGTTAAAACATCAGTCAATTAAAGCATCTGTTAATACTATGAAAGAGCTAATTAATAGATACTGTAGTTAAAAGATAAGTATAGCACCTGCCAATAGTCATTCAAGCACCAGTTAACAAGCAATTAAAGCAATTGTTAACAGACAATTAAATACCAGTTAAACGTTAAAAGGTTAACTGTAATGGCTATATGGTTTTATGTAAATAGTTTTGTTTATTCAAAATATGTATATCAACAAAGTTACATTTGTTTAATGTCAGTATTCTTTGGTTCACATTTACATTAATTTATGTTTTTTATTTTAAATAAACTTAAGTACATGCACACTTAATTTTTTAACATTAGTGGGCAAGTACTGACAATTGGTTTTATTGTTATATTGGCATTAGGTTACATTGTATATAAATATTTCTTTTTCTTTTTAATTTCAATTAGAGGACATAGTTTTTCTGTCTTCAATTAACATCTGTATACATCAAAATAACCAATTGTCATGACATTTTTATTTCAGTAGATTAAGCCTTATAAGCCTTTCCACATCAAACACTTCCAACCTAAACTGCAGGATATCTCTACATTCTGTGTATATATGTATAGGTATGAACACTTATATATATGTGTGGGGGTGGCTAGCTCGGGGTACTTATATGTAATTAGGTGTGTCACAGTGATGATCAGCGAGATATATACACACTTGTTAACAGGTTAACATAGTGCAAAACTTCCTCATTGTTAGAAAATACACTGACATCATATCTACACACAAGTTCATAGACTTTCAGGTACAATCTAGTGATTTTCTTTTTTAAATACCTGTGACAAAAATTAAAGACATATTATAATGTGCATTTAGTAGCTGACCCAGGTTAGATTTACCTCACTACATAGTACTACTGGGCCCCGGGGTGGCTATAAAATTAAGTCACATACAAGATTATGTTTATGTACAAGTAAATACAAGTAGAGAATTACCTGCACATTTATAGTTGTACCTGTGTAGTTTACCAGGTATGAGGATTAAACGCGACACCTGTATTGATCTACCATCCAGTTGACACGGTCGGTACCATGTGACACAGGTAAACAGTACCTGGCCAGGTAGGCGACGCTGTACAGGTGTGAGATCATAGCGTATGGCCTTGTGGGAAGTGTACATTTACTGGCTAGCGTACCTTCTGATCCAGGACAAACATGTGATATGGACAAAGATGTATGTGTTTAGTACTGTGTGTGTACAGTATTGAGGATACTTACCTGTGCTGTAATAGTATCTATGTTCTACCTGTGTTGGATGGAAAGTGTTGACATCAACTTGTCACATCACAGGTAAATATACACCTTACACTGAAAGTATATACCACTTACACAGGTACTCCAATTTGTATTTACCTGTGCTTTCTAGATGTGTGATGTAATGATCCCAGCTGAGCCCTGTGTAGCTGGACACTGTGTTATTACTTAGATAATGCCACTGTTTTGTGGAGTTAGAGGGTACTAATTTAACATGTGCTGGCCTTGGACATGTGTACATATACATGTATATACAGCCTGATAGTGATAGTATTGAGTAAGTAGTTAGAATGACAATCCTTTCATTATCTGATATTTTATTGGTTCATTTGTAAACAGACGACTTCTATCACTTTATAGGGAAGTTATATCTATAACAAGATACAGATATCAAATATAGTGTAGATTGTGTCTGATGGTAGATAAGAAAGAAAATATTCACAATTTTTAGTAGGATAACTGACATTATTGAGTACAATGGACCTGTAATACCTTGTAAAAACATGCTGTATGCCGACTGTAATTTCGGGGATATGATCATGACAATACTGTACTAGAAAACCCTTCACTTGATATATTTAAACATGGTGAAATCAGTCGGGTCAATGTTAGCCCGGTGAAATGACTGCCTTGCTCTGACCTCCATTGATAAAAGTTTCTATAACGTCCGAGTTCTTGTCCTATTTATCTGTTTTACAGATATCAATAGACGGCTAACATTTGGGTTGAGAAAATCTGCTGTGTATTTCAAATAGGTGTTGTTTACCTGACCAGAAACTGTCAGCTTTTATATGTTCGTTGCAATGCCTATCCATCTTCTGTCTGTCTGTGACCTTTTCGTTTGCAACATCTTCTTCTAAAAAACTGAATGTCCCAGGGTCGTGATATTTGGCCTGTGCGTTTCTCGTGATATTTGGCCTGCGGTTTCTCGTGATATTTGGCCTGTGCGTTTCTCGTGATATTAAGCCTGTGCGTTTCTCGTATTGGGTGCTATATAGTTTCCTCGGATACTCCAAAGATATACCTGTATATAAAGACAAATTAGCATATGATTATTGTAGAATATTGTACATCACACAAATCAGCTCACTCTCCTGTGGCTCATGAGTTTGGTAAGGACATGAAAATCAGTGACACATGTGTTAGTCACCCTGTAAATCCAAACAGATTGTGTTCACTTTCATGGTGCCGAGCACAACTAAATGGGCCATGTGATATATGTAACCACATCTCCTTCTTAGGTGGAAACTCACTTCAATGTTTGTAAATTTATCCGTTTAATCAATCAAGCGATTCTTTAACATAAAGAGAATAAGCTATAGGAATGCTTGAGGTGGAAATGCTATGCCTTGTCATAGCTTAATAATCACTATGTATTGAAACATTTTCCATTGGTCAGTGATGACCATCCAAGAAACCCAAGAGTTACTAAATCTTTCTGATGATGGACGGAAAAAGATCTGGTTTGTACCTACCGAATGTACACCCTGTGTCTGGTTTGTTACTACAGACTGTACACCATGTGTCTGGTTTCTTACTACAGACTGTACACCATGTGTCTGGTTTGTTACTACAGACTGTACACCCTGTGTCTGGTTTGTTACTACAGACTGTACACCATGTGTCTGGTTTGTTACTACAGTCTGTACACCATGTGTCTGGTTTGTTACTACAGTCTGTACACAATGTGTCTGGTTTGTTACTACAGACTGTACACCATGTGTCTGGTTTGTTACTACAGACTGTACACCCTGTGTCTGGTTTGTTACTACAGACTGTACACCATGTGTCTAGTTTGTAACTACAGTCTGTACACCATGTGTCTTGTTTGTACCTACAGTCTGTACACCATGTGTCTGGTTTGTTACTACAGACTGTACACCATGTGTCTGGTTTGTTAATACAGACTGTACACCATGTGTCTGGTTTGTTACTACAGTCTGTACACCATGTGTCTGGTTTGTACCTACAGACTGTACACTATGTGTCTGGTTTGTTACTACAGACTGTACACCATGTGTCTGGTTTGTTACTACAGACAGTACACCATGTGTCTGGTTTGTACCTACAGACTGTACACTATGTGTCTGGTTTGTTACTACAGACTGTACACCATGTGTCGGGTTTGTTACTACAGACTGTACACCATGTGTCTGGTTTGTTACTACAGACTGTACACCATGTGTCTGGTTTGTACCTACAGACTGTACACTATGTGTCTGGTTTGTTACTACAGACTGTACACCATGTGTCTGGTTTGTTACTACAGACTGTACACCATGTGTCTGGTTTGTTACTACAGACTCTACACCATGTGTCTAGTTTGTTACTACAGTCTGTACACCATGTGTCTTGTTTGTACCTACAGTCTGTACACCATGTGTCTTGTTTGTTACTACAGACTGTACACCATGTGTCTGGTTTGTTAATACAGACTGTACACCAGGTGTCGTGTTTGTTCCTACAGTCTGTACACCATGTGTCTGGTTTGTTACTACAGACTGTACACCATGTGTCTGGTTTGTTACTACAGTCTGTACACCATGTGTCTGGTTTGTTACTACAGTCTGTACAACATGTGTCTGGTTTGTTAATACAGTCTGTACAACATGTGTCTGGTTTGTTAATACAGTCTGTACACCATGTGTCTGGTTTGTTAATACAGTCTGTACACCATGTGTCTGGTTTGTTCCTACAGTCTGTACACCATGTGTCTGGTTTGTACCTACAGTCTGTACACCATGTGTCTGGTTTGTTCCTACAGACTGTACACCATGTGTCTGGTTTGTTACTACAGACTGTACACCATGTGTCTAGTTTGTTACTACAGTCTGTACACCATGTGTCTGGTTTGTACCTACAGTCTTTACACCATGTGTCTGGTTTGTTACTACAGACTGTACACCATGTGTCTGGTTTGTTAATACAGACTGTACACCATGTGTCTGGTTTGTTACTACAGACTGTACACCATGTGTCTGGTTTGTTAATACAGTCTGTACACCATGTGTCTGGTTTGTTCCTACAGACTGTACACCATGTGTCTGGTTTGTTACTACAGACTGTACACCATGTGTCTGGTTTGTTACTACAGTCTTTACACCATGTGTCTGGTTTGTTACTACAGACTGTACACCACGTGTCTGGTTTGTTACTACAGTCTTTACACCATGTGTCTGGTTTGTACCTACAGACTGTACACCACGTGTCTGGTTTGTTACTACAGTCTTTACACCATGTGTCTGGTTTGTTACTACAGACTGTACACCCCAGGTTGTAATTAAAGTCTAAGGTCATCAAGTTTGTAGATCTAAGGTCATCAAGTTTATGATTCGGGTCTAAGGTCATCAAGTTTGTGATTCAGGTCTAAGGTCATCAAGTTTGTGATTCAGATCTGAGGTCATCAAGTTTGTGATTCAGATCTGACTTCTAAGGTCATCAAGTTTGTTATTCAGATCTAAGGTCATCAAGTTTGTTATTCAGATCTAAGGTCATCAAGTTTGTAGATCTAAGGTCATCAAGTTTGTTATTCAGATCTAAGGTCATCAAGTTTGTTATTCAGATCTAAGGTCATCAAGTTTGAGCACTTGAATTAGTTTATAAGGTCCAGAGCCCTGATTATGGCCAGTTGTTACTGGGGATATACTGGTACAGTGCATTCCTCTTTATATCATGTTCCATTTGTCAGACAAAAACTTGAGATTAGCAGGTATGTAACATTAACATACACATGTTTCCACTAAATCTAGTGCATTTCTAATCTAAATAACTAAAAGTGAGTTATTCATTGTACATATGAATATTAATATATTGATAACATTATTTCAAATAAAAAAAAATAATTTGGGGAGGGGCTGGGGTATTTTTTTCTATACAATACTTTGTACAAGTTGTGACTGAAATCAATGTAAATGACATCATTTTATGGATTTTTTATGTGATTGGGTGAAAAATCATGATATTAACCAAATAAAATTTCATAGATTATATAGAGGGGGAAATGGTGCTTGGAAAAACATGATATAAAGAGGAATGTGATATTAACAGGGTTGATATTAAGTGGAATCCACTGTATAAAGTTCAGTTAATGACCTTAATCTACTTTCAGGGTGACAAGGGTCGAATTTGTAAAAACTTCAACAAAACCCTTTTGTAAAGAATCATCATGTTAAAGGTTGGAGAGGGCCATGATTGTTGGGTGGGCAGAGGATCAGTGACAATATTTGTCTACCTTGCTGTGTAAATGTCAAAGCTGAACTTTTATTGCTGTCTGGGGTTAAAGTTAGTATGGGATATAAACAAGATACACAATGTTTGATATACTGCCCTATCTAGCTAGCATACATTAAACCACTTTACTGTTTATAGATATACAATTCTTATACAATCAATACAATTAACATTTATATTATTAAGGAATTCGCAGAATCTGCATAGTATCAGGTTCTATCACTAATAGTCCTATGCCACCTGGCTAATATTCTCCCTATGCCTGCATGTGTGCTGGAGTTGTATTGTGTTCTGTTGGTAGTGGGGCAGTGCTTCCAATGGTATCTTTTATAGTGCCACTTCACTTGAATGCTCATAGCACAGATAATACAACACCCACCCCAGACCATTTGATACTCCACCTGGGTTGCTGGAGTTGTGTAGTAGTGGCCATAGTATAAGTAAATACTATTTTTTTTAATCTTCATGTTCTACAAGATGAAGATCTAGATATATACCCGTCCATAGGAATAGGGAGCATGTAGCTACAAAATGTTGACGTATGGTTTCTGATCTCATGTTTTGGAACACAGTTTTAGTTCAGTGTCTCTCCTACTAGGCCCTTTCATATGCTGTGTGAAGGCAAGTCTTATGTATAAAATACTAAACCCAACCCAAACAACCCCCATCCCAGGCCAAACCACTACCACTCGGGCCCAACCAACCACGCCATCCCAGACCCAACCATCCCCAACCAACCACCCTTGAATGCATTCCTTAAGCGTTATGGATTCAGTATCCATTCTCATGAAGTATATCATGATGGCTTTAAGGGCTTATTTTACCTAAATTTGATTTATGTCAAGTAAAAACCTTGTCATGGCTGATACAAGCCCTCAGGATTATATCTTCAGTTTGTCCATTTTACAGTTACCGAAAATTACAATTTCAAAATCTGTCCATTTTACCGTTACATAAAATTACATTTCAAAGTCTGTCCATTTCACAGTTATGGAAAAGAACATTTTCAAAGTCTGTCCATTTTACAGTTATGGAAAATTGCAATTTCAAAGTCTGTCCATTTTACCGTTACATGAGTTACATTTTCAATGTCTGTCCATTTTACCGTTATGTCACTACATGTACATCTGACTAGTCAGTGTTTATCATCTGCAGTATGGCCTGTAAAAAGTCTTCTCTTAACGTGGTTTACAGGGAAGACACCTGTAACGAGAGCTGACAGCACGACAACATATCTGACAGGGGTTAAATCACCAGACCTATTAGTGAGCTGTCTCTCTGGGGACCTGTAATTAGTGGGGGGGGGGGGGGGGGGCAAGAACCACAGACATCAGCTAGCAAGTTAATCAAGGCTGAAATGATTGTCTGCAGGTGTCCTTAATTAGCTTGGTCAATGAGTGATTCAATTGAGAAATTAAATTGCTGGTAAATGATTTTAACTAAGGACTCCCAAAGATAAAAATTAAACTAGTAGAGTACTCACGTGTGATTGTAATTTGATAGTGCTCTCCTTTATCCTAGGGGTGCAGTTACAGCCATAGTGATGTGGGATTTTATAAAGTACCAGCTGGGGCCAGATTAAATTGATTACATGTAATGTTTTATAACATGTATTGAGAATGTAGCAGACCTGACTATCTAGATCATTGGTGACCAGGTAGCTAAGGTGGTAGAATATCTATCTAGATTTAGAAGGGTCCCTGAGGCTTGATTCCAATCTAGCCTTACATTTCTTCTTTTCCTGTTACAAACTTGGTGAGCTTGCCAAACCTTATTTCAGCAGTAGGTGAGCTCGGCAAGGGGATACCTGAACCTAGGTTGTAAATAGTGTTGTCTTCAAGGGGAAAAGTTGAGGAAGAGAACAGCGAATATAAATAAGAACTGGACTGGGGTTGTTTATCTACAAGTGGGTAGCTCTATTTGTAGGAGATCTGTCAATAAATGCTAGGTCCTGGGTTTGATCCCAGTCTAGCTTTAAATTTGCTTCAATAGCAATTAATTAATACATGTATACACTTTCCTATTTAACTTCAAACAGTGTTAATCTTCTACGATGTGTATCCCCACTCACATATGTTTTGATTTTTTCAGATACTGTATCTGACATAATCAATGAAAAATGTATTACTATAAAATTGGTAAAACTGTATTACTGTAAAATTGGTAAAACTGTATTACTGTAAAATTGGTATAACTGTATTACTGTAAAATTGGTATAAAAAAAATCAGAGAATATATACAAAGCATTAACAAAACCTTATCCGAACTCAAAATCGATTAAACTACAGGCAAAATAGGAACAAAAGATGAATTTACATGGATACCCTGGTAAAAGTACCAAGATAATAAGACCAGGTGTTCCGGAAGAGTAAGCATCTTCTGCTTCATCGACGACACCCGCCATGTAAATCTTGGTCACATCCAAGTAAACGTCCAGTCCTTAAAATGAGAACCGAGGTTTATCATAAAGCTAAGTAGTAATTTGAGTTGCCCGTGTTGGTCATAGTTTAAGTAAAAATTGAGGTAGGAAGCTGATGTAGGAGAGTCTGTTGTGTCCTTAATCTCAAGTTCAGTAGGGTATATATGATTGACTAGGTCAGCAAACTTCTTGTTGTTTATAGACAAAACATCGTTGATAAGTATATTTTGTAGTGTTATCTTAATTGATCCAATCAAGGGGCTGCGGTGGCCGAGTGGTTAAGGTGTTCTGACATTCTACAACTAGCCCTCCACCTCTGGGTTGCGAGTTCGAATCCCACATGGGGCAGTTGCCAGGTTAACTGACCGTAGGTTGGTGGTTTTCTCCTGGTACTCCGGCTTTAAATTTTCTCAACCGCTAAAACCTGGCTGTTAATAGGACGTAAAACAAAATAAACCAAACCAAACATGATCCAGTCATTATAAAACGTGATTTCATGCTATTTGACTTTGGAATTCTGTACAGTGGAAACTCTGGAGACTTTTGTTGATAAAGTCAGGACACCAGTATACGTATCATCGTGAAGTTCAATGATTGGGTATCATTTATTGATATAAAATATTTAAATTGATGTTGACTTTTGTTTGTTAACATAATCATGTGTAGTGCCTTGTTGATCACCCCTATAAACACTGTTATAAATAACTCTGTGTGTGAGTGACATATAGCTAGCTGACAGTGGAAACTTCGTCCAATCAAAACAACGATATGAGAATCAAATTGAATGGCCACTACTACAATAATGACTAGGCCACATCCTGTCTGCCTTTTGTGGTACACTGTTTAGCCAGCAGCTATTTACTGTGTGTTGAGCGCCTTATCATCTGTTTGCACACTCATGCTGTTTAGTAAGGAAACAAGAGGTGTACTTGTATAGGTTGATAGTTGATATAGGTTAAATTGATCCCCAAGTCTCCTACACGTGTCCGGAGTCACCTTATAATTGGTCCTCTTTGTTTAGAGATTTCTATTGTTAACCATAGATTTGAAATTGTGTAAAATTTGCTTTTTATGTGCGACCTCTTAATGTAACACACATATACCGGTATGTATGTCAGTAACAGTAAAAATCTGAAATAGTCATAAGTCTCCTTTCGAATTTTTTTTTTTTTGTGTAAACTAATTATAAAACTCATTCTTGGTAAATGTGTGTATATAGTTAAATGTTGTCATTTTGCAGGTGTCAACAAATCAATATATTTAATATTGATGAAATTGATTTCTTCAAAAGCAGTTGTTAGACTTCGTCAATCTTGCTCACTCAGTTGAGTTAAAACAATCACTAGGAAATAATTTTCTCTTGGTCACTGATCTTTGTCTTGTGTAGATCAAAATTTTACATTTTGTCAAAAAAGTGAAGATGAGTTACAGATTTCGTCAAACATGGTCAATAAATGTTGTCATATGTGGAGTAATATAGTTTATCAAATAGGAAATATGATATGGTTGCCCTGACTAGATAGATACTCAAATTAGGAGTGTGTAGTTGCTTTAGAGAGTGTATATAACATGTCATTAATTTTATGGAAAAAAATTCTCTCTACACTGGAAATATCTTTTGTAAAGGCATTTGTTGCGTGCATTATAAGCCAGAGAATCCAATATCAATATGCCTTATATATCTCTTTGTCGGTTTTTCTTTGTAATTATGGATCTATACTGCAGCATCTGTTGCTCATAGCATTTTCTTTATCAAGTAAATGGTTTATTTTTGAAGAATTTAATCATTTTCCAGAAAAAGTATTTCTGTTCAAGATTAACAAATAAGGTTGTTTGAAATATGAACAGGCTTGGTTTAAAAGAAAATCCTCGTTCTAATTGAAACGACTGATTCCTGTATAGTTGGTGTTAAAATTGATTAAATCTTGTAAACTTGATCCGATTTGTAGGACTTTTGCTGTGAAATTTATCCTGTGGTTAACATTTCAGATCGTGACGATGGGCAACAAGTCTTCCTCGAGGAAAGACGGAGAGCAGTATGGGGAAACACGGGCAAGGAGTCGCTCCTTTAATGGCCTCACCTCAAAATTCCGCCGCAATAAATCTCCGCAGAGAGAAAGAAGTTCATCTTTCTCTGAGCCACGACCGAAGCGAGGCAGCTTCAGGTCGAACGGTTATGTCAGATCGGGTCAGAACATCCAGACAAAAGGTACGCCCGATAAAGATCACACGGTCAGTATACAGAGTGGCAAAATGAGAACATCAGAATCCGAGTCCAAGATTTTATCATCATCAGCACCGTCTCGTGCACATCATTTCCCGTCTAGTCACAGCGCTGGTTCAATCACTTATATAGATAGTAAGGAGCGAGATACCTTGGGGCGTGACACAATACGTAGGTCACTCACTCGCAAGGACAGCACCGAATCACCACGGCTGTCTGCACGTAACATGCGTAATGTGTCACATACACTGTATGGAGAAAAATTGGAAAATATTTCTAAGCGGCGTGGTCTTGCTGTAATGAATCGTGATCTCTCCCTCTCCCAGGCAAGTTTGTCTAAAATGTCCATGAAATCACAATCGATGCAGAGTCTGACATCTAACAATGACCTTGACTTTGATCGCAACAGTGACAGAGGACAAAATAATGTGGAGTATTCTCAGATCTGTGTACGACAACGCGTTGCCCCACTACATATGGATCTCAGTAACGAGTATTTCCGTCCTAGAACCAGCTCCGCACCTGCTATTGACCTTGTCAAACCAAAAGTAACCCCTCCAAGGTCGGTCGCCATGGGAACTAGTGTACAGATGAGAAGGACTTCTCATCAGATTCATTCAGAGAAGAGAAAAGAGCAGGAAATTAAACGAAGATCACTTGAGGTGGATGAGCGTAAGCGTCGGTCACTGGAGTTTGATATTAGTTCTAGGCGATATGAGATTCCTGATAAAAGGTCCCCAGAAGAGGTTGTGCAGGCCAGGAGGATGTTGGTATTCCGTGCCCTCAAAGATGAAAATGAGGTGATTTATTCCACGCCTACAGAACTACGATCAGTGTCCCCGTCACAAAGTGAACACTCCCTGTCCTCTTACAACAGGGCAGTGTCACCAGTGGACAGGTCTACTTCTCCTAGCAACAGGTCTGTATCACCTGGTTACCGCTCTCTGTCTCCTAGAAACAGGGCATCTTCTCCTGAGTGTGGACAATTTACACCAAGATCCAAATCACCAGCTGTCGAGTATGCCCAGATACAGCGCAGAAATTCTAGTCCCCATAGTTACAGTCCTGTCAAAGACACAAATCAAGGGTCAGCGGAGAAGTGCATTATGACACCGCCATCAAAGGTTCCAAACGCTAAGAGAGCACTGCCCAACATTGATGAGTATAAAATTCTCGGTAATAGAGCCGCAACTCGTGAACATTGGGGGTCATACGAAAGTTTGACCATGAGGTCACGAAAAGATGATGATTTAACTGATGATGAAAATGTTGGAATGCGTGATAGAAGTGTTTCTCTTTCATTAAGAGGCTTAACACAAAATGCAAGTGATCAGAATTCTTCGTCAGTGTCGCCACGTAACTCTGATAGTCCATTGTCACATTCTCGTAGTAACAGTTGGTCCGTGATTCGTGACTGCCAAGCAGCTTCTCCAACAAAAGCAACTGTGCCGGTGAATCAGCAGGCGCCGATCCACCGTCTGTGGAGTTACAGTGTGTCGTCCCTTGCAGATATATCCCTGGACTTAGCCCCTCAGGCACAGAACCGTTACCTTGACGACACGAGGAACAGCAAGGAGGAGTGTGGTACGTATACCCCATGTAAAATTAGCTTGTAAGAACAAATCTTCTTTGATCTTTTAATATTGATTATCCTTAGTGCTATTTGCTGTACCCGACGTACCTCATTTAAAAGGTAAGTGTATTCAGGTTTTGCCAATTGAAGTTTTTATGAAAGATATTGGAATGTTATTTAATCTTCCGGATTCATCTGAATACATGTAATAGGTTTGTGTAAAACACCTGGTATAAGAAGGAAATCCTGGTTGTGTCATTACCTGCTTCAGTACTGAGTCATACAGGTTCTCCATGATCACACAAATTCTGTGTCAGCCAGGTAATTAGTAACCTCCATAGACATGGTGTCCTTTCAATGTTAGAAAACAGATTCTCCAAACTTTATTATGCCGTACAGGAAATTTGTTTTGTAAAAGTTAATAAAAAGTAACACCAATCTCTATACGTGTCATTAATGAATGGGTTTTTTTGAGAACAATTAAATTATTATTAGTTGTACAGGTATGTTATATTTTGGGTAGGGGTTTATATACAGGTATGTTATATTTTGGGTAGGGGTTTATATACAGGTTTGTTATATTTTGGGTAGGGGTTTATATACAGGTATGTTATATTTTGGGTAGGGGTTTATATACAGGTATGTTATATTTTGGGTAGGGGTTTATATACAGGTATGTTATATTTTGGGTAGGGGTTTATATACAGGTATGTTATATTTTGGGTAGGGGTTTATATACAGGTATGTTATATTTTGGGTAGGGTTTATATACAGGTATGTTATATTTTGGGTAGGGGTTTATATACAGGTATGTTATATTTTGGGTAGGGTTTATATACAGGTATGTTATATTTTGGGTAGGGGTTTATATACAGGTTTGTTATATTTTGGGTAGGGGTTTATATACAGGTATGTTATATTTTGGGTAGGGGTTTATATACAGGTATGTTATATTTTGGGTAGGGGTTTATATACAGGTATGTTATATTTTGGGTAGGGGTTTATAGTTGTACAGGTATGTTATATTTTAGGTAGGGGTTTATATACAGGTATGTTATATTTTGGGTAGGGGTTTATATACAGGTATGTTAGATTTTGGGTAGGGGTTATATACAGGTATGTTATATTTTGGGTAGGGGTTTATATACAGGTATGTTATATTTTGGGTAGGGGTTATATACAGGTATGTTATATATTGGGTAGGGGTTTATATACAGGTATGTTATATTTTGAGTAGGGGTTTATATACAGGTATGTTTATATTTTGGGTAGGGGTTTATATACAGGTATGTTATATTTTGGGTAGGGGTTTATATACAGGTATGTTATATTTTGGGTAGGGGTTTATATACAGGTATGTTATATTTTGGGTAGGGGTTTATATACAGGTATGTTATATTTTAGGTAGGGGTTTATATACAGGTATGTTATATTTTGGGTAGGGGTTTATATACAGGTATGTTATATTTTGGGTAGGGGTTTATATACAGGTATGTTATATTTTGGGTAGGGGTTTATATACAGGTATGTTATATTTTGGGTAGGGGGTTATATACAGGTATGTTATATTTTGGGTAGGGGGTTATATACAGGTATGTTATATTTTAGGTAGGGGTTTATATATAGGTATGTTATATTTTGGGTAGGGGTTTATATACAGGTATGTTATATTTTAGGTAGGGGTTTATATACAGGTATGTTATATTTTGGGTAGGGGTTTATATACAGGTATGTTATATTTTGGGTAGGGGTTTATATACAGGTATGTTATATTTTGGGTAGGGGGTTATATACAGGTATGTTATATTTTGGGTAGGGGTTTATATACAGGTATGTTATATTTTGGGTAGGGGTTTAGAGTTGTACAGGTATGTTATATTTTGGGTAGGGTTTTATATACAGGTATGTTATATTTTGGGTAGGGGGTTATATACAGGTATGTTATATTTTAGGTAGGGGTTTATATATAGGTATGTTATATTTTGGGTAGGGGGTTATATACAGGTATGTTATATTTTGGGTAGGGGTTTATAGTTGTACAGGTATGTTATGTTTTGGGTAGGGGGTTATAGTTGTACAGGTATGTTATATTTTAGGTAGGGGGTTATATACAGGTATGTTATATTTTGGGTAGGGGTTTATATACAGGTATGTTATATTTTGGGTAGGGGTTTATATACAGGTATGTTATATTTTGGGTAGGGGTTTATATACAGGTATGTTATATTTTGGGTAGGGGGTTATATACAGGTATGTTATATTTTGGGTAGGGGTTTATATACAGGTATGTTATATTTTGGGTAGGGGTTTATATACAGGTATGTTATATTTTGGGTAGGGGGTTATATACAGGTATGTTATATTTTGGGTAGGGGTTTAGATACAGGTATGTTATATTTTGGGTAGGGGTTTATATACAGGTATGTTATATTTTGGGTAGGGGGTTTATATACAGGTATGTTATATTTTGGGTAGGGGGTTTATATATAGGTATGTTATATTTTGGGTAGGGGTTTATAGTTGTACAGGTATGTTATATTTTGGGTAGGGGTTTATATACAGGTATGTTATATTTTGGGTAGGGGGTTATATACAGGTATGTTATATTTTGGGTAGGGGTTTATATACAGGTATGTTATATTTTGGGTAGGGGTTTATATACAGGTATGTTATATTTTGGGTAGGGGTTTATATACAGGTATATAACATACCTTTATAACTATAAACCCCTACCCAAAATATAACATACCTGTATATAAACCCCTACCCAAAATATAACATACCTGTATATAAACCCCTACCCAAAATATAACATACCTATATATAAACCCCTACCCAAAATATAACATACCTGTATATAAACCCCCATAAGTATGGACCGTCTAGAGTATATTTCAGCTGGCCACCCCTCTGGGAAATCCACTGGAGATTTTTTGTGGGGTCATATACATACTACCTCGGCAAACCAAATGGCAGTTTTGAAAAAAAGAGGGTGGGGGTACAAAAATCATTTTTAAACCTCTTCAGATGAATAAATAGATGGTATATATAATTCACATTTGCATCACTTAAAATTTTCGTATATAAAAGTTATAATGTAAACTCCTTTCTGAAGGTCAAATCAAGGTCAAAGGTCAAATATTTCCAAAAGTATCGTTTTTCCCTAAAATTACTCTTTATTGTTCATTGTCTTTTCAATGAAAATACATAAATTGATCCAATAACTTGTTTTAGTTGTGCTATGGGTAACATAACACTATATTCTGTATATCTTTGTCCAAGTAATGCAGTTAGGAAAAATATGGTAGCCTTTTGTTATGTTATGTAGGTAGATTGAAATTACAGATTCTGAGGGTAGGGGTACAGAAATTGGTATAACTCATGTTATAGTTATTCCTCACATTAATGAATTGTAGTTATATGTGGAGTATGCATTGTCCATACTTTTTTTTTATATTTTTCATAATTTTGTTGAACTGTACTGTCAAGGTCACATCAAGGTCAAAGGTCAAAATTCAAAAGTCAAACATGAAAATTTAATTTTTGTCTAATATAATTGACCTTAAAAGACAGATTATTCCCAGCGCAATGAAATTAAGCATGTTTTAGCTGATCTCCTTTAAAAAGTAGGAGGAATAGGAATTCTTAAAACCATTTCTAGATGGTATATATAATGTATGCATCATTTCTACCCATAGAAATAATTGTTGTACAATTTTTAATATGATATTTACGGTAAGAACTAAAAGCCAAAATATATAGTGATGAATATTTTTTAGTAGCTATAGTTAGTAATACTTGTTTAGGAAATAACACGTCTTTCTATGGTGGTTCTGGGGAACAGTACACAGGCACCGTACACAGGCACCGTACCAAGGCAATTCTGTCTGCTGCTGAGCCATACAGGACCATATATAGTGTGGCGTTGTACTAATCTTCAATGTCTACAGTGTTTGAATGATTAATATTCTCACCCTTTTGACAATCCATTTCATCATGTGGATGTGTGAGTGGAGTGTTATGGAGATTGACGGAGTGGTCTCCCCTGTTATAGCTAGCTATAACCACTGGAAGATGGCCACAATTCAATACTGTGGAGTAAAAGTAGGAATCAGTAGATTAAGACCCTTCAGACACGTCTAATTATTTATAGATGGGGCGATCTGACGGACATTACTTACATTTCATCCTAATAAATATTTAATCTTCATTAAGACCAGTTACCAAGTAACACTGATTGGAAGATTGACTACAGCTTAATAGCTGTAAATAGCTGTAAATAGCTGTAAATGTAAATAGCTGTAAATAGCTGTAAAGTTGACAAGTGAGGGGCTTGCCCGGTAGGATTGTGTATACCAGCCTACTTTCATCATTAACACAGAAACTCTTATTTATCTTTGTAAAATATCACAGCCAGCTATACCGAGGAGTTGTCCATTGAAGGAGGCAGTAGGTAGGATTGACCTTGTGTTTACCCTGTGTATAAGTCTGTCACTGTTACTAATGTGACTTCGTCAGCGGTCACTCGGGTAGAAAGTCACCGAGTCAGTGTTAGTAATGTGACTTTGTCAGTGGTCACTCGGGTAGAATGTCACCGAGTCAGTGTTACTGATGTGACTTCGTCAGCGGTCACTTGGGTAGAATGTCACTGAGTTATATATAAACACTCGTAATTCCACCAACAGCACATTCCTGTGTGTAAGCACTGTTTTAATTGTGTAATTGCGAGGTGTTGGAGATTGGGAGAATACTGTTGTGACTTGTTGCTCGTTTGTCCTGTGTATTTACATGGATTTGGCTGCTGGTCACTTGCTGACTAATTATATATAATGGGTCAGTGGATCATTTAATGGTCAACACAGGTCACTGGGCACCATGAAGGTGTTGTTACGCTTGTGTAGAAAATGATCAAGTTAATTCCTATAGTCAACGTGCTGGTGGAGTTCTCCTGCTTATGTTGACGGACTGAACACCGTCCCTGGTATGTATCTGTCGCTAACTTTTATTTATCTTTATTGGAAAATAGATAAAGGAGATATGTTGTGTTTGTTTTTTATTTGACTTTTGAATTGATAGTTTTTGATTCAGCAGTTTTCCTTGTTGTAAACTTTGACTGAATGACTTATCCATAAAGACAATAAAAATAGGTTCATTCATAAAATGTGACATTTAAATTTTGTATTGTTATTTTAATGTGAACACTCCTTATAATCGCCTTGTTCCGTCCTTGTCCCGTAAGCGGAATTAATACTTGTCAAAAACGACTTAGATTTTATCGGAGGCCCTGTTGTGAATTGGCAATCACCAATAGGTTGTTGGAGAGACAATGACAGATTAGCCATTCATTGTTTTGCGTACACCGACTTGTTGTCGTAGAATACCTGTATACACCTGTCCGGGGAGTTAGCCCACCCCTACTGAGGTGCACCACGGAAGCCATTTAACATGGATAAAAGTGAGATGAGTGACCGGCTGGACAGTTAAATTTCTATCTGCAGAGATCCGATGAACGTACAGGTAGATATGTCTTCAGTGATTTGACACAGAGATCTCAACTTCAGTGATTTGACACAGAGATCTCAACTTCAGTGATTTGACTCACAGAGATCTCAACTTCAGAGGCCATCCACCAGGCCAATCTTATAGAATATACTTACATACAGGGGGTAACAAAGGTGTGAGGGAGGGGGCAACACAAGTGTGGGGGGAGGGGGCAACAAAGGTGTGTGTGGTGGTATGGCGGGGTTAGTGATAGGGAGGGTGTTTAATTAGGGAGGGTTAGTGGTTGGGTGGGGGTAGTGATATGGAGAGTGTTTAATATGGGAGGGTTGGTGTTATGGAAGGTGTTTAATTAAGGAGGGTTGGTGGTAGGTAGGGGGTAGTAATAGGGAGGGGGTTTAATGAGGGAGAGATAGTGGTAGGGAGGGGGTTTAATTAGGGAGAGTGAGTGGTAGAGTGGGGGTAGTAATAGGGAGGGAGTTTAATTAGGGAGGGTTAGTAGTAGGGTGGGGTTAGTAATAGGGAGGGGGTTTAATTAGGGAGGGTTAGTGGTAGGGAGGGGGTAGTAATAGGGAGGGGGTTTAATGAGGGAGAGTTAGTGGTAGGGAGGGGGTTTAATTAGGGAGGGTGTTTAATTAGGGAGAGTTAGTGGTAGGGAGGGGGTTTAATTAGGGAGAGTTAGTGGTAGGGTGGGGGTATTAATAGGGAGGGTGTTTAATTAGGGAGAGTTAGTGGTAGGGTGGGGGTATCAATAGGGAGGGTGTTTAATTAGGGAGATTTAGTGGTAGCGTGGGGGTATCAATAGGGAGGGTGTTTAATTAGGGAGATTTAGTGGTAGGGTGGGGGTATTAATAGGGAGGGGGTTTAATTATAGAGGGTTTGTGGTAGGGAGGGGTAGTTATAAGGAGGGGTTTAATTATGGAGAGTTAGTGGTAAGGTTGGGATAGTTATAGGAAAGGGGTTTTATTAGGGAGGGTTGGGGGTTAGTAATAGGGAGGGAGTTTAATTAAGGAGAGTAAGTGGTAGGGTGGGGATAGTAATAGGGAGGGGGTTTAATGAGGGAGAGTTAGTGGTAGGGAGGGGGTTTAATTAAGGAGAGTAAGTGGTAGGGTGGGGATAGTAATAGGGAGGGTAAGTGGTAGGTAGGGGGTAGTAATAGGGAGGGGGTTTAATGAGGGAGAGATAGTGGTAGGGAGGGGGTTTAATTAGGGAGAGTGAGTGGTAGAGTGGGGGTAGTAATAGGGAGGGAGTTTAATTAGGGAGGGTTAGTAGTAGGGTGGGGTTAGTAATAGGGAGGGGGTTTAATTAGGGAGGGTTAGTGGTAGGGAGGGGGTAGTAATAGGGAGGGGGTTTAATGAGGGAGAGTTAGTGGTAGGGAGGGGGTTTAATTAGGGAGGGTGTTTATTTAGGGAGAGTTAGTGGTAGGGAGGGTGTTTAATTAGGGAGAGTTAGTGGTAGGGTGGGGGTATTAATAGGGAGGGTGTTTAATTAGGGAGAGTTAGTGGTAGGGTGGGGGTATCAATAGGGAGGGTGTTTAATTAGGGAGATTTAGTGGTAGCGTGGGGGTATCAATAGGGAGGGTGTTTAATTAGGGAGATTTAGTGGTAGGGTGGGGGTATTAATAGGGAGGGAGTTTAATTAGGGAGGGTTTGTAGTAGGGTGGGGTTAGTAATATGGAGGGAGTTTAATTAGGGAGGGTTAGTAGTAGGGTGGGGTTAGTAATAGGGAGGGGGTTTAATTAGGGAGGGTTAGTAGTAGGGTGGGGTTAGTAATAGGGAGGGGGTTTAATTAGGGAGGGTTAGTGGTAAGGTGGGGTTAGTAATAGGGAGGGGGTTTAATTAGGGAGAGTTAGTGGTAGGGTGGGGTTAGTAATAGGGTGGGGTAGTAATAGGGAGGGTTGGTGGTAGGGAGGGGGTAGTAATAGGGAGGGGGTTTAATTAGGGAGGGTTAGTAGTAGGGTGGGGTTAGTAATAGGGAGGGGGTTTAATTAGGGAGGGTTAGTGGTAGGGAGGGGGTAGTAATAGGGAGGGGGTTTAATGAGGGAGAGTTAGTGGTAGGGAGGGGGTTTAATTAGGGAGGGTTAGTGGTAGGGAGGGGGTAGTAATAGAGAGGGGGTTTAATGAGGGAAAGTGAGTGGTAGAGTGGGGGTTTAATTAGGGAAGGTTAGTAGCAGGGTGGGGTTAGTAATAGGGAGGGGGTTTAATTAGGGAGGGTTAGTAGTAGGGTGGGGTTAGTAATAGGGAGGGGGTTTAATTAGGGAGGGTTAGTGGTAGGGAGGGAGTAGTAATAGGGTGGGGGTTTAATGAGGGAGAGTTAGTGGTAGGGAGGGGGTTTAATTAGGGAGGGTTAGTGGTAGGGTGGGGGTAGTAATAGGGAGGGGGTTTAATGAGGGAGAGTTAGTGGTAGGGTGGGGGCAGTAATAGGGAAGGGGTTTAATTAGGGAGAGTTAGTGGTAGGGAAGGGGTTCAATTAAGGAGAGTTAGTGGTAGGGAGGGGGTTTAATTAGGGAGAGTTATTGGTAGGGTGGGGGTATCAATAGGGAGGGTGTTTAATTAGGGAGATTTAGTGGTAGGGTGGGGGTAGTTATAAGGAGGGGTTTAATTATGGAGAGTTAGTGGTAAGGTTGGGATAGTTATAGGGAAGGGGTTTTATTAGGGAGGGTTGGGGGTTAGTGATAGGGAGGCAGTTTAATTAAAGAGAGTAAGTGGTAGGGTCGGGTAGTAATAGGGAGGGAGTTTAATTAGGGAGGGTGGGTGGTAGAGTGGGTTAGTAATAGGAAGGGTTAGTAGTAGGGTGGGGTAGTAATAGGGAGGGTTAGTAGTAGGGTGGGGTAGTAATAGGGAGGGAGTTTAATTAGGGAGAGTAAGTGGTAGGGTGGGGTAGTAATAGGGAGGGTTAGTAGTAGGGTGGGGTAGTAATAGGGAGGGAGTTTAATTAGGGAGAGTAAGTGGTAGGATGGGGTAGTAATAGGGAGGGTTAGTAGTAGGGTGGGGTAGTAATAGGGAGGGTTAGTAGTAGGGTGGGGTAGTAATAGGGAGGGTTAGTAGTAGGGAGGGGGTAGTAATAGGGAGGGAGTTAAATTAGGGAGAGTAAGTGGTAGGGTGGGGTAGTAATAGGGAGGGGGTTTAATTAGGGAAGGTTAGAAATAGGGTGGGGTAGTAATAGGGAGGGAGTTTAATTAGGGAGGGTTAGTAATAGGGTGGGGTAGTAATAGGGAGGGTTGGTGGTAGGGAGGGGGTAGTAATAGGGAGGGAGTTTAATTAGGGAGGGTTAGTAGTAGGGTGGGGTAGTAATAGGGAGGGAGTTTAATTAGGGAGGGTTAGTAATAGGGTGGGGTAGTAATAGGGAGGGGGTTTAATTAGGGAGAGTTGGTGGTAGGGAGGGGGTAGTAATAGGGAGAGATAGAAAGGGGATGTTTAAATTTAAGTTGTTGAAATTTTGAATGCATTAGTCTCCCTGGACATATCTCACCTGTGTTATCTGACCGTACACATATGTAACATGTACTGATGAGCTAGGGATGACTTACCTGGACATATCTCACCTGTGTTATCTGACCGTACACATATGTAACATGTACTGATGAGCTAGGGATGACTTACCTGGACATATCTCACCTGTGTTATCTGACTGTACACCTAAGTAACATGTACTGATGAGCTAGGGATGACTTACCTGGACATATCTCACCTGTGTTATCTGACCGTACACATATGTAACATGTACTGATGAGCTAGGGATGACTTACCTGGATATATCTCACCTGTGTTATCTGACCGTACACCTAAGTAACATGTACTGATGAGCTAGGGATGACTTACCTGGACATATCTCACCTGTGTTATCTGACTGTACACCTAAGTAACAAAAGAAACGGGTACTGATGAGCTATAGTGACTTACCTGGATATATCTCACCTGTGTTATCTGACTGTTCACACAGGTAACATGTACTGATGAGCTATGGTGACTTACCTGGACATATCTCACCTGTGTTATCTGATTGTACACACAGGTAACATGTACTGATGAGCTTTGGGTGACTTACCTGGACATATCTCACCTGTGTTATCTGACTGTACACACAGGTATCATGTACTGATGAGCTATGGGTGATTTACCTGGACATATCTCACCTGTGTTATCTGACCGTACACACAGGTAACATGTACTGATGAGTTATGGGTGACTTACCTGGACATATCTCACCTGTGTTATCTGACTGTACACACAGGTATCATGTACTGATGAGCTATGGGTGACTTACCTGGATATATCTCACCTGTGTTATCTGACCGTACACACATGTAACATGTACTGATGAACTATGGTGACTTACCTGGACATATCTCACCTGTGTTATCTGACCGTACACATATGTAACATGTACTGATGAACTATGGTGACTTACCTGGACATATCTCACCTGTGTTATCTGATTGTACACACAGGTATCATATAATGATGAGCTAGGGATGACTTACCTGGACATATCTCACCTGTGTTATCTGACTGTACACACAGGTAACATGTAATGATGAGCTATGGTGACTTACCTGGACATATCTCACCTGTGTTATCTGACCGTACACCTAAGTTACATGTAATGATGAGATAGGGTGACTTACCTGGACATATCTCATCTGTGTTATCTGACTGTACACACAGGTAACATGTACTGATGAGCTGTGGGTGACCTGGATATATCTCACCTGTGTTATCTGACCGTACACCTAAGTTACATGTAATGATGAGATAGGGTGACTTACCTGGACATATCTCACCTGTGTTATCTGACTGTAAACACATGTAACATGTACTGATGAGATATGGTAACTTACCTGGACATATCTCACCTGTGTTATCTGACCATACACATATGTAACATGTACTGATGAACTATGGTGACTTACCTGGACATATGTCACCTGTGTAATCGGACCGTACACATATGTAACATGTACTGATGAGCTAGGGATGACTTACCTGGACATATCTCACCTGTGTTATCTGACCGTACACATATGTAACATGTACTGATGAGCTATGGTGACTTACCTGTACATATCTCACCTGTGTTATCTGACTGTACACATATGTAACATGTACTGATGAGCTATAGTGACTTACCTGGATATATCTCACCTGTGTTATATGACCGTGCACCTAAGTAACAAAAGAAACATGTACTGATGAGCTATAGTGACTTACCTGGATATATCTCACCTGTGTTATCTGACTGTACACACAGGTAACATGTACTGATGAGCTATTGGTGACTTACCTGGATATATCTTACCTGTGTTATCTGACTGTACATACAGGTAACATGTACTGATGAGTTATGGGTGACTTACATGGATATATCTCACCTGTGTTATCTGACTGTACACACAGGTAACATGTACTGATGAGATATGGGTTACTTACATGGATATATCTCACCTGTGTTATCTGACTGTACATACAGGTAACATGTACTGATGAGATATGGTGACTTACCTGGACATATCTCACCTGTGTTATCTGACTGTACACACAGGTAACATGTACTGATGAGTTATGGGTGACTTACCTAGATATATCTCACCTTTGTTAAATGACATTCCTCTGAAACATCAGTCGGCGGTGAAAGTTACACCTGCAGCAATGGGTTTAACCTTTGATCGTGTAATTTTCAGCTAGCATAAATAACTAGTTTTACAGAACTAAAGAATGTGATGATGTCAGTGATTGCTGTGGGGGAGGATGATTACTCTACCTGTACATACCAGGTGTGTGTGTGTTACCTGTACATACCAGGTATGTGTGTTGTGTTACCTGTACAAACAAGGTGTGTGTGTTGTACTTACCTGTACATACCAGGTGTGTGTGTTGTACTTACCTGTACATACCAGGTGTGTGATGTGTTACCTGTACATACCAGGTGTGTGTGTTGTGTTACCTGTACAAACCAGGTGTGTGTGTTGTGTTACCTGTACATACCAGGTGTGTGTGTTGTACTTAACTGTACATACCAGGTATGTGTGTTGTACTTACCTGTACATACCAGGTGTGTGTGTTGTGTTACCTGTACATACCAAGTGTGTGTGTTGTACTTACCTGTACATACCAGGTGTGTGATGTGTTACCTGTACATACCAGGTGTGTGTGTTGTGTTACCTGTACATACCAGGTGTGTGTGTTGTGTTACCTGTACATACCAGGTGTGTGTGTTGTACTTACCTGCACATACCAGGTGTGTGTGTTGTGTTATATATATAATTACCTGTACATTTCATGTGTGTGTGTTGTGTTATATATATAATTACCTGTACAATCCAGGTGTGTGTGTTGTGTTACCTGTAAACACCAGGTGTGTGTGTTGTGTTACCTGTACATACCAGGTGTGTGTGTTGTGCTACCTGTACATACCAAGTGTGTGTGTTGTGTTACCTGTACATACCAGGTGTGTGTGTTGTACTTACCTGTACATACCAGGTGTGAGTGTTGTACTTACCTGTACATACCAGGTGTGTGTGTTGTACTTACCTGTACATACCAGGTGTGTATGTTGTGTTATATATATAATTACCTGTATAATCCAGGTGTGTGTGTTGTGTTACCTGTACAATCCAGGTGTGTGTGTTGTACTTACCTGTACATATCAGGTGTGTGTGTTGTACTTACCTGTACATACCAGGTGTGTGTGTTGTACTTACCTTACATACCAGGTATGTGTGTTGTACTTACCTGTACATACCAGGTGTGTGTGTTGTACTTACCTGTACATACCAGGTGTGAGTGTTGTACTTACCTGTACATACCAGGTGTGAGTGTTGTACTTACCTGTACATACCAGGTGTGTGTTGTACTTACCTGTACATACCAGGTGTGAGTGTTGTACTTACCTGTACATACCAGGTGTGAGTGTTGTACTTACCTGTACATACCAGGTGTGTGTGTTGTACTTACCTGTACATACCAGGTATGTATGTTGTGTTATATGTATAATTACCTGTATAATCCAGGTGTGTGTGTTGTGTTACCTGTACAATCCAGGTGTGTGTGTTGTACTTACCTGTACATACCAGGTGTGTATGTTGTGTTATATATATAATTACCTGTATAATCTAGGTGTGTGTGTTGTGTTACCTGTACAATCCAGGTGTGTGTGTTGTACTTACCTGTACATATCAGGTGTGTGTGTTGTACTTACCTGTACATACCAGGTGTGTGTGTTGTACTCACCTTACATACCAGGTGTGTGTGTTGTACTTACCTGTACATACCAGGTGTGTGTGTTGTACTTACCTGTACATACCAGGTGTGAGTGTTGTACTTACCTGTACATACCAGGTGTGTGATGTGTTACCTGTAAATACCAGGTGTGTGTGATGTACTTACCTGTACATACCAGGTGTGTGTGTTGTACTTACCTGTACATACCAGGTGTGAGTGTTGTACTTACCTGTACATACCAGGTGTGTGTGTTGTACTTACCTGTACATACCATGTGTGAGTGTTGTACTTACCTGTACATACCAGGTGTGTGTGATGTACTTACCTGTACATACCAGGTGTGTGTGTTGTACTTACCTGTACATACCAGGTGTGAGTGTTGTACTTACCTGTACATACCAGGTGTGAGTGTTGTACTTACCTGTACATACCAGGTGTGAGTGTTGTACTTACCTGTACATACCAGGTGTGAGTGTTGTACTTACCTGTACATACCAGGTGTGTGTTGTGTTACCTGTACATACCAGGTGTGTGTGTTGTGTTACCTGTACATACCAGGTGTGTGTGTTGTGTTACCTGTACATACCAGGTGTGAGTGTTGTACTTACCTGTACATACCAGGTGTGTGTGATGTACTTACCTGTACATACCAGGTGTGAGTGTTGTACTTACCTGTACATACCAGGTGTGTGTTGTGTTACCTGTACATACCAGGTGTGTGTTGTGTTACCTGTACATACCAGGTGTGTGTGTTGTACTTACCTGTACATACCAGGTGTGAGTGTTGTACTTACCTGTACATACCAGGTGTGTGATGTGTTACCTGTAAATACCAGGTGAGTGTGATGTACTTACCTGTACATACCAGGTATGTGTGTTGTACTTACCTGTACATACCAGGTGTGAGTGTTGTACTTACCTGTACATACCAGGTGTGTGTGTTGTACTTACTTGTACATACCAGGTGTGAGTGTTGTACTTACCTGTACATACCAGGTGTGTGTGATGTACTTACCTGTACATACCAGGTGTGTGTGTTGTACTTACCTGTACATACCAGGTGTGAGTGTTGTACTTACCTGTACATACCAGGTGTGAGTGTTGTACTTACCTGTACATACCAGGTGTGTGTTGTGTTACCTGTACATACCAGGTGTGTGTGTTGTGTTACCTGTACATACCAGGTGTGTGTGTTGTGTTACCTGTACAATCCAGGTGTGTGTGTTGTGTTACCTGTACATACCAGGTGTGTGTGTTGTGTTATATATATAATTACCTGTACATTTCATGTGTGTGTGTTGTGTTATATATATAATTACCTGTACAATCCAGGCGTGTGTGTTGTGTTACCTGTACAATCCAGGTGTGTGTGTTGTGTTACCTGTACATACCAGGTGTGTGTGTTGTGCTACCTGTACATACCAAGTGTGTGTGTTGTGTTACCTGTACATACCAGGTGTGTGTGTTGTACTTACCTGTACATACAAGGTGTGTGTGTTGTACTTACCTGTACATACCAGGTGTGTGTGTTGTACTTACCTGTACATACCAGGTGTGTGTGTTGTACTTACCTGTACATACCAGGTGTGTGTGTTGTACTTACCTGTACATACCAGGTGTGTGTTGTGTTACCTGTACATACCAGGTGTGTGTGTTGTACTTACCTGTACATACCAGGTGTGTGTGTTGTACTTACCTGTACATACCAGGTGTGTGTGTTGTACTTACCTGTACATACCAGGTGTGTGTGTTGTACTTACCTGTACATACCAGGTGTGTGTGTTGTACTTACCTGTACATACCAGGTGTGTGTTGTGTTACCTGTACATACCAGATGTATTTTGTGTCTGTATAATGTTGATACACATGTATACAAACACAGAATAATGATAGAGACTGTGGAAGTTGATTGTAATTTCACCCTGAAACACAATGTTAAAAGTAAATCTAAAAATCGAGATTGTTTTCTTCTCTGTCTGTGAAAAGATTATAGGTTTAGACAGCATATATTTTCAATATAAAAATTTTGTAAAGGAATTTTCAGTTTATTTTCCTTAAAAAAGTTTCCCGAGAGTTTGACAGGTAAACAGTGTTAATGATTTCATAGCTTTGGGAAGCCCTTTATAGGAAACATTAACATATAGAGATGATGGATGTTTATGTGATTCTTAAACAGTTTCCATTTCCCATTACTGGTAGATTCCATAATATAGAAATATATTATATATGTGTAACAGCTTCTGCTTTATATTTCCTATATGCTTATGATGGAATATCAGATACAGAATTTATCCTGTTAGATGTTTTCACAGGTAAGAATTGACTTAAAATTATGTTGGAATGTTAAGGTAAATACGTTAAAAACTGAAATGTCTACTTTTTTCCTCGTTCTGATCAGTGCTCTAGCTTGTTTCTCTCTAGGGTATGAAGGGTCTGTTAAATCTTCAACAAGGCCGAAAGATGAGTAACAGTTGAGGGAAGTGTTTAAAATGGAGGAAGAAACACTTTTATGTCACTTTATACAGTATCATATATAACCCATTATGATCGTTAATAGACAAAGGAGCCTTTTTACCTGTACAGGTAGATGTAGGACAGGTAGCTGTCAGATTAAGGCTAGGGGGATGATGTTACAGGTAATGTAGATGTCACAGGTGTTGTAAAGAGGTGCTGGCATGTAAGTTAATTAAGCTTACATGTACAGGTGAGCATGGTCCACCATATATTGGGGATACCTTGTGACGCTGTAGAAGCTACAGCAAGGATTCTCTGTTTGCTAGTTATAGCTAGTGCCCAAAACACACATACATGCATGGCCACGGTGTCAGGGGGGCTCTTGATCCTCCCCCCCAAATGTCTCCCAGTTCCTGGCTACAGGGCTACAGAATTACCAAGGCACATAGTCACAGAGGTAAGTTGTAGAGCCATGGCAGGTGAAAGTCACAGATGAATGACAATTATTGTAAGTATGTAAGTATTATAATCTAAGGAATGCATGGTGTGTAGGCGTCTTTGACAATGCATTTATGTCAGTATTTATACATCTAAATAATAATAATAATAATAATTCAACGTTCTTATATACTGCTTTATCACAACCAGGCCATCTCAAAGTGGTTCACAAATTATTATCCATGGTTTTAGTGCCTTAGCAACCAGCCAATATCATTCTCACATCCCTTGGGAGCCTACAACTGCATGGTGCTGCCATTTCGGTGCTCACAGCTAGCATTCTACAACTTCTAGCACTACCCAACCACAGTCATTTACAGCTGAGTAGACTGGAACAAGTATATATAGAGTAAAGCCTTGCTCAAGGATACAACACAATTGCCGTGACCGCGGGACTCGAACTTGTAGCCCTCGCTCACGAGCCCGGCGTCCTACCACTATATACCAACGTGCCTTCAAAAGATATCATTATTTTCTTCTTTTTTTGCTCATCTTGCACCAAGTGCAGCTGAACTTAAATCATGGTGTGATGTGGAGTCTGAGATCATCCATCTGTATTTTGTTTATAAACCTGGTGAAAACTAAATCCTATATACATCAGCTATTTCTATGCAATGGTCAAGATTCTCATCATTCTATGTTTCCTCGCTGGGCATGTAGATTATAGATTAGCCAAGAGAGGCAGAGCTTGGATTATTTATTTATATTTACTGTTCTAAATAAATTTCAAATATCACTAAAAGGAAAAACATTGTTCTCATATTTTTTAGAATTTAACTGTTAGCTTTTTTGCTGATATTTTTGTCAAAAATATGAACTGAAAAAAAATTTGGATTCTACAAAATTTAATTGTTTATAAATTTTCAGAAATGATCTTACAAAAAATAATACCGGTAATAATAAAAACATTTAGGCCTATAGTTTTTGTTCTATTCATGCGTTTATCATTTTGGACATGCAAATAAGAACACAACTTCTATTAAAACCTATATTGATTAACATGACATATTAAATCATTGAACTCGTTGTGTTATTAATACCCTATAAATTTCTATACAATCTTCAATGTATTACTGACACTGAACTCCATTCTATGTCATGTTGAATAAAAAGAAAGATTGTGTCCTCTAATCATACATATCTTTAAAATGCTACTGCTTTTAAATGGGTTTTTTTCGTAGTTATAATAATAACATATTAAAAGGAAGTAGAAGTCATATCAGGAAAATTGATAAAAGAAAATCTATTTCGATTTCGATTCCGGATCTTTTGACCGCTTCGGGTCCGGTATTATATTCGTAGTGGTATTTCCGTACACAGTGTAAGAGATTATACCTGAAACGTCATGTGCCTGATTTCACAGCTCATTATGTAGTTTCAAAGTCTCCAGGTAGGTCTTGTTGAAGTCAGAGTAAACAAATAATTGGTATTATTTACGTTAACAAATATAACCATAGCTGTTTTTGGATTATAAGATAGACGACCGAGTTTAAATGCAGTGGGCTACCAGATTCCAGTTTCCGGAACTAAATTCAGTGTCAAACGGCCTCTGGGTCAAATAGCGTCTCATTCTTCAGCGCACGACAATACGGACACACAGTGTTAACATTTTATTTTTTAATAATTGATCGTTATACTTTTGTTGGCAAAAGTAATTATTGACCATTTGCTCATGTTTTTCTCATTTTGATCATACGGAACAGATAATATAAAAGCCAAACGAACATGTCTGGGCACTGGCCTGTAGCATGCGTACCGGTATGTCTATATGTCGCTACTGATTTGAGGTGAGGGTGTAGGTTTGCACATTTATGGTGTGGGTGGGTGGGTTGTGTTCACGTATATCATTACTGAGCCATATTTAGTCCCTTATGTCATGTATTGCTTCTATTATTACTTTGTCATGCTTTTATATTATCATAATGTAAATGTTTTGGAACAATTCAAGATGTTTATTTTCAAAATATAGTGTTTAAATCAACACTTAAAATTTCAATTCAGAAATATTTGTAGGCTATATATATCAGCTCAAATGTTGCTGTTGTGTAATCATACTGTATTTTGGAAAACCTTCATGTAACCTTTTAATTATATACACACACCATGTACCTGGAATAAACACAAACCTCACGTATATAAAAAAAAATAAACACCCACACATACCAAAAATAAACATCAACCTCACTGATGTACCAGCATATACGTATAAGGATTCTTTGTACGTTCTTAAACATGGAAAAATAGTACGGCTCTGGCCGTCAATGTTGTTTTAGGGGTATTATAATAAAACATTGTCCTTTTTTCACCTTTGAAATATCAATTTTGTAAAAACTTTTTGGTAGAAATATACAGTTAAACATTGAGTCCCAGACTGGAAAGTAAAGGGCCACAGGTTAGAGCCACAGCGGCGGCATTATCTTTATCAATATTACAATTTATTGAAATTTGAATAAAAAGGTAATTTGTTTCAGAGCTATGCTGTGTCACTTTATTTACACATAGCTCATTAATCACACAATGCTAACACAAGTAGAGCTTTAAAAGATAAATGCTTTGTGACTGTGTTAGTGAGAAATGTTTTAATCTACAACAGAAATTAATTATATCACATGTAGTAAAGAAATTTTTCATACATATTTTAAGTTGAAAAATCCTATAAGACATAGATATTATTAGAATTAGTACTTCAAAAATCTTTGAAAAATATGATAAATATACAGTGGACCTACGATAATCTGGACACTTTCGTTCCCAGAATTTTGTTTACCAGGTCGAATGACAATATATGAACACTGCAAGAGGTTTGAATGACATAATTACATAAATTGTCATTGTCAGATTAATTTGGGTCTTTCTGTAAACATAAATATCTGCATATGTTTTCTAATATGATAATTGTTTTCTTTTACGTTTTTTTTTCTGCAGAATTGGAAATAAACGTGTTTTAATGAAGAAAATTTAAAGTGAAAGTTGTTAGATATTTACGGAATTGACTTCCTTATAGACGATGTAGACTGTATGTTTTAAGCCATGTTTCTGACTAGCACTGTGCAGTGTAAACATGTATATATATGTATTCTGTGTATCACTCTACGTTGATTAGTTTGAAATACCTAGTTGTTGTTTAGAATATTCCATGACCAGATCATTACTCAGAGCTGTGTAGTTTTGTTACCAATTTGCTAAATAAAGTTATACTATTTTTCAGACCTTGATGTGATCCGGGAGCTGAATATGGACGGCCACAGTATGGACCTATGTCCTGTATGTCACATGCCGTTTGATAAAGGCAGGAAACGACGGCTGGTGGAAGCTTGCGGACATGAGCTCTGTTTTGCCTGTCTTGTCACCTATGAACGATGTCCCATGTGTGATAGCAGTATGTACTTGTTAAGTCACTTCTACCATTGACAACTTCCCAGTATTACATCTGTCAGATATTCATTTTCAGCTCACCTAGTATGGAGTAACTGTGAGCTTGTGGAATAGTGTACATGTATCGCCCATTGCTCGTCTGTTAGCTATCAGATTGTCGTCCACTGTCCATCTGTTAGCTATCAGATTGTAACCCACTGTCCAATCTGATTAAAATACAGATCCTCACTATTACTATCGTGTGTGGGATCTGACAGCGACCAGTAGAAGGTCATGTGCAGATGACCTTTGTATTTACCAATCACATCGCTGATTACCAGATTCTGAAAGTGAAAAGCTAATTTCGATTGGTTTCTACACTTGTCGTTAAACCAAAGTAATGTAGCGAGAAACCCAAACGACCATATACAAAAATGGCAGCCCCCAGTTCAGCGGGCTCTACGCCAAGGCGTGTGTTCTTTTTAGACATCTGTTTGATTTGTAGTTTTTCTGAAAAGAAATAACAAGTGAAGGTAAAGAAATTATCACAAAATATAAAAATCAAATTGTTATATAAAGCCTGAATGATTTTCTCTTCTTCGCTTCGATCTGCCGCCATTTTTGTTCAGGTACCAAACACCGTTTACAAGGTGCATTTTGATTGGCTGTTCATTTCCTAAATATGGAAATAATAAAGGTCATCTGCACATGACCTTCTACTGGTCACTGTCAGTTCCTACACACAACAGTAATAGTGAGGATCTGTATTTTAAACAGATTGCCCACTGTCCGTTTGTTAGCTATCAGATTGTGAGCTATATATTCTGGTCACTTATATCGGTGGTACATAGTGTATATTCTGTCTATCTTTATTAAAAACGTCCATGTTATCACTTCTCTGAAGAACAAATAGATTGATCTTTCTGTAATTATGCCCCCGCCATGAAATGGGGGGGGGGAGGTCATAACTGTAGTGTTACCCATGTCTGTCATGTCGCGTCCCATGGTAATGTAACCAGCTTATTTAAATAACTACTGATCTGATTGTCATCAAACTTTACTGTAAAGTTTACATACATAATAAGCATGAAGAACTAATTTCATACAGGGAAGGGGGCATATATGTCTCACAGACATTTCTAGTTACATAAAAGATTTCCACATGTCCAAAATCATTCATTATTTTGTTCAGACAACTCATTGGAAACCCATGGACCTGTTTCAATGAACTGATTTTAGGAGAAAATTGTTGATGTGTACTATCTACTTAAAGGAAACGGACATTATATTTACTATTCTGGTTAAATATTTGTCATAAAATTCCAGCTGCTGGGGTGACCATCATTAGTTTCCACACTGTATCTGTAATCTTGTATTCAAGGAAACATAAATCAAATACACATTAAAGAAACTATCCACTGTGCCCGTGTACTGACAAAATTAATATATCTCTAGAATGTTTTCAGGTTACTGAGGTATATATGTTCTTTCATCATCAGATGTGTTTTGCACATTGAAAGCTGTTTTTTTTTCTCGATTTGTTGACTTTGATGTTAAATAATGATTTTCACTGACCTACTTTGAGGTCTTTGGACATCTTGTTTAACTCACCTGGAATATCTCGCGTTTAGTCCCCATTTTTGAGAAGTTATAAATATAGAATTAAAAATTCACAGATACACTTTTATTTAAGTAAAACATGTACAAGTGTATATCGTAATGACGGTTTAGGCAAGAGAACATTACTTCTAAACAAAAGGTTCACAGAAAACACATTGACAATTTTAAGTCTTTTATCTATCAAAAAACAGTTGTACACAAGTCAGCCTTCACTGGTACAGGGGTAAATGCATTCATATTTGAATAGTTCTAATTCATTTTCAGAATACATGTAGTACAAATGGTGGTAGTTTGTCCCAATCTTCTGCAAACAATGAAATATCTCTCATGTCATTTTCATTACATGTAGTCATGGAACACTGACATTTGTCTCTATCAAACATACAGCCGTATTGGAGGAGAAAATGTCACAGGATGTGTGTACATATTTATCACATAAATGACTGACTTGGGGCCCATTAAGGGGGGACTGATGTAAACAAATGATTCTACAGTGGAAATTGGTTCTTTTTAATATGAATAATTTTTCAAAGGGAGACACCATCAATGCTTGTTCCTACCTTAATCAGTGGACATATTTGACAGAAAGAGTAATATAGTACAGACCTATGCCAGCTTAATATAATTATAACCTGCACCGAGTTGACTGGGCAGCACTGTTTAGGACTAACTTATAACAATGACCCAGGGTAATCGCTTGTAATGCCAAAGTGTAATGTGGGTGGAACACTGTTGTTATGGGGATGTAAGTGTAATGTGGGTGGATTACTGTTGTAATGGGGATGTAAGTGTAATATGGGTGTATTACTGTTGTTATGGAGATGTTAGTGTAATGTGGGTGTATTACTGTTTTTATGGAGATGTAAATGTAATGTGGGTGTTTTACTGTTGTTATGGATATGTAAGTGTAATGTGGGTGTTTTACTGTTGTTATGGAGATGTTAGTGTAATGTCGGTAGAATACTGTTGTTATGGAGATGTTAGTGTAATGTGGGTGTTTTACTGTTGTTATGGAGATGTTAGTGTAATGTGGGTGTAGTACTGTTGTTATGGAGATGTTAGTGTAATGTGGGTAGAATACTGTTGTTATGGGGATGTTAGTGTAATGTGGGTGTAGTACTGTTGTTATGGGGATGTTAGTGTAATGTGGGTAGAATACTGTTGTTATGGAGATGTTAGTGTAATGTGGGTAGAATACTGTTGTTATGGAGATGTTAGTGTAATGTGAGTGTAGTACTGTTGTTATGGGGATGTTAGTGTAATGTGGGTAGAATACTGTTGTTATGGGGATGTTAGTGTAATGTGGGTGGATGACTGTTGTTATGGAGATGTTAGTGTAATGTGGGTGTTTTACTGTTGTTTATGGAGATGTTAGTGTAATGTGGGTGGATGACTGTTGTTATGTGGATGTTAGCTTATTACAGACGTTTGCTGGCAAATATTTCTTTTTACTTTTCAGAATCTCGTCTTCAGCAACAGCCAGTGGTACCACCTAAACCCCGATATTTCCGACCTCTGACCTCACCAACAACATCTCCTGCACGACCATCACCACCCCCACCACCGCCACGAAACAACTACATGGCAGAACCAAGTTATCGTACCAGCAGCCCTGTAGTTGGCTCACAAAGCCAGAGACAACCTACTACTGCCACCACAACCAAAGATAGTCTCGATGAGTTGTCCCGGTTAGACAACGAGGGACCATCATTGGAGCCGGGCAATAGTCTCAGTCCAGGTACTTGTCACTAGTAGCTTATAGTTAACATCATTGGAGCCGGGCAATAGCCTCAGTCCAGGTACTTGTCTCTAGTAGCTTATAGTTAACATCATTGGAGCCGGTCAAGTCTACTCAGCTGTAAATGAGAATGTCTAGCTGTAAATGAGTACGTGGTTTGGCAGTACTAGAAATTGTAGAATGCTAGCTGTGAGTGCCGAGATGGCAGCACCGGTTGTATGCTCCCCAGGGAGTTGAGAACGATATTGGCTGGTTGCTAAGGCCCTATAACCACCTTCAAGTTTTGATAAAGCGGTATATAAAAACCTTGAATATTATTATTATATTGCGTAAATATATCCAGGTTAATGATTCAGACCCTGTGGGCCTCTTGTTTTGATTTATATATTAACTGAACTCTTGAACTGGTTTCAGTAGGCCAGGCAAGCCCTCCACCTCCACCACCAGATGTCGCCCAGAATGACCTGATCACACGCCTGGGACTGTTGCTAGGCGATCGTTCAGACACAATGTCCCCGAACTCCCAGATGGTAAACCAGAGTGAGGAGACTTTCACTAGTGTATCGTCCCTAGGTAGTGGCGAGGCTACTCCTGAGCATGGAATCTCCGACACCAGCCCCATGTCAACTCTCACAGGTAAGACCCTTGTTACAACATTTCAAAACATTTTCTCCTGGTTGGTAATGTCAATAGAAGTTGGGCTTCGGTGGCTGAGTGGTTAAGGTGTCCTGGCATTCTGCCACTAGCCCTCCACCACTGGGTTGCGAGTAAGAAACCCCCAGTTTTTCTCTGGTACTCCTTATACAATGTACAAAACCTTCATATATTGTATTACCTGGTAGATCATTATTTGCTTTATGTGACTTTCATGCATGTATACAATGTATTTTAATGTAGATCCTTGCATGTATTGTAAATCACTTATTTCGCGTGGGGTTTATTTTCACTTTTATATGTGAGGAGAGTCTATCACGAATTCAAATCCGTCGTGAGAATTTGTAAGAAAATAACAACTCTAGATGACATTCATGTTTGTTCCGTTGTTATCACATTTCCATTGATTTTATATATACCATATCATAAAATGAAAAAACAAATCTGTCTAACCCATATATTTTCCTTAAGCTCGGACATCTTCATAACTCTGTACAGTCATGTGTAAGTCTATAGGTCAGAGGTTGGGGATCGTACATTCATGTGTAAGTCTATAGGTCAGAGGTTGGGGATTGTACATTCATGTGTAAGTCTATAGGTCAGAGGTTGGGGATTGTAAATTCATGTGTAAGTCTATAGGTCAGAGGTTGGGGATCGTACATTCATGTGTAAGTCTATAGGTCAGAGGTTGGGGATCGTACATTCATGTGTAAGTCTATAGGTCAGAGGTTGGGGATCGTACATTCATGTGTAAGTCTATAGGTCAGAGGTTGGGGATCGTACATTCATGTGTAAGTCTATAGGTCAGGGGTTGGGGATCGTACATTCATGTGTAAGTCTATAGGTCAGAGGTTGGGGATCGTACATTTATGTGTAAGTCTATAGGTCAAAGGTTGGGGATCGTACATTTATGTGTAAGTCTATAGGTCAGAGGTTGGGGATCAAGCATTTGTGCCATAATAACAAGGTAGATCACAATAACAAGTGTTTATTACATGCAAAGTATTTAATTTATTGTATAACACAATAGGCAGTAGGAAAACCGTCAAATATGCTACCGCTGTGACGACTAACGTGAACTAATTACAAGTGATTAGTATAAACACATAACGAAGTGTAAAGTTTATCACTGTACAAACATGTCGGCCCAATTGAAGTCCTGATATCTTTCAGACATTGTGTATCAATGCTGAGTTGTTTTTAAAGTCGGTCATGTGCGTCCTCATTCGCAATTTTTTTTGTTATTTTGGTTGTATTAATCTCATGAACATAATGCCGTCAAATACAAAGATATCGGTTACCAATATATAGAAGTTTTACAGAGTTCATGTCTTCAAAAACTGATCTTTCTTGAATTTAAAGTCATTTCTAGATCACCATTCACGAACTTATTTATTCTTGAAGAAGTCTGAAGAGGTAAATTCACGGAATAAAGTACTCGCGAAATATAAGTGATTTACTGTATATGTTGAGTGATTTACAGTATATGTTGAGTGATAGGTGATTTATGGTTTATGTTGAGTGGTTTATGGTATATGTTGAGTGAGCTTTGTGGTTTATGTTGAGTGAGCTTTGTGGTTTATGTTGAGTGAGCTTTGTGGTGTATGTTGAGTGAGCTTTGTGGTTTATGTTGAGTGACTTTGTGGTGTATGTTGAGTGAGCTTTGTGGTTTATGTTGAGTGAGCTTCGTGGTGTATGTTGAGTGAGCTTTGTGGTTTATGTTGAGTGAGCTTTGTGGTGTATGTTGAGTGAGCTTTGTGGTTTATGTTGAGTGAGCTTTGTGGTGTATGTTGAGTGAGCTTTGTGGTGTATGTTGAGTGAGCTTTGTGGTTTATGTTGAGTGAGCTTTGTGGTTTATGTTGAGTGAGCTTCGTGGTTTACGTTATTTGAGATGTTGGTGTTGATGGTTACAGCCTCGTCCAGCAGTGAGCGGGGACTATCAGGTATACACATGGGGTGTGGCTCACTGTATCCTAGTCGTGACCACAGTTCTGAGAGTATGACCTCACTGATGAGCACAAGCACCAGTCCTCACAGCACAGCACAGCGCCCCCACTCCATCACAAGTGAGTTATCTCCCCTGCTTGTTCCTGCAAAAAATTGATCTTGAAATAAAATAATGCTGCTAATCTATAAAGTAGACTTTTAAAAGAATGATAAGCACCTGACTTAACCTGGCTTGTTGCTAAGTAACCCTGATCTTGTATATGTTTGGCAGCATCAACACCTGGCCAGATAGAGGATCTTGGACTGTTCAATAAAGGTCGTTCTTCATTCCGCCGGTCAGCTCGAGCCACCATTGGTCACTCCGACAGTAGAGGTATGACACTATGATACATATTTTACAGAAGTGTATCCATTTTTTGTTAAATGATTTTGTGGTTTCCGCTACAAGGATGCCGAGTACTGTGTAGACTGGTTAACATCACAGCTGGGGATTTTCCAGACAATTCCTCATAAAACCATGAACTGATGCCAGTGAAACTGCACAGGAATGTTTGGTTGTCATGGTTACCAAGTCTCTATAAGCAGATTTTTGTTGGAAAATTCTGTCTGGAAAACTATTCCTAAACTTGTGAACCAATTTCAATGAAACTACACAGAAATGTAAGGGACAATGTGAAGATGTATATGCAGATAAAATTTGTTTGTCATCATTGCCTTATAAAAGTTTTTTATTGCAAAGAATGGGGGAGTGGGGGAACGGGGGGTATTAGTTAGCCATTGGCTTACAGTTCTAGTTTTGTATTATAGTGAGGATCACGCCCATTAAACCACCACAAGTCCATCTCACAGCTCTGGAGATGGAGGTCCCTCGTACCGACAGCAAGGTGGAGTTTGTAGGAAGGGAGTGGCTCTTCAACGAGCTGGAAATGGTGAGTGTAGATCACACATCAATGTAAGATGGTGTAGTGGTTACGTAGTGGTTACGTAGTTGATTGGGAGATCAGTGAAATATATCAGTTCTAATTTAACAGTATACAGATTGGTAAACAGTGATATAGGGCTTTATATTTACATTCCTCAAAATATAGAGGTAAATGTTATAAGTCATTTAACTTAGCTGTTCACCTAAGTGATGTCCAGTTGACACTTGTATAACATACATTATCTACGATTAGTGTATGATAACTTTTATATACCATATGTCATAATATACCATATGTCATATAATATACCATGTCATATAATATACCATGTCATATAATATACCATATAATATACCATATAATATACCATGCGTATATAACCTTGTTACAGATTCTACACAGCGAGATTGGGAAGGAGACACGAGGTGTGGTGATCACTGGAGGTATAGGCGCAGGAAAAACCGCAATTATGGAGCAACTCGTACACTTCAGCTGTTTCCATGACGGCCAGGCCAGTGGCCTTGTGGAAGGTAATCTTGTGATAGGACTTCGTGTGATAGGTCAGGGGTGCAGAAGTAGGTCACACTTCGTGTGATAGGTCAGGGGTGCAGAAGTAAGTCACACTTCGTGTGATAGGTCAGGGGTGCAGAAGTAAGTCACACTTCGTGTGATAGGTCAGGGGTGCAGAAGTAGGTCACACTTTGTGTGATAGGTCAGGGGTGCAGTAGTAGGTCACATGTATCTTGTTAGTGTTAAAGGATTTGTGCAACGAAAAATGAAAATTTTATGTTTGGTAAAAGTAGTATTGTAAAACCATAATAACATGCCCTGACGATCGCGCGGGGTCTGGTTTTCTTGCATTGACACGAAATTCAGGTCATACGCTTTGGACCTCTCAAGCGAAACTAGAGATAATGAGTTCGTTGGTCACGTGATCGCGTGACGTCATCTTAGTACAACGACTCCTCAATCCTACCTTACCGGCTTACATTCTTGTATTAGGTCCGCTGATTACCGACCTAAAATACCGTAATTTTGGCAACATTCAGCATGCCAGATACATATAGTGATGTAGTTGGTAACACTAGAGTTTGCCTTGATATTTTATCCACATAAAAAAAACATGTTTATAGAGCTACAGAATTATTTGTTGCTTTCAGAGACGGACAAGTAGACATACCAGAGAAAGCGACATCAGCACAGAAAACATTGTCACAACGCATATGTTACTTCGACTCGAAAACGGGAAATACAATCTAACTATCTAAAAATGCTACTGTAAATTCTACATGTATTTGGTTTAAATACCATCAAACGGAATCAGAACCCCATAAATATACATTATATATTACATCATGTTTATATTAACATGGTACAATTATGACAGGGAATTCACAACATGTATAATAATATGTATCATGTCTTTTTACGGAATTAAATTACAAGGTTGGGATCACCGTAGAAAAATGTTAATACGAAAGTACTTATTTTCATTTATTTTACGTCAGCTAAGAAATGCAAACAATTTTAAGATGTGATTATTTTATTTGTGGTATGGAACATTCCCATCTTAGATTTGCCTCAGAAAACCCGGCCTTTCGATAGTATTCCCGTATCGATCTCTGCGTGGGATAATTCGGGAATTTGAAGAAGGAAATATCGCTTCTTTATTAAGTTCCATGTCGGTGACAGTTTTTACCTATCCATCGCAACGATTGCACTGGCGACGTTTTTTTTCTAATTCATATTTTTCCTGTGAATACAAAATATATGTATAGTGGGCGCAATAATGTACATCGCAATGTACATTTAATTATTATCTGAGATAATTTGACAGGGTGTCAATCTATTGTATACCTTTCCTTATGTGTTAATTGACCAGATGTATAAGATTATAATTGCATGTACCGATCGCCTTTCTTACATCTACCGGCCGCCGCGCGTCCCTTTGATATCTCCGGTAAGTCATTTCACACCTGTGATGACCTCAGGGGTTATTTGCATTAGGTAACTAGCAAAGATGAAGCTGAAGAATTTATGTAATATCTAATATTAAGAAAATGTTTATTATTGTAACTCGGATATAGACACCCTGGACGTTCTCCGATCGGCCCCCCCCCCCTACCACCACCACAACAAAAATAAATAAATAAAGAATTTCCTTAAAAGTTATTATTCAGTTATTTGCTTTATACGTCTCTGCTTTCTATGACCAACATATAAACATACAACCACGGACCTAGATAGCAAATTCTAATCCAATTCCGTGATATATTTGAACACTAAAAAAAAAAAAATAGAATAATGTTGGATTTACATTTCATCCTATTTTCGGAATCTTCTACGTGGAATTTTCAATACACAGAGTACAAGTACAAATAAGGCCCCGATTACATACTATTTTACACGTACCGTTAAATACGAAAATCATTTGGAAATAAACATTTTGTGTGTTTCGTTTTTTATGACTCTGGTACTGGATTCGTCGTCCTGACTGATGTCAGTATATATAGCAGTATAAAGGTAAAATGTTACCATCTACCTGTCTTATCCAGGTGAATTCACTGACCAATCAACTAATTAGTGTCACACTTGTGTTCGATCACTAATCCCCTGTGAATGGCACACCCGTGATTTGTAATGTTTCGACAGGGTGTCGATCTCTTGACTACTATATTCTTCGGGATGACGAACGAAATTAGCATTCAAATGTCCCACAAAACACCATTTTGGCCAATACAAGTTAAAAGTTTGCATGGACTTTCGTTTTAAAAAGTATATTGTACTTAATGTATGTATCAGTATGTAACTGTCACAACAATATTTGCTGTTATACACGTTATACATATACAAGGTGTATGTAAGCAAACAGTGTAATATGGCGATAGCTTGATTTTCCCGGACTAAGATGACGTCACAGGGGGAGTGGCCTCGTTCTGGGTCACAAAATATGCATAATTTAGAGGTCGATGAAAATGACCTAATAATCGTGTCACCACAAAGTAACCAGACCACGCTTGCAAGATTGGGTGTTCGAATATGGTTTTAAAACATGACTTTTACCAAATATAAAATTTTCATTTTTCGTTGCACAAATCCTTTAAGGTTATTTTGGATTATTTAGGGTGGGGGGGGGGGGGGGGGGAGTGTTTTCAGTTACAAAATAATTTTTACAAAGATTTCCATTTGAAATGAACTACATTACTAAAACTACAAGCAAATATTTCTTTTTCAAATATCAAATGTAGGTTTCCTGGTTTTAAGTTATTGAAACTTATTCACTTGCATTAGGCACACAGTACAAAACAGCTTGGCTGACAGCGTGAAAATTTACATACTGCATACAGTTTAAAGGTTGGCTAAGCAAAAAATTTCACACACGAAAATATCAACTTTTACTGTAATTGAAAAATTTAAAACCATAGCAAAAAAAGGCTGGATATCAGTTTCAGTATAATTCATTCATCAAGGCAGAACTCTGCTGCTTATAATTCATAGAGGAATGAATATCACGTACAGGTGTATCTTAGATATTGCAATTTTCTTTAAACTTGGTAACTAGGATAAAAGCCTAAAGGACTCGACCAAGTTTGATCGCCACTTTTGGCTCATTTTATTTGGAGGAGTTATGGCCCTTGATCAACGAAAAATGTTTTGCCATTTCTGTGCAATAACAGCAACAAACATTATCTGATTTTCTTGAACCTTGGTAACCAGGTTAAATGCCCAAAATTCAATCCCCCTTTGCGATAGGGGGGAAGCGGGGACATTTATTCTACAAATAAGCTTGTTTAACAATGCATCAAATGATTCATGAATCCATTGAAGTATTAATTTCTTACGTTACCTGTTTCCAAGAACTGATCAAAATTTTTGATAACTTTGCCTCCAGGTATGGGTCATCGTATGAGTCGAGACAAGGCATTCCACAACGGTGTGAACTACAGCCCCACCTCCACACTCAACCATGTGTCACAGCAGTACCGCCCCAGCTCCGACCTCACTCTCAACTACAACTGTCTGCGTAATTTGGCCTCCGAGGTCGTAGGCTTCCATTTCTGTCAGGCTGATAACAATGCCACCTGTCTGGTGCCAGAGTTTATCCACAGCTTAGCAGCACGCCTGTCCCACGCCCCACAGCTCTCCGCGTACCGGGAAATGTTACTTCAAGACCCGCAGTTACAGCATGTGCTAAGTCTAAAAGAGTGTGTACAAAATCCATCTACAGCCTTCATCAAGGGCATCATAGAACCACTCACCTCTCTGAAAGATGCAGGACGCCTAGCGTCCGAGTGTTGTCTTATTCTCATAGACTCTTTAAACGAGGCCGAGTTCCACAAACCAGATTACGGAGACACCATTGCATCATTCCTTGTGCGTCACGCGGAAGAGTTTCCCTTGTGGCTAAAGCTGGTGATTACAGTTCAAAGTGTTCTCCAGGACATCACGCGGTCACTTCCATATTACCATGTGAGTATTGACCGCGGTCAGTATGAGGAGGTAATTGCCCGGGACATACAAGATTACATCAACTACAGGATAGAGACGTGTGCTAGTATAAAAAACAATATCGCTCTCAACGGAAAGCTCGAGTTATCAACACAGGTTAAGTTCTGTAACCATTTACAGATGTTAAGTAAGGGCTCCTACCTGTACACCAAATTAACTCTGGACCTGATAGAGAAAGGCAATGTGGTATTAAAGAGTACCAACTACAAGATCTTACCCATGAATATATCCGAAGTTTATTTATTACATTTCAATTTGAAGTTCCCGAGTGTAAGGTCGTTTGAGAAAGTGTCACCCATTTTGGGTGTGTGTCTTGCCACGCTGTATCCTCTTACTGCCACTGAGATTTTCGAGACCGTGAATTCTGGGTACACGGACCACTTCCTGTCGTGGCAGGAATTTCAGCACAGACTCGACGTGTTGTCAGGATTTATGTACCAGAGGAAGGATAGCTCGTACATGTTTGTTCACCCAGCGTTTCGGGAGTGGTTGATTCGTAGAGATGACACTGATAACCCAAAGTTTCTCTGTGATCTACGGTAAGTGTTAAACCCATTTGTGAATAAAAATAGGATGAGAAATTTCCAATGTCACATAGCTGAGATATGTAAAAATCTTTAATTTGACTTTTTGGAAAGGCTGAAAAGTTTGTCATATTATTTGGCTTGTAAAAATAAATGAAATAGTCTGAGAATCAAATTCTTTCCGATCTTCCAACATTTAATCATGAAAAACCAGAATATCTAGATTTGTGATATATAGATCATATAAATAATAGCTTGCTGTACATGATGCTACAGAATCTGTAAAGTAGAAATTAAATGACCTTAGCTTTTATTCCAGGTCACATGGGTTAGATTAGCAGTGTGTTCACAAGTGGCTAGACTAATGTACTGAAATGTAGTGCTAGATTAGCAGTGTCATTACAAGTAGCTAGACTAGTGTACTGAAATGTAGTGCTAGATTAGCAATGTGTTTACAAGTAGCTAGACTAGTGTACTGAAATATAGTGCTAGCTTAGCAGTGTTTACAAGTGGCTAGACTAGTGTACTGAAATATAGTGCTAGATTAGCAGTGTGTTTACAAGTGCCTAGACTAGTGTACTGAAATGTAGTGCTAGATTAGCAGTGTGTTTACAAGTAGCTAGACTAGTGTACTGAAATATAGTGCTAGCTTAGCAGTGTTTACAAGTGGCTAGACTAGTGTACTGAAATATAGTGCTAGATTAGCAGTGTGTTTACAAGTGCCTAGACTAGTGTACTGAAATATAGTGCTAGATTAGCAGTGTGTTTACAAGTGGCTAGACACGTGTACTGAAATGTAGTGCTAGATTAGCAGTGTGTTTACAAGTGGCTAGACACGTGTACTGAAATGTAGTGCTAGATTAGCAGTGTGTTTACAAGTGACTAGACTAGTGTACTGAAATATAGTGCTAGATTAGCAGTGTGTTTACAAGTAGCTAGACTAGTGTACTGAAATATAGTGCTAGATTAGCAGTGTGTTTACAAGTGGCTAGACTAGTGTACTGAAATGTAGTGCTAGATTAGCAGTGTGTTTACAAGTGACTAGACACCTGTACTAAAATATAGTACTAGATTAGCAGTGTGTTTACAAGTGGCTAGACACGTGTACTGAAATGTAGTGCTAGATTAGCAGTGTGTTCACAAGTGGCTAGACTAATGTACTGAAATGTAGTGCTAGATTAGCAGTGTGTTTACAAGTGCCTAGACTAGTGTACTGAAATATAGTGCTAGATTAGCAGTGTGTTTACAAGTGCCTAGACTAGTGTACTGAAATATAGTGCTAGATTAGCAGTGTGTTTACAAGTGGCTAGACTGGTGTACTGAAATGTAGTGCTAGATTAGCAGTGTGTTTACAAGTGGCTAGACTAGTGTACTGAAATATAGTGCTAGATTAGCAGTGTTTACAAGTGCCTAGACTAGTGTACTGAAATATAGTGCTATATTAGCAGTGTGTTTACAAGTGGCTAGACTGGTGTACTGAAATATAGTGCTAGATTAGCAGTGTGTTTACAAGTGCCTAGACTGGTGTACTGAAATGTAGTGCTAGATTAGCAGTGTGTTTACAAGTGGCTAGATTAGTGTACTGAAATATAGTGCTAGATTAGCAGTGTCATTACAAGTAGCTAGACTAGTGTACTGAAATATAGTGCTAGATTAGCAGTGTGTTTACAAGTGCCTAGACTAGTGTACTGAAATATAGTGCTAGATTAGCAGTGTGTTTACAAGTGCCTAGACTAGTGTACTGAAATGTAGTGCTAGATTAGCAGTGTGTTTACAAGTGGCTAGACTAGTGTACTGAAATATAGTGCTAGATTAGCAGTGTGTTTACAAGTGACTAGACTAGTGTACTGAAATATAGTGCTAGATTAGCAGTGTGTTTACAAGTGGCTAGACTAGTGTACTGAAATATAGTGCTAGATTAGCAGTGTGTTTACAAGTGGCTAGACTGGTGTACTGAAATATAGTGCTAGATTAGCAGTGTGTTTACAAGTGGCTAGACTGGTGTACTGAAATGTAGTGCTAGATTAGCAGTGTGTTTACAAGTGGCTAGACTAGTGTACTGAAATATAGTGCTAGATTAGCAGTGTTTACAAGTGCCTAGACTAGTGTACTGAAATATAGTGCTATATTAGCAGTGTGTTTACAAGTGGCTAGACTGGTGTACTGAAATATAGTGCTAGATTAGCAGTGTGTTTACAAGTGCCTAGACTGGTGTACTGAAATGTAGTGCTAGATTAGCAGTGTGTTTACAAGTGCCTAGACTGGTGTACTGAAATGTAGTGCTAGATTAGCAGTGTGTTTACAAGTGGCTAGACTAGTGTACTGAAATATAGTGCTAGATTAGCAGTGTCATTACAAGTAGCTAGACTAGTGTACTGAAATATAGTGCTAGATTAGCAGTGTGTTTACAAGTGCCTAGACTAGTGTACTGAAATATAGTGCTAGATTAGCAGTGTGTTTACAAGTGCCTAGACTAGTGTACTGAAATATAGTGCTAGATTAGCAGTGTGTTTACAAGTGGCTAGACTAGTGTACTGAAATATAGTGCTAGATTAGCAGTGTGTTTACAAGTGGCTAGACTGGTGTACTGAAATATAGTGCTAGATTAGCAGTGTGTTTACAAGTGGCTAGACTGGTGTACTGAAATATAGTGCTAGATTAGCAGTGTGTTTACAAGTGGCTAGACTGGTGTACTGAAATATAGTGCTAGATTAGCAGTGTCATTACTAGAGAATTCGAAGCTGTACATGATGTTGTCAGTTGTTACAATGTTTGTGTTTCAGACATGGTCACGCTCTCATGGCTTTTAAGCTGTCAAGGTTGAGTGCCCCACTCAATGAAGACCGGACGATTGAGTTAGGTCATCACATACTGAAGGCCCACATCTACAAAAACATCAGTAAACAGCGTGGTTACTCCTCACGGGACATGCAGGCCTATTGGATGTCACTTAGCTCAGACAGTCTCAACACTGCTCTAGTGTCATACAGAAATCTCTACTCTCCCAATGTCAAGGTCAGCACCCGAACCTCATAATGTCTCATATCATTTCATAATTTTCTCATAATGTCAAGGTCAGCACCCCGAATCTCATAATGTCTCAAATCATTTCATAATTTCTCACAATGTTAAGGTCACCAACCCGAATCTCATTATGTCTCATATCATTTCATGATTTCTCACAATATCAAGGTCAGTACCCCTAATCTCATAATGTCTCGTTTCATTTCATAATGGAAATGTTTATCTGTCATGTCTCCCTATCATTATAAGTATCCATTTGTCCAAATCTTTCTCAATATAAATTGCATTTCTCTCAATATAAATTGTATATCCATGTTAACTACAGTACAATTATTTTATTGTCATAATTTGTGATAGATTGTTTCTGCAGTTTAACATTTCGTGTATTTCATGTTTGATTGATGTCTTTTGTAGGTGAGTCGTTTGATATTACTATCTGGTGCGAACCCTAACTCACGTACCCAGTACCAGAACGCAGCCCCTGTGTTGTGTGTTGCTGCCCAGGAAGGATTCTCGGACATGGTTGCTCTCCTGTTGGAGTTCCATGCTAATGTGGACGCCGTGTCGGAGACTGGAATGTCAGCGTTGTGTTACGCAGCAGCGTCAGGCCACAGGGATATCATGAGGATGCTGTGTCTGCACAACGCCAGGGTAAGTTTTGGTAGTAAACCTTGTCATGTTCAATGTTTATTATATCTTCATGGTTCATTGTGATTTCATTTCAAGAAGGACAAGATGTTTATGAATAAAATGAAGCATCTGTATTTCATACGGATTTTGTATTAATGCTAGTTCACCTACTTTTAAAATTTTACACCTTTGTTTGAAAGTATCAGGTGCCTGTATCGAAGGGCTACTAAATATAATGTATAAGAATTAAAATGTTTCCTCAATTTCATGGGGCCTCTTGTTTATATATGATTGTAAATTTGTCTTTCTGTATGGTTGTTTTGTGTGTATATTGTTGTAAGTTTATCTTTCTGTACGATTGTTTTGTGTGTATATAGTTGTTAAGTTGTCTTTCTGTACGGTTGTTTTGTTTGTATATAGTTGTCCCACGTAGACAACAATGGCCAGTGCCCAGCAGTCCATGCGGCCATGCACGGTCACCTGGAAGCCTTGGAGTACCTGTTGCAATGTGATTGGTCATCGTACGATGGACAGTTGACGAAGGTTGAAGCCATGCAGCAGGCGCTTGTGGCTGCCTCAGCTCTCGGCCACAGAAATGTAAGTATCAAATCTACCTAGTGGCCGCCTCAGCTCGCGGCCACAGAAATGTAAGTATCAGACCTACCTAGTGGCCGCCTCAGCTCGCGGCCACAGAAATGTAAGTATCAAAGCTGTAAAACCTTCTAATGGCCACCATGCCACAAGAAAAGATAATAAATGATTATTATAAATATGACATTTACAGTAAAACCCCACTTACTCGAATCTGGTTTACTCGACCCCTCATTTGTCAAACAGTTTGTTTGGTCCTAACCGAGTTCATACATATGTAACCAACTTCAGATTACTCAAATACCTTGTGTTCCTCGAACTATTGATCAGGTCCCTAGGAGTAAGAGTAAGTGGGATTTTACTGTAATCCAACAGCATGGTTCATACAGAAGATGAAAAAGGCTTGAATTTTGGGTCAGTGCTAGAAAAGTGCTGCAATTTGCCCAAAAGTGCTTGAATTCATACTTACCATAATTTAGGGAGGGGCTTATTCACAGGCACCCACCCTGTTCCAAGAACCTTTGCCAAAGTGGGGAGGGGGCTTGTTCGTGAGGGGGGCTTATTTGTGAGGGGGGCTTATTCCCGGTAAAATTTGGTACTGGATGTAAACATGCAATTTTTCAGATTTATATTAAAAAAAGTTTTAATAAACGTCACAAAAATATCTAACAAGATTAAAGTTGTTGATTATACCCCATTTCCTTTCAAGTTTGGACAAAAATGGACCTTGAAAATTGAGAAAAAATGCTTGAAAAGTGCTTGAATGTTGGTATAGAACAGGGTTGTGAAATCTCCTTATACCTTCTCTGTTGTCACAGGGCTAGCATGATTTTGATAGTTCTGTTTTATCTTTTCAGATTTGTGACTACCTCCTCCACTCCAGTGTTCACAGCTACGAGGGGTTCGGTCTGAACAGTGTCGATACACTTCTAGGAGAAACACGTAGGTTTACTACATCCGTTATCGGCATTGTAATAGAATCAAATGATTTTCCCAAAATTTTCCCTCTTTGAATACTAGAATTTTTGTAAAAAAAAAAAAAAAACAAGTTCAGAATAAATGTTTCCTAAACCTACAATAAATTCAGTAAATTTTTCAAAATATGACGATGAACTTTTACATACCTGTTTTTGGAATACATTTTTGGGGTTAAAACTTTTTAAAAAAACCATAGTTGTCAATTTAGACAACTAACTACTACTAACTTATTAACTATCAAATAAAACCACAGGAAATATTTGTCCCTCGATCTCTTTACATACAGAAACCCTACAGAAGTCTATTTATAAAACGGCCTAACATGTATACCTACTACGGAAACCCTACAGTAGTCTATTTATAAAACGGCCTAACATGTATACCTACTACAGAAACCCTACAGTAGTCTATTTATAAAACGGCCTAACATGTATACCTACTACAGAAACCCTACAGTAGTCTATTTATAAAACGGCCTAACATGTATACCTACTACAGAAACCCTACAGTAGTCTATTTATAAAACGGCCTAACATGTATACCTACTACAGAAACCCTACAGTAGTCTTTTTATAAAACGGCCTAACATGTATACCTACTACAGAAACCCTACAGTAGTCTTTTTATAAAACGGCCTAACATGTATAACTACTACGGAAACCCTACAGTAGTCTATTTATAAAACGGCCTAACATGTATAACTACTACGGAAACCCTACTGTAGTCTATTTATAAAACGGCCTAACATGTATAACTACTACGGAAACCCTACAGTAGTCTATTTATAAAACGGCCTAACATGTATACCTACTACGGAAACCCTACAGTAGTCTATTTATAAAACGGCCTAACATGTATACCTACTATTAAGACTTCAGCCTAACATGTATACCTACTATTAAGACTTCAGCCTAACATGTATACCTACTACGGAAACCCTACAGTAGTCTATTTATAAAACGGCCTAACATGTATACCTACTACGGAAACCCTACAGTAGTCTATTTATAAAACGGCCTAACATGTATACCTACTATTAAGACTTCAGCCTAACATGTATACCTACTATTAAGACTTCAGCCTAACATGTATAACTACTATTAAGACTTCAGCCTAACATGTATACCTACTATTAAGACTTCAGCCTAACATGTATAACTACTATTAAGACTTCAGCCTAACATGTATACCTACTATTAAGACTTCAGCCTAACATGTATAACTACTTTTAAGACTTCAGCCTAACATGTATAACTACTTTTAAGACTTCAGCCTAACATGTATAACTACTTTTAAGACTTACATTGACAACAAATCTGTTGATTCCAGCCCTGACAGCAGCGTGTGGTCATGGCCAACAGGACCTGGTGCAGTACCTACTGGAACAAGGGGCAACGCCACATTTACCAAACAACAAGTCCTTCTCACCGTTACTGTGCAGCATAGACGCGGGCCACTGGGACCTCGTGGAGACTCTGATGGCTGCTGGTGCGGCCCTGGAACACACAGACAAGTACGGCCGCACACCCCTCATGATAGCGGCCTATAAGGGGCACATAGGGGTGCTCGAAATGTTGCTGAGTAGAGGTGAGGCTTCTACTTTAAGTACCGTTTGATAGTTTGTAGTTTTAAATTAAACGGTAATGGTAAATCTACTAAAGGGTTATGGTAAATAAACTAAAGGGTAATGGTAAATAAACTCAAGGGTAATGGTAAATAAACTAAAGGGTAATGGTAAATAAACTAAAGGGTTATGGTAAATAAACTAAAGGGTTATGGTAAAAAACTAAAGGGTAATGGTAAATAAACTCAAGGGTAATGGTAAATAAACTAAAGAGTAAATAAACTAAAGGGTAATGGTAAATAAACTAAACGGTAATGGTAAATAAACTAAAGAGTAAATAAACTAAAGGGTAATGGTAAATAAACTAAACGGTAATGGTAAATAAACTAAAGGGTAATGGTAAATAAATTAAAGGGTAATGGTAAATAAAGTAAAGGGTAATGGTAAATAAATTAAAGGGTAATGGTAAATAAAGTAAAGGGTAATGGTAAATAAACTAAAGGGTAAATAAACTAAAGGGTAATGGTAAATAAACTAAACGGTAATGGTAAATAAACTAAAGGGTAATGGTAAATAAATTAAAGGGTAATGGTAAATAAAGTAAAGGGTAATGGTAAATAAACTAAAGAGTAAATAAACTAAAGGGTAATGGTAAATAAACTAAACGGTAATGGTAAATAAACTAAAGAGTAAATAAACTAAAGGGTAATGGTAAATAAACTAAACGGTAATGGTAAATAAACTAAAGGGTAATGGTAAATAAACTCAAGGGTAATGGTAAATAAACTAAAGAGTAAATAAACTAAAGGGTAATGGTAAATAAACTAAACGGTAATGGTAAATAAACTAAAGAGTAAATAAACTAAAGGGTAATGGTAAATAAACTAAACGGTAATGGTAAATAAACTAAAGGGTAATGGTAAATAAATTAAAGGGTAATGGTAAATAAAGTAAAGGGTAATGGTAAATAAATTAAAGGGTAATGGTAAATAAAGTAAAGGGTAATGGTAAATAAACTAAAGGGTAAATAAACTAAAGGGTAATGGTAAATAAACTAAACGGTAATGGTAAATAAACTAAAGGGTAATGGTAAATAAATTAAAGGGTAATGGTAAATAAAGTAAAGGGTAATGGTAAATAAATTAAAGGGTTATGGTAAATAAAGTAAAGGGTAATGGTAAATAAACTAAACGGTAATGGTAAATAAACTAAAGAGTAAATAAACTAAAGGGTAATGGTAAATAAACTAAACGGTAATGGTAAATAAACTAAAGGGTAATGGTAAATAAACTCAAGGGTAATGGTAAATAAACTAAAGAGTAAATAAACTAAAGGGTAATGGTAAATAAACTCAAGGGTAATGGTAAATAAACTAAAGAGTAAATAAACTAAAGGGTAATGGTAAATAAACTAAACGGTAATGGTAAATAAACTAAAGGGTAATGGTAAATAAATTAAAGGGTAATGGTAAATAAAGTAAAGGGTAATGGTAAATAAATTAAAGGGTAATGGTAAATAAAGTAAAGGGTAATGGTAAATAAACTAAAGGGTAAATAAACTAAAGGGTAATGGTAAATAAACTAAACGGTAATGGTAAATAAACTAAAGGGTAATGGTAAATAAATTAAAGGGTAATGGTAAATAAAGTAAAGGGTAATGGTAAATAAATTAAAGGGTTATGGTAAATAAAGTAAAGGGTAATGGTAAATAAACTAAAGAGTAAATAAACTAAAGGGTAATGGTAAATAAAGTAAAGGGTAATGGTAAATAAACTAAAGAGTAAATAAACTAAAGGGTAATGGTAAATAAACTAAACGGTAATGGTAAATAAACTAAAGAGTAAATAAACTAAAGGGTAATGGTAAATAAACTAAACGGTAATGGTAAATAAACTAAAGGGTAATGGTAAATAAACTCAAGGGTAATGGTAAATAAACTAAAGAGTAAATAAACTAAAGGGTAATGGTAAATAAACTAAACGGTAATGGTAAATAAACTAAAGAGTAAATAAACTAAAGGGTAATGGTAAATAAACTAAACGGTAATGGTAAATAAAGTAAAGGGTAATGGTAAATAAATTAAAGGTTAATGGTAAATAAAGTAAAGGGTAATGGTAAATAAATTAAAGGGTAATGGTAAATAAAGTAAAGGGTAATGGTAAATAAACTAAAGGGTAATGGTAAATAAATTAAAGGGTTATGGTAAATAAAGTAAAGGGTAATGGTAAATAAATTAAAGGGTTATGGTAAATAAAGTAAAGGGTAATGGTAAATAAACTAAAGAGTAAATAAACTAAAGGGTAATGGTAAATAAACTAAACGGTAATGGTAAATAAACTAAAGAGTAAATAAACTAAAGGGTAATGGTAAATAAACTAAACGGTAATGGTAAATAAACTAAAGGGTAATGGTAAATAAATTAAAGGGTAATGGTAAATAAAGTAAAGGGTAATGGTAAATAAATTAAAGGGTTATTGTAAATAAATTAAAGGGTTATGGTAAATAAATTAAAGGGTAATGGTAAATAAATTAAAGGGTTATGGTAAATAAACTAAAGGGTTATGGTAAATAAACTAAAGGGTAATGGTAAATAAATTAAAGGGTTATGGTAAATAAATTAAAGGGTTATGGTAAATAAACTAAAGGGTAATGGTAAATAAACTAAACGGTAATGGTAAATAAACTAAAGAGTAATGGTAAATAAACTAAAGGGTTATGGTAAATAAACTAAAGGGTAATGGTAAATAAACTAAAGGGTTATGGTAAATAAACTAAAGGGTAATGGTAAATAAACTCAAGGGTAATGGTAAATAAACTCAAGGGTAATGGTAAATAAACTAAAGAGTAATGGTAAATAAACTAAAGAGTAATGGTAAATAAACTAAAGGGTAATGGTAAATAAACTAAAGGGTTATGGTAAATAAACTAAAGGGTAATGGTAAATAAACTCAAGGGTAATGGTAAATAAACTCAAGGGTAATGGTAAACTAAAGAGTAATGGTAAATAAACTAAAGAGTAATGGTAAATAAACTAAAGGGTAATGGTAAATAAACTAAAGGGTAATGGTAAATAAACTAAAGGGTAATGGTAAATAAAGTAAAGGGTAATGGTAAATAAACTAAAGGGTAATGGTAAATAAACTAAAGGGTTATGGTAAATAAACTAAAGGGTTATGGTAAATAAACTAAAGGGTAATGGTAAATAAAGTAAAGGGTAATGGTAAATAAACTAAAGGGTAATGGTAAATAAACTAAAAAGGTAATGGTAAATAAACTAAAGGGTAATGGTAAATAAACTAAAAAGGTAATGGTAAATAAACTAAAGGGTAATGGTAAATAAACTAAAGGGTAATGGTAAATAAACTAAAGGGTAATGGTAAATAAACTAAAGGGTAATGGTAAATAAACTAAAGGGTAATGGTAAATAAAGTAAAGGGTAATGGTAAATAAACTAAAGGGTAATGGTAAATAAACTAAAAAGGTAATGGTAAATAAACTAAAAAGGTAATGGTAAATAAAGTAAAAGGTAATGGTAAATAAACTAAAGGGTTATGGTAAATAAACTAAAGGGTAATGGTTAATGAACTAAAGGGTAACCAGCTTAACAGTAAATTTACATGACAGTTTCATGTCAGTTTTATTTTTAAGATAAATGTGATTTGGATTGACCAGTGGTCAACACTGATGATACGTATACTTCTGTGTGTGTTCCAGGCTGCTCCATCCACCAGGTGGACAAGGAGGGTCTAACATCGCTGTGCTGGGGTTGTCTGAAGGGCCACCTCCACATCATATCTACACTGCTGGACCAAGGTTCAAATCTCCATCACACAGACAGGTGTGGCCGTACCCCTCTACAGCTGGCTTCCTTCCACGGCGACGCTCAGGTTGTCCAGGCCCTTATAGACCGTGGAGCTCAGATAGAGCACGCTGACCTCAACGGTATGCGAGCTCTGGACCGTGCAATAGACCGCAGGAACACGTCCGTGGTTGTCTGCTTTCTGAAGAAAGGCGCCAAACTAGGTAAAACTATCTTGTCAAACATCACAGGGATGTCATGTGAATCTTAGGTATAACTATCCCGTCAAACATCACAGGGATGTCATGTGAATCTTAGGTATAACTATCCCGTCAAACATCACAGGGATGTAATGTGAATCACAGAGATGTAATGTGAATCATAGGTATAACTATCCTGTCAAACATCACAGGAATGTAATGTGAATCACAGGTATAACTTTACTGTCAAACATCACAGGGATGTAATGTGAATCACAGGTATAACTATCCTGTCAAACATCACAGGGATGTAATGTGAATCACAGGTATAACTTTCCTGTCAAACATCACAGGGATGTAATGTGAATCCTAGGTATAACTATCCTGTCAAACATCACAGGGATGAAATGTGAATCACAGGTATAATTATCTTTTCAAACATCACAGGGATGTAATGTGAATCACAGGTATAACTATCCTGTCAAACATCACAGGGATGTAATGTGAATCACAGGTATAACTTTACTGTCAAACATCACAGAGATGTAATGTGAATCATAGGTATAACTATCCCGTCAAACATCACAGAGATGTAATGTGAATCATAGGTATAACTATCCTGTCAAACATCACAGGGATGTAGTGTGAATCATAGGTATAAATATCCTGTCAAACATCACAGAGATGTAATGTGAATCACAGGTATAACTATCCTGTCAAACATCACAGAGATGTAATGTGAATCATAGGTATAACTATCCCGTCAAACATCACAGGGATGTAATGTGAATCACAGGTATAACTATCATGTCAAACATCACGGGGATGTAATGTGAATCATAGGTATAACTATCCTGTCAAACATCACAGGGATGTAATGTGAATCACAGGTATAACTATTCTGTCAAACATCACAGGGATGTAATGTGAATCACAGGTATAACTTTTCTGTCAAACATCACAGGGATGTAATGTGAATCACAGGTATAACTATTCTGTCAAACATCACAGGGATGTAATGTGAATCATAGGTATAACTATCCTGTCAAACATCACAGGGAAGTAATGTGAATCATAGGTATAACTATCCCGTCAAACATCACAGGGATGTAATGTGAATCACAGGTATAACTATCCCGTCAAACATCACAGAGATGTAATGTGAATCATAGGTATAACTATCCCGTCAAACATCACAGGGATGTAATGTGATTCACAGGTAAAACTATCCTGTCAAACATCACAGAGATGTAATGTGAATCACAGGTATAACTATCCTGTCAAACATCACAGAGATGTAATGTGAATCACAGGTATAACTATCTTGTCAAACATAACAGGGATGTAATGTGAATCATAGGTATAACTATCCTGTCAAACATCACAGAGATGTAATGTGAATCACAGGTATAACTATCCTGTCAAACATAACAGGGATGTAGTGTGAATCCTAGGTATAACTATCATGTCAAACATCACGGGGATGTAATGTGAATCATAGGTATAACTATCCTGTCAAACATCACAGGGATGTAATGTGAATCCTAGGTATAACTTTTCTGTCAAACATCACAGGGATGTAATGTGAATCCTAGGTATAACTATCCTGTCAAACATCACAGGGATGTAATGTGAATCACAGGTATAACTATCCAGTCAAACATCACAGGGATGTAATGTGAATCCTAGGTATAACTTTTCTGTCAAACATCACAGGGATGTAATGTGAATCATAGGTATAACTATCCTGTCAAACATCACAGGGATGTAATGTGAATCATAGGTATAACTATCCTGTCAAACATCACAGGGATGTAATGTGAATCACAGGTATAACTATCCTGTCAAACATCACAGAGATGTAATGTGAATCACAGGTATAACTATCCTGTCAAACATCACAGAGATGTAATGGGAATCATAGGTACAACTATCCTGTCAAACATCACAGAGATGTAATGTGAATCCTAGGTATAACTATCCTGTCAAACATCACAGGGATGTAATGTGAATCATAGGTAAAACTATCCTGTCAAACATCACAGGGATGTAATGTGAATCCTAGGTATAACTTTTCTGTCAAACATTACAGGGATGTAGTGTGAATCACAGGTACAACTATCCCGTCAAACATCAGAGGGATGTCATGTGAATCACAGGTATAACTATCATGTCAAACATCACGGGGATGTAATGTGAATCATAGGTATAACTATCCTGTCAAACATCACAGGGATGTAATGTGAATCACAGGTATAACTATCCTGTCAAACATCACAGAGATGTAATGTGAATCACAGGTATAACTATCCTGTCAAACATCACAGAGATGTAATGTGAATCATAGGTATAACTATCCTGTCAAACATCACAGGGATGTAATGTGAATCACAGGTATAACTATCCTGTCAAACATCACAGAGATGTAATGTGAATCACAGGTATAACTATCCTATCAAACATCACAGGGATGTAATGTGAATCATAGGTATAACTATCCTATCAAACATCACGGGGATGTAATGTGAATCATAGGTATAACTATCCTGTCAAACATCACAGGGATGTAATGTGAATCACAGGTATAACTATCCTGTCAAACATCACAGAGATGTAATGTGAATCACAGGTATAACTTTTCTGTCAAACATCACAGAGATGTAATGTGAATCATAGGTATAAATATCCTGTCAAACATCACGGAGATGTAATGTGAATCACAGGTATAACTTTTCTGTCAAACATCACAGGGTTGTAATGTGAATCACAGGTATAACTATCCAGTCAAACATCACAGGGACGTAATGTGAATCACAGGTATAACTATCCTGTCAAACATCACAGAGATGTAATGTGAATCTTAGGGATGTAATGTGAATCACAGAGATGTAATGTGAATCACAGGGATAACTTTTCTGTCAAACATCACGGGGATGTAATGTGAATCATAGGTATTATCATACTCCCGTAACCTTTGGTCTATAGATCCAGTATTATTATTCTCCCGTAACTTTCAGTTTATAGTTCTGGTTTAAATTGATCATGGGATTCAGGATGTAGGATTATCATTGGGTGCTAAGATAGTGTGTCTGTTGGTACCGTATTCCTGAGTTAGTGGTAGAATTATCAGTCACTAGGATAGTGTGTCTGTTAGTACCGTATTCCTGAGTTAGTGGTAGAATTATCAGTCACTAGGATAGTGTGTCTGTTAGTACCGTATTCCTGAGTTAATGGTAGAATTATCAGTCAGTGCTAGGATAGTGTGTCTGTTAGTACCGTATTCCTGAGTTAGTGGTAGAATTATCAGTCACTAGGATAGTGTGTCTGTTAGTACCGTATTCCTGAGTTAGTGGTAGAATTATCAGTTACTAGGATAGTGTGTCTGTTAGTACCGTATTCCTGAGTTAGTGGTAGAATTATCAGTCACTAGGATAGTGTGTCTGTTAGTACTGTATTCCTGAGTTAGTGGTAGAATTATCAGTCACTAGGATAGTGTGTCTGTTAGTACCGTATTCCTGAGTTAGTGGTAGAATTATCAGTCACTAGGATAGTGTGTCTGTTAGTACCGTATTCCTGAGTTAGTGGTAGAATTATCAGTCACTAGGATAGTGTGTCTGTTAGTACCGTATTCCTGAGTTAGTGGTAGAATTATCAGTCACTAGGATAGTGTGTCTGTTAGTACCGTATTCCTGAGTTAGTGGTAGAATTATCAGTCACTAGGATAGTGTGTCTGTTAGTACCGTATTCCTGAGTAAGTGGTAGAATTATCAGTCACTAGGATAGTGTGTCTGTTAGTACCGTATTCCTGAGTTAGTGGTAGAATTATCAGTCACTAGGATAGTGTGTCTGTTAGTACCGTATTCCTGAGTTAGAGGTAGAATTATCAGTCACTAGGATAGTGTGTCTGTTAGTACCGTATTCCTGAGTTAGTGGTAGAATTATCAGTCACTAGGATAGTGTGTCTGTTAGTACCGTATTCCTGAGTTAGTGGTAGAATTATCAGTCACTAGGATAGTGTGTCTGTTAGTACTGTATTCCTGAGTTAGTGGTAGAATTATCAGTCACTAGGATAGTGTGTCTGTTAGTACGTATTCCTGAGTTAGTGGTAGAATTATCAGTCAGTGCTAGGATAGTGTGTCTGTTAGTACCGTATTCCTGAGTTAGTGGTAGAATTATCAGTCACTAGGATAGTGTGTCTGTTAGTACCGTATTCCAGAGTTAGTGGTAGAATTATCAGTCACTGGGATAGTGTGTCTGTTAGTACTGTATTCCTGAGTTAGTGGTAGAATTATCAGTCACTAGGATAGTGTGTCTGTTAGTACCGTATTCCTGAGTTAGTGGTAGAATTATCAGTCACTAGGATAGTGTGTCTGTTAGTACCGTATTCCTGAGTTAGTGGTAGAATTATCAGTCACTAGGATAGTGTGTCTGTTAGTACCGTATTCCTGAGTTAGTGGTAGAATTATCAATCACTAGGATAGTGTGTCTGTTAGTACCGTATTCCTGAGTTAGTGGTAGAATTATCAGTCAGTGCTAGGATAGTGTGTCTGTTGGTACTGTATTCCTGAGTTAGTGGTAGAATTATCAGTCACTAGGATAGTGTGTCTGTTAGTACTGTATTCCTGAGTTAGTGGTAGAATTATCAGTCACTAGGATAGTGTGTCTGTTAGTACCGTATTCCTGAGTTAGTGGTAGAATTATCAGTCAGTGCTAGGATAGTGTGTCTGTTAGTACCGTATTCCTGAGTTAGTGGTAGAATTATCAGTCAGTGCTAGGATAGTGTGTCTGTTAGTACCGTATTCCTGAGTTAGTGGTAGAATTATCAGTCACTAGGATAGTGTGTCTGTTAGTACCGTATTCCTGAGTTAGTGGTAGAATTATCAGTCACTAGGATAGTGTGTCTGTTAGTACCGTATTCCTGAGTTAGTGGTAGAATTATCAGTCACTAGGATAGTGTGTCTGTTAGTACCGTATTCCTGAGTTAGTGGTAGAATTATCAGTCACTAGGATAGTGTGTCTGTTAGTACTGTATTCCTGAGTTAGTGGTAGAATTATCAGTCACTAGGATAGTGTGTCTGTTAGTACCGTATTCCTGAGTTAGTGGTAGAATTATCAGTCAGTGCTAGGATAGTGTGTCTGTTAGTACCGTATTCCTGAGTTAGTTGTAGAATTATCAGTCACTAGGATAGTGTGTCTGTTAGTACCGTATTCCTGAGTTAGTGGTAGAATTATCAGTCACTAGGATAGTGTGTCTGTTAGTACTGTATTCCTGAGTTAATGGTAGAATTATCAGTCAGTGCTAGGATAGTGTGTCTGTTAGTACTGTATTCCTGAGTTAGTGGTAGAATTATCAGTCACTAGGATAGTGTGTCTGTTAGTACCGTATTCCTGAGTTAGTGGTGTGTTACAGGTCAAACTACGTGGGCAGTAGCGTCAGGCAAGCCAGACATGATGCTCCTTTTACTCAACAAACTCATGGAGGATGGCAACGTGCTTTACAAGAAAAACCGCATCAGAGATGCTGCCCAGCGCTACCACTATGCCATCAAGAAGTTTCCCCGAGAGGACATCGGGGAGGATATACGTACTTTCAAGGACCTCAAGCTTAACCTTCTCCTCAACCTCTCCCGGTGTAAACGCAAACTCAACGTGAGTAAAACTACTTGAAATGATTTCATTTTTAGCTCAGCTGGCCCAGTGAGCATTGCAATGGTGCGGCGTCTGTCATCTGTCCTGCATCCGCCAACTTTTCCTTTAGATGACTTTTCTGAAATTTTGGCTGGCAGCTTTCTTTGAAGGAGCCGAACAAAATTTGTGAAAAAAATCACTTTGACCTACTTACATGGTCACACGTTCAAACCTTTTAAATGACACCTTCTGAATTTCCCAAAAGGCCTAGAGACTTGTTATTTGAAAAATATGAAATACAGTAAGGCCTAGAGATATGTTATATTGAGCTGAAAGCCTTTTTGGAAGAAAGTAAGCAACATTTTCAGTAAAAACTACCTTGACATATATCTCCAATGACGTAGGGATGAAATATACGTAGATTTTGATGTGTTCTTCAGAATTACTTAATCAAAGAAAGTTATGACCACTTTAAGGTTACAAATGTGAGATTAATAGTAGGTGAGCAATGCAGGCCCATGTAATTAATTCAGCTCATCTTACCCAAAGAGTCATGTGGGCTTGCGTCTTGGAGAGGCATTCATTTGACCTTCCAGCAGCTTTATGTGGGAGTGGCATTCATTTGTCCTTCCAGCAGCTTTGTCTGGGAGTGGCATTCATTTGTCCTTCCAGCAGCTTTGTCTGGGAGTGGCATTCATTTGTCCTTCCAGCAGCTTTGTGTGGGAGTGGCATTCATTTGTCCTTCCAGCAGCTTTGTCTGGGAGTGGCATTCATTTGTCCTTCCAGCAGCTTTGTGTGGGAGTGGCATTCATTTGTCCTTCCAGCAGCTTTGTCTGGGAGTGGCATTCATTTGTCCTTCCAGCAGCTTTGTGTGGGAGTGGCATTCATTTGTCCTTCCAGCAGCTTTTCTATTAAGGTTAGAAGCATGCCGGGATAAGGGGGCTGTATAGTTATATTATTGAATTGAAGACCTTGACCTGCGTTCAACTGTCATGAGGTATAGAGTACCTGGTATTATAAAATCTTCTCATACAGATTATAACTTGTACAGGATACTCCTCCTTATCAGATGCATCTGACCTTGACCAACATTTCTGATGTTATTTAAACAAAAGTGGAGGAATACTTGAGTACTGGGCCTCTTGGGTATATTTTTGTGTGGAAGGTTAATTTGTTTTAAACGATAAAAGCTTTTCCTTTCAATAAAGTATAAATAACTCTGTAAAAGCTGTCAGCATCTTCTGGTGGGTATAGGGTAATATTAGTTTTTACATTTCAAGAAACAGCAATGTGACCCATTGCGCTAAAAGTGTGTTAGATTTGATGTTTTATGTGTGTTCCATTGGATGTAATTTCCAAGGCTTACTTCATCATAGGAAATATTGACTTTTTTCAGGAGTGTGATTCTGCTATAGAGCTTGCTTCTAAAGCATTGGAACTGAAGCCAAAGTGTTTTGAGGCATATTATGCACGGGCGCGAGCCAAACGTGACAATCGGCAGTGTACCTCAGCTCTAGAGGACCTGAAAGAAGCTACTCGACTAGCCCCAAACAATCGTGAGCTGCAGAGGCTGCTGATGAGAGTGAGGGACGAGTGCCGGGAACAGGCACAATACGAGGGTACAGGAGGCAGTGGTAGTCAACAGAGTCTCTCGGACATAGGGGTGCTTAGTTCTGGACGAAGACACGAGGAAACAGCTCTGTAAGGGGCCAGTGTATTGATAGAGTCTCTCGGACATAGGGGTGCTTAGTTCTGGACGAAGACACAAGGAAACAGCTCTATAAGGGGCCAGTGTATTGATAGAGGAAATAGTGGTGCTAATGCAGACAGGATCTAGTGCTAAAACTTCAAAATGTTTCATACTTGTCGATGAAAAACTGAAATGTAAACAAAACTCCACATTGTATTTTATCTAATGAACTGGTTGTGACAAAGCATGTGATTTTGTCACAGCAGGGGTATGGCACATGACATTTTATAGCTGTGCACAGGAATGCAATTCTTTTCCACTTTTTTACATGAAGCTTCTGTAGATGTAAAGAAAGAAAATATTTTTCTATACTGATATGGAACATGTTAATGAGATATAGAGAGTGGTTGTTGGATATGGAATTTATTTCACTCGAATTTAATATTTTTCCGCTAAAGCTTGTGACTTTTGTAACTTTTAAAAAAATAGTTAACTTGAGTGAAATAAATTCCAAATCCAATAACCAATGACCTGTTTCTACCACAATATTAAATCGGCAATGTCGGTGTTGATATTTAAGGGAACCATGGACTATTTTTGCGAAAAACACATCATCTCGCATTATATTCCTCCAAGTTGTGACTTCGTCAACAATCTGCACAATACATTGAACCACATGATTTCAGGTCAAAGTTCAACTTCTCAACCAATCAAAAGTTCAGAAGGTCATATTCCACTAGTGGTATATAACATATATTTATCCAACAGTCAGCACAAGTAACACAGGGTATTGTGGTAGAAAATTCCAACACTGTCAGCACATTTGTACAATGGGTATTGTGGTAGAAACAAAGATAAACAACACCTAGATAACCCTATAATTACTGAGTTTGTTATGGTGCTGTAGCCGTAATACTTACTGTAAGCCGTTTAATGTTGTGCTGTTTAGATCAATCACATATTGTAATGAAGAGATCGAACTGGTTATGCATTTACCGTTTATTTATAGTGGTTGTATGAGCTGTATACAGTACTATGTATGGTTGTATTTACTATATATAGGGCTTACCTGTATATTTACTGTCTAGTACTAAAGTACTTATATTTACTGTCTAGTACTAAAGTACTTATATTTACTGTCTAGTACTAAAGTATATATTTGCTGTATCAAACAGATCACATTGTTACATTTGTGTACACAATCGACAAAGGAAACAGTGTGATAACTATAATGGTTGGTGTAAGTTTACAAATGGCCTATAAATAAATTTTACTTAGTTTTTTACACTTTCATAGTCCTAGTGTTTTTAGACTTGCCATATTTTAGCTAGATCTATAAGCTTATTACTTTGTATTTCATATTTTTTAAATTAATTTTTTTTAAATTGTATCCCCCCGAATTTTAGTAGTCATTTTCCATCTGTCCATATAGTGCTTGATAACCTGAGAACAATTGATGATACAACATGTAACTTGTTGTATGAGTTGCGTTTATCACATCAAACAGTCCAGCTGCTTGATTTGAATTGTTCAGAATAAATTATGATTTCAAGGTTCAAATTCAGTGTGTATGTGTACATTTTCAGCCCTTATCATACACAAATCTATAATGGTCAGTAGCAAATTTAAACCCTGCACTTTTTTCAGACAGATATCCTGCCCTTGATGGATGGTTTTCTCATTTCTTTTGACACGGTCCCATATCTGTACATAGGCCAAGACTCGTTACCCAGGGTCCTATACCCGTACATAGGCCAAGACTCGTTACCCAGGGTCCCATACCCGTACATAGGCCAAGACTTGTTACCCAGGGTCCCATACCCATACATAGGCCAAGACTTGTTACCCAGGGTCCCATACCCGTACATAGGCCAAGACTTGTTACCCAGGGTCCCATACCCGTACATAGGCCAAGACTTGTTACCCAGGGTCCCATACCCATACATAGGCCAAGACTTGTTACCCAGGGTCCCATACCCATACATAGGCCAAGACTTGTTACCCAGGGTGCCATACCCGTACATAGGCCAAGACTCGTTACCCAGGGTCCTATACCCGTACATAGGCCAAGACTTGTTACCCAGGGTCCCATACCCGTACATAGGCCAAGACTCGTTACCCAGGGTCCCATACCCGTACATAGGCCAAGACTCGTTACCCAGGGTCCTATACCCGTACATAGGCCAAGACTCGTTACCCAGGGTCCTATACCCGTACATAGGCCAAGACTCGTTACCCAGGGTCCCATACCCGTACATAGGCCAAGACTTGTTACCCAGGGTCCCATACCCGTACCCAGGGTCCCATACCCGTACCCAGGGTCCCATACCCGTACATAGGCCAAGACTCGTTACCCAGGGTCCTATACCCGTACATAGGCCAAGACTTGTTACCCAGGGTCCCATACCCGTACCCAGGGTCCCATACCCGTACATAGGCCAAGACTCGTTACCCAGGGTCCTATACCCGTACATAGGCCAAGACTCGTTACCCAGGGTCCCATACCCGTACATAGGCCAAGACTTGTTACCCAGGGTGCCATACTCGCGGGGGTGTAAAAAGGTCCAATGTAAGCCATAGAGAAGCTAGAGAAGGAAATAAAGATGATAAACAAAATGTAGGGTCGTGTTTCACTACGCCACTGATTCATTTTAAACAAATCGGAGAACCATAGGATTGTAAACAGATGGCAGACATCTACTTATTTGTGAACAAACTTGGAAGGTTGACTGGTGTGAAAAGTAGGTCTAGTTGGTACACTACCTGAATTTCTTACTAAATCAAAAACATTTTATCAACATTTACTGTACTCGCGAATTCAAATACCTCACGATTATTATCATCTCTTGAGGTGCCCGTGTTTATTCTATCATCATCGTCACTTCTAGATAAACATTCGGGAAATTATGTATTCATGAATATGTCTGAAAAAGTAAGCTCGATAAATAAAATACTCACGAAATGATGGTGATCTATAGCAATGCCTGTTGTACCATTCGTAGCCTGACTAGATATTTCTCTGTCCCTGATCCCGTGACCGACCGACTCACACTCCGTCATTATATAGTGATACTTATATTGTCTAAGAATACTCTGTATTTATGATAATGACAGATTTTAGTCAATGAACAGACTATACAAATTGTAGATCACCCACGGCGCTCTTTTAAGTAGTTTTTTCGGCCACAGGTCAAATGGACCAGTATATAGAGCTGATCTGAACATCTCTGGCTATACAGCTGTTGTGGCTGTACAGCTGTTGTGGCTATACAGCTGTTGTGGCTATACAGCTGTTGTGGCTGTTCTGCTGTTGTGGCTATATAGCTGTTGTGGCTGTACAGCTGTTGTGGCTATATAGCTGTTGTGGCTATACAGCTGTTGTGGCTGTACAGCTGTTTTGGCTGTACAGCTGTTGTGGCTGTACAGCTGTTGTGGCTATACAGCTGTTGTGGCTATACAGCTGTTGTGGCTGTTCTGCTGTTGTGGCTATATAGCTGTTGTGGCTGTACAGCTGTTGTGGCTATATAGCTGTTGTGGCTATACAGCTGTTGTGGCTGTACAGCTGTTTTGGCTGTACAGCTGTTGTGGCTATACAGCTGTTGTGGCTATACAGCTGTTGTGGCTATACAGCTGTTGTGGCTGTACAGCTGTTGTGGCTATACAGCTGTTGTGGCTATATAGCTGTTGTGGCTGTACAGCTGTTGTGGCTATACAGCTGTTGTGGCTATACAGCTGTTGTGGCTATACAGCTGTTGTGGCTGTACAGCTGTTGTGGCTATACAGCTGTTGTGGCTATACAGCTGTTGTGGCTATATAGCTGTTGTGGCTATACAGCTGTTGTGGCTGTACAGCTGTTGTGGCTATACAGCTGTTGTGGCTATACAGCTGTTGTGGCTATACAGCTGTTGTGGCTGTACAGCTGTTGTGGCTATACAGCTGTTGTGGCTATACAGCTGTTGTGGCTATACAGCTGTTGTGGCTATACAGCTGTTGTGTAAAGTGAAAGGATATGTGATATAAATGGCATGCTTTGTATCTTTATATACTAGAACAAACTGTGTATTTCTGTATGATTGGAAAATGTACATTTCATAATCATACTTCTATATCTTAATTATTGGGAACAGATTCAGTGAATGTATTTCTATATGTATATATAGGATAATTGGAACATTGTGTACTTAGAATAAATTTCTGTGTGATATCGGACCATATTGGAACATTGTGTACTTAGAATTTATTTCTATGTGATATCGGACCATGTTAGCTATATATGTATATACTCTGTATACTATACACAAGTTTCTGTCACGTTTTTACTGTAAGTGTCTATGTACACTGCATCAAACAAATTTGGCAGATGATGTATATTTTCCGTTCTCGATGAGAGCTAATTATATCTATGAGATACTTACCCTCTTCCTACATATATCTGCCTCTGACCATTATGTGTCCTTAACTTCATTTTTGTTTGAACAAAATAGTTCTAGCTTTGAATTCAGTCCTTTTGACTTCTTTTTTGATTTTTGATAGCTGATATGGTAGGAATGAAAATATGTATAAGTTAGGGGACCAAAAATAGAAATTTCGCTATATTTTTATCATATGAATGTATGAGATAAAAACCACACATACATGTATTTTGTTAGAAGCATTCCCAAGTGGTAAGAATTCAAAATCATGTTTCGATTTGTCTTGTCAAATAATTGTGTAAACAGCTACAGGTTTGATAATCCTTACCACAGGCAGTGTTGACCCCCTCCAGGGACCATATTATAAGTATGAAACATTTGAGAACTCCTCCCTTTAGCCATTGTTTTGCATGAAAAGCCGAGTACAGATATTTTACCAGACATATTGTTCCACCCCAACCTTCAAGACTTGATCCCTAGGTCAGTGGAAAGGAGCATGTACCTGTACAGGACAATATAACTTGTCTAAACCAACACAGGCACAAAACTGTTGGCCAGTTTACAGAGGGGCCCAGTTTACAGAGGTGCCCTGGCCATGGTTTCATCAATGTTCCTTAACTTAAGGAAATTCCTTAACTTAAAAATCTCCATAGGAAAGCATTACATAATTTAAGGAAAGTTCCTTAGCTAAGGATTTCCCCCTTAAATTGTGTAATGCTTTCCTATGGAGATTTTTAAGTTAAGGATTGTTGATGAAAACGGGGCCTGTTTACAGAGGTTAGACATAACTATAGGGATGGAATTACATGGACCAACCTTTGTAACCAGCGGTAGTGTGGGTCCCAGGGTCACAACATGGAAAGGGGTGAAATCTATGTAGAAGATCGCTTAGCATGAAAATGTAAAAAAAAACGTCAATTGTTACAAGAACATAGAACTTAAATAATAAAGTCTAGAGCTTCGGTATGCTGGTAGTGTAAATTTTACATGATGTTGGTGCTTGAAGCAAGGGATTTAAGGCCACTACACAGGAATGTTTGGTTTACAGTTGTCCTACTTACAAATAATACAGATTTCCACCATACTAACCACCTACGGACTAGAAACATAGCCCTGCCCTTTGGTAAAGCTGTTTATAAAATTTCACTCCTCAGAACATTTAATCACATTTCATCCAACATTGCAATGTGATCTCTTTGAACCAGGAATCAACTTTATAATAAAGTATGATGTTTTCCTACTGATACAAAGTAAAAAATAAATGCACTACTACCTGCAGCCACATGTTCCTTGAATGTCTAGGTGAGGGATACAGGCCCTCTATGCCTATTGTATAATATAAATGTACTAAGTGACATTTCTTTCCCTACAACTGTAACTGTCAACAAAGTCTTGTCAAACTTATCAATCTCTGTTTTGTGGGAACAAGTTATGTGAAGTAGATTTTAGAATTTCTTTATTTTTAATTCATCTATTTGTTAAGTTTCCACGAGTTGATTCTGTGATACTTCTGGAACTGTGTTTGGTTGTGTGTGTGTAAGGGGACGTGTGTGGTTGGCATATGTGTAGATGAAATATGTTTTTGTATATAATCGTTGGCACACAGACTGATCCTATAGGCTTTGTGGGATTAGGGGGAACTATTTAGCTTCTGTAGAAGCAGTGATATAACTAGAGAGCGAGCCAGAGCGAGAGAGAGAGCGAGAGAGAGAGAAAGAGCCCATTCACCTTCATTAAAATTTTGCAATAAAAACCCGGGGGTATGTTCAAACAAATGTGCTTATTTATAAATATTTTATTCACTTCACAAAACATAAAATAAAACATATGAAATGATATAAGTTTTTGTTTTTATTAGCTCACCTGGCCCGAAGGGCCAAGTGAGCTTATGTGATGGTGCAGCGTCCGTCGTCCGTCCGTCCGTCCGTCCGTCCGTCCGTCCGTCCGTCCGTCCGTCCGTCCGTCCGTCCGTCCGTCCGTCCGTCGTCCGTCGTCCGTCCGTCCGTCCGTCCGTCCGTCCTGCGTCCGTCAACTTTTTCCTTTAAACGACTTCTTCTAAAATACTGAAAGGCCCAGGGACATGAAATTTGGCTGGTAGATATCTTGGAAGGAGCTGAACAAAGTTTGCGAAAAAAAATCACTTTGACCTAATTTCAAGGTCACCGGGGTCAAAAATGTCGAAACCTTCAAACAACTTCTTCTAAAATACCGTCAGGCATAGAGACTTCATATTTGACCAGAACCTTCCTTGGTTGAAGCCAAATAAAGTTTGCGAAAAGAAACGACCTTGACCAATATTCAAGGTCACAGTGAGGTAAAATCTATTTTAAAATTTAAACGACTTCTTCTGAAATACAAAAAGCCCTAGAAACATGGTATTTGGCTGAAAGGTTCCTTGGATGAAGCCCGACAAAGTTTGCGAAAAGAAATGACCTTGACCTATATTCAAGGTCACAGGGGTCAAATCTGTTAAAACCTTTAAACGACTTCTTCTAAAATACCAAAAGCCCTAGACGCATGATATTTGGCTTAAAGGTTCCTTGGATGAAGCCCAACAAAGTTTGCGAAAAGAAATGACCTTGACCTATATTCAAGGTCACAGGGGTCAAATCTGTTAAAACCTTTAAACGACTTCTTCTGAAATACAAAAAGCCCTAGAAGCATAATATTTGGCTGAAAGGTTCCTTGGATGAAGCACGACAAAGTTTGCGAAAAGAAATGACCTTGACTTATATTCAAGGTCACAAGGGTCAAATCTGTTTAAGCCTTCAAACGACTTCTCCTGAAATTCCAAAAGCCCTAGAAGCATGATATTTGGCTGAAATGTTTCTTGGATGAAGCCCGACAAAGTTTGCAAAAAGAAATGACCTTGACCTATATTCAAGGTCACAGGGGTCAAATCTGTTAAAACCTTTAAACGACTTCTTCTGAAATACCAAAAGTCCTAGAAGCATGATATTTGGCTGAAAGGTTCCTTGGATGTTTGGGAAGGAAAATGATCTTGACCCATATTAAAGGTCACAGTGGTCAAATCAGTGGTTAAAAGCTTTGAGCGACTTCTTCTGATAAACCGAAATGCCTAGAGATATGATATTTGTCTTGTAACGTCCTGGGATGAAGCTAAACAAAATTTGAAAATGAAAATGATGTTGTCTTATAAGGTCACAGGGGTAAAATATGTTTAAATCTTAAGATGTTCTTCTGAATGTCTTGCAGTAAAAGATTTTAAGGGGACTTTAGGGTTACACTATAAAATAAGTCAGAGATTGATACCAGGTGAGCGATGCAGGCCCATTGGGCCTCTTGTTTGTGATAACTGTAGTTATCCTCATAGATGGTACTATTTATTTACCCTGTGATGTGGAGTATTCATCTATATCAGAACTGTGACACATGTTAAGGAACAGTTCCTCTGGACAGAGCAATATACATCAAAGTGAAGACATAAATGTATCAGTATGCAAAAATAATTGGAATATGAAAAATATTTGTTTAATGGGAATGTCACAAAGATCACGAAATTTGAAAGAAATTGGTTGAGAACTGGGAGAAGGTATCCTGACAAGATATAGATTGTAAAATCTTTAGAGGCCTATACATGTAGCTCTCCCGGATATTGTCAAATCAAACTAATGTACAGAAAAACAAACTTTATGTTCTAATTCATGTAATTCACCAGTTCAAACGAACATAAATTATTTATCAAATAAAACTTTGAAACACTGTTCGGAATATCGCTTACTGCCTGAAAAACCAAAACATTGTCTGTAAAGCACGCACATACAGCCATAAGGTTCTTTCCACTCCCGACCTCACTACCACATCCTTGTCCAGCTCACAAACCTGTAACACAGAAAACAAAACAAGAACAACTTGTCTTTTCTCTTTTCAACTTAAATTTAGTAGGCAGGGAGGGGGTAAATCTCACTATAGGGTCTGTTGAAGTGCGCTGCAAAAGCTCGAAGGACAATGTACCTAGTACACCTGTACAACTCGCCTGTATCAGAGGGAAAGCACGTCAATAATCACCCCACACGTGACTCTCACTGTAAACACAGTGTAAAACGTTACATTGATAAATTCGATCATGTCAAGGTGAATAAATGTTCAAAAATTGAAAGAGATCTGTTAAAAAACTGTTTACGACAGATGGCTGTACAACATTATAATATAGTCAAACCCTCTATAAAGGACACCCAAGGGACAGAGCAAAGGTGTCCTTTATACAGAGGTCAATTATATAGTATTTCACTGAGTGAGTTTGATGAGCCAGTCCTTTATAACAGGTTTGGCTGTATGTTCCATTGTATAAAGGGCAACTTGAAAGAGAAAAACTCTTAACATGTTTACAAATACCCTTTTTATTTCCTGCACTTATTCTGTGCCTATTGCACCAAAGCTCCTCAATTATAAGCCAACACTGCAACAATTGAACCTATATCATGTTCATGTTCTTCATCTCCATATTGCTATGGTCCAGCTGGACACATACATACATATATATATAGTAAACGGTAATCTGAAAATTATCCCCAACACAGTCCTCGAGAGACTTCATCTATCAAATGGAATGTGAATTTCAAGATTCTATGTGGACGATTACGCCAGACAATGGGCTAAACGTGGACATGCTGCAATGGATGAACTTTCAGAGTGGGTTAAATATATCAGGTCCGCTATCCAGAAAAGAATAAGCAGTTTACGATACAAAATGAAAACTAAACCCAGGTCGATATTTTTGACTTCGATGTTCGAACGTTCAACGATATACAAGATAAGTATGTGGTTGTGTCTGCAGACAAGTCATCTAACAACATGACAATTGTTTACCAACAATATTACATATTGTTGCAAAAAGAACCAGGCCTGTTTGATAACCAAGGTAACCCTATACTTACACATTGACCAGTATGCCTGCTTGATAACCAAGGTAACCCTTTACTTACACATTGACCGGTATGCCTGCTTGATAACCAAGGTAACCCTATACTTACACATTGACCGGTATGCCTGCTTGATAACCAAGGTAACCCTATACTTACACATTGACCGGTATGCCTGCTTGATAACCAAGGTAACCCTATACTTACACATTGACCGGTATGCCTGCTTGATAACCAAGGTAACCCTTTACTTACACATTGACCGGTTTTTCGAACGATGGAATACTTTCTAACCATACTTAAGTATTACGATGATCTACCTCGTCTATATTGGATACCTAAACCTCACAAGGATCCTTATATAAGCAACGTTTTATCGCTGGCTCTGCTAATTGCTCCACCAAACCTTAATCGAAATTGTCTTACTATCATACTTAATACCATTAAATTAGGGCTGCAGTGTTATTGTGACACTGTATACTCCAGGAGTGGAATAAACGATGCGGATTTTGAAAAACTCGAACGAGTTTCTGATCAATCTAGAGCACCACCTCCTAAATAAAAATGTTTTTTTTCCCTCAAAAAATTTGATATTTCCACCCTGTACACTACCATACTTCATACAAAACTAAAAGAGCATCTTCCATCTCTCGTTATGACCACAGGGACCTGAGATTTTGTTACAGCTAGTTTTGGACCTAAAATAGGGTGTTTAGAGTAATTTTACACATTTGGGGGTTAAGATCAATTTTCGATAAAAATGCCCCCTCCATGGTCATAAAAGCTAAAGGGTGGAAAGCTTTACAGATCGAAAAATCGACACCACCTACCTTTCTTGCATCAAAAATCACATTTCTAGTTGAGGTACGAAAAAACGCTTGGTACCGTTGGAAAGATGGATAATTTTTATTTCATAAACCTCCTAAATGCAAGTCAAAAGTATCCTCCTTCCGCAGAAATAATCTCCATTTCCTCCAAAAACACGCAAAATTTCCGTGTCTCATAACTGTCGCGCCTTGCAGGCCACTTCGTTACATATTCATTAGGTTGACGTCACCCCGCGTGCTGGTCTTTTGCTGTCATTGGATGGCGGTCTTCCTTTAAATTTAGCCCAGAGACAACCTCTTCTATAGGGACCCCACTTAGATTTACGTTCTGTAGGGACCCCACTTAAATAGACGTTTTTGAGGATGCTCATTGGTGTGCTTACTTGTTGTGATTGACAATGATGACTCGGTTCTGATTTTGAGGACTTGATGTTTACTTGGATGTGACCAAGACTTACATGGCGGGTGTCGTCGATGAAGCAGAAGACACTTACCTGATCTTATTCTCTTGTACTTTGACGAGGGTCTCCATGTAAATCTTTCCTTTGTTTCTATTTTGCCTCTAGTTTAATCGCGTTTGAGTTAGGATTATGGTTTTGTTGATGTTTTGGTATTCTCTGATTTTTTTATTTACGAAATCTACAATTGCATTTTGCAATTTTGGATTGCAGCATTTTTTTTTTTTTAGATTTTAAATGAATTTGAGGGTCCTGCCACAAGAGAATACCTGTCATGCCCTTACCTTGTCATGTGCAGTAAGTAAGATTGTCCGATTGCAAGTTGTTGTCTCGAAATGTCTTCTGATTGGAACTGTGACATAGAATCGAAACTGCTGAACTTCAGGGCTACCATGTCTACTGCTGCTAAACTACAGGGCTACCATATGTATGTATACTGTTGCTGAACTACAGGGCTACCATATGTATGTATACTGTTGCTGAACTACAGGGCTACCATAGTTATGAATACAACTGTTGGAACGACAGGGCTACCATAGTTATGTATACTGTTGCTGAACTACAGGGCTACCATAGTTATGTATACTGATGCTGAATTACAGGGCTACCATAGTTATGTATACTGTTGCTGAACTACAGGGCTACCATAGTTATGTATACTGATGCTGAACTACAGGGCTACCATAGTTATGTATACTGATGCTGAACTACAGGGCTACCATAGTTATGTATACTGATGCTGAACTACAGGGCTACCATAGTTATGTATACTGATGCTGAACTACAGGGCTACCATAGTTATGTATACTGTTACTGGCACTATAGGGCTACCATAGTTATGTATACTGCTGCTGACACTATAGGGCTACCATAGTTATGTATGCCGCTGCTGACATTATAGGGCTACCATAGTTATGTATACTGCTGCTGACACTATAGGGCTACCATAGTTATGTATACTGCTGCTGACACTATAGGGCTACCATAGTTATGTGTACTGCTGCTGACACTACAGGGCTACCATAGTTATGTATACTGTTACTGGCACTATAGGGCTACCATAGTTATGTATACTGCTGCTGACACTATAGGGCTACCATAGTTATGTATGCCGCTGCTGACACTATAGGGCTACCATAGTTATGTGTACTGCTGCTGACACTATAGGGCTACCATAGTTATGTATGCCGCTGCTGACACTATAGGGCTACCATAGTTATGTGTACTGCTGCTGACACTATAGGGCTACCATAGTTATATATACCGCTGCTGACACTATAGGGCTACCATAGTTATGTATACCGCTGCTGACACTATAGGGCTACCATAGTTATGTATGCCGCTGCTGACACTATAGGGCTACCATAGTTATGTATAATGCTGCTGACACTACAGGGCTATCATAGTTATGCATACTGCTGCTGACACTGCAGGGCTACCATAGTTATGTATACTGCTGTTGGAAATACAGGGCTACCATAGTTATGTATACTGCTGCTGACACTACAGGGCTACCATAGTTATGTATACTGCTGTTGACACTACAGGGCTACCATAGTTATGTATACTGCTGCTGACACTATAGGGCTACCATAGTTATGTATGCCGCTGCCACTATAGGGCTACCATAGTTATGTATACCGCTGCTGACACTACAGGGCTATCATAGTTATGTACAGGGCTGACACTACAGGGCTGCATACTGCTGCTGACACTACAGGGCTATCATAGTTATGTACAGGGCTGACACTACAGGGCTATCATAGTTATGCATACTGCTGCTGACACTACAGGGCTATCATAGTTATGTACAGGGCTGACACTACAGGGCTGCATACTGATGCTGACACTACAGGGCTATCATAGTTATGTACAGGGCTGACACTACAGGGCTATCATAGTCATGCATACTGCTGCTGACACTACAGGGCTATCATAGTTATGTACAGGGCTGACACTACAGGGCTGCATACTGCTGCTGACACTACAGGGCTATCATAGTTATGTACAGGGCGGACACTACAGGGCTGCATACTGATGCTGACACTACAGGGCTATCATAGTTATGTACAGGGCTGACACTACAGGGCTATCATAGTTATGCATACTGCTGCTGACACTACAGGGCTATCATAGTTATGTACAGGGCTGACACTACAGGGCTGCATACTGCTGCTGACACTACAGGGCTATCATAGTTATGTACAGGGCGGACACTACAGGGCTATCATAGTTATGTATACTGCTGCTGACACTACAGGGCTATCATAGTTATGTATACTGCTGTTGAAAATACATGGCTACCATAGCTATGTATACTGTTGCTGACACTACAGGGCTACCATAGTTATGTATACAGCTGCTGACACTACAGGGCTATCATAGTTATGTATACAGCTGCTGGAACTACAGGGCTTCCATAGTTATGTATACTGCTGCTGACACTATAGGGTTACCATAGTTATGTATACAACTGTTGGAACGACAGGGCTACCATAGTTATGTATAACGCTGCTAACACTACAGGGCTACCATAGTTATATATACTGCTGCTGACACTACAGGGCTACCATAGTTATGTATACTGCTGCTGACACTACAGGGCTATCATAGTTATGTATACCGTTGTTGGAACTACATGGCTACCATAGTTATGTATACTGCTGTTGGAAATACAAGGCTACCATAGTTATGTATACCGCTGCTGACACTATAGGGTTACCATAGTTATGTATACTGCGGCTGACACTATAGGGCTACCATAGTTATGCATACTGCTGCTGACACTATAGGGCTACCATAGTTATGTATGCCGCTGCTGACACTATAGGGCTACCATAGTTATGTATACTGCTGCTGACACTAAAGGGGAACCATAGTTATGTATACAGCAGCTGGAACTACAGGGCGACCATAGTTATGTATACTGCTGCTGACACTATAGGGTTACCATAGTTCTGTATACAACTGTTGGAACGACAGGGCTACCATAGTTATGTATAACGCTGCTGACACTACAGGGCTACCATAGTTATATATACTGCTGCTGACACTACAGGGCTACCATAGTTTTGTATATTGCTGCTGACACTACAGGGCTACCATAGTTATGTATACTCCTGTTGGAAATACAGGGCTACCATAGTTATGTATACCGCTGCTGACACTATAGGGTTACCATAGTTATGTATACTGCTGCTGACACTACAGGGCTACCATAGTTATGTATACCGCTGCTGACACTATAGGGTTACCATAGTTATGTATATTGCTGCTGACACTACAGGGCTACCATAGTTATATATACTGCCGCTGTACTACAGGGCTACCATAGTTATGTATACCGCTGCTGACACTACAGGGCTACCATATATATGTATATCGCTGTTGGAATAACATGGCTACCATAGTTATATATACTGCTGTTGAACTACAGGGCTACCATAGTTATGTATACTGCTGCTGACACTGCAGGGCTACCATAGTTCTGTATACAGCTGTTTGAACTACAGGGATACCATGGTTATGTATACAGCTGTTTGAACTACAGGGCTACCATAGTTATGTATACTGCTGCTGACACTACATGGCTACCATAGTTATGTATACTGCTGCCGAACTACAGGGCCACCATAGTTATGTATACTGCTGCTGACACTGCAGGGCTACCATAGTTATGTATACAGCTGTTTGAACTACAGGGCTACCATGGTTATGTATACAGCTGTTTGATCTACAGGGCTACCATAGTTATGTATACTGCTGCTGACACTACAGGGCTACCATAGTTATGTATACTGCTGGAACTACAGGGTTACCATAGTTATGTATACAGCTGCTGGAACTACAGGACTACCATAGTTTTATATACCGCTGCTGACACTACAGGACTGCCATATTTATGTATATCGCTGTTGGAATAACATGGCTACCATAGTTATATATACTGCTGTTGAACTACAGGGCTACCATAGTTATGTATACTGCTGCTGACACTGCAGGGCTACCATAGTTCTGTATACAGCTGTTTGAACTACAGGGATACCATGGTTATGTATACAGCTGTTTGAACTACAGGGCTACCATAGTTATGTATACTGCTGCTGACACTACATGGCTACCATAGTTATGTATACTGCTGCCGAACTACAGGGCCACCATAGTTATGTATACTGCTGCTGACACTGCAGGGCTACCATAGTTATGTATACAGCTGTTTGAACTACAGGGCTACCATGGTTATGTATACAGCTGTTTGATCTACAGGGCTACCATAGTTATGTATACTGCTGACACTACAGGGCTACCATAGTTATGTATACTGCTGGAACTACAGGGTTACCATAGTTATGTATACAGCTGCTGGAACTACAGGACTACCATAGTTTTATATACCGCTGCTGACACTACAGGGCTGCCATATTTATGTATACTGCTGGAACTACAGGGTTACCATAGTTATGTATACAGCTGCTGGAACTACAGGACTACCATAGTTTTATATACCGCTGCTGACACTACAGGGCTGCCATATTTATGTATACCGCTGCTGAAGCTACAGACATTCCATGGTTGATGTTGTATATGATGCTGAGCTGATTCGTGTGTCGGTCTAAGAACTGTAGCTAGCATACTTCGATGACTGTACCCCATGTCTGGTTAGGCAGTGTATTAGCCATGCTTCATGGTTGAAAATCGTTTTGGGATCTACTTATCTACAATAAGACACGATGGTTGAATTTCATAGGTCACTAACTCACTGAGTGTAACGGTATATGGCCGCACCAGACAATTTGACATTAGGACACAAGGTAAGTGTTAAACTTATCTCCCATTGGACTAATGTGAAAGGGACCCGTTTCTGAATTCACCACGACATATCTTTTTTTCTGTTTTATAATTAGAAACGAATTCATGTGCTCAGACATTCCGACATATTTTGGATCTCCGTTTGTTCTGATAGGTAGATATTATACGTAGATGCGCAGTTGTCCACGCTGAATCAGAGATGTAATATATTTACAAGTATATGTGTCTACAAGGGATAGAGACACGTGTATGTGTCTACAAGGGGATAGAGACATGTGTGTGTGTCTACAAGGGGATAGAGACATGTATATGTGTCTACAAGGGGATAGAGACATGTGTATGTGTCTACAAGGGGATAGAGACATGTATATGTGTCTACAAGGGATAGAGACATGTATATGTGTCTACAATTGATAGAGACATGTATGTGTCTACAAGGGGGTAGAGACATGTGTATGTGTCTACAAGGGGGTAGAGATATGTATATGTGTCTACAAGGGATAGAGACATGTATGTGTATCTACAAGGGGATAGAGATATGTATATGTGTCTACAAGGGGATAGAGACATGTATATCTGTCTACAAGGGGGTAGACACATGTATAAGTGTCTCCAAGGAGATAGAGACATGTATATGTGTCTACAATTGATAGAGACATGTATGTGTCTACAAGGGGGTAGACACATGCATATGTGTCTACAATGGGATAGAGACATGTATATGTGTCTACAAGGGGGTAGATACATGTATATGTGTCTACAAGGGGGTAGATACATGTATAAGTGTCTACAAGGGGATAGAGACACGTGTATGTGTCTACAAGGGGATAAAGACATGTATATGTGTCTACAAGGGGATAGAGACATGTATATGTGTCTACAAGGGGATAGAGACATGTATATGTGTCTACAAGGGGATAGAGACATGTATATGTGTCTACAAGGAGATAGAGACATGTGTATGTGTCTACAAGGGGGTAGGGACATGTATATGTGTCTACAAGGGGGTAGAGACATGTGTATGTGTCTACAAGGGGATAGAGATATGTATATGTGTCTACAAGGGATAGAGACATGTATATGTGTCTACAAGGGGATAGAGACATGTGTATGTGTCTACAAGGGGATAGAGACATGTGTATGTGTCTACAAGGGGATAGAGACATGTATATGTGTCTACAAGGGGATAGAGACATGTATATGTGTCTACAAGGGGATAGAGACAAGTGTATGTGTCTACAAGGGGATAGAGACATGTGTATGTGTCTACAAGGGGATAGAGATATGTATATGTGTCTACAAGGGGATAGAGACATGTATATGTGTCTACAAGGGGATAGAGATACATGTATATGTGTCTACAAGGGGATAGAGACATGTATATGTGTCTACAAGGGGATAGAGATACATGTATATGTGTCTACAAGGGATAGAGACATGTATATGTGTCTACAAGGGGATAGAGACATGTGTATGTGTCTACAAGGGGATAGATACATGTGTATGTGTCTACAAGGGGATAAAGACATGTGTATGTGTCTACAATTGATAGAGACATGTATATGTGTCTACAAGGGGGTAGAGACATGTATAAGTGTCTACAAGGGGATAGAGATACATGTATATGTGTCTACAAGGGGATAGAGACATGTATATGTGTCTACAAGGGGATAGAGATACATGTATATGTGTCTACAAGGGATAGAGACATGTATATGTGTCTACAAGGGGATAGAGACATGTGTATGTGTCTACAAGGGGATAGATACATGTGTATGTGTCTACAAGGGGATAAAGACATGTGTATGTGTCTACAATTGATAGAGACATGTATGTGTCTACAAGGGGGTAGAGACATGTGTATGTGTCTACAATTGATAGAGACATGTATATGTGTCTACAAGGGGGTAGATACATGTATAAGTGTCTACAAGGGGTTAGAGATATGTATATGTGTCTACAAGGGGATAGAGACATGTATATGTGTCTACAAGGGGATAGAGACATGTATATGTGTCTACAAGGGGATAGAGATATGTATATGTGTCTACAAGGGGATAGAGACATGTATATGTGTCTACAAGGGGATAGAGACATGTATATGTGTCTACAAGGGGATAGAGACATGTATATGTGTCTACAAGGGGATAGAGACATGTATATGTGTCTACAAGGGGATAGAGACATGTATATGTGTCTACAAGGGGGTAGAGACATGTATATGTGTCTACAAGGGGATAGAGACATGTTTAACTGTCTACAAGGGGATAGAGACATGTGTATATGTCTACAAGGGATAGAGACATGTATATGTGTCTACCAGGGGGTAGAGACATGTATAACTGTCTACAAGGGGACACAAACAGAGACACTGAAATACAATTCATTACTGGTAGATCATGTCCTGTATTCAGCTGTTTGTATTGAAACATCAAGAAGGCTGCTCTCAGACTGTTTAGGACAAAGATATAAACACAGATGTTTGTATTGGAGTGATTCTCGCTAGCAGGAAGAGTGTTCAGACACAGTGTGGGGCGACACATGGGACGAAGAGTGTTCAGACACAGTGTGGGGCGACACATGGGACGGCTCGTGCTACGTAGTATTCTGTAAACAAAAAGCGATACGTGTGGTATATAAACAAACAGCGATACGTGTGGTATATAAACAAACAGCGATACGTGTGGTATATAAACAAATAAGATAGTTACAAGTTAACAACGAATTCGGAAGCTTTTCATTGTTAAAATCTAGATAATACAGCATAGAAACATTGGTTATAGTTAACAGATTGAATTATTGATTATAGTTAACAGATTGAAACATTGGTTATAGTTAATAGATTGAAACATTGGTTATAGTTAATAGATTGAAACATTGGTTATAGTTTATGGATTGAAACATTGGTTATAGTTAACAGATTGAAATATTGGTTAAAGTTAACAGATTGAATTATTGATTATAGTTAACACATTGAAACATTGGTAATAGTTAACAGATTGAAATATTAATAATAGTTAACAGATTGAAACATTGGTTATAGTTAAAATATTGAAACATTCGTTATAGTTAACACATTGAAATATTTGTTATAGATACCAGATTGAAATGTTGGTTATTGTTAACACATTGAAATATTGGTTGTAGTTAAAAGATTGAAAAGTTGGTTATAGTGAACAGATTAAAACATTGGTTAAAGTAAACAGATTGAAATATTGGTTATAGTGAACAGATTGAAACATTGGTTATAGTTAAGAGATTGAAATATTGGTTATAGTAAACAGATTGAAACATTGGTTGTAGTTAACAGATTGAAACATTGGTTATAGTTAACACATTGAAGCATTGGTAATAGTTAATAGGGTGAACCACTGGTTATAGTTAATAGATTGAAACACTGGTTATAGTTAATAGATTGAAACACTGGTTATAGTTAATAGATTGAAACACTGGTTATAGTTTACAGATTGAAACATTGGTTATAGTTAACAGATTGAAACATTGGTTATAGTTAACAGATTAAAACATTGGTTATAGTTAACAGATTGAAACATTGGTTATAGTTAACAGATTGAAACATTGGTTATAGTTAACACATTGAAACATTGGTAATAGTTAACAGATTGAAACATTGGTTATAGTTAATAGATTGAAATATTAATTATAGTTAACAGATTGAAATATTTGTTATAGATACCAGATTGAAATGTTGGTTATTGTTAACACATTGAAATATTGGTTGTAGTTAAAAGATTGAAAAGTTGGTTATAGTGAACAGATTAAAACATTGGTTAAAGTAAACAGATTGAAATATTGGTTATAGTGAACAGATTGAAACATTGGTTATAGTTAACAGATTGAAATATTGGTTATAGTTAAAATATTGAAACATTTGTTATAGTTAATAGACTGAAACATTGGTTTTAGTTAATAGATTGAAACATTGGTTATAGTTAATAGATTGAAACATTGGTAATAGTAAACAGATTGAAACATTGGTTATAGTTAATAGATTGAAACATTGATTATAGTAAACAGATTGAAACATTGGTAATAGTTAACACATTGAAACATTTGTTATAGTTAATAGATTGAAACATTGGTTATAGTTAACAGATTGAAACATTGGTTATAGTTAACAGATTGAAACATTGGTTATAGTTTATAGATTGAAACATTTGTTATAGTTAATAGATTGAAACATTGGTAATGGTTAACAGATTGAAACATTGGTTATAGTTTATAGATTGAAACATTTGTTATAGTTAATAGATTGAAACATTGGTAATAGTTAACACATTGAAATATTGGTTATAGTTAACACATCGAAACATTGGTTATAGTTAACAGATTGAAACATTGGTAATAGTTAATAGATTGAAACACTGGTTATAGTTAACAGATTGAAACATTGGTTATAGTTAACAGATTGAAACATTGGTTATAGTTAACAGATTGAAACATTGGTTATAGTTAATAGATTGAAACATTGGTTATAGTTAACATATTAAATTATTGATTATAGTTAACAGATTGAAACATTGGTAATAGTTAACAGATTGAAACATTGGTTATAGTTAACAGATTGAAACATTGGTAATAGTTTATGGATTGAAACATTGGTTATAGTTAACAGATTGAAACATTGGTTATAGTTAATAGATTGAAACATTTGTTATAGTTAATAGATTGAAACATTGGTAATAGTTAACAGATTGAAACATTGGTTATAGTTTATAGATTGAAACATTTGTTATAGTTAACAGATTGAAACATTGGTTAAAGTTAACAGATCGAAACATTGGTTATAGTTAACAGATTGAAACATTGGTTATAGTTTATGGATTGAAACATTTGTTATAGTTAATAGATTGAAACATTGGTAATAGTTAACAGATTGAAACATTGGTTATAGTTTATGGATTGAAACATTTGTTATAGTTAATAGATTGAAACATTGGTAATAGTTAACAGATTGAAACATTGGTTATAGTTTATAGATTGAAACATTTGTTATAGTTAATAGATTGAAACATTGGTAATAGTTAACAGATTGAAACATTGGTTATAGTTTATAGATTGAAACATTTGTTATAGTTAATAGATTGAAACATTGGTAATAGTTAACACATTGAAATATTGGTTATAGTTAACACATCGAAACATTGGTTATAGTTAGCAGATTGAAACATTGGTAATAGTTAATAGATTGAAACACTGGTTATAGTTAACAGATTGAAACATTGGTTATAGTTAACAGATTGAAACATTGGTTATAGTTAACAGATTGAAACATTGGTTATAGTTAATAGATTGAAACATTGGTTATAGTTAACATATTAAATTATTGATTATAGTTAACAGATTGAAACATTGGTAATAGTTAACAGATTGAAACATTGGTTATAGTTAACAGATTGAAACATTGGTAATAGTTTATGGATTGAAACATTGGTTATAGTTAACAGATTGAAACATTGGTTATAGTTTATGGATTGAAACATTGGTTATAGTTAACAGATTGAAACATTGGTTATAGTTAATAGATTGAAACATTGGTTATAGTTTATAGATTGAAACATTTGTTATAGTTAATAGATTGAAACATTGGTTATAATTTATAGATTGAAACATTTGTTATAGTTAACAGATCGAAACATTGGTTATAGTTAACAGATTGAAACATTGGTTATAGTTTATGGATTGAAACATTTGTTATAGTTAATAGATTGAAACATTGGTAATAGTTAACAGATTGAAACATTGGTTATAGTTTATAGATTGAAACATTTGTTATAGTTAATAGATTGAAACATTGGTAATAGTTAACACATTGAAATATTGGTTATAGTTAACACATCGAAACATTGGTTATAGTTAACAGATTGAAACATTGGTAATAGTTAATAGATTGAAACACTGGTTATAGTTAACAGATTGAAACATTGGTTATAGTTAACAGATTGAAACATTGGTTATAGTTAACAGATTGAAACATTGGTTATAGTTAATAGATTGAAACATTGGTTATAGTTAACATATTAAATTATTGATTATAGTTAACAGATTGAAACATTGGTAATAGTTAACAGATTGAAACATTGGTTATAGTTAACAGATTGAAACATTGGTAATAGTTTATGGATTGAAACATTGGTTATAGTTAACAGATTGAAACATTGGTTATAGTTTATGGATTGAAACATTGGTTATAGTTAACAGATTGAAACATTGGTTATAGTTAACAGATCGAAACATTGGTTATAGTTAATAGATTGAAACATTTGTTATAGTTAATAGATTGAAACATTGGTAATAGTTAACAGATTGAAACATTGGTTATAGTTTATAGATTGAAACATTTGTTATAGTTAACAGATTGAAACATTGGTTATAGTTAACAGATCGAAACATTGGTTATAGTTAACAGATTGAAACATTGGTTATAGTTTATGGATTGAAACATTTGTTATAGTTAATAGATTGAAACATTGGTAATAGTTAACAGATTGAAACATTGGTTATAGTTTATGGATTGAAACATTTGTTATAGTTAATAGATTGAAACATTGGTAATAGTTAACAGATTGAAACATTTGTTATAATTAATGGATTGAAACATTTGTTATAGTTAATAGATTGAAACATTGGTAATAGTTAACAGATTGAAACATTGGTTATAGTTTATAGATTGAAACATTTGTTATAGTTAATAGATTGAAACATTGGTAATAGTTAACACATTGAAATATTGGTTATAGTTAACACATCGAAACATTGGTTATAGTTAACAGATTGAAACATTGGTAATAGTTAATAGATTGAAACACTGGTTATAGTTAACAGATTGAAACATTGGTTATAGTTAACAGATTGAAACATTGGTTATAGTTAACAGATTGAAACATTGGTTATAGTTAATAGATTGAAACATTGGTTATAGTTAACATTTTAAATTATTGATTATAGTTAACAGATTGAAACATTGGTAATAGTTAACAGATTGAAACATTGGTTATAGTTAACAGATTGAAACATTGGTAATAGTTTATGGATTGAAACATTGGTTATAGTTAACAGATTGAAACATTGGTTATAGTTAATAGATTGAAACATTTGTTATAGTTAATAGATTGAAACATTGGTAATAGTTAACAGATTGAAACATTGGTTATAGTTTATAGATTGAAACATTTGTTATAGTTAACAGATTGAAACATTGGTTATAGTTAACAGATCGAAACATTGGTTATAGTTAACAGATTGAAACATTGGTTATAGTTTATGGATTGAAACATTTGTTATAGTTAATAGATTGAAACATTGGTAATAGTTAACAGATTGAAACATTGGTTATAGTTTATAGATTGAAACATTTGTTATAGTTAATAGATTGAAACATTGGTAATAGTTAACAGATTGAAACATTGGTTATAGTTTATAGATTGAAACATTTGTTATAGTTAATAGATTGAAACATTGGTAATAGTTAACACATTGAAATATTGGTTATAGTTAACACATCGAAACATTGGTTATAGTTAACAGATTGAAACATTGGTAATAGTTAATAGATTGAAACACTGGTTATAGTTAACAGATTGAAACATTGGTTATAGTTAACAGATTGAAACATTGGTTATAGTTAACAGATTGAAACATTGGTTATAGTTAATAGATTGAAACATTGGTTATAGTTAACATATTAAATTATTGATTATAGTTAACAGATTGAAACATTGGTAACAGTTAACAGATTGAAACATTGGTTATAGTTAACAGATTGAAACATTGGTAATAGTTTATGGATTGAAACATTGGTTATAGTTAACAGATTGAAACATTGGTTATAGTTTATGGATTGAAACATTAGTTATAGTTAACAGATTGAAACATTGGTTATAGTTAATAGATTGAAACATTGGTTATAGTTTATAGATTGAAACATTTGTTATAGTTAATAGATTGAAACATTGGTAATAGTTAACAGATTGAAACATTGGTTATAGTTAACAGATTGAAACATTGGTTATAGTTTATGGATTGAAACATTTGTTATAGTTAATAGATTGAAACATTGGTAATAGATAACAGATTGAAACATTGGTTATAGTTTATAGATTGAAACATTTGTTATAGTTAATAGATTGAAACATTGGTAATAGTTAACAGATTGAAACATTGGTTATAGTTTATAGATTGAAACATTTGTTATAGTTAATAGATTGAAACATTGGTAATAGTTAACACATTGAAATATTGGTTATAGTTAACACATCGAAACATTGGTTATAGTTAACAGATTGAAACATTGGTAATAGTTAATTGATTGAAACACTGGTTATAGTTAACAGATTGAAACATTGGTTATAGTTAACAGATTGAAACATTGGTTATAGTTAACAGATTGAAACATTGGTTATAGTTAATAGATTAAAACATTGGTTATAGTTAACATATTAAATTATTGATTATAGTTAACAGATTGAAACATTGGTAATAGTTAACAGATTGAAACATTGGTTATAGTTAACAGATTGAAACATTGGTAATAGTTTATGGATTGAAACATTGGTTATAGTTAACAGATTGAAACATTGGTTATAGTTTATGGATTGAAACATTGGTTATAGTTAACAGATTGAAACATTGGTTATAGTTAACAGATCGAAACATTGGTTATAGTTAATAGATTGAAACATTTGTTATAGTTAATAGATTGAAACATTGGTAATAGTTAACAGATTGAAACATTGGTTATAGTTTATAGATTGAAACATTTGTTATAGTTAACAGATTGAAACATTGGTTATAGTTAACAGATCGAAACATTGGTTATAGTTAACAGATTGAAACATTGGTTATAGTTTATGGATTGAAACATTTGTTATAGTTAATAGATTGAAACATTGGTAATAGTTAACAGATTGAAACATTGGTTATAGTTTATAGATTGAAACATTTGTTATAGTTAATAGATTGAAACATTGGTAATAGTTAACAGATTGAAACATTGGTTATAGTTTATAGATTGAAACATTTGTTATAGTTAATAGATTGAAACATTGGTAATAGTTAACACATTGAAATATTGGTTATAGTTAACACATCGAAACATTGGTTATAGTTAACAGATTGAAACATTGGTAATAGTTAATAGATTGAAACACTGGTTATAGTTAACAGATTGAAACATTGGTTATAGTTAACAGATTGAAACATTGGTTATAGTTAACAGATTGAAACATTGGTTATAGTTAATAGATTGAAACATTGGTTATAGTTAACATATTAAATTATTGATTATAGTTAACAGATTGAAACATTGGTAATAGTTAACAGATTGAAACATTGGTTATAGTTAACAGATTGAAACATTGGTAATAGTTTATGGATTGGAACATTGGTTATAGTTAACAGATTGAAACATTGGTTATAGTTTATGGATTGAAACATTGGTTATAGTTAACAGATTGAAACATTGGTAATAGTTAACAGATTGAAACATTGGTAATAGTTAACACATTGAAACATTGGTAATAGTTAACAGATTGAAACATTGGTAATAGTTAACAGATTGAAACATTGGTTATAGTTAACAGATTGAAACATTGGTAATAGTTAACAGATTGAAACATTGGTTATAGTTTATGGATTGAAACATTGGTTATAGTTAACAGATTGAAACATTGGTAATAGTTAACAGATTGAAACATTGGTAACAGTTAACAGATTGAAACATTGGTAATAGTTAACAGATTGAAACATTTGTTATAGTTAACAGATTGAAACATTGGTTATAGTTTATGGATTGAAACATTGGTAATAGTTAACAGATTGAAACATTGGTTATAGTTAACAGATTGAAACATTGGTTATAGTTTATGGATTGAAACATTGGTAATAGTTAACAGATTGAAACATTGGTTATAGTTAACAGATTGAAACATTGGTTATAGTTAACAGATTGAAACATTGGTTATAGTTTATGGATTGAAACATTGGTAATAGTTAACAGATTGAAACATTGGTTATAGTTAACAGATTGAAACATTGGTTATAGTTTATGGATTGAAACATTGGTTATAGTTAATAGATTGAAACACTGGTTATAGTTAACAGATTGAAACATTGGTAATAGTTAACAGATTGAAACATTGGTTATAGTTAATAGATTGAAACATTGGTTATAGTTTATGGATTGAAACATTGGTAATAGTTAACAGATTGAAACATTGGTTATAGTTAACAGATTGAAACATTGGTTATAGTTTATGGATTGAAACATTGGTAATAGTTAACAGATTGAAACATTGGTAATAGTTAACAGATTGAAACATTGGTAATAGTTAACAGATTGAAACATTTGTTATAGTTTATGGATTGAAACATTGGTAATAGTTAACAGATTGAAACATTGGTAATAGTTAACAGATTGAAACATTGGTAATAGTTAACAGATTGAAACATTGGTTATAGTTTATGGATTGAAACATTGGTAATAGTTAATAGATTGAAACATTGGTAATAGTTAACAGATTGAAACATTGGTAATAGTTAACAGATTGAAACATTGGTTATAGTTAACAGATTGAAACATTGGTTATAGTTAACAGATTGAAACATTGGTAATAGTTAACAGATTGAAACATTGGTTATAGTTTATGGATTGAAACATTGGTAATAGTTAACAGATTGAAACATTGGTTATAGTTAACAGATTGAAACATTGGTTATAGTTTATAGATTGAAACATTGGTAATAGTTAACAGATTGAAACATTGGTAATAGTTAACAGATTGAAACATTGGTTATAGTTTATAGATTGAAACATTGGTAATAGTTAACAGATTGAAACATTGGTTATAGTTAACAGATTGAAACATTGGTTATAGTTTATAGATTGAAACATTTGTTATAGTTAATAGATTGAAACATTGGTAATAGTTAACAGATTGAAACATTGGTTATAGTTTATAGATTGAAACATTTGTTATAGTTAATAGATTGAAACATTGGTAATAGTTAACACATTGAAATATTGGTTATAGTTAACACATCGAAACATTGGTTATAGTTAACAGATTGAAACATTGGTAATAGTTAATAGATTGAAACACTGGTTATAGTTAACAGATTGAAACATTGGTTATAGTTAACAGATTGAAACATTGGTTATAGTTAACAGATTGAAACATTGGTTATAGTTAATAGATTGAAACATTGGTTATAGTTAACATATTAAATTATTGATTATAGTTAACAGATTGAAACATTGGTAATAGTTAACAGATTGAAACATTGGTTATAGTTAACAGATTGAAACATTGGTAATAGTTTATGGATTGAAACATTGGTTATAGTTAACAGATTGAAACATTGGTTATAGTTTATGGATTGAAACATTGGTTATAGTTAACAGATTGAAACATTGGTTATAGTTAACACATTGAAACATTGGTAATAGTTAACAGATTGAAACATTGGTAATAGTTAACAGATTGAAACATTGGTTATAGTTAACAGATTGAAACATTGGTTATAGTTTATGGATTGAAACATTGGTAATAGTTAACAGATTGAAACATTGGTTATAGTTAACACATTGAAACATTGGTTATAGTTAACAGATTGAAACATTGGTTATAGTTTATGGATTGAAACATTGGTTATAGTTAATAGATTGAAACATTGGTAATAGTTAACAGATTGAAACATTGGTTATAGTTAACAGATTGAAACATTGGTAATAGTTTATAGATTGAAACATTGGTAATAGTAAACAGATTGAAACATTGGTTATAGTTAATAGATTGAAACATTGGTAATAGTTAACAGATTGAAACATTGGTTATAGTTAACAGATTGAAACATTGGTAATAGTTTATAGATTGAAACATTGGTAATAGTTAACACATTGAAACATTGGTTATAGTTAACAGATTGAAACATTGGTTATAGTTAATAGATTGAAACATTGGTAATAGTTAACAGATTGAAACATTGGTTATAGTTAACAGATTGAAACATTGGTTATAGTTAACAGATTGAAACATTGGTTATAGTTAACAGATTGAAACATTGGTTATAGTTAATAGATTGAAACATTGGTTATAGTTAACATTTTAAATTATTGATTATAGTTAACAGATTGAAACATTGGTAATAGTTAACAGATTGAAACATTGGTTATAGTTAACAGATTGAAACATTGGTAATAGTTTATGGATTGAAACATTGGTTATAGTTAACAGATTGAAACATTGGTTATAGTTAATAGATTGAAACATTTGTTATAGTTAATAGATTGAAACATTGGTAATAGTTAACAGATTGAAACATTGGTTATAGTTTATAGATTGAAACATTTGTTATAGTTAACAGATTGAAACATTGGTTATAGTTAACAGATCGAAACATTGGTTATAGTTAACAGATTGAAACATTGGTTATAGTTTATGGATTGAAACATTTGTTATAGTTAATAGATTGAAACATTGGTAATAGTTAACAGATTGAAACATTGGTTATAGTTTATAGATTGAAACATTTGTTATAGTTAATAGATTGAAACATTGGTAATAGTTAACAGATTGAAACATTGGTTATAGTTTATAGATTGAAACATTTGTTATAGTTAATAGATTGAAACATTGGTAATAGTTAACACATTGAAATATTGGTTATAGTTAACACATCGAAACATTGGTTATAGTTAACAGATTGAAACATTGGTAATAGTTAATAGATTGAAACACTGGTTATAGTTAACAGATTGAAACATTGGTTATAGTTAACAGATTGAAACATTGGTTATAGTTAACAGATTGAAACATTGGTTATAGTTAATAGATTGAAACATTGGTTATAGTTAACATATTAAATTATTGATTATAGTTAACAGATTGAAACATTGGTAACAGTTAACAGATTGAAACATTGGTTATAGTTAACAGATTGAAACATTGGTAATAGTTTATGGATTGAAACATTGGTTATAGTTAACAGATTGAAACATTGGTTATAGTTTATGGATTGAAACATTAGTTATAGTTAACAGATTGAAACATTGGTTATAGTTAATAGATTGAAACATTGGTTATAGTTTATAGATTGAAACATTTGTTATAGTTAATAGATTGAAACATTGGTAATAGTTAACAGATTGAAACATTGGTTATAGTTAACAGATTGAAACATTGGTTATAGTTTATGGATTGAAACATTTGTTATAGTTAATAGATTGAAACATTGGTAATAGATAACAGATTGAAACATTGGTTATAGTTTATAGATTGAAACATTTGTTATAGTTAATAGATTGAAACATTGGTAATAGTTAACAGATTGAAACATTGGTTATAGTTTATAGATTGAAACATTTGTTATAGTTAATAGATTGAAACATTGGTAATAGTTAACACATTGAAATATTGGTTATAGTTAACACATCGAAACATTGGTTATAGTTAACAGATTGAAACATTGGTAATAGTTAATTGATTGAAACACTGGTTATAGTTAACAGATTGAAACATTGGTTATAGTTAACAGATTGAAACATTGGTTATAGTTAACAGATTGAAACATTGGTTATAGTTAATAGATTAAAACATTGGTTATAGTTAACATATTAAATTATTGATTATAGTTAACAGATTGAAACATTGGTAATAGTTAACAGATTGAAACATTGGTTATAGTTAACAGATTGAAACATTGGTAATAGTTTATGGATTGAAACATTGGTTATAGTTAACAGATTGAAACATTGGTTATAGTTTATGGATTGAAACATTGGTTATAGTTAACAGATTGAAACATTGGTTATAGTTAACAGATCGAAACATTGGTTATAGTTAATAGATTGAAACATTTGTTATAGTTAATAGATTGAAACATTGGTAATAGTTAACAGATTGAAACATTGGTTATAGTTTATAGATTGAAACATTTGTTATAGTTAACAGATTGAAACATTGGTTATAGTTAACAGATCGAAACATTGGTTATAGTTAACAGATTGAAACATTGGTTATAGTTTATGGATTGAAACATTTGTTATAGTTAATAGATTGAAACATTGGTAATAGTTAACAGATTGAAACATTGGTTATAGTTTATAGATTGAAACATTTGTTATAGTTAATAGATTGAAACATTGGTAATAGTTAACAGATTGAAACATTGGTTATAGTTTATAGATTGAAACATTTGTTATAGTTAATAGATTGAAACATTGGTAATAGTTAACACATTGAAATATTGGTTATAGTTAACACATCGAAACATTGGTTATAGTTAACAGATTGAAACATTGGTAATAGTTAATAGATTGAAACACTGGTTATAGTTAACAGATTGAAACATTGGTTATAGTTAACAGATTGAAACATTGGTTATAGTTAACAGATTGAAACATTGGTTATAGTTAATAGATTGAAACATTGGTTATAGTTAACATATTAAATTATTGATTATAGTTAACAGATTGAAACATTGGTAATAGTTAACAGATTGAAACATTGGTTATAGTTAACAGATTGAAACATTGGTAATAGTTTATGGATTGGAACATTGGTTATAGTTAACAGATTGAAACATTGGTTATAGTTTATGGATTGAAACATTGGTTATAGTTAACAGATTGAAACATTGGTAATAGTTAACAGATTGAAACATTGGTAATAGTTAACACATTGAAACATTGGTAATAGTTAACAGATTGAAACATTGGTAATAGTTAACAGATTGAAACATTGGTTATAGTTAACAGATTGAAACATTGGTAATAGTTAACAGATTGAAACATTGGTTATAGTTTATGGATTGAAACATTGGTTATAGTTAACAGATTGAAACATTGGTAATAGTTAACAGATTGAAACATTGGTAACAGTTAACAGATTGAAACATTGGTAATAGTTAACAGATTGAAACATTTGTTATAGTTAACAGATTGAAACATTGGTTATAGTTTATGGATTGAAACATTGGTAATAGTTAACAGATTGAAACATTGGTTATAGTTAACAGATTGAAACATTGGTTATAGTTTATGGATTGAAACATTGGTAATAGTTAACAGATTGAAACATTGGTTATAGTTAACAGATTGAAACATTGGTTATAGTTAACAGATTGAAACATTGGTTATAGTTTATGGATTGAAACATTGGTAATAGTTAACAGATTGAAACATTGGTTATAGTTAACAGATTGAAACATTGGTTATAGTTTATGGATTGAAACATTGGTTATAGTTAATAGATTGAAACACTGGTTATAGTTAACAGATTGAAACATTGGTAATAGTTAACAGATTGAAACATTGGTTATAGTTAATAGATTGAAACATTGGTTATAGTTTATGGATTGAAACATTGGTAATAGTTAACAGATTGAAACATTGGTTATAGTTAACAGATTGAAACATTGGTTATAGTTTATGGATTGAAACATTGGTAATAGTTAACAGATTGAAACATTGGTAATAGTTAACAGATTGAAACATTGGTTATAGTTTATGGATTGAAACATTGGTAATAGTTAACAGATTGAAACATTGGTAATAGTTAACAGATTGAAACATTGGTTATAGTTTATGGATTGAAACATTGGTAATAGTTAATAGATTGAAACATTGGTAATAGTTAACAGATTGAAACATTGGTAATAGTTAACAGATTGAAACATTGGTTATAGTTAACAGATTGAAACATTGGTTATAGTTAACAGATTGAAACATTGGTAATAGTTAACAGATTGAAACATTGGTTATAGTTTATGGATTGAAACATTGGTAATAGTTAACAGATTGAAACATTGGTTATAGTTAACAGATTGAAACATTGGTTATAGTTTATAGATTGAAACATTGGTAATAGTTAACAGATTGAAACATTGGTAATAGTTAACAGATTGAAACATTGGTTATAGTTTATAGATTGAAACATTGGTAATAGTTAACAGATTGAAACATTGGTTATAGTTAACAGATTGAAACATTGGTTATAGTTTATAGATTGAAACATTTGTTATAGTTAATAGATTGAAACATTGGTAATAGTTAACAGATTGAAACATTGGTTATAGTTTATAGATTGAAACATTTGTTATAGTTAATAGATTGAAACATTGGTAATAGTTAACACATTGAAATATTGGTTATAGTTAACACATCGAAACATTGGTTATAGTTAACAGATTGAAACATTGGTAATAGTTAATAGATTGAAACACTGGTTATAGTTAACAGATTGAAACATTGGTTATAGTTAACAGATTGAAACATTGGTTATAGTTAACAGATTGAAACATTGGTTATAGTTAATAGATTGAAACATTGGTTATAGTTAACATATTAAATTATTGATTATAGTTAACAGATTGAAACATTGGTAATAGTTAACAGATTGAAACATTGGTTATAGTTAACAGATTGAAACATTGGTAATAGTTTATGGATTGAAACATTGGTTATAGTTAACAGATTGAAACATTGGTTATAGTTTATGGATTGAAACATTGGTTATAGTTAACAGATTGAAACATTGGTTATAGTTAACACATTGAAACATTGGTAATAGTTAACAGATTGAAACATTGGTAATAGTTAACAGATTGAAACATTGGTTATAGTTAACAGATTGAAACATTGGTTATAGTTTATGGATTGAAACATTGGTAATAGTTAACAGATTGAAACATTGGTTATAGTTAACACATTGAAACATTGGTTATAGTTAACAGATTGAAACATTGGTTATAGTTTATGGATTGAAACATTGGTTATAGTTAATAGATTGAAACATTGGTAATAGTTAACAGATTGAAACATTGGTTATAGTTAACAGATTGAAACATTGGTAATAGTTTATAGATTGAAACATTGGTAATAGTAAACAGATTGAAACATTGGTTATAGTTAATAGATTGAAACATTGGTAATAGTTAACAGATTGAAACATTGGTTATAGTTAACAGATTGAAACATTGGTAATAGTTTATAGATTGAAACATTGGTAATAGTTAACAGATTGAAACATTGGTTATAGTTTATGGATTGAAACATTTGTTATAGTTAATAGATTGAAACATTGGTAATAGTTAACACATTGAAACATTGGTAATAGTTAACAGATTGAAACATTGGTTATAGTTTATAGATTGAAACATTTGTTATAGTTAATAGATTGAAACATTGGTAATAGTTAACAGATTGAAACATTGGTTATAGTTAAAATATTGAAACATTGGTTATAGTTAACAGATTGAAACATTGGTCATAGTTAACACATTGAAACATTGGTTATAGTTAACAGATTGAAACATTGGTAATAGTTAATAGATTGAAATATTGGTTATAGTTAATAGATTGAAATATTGGTTATAGTTTATAAATTGAAATATTGGTTTTAGTAAACAGATTGAAATATTGGTTTTAGTAAACAGATTGAAACATTGGTTTTAGTTAACAGATTGAAACATTTGTTATAGTTAACAGATTGAAACATTGGTTATAGTTAACACATTGAAACATTGGTTATAGTTAACACATTGAAACATTGGTTATAGTTAACACATTGAAACATTGGTTATAGTTAACACATTGAAACATTGGTTATAGTTAACAGATTGAAACATTGGTAATAGTAAACAGATTGAAATATTGGTTTTAGTTAACAGATTGAAACATTGGTTGTAGTTAACAGATTAAAACATCGGTAATAGTTAATAGATTGAAACATTTGTTATAGTTAATAGATTGAAACATTGGTAATAGTTAACAGATTGAAACATTGGTTATAGTTTATAGATTGAAACATTTGTTATAGTTAATAGATTGAAACATTGGTAATAGTTAACAGATTGAAACATTGGTTATAGTTTAACAGATTGAAACATTGGTTATAGGTAACACATTGAAACATTGGTAATAGTTAACAGATTGAAACATTGGTTATAGTTAACAGATTGAAACATTGGTTATTGTTTAACAGATTGAAACATTGGTTATAGTTTATGGATTGAAACATTGGTAATAGTTTACAGATTGATATATTGGTAATAGTTAACAGATTGATATATTGGTAATAGTTAATAGATTGAAACATTGGTTAGAGTTAACAGATTGGAACATTGGTTATAGTTAACAGATTGAAACATTGGTTATAGTTAAGAGAATGAAACATTGGTTATAGTTAATAGATTGAAACATTGGTTATAGTTAACAGATTGAAACATTGGTTATAGTTAACAGATTGAAGCAGTGGTTATAGTTAATAGATTGAAACATTGGTTATAGTTAATAGATTGAAACATTGGTTATAGTTAACAGATTGAAACATTGGTTATAGTTTATAGATTGAAACATTTGTTATAGTTAACACGTTTACCACGTTTAAAAAGTCGTATGCTTATTACTAAATTTAAGAAGTGCAGCATATGTGTATGTTACGTCATCATTGTTATAAACTCACAAATAAAAGACTTAATGGAATTTTAGCAATTTAATATATATTTATCTCCTGTTTTGATATGCAGAAGTGCAATGATTTAGATTGTGATATTGACCCTACTCCGTAAGAGTGTCAGTAATGTTTATGTATGACGACCGAGGTGACCTTGCTATTTGTGTTGTCGGTTACGATTTAAAGGTCAACTTGTGTTTCATTGCATTGTATTAAAGCTTCACAAAACTAGGACGCTATCCTCAACACCACAACCTATCACTAGGGTGGTATCCTCGACACCACAACCTATCACTAGGGCCGTAATCTCGACACCACAACCTATCAATAGGGTGGTATCCTCGACACCACAACCTATCACTAGGGCGCTATCCTCGACACCACAACCTATCAATAGGGCGCTATCCTCGACACCACAACCTATCACTAGGGGGCTATCCTTGACACCACAACCTATCACAAGGGCGGTATCCTCGACACCACAACCTATCACTAGGGCGGTATCCTCGACACCACAACCTATCACTAGGGCGGTATCCTCGTCACCACAACCTATCACTAGGGTGATATCCTCGACACCACAACCTATCACTAGGGTGATATCCTCGACACCACAACCTATCACTAGGGCGATATCCTCGTCACCACAACCTATCACTAGGCGCTATCCTCGACACCACAACCTATCACTAGGGCGCTATCCTCGACACCACAACCTATCATTAGGGCGCTATCCTCGACACCACAACCTATCACTAGGGTGATATCCTCGACACCACAACCTATCACTAGGGTGATATCCTCGACACCACAACCTATCACTAGGGTGATATCCTCGACACCACAACCTATCACTAGGGTGATATCCTCGACACCACAACCTATCACTAGGGCGGTATCCTCGACACCACAACCTATCACTAGGCGCTATCCTCGACACCACAACCTATCACTAGGGTGATATCCTCGTCACCACAACCTATCACTAGGCGCTATCCTCGACACCACAACCTATCACTAGGGCGCTATCCTCGACACCACAACCTATCACTAGGGTGATATCCTCGACACCACAACCTATCACTAGGGTGGTATCCTCGACACCACAACCTATCACTACGGCGGTATCCTCGTCACCACAACCTATCACTAGGGTGGTATCCTCGACACCACAACCTATCACTAGGGCGATATCCTCGTCACCACAACCTATCACTAGGGTGATATCCTCGTCACCACAACCTATCACTAGGGCGCTATCCTCGACACCACAACCTATCACTAGGGTGATATCCTCGTCACCACAACCTATCACTAGGCGCTATCCTCGACACCACAACCTATCACTAGGGCGCTATCCTCGACACCACAACCTATCACTAGGGTGATATCCTCGACACCACAACCTATCACTAGGGTGGTATCCTCGACACCACAACCTATCACTACGGCGGTATCCTCGTCACCACAACCTATCACTAGGGTGGTATCCTCGACACCACAACCTATCACTAGGGCGATATCCTCGTCACCACAACCTATCACTAGGGTGGTATCCTCGACCCTATCACTCCCCATGTTGATCCGTCGGAATTCATCGGGTCCAAGAGGGTTTCACTGAATTATGTTATACTAGCTTAAAAATGTATCACAACGTGCTACCTTTATCAATTCTCTTTCAGACACCTAATACCAACCGTCATTTTAATGTACAGCATTACATTATATTGGTATTATAAACAATCATAGTAAAATACTTCATAGTCAAAGATGACTTAAAACACGCATATAGGCTGCACCTTTAATATTTTGTAATAGATACAGTATGTCGAAAAAAAAAAAAATTAAACTGAATCATACAGCTGTTTCGTCCTCCCATGACTCTTCAGTGATGCTAGGGTCAGGAGGTGGAAAACTAAAAGTACACCATTACACCAGGTTAGCGAAGCGGGGACGTTATCATCAAGAAGGGAAGTTCATGTTAGGAAAATCATAATCAAACCGTTAATCGTACCGCCTCGTTGGCACGTCGTCGCTGTTGCTTTGATGCGGTTAAAGTAAAGGAGTGAATCGTCACTGTCGTGTCTATGATTTCAATGGCGACATATGCGATCTACGTAGTTAATACAGTTCTTGATTTTGTGTCCCCTGGAAAGGTGACACATACAGCGTTTCTGTAGGGATCACTTTGTCGGCGTCGTCGTCATTCGTTGTCTGTCGTTGTCGTCATTCGTTGTCTGTCGTTGTCGTCATTCGTTGTCTGTCTGTCGTCGTCATTCGTTGTCTGTCTGTCGTCGTCGTCATTTGTTGTCTGTCGTCGTCATTCGTTGTCTGTCGTCGTCATTCGTTGTCTGTCTGTCGTCGTCGTCATTCGTCGTCTGTCGTCGTCGTCATTCGTTGTCTGTCGTCGTCGTCATTCGTTGTCTGTCGACGTCGTCATTTGTTGTCTGTCGTCGTCATTTGTTGTCTGTCGTCGTCATTCGTTGTCTGTCGTCGTCATTCGTTGTCTGTCTGTCGTCGTCTGTCGTCGTTGCTGTCGTCGTCGTCGTCTGTCGTCGTCGTCGTCATTTGTTGTCTGTCGTCGTCGTCATTCGTTGTCTGTCGTCGTGGTCGTCATTCGTTGTCTGTCGTCGTGGTCGTCATTCGTTGTCTGTCGTCGTCGTCATTCGTTGTTGTCTGTCGTCGTCGTCATTCGTTGTCTGTCGTCGTCGTCATTCGTTGTTGTCTGTCGTCGTCATTCGTTGTCTGTCGTGGTCGTCATTCGTTGTTGTCTGTCGTCGTCATTCGTTGTCTGTCGTCGTGGTCGTCATTCGTTGTCTGTCGTCGTGGTCGTCATTCGTTGTCTGTCGTCGTGGTCGTCATTCGTTGTCTGTCGTCGTGGTCGTCATTCGTTGTCTGTCGTCGTGGTCGTTTGTTGTCTGTCGTCGTGGTCGTCATTCGTTGTCTGTCGTCGTGGTCGTCATTCGTTGTCTGTCGTCGTCGTCATTCGTTGTTGTCTGTCGTCGTCGTCATTCGTTGTCTGTCGTCGTCGTCATTCGTTGTCTGTCGTCGTCGTCATTCGTTGTCTGTCGTCGTGGTCGTCATTCGTTGTCTGTCGTCGTGGTCGTCATTCGTTGTCTGACGTGGTCGTCATTCGTTGTTGTCTGTCGTCGTGGTCGTCATTCGTTGTTGTCTGTCGTCGTGGTCGTCATTCGTTGTTGTCTGTCGTCGTGGTCGTCATTCGTTGTCTGTCGTGGTCGTCATTCGTTGTTGTCTGTCGTCGTGGTCGTCATTTGTTGTTGTCTGTCGTCGTCATTCGTTGTCTGTCGTCGTGGTCGTCATTCGTTGTCTGTCGTCGTCGTCATTCGTTGTTGTCTGTCGTCGTCGTCGTCGTCATTCGTTGTCTGTCGTCGTCATTCGTTGTCTGTCGTCTTGTACAAGTCCACGTTTCAACCTTTTGTGGTTAACAACTAGGTCACTGTTAGTATAAATAGATAAATATATTATTGCTATGAAATTTAATTCACACAATTGCAAGTGTTCACATACATCATCTCTTGTACGAGTTCGTGTTTCGCGAGGATATTCGTATCGTCTGTGATGCCTTGTTAAAAAGTTTATCGATCTGTCAAATGATGGGAGACATTGTATTCTAACCATTAACTATGCCTTATTGAAACAACCTGCATTATGCCTGCAACACCCATTGACAATGTACGGTGCGCTGTCATTATGTTATTGTGAAAGCAATCTCAAGGTCAAAGATAAAAAGATCGGAGTGTTTCAAACATTCAAAGGTTTACACCACGGTGATACAAACAGTCCCTTTGGAAGGTTTTGATTTCATTGAAACTATAGATATATCCAGGCACTCCGATAAAACTAAAATATGTAAACGTTTAAAGAAATGTCTTGTTTATCATCGTCAGAAACCCACGGTACACTTCTATGACGCTTGCATATCACTATGCAAGCGCCAGAGAAGTGTACCGTGGGTTTCCGACGATGCTTGTGTATGCCATTGTGTTAAACCTGTTAAAAGGGAGACATACAAATGTACGTCTCCTTTACGGTATTGGCCACGCTGGCGTCTCATCCACTTTTGTGGAATTCTTGTTTTAAAGACAGTGCGTCGTCGATGTGTCTGAGTGTAAAATCGTAGGACGAGGATTGGCTATTGTTACTGGTCCCGATGGGTTGATCAATAAAATCGGCTTCGTATAAGACTAAACAAGTTGGCCAGAGCAGAACGTGTTCCCGTAGGACTGTCTACTGTCGACACTAAACGGTTGGTGCTGATGCTGACATTCACCTGTGTTTTCAACATTATTTACTTTCTTAATATTGTTTCATATATCAAGTTCATAATTACATGAATTAGCCAGTGTCTAAGTGATCGCATGGGTCACACTTCTGAGTGGTTATATAGTCCATATTTAAATAATAATCATAATGGTAATACCAGCAGGGACTTTATCTAATTCCGTGACAATATACAAAGAAGGAACACAGGAGAACACAAGCTATATCTGACCTACATTTATTTCAGTAGTGTGTCGAAAGACATCCTGTTAGGGGGCTGCTATATATCATGGTAACAGTGGTTTGAGCTGGCAGGTAAAGTTTTAATGGCAGTTAACCCGAAATAACTTCCATAAGTACAGTACTAGCTAGGCTATCTAATATCGTAGAAACACGCCGTTTCCATGTCATCTCCCCATCTGCCTTTTATTTGCGAAATGTCAAATACATTTTGGATGAAAATGTCGATTTATGCAAAGTTGAAACTTTAAATGTAAAGATAAAAGACGATAAGAAATTCAGGCCTGCGGGCCTCTTGATGTTGCATTTGATGTATATATAGACTAGTCTTGTCCGACAGCCAACACACTGCAAGTCTAGCCAAAATACGAGCATTACCAGACATTGACTTTGAAAATGGGAGTGTGACATTAAAGGAAACCCTTACACTCCAGATAATACATTTAAGAAGCTGATAATTAAACATATTTTAAGTTTTATAAATTGCTTCAAAGCTAACAAGGCTTAAAATAGGCTATACATATCTGCCCAGCTGCTGTGTACATGGGGGGCATCTCAACAGACAACTTCACAGCTTAACAGGCACTTCACCTGGTGTATAAACACAGAGCCATGTGCTATCTGAACCATGCTGTTTATCAGTTCACGAGTGACTAGATACAGACCCATCTCCCGACTATCTGTAGAAATGTAAGGTCATCCCAGCTTATTATACAGACCCATCTCCCAACTATCTGTAGAACTGTAAGGTCATCCCAGCTTATTTATATATAATCCCCCTTTAAACAGTGTGTGATACACAGTACGGCTATAGTAATATTTGGTTAGGTTATGACTGTCGACGTCCGTAGTCCGTCCGTCCGCTGCTCGTCCGCTGTCCCTCAGACTGTCCGTCCGCTGTCCTTCAGACTATCCGTCCGCTCATTTCCTCTAATCGACTGGAATGTGATAGGGAGCATTCTTATCGGGTGGTTTATCAGGTGGTCGCGATTCTATGTTTTAAATAGAGAGGTTGGGGAGGGGGGGGGGGGCAAATATCCTATCTATGCAATACCGGCTATAGGTGTCAGACATCCATGACATTTAATTTGTTGTTAGCATTTTGTTCCGGTGGTGATAATGAAAAAAAACTAACCAAGAAACTTTGGTGGAGGTATTCTAGAACGTCTGAGAAGCAATCTGATTTAAATACAGATCCTCACTAGTACTATCGTGTGTAGGCCTCAACACGACAGTCATAGTGAGCATCTGTATTTTAATGAGTTTGTAGTACACACGACAGTAATAGTGAGCGTCTGTATTTTAATCAGTCCGTAGTACACACGACCGTAATAGTGAGCATCTGTATTTTAATAAGTCCGTAGTACACATGACAGTAATAGTGAGCGTCTGTATTTTAATCAGTCCGTAGTACACACGACAGTAATAGTGAGCATCTGTATTTTAATCAGTCCGTAGTACACACGACAGTAATAGTGAGCGTCTGTATTTGAATCAGTCCGTAGTACACACGACAGTAATAGTGAGCATATGTATTTTAATCAGTCCGTAGTTCACACGACAGTAATAGTGAGCGTCTGTATTTTAATCAGTCCGTAGTACACAAGACAGTGATAGTGAGCATCTGTATTTTAATCAGTTTGTAGTACACACGACAGTAATAGTGAGCATATGTATTTTAATCAGTTTGTAGTACACACGACAGTAATAGTGAGCATCTGTATTTTAATGAGTCTGTAGTACATATGACAGTAATAGGGAGCATCTGTATTTTAATCAGTCCGTAGTACACACGACAGTAATAGTGAGCATCTGTATTTTAATCAGTCCGTAGTACACACGACAGTAATATTGAGCATCTGTATTTTAATCAGTCCGTAGTACACACGACGGTAATAGTGAGCATCTGTATTTTAATCAGTCCGTAGTACACACGATAGTAATAGTGAGCATATGTATTTTAATCAGTCCGTAGTACACACGACAGTAATAGAGAGCATCTGTATTTGAATCAGTCCGTAGTACACACGACAGTAATATTGTGCATCTTTATTTTAATCAGTCCGTAGTACACACGACAGTAATAGAGAGCATCTGTATTTGAATCAGTCCGTAGTACACACGACAGTAATATTGAACATCTGTATTTTAATCAGTCCGTAGTACACACGACGGTAATAGAGAGCATCTGTATTTTAATCAGTCCGTAGTACACACGACAGTAATATTGAGCATCTGTATTTGAATCAGTCCGTAGTACACACGACAGTAATAGAGAGCATCTGTATTTGAATCAGTCCGTAGTACACACGACAGTAATAGTGAGCGTCTGTATTTTAATGAGTCCGTAGTTCAGACGATACTTATAGTGAGCGTCTGTATTTGAATCAGTCCGTAGTACACACGACAGTAATATTGAGCATCTGTATTTGAATCAGTCCGTAGTACACACGACAGTAATATTGAGCATCTGTATTTGAATCAGTCCGTAGTACACACGACAGTAATAGTGAGCGTCTGTATTTGAATCAGTCCGTAGTACACACGATAGTAATATTGAGCATCTGTATTTTAATCAGTCCGTAGTACACACGACAGTAATAGAGAGCATCTGTATTTGAATCAGTCCGTAGTACACACGACAGTAATATTGAGCATCTGTATTTGAATCAGTCCGTAGTACACACGACAGTAATAGAGAGCATCTGTATTTGAATCAGTCCGTAGTACACACGACAGTAATAGTGAGCGTCTGTATTTTAATGAGTCTGTAGTTTAGACGATAGTAATAGTGAGCATCTGTATTTTAATCAGTCCGTAGTACACACGACAGTAATAGTGAGCGTCTGTATTTTAATCAGTCTGTAGTACACACGACAGTAATAGTGAGCATCTGTATTTTAATCAGTTTGTAGTACACACGATAGTAATAGTGAGCATCTGTATCTTAATTAGTTTGTAGTACACACGATAGTAATAGTGAGCATCTGTATTTTAATCAGTGTGTAGTACACACGATAGTAATAGAGAGCAACTGTATTTTAATCAGTTTGTAGTACACACGATAGTTATAGTGAACATCTGTATTTTAATCAGTGTGTAGTACACACGATAGTAATAGTGAGCATCTGTATTTTAATCAGTTTGTAGTACATACGACTGTCATAGTGAGCATCTGTATTTGAATCAGTCCGCAGTACACACGACAGTAATAGTGAGCATCTGTATTTTAATCAGTCCGTAGTACACACGACAGTAATAGTGAGCATCTGTATTTTAATCAGTCCGTAGTACACACGACAGTAATAGTGAGCATCTGTATTTTAATTAGTTTGTATAGTACATACGACAGTAATAGTGAACGTCTGTATTTTTAATCAGTCCGTAGTTCACACGATAGTAATAGTGAGCATCTGTATTTGAATCAGATTGTAGTACACAAGACAGTAATAGTGAGCATCTGCATTTTAATTAGTTTGTATAATACATACGACAGTAATAGTGAGCGTCTGTATTTTAATCAGTCCGTAGTACACACGATAGTTATAGTGAGCATCTGTATTTTAATCAGTCCGTAGTACACACGACAGTAATAGTGAGCATCTGTATTTTAATCAGTCCGTAGTACACACGACAGTAATAGTGAGCATCTGTATTTTAATCAGTCCGTAGTACACAAGACAGTAATAGTGAGCATCTGCATTTTAATTAGTTTGTATAATACATACGACAGTAATAGTGAGCGTCTGTATTTTAATCAGTCCGTAGTACACACGATAGTTATAGTGAGCATCTGTATTTTAATCAGTCCGTAGTACACACGACAGTAATAGTGAGCATCTGTATTTTAATCAGTCCGTAGTACACACGATAGTTATAGTGAGCATCTGTATTTTAATCAGTCTGTAATTCACAATACAGTAATAGTGAGCATCTGTCTTTTAGTCTGTAGTACACACGACAGTAATAGTGAGCATCTGTATTTTAATTAGTCTGTAGTACATACGACAGTAATGGTGAACATCTGTATTTTAATTAGTCTGTAGTACATACGACAGTAATAGTGAGGATCTGTATTTTAATCAGTCCGTAGTACATACGACAGTAATAGTGAGCATCTGTATTTTAATCAGTCCGTAGTACATACGACAGTCATAGTGAGCATCTGTTTTTTAATCAGTCCGTAGTACACACGACAGTAATAGTGAGCATCTGTATTTTAATCAGTCCGTAGTACATACGACAGTAATAGTGAGCATCTGTATTTTAATCAGTCCGTAGTACACACGACAGTAATAGTGAGGATCTGTATTTGAATCAGTCCGTAGTACACACGACAGTAATAGTGAGCATCTGTATTTTAATTAGTTTGTATAGTACACACGACAGTAATAGTGAGCATCTGTCTTTTAATGAGTCTGTAGTACACACGACAGTCATAGTGAGCATCTGTATTTTAATCAGTCCATAGTACATACGACAGTCATAGTGAGCATCTGTATTTTAATCAGTCCGTAGTACACACGACAGTCATAGTGGGCGTCTGTATTTTAATCAGTCCGTAGTACACACGACAGTAATAGTGAGGATCTGTATTTGAATCAGTCCGTAGTACACACGACAGTAATAGTGGGCGTCTGTATTTTAATCAGTCCGTAGTACACACGACAGTAATAGTGAGGATCTGTATTTTAATCAGTCCGTAGTACACACGACAGTAATAGTGAGCGTCTGTATTTTAATCAGTCCGTAGTACACACGACAGTCATAGTGAGCATCTGCATTTTAATCAGTCCGTAGTACACAAGACAGTAATAGTGAGCATCTGTATTTGAATCAGTCCGTAGTACACACGACAGTCATAGTGAGCATCTGTATTTTAATCAGTCCGTAGTACACACGACAGTAATAGTGAGCATCTGTATTTTAATCAGTTTGTAGTACACTCGACAGTAATAGTGAGCATCTGTATTTTAATCAGTTTGTAGTACACACGACAGTAATAGTGAGAATCTTTATTTTACTCAGTCTGTAGTACACACGACAGTAATAGTGAGCGTCTGTATCTTAATTAGTCTGTAGTACACACGACAGTAATTGTGAGCGTCTGTATTTTAATCAGATTGTCCGAGTAGTAACACGAGGATTATTTTCATGACCAAGAAAAAAACCCGTTTCACTTGTTATCACGGAAAAGTATTTTACTTTACTTTCAACCTATTTGTCAAGTTTTTTTTTAAAATTCTAAACAGTAAGATTAATTGAAACTCCACCAAGTTGTGATATAAAGAAATAATCACCGTATCGTTAATTATATTGCTGTAGAGAGAGTTTCCAATGACGAATTAAGAGAACGCCGTCTTGCATTCTAACCAATGCAATGCACTATCAATACTACTCAAATGTATAGTTAGCGGCAAAACCAGACGACAAAACAAACTTGGAACGACAAAACCCAATCGATCCTAAAATAACAGAGAATTGCCGTGAACTTAGTTCAGACGTAATATCGGACATCGATAAGTTCAGTTAAATTGGTCCACACCATACATTGATAACTTCCATTAAGCTGCCAAGAACTAGTCCAGTTCGACACGCACTATTGGCGCTATATATTTTTTTCACAAACTTAAAAAAATGAAATTGAAAAAATGTATATTGATAACTGGCGGTTAAAGGCCAAATATACGTAACTTTCGGCAAAACTTGAAGCGAAAATCAAGCCTAATAACTTATTATATTTATAGATTTAGTTAAGATTAAATGATATCAGCAATATCCAAGATGAATTCTTACGCGGTTACCGGTACAGCAGTAGTTGATACTCGGTATTTGTAAGCAATTAAGCGTCCATTTTGAGCTGTCTTCAAACTTCGGCTTGTTGTTGAAGTGGGCCCCACCTAAATCCTTTTCAATTCTTTGAAGTTTTCTATCGGGTGTTTCTTGTTATTTACCGCTCAAGTTTAATTCGTTTAAGGCTTATATTTGCATGGTTATCAACTGGATTTTTTTCGGAATTTTTCAGAATCACGAAAAACTTTCTGAAGTTACGTATATTTGGCCTGTTTCCTATGTTTTAGTCGACAGTGCCCTATTTTTAGTGTCCTACACTATTTTGACGCCAGGATTTGTTTATGGTCCACGTTACTGATGTCATAATTAGCATTACAAGAGGTTACATAACCTTATTACCGGTGATACGTGTCTGGACACTCGGAATTGGGGTGGTGGAAAGGGTACCATTCAAGTTGACGTCATGTTTAAGACATAGCTCTATACTTATCTCTGCCCGTACGCAGTTATCCGTCCGTCATTTCCTAGACAAATTCGTCTTGGTTTGTATCTTTAATAATACAAAACTTTGAAATACTAAAGTCGGCTGACACTTCTGTAGAGGCGGCCCAGTAGAGGCGGCCCATTACATTATTCTATAATGGGCGGCTCTTTCTATTTTTTTTATTTATTTACTGCCAGAAACGCAAGCAACTGTGATGCGTGACTGGCGAGTTACGCCATGGTGGCAGTGGTGTAGAGAGTATCCTTATCACGGGATGTCCCCAGGTATATCCTCAGATAGGTGCTGATATTAGTATCACGTTAACTTATTTCATCGCGTCTGTTTCAAGGTGAGAATTCAAGTTTTTATGTGCTGCTAAGATCAGTATAAACGTTCCTGTTCAAAGACACACCTGTCCATCAACGGTGTTCTGCCCGGCATGTAACGTCTCAACTCTCTAATATCCATTCACAGTTCAATCTCTCTCTTCTCATTGGAGATGAAATTCAAATTCACCTGGGGGTCCTTGAGCTCAAGGCTGGACATAGGATAATGGCCTTTTGAGATGACCCCGAATGTAACTCGTCTCCGCTGTTAAAAAGGAATGATGCCATTGCAATTGCAGTATTAATATATTTTTTTTAGGATTTTCGAGGATAACCATATTGTTGATGTCATAAAGGTACCGGATACAGATAAGGACTAACTCGAGGAGAAGTTATCACTGGAAAATACACCTGTGTGCATCCCAATCTGGGCGGGAACGAGGAAAGGCTAAATTCATTCATGGTTCCCCTACACCGTTGTGTATAGTGACGGTAGGTACATGTATACGGCTCACCTGTATACATAAACTTCCCGTGGCTCAGCACTAGGCCCACACATACAGTCGTGTAGGTCCACAAACTTCTCGTAATTCGTATATCATAGCTTGTGTGTGAAAATGTAGTGATAAAAAATGTAGACCCTAGTCTAAATGTTATATGACTGGTCGAGGGCACTAGTACTAGGAATTGTGTATGATTCGTATATATCATAACTTGCGTGTGAAAAATGTAGACCAAGTGTAAATGTGATATGACTGGCCCAGGCCACTTGTAGTAGGAACAGTGTTCCTGCAGTTCCCCTAACACCCTAGCTACTATATGGAACAGCTGGTGAGGCTGGATCTAAACGGTCTCGGATCGTCTGGTAAACTAAAAATCTCAAATATTTCTTGTGTGTTAAAAAAGCGTGATAATCTGACATCATATAGATCAAGCTTTAATGATTAAGAGTTGCTTCCCCTGTTACATGCATGTACATCATTTTTTTTGGTGTATGTAAATGTATTAAAAGTACCAACACATATACAATGTACATGTATATTACTGTTAAGTTATACCAATACATGTATATGTATAATACTACTATAATGTTATATAACAATGAATATAAATGTATAAAACTATAATGTTATATACCAAAACATGTAAATGTATAATACTATGATAATATATATAATAATACATGTAAATGTCTAATACTGTAATGTTAAATACCAATACATGTAAATGTATAATACTATGATAATATATATAACAATACATGTAAATGTATAATATTATAATGTTATATATCAATAGATGTAACTGTATAATACTATAATGTTATATAATAATACATAAAATGTATCAAACTATAATGTTATATAACAATACATGTAAATGTTTCATACTATAATGTTATACATTGTATATCAATAGATGTAAATGTATAAAACTATAATGTTATATGATAATACATATAATAATACATAAAAAGTATAAAGCTATAATGTTATATACCAATACATGTGAATGTATAATATTATAATGTTATATACCAATACATGTAAATGTATAATACTATAATGTTATATAATAATACATAAAATGTATAAAACTATAATGTAATATAATAATTCATAAAATGTATAATATTATAATGTTATATACCCATACATGTAATTGTATAAAACTGTAATGTTATATATCAATACATGTAAATGTATAATACTATAATGTTATAAAATAATACATATAAATGTATAATACTATAATGTTATATAATAATACATAATTGTATAAAACTATAATGTTATATATCAATAGATGTAACTGTATAATACTATAATGTTAAATACCAATACATGTAAATGTATAATATTATAATGTTATATATCAATACATGTAAATGTTTAATACTGTAATGTTAAATAACAATACATGTAAATGTATAATACTGTAATGTTATATAAATATACATGTTAATATATAATATTATGATGTTATATATCAATACATGTAAATATATAATACTATAATGTTATATATCAATACATGTAAATATATAATACTATAATGTTATATAATAATACATGTAAATGTATAATACTATAATGTTATATAATAATACATGTAAATATATAATAGTATAATGTTATATATACCAATACATGTAAATGTATAATACTATAATGTTATATAATAATACATGTAAATGTATAATACTATAATGTTATATAATAATACATGTAAATATATAATAGTATAATGTTATATATACCAATACATGTAAATGTATAATACTATAATGTTATATAATAATACATGTAAATGTATAATACTATAATGTTATATAATAATACATGTAAATGTATAATACTATAATGTTATATAATAATACATGTAAATATATAATAGTATAATGTTATATATACCAATACATGTAAATGTATAATATTATAATGTTATATAATAATACATAAAATGTATAAAACTATAATGTTATATACCAATACATGTAAATGTATAATATTATAATGTTATATAACAATACATGTAAATGTATAATAGTATAATGTTATATAATAATACATGTAAATATATAATATTATAATGTTATATATCAATAGATGTAAATGTATAATACTATAATGTTATATAAATATACATGTAAATATATAATATTATAATGTTATATATCAATAGATGTAAATGTATAATTCTATAATGTTATATAACAATACATGTAAATGTTTAATACTGTAATGTTAAATACCAATACATGTTAATATATAATATTATAATGTTATATAGCAATAAATGTTAATATATAATACTATATTGTCATATAACAATACATGTAAATGTATAATACTATAATGTTATATAATAATACATGTAAATGTATAATACTATAATGTTATATAATAATACATGTAAATATATAATAGTATAATGTTATATATACCAATACATGTAAATGTATAATACTATAATGTTGTATAATAATACATGTAAATGTATAATACTATAATGTTATATAATAATACATGTAAATATATAATATTATAATGTTATATATCAATAGATGTAAATGTATAATACTATAATGTTATATAAATATACATGTAAATGTATAATTTTATAATGTTATATAATAATACATGTAAATATATAATAGTATAATGTTATATATACCAATACATGTAAATGTATAATACTATAATGTTATATAATAATACATGTAAATGTATAATACTATAATGTTATATAATAATACATGTAAATATATAATATTATAATGTTATATATCAATAGATGTAAATGTATAATACTATAATGTTATATAAATATACATATAAATGTATAATACTATAATGTTATATATCAATAGATGTAAATGTATAATACTATAATGTTATATAAATATACATATAAATGTATAATACTATAATGTTATATACCAAAACATGTAAATGTATAATACTATGATAATATATATAATAATACATGTAAATGTCTAATACTGTAATGTTAAATACCAATACATGTAAATGTATAATATTATAATGTTATATATCAATACATGTAAATGTATAATACTATAATGTTATATAATAATACATATAAATGTATAATACTATAATGTTATATATCAATACATGTAGATATATAATACTTTTATAATGTTATATATCAATACATGTAAATATATAATACTTTTATAATGTTATATATCAATACATGTAAATGTATAATACTATAATGTTATATATACCAATACATGTAAATGTATAATACTATAATGTTATACAATGATACATATAAATGTATAATACTATAATGTTATATATCAATACATGTAAATATATAATACTATTATAATGTTATATAACAATACATGTAAATATATAATACTATAATGTTATATAACAATACATGTAAATGTATTATACTATAATGTTATATAACAGTACATGTAAATGTATAATACTTTAATGTTATATACCAATACTAGGGCTGGGCAGTTTTACCGGTTTACTGGTATACCATGGTATAATGTTGTGATGGTACATACTGTGGTACATTAGTCGTGTACCGGTATACCGTTATTTAAAGTTGTGATGGTACGTACCGAGGTACATTAGTTCTGTACCGGTTCTTTGGGGATTTTTATTTAACTTATCAAAGAACTATGTGTAACATAGATTAATTGGAATTCCAAAATGGTTTAATTATAATTTCTTATATGTTTGCTGATCAACTAGGACAGACATAGCTTCACTCAAACAATATTAGAGGATAACACAAAGAGAAAAACTTATGACAGGCCTCTTGTTGATTGGCTTCAGAGCAAAAACAGCCATTAGCTAGCTCAAACATTCAATCAAGGTGGTATACTGTAGTGCTTTTGATTTTGTGGTACCCAGCTCTAACCAATACATGTAAATGCATCAATTAATACCAGGTTAGTGTGACTGTGATGTTATGTCTGTGATAACTAAGGTCTATACCAGGTAAGTGTGACAGTGGTGTTATGGCTGTGATAACTAAGGTTTATACCAGGTTAGTGTGACAGTGATGTTATGGCTGTGATAACTAAGGTCTATACCAGGTTAGTGTGACAGTGGTGTTATGTCTGTGCTAACTAAGGACAGGTTGGTGTGACAGTGGTGTTATGGCTGTGATAACTAAGGTCTATACCAGGTTAGTGTGACAGTGGTGTTATGGCTGTGATAACTAAGGTCTATACCAGGTTAGTGTGACAGTGGTGTTATGGCTGTGATAACTAAGGTCTATACCAGGTTAGTGTGACAGTGGTGTTATGACTGTGATAACTAAGGTCTATACCAGGTTAGTGTGATAGTGGTGTTATGACTGTGATAACTAAGGTCTATACCAGGTTAGTGTGACAGTGGTGTTATGACTGTGATAACTAAGGTCTATACCAGGTTAGTGTGACAGTGGTGTTATGGCTGTGATAACTAAGGTCTATACCAGGTTAGTGTGACAGTGGTATTATGGCTGTGATAACTAAGGTCTATACCAGGTTAGTGTGACAGGGGTATTATGACTGTGATAACTAAGGTCTATACCAGGTTAGTGTGACAGTGATGTTATGGCTGTGATAACTGAGGTATATACCAGGTTAGTATGACAGTGGTGTTATGACTGTGATAACTAAGGTCTATACCAGGTTAGTATGACAGTGGTGTTATGACTGTGATAACTAAGGTCTATACCAGGTTAGTGTGACAGTGGTGTTATGACTGTGATAACTTAGGTCTATACCAGGTTAGTATGACAGTGGTGTTATGACTGTGATAACTAAGGTATATACCAGGTTAGTATGACAGTGGTGTTATGGCTGTGATAACTAAGGTATATACCAGGTTAGTGTGACAGTGGTGTTATGGCTGTGATAACTAAGGTCTATACCAGGTTAGTATGACAGTGGTGTTATGACTGTGATAACTAAGGTATATACCAGGTTAGTATGACAGTGGTGTTATGACTGTGATAACTAAGGTATATACCAGGTTAGTGTGACAGTGGTGTTATGACTGTGATAACTAAGGTATATACCAGGTTAGTGTGACAGTGGTGTTATGACTGTGATAACTAAGGTCTATACCAGGTTTGTGTGACAGTGGTGTTATGGCTGTGATAACTAAGGTCTATACCAGGTTAGTATGACAGTGGTGTTATGACTGTGATAACTAAGGTATATACCAGGTTAGTATGACAGTGGTGTTATGACTGTGATAACTAAGGTATATACCAGGTTAGTGTGACAGTGGTGTTATGACTGTGATAACTAAGGTTTATACCAGGTTAGTGTGTCAGTGGTGTTATGGCTGTGATAACTAAGGTCTATACCAGGTTAGTGTGATAGTGGTGTTATGACTGTGATAACTAAGGTCTATACCAGGTTAGTATAACAGTGGTGTTATGACTGTGATAACTAAGGTCTATACCAGGTTAGTAAAACAGTGGTGTAATGTCTGTAATAAGTGGGGTCTATACCAGGTTAGTGTGACAGTGGTGTTATGACTGTGATAACTAAGGTCTATACCAGGTTAGTGTGACAGTGGTGTTATGACTGTGATAACTAAGGTCTATACCAGGTTAGTGTGACAGTGGTGTTATGACTGTGATAACTAAGGTCTATACCAGGTTAGTGTGACAGTGGTGTTATGGCTGTGATAACTAAGGTCTATACCAGGTTAGTGTGTCAGTGGTGTTATGACCGTGATAACTAAGGTCTATACCAGGTTAGTGTGACAGTGGTGTTATGACTGTGATAACTAAGGTCTATACCAGGTTAGTGTGACAGTGGTGTTATGACTGTGATAACTAAGGTCTATACCAGGTTAGTGTGACAGTGGTGTTATGGCTGTGATAACTAAGGTCTATACCAGGATAGTGTGACAGTGGTGTTATGACTGTGATAACTAAGGTCTATACCAGGTTAGTGTGACAGGGGTATTATGGCTGTGATAACTAAGGTCTATACCAGGTTAGTGTGACAGTGATGTTATGGCTGTGATAACTGAGGTATATACCAGGTTAGTATGACAGTGGTGTTATGACTGTGATAACTAAGGTCTATACCAGGTTAGTATGACAGTGGTGTTATGACTGTGATAACTAAGGTCTATACCAGGTTAGTGTGACAGTGGTGTTATGACTGTGATAACTAAGGTATATACCAGGTTAGTGTTACAGTGATGTTATGGCTGTGATAACTAAGGTCTATACCAGGTTATTGTGTCAGTGGTGTTATGGCTGTGATAACTAAGGTCTATACCAGGTTAGTGTGACAGTGGTGTTATGGCTGTGATAACTAAGGTCTATACCAGGTTATTGTGTCAGTGGTGTTATGGCTGTGATAACTAAGGTCTATACCAGGTTAGTGTGTCAGTGGTGTTATGGCTGTGATAACTAAGGTCTATACCAGGTTAGTGTGACAGTGGTGTTATAGCTGTGATAACTAAGGTCTATACCAGGTTATTGTGACAGTGGTGTTATGTCTGTGATAACTAAGGTATATACCAGGTTAGTGTGACAGTGGTGTTATATCTGTGATAACTAAGGTCTATACTAGGTTAGTGTGACAGTGGTGTTATGGCTGTGATAACTAAGGTCTATACCAGGTTAGTGTGACAGTGGTGTTATGGCTGTGATAACTAAGGTCTATACCAGGTTAGTGTGTCAGTGGTGTTATGGCTGTGATAACTAAGGTCTATACCAGGTTAGTGTGACAGTGGTGTTATGGCTGTGATAACTAAGGTATATACCAGGTTAGTATGACAGTGGTGTTATGACTGTGATAACTAAGGTATATACCAGGTTAGTATGACAGTGGTGTTATGGCTGTGATAACTAAGGTCTATACCAGGTTAGTGTGACAGTGGTGTTATGGCTGTGATAACTAAGGTCTATACCAGGTTAGTATGACAGTGGTGTTATGACTGTGATAACTAAGGTATATACCAGGTTAGTATGACAGTGGTGTTATGGCTGTGATAACTAAGGTCTATACCAGGTAAGTGTGTCAGTGGTGTTATGGCTGTGATAACTAAGGTCTATGCCAGGTTAGTGTGACAGGGGTATTATGGCTGTGATAACTAAGGTCTATACCAGGTTAGTGTGACAGTGGTGTTATGACTGTGATAACTAAGGTATATACCAGGTTAGTGTTACAGTGATGTTATGGCTGTGATAACTAAGGTATATACCAGGTTATTGTGTCAGTGGTGTTATGGCTGTGATAACTAAGGTCTATACCAGGTTAGTGTGACAGTGGTGTTATGGCTGTGATAACTAAGGTCTATACCAGGTTATTGTGTCAGTGGTGTTATGGCTGTGATAACTAAGGTCTATACCAGGTTAGTGTGTCAGTGGTGTTATGGCTGTGATAACTAAGGTCTATACCAGGTTAGTGTGACAGTGGTGTTATGGCTGTGATAACTAAGGTCTATACCAGGTTAGTGTGACAGTGGTGTTATGACTGTGATAACTAAGGTCTATACCAGGTTAGTGTGACAGTGGTGTTATGGCTGTGATAACTAAGGTATATACCAGGTTGGTGTGACAGTGGTGTTATGGCTGTGATAACTAAGGTTTATACCAGGTTAGTGTGACAGTGGTGTTATGGCTGTGATAACTAAGGTATATACCAGGTTAGTGTGACAGTGGTGTTATAGCTGTGATAACTAAGGTCTATACCAGGTTATTGTGACAGTGGTGTTATGTCTGTGATAACTAAGGTCTATACCAGGTTAGTGTGACAGTGGTGTTATATCTGTGATAACTAAGGTCTATACTAGGTTAGTGTGACAGTGGTGTTATGGCTGTGATAACTAAGGTCTATACCAGGTTAGTGTGACAGTGGTGTTATGTCTGTGATAACTAAGGTCTATACCAGGTTAGTGTGACAGTGGTGTTATGGCTGTGATAACTAAGGTCTATACCAGGTTAGTATGACAGTGGTGTTATGTCTGTAATAACTAAGGTCTATACCAGGTTAGTGTGTCAGTGGTGTTATGGCTGTGATAACTAAGGTCTATACAAGGTTAGTAAGTTAGTGATGTTATGGCTGTGATAACTAAGGTCTAAACCAGGTTAGTGTGACAGTGGTGTTATGGCTGTGATAACTAAGGTCTATACCAGGTTAGTGTGACAGTGGTGTTATGGCTGTGATAACTAAGGTCTATACAAGGTTAGTAAGTTAGTGATGTTATGGCTGTGATAACTAAGGTCTAAACCAGGTTAGTGTGACAGTGGTGTTATGTCTGTGATAACTAAGGTCTATACCAGGTTAGTGTGACAGTGGTGTTATGTCTGTGATAACTAAGGTCTATACCAGGTTGGTGTGACAGTGGTATTATGTCTGTGATAACTAAGGTCTATACCAGGTTAGTGTGATAGTGGTGTTATGACTGTGATAACTAAGGTCTATACAAGGTTAGTAAGTTAGTGATGTTATGGCTGTGATAACTAAGGTCTAAACCAGGTTAGTGTGACAGTGGTGTTATGGCTGTGATAACTAAGGTCTATACCAGGTTAGTGTGACAGTGGTGTTATGGCTGTGATAACTAAGGTCTATACAAGGTTAGTAAGTTAGTGATGTTATGGCTGTGATAACTAAGGTCTAAACCAGGTTAGTGTGACAGTGGTGTTATGTCTGTGATAACTAAGGTCTATACCAGGTTAGTGTGACAGTGGTGTTATGTCTGTGATAACTAAGGTCTATACCAGGTTGGTGTGACAGTGGTATTATGTCTGTGATAACTAAGGTCTATACCAGGTTAGTGTGACAGTGGTGTTATGTCTGTGATAACTAAGGTCTATACCAGGTTGGTGTGACAGTGGTATTATGTCTGTGATAACTAAGGTCTATACCAGGTTAGTGTGACAGTGGTGTTATGTCTGTGATAACTAAGGTCTATACCAGGTTGGTGTGACAGTGGTGTTATGGCTGTGATAACTAAGGTCTATACCAGGTTAGTGTGACAGTGGTGTTATGGCTGTGATAACTAAGGTCTATACCAGGTTAGTGTGACAGTGGTGTTATGTCTGTGATAACTAAGGTCTATACCAGGTTAGTGTGACAGTGGTGTTATGTCTGTAATAACTAAGGTCTATACAAGGTTAGTAAGTTAGTGATGTTATGGCTGTGATAACTAAGGTCTAAACCAGGTTAGTGTGACAGTGGTGTTATGTCTGTGATAACTAAGGTCTATACCAGGTTAGTGTGACAGTGGTGTTATGTCTGTGATAACTAAGGTCTATACCAGGTTGGTGTGACAGTGGTATTATGTCTGTGATAACTAAGGTCTATACCAGGTTGGTGTGACAGTGGTATTATGTCTGTGATAACTAAGGTCTATACCAGGTTAGTGTGACAGTGGTGTTATGTCTGTGATAACTAAGGTCTATACCAGGTTGGTGTGACAGTGGTGTTATGGCTGTGATAACTAAGGTCTATACCATGTTAGTGTGACAGTGGTGTTATATCTGTGATAACTAAGGTCTATACCAGGTTAGTATGACAGTGGTGTTATGACTGTGATAACTAAGGTCTATACCAGGTTAGTGTGACAGTGGTGTTATGGCTGTGATAACTAAGGTCTATACCAGGTTAGTGTGACAGTGGTGTTATGTCTGTGATAACTAAGGTCTATACCAGGTTGGTGTGACAGTGGTGTTATGGCTGTGATAACTAAGGTCTATACCATGTTAGTGTGACAGTGGTGTTATATCTGTGATAACTAAGGTCTATACCAGGTTAGTGTGACAGTGGTGTTATGACTGTGATAACTAAGGTCTATACCAGGTTAGTGTGACAGTGGTGTTATGGCTGTGATAACTAAGGTATATACCAGGTTGGTGTGACAGTGGTGTTATGGCTGTGATAACTAAGGTCTATACCAGGTTAGTGTGACAGTGGTGTTATGGCTGTGATAACTAAGGTCTATACCAGGTTAGTGTGACAGTGGTGTTAAGACTGTGATAACTAAGGTCTATACCAGGTTAGTGTGACAGTGGTGTTATGGCTGTGATAACTAAGGTCTATACCAGGTTAGTGTGACAGTGGTGTTATGACTGTGATAACTAAGGTCTATACCATGTTAGTGTGACAGTGGTGTTATGGCTGTGATAACTAAGGTATATACCAGGTTGGTGTGACAGTGGTGTTATGGCTGTGATAACTAATGTCTATACCAGGTTAGTGTGACAGTGGTGTTATGGCTGTGATAACTAAGGTCTATACCAGGTTAGTGTGACAGTGGTGTTATAGCTGTGATAACTAAGGTCTATACCAGGTTAGTGTGACAGTGGTGTTATGGCTGTGATAACTAAGGTCTATACCAGGTTAGTGTGACAGTGGTGTTATGTCTGTGATAACTAAGGTCTATACCAGGTTGGTGTGACAGTGGTGTTATGGCTGTGATAACTAAGGTCTATACCAGGTTAGTGTGACAGTGGTGTTATGGCTGTGATAACTAAGGTATACACCAGGTTAGTGTGACAGTGGTGTTGTAGCTGTGATAACTAAGGTCTATACCAGGTTATTGTGACAGTGGTGTTATGTCTGTGATAACTAAGGTATATACCAGGTTAGTGTGACAGTGGTGTTATATCTGTGATAACTAAGGTCTATACTAGGTTAGTGTGACAGTGGTGTTATGGCTGTGATAACTAAGGTCTATACCAGGTTAGTGTGACAGTGGTGTTATGTCTGTGATAACTAAGGTCTATACCAGGTTAGTGTGTCAGTGGTGTTATGGCTGTGATAACTAAGGTCTATACCAGGTTAGTGTGTCAGTGATGTTATGGCTGTGATAACTAAGGTCTAAACCAGGTTAGTGTGACAGTGGTGTTATGTCTGTGATAACTAAGGTCTATACCAGGTTAGTGTGACAGTGGTGTTATGGCTGTGATAACTAAGGTCTATACCAGGTTAGTGTGACAGTGGTGTTATGTCTGTGATAACTAAGGTCTATACCAGGTTGGTGTGACAGTGGTGTTATGGCTGTGATAACTAAGGTCTATACCAGGTTAGTGTGACAGTGGTGTTATGTCTGTGATAACTAAGGTCTATACCAGGTTATTGTGACAGTGGTGTTATGTCTGTGATAACTAAGGTCTATACCAGGTTGGTGTGACAGTGGTGTTATGGCTGTGATAACTAAGGTCTATACCAGGTTAGTGTGTCAGTGGTGTTATGTCTGTGATAACTAAGGTCTATACCAGGTTATTGTGACAGTGGTGTTATGTCTGTGATAACTAAGGTCTATACCAGGTTGGTGTGACAGTGGTGTTATGGCTGTGATAACTAAGGTCTATACCAGGTTGGTGTGACAGTGGTGTTATGGCTGTGATAACTAAGGTCTATACCAGGTTAGTGTGACAGTGGTGTTATAGCTGTGATAACTAAGGTCTATACCAGGTTATTGTGACAGTGGTGTTATGACTGTGATAACTAAGGTATATACCAGGTTAGTGTGACAGTGGTGTTATGGCTGTGATAACTAACGTCTATACTAGGTTAGTGTGACAGTGGTGTTATGGCTGTGATAACTAAGGTCTATACCAGGTTAGTGTGACAGTGGTGTTATGTCTGTGATAACTAAGGTCTATACCAGGTTAGTGTGACAGTGGTGTTATGGCTGTGATAACTAAGGTCTATACCAGGATAGTGTGACAGTGGTGTTATGTCTGTAATAACTAAGGTCTATACCAGGTTATTGTGTCAGTGGTGTTATGGCTGTGATAACTAAGGTCTATACCAGGTTATTGTGACAGTGGTGTTATGACTGTGATAACTAAGGTATATACCAGGTTAGTGTGACAGTGGTGTTATGGCTGTGATAACTAACGTCTATACTAGGTTAGTGTGACAGTGGTGTTATGTCTGTGATAACTAAGGTCTATACCAGGTTAGTGTGACAGTGGTGTTATGACTGTGATAACTAAGGACAGGTTAGTGTGACAGTGGTGTTATGTCTGTGATAACTAAGGTCTATACCAGGTTAGTGTGACAGTGGTGTTATGGCTGTGATAACTAAGGTCTATACCAGGTTAGTGTGACAGTGGTGTTATGTCTGTAATAACTAAGGTCTATACCAGGTTATTGTGTCAGTGGTGTTATGGCTGTGATAACTAAGGTCTATACAAGGTTAGTAAGTTAGTGATGTTATGGCTGTGATAACTAAGGTCTAAACCAGGTTAGTGTGACAGTGGTGTTATGTCTGTGATAACTAAGGTCTATACCAGGTTAGTGTGACAGTGGTGTTATGGCTGTGATAACTAAGGTCTATACCAGGTTAGTGTGACAGTGGTGTTATGGCTGTGATAACTAAGGTCTATACCAGGTTAGTGTGACAGTGGTGTTATGGCTGTGATAACTAAGGTCTATACCAGGTTAGTGTGACAGTGGTGTTATGTCTGTGATAACTAAGGTCTATACCAGGTTATTGTGACAGTGGTGTTATGTCTGTGATAACTAAGGTCTATACCAGGTTGGTGTGACAGTGGTGTTATGGCTGTGATAACTAAGGTCTATACCAGGTTAGTGTGACAGTGGTGTTATGTCTGTGATAACTAAGGTCTATACAAGGTTATTGTGTCAGTGGTGTTATGGCTGTGATAACTAAGGTCTATACCAGGTTATTGTGTCAGTGGTGTTATGGCTGTGATAACTAAGGTCTATACAAGGTTAGTGTGACAGTGGTGTTATGTCTGTGATAACTAAGGTCTATACCAGGTTAGTGTGACAGTGGTGTTATGTCTGTGATAACTAAGGTCTATACCAGGTTGGTGTGACAGTGGTGTTATGGCTGTGATAACTAAGGTCTATACCAGGTTAGTGTGACAGTGGTGTTATGTCTGTGATAACTAAGGTCTATACCAGGTTAGTGTGTCAGTGGTGTTATGGCTGTGATAACTAAGGTCTATACAAGGTTAGTAAGTTAGTGATGTTATGGCTGTGATAACTAAGGTCTAAACCAGGTTAGTGTGACAGTGGTGTTATGTCTGTGATAACTAAGGTCTATACCAGGTTAGTGTGACAGTGGTGTTATGTCTGTGATAACTAAGGTCTATACCAGGTTAGTGTGACAGTGGTGTTATGTCTGTGATAACTAAGGTCTATACCAGGTTATTGTGACAGTGGTGTTATGTCTGTGATAACTAAGGTCTATACCAGGTTGGTGTGACAGTGGTGTTATGTCTGTGATAACTAAGGTCTATACCAGGTTATTGTGACAGTGGTGTTATGTCTGTGATAACTAAGGTCTATACCAGGTTAGTGTGACAGTGGTGTTATGGCTGTGATAACTAAGGTCTATACTAGGTTAGTGTGACAGTGGTGTTATGGCTGTGATAACTAAGGTCTATACCAGGTTGGTGTGACAGTGGTGTTATGGCTGTGATAACTAAGGTCTATACCAGGTTAGTGTGACAGTGGTGTTATGGCTGTGATAACGAAGGTCTATACCAGGTTAGTGTGTCAGTGGTGTTATGGCTGTGATAACTAAGGTCTATACCAGGTTAGTATAACAGTGGTGTTATGGCTGTGATAACTAAGGTCTATACCAGGTTAGTATAACAGTGGTGTTATGGCTGTGATAACTAAGGTATATACCAGGTTGACGTGACAATGATGTTATGGCTGTGATAACTAAGGTCTTTACCAGGTTAGTGTGTCAGTGGTGTTATGGCTGTGATAACTAAGGTCTATACCAGGTTAGTATAACAGTGGTGTTATGACTGTGATAACTAAGGTCTATACCAGGTTAGTATAACAGTGGTGTTATGGCTGTGATAACTAAGGTCTATACCAGGTTAGTGTGTCAGTGGTGTTATGGCTGTGATAACTAAGGTCTATACCAGGTTAGTGTGACAGTGGTGTTATGGCTGTGATAACTAAGGTATATACCAGGTTGACGTGACAATGATGTTATGGCTGTGATAACTAAGGTCTTTACCAGGTTAGTGTGTCAGTGGTGTTATGGCTGTGATAACTAAGGTCTATACCAGGTTAGTATAACAGTGGTGTTATGACTGTGATAACTAAGGTCTATACCAGGTTAGTATAACAGTGGTGTTATGGCTGTGATAACTAAGGTCTATACCAGGTTAGTGTGTCAGTGGTGTTATGGCTGTGATAACTAAGGTCTATACCAGGTTAGTGTGACAGTGGTGTTATGGCTGTGATAACTAAGGTATATACCAGGTTATTGTGTCAGTGGTGTTATGGCTGTGATAACTAAGGTCTATACCAGGTTAGTGTGACAGTGGTGTTATGACTGTGATAACTAAGGTCTATACCAGGTTAGTGTGACAGTGGTGTTATGACTGTGATAGCTAAGGTCTATACCAGGTCAGTGTGACAGTGGTGTTATGTCTGTGGTAACTAAGGTCTAAACCAGGTTAGTGTGACAGTGGTGTTATGGCTGTGATAACTAAGGTCTATACCAGGTTAGTGTGACAGTGGTGTTATGGCTGTGATAACTAAGGTCTATACCAGGTTAGTGTGACAGTGGTGTTATGGCTGTGATAACTAAGGTCTATACCAGGTTAGTGTGACAGTGGTGTTATGACTGTGATAACTAAGGTCTATACCAGGTTAGTGTGACAGGGTATTATGGTTGTGATAACTAAGGTCTATACCAGGTTAGTGTGACAGTGGTGTTATGGCTGTGATAACTAAGGTCTATACCAGGTTAGTGTGACAGTGGTGTTATGGCTGTGATAACTAAGGACATGTTAGTGTGACAGTGGTGTTATGGCTGTGACAACTAAGGTCTATACCAGGTTAGTGTGACAGTGGTGTTATGGCTGTGATAACAATTGTTATGACTAGATCGTATCAGTTCTGTATCATTGCATTTTGCATCATCTCAAATATTCAGTATAGATAATAGCTGATTAAATATTCAGGAAAAAGAAATTCCTGCAGACAAAAAGCGTCTGGAAGGCAGACGTTTCATTCATTCTTATTATGACTGATTTTGGTTTTTCCACAGAAACCATTACACAGATTGATCCATACTAAACAAACAGTAGGATCTGCAGGGAAGCAGTCGTCACGGTGACGGTGACATTACGTCTCCCAGAATTCCTCCTGAATCATTAATATTAAAAGAGGAGAGTTTCACATCCTGCACTGGACTAGCCTGAGTAAGTGGAGCAGTGTGGCGTTGTGACAATGGCAGAGTCATCCTCCGTTACGGAACCCACCCAGGCTCTCACCTTACAAGGTAGGTCTAGGGTGAGCTTGGTCACACTCTCAGGGATAGCTAATGAGGCGATTTTGTTTGCAGTTTTTCCCGGATTATTGATAGTTTTTCAGATGGCTGCCTAGCCTGCACTTGGAGGATAGCACTAGAATTGACACACAGGAAAATCAATAGCAGACTGGCAATGCTGTAGAGTGGTAGGGCAAGGAATTTAGTCTGCTTAATTCTGTTAGGCTAACGGCAGACTGTCTCCCCAACATTCTAACACCAACCACAGAATTTCAGGAATCGGCAAGACACATTTGTGAGGCCCTTACACTGATTGTGCTTATTTTCATCCAAATTTCGTCAAAAGGTTTTTGAACTGTATGTCTGCATATCAGTTTTAAGGTAAGTACCCTGATACTGATGTTAATTTTGTCATGGCTGTCAGCTTCTCCATCCTGAAGTACTTGTGGAGTAGGCTTACTGTCACCATCCAAATAATCTTTCTGTTGCATCCTGAAGGTAAAGGGATATTATGTTCACAGTATTTAAGGAGTAGTGGTGGTTGTGAAGGGGATTACATTGTGTAAGAGGCAGTGATTTGTGGGTAACTGGATAGTGGCCTATGGTAAAGGGTAGAGGGCAGGGTTGGGGGTAAAGGGAGGTTGGTAGAGGGCAGTGTTGGGGGTAAAGAGAGGTTGGTAGAGGGCAGTGTTGGGGGTAAAGGGAAGTTGGTAGAGGGCAGTGTTGGGGGTAAAGGGAGGTTGGTAGAGGGCAGGGTTGGGGTAAAGGGAGGTTGGTAGAGGGCAGGGTTGGGGGTAAAGGGAGGTTGGTAGAGGGCAGTGTTGGGGTAAAGGGAGGTTGGTAGAGAGCAGGGTTCGGGGTAAAGGTAGGTAGGTAGAGGGCAGTGTTGGGGGTAAAGGGAGGTTGGTAGAGGGCAGGGTTGGGGGTAAAGGGAGGTTGGTAGAGGGCAGTGTTGGGGGTAAAGGGAAAATGGTAGAGGGCAGTGTTGGGGGTAAAGGGAGGTTGGTAGAGGGAAGTGTTGGGGGTAAAGGGAGGTTGGTAGAGGGCAGGGTTGGGGGTAAAGGGAGGTTTGTAGAGGGCAGTGTTGGGGGTAAAGGGAGGTTTGTAGAGGGCAGTGTTGGGGGTAAAGGGAGGTTGGTAGAGAGCAGTGTTGGGGTAAAGGGAGGTTGGTAGAGGGCAGTGTTGGGGTAAAGGGAGGTTGGTAGAGGGCATATCATTGGTGGTTAGTGGGGCTGGGAGAGGGCATATCATTGGTAGTTAGTGGGGCTGGGAGAGGGCATCATTGGGGATTGAAGAAAGCATTGTTGTGGTAGAGGGCAGTGTTGGGGAACATAGAATAACTTGTAGGGGGTAGAGGGCAGTATTGGGGGAAGTGGTGGGTGGTAAAGGGAAGAGGGCAGTGTTGGGGGTAGTGTTTAGTAGAAGGGGGTAGAGGACAGTGTTAAGGGGCAAATGACAGTGGTAGAGGGCAGTGTTGGGGTAGTGGGTGGTGGTAGGTGTGTAAGGGTGTAGTACAGTGTGTAAGGGTGTAGTACAGTGTGTAAGGGTGTAGTACAGTGTGTAAGGGGGTAGTACAGTGTGTAAGGGTGTAGTACAGTGTGTAAGGGGGTATTACATTCTGTAAGGGGGTAGTACAGTGAGTAAGGGGGTATTACATTCTGTAAGGGGGTAGTACAGTGTGTAAGGGGGTATTACATTCTGTAAGGGGGTAGTACAGTGTGTAAGGGGGTATTACATTCTGTAAGGGGGTAGTACAATGTGTAAGGGAGTAGTACAGTGTGTAAGGGGGTAGTACAGTGTGTAAGGGGGTATTACATTCTATAAGGGGGTAGTACAGTGTGTAAGGGGGTATTACATTCTGTAAGGGGGTAGTACAGTGTGTAAGGGGGTAGTACAGTGTGTAAGGGGGTATTACATTCTGTAAGGGGGTAGTATAGTGTAAGGGGGTAGTACAGTGTCTAAGGGGGTAGTGCAGTATACAAGGAGATATTGAGGAGTTTTGAGGGGAGTGCATTGTGTGAAATGGTAGAGCAGTATATGACACAGTCTTGGGTATTGGAGTGTGTAAGGGGTTGAGGGTATATTGTTTATTTGTTGTTTGGGGGAGGGGGGAGGGGGGGAGGGTGCATTCATTGCTTGAGTTATTTAACAAGATGTCTATGGTAATATGGTAAAAATCACCAAAAAGAAATTAACTGAAACAAATCGTGGTGTTTGTGTAGACTCTGTATTACATAATCGAAAACTGAAATTACGACCACTGCATTAAACACCAATATGTTCGGTCATCCGGCTACAAATCAGTGTGGTTTGTCTCTCGCCCAAGTAATGACTCATTGGTGCAGGAATCTTGATGTTTTGAGGTGAACAGTTGGCAGCCCCCACACAGTGAGCCGGGCCACGCTGGCTGATCACAGGGAGGTGATGATAATGGCAATGGAAATTATAAGGATGATAATATTGATTGTATTCATGTTGGACACATTAAAGCAGACATTTTGTAAGTTCATTATTATCATAGGACAAAAGGTGACATTGAAACTGATTTTAATTGAAATATCTGTTTTCGATGTGTTCACGTGGTGTCTGACATCTTGGGACTGGCACGGTCTGTCGTTGTGGCAATGTAAGTCCGGAGGCCAGGTGACAAAAAATCATCATGATTTTTGGCAATTGTGTCATGTGACTTCTGGACACCACTGTTATGTGATTCGTAAAACATTATGTCATGTGACCTCTGGTCTTGCCTGTTATATGTAACTGGTGAACCATTATGTCATCTGACCTCTGGTCATGCCTGTTATATCATGTGACTTTTGTCTTGTCTATGAGTGGTTGCCCATTATGTCATGTGACCATGGTCTTGTCAGCATAATGTTGGCCCATTATGTCATGTGACTATGGTCTTGTCAGTGAATGGTGGCCCATTATGTCATGTGACTTTGGTCTTGTCTATGACTTGTGGCCCATTCTGTCATGTGACCATGGTCTTGTCAGTGAATGGTGGCCCATTATGTCATGTGACTTTGGTCTTGTCTGTGAGTGGTGGCCCATTATGTCATGTGACTTTGGTCTTGTCTGTGAGTGGTGGCCCATTATGTCATGTGACTTGAATGGTCTGTGGCTGTGTTATAATGATTTGTTCGTTATGAGGGTAGTTTTTAATTATCCCACCTGCCCAAAAGGCAAGTGAGCTTATGCCATGACACAGCATCCGTCGTCCAATGTCCGTCTTCTGTCAAGTATTTTTCCAGTTTTGGTCTGAAGCACCTCTGGGTCAAAGGAAATTAATTTTGTATAATCGATTGGTCTGACTCCCTAGGGTACTGAGGCCCAATAAACGTAGCAAATTCTTTCAAATATTGGAAAGAAATGAAAAGATATTGTCCGCCAGTGATAGCATTGATGAAACCGTATACAGGTGAGTGATCAGGCCCTCTGGGCCTCTTTTTTCATATACAAGATAACCTGCCAAACTGGCCCCTGTTTAATCAAACATCCTATCTATTCTGGCCTTACCGTTTGTTCTGTTAAACCCTAACCCTCTACAAACAGTACACCTGTGAAAACCTGGCCAAACCTTAAGTCCTAGTTACTGCTGGACTAGACTGCTTATACTGTACTGTTGAAGTAGCAGCCTTTATCGTAAAGCTGGTATCCATAGTTCTTCTGTCTTGACAGTATGATGAGATCCTGGGGTTGGATCAATATAATAAAACAATAAATTGTCTCTTCTGTTGTTCGTTGGTTACTGTAATATTTGAGACTGTAAGACAGTGAGACTAGAATGCTTGTTTGCTGTTTTCATATCAACAGACCATGATAAAGATAGCCCTGATTTGGTAGGTATTTTAGCAATAATACTGAAAGCTTAGAAAGATAGATTTTGAAAATGTGTGTTAACTTCATCATTTGCTTCTTGGCTAATTAATATAAAGGTTCATCATGTAGATTGTATAATGAGGTGTTGTTACACCGTGCAGGGTTTCTTACAACCACATATTTACATGTACAAACTATTAGTGATGCTGTGATTCAGGACAGGCTGGAGGGTCGAGACATTTCATGACAAATAGTTGTCATCTAATACCATTGTAATTCATAATTATACCTCCACTTAGTGATAATTATACTACCCCCTACTTAGTGATAAATATACTACTCCCTACTTAGTAATATTTATACTTGCCGTACTCAGGGATAATTATACCCCCTCCCTCCCACTTAACAACACTGTATAAACTTTGTTATTTTGTGTGTATATCATTTCATGTGTCTATATGTGTAGGTATCATTGTGTCTGCCAGGTAAATGTGTGTATCATTGTGTCTGCCAGGTAAATGTGTGTCATTGTGTCTGCCAAGTAAATGTGTGTGTCATTGTGTCTACCAGGTAAATGTGTGTCATTGTGTCTGCCGGGTAAATGTGTGTATCATTGTGTCTGCCGGGTAAATGTGTGTATCATTGTGTCTGCCGGGTAAATGTGTGTATCATTGTGTCTGCCGGGTAAATGTGTGTATCATTGTGTCTGTCAGGTAAATGTGTGTATCATTGTGTCTGACAGGTAAATGTGTGTCATTGTGTCTGCCGGGTAAATGTGTGTATCATTGTGTCTGCCGGGTTAATGTGTGTATCATTGTGTCTGCCGGGTAAATGTGTGTATCATTGTGTCTGCCGGGTAAATGTGTGTATCATTGTGTCTGCCAGGTAAATGTGTGTATCATTGTCTCTGCCAGGTAAATGTGTGTCATTGTGTCTGCCGGGTAAATGTGTGTATCATTGTGTCTGCCGGGTAAATGTGTGTATCATTGTGTCTACCAGGTAAATGTGTGTATCATTGTGTCTACCAGGTAAATGTGTATCATTGTGTCTACCAGGTAAATGTGTGAATCATTGTGTCTGCCAGGTAAATGTGTGTCATTGTGTCTGCCAGGTAAATGTGTATCGTTGTGTCTACCAGGTAAATGTGTATCATTGTGTCTACCAGGTAAATGTGTGAATCATTGTGTCTGCCGGGTAAATGTGTGTATCATTGTGTCTGCCAGGTAAATGTGTGTGTTATTGTGTCTGCCAGGTAAATGTGTGAATCATTGTGTCTACCAGGTATATGTGTGTATCATTGTGTCTGCCAGGTAAATGTGTGTATCATTGTGTCTGCCAGGTAAATGTGTGAATCATTGTGTCTGCCAGGTAAATGTGTGTATCATTGTGTCTGCCGGGTAAATGTGTGTCATTGTGTCTGCCGGGTAAATGTGTGTGTCATTGTGCACCGTCCTTTGTTGTGCGCCGTCTGCTGTGTGCCATCCGCTCTGTGCCGTCCGCCGTTCTTAAACTTTTTCTTGATACAACTTCTTCTCAATAACCGAAAGGTCTAGAGTGCTGATATTTTGCATGTTGTATGCTGGGATAAAGGGCTACCACTATTGTTCAAATGAGTAACCTTGACCCACTTACAATGTCACAGGGGTCAAATTTTTCAAACGACTTCTTTTCAATAACTGAAAAGCCTAGGGTGCTGATATAATACATGTAGCATGCTGGGATGAAGGGCTACCATTTCTATTAAAATGAATGACCTACTTTCATGGTCACAGGTATCTAATGTCTAAAAATCTTCCAGCAACCAACTTTGAAATGAATTACCTCGACCAATTTTCAAGGTAACGGGTCTCCTATGTTAATATCTTTAAATAACTTCGCAATAACAAACGAAAGAATTACAGAGATCGTCATTGGTTGGAAACATTCATGGGAGGTAGGGATTCAAAATTGTACAGATTGAGGGGATACCCCCCCCCCCATCCATTGGGCTGTGGGAAGGGGCCAAAAATATTTTTTTTAGCACCTGGCCCTGGGAGTACTGAGTAGTGTACTGGACGGTAGAGAAGGGAGACCCTAATACAGGGGAGTACTGAGTAGTCAGTCCGAGTCTCTAGGGGCTCACTTGGAAACAATATCACCAACTGTCATACAAGTAATTCAATTACTCCAACCCAGGGGAGACAACAAGAGCTATCAAGTTTTACTTACATTGGACAAATTATTCCATTGATAGTACCTCAGCATGCTATAAACCTATTTCATCAGAGTATTGGTGGGAGGGGGAGTAGCACTGCCACCCTGGACTGAGCATGGCTATGTAAGCCCAGTGTTCCACCGTTAGTAGTACTGTCTTTGTTACGTGTTAGCTAGTTATTGTTGTCCATGAGATACATTTAATTGAATTATTTTGTCCACCAATAATGGCCAATTCTCATCTGAAAGGTATTTGGCCTAGTTGTATCACCATACACATCGATAAAACATCCGTGTGACCAGGATGAAAGGGGGAGTATTGACCATGCTACGTGCCTGACAGATAATTACTTACCTTTGTTAGCTAATTAGGAGTCAGGTAATCACTAGTGTGTGATCACCAGCTTAGCCTTGATTGGTCAGGCTCAAGGAATCTACGGTGGACAAGAGATATATATAGATACGGGTCAGCTTGATTGGTCAGGCTCAAGGAATCTAGGGTGGACAAGAGATATATATAGATACGGGTCAGCTTGATTGGTCAGGCTCAAGGAATCTAGGGTGGACAAGATATATAAATAGATACGGGTCAGCTTGATTGGTCAGGCTCAAGGAATCTAGGGTGGACAAGAGATATATATAGATACGGGTCAGCTTGATTGGTCAGGCTCAAGGAATCTAGGGTGGACAAGAGATATATATAGATACGGGTCAGCTTGATTGGTCAGGCTCAAGGAATCTAGGGTGGACAAGAGATATATATAGATACGGGTCAGCTTGATTGGTCAGGCTCAAGGAATCTAGGGTGGACAAGAGATATATATAGATACGGGTCAGCTTGATTGGTCAGGCTCAAGGAATCTAGGGTGGACAAGAGATATATATAGATACGGGTCAGCTTGATAGGTCAGGCTCAAGGAATCTAGGGTGGACAAGAGATATATATAGATACGGGTCAGCTTGATAGGTCAGGCTCAAGGAATCTAGGGTGGACAAGAGATATATATAGATACGGGTCAGCTTGATTGGTCAGGCTCAAGGAATCTAGGGTGGACAAGAGATATATATAGATACGGGTCAGCTTGATAGGTCAGGCTCAAGGAATCTAGGGTGGACAAGAGATATATATAGATACGGGTCAGCTTGATAGGTCAGGCTCAAGGAATCTAGGGTGGACAAGAGATATATATAGATACGGGTCAGCTTGATTGGTCAGGCTCAAGGAATCTAGGGTGGACAAGAGATATATATAGATACGGGTCAGCTTGATTGGTCAGGCTCAAGGAATCTAGGGTGGACAAGATATATATATAGATACGGGTCAGCTTGATAGGTCAGGCTCAAGGAATCTAGGGTGGACAAGATATATATATATAGATACGGGTCAGCTTGATTGGTCAGGCTCAAGGAATCTAGGGTGGACAAGAGATATATATAGATACGGGTCAGCTTGATAGGTCAGGCTCAAGGAATCTAGGGTGGACAAGATATATATATAGATACGGGTCAGCTTGATAGGTCAGGCTCAAGGAATCTAGGGTGGACAAGAGATATATATAGATACGGGTCAGCTTGATAGGTCAGGCTCAAGGAATCTAGGGTGGACAAGATATATATATAGATACGGGTCAGCTTGATAGGTCAGGCTCAAGGAATCTAGGGTGGACAAGATATATATATAGATACGGGTCAGCTTGATAGGTCAGGCTCAAGGAATCTAGGGTGGACAAGAGATATATATAGATACGGGTCAGCTTGATAGGTCAGGCTCAAGGAATCTAGGGTGGACAAGAGATATATATAGATACGGGTCAGCTTGATTGGTCAGGCTCAAGGAATCTAGGGTGGACAAGAGATATATATAGATACGGGTCAGCTTGATAGGTCAGGCTCAAGGAATCTAGGGTGGACAAGAGATATATATAGATACGGGTCAGCTTGATTGGTCAGGCTCAAGGAATCTAGGGTGGACAAGAGATATATATAGATACGGGTCAGCTTGATTGGTCAGGCTCAAGGAATCTAGGGTGGACAAGATATATATATAGATACGGGTCAGCTTGATAGGTCAGGCTCAAGGAATCTAGGGTGGACAAGATATATATATAGATACGGGTCAGCTTGATTGGTCAGGCTCAAGGAATCTAGGGTGGACAAGATATATATATAGATACGGGTCAGCTTGATAGGTCAGGCTCAAGGAATCTAGGGTGGACAAGAGATATATATAGATACGGGTCAGCTTGATAGGTCAGGCTCAAGGAATCTAGGGTGGACAAGAGATATATATAGATACGGGTCAGCTTGATAGGTCAGGCTCAAGGAATCTAGGGTGGACAAGATATATATATAGATACGGGTCAGCTTGATAGGTCAGGCTCAAGGAATCTAGGGTGGACAAGATATATATATAGATACGGGTCAGCTTGATAGGTCAGGCTCAAGGAATCTAGGGTGGACAAGATATATTTATAGATACGGGTCAGCTTGATAGGTCAGGCTCAAGGAATCTAGGGTGGACAAGATATATATATAGATACGGGTCAGCTTGATTGGTCAGGCTCAAGGAATCTAGGGTAGACAAGAGATATATATAGATACGGGTCAGCTTGATAGGTCAGGCTCAAGGAATCTAGGGTGGACAAGATATATATATAGATACGGGTCAGCTTGATAGGTCAGGCTCAAGGAATCTAGGGTGGACAAGATATATATATAGATACGGGTCAGCTTGATAGGTCAGGCTCAAGGAATCTAGGGTGGACAAGATATATATATAGATACGGGTCAGCTTGATAGGTCAGGCTCAAGGAATCTAGGGTGGACAAGAGATATATATAGATACGGGTCAGCTTGATAGGTCAGGCTCAAGGAATCTAGGGTGGACAAGATATATATATAGATACGGGTCAGCTTGATAGGTCAGGCTCAAGGAATCTAGGGTGGACAAGATATATATATAGATACGGGTCAGCTTGATAGGTCAGGCTCAAGGAATCTACGGTGGACAAGAGATATATATAGATACGGGTCAGCTTGATAGGTCAGGCTCAAGGAATCTAGGGTGGACAAGATATATATATAGATACGGGTCAGCTTGATAGGTCAGGCTCAAGGAATCTAGGGTGGACAAGAGATATATATAGATACGGGTCAGCTTGATTGGTCAGGCTCAAGGAATCTAGGGTGGACAAGATATATATATAGATACGGGTCAGCTTGATAGGTCAGGCTCAAGGAATCTACGGTGGACAAGAGATATATATAGATACGGGTCAGCTTGATAGGTCAGGCTCAAGGAATCTACGGTGGACAAGAGATATATATAGATACGGGTCAGCTTGATAGGTCAGGCTCAAGGAATCTAGGGTGGACAAGAGATATATATAGATACGGGTCAGCTTGATTGGTCAGGCTCAAGGAATCTAGGGTGGACAAGAGATATATATAGATACGGGTCAGCTTGATAGGTCAGGCTCAAGGAATCTAGGGTGGACAAGAGATATATATAGATACGGGTCAGCTTGATTGGTCAGGCTCAAGGAATCTAGGGTGGACAAGAGATATATATAGATACGGGTCAGCTTGATAGGTCAGGCTCAAGGAATCTAGGGTGGACAAGAGATATATATAGATACGGGTCAGCTTGATAGGTCAGGCTCAAGGAATCTAGGGTGGACAAGAGATATATATAGATACGGGTCAGCTTGATAGGTCAGGCTCAAGGAATCTAGGGTGGACAAGAGATATATATAGATACGGGTCAGCTTGATAGGTCAGGCTCAAGGAATCTAGGGTGGACAAGAGATATATATAGATACGGGTCAGCTTGATAGGTCAGGCTCAAGGAATCTAGGGTGGACAAGAGATATATATAGATACGGGTCAGCTTGATAGGTCAGGCTCAAGGAATCTAGGGTGGACAAGAGATATATATAGATACGGGTCAGCTTGATAGGTCAGGCTCAAGGAATCTAGGGTGGACAAGAGATATATATAGATACGGGTCAGCTTGATAGGTCAGGCTCAAGGAATCTAGGGTGGACAAGAGATATATATAGATACGGGTCAGCTTGATAGGTCAGGCTCAAGGAATCTAGGGTGGACAAGAGATATATATAGATACGGGTCAGCTTGATTGGTCAGACTCAAGGAATCTAGGGTGGACAAGATATATATATAGATACGGGTCAGCTTGATTGGTCAGACTCAAGGAATCTAGGGTGGACAAGATATATATATAGATACGGGTCAGCTTGATTGGTCAGACTCAAGGAATCTAGGGTGGACAAGAGATATAGTTAGATACGGGTCAGTCTGATAGAGCTGAGAACCTTATCTGACATACTCAACCTCTAAAAAAATAAACGATAAACACATTTTTACCTGCAATTGAATAAATTTGGTTTAGTTTTGGTTTGTTTATTTTTGTTTCACATCCTTTTAACAGCAAGTGTCGTTTAAGGATGTGCCAGGTTTTAGAGGGGGAGGAAAGCCAGAGTACCTACGGTCAGACCTGGAGAAAAACCACTGACCTATGGTCAGTATCTGGCCCACGTGGGTTTTGAACTTGCAACCCAAAGGTGGAGGGATAGTGGTAGAATGTCTAGACACCTTAACCACTCGACCACCGCAGCCCCCCAATTAGATAACAGAAGAACCTATTTAAATACAGCGGAACTTTATTATCTCGCACTCATATAACAAAGTGTTTCGTTATTCAAACTCGATTACCAACTGAACACTCAGATAACTCCAGGTTTTCCCATGGCCATGCCAAGTAGGAGATAAAGAGGTTTGACTGTATTGCGGTATAATATTACAACAATATTGGACCGTTTATAAGTTTGGAGGTAAAGTCACAAATATATCAATGACAATCTAAAACCAACAATAATGGACCATTTATAAGTTTGGAGGTAAAGTCACAAATATATCAATGACAATCTAAAAACCAACAATAATGGACCATTTATAAGTTTGGTGTTACATGTATAGTCACAAATATATCAATTAATGACGATCTAAAACCAACAATAATGGACCATTTATAAGTTTGGTGGTAAAGTCACAAATATATCAATGACAATCTAAAAACCAACAATAATGGACCATTTATAAGTTTGGTGGTAAAGTCACAAATATATCAATGACAATCTAAAAACCAACAATAATGGACCATTTATAAGTTTGGTGGTAAAGTCACAAATATATCAATGACAATCTAAAACCAACAATAATGGACCATTTATAAGTTTGGGGGTATAGTCACAAATATATCAATTAATGACGATCTAAAACCAAAAATAATGGACCATTTATAAGTTTGGTGTTACATGTATAGTCACAAATGTGTCAATTAATGACAATCTAAAAACCAACAATAATGGAGCATTTATAAGTTTGGGGGTATAGTCACAAATATATCAATTAATGACGATCTAAAACCAACAATAATGGAGCATTTATAAGTTTGGGGGTATAGTCACAAATATATCAATTAATGACGATCTAAAACCAACAATAATGGAGCATTTATAAGTTTGGTGGTAAAGTCACAAATATATCAATGACAATCTAAAACCAACAATAATGGAGCATTTATAAGTTTGGGGGTATAGTCACAAATATATCAATTAATGACGATCTAAAACCAAAAATAATGGACCATTTATAAGTTTGGTGTTACATGTATAGTCACAAATGTGTCAATTAATGACAATCTAAAAACCAACAATAATGGAGCATTTATAAGTTTGGGGGTATAGTCACAAATATATCAATTAATGACGATCTAAAACCAACAATAATGGAGCATTTATAAGTTTGGGGGTATAGTCACAAATATATCAATTAATGACGATCTAAAACCAACAATAATGGAGCATTTATAAGTTTGGGGGTATAGTCACAAATATATCAATTAATGACGATCTAAAACCAACAATAATGGAGCATTTATAAGTTTGGGGGTATAGTCACAAATATATCAATTAATGACGATCTAAAACCAACAATAATGGAGCATTTATAAGTTTGGGGGTATAGTCACAAATGGGGACTTCCCCGAACACCAACTCTGCTTATAAAAACATGTTTACTTAGGTGGTCAGTTGTGATGATAATGAGTTATAGTCTATAGCAGAAATGTTGTACAGGTAAATAACACAGGTAAATCAACCTGATATTTGCAAATAAATGACAAATATAGGTACTGCATAAAGCAGCTGCAGATTTAGGAAAATAATGATATATTACAACTGATTTCAGATATGTGTAAATTATCATATTTATTGATATGTACATAAGTTTCAAATTTGTGTAAATTTTTGTCATATATTGATTAAATGTATATCTTCTTTCATATTTTGTAAATAAACATAATTATTGTCATAAATTAATTTAACTTGTACCTTCTTTCAGATTTGTGTTAATTGTTGTAATGTATTAATTTCAAAATATTTCATTATTTATACAAGACATATAAACAAGTACTACAAAGAAATAGTATACATATGTATCAATAAAATGATTAGAAATCAGGCTGAGCCTATTTAAGTCTTTACCAACAAAGATAACCAATATCCTTTATATATATACATTGACAATTCAATATTTTATTTTGATGTACAAAATGTAGATGGAGTAGGAAACTAGCAGTATCATGTTTTATCAATTAAAGATCCCTTTCTCAATCACTCTCATACCTTTATTGTGATTTATATAAATAACATTTTAAGAAATCCTTTAGTTATTAAAATTTGATTGCATTACTTATACATCTATATTCTGTTAGTGCTTTATATAAAATGTAGATATATATATGAGCTAGTATAATTAGTATGGTTGAATTGATTTCATCTGACATACCAAGTACATTCATAAAACATCTAAATTAACCTAGCCTAAAAGATCTTATATAGAAACAATATGTTTGTGGCGGTCATGCTGCATTATAGTATGTTCATTAAAGAAAAGAAGGAGATGAGGATTAGAAGGCTTAGAGTAAAAGTTAATGCTACTGTTTTAGTCTGATTAAAATAATTTGTCATTTCATTGATTAACAGGGATTGATGGTCATCATCACTATCTGCAATAACATATAGAGAAGCATCAACTGTAAACAAGTTAATATAAGAAGTTATATCAGCTGTTATATATCAATAAAGGATAGAAATAAAAAGGGCCAAAGAACAGATCCTTGAGGAACCCTTGCAGATATGGATTAAGTATTTGATTGGTATCCATCAATAATTTCCCTTTGGTTTTCTGTCAGGTAATCAAGCTTTAAACCACCTAAATAATTTTTCTTTTTATACCAATTTTGTTAAATTTACACAAAATATTTACATGCTGAACCCTGTCAAATGCCTTATTTATATCACAAAATATAGTTGTTAAAATTGTACAGATTTAATTGTGTTTAATTTGTGTGACATCAGTTTAGAATACTGATGTCCAATAATTATCTTTCGGTGCTGTATTAAATATGTATTACTATAACATGTATGAATAGAAACTTAATTTTATTATCAATATGCTTTAAATAATTCGATTAAGGAGATTTATTTTACAAATAATGTATTTCAATTACTATTTTTCATTTATTGAATCTAAAAAATAATATTTAATGATCATTTGATATTATATGAAAATATTTTTACTTTTCATCAGGGACGTATATGTCCCTGATTTCATTACTGAGTTCAGTATCATGTCTACAAATCAAAAGAGTTGACATTCTTAGTTGAAACAGACTATAACTTAAACTTCAAAGGATTTTCTATATAAACACCTTTCTTTTAAGTTACCAGAGTTGGTGTTCGGGGAATGAGCCGTCACAAATATATCAATTAATGACGATCTAAAACCAACAATAATGGAAAGTTTATGAGTTTGGTGGTATAGTCACAAATATATCAATTAATGACGATCTAAAACCAACAATAATGGACCGTTTATAAGTTAGGTGGTATAGTCACAAATATATAAATGACAATCTAAAAACCAACAATTTTTTCAATTTCTGTAAAAATAATGAAAAATTGACATGTAAGACAGACAGTTGATAAGAGATGAGTCATCTAATGATTTTGTTCTTATCACTATTAATTCTCTAACTTAATTAGTACACCAATATCTATTGCACATTGAGACATTATATTGATCAATAGATATTATACAGGGTATTAAAAATCTAACGGTGATTCAGCAGAACAAATCTTTGGTACATTTTGTCTGTATATAGAAGGTAATTAATTACGGGAGTTTGTGTGGGCTGACAAGCAAGGCAGGTACTGTACAGCTTTAGTGTTGTACATGTGCAGTACTCCTAATTGTTTCACAGTATCCAGCTTACAAGTGTGGAGTCAATCATCAATAATTCACTGTACTGGAACACCTTGTCCTGTGAATATTGTCTGCCTTACGTAACTAGGCACCAACACTTTCCCTGTTGTTAGTCGGGTATAGATCCTCTCTCTTATTTGTAGCCATTCCAGGTGATATTATCAAAAGACTCTCAGCGGTGATCCAGTCAAATCCGTCAAGGTCTAATGACTTTTTGGATTGTTCATGATGTAATAGTTAGTGTGGAGTATGATGTAATAGTTAGTGTGGAGTATGATGTAATAGATAGTGTGGAGTATGATGTAATAGATAGTGTGGAGTATGATGTAATAGATAGTGTGGAGTATGATGTAATAGATAGTGTGGAGTATGATGTAATAGTTAGTGTGGAATATGATGTAATAGTTAGTGTGGAGTATGATGTAGTTGGTGTGGAGTTTGATGTAATAGTAAGTGTGGAGTTTGATGTAATAGTTAGTGTGGAGTATGATGTAATAGTTAGTGTGGAGTATGATGTAATAGTCAGTGTGGAGTATGATGTAATAGTTAGTGTGGAGTATGATGTAATAGCTAGTGTGGAGTATGATGTAGTTAGTGTGGAGTATGATGTAATAGCTAGTGTGGAGTATGATGTAATAGATAGTGTGGAGTATGATGTAATAGATAGTGTGGAGTATGATGTAATAGATAGTGTGGAGTATGATGTAATAGTTAGTGTGGAGTATGATGTAATAGCTAGTGTGGAGTATGATGTAGTTAGTGTGGAGTATGATGTAATAGTTAGTGTGGAGTATGATGTAATAGTTAGTGTGGAGTATGATGTAATAGTTAGTGTGGAGTATGATGTAATAGATAGTGTGGAGTATGATGTAATAGTTAGTGTGGAATATGATGTAATAGTTAGTGTGGAGTATGATGTAGTTGGTGTGGAGTTTGATGTAATAGTAAGTGTGGAGTTTGATGTAATAGTTAGTGTGGAGTATGATGTAATAGTTAGTGTGGAGTATGATGTAATAGTCAGTGTGGAGTATGATGTAATAGTTAGTGTGGAGTATGATGTAATAGCTAGTGTGGAGTATGATGTAGTTAGTGTGGAGTATGATGTAATAGCTAGTGTGGAGTATGATGTAATAGATAGTGTGGAGTATGATGTAATAGATAGTGTGGAGTATGATGTAATAGATAGTGTGGAGTATGATGTAATAGTTAGTGTGGAGTATGATGTAATAGCTTGTGTGGAGTATGATGTAGTTAGTGTGGAGTATGATGTAATAGTTAGTGTGGAGTATGATGTAATAGTTAGTGTGGAGTATGATGTAATAGTTAGTGTGGAGTATGATGTAATAGTTAGTGGAGTATGATGTAATAGTTAGTGTGGAGTATGATGTAATAGATAGTGTGGAGTATGATGTAATAGTTAGTGTGGAGTATGATGTAGTTAGTTTGGAGTATGATGTAGTTAGTGTGGAGTATGATGTAATAGTTAGTGTGGAGTATGATGTAGTTAGTGTGGAGTATGATGTAATAGTTAGTGTGGAGTATGATGTAATAGTTAGTGTGGAGTATGATGTAATAGTTAGTGTGGAGTATGATGTAATAGTTAGTGTGGAGTATGATGTAATAGTTAGTGTGGAGTATGATGTAATAGTTAGTGGAGTATGATGTAATAGTTAGTGTGGAGTATGATGTGATAGTTAGTGTGGAGTATGATGTAATAGTTAGTGTGGAGTATGATGTAATAGTTAGTGTGGAGTATGATGTTATAGTTAGTGTGGAGTATGATGTAATAGTTAGTGTGGAGTATGATGTAATAGTTAGTGTGGAGTATGATGTAATAGTAAGTGTGAGTTAGTGTGGAGTATGATGTTATAGTAAGTGTGGAGTTTGATGTAATAGTTAGTGTGGAGTATGATGTAATAGTTAGTGTGGAGTATGATGTAATAGTTAGTGTGGAGTATGATGTAGTTAGTGTGGAGTATGATGTAATAGTTAGTGTGGAGTATGATGTAATAGTTAGTGTGGAGTATGATATAATAGTTAGTGTGGAGTATGATGTAATAGTTAGTGTAGAGTATGATGTAATAGTTAGTGTGGAGTATGATGTAATAGTTAGTGTGGAGTATGATGTAATAGTTAGTGTGGAGTATGATGTAATAGTCAGTGTGGAGTATGATGTAGTTAGTGTGGAGTATGATGTAATAGTTAGTGTGGAGTATGATGTAATAGTTAGTGTGGAGTATGATGTAATAGTTAGTGTGGAGTATGATGTAATAGTTAGTGTGGAGTATGATGTAATAGTTAGTGTTGAGTATGATGTAGTTAGTGTGGAGTATGATGTAATAGTTAGTGTGGAGTATGATGTAATAGTTAGTGTGGAGTATGATGTAATAGTTAGTGTGGAGTATGATGTAATAGTTAGTGTGGAGTATGATGTAATAGTTAGTGTGGAGTATGATGTAATAGTTAGTGTTGAGTATGATGTAGTTAGTGTGGAGTATGATGTAATAGTTAGTGTGAAGTATGATGTAATAGTTAGTGTGGAGTATGATGTAATAGTTAGTGTGGAGTATGATGTAATAGTTAGTGTGGAGTATGATGTAATAGTTAGTGTGGAGTATGATGTAATAGTTAGTGTGGAGTATGATGTAATAGTTAGTGTGGAGTATGATGTAGTTAGTGTAGAGTATGATGTAGTTAGTGTAGAGTATGATGTAATAGTTAGTGTGGAGTATGATGTAGTTAGTGTGGAGTATGATGTAATAGTTAGTGTGGAGTATGATGTAATAGTTAGTGTGGAGTATGATGTAATAGTTAGTGTGGAGTATGATGTAGTTAGTGTAGAGTATGATGTAGTTAGTGTAGAGTATGATGTAGTTAGTGTAGAGTATGATGTAATAGTTAGTGTGGAGTATGATGTAGTTAGTGTGGAGTATGATGTAATAGTTAGTGTAGAGTATGATGTAATAGTTAGTGTGGAGTATGATGTAATAGTTAGTGTGGAGTATGATGTAATAGTTAGTGTGGAGTATGATGTAATAGTTAGTGTGGAGTATGATGTAATAGTTAGTGTGGAGTATGATGTAATAGTTAGTGTGGAGTATGATGTAATAGTTTGTGTGGAGTATGAGGAGTATGATGTAATAGTTTGTGTGGAGTATGAGGAGTATGATGTAATAGTTTGTGTGGAGTATGAGGAGTATGATGTAATAGTTCGTGTGGAGTATGATATATAACACTGAGGGGGTATTTAGTAATCAACTGTTGCTAAGGTGACTGTTACTGCTGGTCTGACAATACTGTCAATCACAGCATTCACTGTACAATGTGTAAACTTGTATGTTTACTTTGTATAAGTTGCTTAGTTAGAAACTGTAACAAAATATCATGAATTCCTAGAACTCCTGCTCTACAGTAATAATTGATTATTTGACATGATGATGGAAACATCCTCTGCACTATAATTGTTTGTTTTGATACTGAACATATAACATACTCTTGTTCTTCTCTGTTGTAGGATCTTGCCCAGCTGACAACGGTGAATACGTCAATGGTGTGACGTTTCCTGACAAAATGGCCGACGGTGAACTCTTGCAGGGTGTTACCAAGGACACGAGGAATGGTGCTGTGTACAAACATGAAGCAGTTGGTGGCTTTGTGTTGGATTATGATTTAAAAGCTGACGATTACCCAACAGATGATCAGAAAGTGCCATCAGCATTCTGTGATGACGATACGTTCATGGGCGATGCCCCCAGTTGTCCAGTCCCGAGGGAACCCGAGATTCCGCTGGGAAGTGATGCCACGTCCTTCCCACAACAATGTGAGGATAATGTCGGTTCTAATATTGATGATTCTTTCTCACCTTTTAATTCAGAAATGAGTTCCTATTCCCAGACAGGGAGTCATGAGTCGTTCCCAGCCTATGGGGGTGAGCGGGAGATGGATCCTACCCCGGAAGCTCTTCCTGATCCTGTGCCTCCCATGGGCCAGGAAGATGTACTCATAGATTTCTGTAAGGACAGCGATAAACCTGCTGATGTAGAATGTGTTAATACAAATCCTTTTGTTGACTTTTCACCAGGGGAAGTGCACCCGTCTGACCCTTACAGTGGTATTGAGCCCAATAATGGGAACAGCAAAAACACTGAACCAGTTGTACAGTCTCCTCTTCGGCACGATGCTCCTGAGTTCTCGCCACAAGGACACAACACTGCTGAATTTTCACCGCTGAGGCATGACGCTCCGGAGTTCCTGCCACGCGAGCCTCAGCAGGCTGCGGTGTTTGATACCAACCCACAACAAGGAGGTTTGGATAGTATTGAAAAGGAGAGTCTTTCTCAAAGTGACACTTTTGACAAACCAAAGGAACAAATGCAGGATGTGATAGATAGTTTTGATAAATGCAAAGAGAATGTGCCTATGGCTATGGAGGAACAGAGTGTACCTGCCATCAACATCACGTCTGACCAGGGTGAGGATGATGAGGAATATTCTGGTGAAGAGGATTACTCAGAAAGTGAATCTAATTCACAGGCTGAGAATGATGAAATTATAGAGGATGACTATACAGATTCGGAGGACACGGAGAACATTCAGGACTCGGACGATGTGTCGGGGGGACCCGGTGAAGTAGCAGGAAGACCCGCGCTTGGTGATGGCGTTGTGCACCCTGCATTTGATCAGGGTTCCGTGAAGCCAGCTTTTAGTGAGAATGATTTTCAATTTCAGCAGCAGGCTGGGGATATGTCTACTGGAAACGCAGAGCTGATGCCAAGTGTAGGCGCTGAGCCGCCAGTAGTGGGAGGGTTCACAGAACCAGGGGAGCCCCCAGTAGTGGGAGGATTCACAGAACCAGGGGAGCCGCCAGTAGTGGGAGGATTCACAGAACCAGGGGAGCCGCCAGTAGTTGGAGGATTCACAGAACCAGGGGAGCCGCCAGTAGTGGGAGGGTTCACAGAACCAGGGGAGCCGCCTGTAGTTGGAGGGTTCGCAGAACCAGGACCAGGGGAGCAAGCAGTTGAGATGGACAGCAGTGAGATAGACACAGTACCAGTTAAACAGGTGGGTACAGGCAATCTCCCGAGGGATACTATCTGCAAAAGTGAAACTTTCACCATCGAATCTGACTCCGACATGGAGGAGAGATCCATTACACCCGAACAGGAAGGCATGAAGGCCGCTAGAAATCAGTCTGGTCAGGAGGACCACGGTGGAGCTTCCCCACCATTTAATTATAGCCAGATGAAACCATCAGTCAACCAACAGAACATGGATCCTGTATTCAACCAGGAGCAAATGGAACATACATTCAACCAGGGGCAGATGGAACCTGCATTCAACCAGGGGCAAATGGAACCTGCATTCAACCAGGGGCAAATGGAACCTGCATTCAACCAAGAGCAAATTGAACCTGCATTCAACCAGGGGCAAATGGAAGCTGCATTTAACAAGGGACAAATTGAACCTGCATTCAACCAGGAGCAAAGTGAACCTGCATTCAACCAGGAGCAGAGTGAACCTGCATTCAACCAGGAGCAGAGTGAAACTGCATTCAACCAAGGGCAAATTGAAGCTGCATTTAACCAGGGGCAAGTTGAACCTGCATTCAACCAGGGGCAAAAGGAACCTTTATTGGACCAGATGCAAAATGATCAAAAGGTGCTTGAAACACACTCAGAAGCAGGTCCTGTAGGATTTCCTGGAGATGATGATATATTTAGTAGCCAACCAGCATTACAACAAGAACCTGGAAATAAACAGCAGGTAGCATTTCAGGATGAACAAGATTTTCCACAGCCAACAGACTTTCAGAATGATATGATGCCTGGTGAAGGTTTCACAGAGGATCCCATGTCTCATACACAGCTGCCACCAACAGAAGGACAGCCAGACCGCAGAGAAGAACAGCCAGACCGTAGAGAAGAACAGCCAGACCGCAGAGAAGAACAGCCAGACCGCAGAGAAGAACAGCCAGACCGTAGAGAAGAACAGCCAGACTGCAGAGAAGAAGAGCCAGACTGCAGAGAAGAAGCTGTTTCTCCTAGAGAAGTCCTGTTGGAGGAAACATCAGAACAGAAATATGAGACAGAAAAGTCGGATGTGGAACGTGACCAAACCGTACCCCTGATGTCTCCTCCCGGTCAACAAATGGAGGACGCCGGCTTCTCACAGGTATTTAGTCAGGTTGTGGATGACTCTTTCATGGACCATGAAAATTCACAGACAAATGCAATGCCCCTTGTTGAACCAAACACACAGATACAGTCATACGACGACGAAGATGATGCTGATGAGGACGGCGATGATGACATGTATCCAGATGACCAGTATTCCTCATCATCAGGAGATGAGAAACAAGAGGACGATGAAGGGCCAGTGTCCCTCCAACCAGAACAGCCAGATACACACCAACTTATGTCATCCAAGGGGGAAATGGTTTATCAACAAGAAGAAAAAATGTCTTCAGAAGAAAGGGAGGTTCCTGTACAAAATCAAAGGCTCACATCAGAAGAGAGGTCCCTGTCTCCAGAGCAATGTCATATGAGTGATTACCCAGAGAGCAATGCTTCAGAGAAGAGGTCACTTGAATCTGAGGCACAAGACAAACATACATCAGAGGAAAGATCTATATCCCCGGAAGGTCATCCTTCAAATGGCCGACAGATGATCGAGGAACAAGGACAATATGGAGAAAAACAAGTTGCTCTTCAATCCTTTGAAAAGGAAACTCCTCCCTTAGAGCAGGAGATGGTACAGGGAGGAATAGGTCAGTCAACTTTAGAAGCTGCAGAGCTTGAGGACCAGGCTCAGAGCCCTGTTACAGTCGACACCGACAGAGATGCTCATACCTCTGGGAGAAATAGTGAGGATTTCGAATATGAGCAAGGTGAGGACAGTCTAACTGCGGAGGGAGGCAGCGACTCTGATCAGGATCTACCTGAACAGTTTGATGAGGATGTTGATGTTCAACCAAATATAACAGATGACAGCCTAGCTGATAAATCTGTTCCCAAGGAAACTGTGCTTAAAGAAATCAACGAGGAGGAGAGACTAGAAGGAGGAAGCAGTATGAAGGAATCTGGTATGGGAGAGTCAATTATCACAGCAGACTCGCAGGATGAACAGTCACCATCAGAAGTCCATACACAGATTATGGAGGGGTACGCTGACACACAAAGATCCTTGACCTCAAGTATGGAATATCAAACATACGATGACAATGCAGGGGTACCCCCTGTTGAGATGGCTGCCTCCATGATGGAGGGTTCAATGGTGCTAAAGGAGGGAGAGATGAATGATGATGCTTCAGCCTTTTCTAAATCTGTGCCGACAGAATCAGCATTAGAGGAGTACTCAAAGGACAGGCTGGAAGATGAAGACATTGATAGACAACTTCCATCTGATGTTTTAGACCCTACATTAACACATGTTGATCCACAGCTTAAGGTTACGGAGGACATGAGTGTTGCAGAAGATGGTCAGATGGTTCATGCTGCTGAAGAAGAAGTGATCTCTGCTACACCAGAAGTTCCAGTACTACCTACTGCAGATCAACAGGATGATGTAGAAACACCACCCACTGCTGTCCAACATACTCCTGAAAAAAAGACTGAGAAAACTGATAAGAAACAAGTTGCTGAAGTTGCTGAAAAGATGGAAGGTGCTCCTACTAAAAAAGTTGTAAAGAAAATTGTTGAACCTTCTGAAAAGAAGTCACACGTTACAGAAAAAGGTGATAAAAAGGAAGCAAAACCAAAGAAACAAGAAAAACCTATTACAAAAACACCCCAGAAACCATTGAGAAAACCAAAGCAGAGGACACCACCTAAAAGTGATGAATCTAAGATCCCCTCCCCAACCAAGACGGAGGGAGGTTTAACCAAATCAACAACACGAACCCCCAGATCAACTGCCCCTCCAAAAACTGCCCCACCCCGTTCACTCAACATGAAACCGAGCTCTGAGAAACCACCATTTGACACAAGTTTCCCACGAGCGGCATCTACATCCCGCCAGAGAATTTTACCCCTGTCACAGACACCGACTACGCCGAGTCCTACCAAGGCTCCCTCCAAGAAGATCCCCACCAAGACCCAGAGCAAGGAGGCAACTCAGCTATTTCTGGAGCGCATGTCCCGGCCCCGTTGTCGAACGCCAAAGAAAGGTTTTTCTCTCTCTTCTAATGTATCAACTGCTTCTGTAATGGCAGATGTTCTGACTGTTGCCAGTGATTGCTTCTGTCATGCTCACCCGCCTGTATGCCACAGCATTGCCACTATTGCCACATTTGTGTATGCTTGTTGCCACACTCTTAAACCTTTTTTATCAAGCCATTCATCATTCCTCCCAAGTCCCATGATGCATCGCTCTAACCATCACTGAATCATGGATTTCTGTCATGGGTAGCAATATGTGGTTTAATTAGGATATAATTAATGTATATATCAGTTAATTATGTGTAGCAGTAGAACTTTTTAACAAACGTGATTCTAACTTGTGAGTACGGGTAGAAATCAGGAAGGTGTATCCCGTTAGATAGATATAAGGCGGTAACTAGGATAAAACCGAAGCTGGTACATAACAGTTAAAGATCAGTAGTTATTTCAGTTATTTTTTTTTATGAATATACTTTTAAATATATTTTCATCATTATCTGTTTAATTTTTCATAGCTGAATATTTTAAAACATATTTATATTTCTGACTTATTTTCAATGAGCATGTTGTGTTTTCAACATTATTGATGTTGTTCAACGTAGACCAAATTTCGTGTTTCCTGTGGAGACATCTGTTGTTTGTAATTATCTAGATAGCCCACCTTGCCCAAACGGTCATGTGAGCTCTTGCTTGGGTGTGATGTTCGTTGTCTGTCCATCCGTCCATCTGTCCATCAACTCTCCTTTCAAAACACTACAACTCTAGAATAACTTGGTGAATTTTTAAAGTGAAAGAGATGATTGATTGTCACATATAGGAAAATAAAAGAGTCTTTAGATACTTCTTTACTATGACAAGGAGATATTACCTACATCTGGATGGAAAAATCCTTGAGCTAGTGTGAAGGCTTGTGTTAATGAGTAGGTGGATATAGGGTTAATCTACTTCCGCTGTTCTACTTTATAACCACGCCATCCTCACAAAAAACTAGCACAAAGAGACAAAAAGATGCTTGCCCCCAGGACTAACCCTGGGTTTTAGCCCCACCCCAATGACTTAGTCTCTGTATCATGTGTCGGAAATGAGAAAGAGTTCCAGTCTCTGTATCATGTGTCGGAAATGAGAAAGAGTTCCCCCTACAGACTACATTTATTTTTGTTGTACACAGTTGTAGATCAATAAATAATTAACTTAGCTTGCTATAGTTTCACGAAATACATTCAAACATTTATGAAACAATCAAGAATTATTGGCTTACAGATATGGACCAAAAATTCAGGAATACAAAAATAAGGAAAAGTATTTAATAAAATAAGACCAGTTGTAAATATTTCGACCAATTTTTCTGTGAGGAATTCTCTGGACTAGAGGATAAGGGTGTAGCTCCTGGGGTTTGAGGGCCATTGCCTGAACAGGAGGGTTAGGGGTTAAAAGCCTACTTCTCATAATCTGTTGTTCAGAAATGTATTGTATCATTGATGAAAACTGTTTGCCATAATTTCTTTAAGATCTATGTGAGCGATAAGGCTCTATGGGCATCTTATTTGCTGTAAAGTGAAGCCTCAGATCCCAGTATTATACACATACAGAACTGTTAATTAGTGTGTATACATCAGATGGAGAAAACTTCTAGGAATTAATCTGTGATACCGTGGGATCTCTAGATCAGACCGAGGTGTTTCTGTATAGTCAGCAAGAGTTAGACTGTTTTCTTCGGAGTCAGAAACACATATTCAAATACAACGTTTTTATGCCCGACCTGGAAGGTCATAGTGCCTAAACATGTTAAAAGATGACTTTTTTGTCAAACATCGGCTTTGAACACTTTATTGGGTCAGAGGTTAATAGTTGGGTTACATGTATAGGAAAAACTGAAGCTGGAGAATCTTATTCTTATTAGTTATATCAGGTCTAGAGTTCTGGTATCAGTATATATCAGGGGTAGACTACTATAAATTATTCTTGTATTAGAAAATCTTAAAGTCATGGGGGTTAAATTATGTTAACACAGACTTAAATAAGTTTCAAAACCTCCATTTATACGGCCTAGGGCTGTAATAACAGACTTTAGAATATTATCAAGGTTCCTTAGTCCTAACATTGAATTGTCATCAGATAACTATGATAAACATATATTTCCCTTTAAGACTGATAGAGAAAGAGATGTCTTAACCAGATTTGCTATTCAGGGATTGAAACAGCTGCGGACAGTTTTGTAATAGTTTTGTTCTATATGTACCTTAAATGAACATTTTTTACCACAATGACATTTTTGTAATACAGTTTTGTACTTCCTTGAATGAACATCTTCCACAATGATTACTTGCATATCAAGGCATGTATACTACCCTCTTTGTCTCTTTCTGCTAAAGGTCAAACTTTTTGGGGGTCATCCTGAACTCTTAGTACAGGTATTAGTTTATATGTGCCTTTTTTTCTTCTCCTTATTCTCAAGAGGTCATTTCTAATCGCAGGTTAATGTATTGCTACCCAGAATCACATCTTCTTTGTTTCACTTTCCTTCTGATCACATCTGAATGTGTTGTGATGTCAGCAGAAATCATGCCCATTTCATTAGCTCACCTATCCCAGAGGGCCATGCGAGAGTCAGCCCTGGTGTAACATCCGTTGTCTGTCCTTATATGTCCTAGTGTGTCTGTCTGTTCCTTGAATTGTTGCTTGTAAAGAATTTTGACTAAATTTGGTCTGCAGCATTGGTTGTGGCCTCCCAGGGGCTAAGACAGGTCCCAATAGTGGAAATAGAAGTAAACTCCAAAATCTCCCGAAATACAATTAAATTTGGTCTATAGCATTTTTGTACAAAATGGACTCCATGATGTTGTACAAGGAAAAGATGGAACCTACCCCCTCTGAGAACTCTCAGAACCCTAGAAAATAATTTAAGCATTCATAATTCCCTAAAGATGCGCTGAAATATCATTAAGTCCAACAATAGAACTTATAGTTAGAATGTTTGGATGAAAATGCTTTGCCATTATAAATCAAAGTTCCAGGTGAGTGATACAGGCCCTCTGGCCCCCTTGTAAATGTATTTTCTTTATCAAACTGTTTCTGTTGTAATGACCAACATACCACTGGTCCATCAGCATCTTTTGTCTAGATCTTTGTGAAGGTAATCATCAATCAAACATTTGTCACAATCATCTTTCAAAACTTTCTTCTTAAAAACCATCTTACTGTTAAATTCAGTGACCATTTTGCACTGAAGCTGTGGCAGCTATTTAGTGACAACCATGTGTTATTGAGTCAGCTTCATTTCTACTGCACTGGAATGTTATCAGCTTGTTGGACTGATGTTAGTGACTTTCTGTTTCCAGAAGCCTGTGTCATTTGGTTTGTATTGTGTTAAGTTATTTATTGTATTGTTTTATATTTTATTTCATTCATTTTTGGCACTTTTGATTTTTGTTGAATTCCTGCCAATAAAATGGTTTGTCTAATGGTAGCATGCTCTTTATTATTATTTTTATGTTTTGTTTGTGGATGAATATTTTGCATGTTTTTTTGTCACCAAAGTTTCTATTTGTTTCTGTACTTCTACATTTTATGAAATGAGATCAGGTTTCAGCTAAATTGACATCTTTTTAAAAGAAGTGTTAAAGTGCTTGGAACCATAAGAAACTTTGAATCTAGTCTTGAACTTTGCAGCAATTTCCTTGAATTTTCATTTGTGCAATTAATGAATTAATGTTCTTGACATTTGTAGTTGACCTTTGTACGATGCTTTTGACCTCTGCAGTTGACCTTTGTATGATGCTTTTGACCTCTGTAGTTGACCTTTGTATGATGTTTTTGACCTCTGTAGTTGACCTTTGTATGATGCTTTTGACCTCTGTAGTTTGGAGTATGCCTTATTCAGGTAGACAGCATGTTTTGTGCTTGTTTTTCTTGCATTAAGTACCACTTCCAAGGTGTCCAGGTAAAGTGTTGCTTACAGTGGTCATGTGACATGTTTGTAGAATTCCTGGTTAAGCATGTGTACTGACAGCAGCAGACGGTGATAAATGTCAAAATCTACAGTGGGCTGTATCAAAAACTGTAATCATATATACAAAAATACAACTAATAGCACAAATGATGTTATGATATACTTATTTCTATACATTTCTCTGTCTGTTAGGTGTCCTCAAGCATTTTTTTCTGTGAGATATACAGTTCAATTTCAACCCAAAATGGTGCCCACTACTACACAATGCTCTGGCAACCATTTTCACATACTTATAATTGTTGTAGCCACTTTTACATGCTAAGTGTCATTATGAACCAAATGGGCATGTGTATACATAAGTAGGAAGAAATGAGAATAGTATCTACACCTCCAATAAAAAATTTGAAATCCCTCAGAGAGTCGGTCTTCTACATCAAACCATTGGTCTTATAGTTGATCAGGATTTCAAAGACTTTAACTTTGAGGGTCATTGGGCCCCCCCCCCCCCCACCCCCCCATAGTGAACAGGTCAACACGTTAGTTGGAACACGTCTTTAACACATGATTTACCAAAGCCATTTTAGATTTTGACTGTTAATTAATTGTTTGAAATAATATACAAAATGGATATGTATTGCATGAATTTATTTGCTTTGTTTGTTTCTTTCTTTCTATTTCCATTTCATTTAGTTATATTGGTTGTTTTTTGTTATTTGTATTATTTTTTCGGATAATTTTGGATGAAGGATACGATTAACAAACATATAGGTGTAATGCGTAGGAACTGACTATGTAATGCTGTAATATATTATGTCAGATGATTTTGGTTATATATTGACTTTCATTACCATATATACCTACTTCTTGCTACAAAGATGCTTTCTACAGTCAGGAGAGAGCTTAGCGATCTTTAAGATGTCATTAAAGACTGGCCTAGTGTAAGAATAAGGTTTTATAGAATCGTTCATTCTCATATAAGTAAATGTACTAATGATTTGTTTGAAATGTTATTTTGATCTTTACATATTACTCTACTGTACCGTAGTTCATTTTGAAGATTCTGATTAGTATTCTCACTAGTATGATGATTGTTTTGTCCAAACATTCAAGACAAATACTGAATTCTTAGTAGCTCCGAAAACTGATGGTTTGTCTAAAGAAATTTAATTTTTCAAATATGTTACCATGAACTTATCTGTTTTGTCATTGTTTTGACAACTGTGTCTCTATGCAGTATTGCCTAGGTAACCAAGTACAGTGTTGTCATGACAACCATGTGCTCATTGTAGATGGCGGCCATGTCAACATTGTCTTGCTTTTAGAATGCTGTGTTAATGTTATTGTCTTGTTGTTATTTTCAGATGGATCTTCGGACAGCGGAGTGGAGGAGGATAAAACACCAAGAGCGGTAAGACTTTTAAAAACAGAGTTCATTGGTTCTAATGGCAGTCATTAAGTTTTTTTTCTCTAGAATTCAATGGAAAACTGTAACACATGTTTGGGGTTAAAGTGTACCATGGTTCATATATAATATTGCAAAATAGGCAAAAGGCAATATGCTTACATATCATTACCTAAAAATGTAAAATAGCATCCGTTCCTAGTTAAACTTCCTCAGTTGCCCAGGAATTTGCTGGAACTATATACACTACTAAAGTATTGCTACAAAGGTCATCTCGTAGAATATGGGACATACACTACTGAAGTATTGCTACAAAGTTCATCTCGTACTATACAACATGGGAGTTGATTTAGAAATTCCTTGACTGAACTGGAGGAAATATACATATACCAAATATATACCGTGTCTGAATTTTCTATTAAGATTTTAATAGAAACTCCTGTAATTGGTCGGAACATTAAATCATTTTTAATTTTTTTCAGACATCAGCGACTTCTCCAAGAAAGAAATATGGAATTGATGCTAAAAATGAAAATTACAAACCTGGCGGCGGGAATGTGAAGATTACAGACCAGAAGGTGACAGTTAAACATGTCGGGTCGAAAATTAGTGCTCGCTCCAAAACCCCTGTAGGATCTCCTCAAAAAGATGCTGCTGGTGAGTCAAAATTTGCTAACTTTAACTTTAAAGTTTATAATATTCCCCAAACGAAGTTAAGGAACATTTTGTCTTTCCCGTTATATTTTGAATAATGATCCCCCTCCCCCCCCTCCCCAGGGTTAAGTGGCTCCGTATGTTGAATGTTGAAAGACTTTTGCATTTTGAGGTCACCCGAGCTTTGCTCAATTGACCAATTCTGATAGCTGTTCCTTCATTAAGGGGTGCCATGCATAAACTTTCTTTATTTTTTACTTCTTCTCCAGAACCAATGAATGGAATTCTTTGAAACTTGGTCAAAATCATCTTTTGTAGATGTCAGGCTACAATATTGTAAAATTGGGATTTCTGCCCCAACCATATGGGCCAGAGTGGGGCCCCAAATGGGAAAAAATTACTAATACACATTTGTAATTTTCCGCACAGATGGAAAAGAAAAATCAGGGAGTAATTACTCCTGGACCATTCTTTCTCCCCTAGGAGGGGGTAAAGTTTACCAGACATGTACAATAGACATATTTTGTCAGTTGTTTTCAGTAGGAAATCATTCTTACCTGGTGAGAATCATCTTTTGAGGAACATAGTACATCGTTGTATATAAAGTAGTAAATTCAGGATTTCTGCCCCTACTGCAGGGGCCTGAGGTTTGGGTCCCAAAAGGAAAACAAACTAACTTTTCAACATCTTTTTCTAAAGACTAAGAGTCAGTGAATAACTCTGCTAAGCTGGTAAATGTATCAGAGAAATAAGACTTGTAAATAAAGGAATAGGGATATTAATAAGACTTGTAAATAAAGGAGTAGGGTTATTAATAAGACTTGTAAATAAAGGAGTAGAGTTATTAATAAGATTTGTAAATAAAGGAGTAGGGTTATTAATCAGGCTTTGGCTTACAGGTAACACAGGAGTTGTGTGTATTATTTACCCTTGTTTGATTCAGTTCTAGTTTTTCGAAAACTTAATTGATCAGGCTCCAACTCAGTACGCTTCTGGCCTAAAAATACAACCTTTGGCTTATTCATCAAGTAAAACAATGAGTTGCTCTACTGTTTATCAATTAAAACAATGAGTTCTACTGTTTATCAAGTAAAATGATGAGTACTACCGTTTATCAAGTAATACAATGAGTTGCTCTTCTGTTTATCAAGTAAAATAATGAGTTTTACTGTTTATCAAGTAAAATAATGAGATCTTCTGTTTATCAAGTAAAATAATGATTTCTACTGTTTATCAAATAAAATAATGAGTTCTACTGTTTATCAAGTAAAAATAATGAGTTCTACTGTTTATCAAGTAAAAATAATGAGTTCTACTGTTTATCAAGTAAAATGATGAGTACTACCGTTTATCAAGTAAAACAATGAGTTGCTCTTCTGTTTATCAAGTAAACTAATGAGTTTTACTGTTTATCAAGTACAACAATGAGTTACTCTACTGTCTATCAATTAAAATAATGAGTTCTACTGTCTATCAATTAAAATAATGAGTTTTACTGTTTATCAAGTAAAACAATGAGTTCTACTGTTTATCAAGTAAAACAATGAGTTACTCTACTGTCTATCAATTAAAATAATGAGTTCTACTGTTTATCAAGTAAAATAATGAGTTCTACTGTTTATCAAGTAAAACAATGAGTTACTCTACTGTCTATCAATTAAAATAATGAGTTCTACTGTTTATCAAGTAAAATAATGAGTTACTCTACTGTCTATCAATTAAAATAATGAGTTTTACTGTTTATCAAGTAAAACAATGAGTTCTACTGTTTATCAAGTAAAACAATGAGTTACTCTACTGTCTATCAATTAAAATAATGAGTTATACTGTTTATCAAGTAAAATAATGAGTTCTACTGTTTATCAAGTAAAATGATGAGTTGCTCTTCTGTTTATCAAGTAAAATAATGAGTTCTACTGTTTATCAAGTAAAACAATGAGTTCTACTGTTTATCAAGTAAAACAATGAGTTACTCTACTGTCTATCAATTAAAATAATGAGTTTTACTGTTTATCAAGTAAAACAATGAGTTTTACTGTTTATCAAGTAAAATGATGAGTACTACCGTTTATCAAGTAAAACAATGAGTTGCTCTTCTGTTTATCAAGTAAAATAATGAGTTTTACTGTTTATCAATTAAAATAATGAGTGCTACTATATATCAAGTAAAACAATGAGTTGCTTTACTGTTTATCAAGTAAAATAATGAGATCTTCTGTTTATCAAGTAAAATAATGAGTTTTACTGTTTATCAAGTAAAATAATGATTTCTACTGTTTATCAAGTGAAATAATGAGTTGCTTTACTGTTTATCAATTAAAATAATGAGTTCTAATTTTTATCAAGTAAAACAATGAGTTACTCTACTGTCTATCAATTAAAATAATGAGTTCTACTGTTTATCAAGTAAAATGATGAGTTATAGTGTTTATCAAGTAAAATAATGAGCTCTACTGTTTATCAAGTAAAATAACAAGTTCTACTGTTAATCAGGCAAATATAATGAGTTCTACTGTTTATCAAGTAAAATAATGAGTTCTACTGTTTATCAAGTAAAATAATGAGTTGCTCTTCTTTTATCAAGCAAAAATAATGAGTTGCTCTTCTTTTATCAAGCAAAAATAATGAGTTTTACTCTTTATCAAGTAAAACCATGATTTGCTCTACTTTTATCAAGTAAAATAGTGAGCTGCTTCACAGTTTATCAAGTAAAATATTGAGCTGTTTATCCATAAATAAAGTAAGCTAACGAGCTGTTTAACAGATTATCAGGTAAATTTCCAAACTGCTGCTCCACAGTTTCACATAAAGCAGGCGTTGGGAAGTGAGGGAGAATGATGGATCAGACTGGTAATCTTAGGTTCTCAGACCGCAGTATTGATCTGGAAAAGTCAGCGTTTTACACATTCAATATAAATCTGTGGGATTCCCTTGCCAACTTGTTTGCTAAGCTGTGCTGTTACATAATCTCGGGTGAAGTTGGACAGGGTTGGCTAGCCACCTGGATTATTATAATAAGCTTTGGTGTTACATAATCTCGGGTGAGGTTGGACAGGGTTGGCTAGCCACCTGGATTATTATAATAAGCTTTGGTGTTACATCATTTCTGGTGAAATGGGACAATAATGGCTAGCTACCTGGTTCCCAAGATCTTCTGTCAGATAGGAGTTTGTTGTCAGGTGATGACTCAAGGGAGATAGGTACCACACAGGTCTACATCAGACAGTGTACAGGTACCACACAGGTCTACATCAGACAGTGTAGGTACCACACAGGTCTACGTCAGACAGTGTAGGTATCACACAGGTCTACGTCAGACAGTGTAGGTATCACACAGGTCTACGTCAGACAGTGTAGGTACCACACAGGTCTATGTCAGACAGTGTAGGTACCACACAGGTCTACGTCAGACAGTGTAGGTACCACACAAGTCTACCTCAGACAGTGTAGGTACCACACAGGTCTACGTCAGACAGTGTACAGGTACCATACAGGTCTACGTCAGACAGTGTAGGTATCACACAGGTCTACGTCAGACAGTGTACAGGTACCACACAGGTCTACGTCAGACAGTGTAGGTACCACACAGGTCAACGTCAGACAGTGTAGGTACCACACAGGTCTACGTCAGACAGTGTAGGTACCTCACAGGTCTACGTCAGACAGTGTAGGTACCAAACAGGTCTACGTCAGACAGTGTAGGTATCACACAGGTCTACGTCAGACAGTGTAGGTACCACACAGGTCTACGTCAGACAGTGTAGGTATCACACAGGTCTACGTCAGACAGTGTAGGTACCACACAGGTCTACGTCAGACAGTGTAGGTACCACACAGGTCTACGTCAGACAGTGTAGGTACCACACAGGTCTACATCAGACAGTGTAGGTACCACACAGGTCTACGTCAGACAGTGTACAGGTACCATACAGGTCTACGTCAGACAGTGTAGGTATCACACAGGTCTACATCAGACAGTGTACAGGTACCACACAGGTCTACGTCAGACAGTGTAGGTACCACACAGGTCAACGTCAGACAGTGTAGGTACCACACAGGTCTACGTCAGACAGTGTAGGTACCTCACAGGTCTACGTCAGACAGTGTAGGTACCACACAGGTCTACGTCAGACAGTGTAGGTATCACACAGGTCTACGTCAGACAGTGTAGGTACCACACAGGTCTACGTCAGACAGTGTAGGTATCACACAGGTCTACGTCAGACAGTGTAGGTACCACACAGGTCTACGTCAGACAGTGTAGGTACCACACAGGTCTACATCAGACAGTGTAGGTACATGTACCACACAGGTCTACGTCAGACAGTGTAGGTACATGTACCACACAGGTCTACATCAGACAATGTAGGTACATGTACCACACAGGTCTACATCAGACAGTGTAGGTACATGTACCACACAGGTCTACATCAGACAGTGTAGGTACATGTACCACACAGGTCTACATCAGACAGTGTAGGTACATGTACCACACAGGTCTACATCAGACAGTGTAGGTACATGTACCACATAGGTCTACATCAGACAATGTAGGTACATGTACCACACAGGTCTACATCAGACAGTGTAGGTACATGTACCACACAGGTCTACATCAGACAGTGTAGGTACATGTACCACACAGGTCTACGTCAGACAGTGTAGGTACCATACAGGTCTAAGTCAGACAGTGTAGGTACCACACAGGTCTACGTCAGACAGTGTAGGTACCACACAGGTCTACGTCAGACTGTGTAGGTACCACACAGGTCTACGTCAGACAGTTTAGGTACCACACAGGTCTACGTCAGACAGTGTAGGTACCACACAGGTCTAAGTCAGACAGTGTAGGTACCACACAGGTCTACGTCAGACAGTGAAGGTACCACACAGGTCTACATGAGACAGTGTAGGTACCACTCAGGTCTACGTCAGACAGTGTACAGGTACCACACAGGTCTACGTCAGACAGTGTAGGTACCACACAGGTCTACATCAGACAGTGTAGGTACCACACAGGTCTACGTCAGACAGTGTAGGTACCACACAGGTCTACGTCAGACAGTGTAGGTACCACACAGGTCTACATCAGACAGTGTAGGTACATGTACCACACAGGTCTACGTCAGACAGTGTAGGTACATGTACCACACAGGTCTACATCAGACAGTGTAGGTACATGTACCACATAGGTCTACATCAGACAGTGTAGGTACATGTTCCACACAGGTCTACATCAGACAGTGTAGGTACATGTACCACACAGGTCTACATCAGACAGTGTAGGTACATGTACCACACAGGTCTACGTCAGACAGTGTAGGTACCACACAGGTCTAAGTCAGACAGTGTAGGTACCACACAGGTCTATGTCAGACAGTGTAGGTACCACACAGGTCTACGTCAGACTGTGTAGGTACCACACAGGTCTACGTCAGACAGTGTAGGTACCACACAGGTCTACGTCAGACAGTGTAGGTACCACACAGGTCTACGTCAGACAGTGTAGGTACCACACAGGTCTAAGTCAGACAGTGTAGGTACCACACAGGTTTACGTCAGACAGTGTAAGTACCCCACAGGTCTACATCAGACAGTGTAGGAACCACACAGGTCTACGTCAGACAGTGTAGGTACCGCACAGGTCTACGTCAGACAGTGTAGGTACCACACAGGTCTACGTCAGACAGTGTAGGTACCACACAGGTCTACGTCAGACAGTGTAGGTACCACACAGGTCTACGTCAGACAGTGTACAGGTACCATACAGGTCTACGTCAGACAGTGTAGGTACCACACAGGTCTACGTCAGACAGTGTAGGTAACACACAGGTCTACATCAGACAGTGTAGGTACATGTACCACACAGTCTATGTCACATAGTGTAGGTACCACACAGGTCTACGTCAGCCAGTGTAGGTACCACACAGGTCTACGTCAGACAGTGTAGGTACCACACAGGTCTACGTCAGACAGTGTAGGTACCACACAGGTCTACGTCAGACAGTGTAGGTACCACACAGGTCTACGTCAGACAGTGTAGGTAACACACAGGTCTACATCAGACAGTGTAGGTACATGTACCACACAGTCTATGTCACATAGTGTAGGTACCACACAGGTCTACGTCAGACAGTGTAGGTACCACACAGGTCTACGTCAGTGTAGGTACCACACAGGTCTCCTTGGCTCGTAGAGGTGGGGCCCAATAGGGGAAATAGAGGAAAAGCCTTTTAAATTCCCATTAGTTATAAAGTACTGAATTGATTTGAACCACAGTTTGTCAGAAACATCCTTTTGAGGAGTGGAACTGATTTTGTATAAATTGCAACTCTGACTTTTCTAGTGCCATAGGGGGTAGGGCCCAATAGTGAAAATAGAGGAAAAGCCTTCTTGTCCTAAAGAATTTAGTCAGAAACATCCTTTGGAGAAGGGAAACAGATTTTGTGTAAATGGTGACTCTGACCCCCTAGGGACCAAAGGGGAAGGGCCAAATAAAGGGGAAATAGAGGAAAAGCCTTTTAAATCGCTACTAGTAATAACATGGTTTTGGTTGATTTCCTCATCGTATAACAATATATATACTATTGCTTGGCATAAAGAGACGAACACAATAGTGATATTATGATTGGTCCCAGGATTAACGGGCCCTTGTGGAATCAATTTCTGAATCATGACTTTTAAACGGTTGAGATCCCGACCTCAAAACATTACATACCATTGCTGAGCATTAAGAGACAATCATGATCATGATTTTATTTTTTACCCCAGGGTCAACCAGGCCCTTGTTGACTTGAGAGCTGAGTTCTAACTTTTAACCGGTTGAGATCCCCACCCAGAAACCATATACAGCGTACTCCTCTTTATATCATGTTGCATTTGTCAGACAAAAACATGATATAAAGAGGAATGTGATATTAACAGGGGTGATATTAAGTGGAGTCCACTGTATACCATTGCTGGGCATTAAGAGAAGATCACAATCATCATTTGAGTTTTTACCCCAGGGTCCATCATGCCCTTTCAGTTTTGACTGCTGATTCATAACACTTAAACTGTTGAGATCCCAACCCCAAAGCTATATACAATTGCTGGCCATACAGAGACGATCACAATCATGATATAGATTTGATCACAGGATCTGCCACGCCCTCAGTTTCTCGGTTAAACTTGAAAACTGTTGGGAAACTCACCCGCTAACCAAACTTTAATCAATACAGATATGCCTCAAAGGTTGGTCTTTAGGTCTGCCCCTGTCCATGGGATCTTTTTGGAAAATATTTTACCATGATCACCTAGATACCAATGTATAAGGTGAGCGATACAAGCCCTCTGGGGCTCTTGTTTTAACTTTCATAGTGCTATGAAAGCATGAAGCCCTAGTGTAACGACTGACCTTTCATAGCACTATGGAAGTGAAAAAATGACTTTCAATATTAATCCTTATATAAAAACTACCCATTAAATAGAAAGATTTTCAAACCAATGTAAAAATTAACCCATTAAATAGAAACATTATCACACAACTAGAAGGACCAGGTATGTTTGGAGATAAGATGTTTCTATTTAATGGTTCTATACAGGTATACAAGACACAGTTTATCTTTTTATCTACAGCCATTGTTGTGACTGCCATTGCCTATAATCTGTTGATCTTTGTAACACAATATCAGATGAGTGGTCTATTTAATGATATTGGACATTGATAGGTTTAAATTGGACACTGTTATATGTTGTCCTGTGTTATTTCTGTACGCGCTCTCCTGTGTCATACAGTAAACATTACTGTGTAGGGACCTAATGGATCTGGATCATGTGTAGCCCTGTAAATAGATTTAGATGGAGTGTAGAAATTTTAATGGATTTAGATGGAATGTAGAAACTTTAATGGATTTAGATCAAGTGTTGAAACTTTAATGGATTTAGGTGATGACTTGTACTGGATGTCTGTCTTCAGTGTGAAGTGTTTTGTGTGGTATATCATTGAATGAGTCCAAAATACTCAACAAAGGATTGTACCTCCTATAAAAATGATTGTTGGTAGGTAATGTATATATACCTGCTGTTGTTTACATTAGATTTAATAGTTTTTATTGCCAAATGTTTAGAAAAATGAGGATAACATCAGTCCACTGTCTGTAACATCAGTCCTCTGTCTGTAACATCAGTCCACTGTCTGTAACATCAGTCCATTGTCTGTAACATCAGTCCACTGTCTATAACATCAGTCTTCTGTCCATAACATCGGTCCACTGTCTGTAACATCAGTCTTCTGTCCATAACATCGGTCCACTGTCTGTAACATCAGTCCACTGTCTGTAACATCAGTCCACTGTCTGTAACATCAGTCCACTGTCTGTAACATCAGTCCATTGTCTGTAACATCAGTCCACTGTCTATAACATCAGTCCACTGTCTGTAACATCAGTCTTCTGTCCGTAACATCGGTCCACTGTCTGTAACATCAGTCCTCTGTCTGTAACATCAGTCCACTGTCTGTAACATCAGTCCACTGTCTATAACATTAGTCCACTGTCTGTAACGTCAGTTCACTGTCTGTAACATCAGTCCTCTGTCTGTAACGTCAGTCCACTGTCTGTAACATCAGTCCTGTCTATAAGATCAGTCCACTGTCTGTTACATCAGTCCATTGTCTGTAACATCAGTTTTCTGTCTTTAACATCAGTCCTTTGTCTGTAACATCAGTCATCTGTCTGTAACATCAGTCCACTGTCTGTAACATCTGTCCTCTGTCTGTAACATCAGTCATCTGTCTGTAACATCAGTCCTCTGTCTGTAACATCAGTCCTCTGTCTATAACATCAGTCCTCTGTCTGTAACATCAGTCATCTGTCTATAACATCAGTCCTCTGTCTATAACATCAGTCCTCTGTCTGTAACATCAGTCATCTGTCTGTAACATCAGTCCTCTGTCTATAACATCGGTCCACTGTCTATAACATCAGTCCTCTGTCTCTAACATCAGTCCACTGTCTGTAACATCAGTCCACTGTCTGTAACATCAGTCCTCTGTCTGTAAAATCAGTCCACTGTCTGTAACATCAGTCCTCTGTCTATAACATCAGTCTTCTGTCCGTAACATCGGTCCACTGTCTGTAACATCAGTCCACTGTCTGTAACATCAGTCCACTGTCTGTAACATCAGTCTTCTGTCCGTAACATCGGTCCACTGTCTGTAACATCAGTCCACTGTCTGTAACATCAGTCCTCTGTCTATAACATCAGTCCTCTGTCTCTAACATCAGTCCACTGTCTGTAACATCAGTCCACTGTCTGTAACATCAGTCCTCTGTCTGTAACATCAGTCCACTCTCTATAACATCAGTCCACTGTCTGCAACATCAGTCCTCTGTCTATAACATCAGTCCACTGTCTATAACATCAGTCCTTTGTCTGTAACATCAGTCCACTGTCTGTAACATCAGTCCTTTGTCTGAAACATCATTTACTGTCTGTAACATCAGTCCTCTGTCTATAACATCAGTCCACTGTCTGTAACATCAGTCCACTGTCTGTAACATCAGTCCACTGTCTGTAACATCAGTCCACTGTCTGTAACATCAGTAGTCTGTCTGTAACATCAGTCCACTGTCTGTAACATCAGTCCACTGTCTATAACACCAGTCTTCTGTTTATAACATCAGCCCTCTGTCTGTAACATCAGTCCACTGTCTGTAACAGCAGTCCTCTGTCTGTAACATCAGTCCACCGTCTATAACATCAGCCCTCTGTCTGTAACATCAGTCCATTGTCTATAACATCAGTCCACTGTCTGTAACATCAGTCCACTGTCTGTAACATCAGTCCTCAGTCTGTTACATCAGTCCACTGTCTATAACATCAGTCCACTGTCTGTAACATCAGTCCACTGTCTATAACATCAGTCCACTGTCTGTAACATCAGTCCACTGTCTGTAACATCAGTCCTCTGTCTGTAACATCAGTCCACTGTCTATAACATCAGTAGTCTGTCTGTAACATCAGACCTCTGTCTGTAACATCAGTCCTCTGTCTGTAACATCAGTCCACTGTCTATGACATCAGTCCTCTGTCTGTAACATCAGTCCTTTGTCTGTAACATCAGTCCTCAGTCTGTAACATCAGTCCACTGTCTAACATCAGTCCTCTGTCTGTAACATCAGTCCTTTGTCTGTAACATCAGTCCTTTGTCTGTTACATCAGTCCTCTGTCTGTAACATCAGTCCACTGTCTGCAACATCAGTCCACTGTCTGTAACACCAGTCCACTGTCTGTAACATCAGTCCACTGTCTAACATCAGTCCACTGTCTGTAACATCAGTCCACTGTCTGTAACATCAGTCCTCTGTCTGTAACATCAGTCCTCTGTCTGTAACATCAGTCCTCTGTCTGTAACATCAGTCCACTGTCTATAACATCAGTCTTCTGTCTGTAACATCAGTCCTCAGTCTGTTACATCAGTCCACTGTCTATAACATCAGTCTTCTGTCTGTAACATCAGTCCTCTGTCTGTAACATCAGTCCACTGTCTGTAACATCAGTCATCTGTCTATTACATCAGTCCACTGTCTGTAACATCAGTAGTCTGTCTATAACATCAGTCTACTGTCTATAACATCAGTCCACTGTCTGTAACATCAGTCCTCTGTCTATAACATCAGTCCACTGTCTATAACATCAGTAGTCTGTCTGTAACATCAGTCCGCTGTCTGTAACATCAGTCCTCTGTCTGTAACATCAGTCCTCTGTCTGTAACACCAGTCCACTGTCTGTAACATCAGTCCACTGTCTGTAACATCAGTCCACGGTCTGTAACATCAGTCCACTGTCTGTTACATCAGTCCACTGTCTGTAACATCAGTCCACTGTCTATAACATCAGTCTTCTGTCTGTAACATCAGTCTTCTGTCTGTAACATCAGATCACTTTCTGCAACATCAGTCCACTGTCTATAACATCAGTCCTTCGTCTGTAACATCAGTCCACTGTCTATAACATCAGTCCTCTGTCTATAACATCAGCCCACTGTCTGTACCATCAGTCCACTGTCTATAACATCAGTCCACTGTCTGTAACAGCAGTCCTCTGTCTGTAACATCAGTCCTCTGTCTGTAACGAGTCAGTCCTCTGTCTGTAACATCAGTCCACTGTCTGTAACAGCAGTCCTCCGTATGTAACATCAGTCCACTGTCTGTAACATCAGTCTTCTGTCTATAACATCAGTCCACTGTCTGTAACAGCAGTCCTCTGTCTGTAACATCAGTCCACTGTCTGTAACAGCAGTCCTCCGTATGTTACATCAGTCCACTGTCTGTAACATCAGTCCACTGTCTATAACATCAGTTTTCTGTCTGTAACATCAGTCTTCTGTCTGTAACATCAGATCACTTTCTGCAACATCAGTCCACTGTCTATAACATCAGTCCTTCGTCTGTAACATCAGTCCACTGTCTGTAACATCAGTCCACTGTCTATAACATCAGTCCACTGTCTGTAACATCAGTCCACTGTCTTTAACATCAGTCCACTGTCTGTAACATCAGTCCTCTGTCTGTAACTTTAGACTGAAAACATCACTTCTGTCTAAAAACTGTACAGAGAGACTGAAAACATCACTTCTCTATAAAAACTGTACAGAGAGACTGAAAACATCACCATTCTATAAAAACTGTACAGAGAGACTGAAAACATCACTTCTCTATAAAAACTGTACAGAGAGACTGAAAACATCACCACACTATAAAAACTGTACAGAGAGACTGAAAACATCACTTCTCTATAAAAACTGTACAGAGAGACTGAAAACATCACTTCTCTATAAAAACTGTACAGAGAGACTGAAAACATCACCATTCTATAAAAACTGTACAGAGAGACTGAAAACATCACTTCTCTATAAAAACTGTACAGAGAGACTGAAAACATCACCACACTATAAAAACTGTACAGAGAGACTGAAAACATCACTTCTCTATAAAAACTGTACAGAGAGACTGAAAAAAATCACTACTCTTTAAAAACTGTACAGAAAGACTGAAAACATCACCACTTTTTAGGCTCATATTCTCAAATTAATTTAAAAACTAAAGAGGCTTAGTCTCATAAAGATTTTGGCTAGTAGCTTGTTGCCAAACTTTTGTGAAAATAAAATCCCTTATTCATATCGAAGTTCTTGTTAAAACGTTGAAAGTGACTTCCTCTAACAAACCAGAGAGTCTGTAACATTATGGTATTCAGGCCTGTACTCAGATTGGTCATTTGGAATAGTTCATAAAATGTGAGAAGCCATATATATCAATCTAGTCTTAAAGCATGTCAGGGCTGTTGTTTTAAGACAAATCATTATTATTTAACTGCGCTTTGGAAATAATAATAAGTGTGATGTATGTATAGAGACATGTTTTTATATTAAAGCTAATTGAGGTAAAAGGTTGAACTAATAATATGCTGAGTGTTTGATATTGTAGCCAAAGCTAAGCCTACCACACCTAGAGGGGCAACACCAGACACCAAAAATGTCCAGTCGAAAATCAACTCCCTGAAAAATTCCACTCACAGTCCAGGAGGAGGAAACGTAAGTTATGGTGCTGGGGGTATATAATGATGTAAATATATTTATTCATCTTCTTCTGGAAAAATTGATATGAATGAACTCACTCCTTAAAGTATAAAACTAATCTAATGACTTAAACTGTTTGAATAAATTTGACATTGAGGCTTTTAGAAGATCATATGTGAAATGAACAAAAAACCCTCTTGTTGAGAGTAGCTATAGATAGTAAAATTGATATTTTGTATATTTATATTATATTTTAGATTGAAATACAGGTATAAAATGTATAAAGTCAATCTACTGTTACAGGTGAAAATAGCCCACCAGAAAGTCGACTACTCTACAGTGCAAGGCAAGATAGGGTCGAAGGCGAACCTGGACCATCGGCCAAAAGGCGGGGACAAAAAGGTATGGGATATCAGAGGGAAGGGAGGTAACTCTTCCCACCACCAGGGGACAGCACCTCTTTACTGGGTGTTGGTCTTGTTGGGTCTGGGTGTACAGTTATTATAAATTGATGTGTACTATTTCAGATATGGCAGTCATTCCTATGGTTTGTGGCTGGGCTATGCTCTTTTCTCCCGGTGTGTGGTTTGTTTGATGTGTATAGTATAGTGGGAGGCTTGCTGTCTTTGGTGGATGGAGCAGGTCTCTTCAGTAAGGGTTTAGATAATGTTTGACACTTCCTCCAGAAATGGTTTAAATGTCACAGAAATGAAGCATGGGCATATTTTATTAAGTTTGGTCAGATTTGGCATGAAAATAACCAGCAGAAACACGTGTGAAATGTGGTTTGAACCTCCCACCATCCTTTAACAGCTCTTCAATAATGTCATTTAAACTGATAACAATTAGTTGGCTGACATTTTACTTACAACACAAGCATCCTCTTTCACCTTTTGCTGTATATGATTGTATATAAACACATTTTTATTTACAGTTCATCTAGAATTGCCTTTGATCTTCATTTGATAACAGAACCCATCATTTGCCTGCTGTCAATCCATCCACTAACTTCTATTTGAATAACTTCTTCTTTAGAAATAATAACCCATGGTCTTGATATTCGGCCAGTATGTTGCTGAGTCAGAATATTTTGTGAGACTTTCATATTTAATACTTTCTTATGTTTAGTAAATCTCTTCCCTTATGGAACACAACTGGATTTTGATGGACAACTCATACACATGCACCTTATACTTTTGTGTACATATACACTTTGCTGGTCATTTTATCTGATGCAGATGACAGAGGACTTAATGTGCCAGTCACTAAAACATCACATAAAAACATGTATTGGTTGTAAAACAGGAACCTTTACATAAATTGTGTGTGCATTTTCTAGTGGACGACAGATTAACTGATAGCGCCATTTCTTTTAGTATTAAAGAATATCTTGCCATGATTGCTTTACAAAATAGAACACTTGGAATTTATTTGGGAATCAGGTTACTTTTTCACTCAAACAATTGATAGATAGAAATAATGTTTTCCTATTAAATCAAGCCATTGCTGTTTCCTATATATGCATGATGCAACATGTGACTAGAGTTATCCCCCTTGATGATGAATATGGCTGTTGTCCAAATGCTTACTGACGGCAATTTTGAACTTTCAGCTGTAGCGTTTTATTTGTGTGCTTCCTTTTTTCTTTTTATTTAGATTTTGTCCAAGAAACTTGAGTGGAAAGCCGAGTCGAGGGTTGGCTCACTTGACAATGCGAAACATGCACCAGGTGGCGGTAAAGTTAAAGTATGCAACATTTCTAAAACAGTGTTTATCGTTAAAAGTAACGTGTTATTGACGTATAACTGATACATGTATAGCTTTTAGCATGATTCAGTATCTCATTTAAGTATCATCATCATGGTATAAATACGCGCATTGATTGATGGATTCACAATCATTAGTTTAAACGGACACCTGGTTTTGTAGACGGTTGGTTCCTTTCTTGTTTCATTTGCTATCGGTGTGCTTGCTTCACAAATAGTTTGAAAACATTGATGATATCATCAGGTACATCAGCATCACCCGCTAGAATTCATTTCAGTTTGGAGAAAGTGAAAGTGAAAGTATGTGCTTTGGTTTTGCCATCACTGCTTATAACAGAATGACTTTGATACAAAATTACTCTGTGTAATGGAACACGGAAATGCCATAGAAATTTAATCCTGTGGGAAAATCAACCAAGTACCATGGCTTATTACTGCTAATTAACACTGTAAGCTTTTCATTAACATCTAACTTGTTTCACAGCTGACAATAATCTAATATTAATTTCCTTAAGAGTTAAAAAAGAGAATGAAGCATTTGTCAAATCAATGTTTGACATTCAGATTTTAGATGAGAAAGTCCAGTGGACTACTGGTTCCAGAATTGGCTCCCTTGAAAATGCGAAACATGCTCCAGGTGGCGGTAAAGTGAAAGTACGAATCGTTCATATAATGTAGAAGCTAGTCTATACTGGTATATAATGTAGAAACAATAAGTCTATACTGGTACATAAAACATTGAAGATCAAACTTAAAACCCAAGTACCTAAACCCTCTATAGAAACAGTCTATTTATCTCTAGCTATTATACTAACCTAGTCTAATGTGTTGATAAGAACTCCTTTACATTATTTTTATCTTTGACAATTCTATTCATATAATTAGTTGTTTGCTTAAACAGTTATCATAAAAATCAAACAGCATTGGACTTAAATGGAAGATTATTTCTTCTTCATACCATTTTTTTTATAGCTAGTAGATATTGATAAGGTTTTTGAAATTCAGATTTTAGATGAGAAAGTCCAATGGAATACTGGTTCCAGAATTGGCTCCCTTGAAAATGCGAAACATGCTCCCGGTGGCGGTAATGTGAAAGTATGATCATGTTTTGTTATCGTTTTCCTAGTGTTCTATATTTACCTGTTAACCTTTATTTTACCTTCAGTATGCATTTTGGTTACAATCAGCTATTTTCTAGAGCAATATCAAAACTGTTTGGGAAACATTGAAGTGAAGCAGAAGGTGAAACTGAATTTTAGATCTAATAAAAAAAAAAATGGAACCATTTTATGTTTTTTTTGTAATTTAGTTTTGACAAACTAAATCTTTTCATATTTATTTGCAAGCTTTATATAATTTAGGTAATGTTGAGAGACAGATTTTTTTATTAACAATATATGGCCTAAAACACTACAGACACATAATCTTACATAGTAGATTCCACTTAATATCATCCTGTTAATATCTCATAATCTTACACAGTAGATTCCACTTAATATCATCCTGTTAATATCACATAATCTTACATTGTGGATTCCACTTTGTATCATCCTGTTAATATCTCATAATCCTACATTGTAGATTCCACTTAATATCATCCTGTTAATATCACATAATCTTACATTGTAGATTCCACTTAATATCATCCTGTTAATATCACATAATCTTACATTGTGGATTCCACTTAATATCATCCTGTTAATATCACATAATCTTACATAGTAGATTCCACTTAATATCATCCTGTTAATATCACATAATCTTACACAGTGGATTCCACTTAATATCATCCTGTTAATATCACATAATCTTACATAGTAGATTCCACTTAATATCATCCTGTTAATATCTCATAATCTTACATAGTAGATTCCACTTAATATCATCCTGTTAATATCACATAATCTGACACAGTGGATTCCACTTAATATCATCCTGTTAATATCACATAATCTTACATAGTAGATTCCAATTAATATCATCCTGTTAATATCACATAATCTTACATTGTGGATTCCACTTTGTATCATCCTGTTAATATCACATAATCTTACATTGTAGATTCCACTTAATATCATCCTGTTAATATCACATAATCTTACACAGTGGATTCCACTTAATATCATCCTGTTAATATCTCATAATCTTACATTGTGGATTCCACTTTGTATCATCCTGTTAATATCACATAATCTTACATAGTAGATTCCACTTAATATCATCCTGTTAATATCACATAATCTTACATAGTAGATTCCACTTAATATCATCCTGTTAATATCACATAATCTTACATAGTAGATTCCACTTAATATCATCCTGTTAATATCACATAATCTTACACAGTAGATTCCACTTAATATCATCCTGTTAATATCACATAATCCTACATTGTGGATTCCACTTTGTATCATCCTGTTAATATCACATAATCTTACATAGTGGATTCCACTTAATATCATCCTGTTAATATCACATAATCTTACACAGTGAATTCCACTTAATATCATCATCAGCTGTTAACATCACATTCTTCTTTATATTAATATTTTCCCCTCAATACTCAGTATAATCTATGTAATTTGATTTGAAAAAGAAAAACAATGTTTTAAATGAAATACACATAATGTTATCTATAGATTGAAACATCTTCATATATGTAGTAAATAGATAATTCTGATTAGATTTAGTGGAATAGCAAGTTTCTGTTAATGTCACATATCAGTTAAATATATTATGTTTTTGTCTGACAAATGCAACTTGATATAAAGAAGGAGAATCCAGCCTCGTTCTGAGATACCCAGTGTAATCTGTGGCTGCCTACACCAGACTTTTTAAAAACTGATTAGTAAGGATTTTTTATTTTTTTTTTTTGGGGGGGGGGGGGGGGGATTTTAAACGTTTATGAAAAAAGAATTTGTGTTTAAAAGTTCTAAGAATTTTTCAAGTTAATCAGTGGAAAGAATGCTCTAGAAGATGGTTGGTTTAAATCAGTCTTGCATCAATAAATGTCTGCATATTCAATAAATGTCTGCATATTGTAAAGAGTCGTTTGACAAATGTAGCCAGGAAATAGTTTTTAGTTTTCTTGGTAAGGTGATGGCTGTGTGCCAATGGTCTGTCTGTCTGTCTGTCTGTCTGTCTGTCTGTCTGATGATGTGTGCCTAGGATTGATATTTAAAATGGTCATACAGACCTTGACCAACTTTCAAGGTCATATGGGGTAAAATATAAGAGAAACTTTATATACAACATCATTTAAACAGTGACCAGAACATGCAAGTATCAGCAACGACTAAAAACGTCGGTAGGGAAAACCTTAAAATGAGGAGATTACCACAGGAACAAGTATCAGGGTCTAGCCTTATACTTCTGTGATCTTGGAACTATTGAGATCCTAATCAATATGTAAACATACCGAGTTATGTTTGTCGGGTGGGAAGAGACAGTCCCTGGCAGCCAGTATCTCTACTGCTGAGCAAGAAGGCTGCAAGTGAGAAAAGCGACTGACAATTTGTGGCTCCTTAAGCTGGCATTGAAGGGTTGTTACTTGTAATGATCAATGGTTTGAATTATTTTGAGTGATATCGCTTGCTAGGCATCAGAACAAAACAGTAACCATGCTACTGGGATAAGCTCAAAGTCTTTGCCGATCCCCAGGGACTTAGTCCCAGGTTGATTACCATAGTATGGAAAGGATTGGGAGCCCAATCCCATCCCAAATAAACAGATAGTGATGTCCATAGAATGAAGTATCCTTGGGGGCCCCAGACAGTGACTCCAATATATAGAATGAAGTATCCCTGGGGCCCCAGACAGTGACCCCAATATATAGAATGAAGTATCCTTGGGGCCTGAGACACTGACCCCAATATATAGAATGAAGTATCCTTGGGGCCCCAGACAGTGACCCCAATATATAGAATGAAGTATCCCTGGGGCCCCAGACAGTGACCCCAATATATAGAATGAAGTATCCCAGGGGCCCCAGACAGTGACCCCAATGTATAGAATGAAGTATCCTTGGGGCCCCAGACAGTGACCCCAATATATAGAATGAAGTATCCCTGGGGCCCCAGACAGTGACCCCAATATATAGAATGAAGTATCCTTGGGGCCTGAGACACTGACCCCAATATATAGAATGAAGTATCCTTGGGGCCCCAGACAGTGACCCCAATATATAGAATGAAGTATCCCTGGGGCCCCAGACAGTGACCCCAATATATAGAATGAAGTATCCTTGGGGCCCAACACAGTGACCCCAATATATAGAATGAAGTATCCTTACGGGCCCCAGACAGTGACCCCAATATATAGAATGAAGTATCCTTGGGGCCCCAGACAGTGACCCCATATATAGAATGAAGTATCCCTAGGGCCCCAGACAGTGACCCCAATATATAGAATGAAGTATCCCTGGGGCCCCAGACAGTGACCCCAATATATAGAATGAAGTATCCCTGGGGCCTCAGACAGTGACCCCAATATATAGAATGAAGTATCCCTGGGGCCCCAGACAGTGACCCCAATATATAGAATGAAGTATCCTTGGGGCCCCAGACAGTGACCCCAATATATAGAATGAAGTATCCTTGGGGCCCAACACAGTGACCCCAATATATAGAATGAAGTATCCTTACGGGCCCCAGACAGTGACCCCAATATATAGAATGAAGTATCCTTGGGGCCCCAGACAGTGACCCCAATATATAGAATGAAGTATCCCTGGGGCCCCAGACAGTGACCCCAATATATAGAATGAAGTATCCTTGGGGCCCGAGACACTGACCCCAATATATAGAATGAAGTATCCTTGGGGCCCCAGACAGTGACCCCAATATATAGAATGAAGTATCCTTGGGGCCCAACACAGTGACCCCAATATATAGAATGAAGTATCCTTACGGGCCCCAGACAGTGACCCCAATATATAGAATGAAGTATCCTTGGGGCCCCAGACAGTGACCCCAATATATAGAATGAAGTATCCCTGGGGCCCCAGACAGTGACCCCAATATATAGAATGAAGTATCCTTGGGGCCCCAGACAGTGACCCCAATATATAGAATGAAGTATCCTTGGGGCCCGAGACACTGACCCCAATATATAGAATGAAGTATCCTTGGGGCCCCACACAGTGACCCCAATATATAGAATGAAGTATCCCTGGGGCCCCAGACACTGACCCCAATATATAGAATGAAGTATCCTTGGGGCCCCAGACAGTGACCCCAATATATAGAATGAAGTATCCCTGGGGCCCCAGACAGTGACCCCAATATATAGAATGAAGTATCCTTGGGGCCCCAGACAGTGACCCCAATATATAGAATGAAGTATCCTTGGGGCCCCAGACAGTGACCCCAATATATAGAATGAAGTATCCCTGGGGCCCCAGACAGTGACCCCAATATATAGAATGAAGTATCCCTGGGGCCCGAGACACTGACCCCAATATATAGAATGAAGTATCCTTGGGGCCCCAGACAGTGACCCCAATATTTAGAATGAAGTATCCCTGGGGCCCCAGACAGTGACCCCAATATATAGAATGAAGTATCCTTGGGGCCCCAGACACTGACCCCAATATATAGAATGAAGTATCCCTGGGGCCCCAGACAGTGACCCCAATATATAGAATGAAGTATCCCTGGGGCCCCAGACAGTGACCCCAATATATAGAATGAAGTATCCCTGGGGCCCCAGACAGTGTCCCCAATATATAGAATGAAGTATCCTTGGGGCCCCAGACAGTGACCCCAATATATAGAATGAAGTATCCTTGGGGCCGAGACTCCAATATATTTAGAAATGCTTAAAATGATGATATTTTGCCATGATTTGCTTAAATATCCAGGTGAGCGATACAGGCCCTCTGGGTCTCTCAATATGTTGGTTTTTATTTTTGTATTTTATATTACAATTTTTTTTTATATAAATGATAATTAATTTGTTACAATCTTTTTGTTCTTCCTCTTAATCATTAGGACAACATATTGATCCTTGTCCATGTAGTCATATCTATGTTGAGTAGTAGTAATTATATATATAATGAGTCTGAAAACCATTTTTTATCAACTGACTGATGCAGACAGGGACATTATGTAGAATGTTTTGCTATTTCCATCGAACAATATAAGATTCAGCCTTGTATTCCCAGGCGCCTGTACACAAGACCACAGAATTTTTTTCAGTCAAATATGTTTTATACATTTGAAATATGGTCAAAGGGAGGCAATCCCCATACAAATATATGTACTTTAAAAGAATTCAACCTAGTATTTCATTACAAAAGTAATTTTTAAGTTTCATTTCACTGTTTTAAAAACACTTAATACCAGAAAGTTTTAGTTTTGGATAGGGACCAACTAAAAATAGATGATGTTTGACAAAAGATAACTACCCGTTATAGAGAAGAACCTCGTCTTTCTGTATATTGAACCTTTTAACATCACTAATGGGGAAAATTATGTTTACAACCAATCCATTCTGGCCAACTTTGAACAGTTCTTTGGAGGAGATTTCTGTGCTTAAAACATAAATAAAACATGTATTTGTACACCCTAGAGACAAATTAAGCCTTTAAAATTGTACATTTTGAGTTGATCAATGAGGTTATCATTAGATCTAAGACAATGAGATGAGTTTAGCAGAGTCACAGAAACATTAACTTGATTGAGGACCCAAAATCTAAACTTTTCTATAAAAAAAACCAGAGTTAGCCAGTATATGTGAGTCAGTAAGTGGGAACAGTTACTTGTATGTCAGTCCAGAGCTGTACCTAGGCTGAGTGTTTCTAATCCTGTTGTGGTGGACTGGTTATAAATCATACATTTAGTTTGTAGAGCTTTGCTTGTCCAGTAGCAACATGTACATTTTATTTTGCATGGAATTGATATGTGTGTGTCTTATTTCTGGCTTTATAGATTTTTATAGCATGCTTATCAATCACTATATGATTTTATAATGTATGATTTTATAATGTATGGTTTTATAATGTATGATTTTATAACGTATGGATGTATTAATACCCTAACCACATAACCTGGTCTGTGAGGAAATTTTTGAATGCCTGAGATGTTTTAATTACTTAGACAGTACTCTAACAAGAAACTATCACTGTTTATAAACATTCGCTGTTGTCATGGTTACATAAGCAATAAGTCACATTGCTGTCATAGCTGTATAGATACTACAGGTGGACTTAAAAAAGACTTTCGTTACTTTTTACTCGGTATAAAAGATATGATCAATGTATGTTTGTATTCTATGGTGAAAAATATAACTATAGGGATGAAGAAATATCGGAAAAATAATCAACTCAACCATTCATTTTTTTATCCAACATTTTCTCACTCTGGGTATATATTCCACCATAATATATGCGCATACATTCATTATTTCTCAAATAGGTGTGGGATGCTGATTGGCCACATGTGATGCGAAGAGATATACTGCCTCATCCCAGGGTCCAAAAGGCTTTGGCCCTAACCCTGACCCTCATCCCAGGGTCCAAAAGGCTTCGGGCCCTAGCCCTGACTCTCGTCCCAGGGTCCAAAAGGCTTCAGGCCCGGGCCCTGACCCTCATCCGAGGGTCCAAAAGGCTTCGGGCCCTAAACCTAACCCTCACCCCAGGGTCCAAAAGGTTTCGGACCCTAACCCTGACCCTCATCCCAGAGTTCAAAATGCTTCGGGCCCTAACCCTGACCCTCTTCCCAGGGTCCAAAAGGCTTCGGGCCCTAACCCTGACCCTCTTCCCAGGGTCCAAAAGGCTTCGGGCCCTAACCCTGACTCTCGTCCCAGGGTCCAAAAGGCTTCGGACCCTAACCCTGACCCTCATCCCAGGGTCCAAAAGGCTTCAGGCCCTAGCCCTGACCCTCATCCCAGGGTCCAAAAGGTTTCGGACCCTAACCCTGACCCTCATCCCAGGGTCCAAAAGGCTTCGGGCCCTAGCCCTGACCCTCATCCCAGGGTCCAAAAGGCTTCGGACCCTAACCCTGACCCTCATCCCAGGGTCCAAAAGGCTTCGGGCCCTAACCCTGACCCTCATCCCAGGGTCCAAAAGGCTTCGGGCCCTAGCCCTGACCCTCATCCCAGGGTCCAAAAGGCTTCAGGCCCGGGCCCTGACCCTCATCCCAGGGTCCAAAAGGCTTCGGGCCCTAACCCTCACCCTCATCCCAGGGTCCAAAAGGCTTCGGGCCCTAACCCTCACCCTCATCCCAGGGTCCAAAAAGGCTTCAGGCCCTAACCCTGACCCTCATTCCAGGATCCAAAAAGGCTTCAGGCCCTAACCCTGACCCTCATCCCAGGGTCCAAAAGGCCCTGAGCTGTGACCTGTAAACAGTTGCTTCCCCTTACTGCCTGTAGAGTACACTGATCCCGGACAACAAACAATTCTTGTTGTGTTTAGCTGACCTAACGTAAAGTGCTGGTGAGTTAATTATTGCGTGGACACCATGTGACATCCATTTTTAGATCACCAGGCCAAAGGGATCAGTTTTGTTATTCAGAGAACCAATATGTCTAGAGTTGTTTTTTTCTAGAGGTTGTAGGCAGTCAGCAGGAATAGTTCACCCAAAGTCATCGCCAATAACTGGGAGTCTGTGATGTTTGTCCAGTAGTATCACATATAGTACTCAATATTGTATGTATAGAAGGTTAGTTACCTTTGTCCTTCTAGCTTACAGGGGTCTGAGAAAAGGCTCGTGAAGTCAGGTATGAATCATGATAGTTGTTGAGATGAATAACATTTACCCAAATTTCAAGGTCACAAGGGTCAAATATTGCTCACATATCAGTGACATTTAGGTCATGACGTATGGTGATTGCCTTTGGTCTGTCATTCATCCTACATGCAAGTTCATGTTAAACCGTTCACATTATTGACTCAGAAACACTTCCTGCTTCCATTAAAAAATTTCAGGAAGCCAAAAACAAACAACCATTAGAATGATATGGAACTTTCAGTCTTCATATTCAGGTCAGGAAATGGTGGAATGAAATTCTTTAGCTCCAATATAGTGTTACCCTTCTGTTGAGAACACCATAGCTCTTATATAGTGTAACCCTTCTGTTGAGAACACCATAGCTCCTATATAGTGTTACCCTTCTGTTGAGAACAGTATAGCTCCTATATAGTGTTACCCTTCTGTTGAGAACACCATAGCTCCTATATAGTGTTACCTTTCTGTCAAAAACACCATAGCTCCCATATAGTGTTACCCTTCTGTTTAGAACACCATAGCCCCTATATAGTGTTACCGTTCTGTTGAGAACACCATAGCTCCTATATAGTGTTACCTTTCTGTCGAGAACACCATAGCTCCCATATAGTGTTACCCTTCTGTTTTGAACACCATAGCCCCTATATAGTGTTACTGTTCTGTTGAGAACACCATAGCTCCTATATAGTGTTACCTTTCTGTCGAGAACACCATAGCTCCCATATAGTGTTACCCTTCTGTTTAGAACACCATAGCCCCTATATAGTGTTACCTTTCTGTTGAGAACACCATAGCTCCTATATAGTGTTACCCTTCTGTTTAGAACACCATAGCCCCTATATAGTGTTACCCTTCTGTTTAGAACACCATAGCTCCTATATAGTGTTACTTGTGTTGAGAACACCACAGCTCCTATATAGTGTTACCCTTGTGTTGAGAACACCATAGCTCCTATAATTATAGTGTTACCCTTCTGTTGAGAACACCATAGTTCCCATAAAGTGTTACCTTCTGTTGAGAACACCATAGCTCCCATAGTGTTACCGTTCTGTTGAGAACACCATAGCCCCTATATAGTGTTACCTTGTGTTGAGAACACCATAGCTCCTATATAGTGTTACCCTTCTGTTGAGAACACCATAGCCCCTATATAGTGTTACCTTGTGTTGAGAACACCATAGCTCCTATATAGTGTCACCTTGTGTTGAGAACACCATAGCTCCCATATAGTGTTACCCTTGTGTTGAGAACACCATATCCCCTATATAGTGTTACCTTGTGTTGAGAACACCATAGCTCCTATATAGTGTTACCCTTCTGTTGAGAACACTATAGCTCCTATATAACGTTACCCTTCTGTTGAGAACACCATAGCTCCCATATAGTGTTACCCTTCTGTTGAGAACACCATAGCTCCCATATAGTGTTACCCTTCTGTTTAGAACACCATAGCCCCTATATAGTGTTACCGTTCTGTTGAGAACACCATAGCTCCTATATAGTGTTACCTTTCTGTCGAGAACACCATAGCTCCCATATAGTGTTACCTTGTGTTTAGAACACCATAGCCCCTATATAGTGTTACCGTTCTGTTGAGAACACCATAGCTCCTATATAGTGTTACCTTTCTGTCGAGAACACCATAGCTCCTATATAGTGTTACCCTTCTGTTTAGAACACCATAGCCCCTATATAGTGTTACCGTTCTGTTGAGAACACCATAGCTCCTATATAGTGTTACCTTTCTGTCGAGAACACCATAGCTCCCATATAGTGTTACCCTTCTGTTTAGAACACCATAGCCCCTATATAGTGTTACCTTTCTGTTGAGACCACCATAGCTCCTATATAGTGTTACCCTTCTGTTTAGAACACCATAGCCCCTATATAGTGTTACCCTTCTGTTTAGAACACCATAGCTCCTATATAGTGTTACTTGTGTGGAGAACACCATAGCTCCCATAAAGTGTTACCTTCTGTTGAGAACACCATAGCCCCTATATAGTGTTACCTTGTGTTAGGAACACCATAGCTCCCATAAAGTGTTACCTTCTGTTGAGAACACCATAGCTCCCATAGTGTTACCGTTCTGTTGAGAACACCATAGCCCCTATATAGTGTTACCTTGTGTTGAGAACACCATAGCTCCCATAAAGTGTTACCTTCTGTTGAGAACACCATAGCTCCCATAGTGTTACCGTTCTGTTGAGAACACCATAGACCCTATATAGTGTTACCTTGTGTTGAGAACACCATAGCTCCTATATAGTGTTACCCTTCTGTTGAGAACACCATAGCCTCTATATAGTGTTACCTTGTGTTGAGAACACCATAGCTCCTATATAGTGTTACCTTCTGTTGAGAACACCATAGCTCCCATATAGTGTTACCCTTCTGTTGAGAACACCATATCCCCTATATAGTGTTACCTTGTGTTGAGAACACTATAGCTCCTATATAGTGTTACCCTTCTGTTGAGAACACTATAGCTCCCATATAGTGTTACCCTTCTGTTGAGAACACCATAGCTCCCATATAGTGTTACCCTTGTGTTGAGAACACCATAGCTCCTATATAGTGTTACCTTGTGTTGAGAACACCATAGCTCCTATATAGTGTTACCCTTGTGTTGAGAACACCATAGCCCGTATATAGTGTTACCCTTGTGTTGAGAACACCATAGCTCCTATATAGTGTTACCTTGTGTTGAGAACACCATAGCTCCTATATAGTGTTACCCTTCTGTTGAGAACACCATAGCTCCTATATAGTGTTACCCTTCTGTTGAGAACACCATAGCTCCTATATAGTGTTACTCTTCAGTTGAGAACACCATAGCTCCTATATAGTGTTACCCTTCTGTTGGGAACACCATAGCTCCTATATAGTGTTACCCTTCTGTTGAGTACACCATAGCTCCTATATAGTGTTACCCTTCTGTTGAGAACACCATAGCTCCTATATAGTGTTACCCTTGTGTTGAGAACACCATAGCTCCTATATAGTGTCACCTTGTGTTGAGAACACCATAGACCCTATATAGTGTTACCCTTGTGTTGAGAACACCATAGCTCCTATATAGTGTTACCCTTCTGTTGAGAACACCATAGCTCCTATATAGTGTTACCCTTCCGTTGAGAACACTATAGCTCCTATATAGTGTTACCCTTCTGTTGAGAACACCATAGCTCCTATATAGTGTTACCCTTCCGTTGAGAACACTATAGCTCCTATATAGTGTTACCGTTCTGTTGAGAACCCTATAGCTCCTATATAGTGTTACCCTTGTGTTGAGAACACCATAGCTCCTATATAGTGTTACCCTTGTGTTGAGAACACCACAGCTCCTATATAGTGTTACCCTTGTGTTGAGAACACCATAGCTCCTATAATTATAGTGTTACCCTTCTGTTGAGAACACCACAGCTCCTATATAGTGTTACCCTTCCGTTGAAAACACTATAACTCCTATAGTGTTACCCTTCTGTTGAGAACACCATATCTCCTATATAGTGTTACCCTTGTGTTGAGAACACTATAGCCCCTATATAGTGTTACCTTCTGTTGAGAACACCATAGCTCCTATATAGTGTTACCCTTGTGTTGAGAACACCATAGCTCCTATATAGTGTTACCTTCTGTTGAGAACACCATAGCTCCTATATAGTGTTACCCTTGTGTTGAGAACACCATAGCTCCTATATAGTGTTACCTTCTGTTGAGAACACCATAGCTCCTATATAGTGTTACCCTTGTGTTGAGAACACCATAGCTCCTATATAGTGTTACCTTCTGTTGAGAATACTATAACTCCTATATAGTGTTACCGTTCTGTTGAGAACACCATAGCTCCTATATAGTGTTACCTTCTGTTGAGAACACCATAGCTCCTATATAGTGTTACCCTTGTGTTGAGAACACCATAGCTCCTATATAGTGTTACCCTTCTGTTGAGAACACCATAGGTCCTGTATAGTGTTTCCCTTGTGTTGAGAACACCATAGCTCCTATATAGTGTTACCCTTCTGTTGAGAACACCATAGGTCCTGTATAGTGTTTCCCTTGTGTTGAGAACACCATAGCTCCTATATAGTGTTACCTTGTGTTGAGAACACCATAGCTCCTATATAGTGTTACCCTTCAGTTGAGAACACCATAGCTCCTATATAGTGTTACCCTTCTGTTGAGAACACCATATCTCCTATATAGTGTTACCCTTGTGTTGAGAACACCATAGCTCCTATATAGTGTTACCCTTCTGTTGAGAACACTATAACTCCTATATAGTGTTACCCTTCTGTTGAGAACACTATAGCTCCAATATAGTGTTACCATTGTGTTGAGAACACTATAGCTCCAATATAGTGTTACTTGTGTTGAGAACACCATAGCTCCCATATAGTGTTACCCTTCTGTTGAGAACACCATTGCTCCTATATAGTGTTACCCTTCTGTTGAGAACACTATAACTCCTATATAGTGTTACCCTTGTGTTGAGAACATCATAGCTCCTATATAGTGTTACCCTTCTGTTGAGAACACCATTGCTCCTATATAGTGTTACCCTTCTGTTGAGAACACCATTGCTCCTATATAGTGTTACCTTCTGTTGAGAACACTATAACTCCTATATAGTGTTACCCTTGTGTTGAGAACACCATAGCTCCTATATAGTGTTACCCTTGTGTTGAGAACACCATAGCTCCTATATAGTGTTACCTTCTGTTGAGAATACTATAACTCCTATATAGTGTTACCTTGTGTTGAGAACACTATAACTCCTATATAGTGTTACCGTTCTGTTGAGAACACCATAGCTCCTATATAGTGTTACCCTTCTTTATTGTGACCAAATAGCTTTAGCACCATCTCTTTGTCACCAGTCTACGGGATCAGTACTCTCAACGCAGCAAGGATGCAACAGTTGGTATCATGATTGCAACTAAACTCAATCAAATTTAGTTCTTTAGCACTTCAGAAGAAAATAGTAAGGTTGAATAAGGAAGAGTCCTTTATGTTTTCTCACATGAAGCATCCTTACACAGAAAACAAAAAGGTCAGGTCACATTCAGATGAGGTTTTGAAGCAATTTGTTTCATTTCTCTCCTGTTTGTTTGTTTACATCTAGATAACAAACGAAAAGGTCGCCTGGAAAAAAGAGTCGAAAGTTGGGTCCCTGGAAAATGCAAAGCATTCACCTGGAGGCGGTAACGTTAAAGTACGGTATCCGAGGTTATTACCAATGTGACAGCTAATGTGTATAGATGTGTTAGTGTTGTGTGTGGATCATCTGTAACACCATCATTGTAATGTCCAATGGTAGTATCTGATCAAGATGGTGATGTACCATATCATACAGTCTATATCTACATGTTACAGGCTTGCTTTTTGATTTGCTTTTATTCTCTTGACTGCTTTCACCACCCACGGTAAATGTCTGATTTCACCCCCACAGTACATGTCTGATTTCACCCCCACAGTACGTGTCTGATTTCACCCCCCACAGTACATGTCTGATTTCACCCCCACAGTACATGTCTGATTTCACCCCCACAGTACATGTCTGAATTCACCCCCACAGTACATGTCTGATTTCACCCCCACAGTACATGTCTGATTTCACCCCCACAGTACATGTCTGATTTCACCCCCACAGTACATGTCTGATTTCACCCCCACAGTACATGTCTGATTTCACCCCCACAGTACATGTCTGATTTCACCCCCACAGTACATGTCTGATTTCAAGCCCACAGTACATGTCTGATTTCACTCCCACAGTACATGTCTGATTTCACTCCCACAGTACGTGTCTGATTTCACCCCCACAGTTCATGTCTGATTTCACCCCCACAGTACATGTCTGATTTCACCACCCACAGTAAATGTCTGATTTCACTCCCACAGTAAATGTCTGATTTCACCCCCACAGTACATGTCTGATTTCACTCCCACAGTACGTGTCTGATTTCACTCACATAGTACGTGTCTGATTTCACCCCCACAGTACGTGTCTGATTTCACCCCCACAGTACATGTCTGATTTCACTCCCACAGTAAATGTCTGATTTCACCCCCACAGTACATGTCTGATTTCACTCCCACAGTACGTGTCTGATTTCACCCCCCACAGTACATGTCTGATTTCACCCCCACAGTACATGTCTGATTTCAACCCCATAGTACGTGTCTGATTTCACCCCCACAGTACATGTCTGATTTCACCCCCACAGTACGTGTCTGCTTTCACCCTCACAGTACATGTCTGATTTCACCTCCACAGTACATGTCTGCTTTCACCCCCACAGTTCATGTCTGATTTCACACCCCCACAGTACATGTCTGATTTCACCCCCACAGTACATGTCTGATTTCACCCCCACAGTTCATGTCTGATTTCACACCCCCACAGTACATATCTGATTTCACCCCCACAGTACATGTCTGATTTCACACCCCCACAGTACATGTCTAATTTCACCCTCACAGTACATGTCTGATTTCACCCCCACAGTACATGTCTGATTTCACCCCCACAGTACATATCTGATTTCAACCCCACAGTTCATGTCTGATTTCACCCCCACAGTACATGTCTGATTTCAACCCCACAGTTCATGTCTGATTTCAACCCCACAGTACATGTCTGATTTCACCCCCACAGTACATGTCTGATTTCACCCCCACAGTACATGTCTGATTTCACCCCCACAGTACATGTCTGATTTCACCCCCACAGTAGATGTTTCTCTTACTTTTCCTCGTTGATATGTATTTTATTTAGATATTGCATGTAGATGAACAGGTAGGGAGCTGGAACACCCAATCCAAACTGCGATGGATTCTCCTGGAAAACGCTCACCACACCCCAGGAGGAGGCAATACAAAAGTATGGTTTTTGTGTGACTCAAAAAAGATTAGAATTTTATTGTTTCCTTTTTGATTTTCCATTTTGTTATAATTCCAAATATATGAAAAAAATGTTTTCAGAAATATCTATAGATCCTTGAAATTTTTTAGAAGTAAACATATGATCGATATGATGATGTGTGATTAACAATTATTAATAATACCCTTTGACTGAAGATAATCAGTTACTGGAGGTAGCTGTGTGTAGACAGAATCTTGGGTGGAGAAAATTCATCCAAGTTTCATGATATGTTACTGATATATCTATTGTACGTCTCTCTTGAAAGATTCAGTTTGTACCTTATCTGGTGGTTCAGACTATACAGATGTTCAGATCTTGTGAACCATATCTGGTGGTTCAGACCAGATATATGTTCAGAACTTGTGAATCATATCTGGTGGTTCAGACTATATATATGCTCAGAACTTGTGAACCATATCTGGTGGTTCAGACCAGATATATGTTCAGAACTTGTGAACCATATCTGGTGGTTCAGACTATATAGATGTTCAGAACTTGTGAACCATATTTGGTGGTTTCGACTATATAGATGCTCAGATCTTGTGAACCATATCTGGTGGTTCAGACTATATATATGCTCAGAACTTGTGAACCATATTTGGTGGTTCAGACTATATAGATGTTCAGATCTTTTGAACCATATCTGGTGGTTCAGACCAGATATATGTTCAGAACTTGTGAATCATATCTGGTGGTTCAGACCAGATATATGTGCAGAACTTGTGAACCATATTTGGTGGTTCAGACTATATAGATGTTCAGATCTTGTGAATCATATCTGAAGGTTCGGACCAGATATATGTTCAGAACTTGTGAATCATATCTGGTGGTTCAGACTATATATATGTTCAGAACTTGTGAATCATATCTGGTGGTTCAGACTATATATATATGTTCAGAACTTGTGAACCATATCTGGTGGCTCAGACTTTATAGATGTTCAGAAATTGTGAACCATATCTGGTAGTTTAGGCTATAAAATTGGTGTATCACATTTGGTGATGTAACATGACAACACTTAAAGAAAACTTACATTTATAGATCTTATCTCTTCATATCCATTCTGTTTAGATATTAGATGAGAAAGTCACATGGAAGAAGGATTCTAAAGTTGGATCAATGGAAAACGCCCACCATGTACCTGGTGGTGGGAATCAAAGAGTAGGCAAAAGTTATTCAGAGTAATTAAGCTGTAATTTTTGAAAACATAGGTGATTTATATATTGACCCTGTTGATCTCATATGACAGTGCAAGGGAAGTAACTCATATATTGACATTACCAACAGTTACTTCCCCAGATTGGAACTCTTACTCGAAGGAGATATGATTGTTGTAGAGTGATGAAATAAAATGGGGGGAAGACAGCATTGGAGTCAGTAGAGTCATTTATAGTGAATTAACAGTGGTAGCAGAGCGAACTGTGGCTGTTTTTGGGAGAAAAGTGTACCTGAACAACTCATTGGAGAATTCTAACAGAGTTAAAGAGTAGTGCCTAGTGAGAGGAGAAAATGACAACTAAAGTGAATCCACCAACTTTCCATAAAGGGAAATCTTATGAACTTTACAAACAGGAACTGTTAGCCTGGAATGAAATAACAGAGCTTGCCAAAGCTAAAAGGGGTGTTGCTATTGCTCTCAGTCTGCCAGAGGATTGTGAACAAAGAATCCGTGAGAAGGTGTTTGATCAAATATCTCTAGATGACTTAAAACAGGAAACTGGATTTGGAACACTGGTTACATTTCTTGACAAACATCTAGCCAAAGATGATCTTGCAGACAGTTTGGAAAAATTTGAGGATCTAACAAAAAGTGAAGGTCAGTCAGTAAATGATTTCATAGCTACCTTTGATAGTAAATACCGAAGGATCGAGAAAAAAAATATGAAATACCCGTCAGAAATCTTAGCCTTCAAGTTACTAAGGAAAGCAAACATCACAAAAGAGGAAAAAATGTTGGTTTTGACAGGCATGAACTATGAAAATCGTGACACCCTATATGAGCAAGCTAAAACATCCTTGAAAAAGTTTAAGGGGGAAGGCAGTCATGTTAAAAGTGACACACCAAGTATCAAGCTTGAACCAACTTTCTTGGCAGAAAATGAGGAAGCATTGTTGGCTGCAGGGTATGTGAAAAGAGGGAACTATGGATACAGAAGAGGTGGGCGTCAGAACAGGGGGAGTGGGAGAGGATTTCAATCATCCCAACGAGGAGTCAAGAACATAAACCCTACAGGGCCTGATGGAAAAGTTCTTACATGTCGGTCATGTGGGTCATTTCGCCATCTTATAGCTAAATGTCCCGACAGCTGGGAAAACATGGCAAAAGTGAATGTTGCGGAAGAAGAAGAACAGGCAGTATTGTTCACAGGGTATCACAAGGAGGACATCATACAACTTGGTGCTGATGCACGCAATTGTGCTGTGTTAGACAGTGCTTGTAGTAGTACAGTATGTGGAAAGACTTGGTTACAAACTTATCTAGACTCACTCAGCGATGAGGACCGTATGAAAGTGATTAGTGAGGAAGGACACAGAGTTTTCAAGTTTGGTGGAGGAACGAAGATAAAATCAGATGGTGAATATGTTCTTCCCATGTGCATGGTAGGAAAACAGGTAACAGTCAGAACAGATGTGGTGGACTCAGACATTCCTTTGTTACTGTCAAGGTCAGCTATGAAAAAAGCTGGGGTTAAAATGGACTTGGAGAATGACACCGCTGTGATTATGGGAGAAGAAGTAGCTTTGAATCTCACATCATCTGGCCATTATTGCATCCCAATTGACAAAACAGAGACACTTCCTGTTGAGGAAGTGAATGCTGTAAAAATTGAAGAACTCAGCCCAGAGAAACGGAAATCAACCTTGTTGAAGCTTCACCGTCAGTTTGCTCATCCTCCAAAGAAGAGACTGGTAGCATTGTTGAAGGATGCTGGAGCATGGCATGAAGAGTATGATGAGGACCTATCTGAAATAGACACAAATTGTGAACTTTGTAAGGTCTATGCCAAGACCCCACCGAGGCCGGTTGTAGCATTACCAATGGCTAGAGAGTTCAACGAAAAAGTGTCAATGGATCTCAAGCATTACAACGACAAATGGATACTGCATATGATTGACATGTGGTCTAGATACACAGTTTCTGTTTTCATCACCAGAAAGAAACCCAGCAATGTAATTGATGCCTTGATGAAGAACTGGGTCGGGGTATTTGGAGTCATGGGTGCATTGATGACTGACAATGGAGGAGAGTTCAACTCAGAGGAAATGCGGGAGGTCACTTCAATCTTGAACGTGCGCGTGTGCACTACAGCAGGAATGAGTCCTTTTCAAAATGGTTTGTGTGAACGAGTACATGCAATCACTGACATGATGTTTGTTAAATTAGCAGCCGAACATTCAAAAGTAGAGCCTGAAACTCTTTTAGCCTGGGCCAACATGGCGAAAAACTCGCTGCAAATGTGGAATGGCTTCAGCAGCCACCAGCTTGTGTTTGGAAAGAATCCTAACCTACCTAACATCATGCAAGCAGAGTTACCAGCCTTAGAAGGGAGCACAACGAGTGAGATATTTTTCAAGCACTTGAATGCCTTGCATGAAACACGGAAGGCTTACATACAAACAGAGGCTGACGAAAGGATAAGGCGAGCCTTGCGGTCAAAAGTGAGGGCAGCAGAACAGGTGTTTGAAAATGGTGACAGCGTATTCTACAAACGAGAAGGGAGGGAGCGCTGGCTTGGACCTGGAAAGGTTGTGTTCCAGGACGGTAAAGTTGTGTTCGTGAGACATGGTGGTGTTTTTGTCCGAGTATCACCCAACAGGCTGTGTAAAGTGAAAGGGCATGTCAAAGATGGAATTTCAAATGAAGATCGTGATGAAAGTATTACTGATTCTACAGGAAGTCAGAAGGGCCCAACAAAATTTCACCAGATTGTATCAGAAACAGTCACAGGTAAACCAGACAATGATACAAGTGATGATGATGAGAATCCTAGTCTCACTCAAGGTCAAGGTCGTGTCAAAGAGAATTTACATATTCAATACAAGATGCCAGCATCTGAGGAATGGACCAGTGCTACAATAATCAGTAGGGCAGGCAAGGCAACAGGAAGAAACAAAACATGGTATAATGTACAAGATGATGTCAGTAATGAAATGAAAAGTGTGGACTTAGGCCGTGTAGAATGGAAAACATTGGATAGTGAAGATGAAGTACAGATTGCAACTGATGAACTAAATCCTAGCATTGAAACAGCTAAACAAGCTGAATTACAGAAGTTGCGGCAGTTTGAAACATATACTGAAGTGGAAGATCATGGGCAAAACACCATATCTACAAGATGGGTGATAACAAATAAAGACGGTAACCCAAGAGCAAGACTTGTGGCTAGAGGTTTTGAAGAACAGTCGTTTATACCTAAAGATAGCCCAACTGTAGGAAAGGGAGCAATGAGAATTTTCCTTACTGTTGCAGCAAGTAAACATTGGAAAGTCAAAACTACAGATATCAAGTCAGCATTCCTACAAGGAAAAGAGCTGGATCGAGAGGTATTTATCAAACCACCAGCAGAAAGTGACGCAACAAAAGGTATAATTTGGAAACTCCAACATGGCTTATACAGACTCAAGGATGGAGCAAGACAGTTCTACTTGAGTGTGAAAGATGAGCTTATAAAACTTGGGTGTAGACAGTTACAGCTTGACCCTGCAGTATTCACATTAATAAAGGATGGAACCCTGGTCGGAATCATATGTTGCCATGTTGATGATTTTCTACATGCGGGCAATGAAGCATTTGAGGAAATGATTTGCAGGCTTAGAGAGCGATTTCTTGCTGGTAAAGTGGAGGAAGGAAATTTCAAATACATTGGTTTCCACATAAAACAAAACACAGATGGAATCATACTTGATCACTCCATGTATATGGAGCAACTGGATCACCCACAGATAGACCCAATACGTGCTTCCCAAAAGCAAGGCGAACTTACTGAAGGTGAACAGTCACAGTATCGCAGGTTAGTTGGTCAGTTAAACTGGGCAGTGCAAGGATCACGACCTGACATGGCTTTTGAACTGGTGGATTTAAGTACAAAACTTTCTGCAGCACTTGTGAGTGACTTATTACGAGCTATAAAAGCTATAGGAAAGTTGAAGGATATAAGGCCAGTACAGTTGTTTCCTTCCTTGCAAGGGAACCCCACCAGGGACTGGGAGATCGTAATGTTCAGTGATGCAGCTTTAGGAAATATCAATAACAGCAGAGGTAGCACGGGAGCGCACATTGTTTGGTTTAAAGATAGGCTCGGAAATTGTTGTCCAATTCACTGGAAGTCCAACAAAATTAAAAGAGTTGTGAGGTCCACCATTGCTGTTGAGGCTTTAAGCTTACAGGAAGGACTTGAATCAGCACTGTACTACCGGAAAGTGTATGAAGACATTTGTGGGATGCAGGAGACCAAATTACCGATCACTGCGTTCATAGACAATAAGAGTGTAGTTGAAGCACTTCAATCAACTAAACTTGTTGATGACAAACGTCTGAGGATCGACATTGCTGCTATTGTGGAGATGAAAGATCATAACTGTGTCGAGGTCAAATGGTGTCCAGGAAGGATACAGCTTGCTAATTCTCTGACAAAAAGAGGAGCATCAGGAATTGAGTTATTGAATGTGTTGCAAAGAGGGAAAATGCCAGAGGAATTTGTGTGATACACTTAGTTTGTTGGGGCATAATAATCCCCGTGACCGGAGGATAGTCTAACCCAGTGATGGTCACTTAATTGATCTTGTTAGTGTATGAACTTGAACATTTTCATGATTGACTCATTTCTAATTTGTTTATTCCCCTACTTAATTAATTTCTCTAAAATATAATAATAACCATAACTCCAGAAAAAGAAAAAAAAAAAAAGAAAAGAAAATTGTAATTAATGTTGATCTCATATGACAGTGCAAGGGAAGTAACTCATATACTGACATTACCAACAGTTACTTCCCCAGATTGGAACTCTTACTCGAAGGAGATATGATTGTTGTAGAGTGATGAAATAAAATGGGGGGAAGACAGCATTGGAGTCAGTAGAGTCATTTATAGTGAATTAACAGACCCAACCAATAGGAGTCTCAGTGATTACCACAGGTCACGTCACGTTCAGTAGTGGACCATATCACTGGTATGTGACTGAAATGACAGAGTTATGCCCTCTGTATCAGTGGTGTATACTGAGTTATGTCCCCTGTATCAGTGGTGTATACTGAGTTATGCCCCTGTATCAGTGGTGCATACTGAGTTATGCCCCTGTATCAGTGGTGCATACTGAGTTATGTCCCCTGTATCAGTGGTATATACTGAGTTATGTCCCCTGTATCAGTAGTGTATACTGAGTTATGTCCCTTGTATCAGTGGTGCATACTGAGTTATGTCCCCTGTATCAGTGGTGCATACTGAGTTATGTCCCCTGTATCAGTGGTGTATACTGAGTTATGTCCCTTACATCAGTAGTGCATACTGAGTTATGCTCCTTGTATCAGTGGTGTATGGTGAGCAATGGCCCCTGTATCAGTGGTGCATACTGAGTTATGTCCCCTGTATCAGTGGTGTATAATGAGTTATGTCCCCTGTATCAGTGGTGTATACTGAGTTATGTCCCCTGTATCAGTGATGTATACTGAGTTATGTCCCCTGTATCAGTGGTGTATAATGAGTTATACCCCCTGTATCAGTAGTGTAAACTGAGTTATGCCCCCTGTTTGCCATAAAATATCCTTACTGATCAGCTGTCGTAACCTGTAAAATATCCTCACTGATCAGCTGTCGTAACCTGTAAAATATCCTTATTGATCAGCTTCTGTAACCTGTAAAATATCCTCACTGATCAGCTGTCGTAACCTGTAAAATATCCTCACTGATCAGCTTCTGTAACCTGTAAAATATCCTCACTGATCAGCTGTCGTAACCTGTAAAATATCCTCACTGATCAGCTGCTGTAACCTGTAAAATATCCTCACTGATCAGCTGTCGTAACCTGTAAAATATCCTCACTGATCAGCTGTCGTAACCTGTAAAATATACTTATGATCAGCTGTTGTAACCTGTAAAATATCCTCACTGATCAGCTGTCGTAACCTGTAAAATATACTTACTGATCAGCTGCTGTAACCTGTAAAATATCCTCACTGATCAGCTGTCGTAACCTGTAAAATATACTTATGATCAGCTGTTGTAACCTGTAAAATATCCTCACTGATCAGCCGCCATAACCTGTAAAATATCCTCACTGATCAGCTGCTGTAACCTGTAAAATATCCTCACTGATCAGCTGCTGTAACCTGTAAAATATCCTCACTGATCAGCTGCTGCAACCTGTAAAATATCCTCACTGATCAGCTGCTGTAACCTGTAAAATATACTTACTGATCAGCTGCTGTAACCTGTAAAATATACTTACTGATCAGCTGCTGTAACCTGTAACTTCCTGATGAAAAATTATTTCATCGCAGAATACTGATTATACCTTTAGTTTGCAACCATAGAATAATTTCATAACTATCATAGAAGAAATTGTTGACAGTATGTTGATAGGTAGAACAGATAAATGTTCATTCAGTCTTGGTCAAAGGTAACTAAAAACTTAATTCTGTTTAGATATTAGATGAAAAAGTCACATGGAAGAGGGAGTCTAAAGTTGGATCAATGGAAAACGCCCACCATGTACCTGGTGGTGGGAATCAAAGAGTAGGCATTAGTTTTTATCAGTAAAAAGTGATGATTAAATTGTTTTCAAATTGGATGTAAATTTGTATCTGATGAACAAAATTCTAAGTATTCAAAATCAACTTGTGTCTGTGTTTAAAAAATATCTGAAGATGTAACAGCACAGGGAAAAGGAGCTATGAATGAAGTCACTGGAATTAGGAATTCATCTAATGTTACTGAATGAATTTCTTAAAATTTAGTCAGTAAAAATGGATATCATGTACATTGATGACGGAGTTCTTAAGTGTACAAGTGGATGAAAATATTGACAGTTCTGAATAAAATTCATAACTATTATATTTACTAATTTTTTTAACTATCTATATTTGTTATTTTCAACTGATTCATATAACTTTGCTCTGTCAATATGATTATTTTCTTTACAATAAAATGATTACATATAAACTGCTAAACTCTGGTAATCATCAGTTATTCCTAGATTTTATTGTTCTTCAACTTCAATGGTTACCTGTGTCTTGGTCCTTTCTAGATAGTAAATGAACGAGTTTCATGGAACACAGACTCAAAAATAGGTTCTCTGGAAAACGCTCGCCATGTACCAGGAGGTGGGAATGCTCAAGTAAGGTTGAGTGACGTGTCAGTAACTGATAATAATATAAATGGCTTTAATTTCGTGATCAGTTTTTCTTAATCTTTTAACAGTTTGAACTGATTACACAATGTACATGTATTATAAAAAAAGATAATTTACTACTTGGGTAATCTGTATTCTATCTGTATTACATGTGTTTTGGGAATTAAACAGAACTTATTTATGTATTTGGTCGGAAAGTGCAGAACTAAATAAAAAAATAGAATAGACAGGATATTAACATACATATATGCCTGTGAACCATGCAATACAATTATGTATATCCTACCATAAAAAAACCAGGTTTGTGAAAAGGTCTGTGTTTTATTATCTGAGACTTAACATACATATATGTGTGGTCCTTACAGTCTTAACCTGTAAAATATACTTACTGATCAGCTGCTGTAACCTGTAAAATATACTTACTGATCAGCTGCTGTAACCTGTAAAATATCCTCACTGATCAGCTGTCGTAACCTGTAAAATATACTTACTGATCAGCTGCTGTAACCAGTAAAATATCCTCACTGATCAGCTGTCGTAACCTGTAAAATATCCTTACTGATCAGCTTCTGTAACCTGTAAAATATGCTTACTGATCAGCTGCTGTAACCTGTAAAATATCCTCACTGATCAGCTGTCGTAACCTGTAAAATATACTCACTGATCAGCTGTCGTAACCTGTAAAATATCCTTACTGATCAGCTGCTGTAACCTGTAAAATATACTTACTGATCAGCTGCTGTAACCTGTAAAATATACTCACTGATCAGCTGTCGTAACCTGTAAAATATACTTACTGATCAGCTGCTGTAACCTGTAAAATATCCTTACTGATCAGCTGCTGTAGCCTGTAAAATATACTTACTGATCAGCTGCTGTAATCTGTAAAACCTGTAAAATATACTTACTGATCAGCTGCTGTAACCTGTAAAACCTGTAAAATATACTTACTGATCAGCTGCTGTAATCTGTAAAATATACTTACTGATCAGCTGCTGTAATCTGTAAAACCTGTAAAATATACTTACTGATCAGCTGCTGTAACCTGTAAAACCTGTAAAATATACTTACTGATCAGCTGCTGTAATTTGTAAAATATACTTACTGATCAGCTGCTGTAATCTGTAAAACCTGTAAAATATACTTACTGATCAGCTGCTGTAATCTGTAAAACCTGTAAAATATACTTACTGATCAGCTGCTGTAATCTGTAAAACCGGTAAAATATACTTACTGATCAGCTGCTGTAATCTGTAAAACCGGTAAAATATACTTACTGATCAGCTGCTGTAATCTGTAAAACCGGTAAAATATACTTACTGATCAGCTGCTGTAATCTGTAAAACCTGTAAAATATACTTACTGACAAGAAATTAGTTCACTGCAAAGTACTCGTCATATACCTTTTTGTTGGCTACCATTGAATATACTAAATTTGTCGAAGTAGGAAAATTGGACTTTATATCGATAGGTAGAACAGATATAAAAATGTTAATTCATTCTTGTTTAATAGTAATTAAAATATTACTGTTTTGAAATTTAAAAAAGTCTTACATAAATTCTGTTTAGATATTAGATGAGAAAGTCACATGGAAGAGGGAGTCTAAAGTTGGATCAATGGAAAACGCCCACCATGTACCTGGTGGTGGGAATCAAAGAGTAGGCATTAGCTTTTATCAGTAAACAGTGATGATTAAATTGTTTTCAAATTGGATGATCAATTGTAATCTGACCTCAGGTCAGCTTGTGCCCATGAAAAGTGCTAGACTGTCTAACAGCACAGGGAAAGTAGTCCGAAGGGTTCTGACTATACCTGGTCTGCTTAATATTGAGATTGGATCTCGATTGAATTACTTTCATGCAGAAAAAATAAGAAATTCAAGATGTAATTGCCAAAAATTGAGTAATTAAAATCACTACGATGTGCCTTGATGAAGATATAATGTACTGTTGATGAAGATAATGATGATTGATCGTTCAGACTGAAATTAGTTATGAAAAATGTTAATTATGTTATAACTATCTATTGGACGAGAGAAGTACTAGAATTTATTGTTCTTAAACTTAAATGATGTGTGTTGGTCCTGTTTAGATATTAAACGAGCGAGTTTCATGGAACACAGACTCAAAAATAGGTTCTCTGGAAAACGCTCGCCATGTACCAGGAGGTGGGAATGCTCAAGTAAGGTTGTGTGACGTGTCAGTAACTGATAATAATATAAAAGGCGTTAACATGGTGATGTGTTTTCACAATCTTAAACAGTTTGAAGTGATTTAATTAGGAAACAAGATCAGTTTTTTTATCTCTATCTTATCTGTAACTCTGTATTTTGGAAATTAAAAAAGACAGTTAACTTTATATAACTAGGTAAAAATAGATAAAAATGATATAATATATATTAATTCTTATTCAAATGTAACAGACATTTTACTGTAATTCAAGTTCAAAATCTTTCTTCTGAAACCCTATTCGATCTGTTTAGATATTAGATGAGAAAGTCACATGGAAGAGGGAGTCTAAAGTTGGATCAATGGAAAACACCCACCATGTACCTGGTGGTGGGAATCAAAGAGTAGGCATTAGTTTTTATCAGTAAACAGTGATGATTAAATTGTTTACAAAACGGATGTAATATCATATAGGTTTAATGACATTTGCAGGTGTCTGTCTTTCTAAGAGAGCCTCAAAAATATAATACACTTTTGGGAAAAACAAATTGGAGATATTTTCTTTTAAATAAACTGTGAAAAATTAAGTCTGTAGAAATTGTATACAAAGTACCTTGAGGAGGGAATTCCCATAAGTGGGCATGTTTATTAGCATTTAACTCTTTTTGTTGTTGTTTCCAACAGTTCTATGCTTCAGTATGGTTAATAAAAACACTTAACAATAAAGCCATTAATTATTAAAACAAAAATGATATACCTGAACTTGTTTCTAGATAGTAAATGAACGAGTTTCATGGAACACGGACTCAAAAATAGGTTCTCTGGAAAACACTCGCCATGTACCAGGAGGTGGAAATGCTCAAGTAAGGTTGAGTGACGTGTCAGTTACTGATAATAATATAAATGGCTTTACTTTTCGTAATCAGTTTTTCTCAATCTTTTAACAGTTTGAACTGATTATATTAGAAAATTAATCCCTTAATTATCTAAAGTCTGTGTTTTGAGAATTAGAAAAAATATATAACTGTATTCATGTTTTTGATTGGAAAGTGAAGAAATGAATAGAAAATTAGAAATAAACAGGATATTAACATGTGTTTGTGACAGGTCATACATGTTAATATTACCATAAACATAATATATTGATGTACAAACTGGTGTTTGTCTGTGTTTTGAGAATTAAAAAAAAATATATAACTGTGTATTCATGTTTTTGATTGGAAAAAAACTAGAATGATATCTCTTAATTATTCTGGTCCTTTTTAGATAGTAAATGAGCGAGTTTCATGGAACACTGACTCAAAAATAGGTTCTCTGGAAAATGCTCGCCATGTACCAGGAGGTGGGAATGCTCAAGTAAGGTTGAGTGACGTGTCAGTAACTAAAAATAATATAAATGGCTTTGCTTTTCGTGATCAATTTTTCTCAATCTTTAACAGTTTGAACTGATTATATATAAAAAATAAAAGAAGTTACTAATCCCTTTATTATCTAAAGTCTGTGTTTTGAGAATTAGAAAAAAATATATAACTGTGTATTCATGTTTTTGATTGGAAAGTGAAGAAATGAATAGAAAATTAGAAATAAACAGGATATCAACATGTGTTTGTGACAGGTCATACATGATAATATTACCATAAACATAATATATTGATGTACAAACTGGTAGTTATCTTTTATTCTGGTCATTTTTAGATAGTAAATGAGCGAGTTTCATGGAACACAGACTCAAAAATAGGTTCTCTGGAAAATGCTCGCCATGTACCAGGAGGTGGGAATGCTCAAGTAAGGTTGAGTGACGTGTCAGTAACTGAAAATAATATAAATGGCTTTACTTTTCGTGATCAATTTTTCTCAATCTTTTAACAGTTTGAACTGATTATAAGAAAATGAAAGAAGTTACTAATCCCATTATTATCTAAAGTCTGTGTTTTGAGAATTAGAAAAAAATATATAACTGTGTATTCATGTTTTTGATTGGAAAAAAACTAGAATGATATCTCTTAATTATTCTGGTCCTTTTTAGATAGTAAATGAGCGAGTTTCATGGAACACAGACTCAAAAATAGGTTCTCTGGAAAATGCTCGCCATGTACCAGGAGGTGGGAATGCTCAAGTAAGGTTGATGATTGATCAATATACTCAAAGAACTAAAAGCTATAGAATAATGATAATTGACCACTGTTTGCATAAAGTGATATAAAGTAGAGAAAATGATATACATCTTCAGATTTCCTGGGCCTCTTGTTTATTGTGTTACATTAAATTGTAGAATTATCTGAGAAAAGATGGTAAATATTAAGGAATCGTAGCAAGTGAAAGAAAAAGAGTATAATTCTTATAACTAGAATGATATCTCTTATTCTGGTCCTTTTAAGATAGTAAATGAGCGAGTTTCATGGAACACAGACTCAAAAATAGGTTCTCTGGAAAACGCTCGCCATGTACCAGGAGGTGGGAATGCTCAAGTAAGGTTGAGTGACGTGTCAGTAACTAAAAATAATATAAATGGCTTTACTTTTCGTGATCAGTTTTTCTCAATCTTTCAACAGTTTGAACTGATTATATTAGAAAATAAAAGAAGTTACTAATCCCTTTATTATCTAAAGTCTGTGTTTTGGGAATTAGAACAAATATATAACTGTGTATTCATGATTTTGATTGGAAAGTGAAGAAATGAATATAAATTAGGAAAAAACAGGATATTATCATGTGTTTGTGACAGGTCATACATGTTTATCTTACCATAAACATAATATATTGATGTACAAACTTCAATGGTTACCTGTGTCTTGGTCTTTTCTAGATAGTAAATGAGCGAGTTTCATGGAACACAGACTCAAAAATAGGTTCTCTGGAAAACGCTCGCCATGTACCAGGAGGTGGGAATGCTCAAGTAAGGTTGATGATTAATCAATATATTCAAAGAACTAAAAGCTTTAGAATAATGATAATTGACCATTGTTTACATAAAGTGCTAAAAAGTAGAGAAAATGATATACATCTTCAGATTTCCTGGGTCTCTTGTTTAATGTGTTACATTAAATTGTAGAATTATTCTGAGAATAGATGGTGAATATTGAGGAACTGTAGGAAGTGAAAGAAAAAGAGTATAACTCTTCTAACTAGAATGTTACCTTTTATTCTGGTCCTTTTTAGATAGTAAATGAACGAGTTTCATGGAACACTGACTCAAAAATAGGTTCTCTGGAAAACGCTCGCCATGTACCAGGAGGTGGGAATGCTCAAGTAAGGTTGATGTTGAGTCTAAATACTCAAAGAATCAAATGTTCTAGATGAGTGATAATCATGGGCCTATTGTTAAATGCTTAGCAATATTAGTATTTTATTGCATTAAAATGTAGAATTATAATAAAAAAGGGTAAATATAAGAGAACTTAAGCAAGGTAAAGAAAATATTATACTATATATTGATATACAAACTAGATTTAAATCCTTCATTCTGGCTCTTTTTAGATAGTAAATGAGCGAGTTTCATGGAACACAGACTCAAAAATAGGTTCTCTGGAAAATGCTCGCCATGTACCAGGAGGTGGGAATGCTCAAGTAAGGTTGAGTGACGTGTCAGTAACTGATAATAATATAAATGGCTTTACTTTTCGTGATCAGTTTTTCTATATCTTTAACAGTTTGAACTGATTTTATATAAAAAATAAAAGAATCTACTAATCCCTTTATTATCTAAAGTTTGTTTTTTGGGAATTAGAACATTTTATATAACTGTGTATTCATGTTTTTGATTGGAAAGTGAAGAAATGAATATAAATTAGGAAAAAACAGGATATTACCATGTGTTTGTGACAGGTCATACATGTTTATCTTACCATAAACATAACATATTGATGTACAAACTTCAATGGTTACCTGTGTCTTGGTCCATTTTAGATAGTAAATGAGCGAGTTTCATGGAACACAGACTCAAAAATAGGTTCTCTGGAAAATGCTCGCCATGTACCAGGAGGTGGAAATGCTCAAGTAAGGTTGAGTGACGTGTCAGTAACAAATAAATTGACATTGTGATCAATCAATTTTGTGTATAGTGTTTGTTTTAACTTATTGTGTCTATATGATTAGTAATCATTCCACATATTTTCACTATATATAGTGTATATTATTTTTTTTGCATTTAAGCTGTTTTCTGTTTTAGGACCATGCTAGAATATTTTCTATTTTTACATTGTTCGATTAATTATGCGTTATTTAGTTAAATCAAACAGTTTTTATCTGCAAATCAAGTGTTGATAAAGATAAATTTGATGTCACAATAGAGATAGATTATAAACACTACTATAGAAAACATTGTTACAGATTCCTGATGTTTACCTTAGCAACACATTAGAATGGAAAGATAAAAATCAAATATAAATATAAAACAAATAATAACTGACTTTATTTACGATAAATTTATTTAGATATTGAATGAACCTGTCACATGGAAAACAGAATCAAAGATAAAATCTCTGGAGAACACACACCATGTACCAGGGGGTGGCCATGCTAAAGTGAGCTTCACTCTGATAGCCAGCTCTATCTTATACTGTCAATGATATTCATATATAAATGATTTTCAAATAAAATTTCACATATGAAGTGATTATACTTATTTTAATATCCTTCAGTGTTGTAATATTATCATTTGATTTTGATAAATGCAAATTAAAAAAAAAAAAATTGATTTAAAAGAAAAACTAAAAAACAAGGATTATCTGTATATGATTTTGATTTAAAAAAAAAAGAAAATGAAAGTTTCATCTTTATATCTATATCTATTTAGATCTCTCATGAAAAAGTGACTTGGAAGAAACAATCTAAAATTAGGTCGGTGATCCACGAGAACGCCCACCATGTACCCGGAGGTGGGGAGGTGGAAGTAAGCCTGGTTTACATGTTTTTATATATAAAAAAAAAAAATGCTGTTTAAAAGTTCTTATTATTTTCTAAAAAGGACTTTAAATTTTTACCAATAAGTGACGATTTATTAATCACCATGATTTATATCTCGGGTTTCACTTTGTCAATATTTGTGAAGATTTCGCTTTTTGGCTGATAAAAAGACCAGATATATGCAGATTTCATACTTTGACTGGTAATATGAGAACATTTTCCTCTTATTTCATATGTAGGTTCCTCTTTGTTCTTAGATATATTTGTCACATTTTAAAATTCAACTTAGAAAAACAAAATGGCCGCTGGTCTGTACCACTATATTTATGGACAAGTAGCAGACATCAGGTCTTTAACAAATTTCAAATGTATATAAACAAAATATAAATCTAAAAGAATTTGTATTATATTACTTTATATCTGTATGTTCCTTTAGATCCCTCATGAAAAAGTGACCTGGAAGAAAAAATCTAAAATTAGATCCGTGATCCATGAGAATGCCAACCATGTACCCGGAGGTGGTGCGGTAGAAGTAAGGGGTTTGATAAAGTTTTACTGTTAAGGAGAACACAACAGACTGTCTTATTATCATTTATCTCTTTATTTAAAACACTCTTCATTTGAAAAAACAAGATGGTGCTATAATAGTTGAAATATACCATGGTTACTATGAAATATACCATGGTTGCTATGAAATATACCATGGTTACTATGAAATATACCATGGTTGCTATGAAATATACCATGGTTACTATGAAATATACCATGGTTACTATGAAATATACCATGGTTACTATGAAATATACCATGGTTGCTATGAAATATACCATGGTTGCTATGAAATATACCATGGTTACTATGAAATATACCATGGTTACTATGAAATATACCATGGTTACTATGAAATATACCATGGTTACTATGAAATATACCATGGTTACTATGTTACTATGAAATATACCATGGTTACTATGAAATATACCATGGTTACTATGAAATATACCATGGTTACTATGAAATATACCATGGTTACTATGAATTACTATGTTACTATGAAATATACCATGGTTACTATGAAATATACCATGGTTACTATGAAATATACCATGGTTACTATGAAATATACCATGGTTACTATGTTACTATGAAATATACCATGGTTACTATGAAATATACCATGGTTACTATGAAATATACCATGGTTACTATGAAATATACCATGGTTACTATGAAATATACCATGGTTACTATGAAATATACCATGGTTACTATGAAATATACCATGGTTACTATAGATAGGAATGAAGCATCATTGACTTCATTCATTTCATTTTGGCAATATTAATCTTAAATTATATATATTTTATGTAACCTTTAATATCACTTTTTCTCGAATATTTATTTTTAAGTCTTAACAAAACACCAAATCATAAAATCAAATTTGAGGCTTTCAAAAGTTGTGTGTCCTTTAAAATCTTGTTACACGTACGTCTGTAGATCACAAATGAGAAAGTGGCCTGGAAGAATGAGTCTAAAATCAAAGCTGTGATACACGAGAATGCCGACCATGTACCGGGAGGAGGACATGTAGAAGTATGGAAAGTTGACTGGTGTTAACATTACAGCTAATGATGTTAATGTTACATTTAATGATGTAAACAATTAATAATGTCAACATTACAATCAATGATGTTCACATTTAATGATGTTCACATTAAATGTTCACATTTAATGATGTTCACATTTAATGATGTTCACATTACAATCAATTATGTTAACTATTGATGAGGTCAACATCACAATTATTGATGTTTACAATAAATTATGTTAACTATTAATGATGTCAACATTTAATGATGTTAACATTACAATCAATGATGTTCACATTTAACGATGTTAACATTTAACGATGTTAACATTTAACGATGTTAACATTTAATGATGTTAACATTACAATCAATGATGTTTACAATTAATGATGTTAACTATTGATGAGGTCAGCATCATAATCATTGATGTTTACAATAAAATATGTTAACTATTAATGATTTCAACATCACAATTATTGATGTTAATGACATACTCTATAAAGTAAGCATTACAATTAATGATGTAATTGTTATAAGTTGTTTACCTACTATTTATGAATACCTGAGTTTTATACAAGGAATGCATTTTTGAAGTTTGAACAAATTTTGTATTTTTCATCTCAGGAGTTAATCATCAACTTTTATTTGTTATCAAACAAAACACCAATTAATCTTCAGAAAAGAATTTCATGCGACATGAAGGAACACAACAGATTCACATTTCTTTGTCACTGTAGATCACACACGAGAAAGTTTCCTGGAACAGTGAGTCTAAAATTGGATCAGTGATACATGAAAATGCCCAGCATGTTCCAGGAGGAGGGAATGTAGAAGTATGTTCTAGAGAGAACTCAGTTTACAGTTTATGTTCTAGAGAGAACTCAGTTTACATCATATGTTCTAGAGAGAACTCAGTTTACATTCATTTTGTCATACTGTTCTGATTTCAATTGAAACATTGATTTCTGAAGGAAGCTGAGGGACGAGGCCAGAACAGTGACTAGCTTCATTGATTAAAGCTACTTCATGACTGGGATTCCTTCAATGAATAATAACCATATTTGACCTAGATATAGATAACAATTAAATTAAAGTGAAATACTTTGTTATGACCTTTTCTTTCACTTAATTCATGTACTGTGAAGTCATTGTCTCCGATATGATTCATTCCAATATAACAACATTTTATTTCTTTGCTGTAGATTATAAATGAATCTCTCACTTGGGAAGAAAGTCCAAAAATCATGTCACTGGAAAATGTCGATCATAAACCAGGCGGTGGATCAACCAAAGTAGGCAGACGTGAACACATTGTTCACTTCATTCATCAGTTTTTTGTGCACACTACATTTTGATACTGATTTAGGAAAAAATTATTTAAGGCAGCTATCTGGAATTTTGTTGTTGCTATATTACTAAAAAATAACAGGAAAATGCCAGAAAATGGAAATCTAGCTATGTTGTGTTATTTTCAAAAGAAACTCAGAGTTTAAAGCTTGCCTAGATCGAAGATGTTTAATACTGATAGTGGGTGCTGAGATCTTTTTTTATGTTCCATAAGATATACCTTACGCTTACAAACATATAGATAATCTTTATTTATCAAAACTGTGGTTGAAGATGAAAGATTGAAAAGTTGATTGAGAAGTGCCATTATTGGTGTTAGCCTCTTTATGACCGTTTTGCTTCAGATATTTAAACGAAACAAGGTATCGTGGGAGTCGACCGCTAGGATATCCACGGACAATCCCGGGTACTCCCATAGAGGTGGTGCTCAGGTCAAAGTAGGAACAACATACTGATTATTGTCAACTCGACTTGTTTAATATAATTACTTTTGGGTTGACTAACTTGAAGCTCTCAAATATTGATGTTTGTGTTTGTAACAGTTGTGGTTTGGATGCTGTGATTTCAAAATTAATCGTATTTATTTGTCAATAAGCCCATGTCTGGTAATAAGCCCACCCATGTGAAAACCAGCTAATTCGAATACCAATATATGCCATTTCATGGTCCTGCAATAAGCCCACCTCCTACAATGAATCAGAGTTTATATATTGGCCCCCTGGGCTTATTGCAGGATAAATACAGTAAATGATATATCAATTTATGATTTTCATATTGATCATAAATCTTTGATCCATTAAGGTATAGAGTTATTTAAGAATTGAACAGCATTGTGTTCTGTGTTATGGTCCTATAACATAGGACAGGATTGCAGACAAAATGAATAACGTTTGGTCCTATAACATAGGACAGGATTGCAGACAAAATGAATAACGTTTGTTGATTGCATATATCATCATATTTTCATATTCATATCTGATTTTGAGCAAAACATTGTTGAGAACAAAAACCATACTTGTTGTAAAGCATATGTGTGTTTACTTTGATTTAATATATGTTGTTTCTTCCAATATTAATTTTTTTTTCAGATTGCAGTACTAAACATTATTCTGCTGCACTTAATCACTTAGTTTGGACTTTGTTGGTGTTGTTTTAACCCAGGAACCGTGTGTATAGACTTTATATAGTGTAGTAAATAAGTATCACTGATGTCAAAGACTCCTCACTCAGTACTAGGCTGAGAGAAAAATAAACTTCATAATTGTACAGAAAATATTTTGATACTGGGTGAAAATAATCATCAGATGATTTTCAAATATTTAATTACACTAAATGTTTGGCCTCAAATTAAGATGATAGATTTATATGCTCTTAAGTATTTAGTAGACTGGTATCCTCAGTATAGCACTGATCACAGATGGTTCATTCTAGCTACCGTTAGTAGAACACTACATGTGTCAGTAAAGACTTCATAATTCAATTTGGCCAAAATGACAACAGGGCAATACCGTACTGTTAAATTCAGTTTGAGAAAATAAACCATTGATAATAAACTATTATATAAGGCATCACATCAGAGGTGATTTTTTGTCTTCTAAGTAGGAATACAAATTGGTTGTTGATATTTAGTACTGATATACATTCTCACTAGAGATCCACCATTAAATGTAGACAAGTAGTGTGTGGTTTATGTTTCAGATCGAGACTGCTAAGCTAGACTTTAAAGAAAAGGCCACATCCAAGATCGGATCTAAAGACAACATGGATCATAAAGCTGGCGGTGGTGACAAGAAGGTACACCGCATATGGTCCCCCTCAGGCCGTACATCATCATACCACCTCATGTGGTCCCCCTCAGGCCGTACATCATCATACCACCTCATGTGGTCCCCCTCAGGCCGTATATCATCATACCACCTCATGTGGTCCCCCTCAGGCCGTACATCATCATACCACCTCATGTGGTCCCCTTCAGGCCGTACATCATCATACCACCTCATGTGGTCCCCCTCAGGCCGTACATCATCATACCACCTCATGTGGTCCCCCTCAGGCCGTACATCATCATACCACCTCATGTGGCCCCCTCAGGCCGTACATCATCATACCACCTCATGTGGTCCCCCTCAGGCCGTATATCATCATACCACCTCATGTGGTCCCCCTCAGGCCGTATATCATCATACCACCTCATGTGGTCCCCCTCAGACCGTATATCATCATACCACCTCATGTGGTCCCCCTCAGACTGTATATCATCATACCACCTCATGTGGTCCCCCTCAGGCCGTACATCATCATACCACCTCATGTGGTCCCCCTCAGGCCGTATATCATCATACCACCTCATGTGGTCCCCCTCAGGCCGTATATCATCATACCACCTCATGTGGTCCCCCTCAGGCCGTATATCATCATACCACCTCATGTGGTCCCCCTCAGGCCGTACATCATCAGACCACCTCATGTGGTCCCCCTCAGGCCGTATATCATCATACCACCTCATGTGGTCCCCCTCAGGCCGTACATCATCATACCACCGCATGTGGTCCTCCTCAGGTCGTATATCATCATACCACCTCATGTGGTCCCCTAAGGCCGTACATCATCATACCACCTCATGTGGTCCCCCTCAGGCCGTATATCATCATACCACAGTCTATAGCTAGTACTTATATATATATTTTACTTTACAACAATAAGAAACAAGTCAAACAACTTATATTAACCACTCTTGTTGGCCCGGGTATTAGCACATGGGTGGTCTAATTGTGAAAGGAAACCGGAGTACCCGGGGAAAACCCCACACCTTTTCACATCTGATTTGGGGAATCAAACCCTGGCTGCCTTGGTGAAAGGCAAGTGTGCTATCCACTGCACCACCCAACCTATTTACCACAATCCTGATCTAATATGCAGCAACCATGAAAACAACACAAATTTATACACAACAAACATTTCATAATTTACAGTACGTAGTTGTATAGGATCATTTCAATATAATTTCCCATCTTTCTTCCTCAGATTGAAACGAAGAAGCTAGATTTTAAGGAAAAAGCTGCATCCAAAGTTGGTTCCAAAGATAATGTTACACATCGGCCTGGTGGAGGAGATAAAAAGGTAGGTCAAGTTTACTTATTTATTTTGTTTAACATCTTATTAAAACCTGACATCTTTTAAAGACATGTGCATATCAGGTTTTATATGACCTCATTATCAGCTGGAACTGGAGTTATATTGTTGTGACATTCCAGCTGGAACTGGGGTTATGTTGTTGTGACATTCCAGCTGGAACTTGAGTTATGTTGTTGTGACATTCCAGCTGGAACTTGAGTTATATTGTGACGTTCCAGCTAAAACTTGAGTTATATTGTGACGTTCCAGCTGGAACTGGAGTTATATTGTGACGCTCCAGCTGGAACTTGAGTTATAATGTTGTGACATTCCAGCTGGAACTGGAGTTATATTGTGACGTTCCAGCATGAACTGGAGTTATGTTGTTGTGACATTCCAGCTGGAACTGGAGTTATGTTGTTGTGACATTCCAGCTGGAACTGGAGTTATATTGTGACGTTCCAGCATGAACTGGAGTTATGTTGTTGTGACATTCCAGCTGGAACTTGAGTTATGTTGTTGTGACATTCCAGCTGGAACTGGAGTTATGTTGTTGTGACGTTCCAGCTGGAAATGGAGTTATGTTGTTGTGACATTCCAGCTGGAACTGGAGTTATGTTGTTGTGACATTCCAGCTGGAACTGGAGTTATATTGTTGTGACGTTCCAGCTGGAACTGGAGTTATGTTGTTGTGACATTCCAGCTGGAACTGGAGTTATGTTGTTGTGACATTCCAGCTGGAACTGGAGTTATATTGTGACATTCCAGCTGGAACTTGAGTTATGTTGTTGTGACATTCCAGCTGGAACTGGAGTTATGTTGTTGTGACATTCCAGCTGGAACTGGGGTTATGTTGTTGTGACATTCCAGCTGGAACTGGAGTTATGTTGTTGTGACATTCCAGCTGGAACTGGGGTTATGTTGTTGTGACATTCCAGCTGGAACTGGAGTTATGTTGTTGTGACGTTCCAGCTGGAACTTGAGTTTTAATATTGTGACGTTCCAGCTGGAACTGGAGTTATGTTGTTGTGACATTCCAGCTGGAACTGGAGTTATATTGTGATGTTCCAGCTGGAACTTGAGTTATATTGTGACATTCCAGCTGGAACTGGAGTTATGTTGTTGTGACATTCCAGCTGGAACCGGAATTATATTGTTGTGACATTCCAGCTGGAACTTGAGTTATATTGTGACGTTCCAGCTGGAACTGGAGTTATATTGTGACATTCCAGCTGGAACTGGAGTTACATTCCAGCTGGAACTTGAGTTTTAATATTGTGACGTTCCAGCTGGAACTGGAGTTATGTTGTTGTGACATTCCAGCTGGAACTGGAGTTATATTGTGACGTTCCAGCTGGAACTGGAGTTATGTTGTTGTGACGTTCCAGCTGGAACTGGAGTTATGTTGTTGTGACATTCCAGCTGGAACTGGAGTTATGTTGTTTGTGATATGTAGCCATTGATAATCTGTCAAGATTAGTGGGTCAAATTAGTTCAACAGCTGAATTTGAATGGGAAAGGGGATGGATGGGCATGTTGGAATGAAGAATTATCAAGTTTGTCCAAGTATTTTGAAGGTTCCCAGAAGTATTGAAATGTAAAGAGCTATCAGTTTTGTTCAGTCAAATGTCCTTGACCCAATGGCAATGCCACATAAATAAAAAATTAATCTTGAAATGCTCAGTAATCAAGAAGACTATGATCTGATATTTGGTCTGTAGAACATTTGGGTTAAAAAACAGTGGCAAGTTTGTTCAAATGAATGATGTTTGCCCCTCTCCAAGGTAACAGCCAGAGGTGAAATGTGTTTGACATTAAATAACTGAGAAGTTTAGGGTCATGTAGCATGTGAGGATAGAACTAAGAACACTATGAAGTTTGTTAAAATAAATAGTATTGGGCTTGTGTTGTTTAGTTAGAAGTTTGTTAAAATAAATAGTATTGGGCTTGTGTTGTTTAGTTAGAAAAGGTGCTGAAATGAAATACATTAAGTTTATGGAAAAGAATTACCTTTATTCCTTTTCAAACTCAAAAGGTCAAATTTGTTACAAAATTTAATGGCTTCTAATGAATGACAGGTTGAGTGTTTCCTAGGTGGAGTGAGAACACAGTATTGACACAGGGATAGTTGCGGACCTGCCCTGTATAGGTAATTTGAGCTACAGAATAAGGTGCTACTAAAGAGAATTTTACCACTGATGGTATGCGGTTCTTTACACCCATTCTGTATTTTGTATTATAGTCTTCTTCAGTATGACAGTGTACTTTACACATGTCTAAGTAGAGATCACTTCTCTCTGTTTGAATGGAGGTGTACCTCACACACTTTGACAGAAAATACTTTGAAGGCTTTCTATTCATACTAAAAAATGAGGTGAATATAAAGGACTAGTACCCTGTAATTAAGTTTAAGTTGACCAATTATTTTTAAAATTTATTTTTGTGTTACTTTCAGGTGGAGGTTTTTGTTACATGTTAAACAAAATTGACTGAACATTTTTCTTGGTTGGTTAGTATGTCTTTGAGTGGTTATAAATAGATCGAGATAAACTATTTCCTGGAGTGGTTGGTAGATCGAGATAAACTATTTCCTGGAGTGGTTGGTAGATCGAGATAAACTATTTCCTGGAGTGGTTGGTAGATCGAGATAAATTAATTCCTGGAGTGGTTAGTAGATTGAGATAAACTATGGTTAGATGGTTGGTTGTGTTTCTGGGGATGGTTAGATGGTGGGTTGTGTTTCTGGGGATGGTTAGATGGTAGGTTGTGTTTCTGGGGATGGTTAGATGGTAGGTTGTGTTTCTGGGGATGATTAGATGGTCGGTTGTGTTTCTGGGGATGGTTAGATGGTCGGTTGTGTTTCTGGGGATGGTTAGATGGTCGGTTGTGTTTCTGGGGATGGTTAGATGGTGGGTTGTGTTTCTGGGGATGGTTAGATGGTAGGTTGTGTTTCTGGGGATGGTAAGATGGTAGGTTGTGTTTCTGGGGATGGTTAGATGGTAGGTTGTGTTTCTGGGGATGGTTAGATGGTCGGTTGTGTTTCTGGGGATGGTTAGATGGTCGGTTGTGTTTCTGGGGATGGTTAGATGGTAGGTTGTGTTTCTGGGGATGGTTAGATGGTCGGTTGTGTTTCTGGGGATGGTTAGATGGTGGGTTGAGTTATTCTCTGGGGTAGTCAGTATATGGTGAAACTTTTTTCTGGCCTGGTTAGTAGGTGGGTTGAATTATATTCTGGGATGACTATTATTAATATAAGTGGGTTACATAGAAAGTAAATGTTTATATTGTTATAATACACTGAGATAAAGGTTAATCTACCCAGAACATAAGGTGTTGGTATATAATGAATTACTCTCATTACAGTACATACTACTGGACAAGTGCCAGGTAGTCCTGACCTGCTAATCAATGAAACACATTAGGCCACTAGAACAAATTCTAAAGCATTATAAAAGTCTGAAAGAATATCAATACAATTTAAGTTCATGCTGGGATTATAAGCCTTGGTAAATTGATCTAGAATCCCATTCTTATTTTAGACTTTGAGTGTTAAAAACTTCACCAGGAACAGGATTCTGTTACCATGCATTAATGTGTGGGATTTTGAAGGATTTATGAATTTTAACAGAAAAGGAAATCTGACATAATTGTAACATTTAATCTACAACATATATACCTGTACCTCATATACGTGGTGGCTAATTAACAGTGAACTGGCTCAGATCTTCCTGTACCTGGTGGCTAATTAACAGTGAACTGGCTCAGATCTTCCTGTACCTGGTTTTACTGGCAGACAAACTTTCCTGTAGGACTGTGACATGTATACGTCAGTGACACTTCACTGATCTATTTTTATGGAGGATTTATTTGAGGATATATTTTTATGGTGGATTAATTCTGGACTGAAATGATCTCTGCTGCGTTTCACTAGGTGTGGATTTGGTCAGGACGTCTTGGAATTAGAATTACTTCTGGCTTCCTTGTTAAAGTATCGCGTACAATGGAATAAGTGAGATTTAAATATTTATGTGCCCTTACATATCCATACACTGACGTTTAGGGAACTTTATCAAACGGCTTAGAAAGGAGGAAAGATATCAGCCCAGTAACTATCTTACCTAACTCTCTGTGAGAACAGAACAAATTACAGAACTGTTTCAACTGCCAAGACCTGATACTTAATCAGCAGGCGAAGGATTAAGACATTACCATGATAAAATGTCTCCGAGATAATCCGGAACTACCTACAACACAGGACTGGTCCTTATGTTGACTTTGGAGCTCTCTAGCAGTGTGAAGAGCTACAGCACACTGACTCAGTTCTAAGGAAACAATTTAATTGATCCATCAAGAGCTAAAATATTATGGCAGTGGTAGATACATGTAAAAAGGATGTACTTGAAAAACTTTAAATGACAATCCTTAAATCAGAGATTTAATATGTTGAGGGTTTAAATCCCTGATAACAACATTTTCTACACCTGTCAATATTAAACTTGGTTCTGTTACACTTTAATTTCCGGTTAACTGTTGGATTGTGTTCAGGTATAGATTTATCTTCTACCTGACTGGATTTACCTGTATACCACCGGAGCATTACCTGTCACTAAACCAAATATAGTGATTCAATGCCAGGTAACATGGCAAGTATATAGAGACTGATCCTCCTGTTATAAGTCCACATCTGATTTGGACCACTGACCCTTGTGCCGAGTCGGAGTAGAGTGATGGACAATGCTAACTTTCTTTAAGTGATGCGGGAGATGACCATCTTTGGGGTCCTTACTTTAAGTGACTGTACCCACTAGCTTCATTTCCCAACGTTATTCCACATCAAACTTTTCAAAGAAGGCGATGGAATATTTTGTATTGTGAATTTAGTTGTTGGATCTTAAAAGTTGTTCACGATGAACCGCAGACATTTAGTGAAGAATCTTAATCCCTCAGAAAGGGCTATACGGGAGGCTGCATTCAAACACCTAAAGAAAGATGAGGAGGACAAACTACCAATAAAAACAGTGTTGTATGTGCCTCATCGTAGCAGCTACTTCGGGCGATTCCCGATCGTATCGGTGCATAAACGTCCACGAGATGGTCGATATGTAGTTGTGGAACAACGGGCCATACATACAAATTTCTCTGATCGTCACCATGAAATTGAATCCTTGGAAAAACTGGAAAAAGAGAGTGGGTCTTATGACCCAGATATTAAATTCCGCAGTCTGAAGCCAGCCTGGAAATGGGGAACAAAAACAAAAGACATAGAACATTCCTTTGACCGATCGTACCAGGAGCCCTATCTACCACCTATTAATATGCCGTGGTCAACAGATGCTAAGGTTGGTTCCCTTGACAACGCTGATCATGTACCAGGTGGAGGTGTCAAAAAGGTGCCACATTACAAGCTGAAGTGGGAAGCAAAGGCCAAAGTTGGGTCACTGGATAATGTAGACTATGACAAGCGTTTCTTTGGGTCAGACTCCAGTCTCCAGAGTGTCCCGTCCAGTGGTGGTCGAAGCGTGGTCCTTCCAAAGATAAAGGCCCGATACGGTGGGCAGGCATTCTCAGGACCATTCAGTTCCATTCATTTTGTTCCTGGTGGTACTGCCCATCTGATCAAAAAGAAAAACACAGCTAAAGCCAAAGTGGGATCTTTGGATAATATTGATTATGAGACATATGGAGGAAAATCAGAAATCCCACACTACGGTAAACCAAACTGGAAAACGGAAGCAAAAGTGGGATCTTTGGAAAAAATATTTCATCAGCCAGGGGGAGGAGAAGTTGTTATACCAGATTTAAAACCAAAATGGAAATCAGGGTCAAAGGTTGGATCACTTGACAATGCTAGCCACATCCCAAACAAATCCAAGTTCCAGGTTCCTCATTTTAAGGAAAACTGGGAGGAAACGGCTTCATCAAAAGTAGGGTCTCTGGATAATGTAGACCATGTACCCAAGGGGGGTAATTCTTCTATCTATAATCAGTCACAAAAATGGACAAAAGAGTCGAAAATCGCTCACCTGTGGAAGAAAAAGCATGTTTATGTTGACCCTAATGACCTTGATTATGACGAAGACAAGGAGATTGAGGATAGAATTCGGTCTATGTTATACCATGGTAATCCCTCCTGATGTGGTGAGGATGTACACTGGGACAGAGAGGCTAGTACTTTCCCTGACTTAGAGCACTTAGTGACCTAGTGATGGAGAACAGGAAGTGACATCATACTAATCATACTGACGTCATCAAGTGGTGACATTCGCTGTAGCACATATCTAATGATCAATAATCATAAGTCAAGTAGATTTTAGAGATGTACGTGCTTTGGCTTTTGATGTTTCTTGTTCAACATTTTAAGATACAATTTCATGTTTTAAAACTGAAAAATGCAACAGGTATGAATTGGAAAAATATGTGATAGATATCAGAAGTATTCTAACAGTTCTGTCATTACTACATTTATATAGAATTAAACATTACCAATATTCCTGGCTATGTAGATTTAAGCTGATTTTCCGGGTTATAATGGCAAATATACTTGAGAACAGTTAGAGACGTGTCTGTTTTTCGGCCATTATTTTGTAAGGGGGTCCCAGGGGGTTTATCTGGGGGTCCCAAAGGGTAATGACATGCATTGATATTCCCTGATTACACCTCCAATAAGGGACTACAAACCGAAATGAATCTCATTCTCACGTTTACCTCGGCTTAGTTATATAGATTATTAGAAATAGACATTGATATTAACACGGAGGTCTTGTCCTCAGAAAACCACTGTACACGGTACAGATGGAGGTGTCGTTTTATAGAGGTGTCACATTGTAACTGTGTAGTGAAGTTACTGTAGGTCATTCTATAGAGGTGTCACTATATAAAGGTGCACAGGTGTCACTGTGTGAAGGGGTTGCTGTTCACACAAATTATTCATTTATTTATTTATTTATTCATTTAGAGATATCACTTTATAGAGTGGTCAGTATAGAGAGATGTCACTTTATCACATAACTGACTCGTTCAGTCATGTCATATGACAATGTCATAAATATGGTATAACACACATGTAATAGCACAATTGTGACATCATAAACAAATGACATCTTCATCATATGATTGTCTTGGTAGTGAAAATCGTACTGTCATAGGAGAAATTTGCCTTTCTAATAGAGAATGAATTGGAGAGTTTCAGTGTATTTTCTCTTAAATATAAGTTATGTGATAAACAGAATCTTACACTCGTGTCAATGTAATATGGAATTTATCAAACTCGTTAAATAGTTTAATGTCGTGAGCCTTCACAGTATTTGTTGCATTGTTCACAGACCAGATTGTTAATAAATTCTATAGAAATGATTTGTGTGGTTATTGTATTCTGTATGTTATGGTTGCCAGTGTTATAATGCCATAACTGATAGTTAGGGATTCTACATATAGGACACAGTGAAATGTTGTTCCCTGGGCGCTTCAGCGCTCAGGGAGTCGAAAGGTATCAACGACAATTCGTGCTGTGGAGGTTTTGATTGACAGAAATCGGAGTGCGTGCACCAGCGAAGTATATTTCCGGTAACCTGACTGTTATTGTCGCAGCGTGAGCCTCAATCCCAAGCGTAATCTTTACAATAAACACATATTTTGTGTACCAAAAGCATGAAAATTTATAATGTTACCTGGCTGAAGTTTTGCAGCAGTGCCGCGTTATCAGTAACTCGAAACCACCTAGGCCAAGTTTCTGTTTTAATAGGCATATCTCTGCTGACCCTTTTACTGTGGCATATGACATTGCCATGGTATACAGATATTATAGAGGACTGTTTTAATAGGCATATCTCTGCTGACCCTTTTGCTGTATTGACATTGCCATGGTATACAGATATTACAGAGGACTGTTTTAATAGGCATATCTCTGCTGACCCTTTTGCTGTATTGACATTGCCATGGTATACAGATATTACAGAGGACTGTTTTAATAGGCATATCTCTGCTGACCCTTTTGCTGTTTTGACATTGCCATGGTATACAGATATTATAGAGGACTGTTTTAATAGGCATATCTCTGCTGACCCTTTTGCTGTATTGACATTGCCATGGTATGCAGATATTATAGAGGACTGTTTTAATAGGCATATCTCTGCTGACCCTTTTGCTGTATTGACATTGCCATGGTATGCAGATATTATAGAGGACTGTTTTAATAGGCATATCTCTGCTGACCCTTTTGCTGTATTGACATTGCCATGGTATGCAGATATTACAGAGGACTGTTTTAATAGGCATATCTCTACTGACCCTTTTGCTGTATTGACATTGCCATGGTATGCAGATATTACAGAGGACTGTTTTAATAGGCATATCTCTGCTGACCCTTTTGCTGTATTGACATTGCCATGGTATCCAGATATTACAGAGGACTGTTTTAATAGGCATATCTCTGCTGACCCTTTTGCTGTATTGACATTGCCATGGTATGCAGATATTATAGAGGACTGTTTTAATAGGCATATCTCTGCTGACCCTTTTGCTGTATTGACATTGCCATGGTATGCAGATATTACAGAGGACTGTTTTAATAGGCATATCTCTACTGACCCTTTTGCTGTATTGACATTGCCATGGTATGCAGATATTACAGAGGACTGTTTTAATAGGCATATCTCTGCTGACCCTTTTGCTGTATTGACATTGCCATGGTATCCAGATATTACAGAGGACTGTTTTTTGCTGTAGCATATGAGACATTGCCATGGTATACAGATATTATAGAGGACTGTTTTTTGCTGTAGCATATGACATTGCCATGGTATGCAGATATTATAGAGGACTGTTTTTTGCTGTAGCATATGACATTGCCATGGTATGCAGATATTATAGAGGACTGTTTTTTGCTGTAGCATATGACATTGCCATGGTATGCAGATATTATAGAGGACTGTTTTAATAGGCATATCTCTGCTGACCCTTTTGCTGTATTGACATTGCCATGGTATGCAGATATTATAGAGGACTGTTTTAATAGGCATATCTCTGCTGACCCTTTTGCTGTATTGACATTGCCATGGTATACAGATATTATAGAGGACTGTTTTAATAGGCATATCTCTGCTGACCCTTTTGCTGTATTGACATTGCCATGGTATACAGATATTACAGAGGACTGTTTTAATAGGCATATCTCTGCTGACCCTTTTGCTGTATTGACATTGCCATGGTATACAGATATTACAGAGGACTGTTTTAATAGGCATATCTCTGCTGACCCTTTTGCTGTTTTGACATTGCCATGGTATACAGATATTATAGAGGACTGTTTTAATAGGCATATCTCTGCTGACCCTTTTGCTGTATTGACATTGCCATGGTATACAGATATTACAGAGGACTGTTTTAATAGGCATATCTCTGCTGACCCTTTTGCTGTAGCATATGACATTGCCATGGTATGCAGATATTACAGAGGACTGTTTTAATAGGCATATCTCTGCTGACCCTTTTGCTGTATTGACATTGCCATGGTATGCAGATATTACAGAGGACTGTTTTAATAGGCATATCTCTACTGACCCTTTTGCTGTATTGACATTGCCATGGTATACAGATATTACAGAGGACTGTTTTAATAGGCATATCTCTGCTGACCCTTTTGCTGTATTGACATTGCTATGGTATACAGATATTATAGAGGACTGTTTTTTGCTGTAGCATATGACATTGCCATGGTATGCAGATATTATAGAGGACTGTTTTTTGCTGTAGCATATGACATTGCCATGGTATGCAGATATTATAGAGGACTGTTTTTTGCTGTAGCATATGACATTGCCATGGTATGCAGATATTATAGAGGACTGTTTTTTGCTGTAGCATATGACATCGCCATGGTATGCAGATATTATAGAGGACTGTTTTAATAGGCATATCTCTGCTGACCCTTTTGCTGTATTGACATTGCCATGGTATGCAGATATTATAGAGGACTGTTTTAATAGGCATATCTCTGCTGACCCTTTTGCTGTAGCATATGACATTGCCATGGTATGCAGATATTACAGAGGACTGTTTTAATAGGCATATCTCTGCTGACCCTTTTGCTGTATTGACATTGCCATGGTATGCAGATATCACAGAGGACTGTTTTAATAGGCATATCTCTGCTGACCCTTTTGCTGTAGCATATGACATTGCCATGGTATACAGATATTACAGAGGACTGTTTTAATAGGCATATCTCTGCTGACCCTTTTGCTGTATTGACATTGCCATGGTATACAGATATTATAGAGGACTGTTTTAATAGGCATATCTCTGCTGACCCTTTTGCTGTATTGACATTGCCATGGTATGCAGATATCACAGAGGACTGTTTTAATAGGCATATCTCTGCTGACCCTTTTGCTGTATTGACATTGCCATGGTATGCAGATATCACAGAGGACTGTTTTAATAGGCATATCTCTGCTGACCCTTTTGCTGTAGCATATGACATTGCCATGGTATGCAGATATTACAGAGGACTGTTTTAATAGGCATATCTCTACTGACCCTTTTGCTGTATTGACATTGCCATGGTATGCAGATATTACAGAGGACTGTTTTAATAGGCATATCTCTGCTGACCCTTTTGCTGTATTGACATTGCCATGGTATCCAGATATTACAGAGGACTGTTTTAATAGGCATATCTCTGCTGACCCTTTTGCTGTTTTGACATTGCCATGGTATACAGATATTATAGAGGACTGTTTTAATAGGCATATCTCTGCTGACCCTTTTGCTGTATTGACATTGCCATGGTATCCAGATATTACAGAGGACTGTTTTAATAGGCATATCTCTACTGACCCTTTTGCTGTATTGACATTGCCATGGTATACAGATATTACAGAGGACTGTTTTAATAGGCATATCTCTGCTGACCCTTTTGCTGTATTGACATTGCCATGGTATCCAGATATTACAGAGGACTGTTTTAATAGGCATATATCTCTGCTGACCCTTTTGCTGTATTGACATTGCCATGGTATGCAGATATCACAGAGGACTGTTTTAATAGGCATATCTCTGCTGACCCTTTTGCTGTATTGACATTGCCATGGTATGCAGATATCACAGAGGACTGTTTTAATAGGCATATCTCTGCTGACCCTTTTGCTGTAGCATATGACATTGCCATGGTATGCAGATATTACAGAGGACTGTTTTTTAGAAATGAAAAAGAAAAATATAATGGCAATGGAAACTTTCGAAAGTTGCTAATTACAACATTATTGATTTATAAACAATCAGTGTTCATTTGTGCCATTATTTTCCAAATTGATTTAAAATTAATTCTTTTATTGCTTCCTCAAAAAAGTAATATAATATCTGTAATAGGATATGCATTCAATTTTGAAAATATCAAAATGAAATTGTTACTGAATAAAAACATTTCTATACCAGCTGTTTTAACATTTCACTTTGCCTGGTGGTATAAGTCGATGATACACGTATGTAAAGAACTATTTTAAGAATACACAAGTTACAGTACATATGTTACTCTGTTGCTATACTAAATAAAAGTATTACGGTATATGTACTTTGAATCTTAAAGCTTTTCGCACGCCCAGGATTGCTTTCCTTATTAAAGGAGAACAACTTATTATCACCTCTCATCCGATGTTGTGGCTCATACAGTGAGTCTATCCTTCCAAACAAATTTTGTGTTATCACTATTTGGAGGAGTGCTGGATGGATCATTCTTGAATTTAATTTTTATGTACCCCTTGTCATGTAACATTTAGACATCCATACCATCCACTATAGAAGTTGTTATATTGTCTTTGTGTCTTAAGAGTCAAAGTCTTTGTAAAAAGGAGGAAGGAATGTATCGTGGTACTGTACTGCTGCGGGTCGTAAATCGTGTTGGCTTCGATTCAGGGCAAACACTTACAGGGATTAATGTGAGTGGAACAGGACTGACAAAACAGTAGATTATCTGGAGTCTGTAGTGTCGGACTGACTCAAACAGTAGATTATTTTGAGTCTGTAGTGTCGGACTGACTCAAACAGTAGATTGTCTGGAGTCTGTAGTGTCGGACTGACTCAAACAGTAGATTGTCTGGAGTCTGTAGTGTCGGACTGACAAAACAGTAGATTATTTTGAGTCTGTAGTGTCGGACTGACTCAAACAGTAGATTATTTTGAGTCTTTAGTGTCGGACTGACTCAAACAGTAGATTGTCTGGAGTCTGTAGTGTCGGACTGACTCAAACAGTAGATTGTCTGGAGTCTGTAGTGTCGGACTGACTCAAACAGTAGATTGTCTGGAGTCTGTAGTGTCTGACTGACTCAAACAGTAGATTGTCTGGAGTCTGTAGTGTCAGACTGACTCAAACAGTACATTATCGGGAGTCTGTAGTGTCGGACTGACAAAACAGTAGATTATTTTGAGTCTGTAGTGTCGGACTGACTCAAACAGTAGTTTGTCTGGAGTCTGTAGTGTCGGACTGACTCAAACAGTAGATTGTCTGGAGTCTGTAGTGTCGGACTGACTCAAACAGTAGATTGTCTGGAGTCTGTAGTGTCAGACTGACTCAAACAGTAGATTGTCTGGAGTCTGTAGTGTCGGACTGACTCAAACAGTAGATTGTCTGGAGTCTGTAGTGTCGGACTGACTCAAACAGTAGATTGTCTGGAGTCTGTAGTGTCGGACTGACTCAAACAGTAGATTGTCTGGAGTCTGTAGTGTCGTACTGACTCAAACAGTAGATTGTCTGGAGTCTGTAGTGTCGGACTGACTCAAACAGTAGATTATCTGGAGTCTGAAGTGCTAAGTTATCCTTACCATATAACCATATACAAATAATGCTCAATCCCCTCCCTACCATATAACCATATACAAATAATGCTCAATCCCCTCCCTACCATATAACCATATATAAATACCCGGTAATTAATGCACAGTTAAACCATCTTTTCAATATTTGATACTTTTGATCATGAGAAGTCCCAAGAAACTTGTTGGTATGTATAATGACTGCAAGTTTTGGCTGAGCTGAGTTTTCATTATTTGTTATGAATCGCTATCATGTTGGAGCCCAATGGTCAAGCAAAGCTGATAGACATTCCTTTTCAATATAACTGAACTCAGTTTAAAAGCTACAAGTTGGCTTTATCCCAGTCAGCTATGGGAAATTTATGTGTTTAAATATTTGAAAGCTAGCCCCTCTTGAAAATTTGATCATGTTTACCAGACTGGAAGTCAAGTGGTGTGTAGATGATATTGGCTTTAATGTACAGACTATTTTATTGCCATTAATATATAGTTAAGTACTGTAGGATTTGCAGAGAGCATTTCAAATGCAGGCACTTTATTTTTGTTATTTTAAGCTTAAGAAAGTGTACAAGCATCTTAGAAGTCAACTTCACTTGAATAAATTATGCATATAAAGTCATACATTGTATATAATCACACATTTTAGAAAAATTTCAGTATAGAAAGAACTAGGTCATTGCATTATTGAGCTAAGTTGAAGGTAACTTGATACGGCTTTGACAGATGAGGTTGGACAAGATCCAGTTTGGATAGAGTAGTTCAACCAATTACAGTTCTATTATGTAAGTTACAGGAGAAAAAAACACTATATGTGCTTTGGTCTTCTTATGTACCACATCATCTGCTAGCTCTGTCTGTCTGTGTGTCCTGCTGTCTTCTCCCTGTGTACCACATCTGTGTGTTGATGACTTGTAATCAATATAAGAAATGCTATATGTTGATTGATATTGATTAACAGTTTGACCTTTGACATTTTGTGCTCTCTGCACTGAGCTTACATGCAATGATATTGACATGAAATGTACAAATGTTGCAATACTGCAATTAATTTATTACCAATAATTTGACCTTTGACCTTTGGTGACCTAGCTGGTATTGAGGTTGTGTATAAGCTTAGTTTACATTGTTATATGATGTCATACACAAAAGCCATATTGATCAATAAACCTTGAATATGTATTTTAGCACATTGACTATTCGACCCTGTTCAACACTCTTTGAAGCTTTTTGGTTCAATATTCTAAACTCTTTTGTTGATTACTCATTGGAGCTCTTTTGTTCAACATTCTCAACTCTTTTGTTGATTACTCTTTGGAGCTCTTTTGTTCAACATTCTAAATTCTTTTGTTCAACATTCTAAAACTCTTTTGTTCAACATTCTTTGGAGCTCTTTTGTTCAACACTCTTTGGAGCTCTTTTTCAACACTCTTTGGAGCTCTTTTGTTCAACACTCTTTGGAGCTCTTTTGTTCAACATTCTAAACTCTTTTGTTCAACATTCTTTGGAGCTCTTTTGTTCAACACTCTTTGGAGCTCTTTTTCAACACTCAAAAACTCTTTTTCAACAGGCTTTGGAGCTGTTTTGTTCAACACTCTTTGGAGCTCTTTTTCAACACTCCAAACTCTTTTGTTCAATACTCATGAAGTAGTGAGTGAGCTTTTTTGTTCAAGAGTCTGTAGAGAGTTTGTTCAACACTTTGTACGAAAATAAAACAAAAACAGCTACAAACAAAGTGATACTGTCATTTCTAGGATTCTGGAAGATTAATAGAAGGTAAGGTCCATCACTCCTGACTACAAATCCCATTAAAAGGAATCTCAACATTAGAATATAAGCCAACACCATCATCATCATCCAAGTAAGTCCTGTCCCTAACCAACACCATCATCATCATCCAAGTAAGTCCTGTCCCTAACCAACATTATCATCATCATCCGAGTAAATCCTGTCCCTAACCAACATTATCATCATCATCCGAGTAAATCCTGTCCCTCACCATCATCATCATCTGAGTAAGTTTCTGTCCCTCACCATCACCATCATCCAAGTAAGTCCTGTCCCTCACCAAAACCATCATCATCATCATCATCATCATCATCATCATCCAAGTAAGTCCTGTCCCTCACCAAAACCATCATCATCATCATCATCATCATCATCCAAGTAAGTCCTGTCCCTCACCAAAACCATCATCATCATCATCATCATCATCATCATCCAAGTAAGTCCTGTTTCTCACCAACATCATCATCTGAGTAAGTTCCTGTCCCTCACCAAAACCATCATCATCATCCAAGTAAGTCCTGTCCCTCACCATCATCATCATCTGAGTAAGTTTCTGTCCCTCATCATCATCATCATCATCATCCAAGTATTTGTTCTGTCCTTAATGCTATGAAGCATTGGGAAAAGTCTGACATTTTAAATATACAAAAAAATATAAATAAATAAATCAGAGGATATCAAAACATCAACAAAACTATAATCAGAACTAAAAATTGAAAAAAAGGGGCAAAGTATGAACAAAGGAAAAATTTACAGAGACCCTTGAGAAAGTACAAGAGAATAAGACCGGAAGAGTTCTTTTTGTTTCATCGACAATACTTGCCATGTAAATTGAGCAGATCCAAGGAAATGTCATGGCCTCAAAGTGAGAACTTCTCATTCACATCAAGCAGGCATATAAATTAGCCTATTCAAAATCAAAAGAAATTTATTTGTTTGGAAACCAGTATAAACCTTGAGTGTATATTTTTTACAAGTTTTCTAGTGTTGCTTAATTAAAATCAATTTTCTGTTTGACGTAAAGTCAATATTCCTCCTGTGTATGTGTTCATGGTACTGCACTAAACCAATCATAGTGTGTACCTGTATGTTTGTTCAAATTCTATGGAAAAAGTCGACTGGAATTAGGGTTGTTTATTAGCCGTGTAAAGTACAATGATATTTCAAAAGAAGGATCTGACTATAGAAAACCTTGCCAGGTGACATGCATTAACAATGACTGTATGGTATGAAAAATGTTTAAATTCCGTTTGAACTCAAAAAACTATATTATGAGACGGGGTACGTGAAGGTACAAGCTGTATGCACTGTTACCGATTGAGACTCCCATGTTCAGCCTGTCTGTACACCTGTGTAAAACCCTATTGCTATGTATAGGTCACATTTGAATATATATATCGGTGCAGGTATCTATGAACGACACCAGGTATAATTGATCAGGTAAACAGAAACACTATAACCTGCCAGCAGATTGTTAGATACCCAATACGGCCTATAACCCCGTGGGATCTGTTATGATGATAAGACAAGCCTAGACACCTAATAACTACAATACTACACACACCGACCATTGTTAATTATCGCCAGGCAAATCTGCACAGCTTAGCGGACATTTTGAAAAATAAAATTGGACAAACTTGTGATAATCATGTAACTTAGGACTCTGTGTGATGTCTGTGGTACCTGTATAATCATTAGGGGATATTAACGTTTACTTATTACACTGCGGTTCAGGACATTTGATTGAATGGTTTCCCGAGGTGTTAACTAAGCTGACAAAGCTACAAACTCGGGCCAAGTAGAATGGAATGTACCTATAATACTAATACCAGTTAATAGATTTAGATATATGTCTGAACTGCCGTTCTGATAAGGAACTAGTGAGAGCTACTACTGTTCTAGCAGTACATACCAAACTATTGTGGACTAACTATGGTGGAGCTGTGTGTAGGTAAGGAATGCAAAGTTGACACAAAATGGATTTAAAAACAGGTAATAATTATACCAACAATGAAGGACACTGAAAATTTTAAAGGGCCATTTAATTCACTTTGACATCAGAACGAGCTTGTGGGCTATTGTGTTTAAATGTACACATGTTTAAATGACTGAAAGTTTGAATGGTCTGACCATGGAAAGGTAATCAGCTTTGGTACCTGTGGGGCAGGAACTCCATGGATACACCTACGGACAAGTTACAAACACTACAAGACAGTTTTTCCTGCGTGAAGTTTAATTTCAAACTGGTAATTTGTCTTGATTTTTTATTGGTTTAACCAGCAGTCTGTGACTAAGTGAGTGTCATCATCGAAGGAGATAGAACTTTATGTATACGCTTGTTTTGAACGGTGTCCAAGTACACAGGAGCCCAACTGAACTCTGACCTAAGAAATGGAGAGTTGTGCCTGAATTAGATATTGGGCTAACAATACTCGTATACATTTTATTGATCGTAGTCAGTGACAGCAGATTACATCTACAGTGAATGAACTACAAGTTGATATTCAAGGTACGGTACAGTGACATTGGATTATACAGAAGTTTACGTAAAATTAACCAAATATGGACAATATTGTGGATGTCAGCTGAACAGCGAGTCTAAGTAAACACACTTGGTAAGCACCGAGGGGAGGTCTGTCGTAGATCCGGCGTAGATCTGGCATGCTGACATCACAGCTGGTCTGAGGAGCAATGTTTGAGTAGGATTAGGATCTTGATAAAACAGTACACAGCATTGGGTAGCAGACAAGTTGTTGACTACTTGTTATTGTCTCGGGACAAGTGTGGCTGTACTGTCATACAATAGTGTGATAGGCTCTTTGGCACACCTCCCTAGCAACTCAGGTAGAACTATTGACATAACTTTCCAAAATTCATGGATTTTAATGATAAAAAGAAGTGAAACAGTGTACTGTCTTGTGTCGGTGACAGGGAATTTCTGTGTTCAGGATGGACCTTTTTCACTAGTGATCAGCCATGATGTTTGACCTGTGTATAAATTGTATGTGTAAGTTTAAATTTTGCTTTTCTTAGAAAAACTGCTCTTGATCCGTGTTAAGATAAAAGAAAGTAAAGTGATTTTGAAGAAATATATCCATGGCAACAAAAACGATGGCTCGTGATAACAAATCACGGTCTCAGTACACCAAGCTTCCGGATATAGACCTGGGATTCCAGGGAAAACCGAAGGTCAACTCCCTGGACAATGTGCATCACAAGCCCAAACAAAGCAACAAGGAAATTCCTAAAAACTCTCTCAACTGGAAGAAAGAGTCCAAAGTAGGCTCCCTGGATGCAGAGCATATTGCCCGGACACAGAGAAGGCCCACAAGTTACCCCAGTGATGAAGGAAACAAGGACACAATAAAGTTCCCCAAATATTACGCCAATCGATCTATAGAACACAACTGGAAAGGAGTGCGGGAGAACCCTAACACAGGGCGCCTGGAAGTTCCAGTAGAGCCCAAAAAATTCCACGGGAAACCAAAAGTAGGATCACTGGATAATGCCCAGCACACTCCAGGTGGTGGATATGTTCAGATTATGCAGGAGAGGCTACAGTGGCAGAAAAAGGCCAAGGTGAAATCTTTAGACAACAAAAGCTACAAGCCCGGAGGTGGTAATGTCCAGATAGTGGATGTGACTCCACGGTGGAACGCAAGTCCTAAAGTAGGCTCCTTAGATAATGCCGGCCACGTGCCTCACGGAGGGGACGTTAAAATAATCAGCGAAAAGGTCAACTGGAATAAAAATTCTAAGGTGGGATCTCTAGAAAACAAAGACCACCAGCCAGGCGGGGGCAATGTCCAAGTATTGTCGGAAAATGTTAAGTGGCGTGGACAAGCAAAAGTCGGGTCATTAGACAACAAGAACCACAGACCTGGCGGTGGTAATGTTCAGGTAATCAGCGAGCAGACCAATTGGAAAGCAGGGTCAAAAGTGGGTTCATTGGATAATAAAAAGTATCAGCCAGGCGGTGGAAATGTTGAGATATATACAGAACCTCTGAATTGGAAAGCAGATCCAAAAGTTGGTTCCCTTGAAAACCGTGAGTATGTTCCTGGTGGAGGTCAGGTTTCGATAGTCAACGAAAAAAAGAATTGGAAAGCCGGACCAAAAATAGGCTCCCTCGAAAACTCGGGATATCAGCCAGGTGGTGGAAATGTTGAGATATATACAGAACCTCTGAATTGGAAAGCAGATCCAAAAGTTGGTTCCCTTGAAAACCGTGAGTATGTTCCTGGTGGAGGTCAGGTTTCGATAGTCAACGAAAAAAAGAATTGGAAAGCCGGACCAAAAGTAGGCTCCCTCGAAAACTCGGGATACCAACCAGGCGGTGGAAATGTTTTAATCGTTTCTGATACTCCCCGCTGGCAAACTGGACCAAAGGTAGGGTCACTAGAAAATGCTGGACATGTTCCGGGAGGTGGCAATGTTAACGTGGAGACCCAGAAGTTACAGTGGCAGGGCCAGCCCAAAGTGAATTCCCTGGAGAACGTCAACCATAAACCTGGAGGTGGAGATACCAAAATCCCGATGAAAATCTGGCCCTACCCCCGGGGGTCCATGGATAACCTCTCCCCCCTAACAGGTGATTACATTAACGTTAATTACAAAACAAAAAATGTTCTCATGCCTAGAAGAAAATACATTGATATACCTATCCATCCTGCTTGAGCTAAACAACGTAATACACTTAACTTCAATCCTATTTTACCTTAAACCTATTGATTGATAACCATAACCCTATTGATTGAATATCAAAAATCTGAAAAGATGGATAAAAGATGATTTTTTTCGTTTGAATGAGATGGATAATAAGTTTGTTGATGTTAATGAGTGAGATGTCTGTTTCAATGACGTGTAGGCAGAAGTAGGAACCAGAGTAGGACGTCCCAGATTGGCTGACAGTAAGTCACGTTCAGGTGGAGGGATCTTCTCTAACACAATACAAATGTCCTCAACTCTGAAGCAGAAAACATCTCTGTGGCATTCACATTTAAACAATAACAATTGTTTTTCTATCATTTTTCAAATATCCAAATTTCGGAATTTATAATTCTTCTCCCACGTAGTTGAGGGTGTCTGATATTAGGTTTCTGACTACATCTGGTCTAGAGCAGGGGCCAGGGCGTTTCCATCTTGAAAATACAAAGGGTGTGGCCATGCAATTGAAATGTATTCAAGTAAACATATAAATGTAACTAATATGATATCATAAATACTTAGACGTAGTAGCAAATAACTAAATATTTCATAATAACAGCTCCAGCTAATCCTTGTAAGGACTTTAAACTCCTTTACTTACATCAGCTATAAGGGGGTTTATCCCTGTAAGGAGTATAATACTATAGGAATGTGGTGTAATATTGGGTGTTCAGCCATACTCTTACCATTATGTAACTCTGTTCAATCCTTCTCCTTATGTATAGTAAGAGGATTTTTACCAGATTTGGTCCAGAAAATTCTGGCTGTAGGACTGAGTATCGAAGGCACATTTAAACTCTTCCAATACAAATGTTGGAATTGTTCAGTAAGAAATGTCGGGGATACATGAGTGAAACTACACCCTGATCGCCTTTAGACGGGAGAGCTAAACCTGACATCATTTAGCCCCCGTGTATTGTGGGTAAAGACTAGGGGACCAGTGAACTGCTACATGTAAGCTGTAGGTAAATGGGCCTTAGTCAAGAAATGATATATCAAATCACATTACATATAGTGGTATATAATCGCACTAGAAATAGTGACAAATAATCACATTACGAATAGTGATAAATAATCACATTACGAATAGTGACAAATAATCACAATACGAATAGTGACCAATAATCATATTACAAATAGTGACAAATAATCACATTACGAATAGTGGCAAATAATCACATTACGAATAGTGACAAATAATCACAATACGAATAGTGACAAATAATCACATTACAAATAGTGACAAATAATCACATTACAAATAGTGACAAATAATCACATTACAAATAGTGACAAATAATCACATTATGAATAGTGACAAATAATCACATTACATATAGTGACAAATAATCACATTACAAATAGTGACAAATAATCACATTACATATAGTGACAAATAATCACATTACAAATAGTGACAAATAATCACATTACAAATAGTGGCAAATAATCACATTACAAATAGTGACAAATAATCACATTATTAATAGTGACAAATAATCACATTACGAATAGTGACAAATAATCACATTACGAATAGTGATAAATAATCACATTACGAATAGTGACAAATAATCACAATACGAATAGTGACCAATAATCACATTACAAATAGTGACAAATAATCACATTATGAATAGTGGCAAATAATCACATTACGAATAGTGACAAATAATCACATTACCAATAGTGACAAATAATCACATTACCAAGAGTGACAAATAATCACATTACAAATAATCTGGTTCTCTAGCTCCATTCTTTTGATATATTTGCCTGGTATTTGACATATTATGAAAATAACCAGGACAGTATAAGTGCCACAGGGTTTCTTGATTTTGAAAATGTTAAATAAATCATCAGAGTTGAGGACATTTAATAGAATAATGTATCCTTCATTTCTGTTGCTCTTTGAAAGCCCCAGATCATGTGACAACATTTAAACTGATTAACAGATTGCTTTCAGTAGACTTTTGAAATGTCACTTCGAAATAAAACAAATTTGTTTTGTATAATGTTGATATAAACCTGAGAAAATATGTACATGAGAAAATATGTACGTTATACATGATGTGGGCGCTTGATATAGATGAACTGCTAGATTTATAGCTTCACTTCTATTTGTTCTGTAGATGGTCTGCTAGTATATATACATGGATTTACATCTTTCTATTTGTAGATTATAGATTTTGTTTATATGTAGACAAGTGATAGACAAACTGTTCTCTGTTTGACGTTAATAGCTTTATTTAGTAACCCGTAGGTTTCCCTTCTCACCCATCTATGCCCTAAAACTTGATTACACAATTTCTCGACATTTTTTAAATCCAAACATTTGAGAAATTGGATGCCAAGTAAGCATTGAATTTGTCCACTTGTTTGTCTATCAACACTCATATTTCTGGAAATAACCTCAGAGTCCAGAAATATGAAATTGATCAAATTTAACTATTCCCAAGGTCAAGGTCACTAACAACTACAAATAGTGTCTGACTTACATTGTTATAATTCCCACCACTATTTATGTTTGTAGCAAGTAGTATATTGCATTATAGTAAGATCACAAAATCCACGATAGTCAGAGGTCAAGGTCACTGTTACTAAAAATAGAACCTTGTCAATATAAAGTGGACCTTGTAGGACCTTTTCTGACTTAACTGTTTATTTTGATGGCAAGTGGTACTTGAGGAAGCTTTTATCAATAAAACTGTAATACCTGATTTTGAAAAAAAACTGTCACAAGTCTTATCACACTAGATTGGTTGTGACATCCACAGATACATGTCACCTGCCTGAACATGTGGGTTTTCTCTGGGTACTCTGGTTTCCTCCCACAATAAGACCCCTCGCGCACTAACATCCGGGCCAACAAGAGTGATTAATATAGGTAGTATAACTTGTTTCATGATTAATTGTTGTAAAATAAATAAGTTATATTTATACTTGTAATTTGATTATCGTAAATGGTGGCATGTCTAAAAAGTGATTAACGGTAAGTTATAATATCCAGATTCCCTATTCTAATATGGCCACCATCGCTGGACTAAATTTGTGTTGGTCAGGCTTACTGCTATTGTGGCCGCCATTTTAGAATACTTTAGTGCTAAATTAATGGTTCTCATCCAACTAAATACCTGTACATTGTCATATTATCAATATTCCGTCAACCATGATGATTGCTGAAGCTTATTGCATGGCTTTTATGGCAGATATAAAATAGTTATATAGGTAACAAGTGCGTATACACACCCTGAAATAATATAAACTTTCAATCCCCAGTATACTTGGTTTGTTTGAACAACTGTTGTAAAAAACCTTTTGAAAGTAAATACTGTTTATACTAAGTACACACCTGTACACCGTAGACTGTTATCAGATATTGTCCTACAGTAGGACAGTCTTATCAGGACACAAAACACTGCTATGATTTCTTCACACAAACGTGCGTTCTGATTGGTCACTTTGTATAAACTTGTGTTCTGATTGGTCACTTTGTATTGCTGGTTGCTTGTTGATTGGTCACTTTATATTGATTTTGCTGAATCTGTAACATAGAGGTCACCCACAACTCTGCTATTCTGTACCATTCTTAGTGCAGTCCTGCATAGCACACAATTGATATACGATGATATTACATCCAAAATTAATACATTTATGACTTCATCAATTTATAAATGCCATTAACCTACAGACAAAAATTACTTGGTAAGGAAATAGTTTTGTATGGCCTCAACATAGCACTGAAGAAACTCACCTGATACTTGGAGTCAATCTAACAAACGTAGCGTATTCTCCGTAATTAGGGCCCAGGGCACTGAAAACTTTGGTATGCTTATTAGGATAACAAAACCTAAGATCTGGATGAAAAGGTTGTTTTTATAAAGTCAATAAGTATGATGTATTGTGGCCAGAACTGCTAGTTATCATGATGTGCAACATTGTTGTCATCAATTTCAGACAATTCGTACATGAATGAGCAAAATGTTTCCGATATTTGAAGATATTTTCTTGTATACATGCACACATGGAGGTTTAATTTAACTTACCATCATATAAAATATTGTAGTTATGTCACAATCAGTATGGGCGCCTATATAATTTAAATACCTCTGGAAAAGGGGAGGGGCGCTAATTACGGCGAATACGGTATACAGAATTGTCCAGCTTTGCTGTGTATTGTGTGAGTTATAATAACTGTATTTGCTGGATCTAGAAAAGCTGTGCCAATGGTAATTTGATCCGAAATGTTTGTTCACCATTAATGATTATATATAATTATACAGTTTTACCTGATCACCACCTGTTAGATACCATGATTAATAATAATAGCAAAAAACCCAGGTAACCTATCTGTTCAATCTGACAGTTTAGCAGACATGTTCATATTTATTAACAATTGATGTGTTTGTTACTACAAATATTTGCGGACAATTAAGTTTTCTTTTGTTATCACTTGACAAGCTATTTGTACCATCAATGTTACATTCCTGCCTTAAAATTAACATTGAAACTTCAATAATCTTTCAATCAAGATTTATGAAAACAAAGTTTCATTATTTTCTGGTTTTAAGATGTTGTTCCCTAGTGACTTTCTCTTCCAGCTGTCCTATCTAAGGAAACAGGTGACATTTTCAAATGCTTGGTAACAGGTCTCCCTGGATATAAAGCATTTGGTCAACAATAAATAGGTTATATTGGTGATTTTGAACCAAAATTTCCATGGGATCAGTATGTTTATTTCGGAAAGTGGGATTATAGTATATAAAATGCGACTAATATAAATATTCAGAGCACAACCCCCTTTACCTGACCTACTTTGTCATGAGTTACTATGACAACCTTGGTTATTTTGCGTAAATTGACTCTCTTTACCTTTAATTGGTTATTTTGTATATCTTTGGTTGTCATGGGTTATACTTTGACTATTTTTGGTTGTCATGGGTTACTTTGACAATTTTGGTTGTCATGGATTACTTTAACAATTTTGGTTGTCATGGGTTACTTTGACTAGTTTTGGTTGTCATGGGTTACTTTGACTAGTTTTGGTTGTCATGGGTTACTTTGACAATTTTGGTTGTCATGGATTACTTTGACAATTTTGGTTGTCATGGGTTACTTTGACTAGTTTTGGTTGTCATGGGTTACTTTGACTAGTTTTGGTTGTCATGGGTTACTTTGACAATTTTGGTTGTCATGGGTTACTTTGACTTTCTTACTATAGAATTGAATTGAATATCTTTTATGGCCACTCTAGAGGAATAGTGCTGTACAGTACTCCTCTTTATACACAAGTACCTGGCCACTCTAGAGGAATAGTGCTGTGCAGTACTCCTCTTTATACACGAGTACCTGGCCACTCTAGAGGAATAGTCTTGTATAATACTCCTCTTTATACATGAGTACCTGGCCACTCTAGAAGAATAGTGCTGTACAGTACTCCTCTTTATACACGAATACCTGGCCACTCTAGAGGAATAGTGCTGTACAGTACTCCTCTTTATACACAAGTACCTAGCCACTCTAGAGGAATAGTGCTGTACAGTACTCCTCTTTATACACGAGAACCTGGCCATTCTAGAGGAATAGTCTTGTATAATACTCCTCTTTATACATGAGTACCTGGCCACTCTAGAAGAATAGTGCTGTACAGTACTCCTCTTTATACACGAATACCTGGCCACTCTAGAGGAATAGTGCTGTACAGTACCCCTCTTTATACACGTGTACTTGGCCACTCTAGAGGAATAGTGCTGTGCAGTACTCCTCTTTATACACGAGTACTTGGCCACTCTAGAGGAATAGTGCTGTACAGTACCCCTCTTTATACACGTGTACTTGGCCACTCTAGAGGAATAGTGCTGTGCAGTACTCCTCTTTATACACGAGTACTTGGCCACTCTAGAGGAATAGTGCTGTACATTACTCCTCTTTATACACGAGTACCTGGCCACGTTAGAGGAATAGTCCTGTACAGTACTCCTCTTTATACACGAGTACCTGGCCACTCTAGAGGAATAGTGCTGTACAGTACTCCACTTTATACACGAGTACCTGGCCACTCTAGAGGAATATTCCTCTTTATACACGAGTACCTGGCCACTCTAGAGGAAAAGTGCTGTACAGTACTCCACTTTATACACGAGTACCTGGCCACTCTAGAGGAATATTCCTCTTTATACACGAGTACCTGGCCACTCTAGAGGAATAGTGCTGTACAGTACTCGTCTTTATACACGAGTACCTGGCCACTCTAGAGGAATATTCCTCTTTATACATGAGTACCTGGCAACTCTTAGAGGAATAGTGCTGTACAGTACTCCTCTTTATACACGAGTACCTGGCCACTCTAGAGGAATAGTGCCGTACAGTACTTGTCTTTATACACGAGTACCTGGCCACTCTAGAGGAATAGTGCTGTACAGTACTCCACTTTATACACGAGTACCTGGCCACTCTAGAGGAATATTCCTCTTTATACACGAGTACCCGGCCACTCTAGAGGAATAGTGCTGTACAGTACTCGTCTTTATACACGAGTACCTGGCCACTCTAGAGGAATAGTGCTGTACAGTACTCGTCTTTATACACGAGTACCTGGCCACTCTAGAGGAATAGTCCTCTTTATACACGAGTACCCGGCCACTCTAGAGGAATAGTCTTGTATAATACTCCTCTTTATACACGAGTACCTGGCCACTCTAGAAGAATAGTGCTGTACAGTACTCGTCTTTATACACGAGTACCTGGCCACGCTAGAGGAATAGTGCTGTGCAGTACTCGTCTTTATACATGAGTACCTGGCCACTCTAGAGGAATAGTGCTGTACAGTACTCCTCTTTATACACGAGTACCTGGCCACTCTAGAGGAATAGTGCTGTACAGTACCCCTCTTTATACACGAGTACCTGGCCACTCTAGAGGAATAGTGCTGTACAGTACTCGTCTTTATACACGAGTACCTGGCCACTCTAGAGGAATAGTGCTGTACAGTACTCCTCTTTATACACGAGTACCTGGCCACTCTAGAGGAATAGTGCTGTGCAGTACTCCTCTTTATACATGAGTACCTGGCCACTCTAGAGGAATAGTCCTGTACAGTACTTGTCTTTATACACGAGTACCCGGCCACTCCAGAGGAATAGTGCTGTACAGTACTCGTCTTTATACACAAGTACCCGGCCACTCTAGAGGAATAGTGCTGTACAGTACTCGTCTTTATACACTTTTTAAGGACCGCTTTCTGTAAATTTAAAACCAGTTTCACTTGGGGATATACATAATTAGAAATAGTTAAAATAGAGAGTAGAAGTTGTTAATGGATGGACAATAGAAATTGTAAATGACCAAATGGATGGACAATAGAAATTGTAAATGACCAAATGGATGGACAATAGAAATTGTAAATGACCAAATGGATGGACAATAGAAATTGTTAAAGACCAAATGGATGGACAATAGAAATTGTTAAAGACCAAATGGATGGACAATAGAAATTGTAAATGACCAAATGGATGGACAATAGAAATTGTTAAAGACCAAATGGATGGACAATAGAAATTGTAAATGACCAAATAGATGGACAATAGAAATTGTTAAAGACCAAATGGATGGACAATAGAAATTGTAAATGACCAAATGGATGGACAATAGAAATTGTAAATGACCAAATGGATGGACAATAGAAATTGTAAATGACCAAACGGATGGACAATAGAAATTGTAAATGACCAAATGGATGGACAATAGAAATTGTTAAAGACCAAATGGATGGACAATAGAAATTGTAAATGACCAAATGGATGGACAATAGAAATTGTAAATGACCAAATGGATGGACAATAGAAATTGTAAATGACCAAATGGATGGACAATAGAAATTGTAAATGACCAAATGGATGGACAATAGAAATTGTTAAAGACCAAATGGATGGACAATAGAAATTGTAAATGACCAAATGGATGGACAATAGAAATATTAACTGACCAAAGGGACAGACACTAGAGATCCTGTGTATTGTTAGCAGGAAAAGCTTGTTAGAGTACAGTTGTAAGGTTACCACAAGATTTCTGGTGTGAAGCTCACCGTGCATGGCTTTTGTTATTGAGTATTCATTTCTGTGTTTCACTCTTTTACTATGTAAAGGAATCAGTGATTCACAGCATGTGTTGATTAATCAGTGCTGCTTGGTGTGGTTCTAAGAACATGGAATGTATGTTTTACTCTGATTAGGCTGTGCATGTTCACAATGGTTGAGGGTCTATGGGTTGGATCTGTAAACTGATGCATGAGTGGACTTGTTAACAATGGGAGCATTCGACCACAAAATCTTCTGCAATCATCATCATCTGACATTACCATCTGGCAAGCTCATACAGCATCATTATGTAAACTCAACCCTTCTGCCTGATGACATTGTCTCCTGGTGTTAGACCCTGCCTGGTGACATTGTCTCCTGGTGTTTAGACCCTGCCTGGTGACATTTTCTCCTGGCGTTTAGACCCTGCCTGGTGACATTATCTCCTGGTGTTTAGACCCTGCCTGATGACATTGTTTCCTGGTGTTTAGACCCTGCCTGGTGACATTGTCTCCTTGTGTTTAAAGTCTGCCTGGTGACATTGTCTCCTGGTGTTTAGACACTGCCTGGTGACATTGTCTCCTGGTGTTTAAACCCTGCCTGGTGACATTGTCTCCTGGTGTTTAGACACTGCCTGGTGACATTGTTTCCTGGTGTTTAGACACTGCCTGGTGACATTGTCTCCTGGTGTTTAGACCCTGCCTGGTGACATTGTCTCCTGGTGTTTAGACACTGCCTGGTGACATTGTCTCCTGGTGTTTAGACCCTGCCTTGTAACATTGTTCTGTTGTTTAGACCCTGCCTGATGACATTGTCTCCTGGTGTTTAGACCCTGTCTGGTGACATTGTCTCCTGGTGTTTAGACCCTACCTGGTGACATTGTCTCCTGGTGTTTAGAACTTGCCTGGTGACATTGTCTCCTGGTGTTTAGAACCTGCCTGGTGACATTTTCTCCTGGTGTTTAGACCCTGCCTGGTGACATTGTCTCCTGGTGTTTAGACCCTGCCTGGTGACATTGTCTCCTGGTGTTTAGACACTGCCTAGTGACATTGTCTCATGTGTTTAGTCAATGTCATACTCACCTTAATAAGGATACTTAATCTTCCTTTATCTTTTCTTTTAAGTTGCATGATACCCCTAGATAGCTGAATTGCAGTTAAATCAACCAGACGATGTTTACTTGCATGCTGACTAAGGTGTTGCTATGGTGACAGAATGGTGTTGATGATTTATGTTTACGTTTGACTTAGGTACTCCAAGATTGAGATCTAAGAGAACAACACCCGGCACTTCAGATTCACCGCGGAAGGTAACCTCCCAGTCCTTTATCTACATAAGTTACTTATTAGCTCACCTGGTCCAAAGTGTGATGTCCATCGTTCATACATCAACAATTTATTAAAACAACTTCTTTTATTTTTTTATGGTCTGATTTGAATTAAACTTAAAATTTGACTCGAAGCATTCCTAGGTATTGGGGATTCAAAATTGTACAAATGAAGGGGCTGACCCTGAAGGGGATGGAGTGGTGGGGCCAAAAGGGGGTATTTTGGCTCTTTATTGCTTAAAGTTACAATTGATGGACATTAAGGTTTGTACAAGACATCAACAACAGGCAGCATGACAACTTCTGGATTTGCCCCACCATTACAGATTTACTGGTATAAAGAAGGGGTATACCTAATATCTGTCTGTGGTACACAGGAGGGACATACCCAATATCTGTCTGTGGTACACAGGAGGGGTATACCCAATATCTGTCTGTGGTATACAGGAGGGGTATACCCAATATCTGTCTGGTATATAGGAGGGGTATACCCAATATCTGTCTGGTATACAGGAGGAGTATACCCAATATCTGTCTGTCGTATACAGGAGGGATATACCCAGTATCTGTCTGTGGTATACAGGAGGGGTATATCCAGTATCTGTCTGTGGTATACAGGAGGGGTATACCCAGTATATGTCTGTGGTATACAGGAGGGGTATACCCAATATCTGTCTGGTATATAGGAGGGGTATACCCAATATCTGTCTGTGGTATACAGGAGGGATATACCCAATATCTGTCTGTGATATACAGGAGGGGTATACCCAATATCTGTCTGTGGTATACAGGAGGGGTATACCCAATATCTGTCTGTGGTATACAGGAGGGGTATACCTAGTATCGGTCTGTGGTATACAGGAGGGTTATACCCAATATCTGTCTGTGGTATACAGGAGGGGTATACCTAGTATCTGTCTGTGGTGTACAGGAGGGGTATACCTAGTATCTGTCTGTGGTATACAGGAGGGGTATACCCAATATCTGTCTGTGGTATACAGGAGGGGTATACCCAATATCTGTCTGTGGTATACAGGAGGGGTATACCCAATATCTGTCTGTGGTATACAGGAGGGGTATACTCAATATCTGTCTGGTATACAGGAGGGGTATACCCAATATCTGTCTGTGGTATACAGGAGGGGGTATACCCTATATCTGCCTGTGGTATACAGGAGGGGTATACCCAGTATCTGTCTGTGGCATACAGGAGGGGTATACCCAGTATCTGTCTGTGGCATACAGGAGGGGTATACCCAGTATCTGTCTGTGGCATACAGGAGGGGTATACCTAATATCTGTCTGTGGTATACAGGAGGGGTATTCACAGTTATTTGTCTGTGGTATACAGGAGAGGTATACCAAATATCTGTCTGTGGTATACAGGAGGGATATACCCAGTATCTGTCTGTGGTATACAGGAGGGGTATACCCAGTATATGTCTGTGGTATACAGGAGGGGTATACCCAATATCTGTCTGTGATATACAGGAGGGGTATACCCAATATCTGTCTGTGGTATACAGGAGGGGTATACCCAATATCTGTCTGTGGTATACAGGAGGGGTATACCTAATATCTGTCTGTGGTATACAGGAGGGATATACCTAATATCTGTCTGTGGTATACAGGAGGGGTATACCCAGTATATGTCTGTGGTATACAGGAGGGGTATACCCAATATCTGTCTGTGGTATACAGGAGGGGTATACCCAATATCTGTCTGTGGTATACAGGAGGGGTATACCTAATATCTGTCTGTGGTATACAGGAGGGGTATACCCAATATATGTCTGTGGTATACAGGAGGGGTATACCCAATATCTGTCTGTGATATACAGGAGGGGTATACCCAATATCTGTCTGTGGTATACAGGAGGGGTATACCCAATATCTGTCTGTGGTATACAGGAGGGGTATACCTAATATCTGTCTGTGGTATACAGGAGGGGTATACGCAATATCTGTCTGTGGTATACAGTAAGGGTATACCCAATATCTGTCTGTGGTATACAGGAGGGGTATACCCAATATCTGTCTGTGGTATACAGGAGGGATATACCCAATATTTTTCTGTGGTATACAGGAGGGGAATACCCAATATCTGTCTGTGGTATACAGGAGGGGTATACCCTGTATATGTCTGTGGTATACAGGAGGGGTATACCCAGTATCTGTCTGTGGTATACAGGAGGGGTATACCTGATATCTGTCTGTGGTATACAGGAGGGGTAAACCCAATATCTGTCTGTGGTATACAGGAGGGGTATACCCAATATCTGTCTGTGGTATACAGGAGGGATATACCCAATATCTGTCTGTGGTATACAGGAGGGGAATACCCAATATCTGTCTGTGGTATACAGGAGGGGTATACCCAATATCTGTCTGTGGTATACAGGAGGGGTATACCCAATATCTGTCTGTGGTATACAGGAGGGGTATACCCAATATCTGTCTGGTATATAGGAGGGGTATACCCAGTATCTGTCTGTGGTATACAGGAGGGGTATACCCTATATCTGCCTGTGGTATACAGGAGGGGTATACCCAGTATCTGTCTGTGGTATACAGGAGGGGTATTCACAGTTATATGGCTGTGGTATACAGGAGTGGTATTCACAGTTATTTGTCTGTGGTATACAGGAGAGGTATACCCAATATCTGTCTGTGGTATACAGGAGGGGTATACCCAATATCTGTCTGTGGTATACAGGAGGGATATACCCAGTATCTGTCTGTGGTATACAGGAGGGGTATACCCAGTATATGTCTGTGGTATACAGGAGGGGTATACCCAATATCTGTCTGTGATATACAGGAGGGGTATACCCAATATCTGTCTGTGGTATACAGGAGGGGTATACCCAATATCTGTCTGTGGTATACAGGAGGGGTATACCTAGTATCTGTCTGTGGTATACAGGAGGGTTATACCCAATATATGTCTGTGGTATACAGGAGGGGTATACCTAGTATCTGTCTTTGGTATACAGGAGGGGTATACCCAATATCTGTCTGGTATACAGGAGGGGTGTACCTTATATCTGTCTGTGGTATACAGGAGGGGTATACCCAATATCTGTCTGGTATATAGGAGGGGTATACCCAATATCTGTCTGTGGTATACAGGAGGGATATACCCAATATCTGTCTGTGATATACAGGAGGGGTATACCCAATATCTGTCTGTGGTATACAGGAGGGGTATACCCAATATCTGTCTGTGGTATACAGGAGGGGTATACCTAGTATCGGTCTGTGGTATACAGGAGGGTTATACCCAATATCTGTCTGTGGTATACAGGAGGGGTATACCTAGTATCTGTCTGTGGTGTACAGGAGGGGTATACCTAGTATCTGTCTGTGGTATACAGGAGGGGTATACCCAATATCTGTCTGTGGTATACAGGAGGGGTATACCCAATATCTGTCTGTGGTATACAGGAGGGGTATACCCAATATCTGTCTGTGGTATACAGGAGGGGTATACTCAATATCTGTCTGGTATACAGGAGGGGTATACCCAATATCTGTCTGTGGTATACAGGAGGGGGTATACCCTATATCTGCCTGTGGTATACAGGAGGGGTATACCCAGTATCTGTCTGTGGCATACAGGAGGGGTATACCCAGTATCTGTCTGTGGCATACAGGAGGGGTATACCCAGTATCTGTCTGTGGCATACAGGAGGGGTATACCTAATATCTGTCTGTGGTATACAGGAGGGGTATTCACAGTTATTTGTCTGTGGTATACAGGAGAGGTATACCAAATATCTGTCTGTGGTATACAGGAGGGATATACCCAGTATCTGTCTGTGGTATACAGGAGGGGTATACCCAGTATATGTCTGTGGTATACAGGAGGGGTATACCCAATATCTGTCTGTGATATACAGGAGGGGTATACCCAATATCTGTCTGTGGTATACAGGAGGGGTATACCCAATATCTGTCTGTGGTATACAGGAGGGGTATACCTAATATCTGTCTGTGGTATACAGGAGGGATATACCTAATATCTGTCTGTGGTATACAGGAGGGGTATACCCAGTATATGTCTGTGGTATACAGGAGGGGTATACCCAATATCTGTCTGTGGTATACAGGAGGGGTATACCCAATATCTGTCTGTGGTATACAGGAGGGGTATACCTAATATCTGTCTGTGGTATACAGGAGGGGTATACCCAATATATGTCTGTGGTATACAGGAGGGGTATACCCAATATCTGTCTGTGATATACAGGAGGGGTATACCCAATATCTGTCTGTGGTATACAGGAGGGGTATACCCAATATCTGTCTGTGGTATACAGGAGGGGTATACCTAATATCTGTCTGTGGTATACAGGAGGGGTATACGCAATATCTGTCTGTGGTATACAGTAAGGGTATACCCAATATCTGTCTGTGGTATACAGGAGGGGTATACCCAATATCTGTCTGTGGTATACAGGAGGGATATACCCAATATTTTTCTGTGGTATACAGGAGGGGAATACCCAATATCTGTCTGTGGTATACAGGAGGGGTATACCCTGTATATGTCTGTGGTATACAGGAGGGGTATACCCAGTATCTGTCTGTGGTATACAGGAGGGGTATACCTGATATCTGTCTGTGGTATACAGGAGGGGTAAACCCAATATCTGTCTGTGGTATACAGGAGGGGTATACCCAATATCTGTCTGTGGTATACAGGAGGGATATACCCAATATCTGTCTGTGGTATACAGGAGGGGAATACCCAATATCTGTCTGTGGTATACAGGAGGGGTATACCCAATATCTGTCTGTGGTATACAGGAGGGGTATACCCAATATCTGTCTGTGGTATACAGGAGGGGTATACCCAATATCTGTCTGGTATATAGGAGGGGTATACCCAGTATCTGTCTGTGGTATACAGGAGGGGTATACCCTATATCTGCCTGTGGTATACAGGAGGGGTATACCCAGTATCTGTCTGTGGTATACAGGAGGGGTATTCACAGTTATATGGCTGTGGTATACAGGAGTGGTATTCACAGTTATTTGTCTGTGGTATACAGGAGAGGTATACCCAATATCTGTCTGTGGTATACAGGAGGGGTATACCCAATATCTGTCTGTGGTATACAGGAGGGATATACCCAGTATCTGTCTGTGGTATACAGGAGGGGTATACCCAGTATATGTCTGTGGTATACAGGAGGGGTATACCCAATATCTGTCTGTGATATACAGGAGGGGTATACCCAATATCTGTCTGTGGTATACAGGAGGGGTATACCCAATATCTGTCTGTGGTATACAGGAGGGGTATACCTAGTATCTGTCTGTGGTATACAGGAGGGTTATACCCAATATATGTCTGTGGTATACAGGAGGGGTATACCTAGTATCTGTCTTTGGTATACAGGAGGGGTATACCCAATATCTGTCTGGTATACAGGAGGGGTGTACCTTATATCTGTCTGTGGTATACAGGAGGGGTATATCCAATATCTGTCTGTGATATACAGGAGGGGTATACCCAATATCTGTCTGTGGTATACAGGAGGGGTATACCCAATATCTGTCTGGTATATAGGAGGGGTATACCCAGTTTCTGTCTGTGGTATACAGGAGGGGTATACCCAATATCTGTCTGGTATATAGGAGGGGTATACCCAATATCTGTCTGGTATACAGGAGGGGTATACCCAATATCTGCCTGTGGTATACAGGAGGGGTATACCCAATATCTGTCTGTGGTATACAGGAGGGGTATACCCAATATCTGTCTGTGGTATATAGGAGGGGTATACCCAATATCTGTCTGTGGTATACAGGAGGGGTATACCCAATATCTGTTTGTGGTATACAGGAGGAGTATAGCCAATATCTGTCTGTGGTATACAGGAGGGGTATACCCAATATCTGTCGGTGATATACAGGAGGGGTATACCCAATATCTGTCTGTGGTATACAGGAGGGGAATACCAAATATCTGTCTGTTGTATACAGGAGGGGAATACCCAATATCTGTCTGGTATACAGGAGGGGTATACCTAATATCTGTCTGTGGTATACAGGAGGGGTATACCCTATATCTGCCTGTGGTATACAGGAGGGGTATACCCAGTATCTGTCTGTGGTATACAGGAGGGGTATACCTTATATCTGTCTGTGGTATACAGGAGGGGTATTCACAGTTATATGGCTGTGGTATACAGGAGGGGTATTCACAGTTATTTGTCTGTGGTATACAGGAGAGGTACCCAATATCTGTCTGTGGTATACAGGAGTGGTATACCCAATATCTGTCGGTGGTATACAGGAGGGATATACCCAGTATATGTCTGTGGTATACAGGAGGGGTATACCCAGTATATGTCTGTGGTATACAGGAGGGGTATACCCAATATCTGTCTGTGGTATACAGGAGGGATATACCCAGTATATGTCTGTGGTATACAGGAGGGGTATACCCAGTATATGTCTGTGGTATACAGGAGGGGTATACCCAGTATATGTCTGGTATACAGGAGGGGTATACCCAATATCTGTCTGTGATATACAGGAGGGGTATACCCAATATCTGTCTGTGGTATACAGGAGGGGTATACCCTAGTATCTGTCTGTGGTATACAGGAGGGGTATACCCTGTATATGTCTGTGGTATACAGGAGGGGTATACCCAGTATATGTCTGTGATATACAGGAGGGGTATACCCAATATCTGTCTGTGGTATACAGGAGGGGTATACCCAATATCTGTCTGTAGTATACAGGAGGGGTATACCTAGTATCTGTCTGTGGTATACAGGAGAGTTATACCCAATATCTGTCTGTGGTATACAGGAGGGGTATACCTAGTATCTGTCTTTGGTATACAGGAGAGTTATACCCAATATCTGTCTGTGGTATACAGGAGGGGTATACCTAGTATCTGTCTTTGGTATACAGGAAGGGTATACCTAATATCTGTCTGTGGTATACAGGAGGGGTATACCCAATATCTGTCTGGTATACAGGAGGGGTGTACCTAATATCTGTCTGTGGTATACAGGAGGGGTATACCCAATATCTGTCTGTGGTATACAGGAGGGTATATCCAATATCTGTCTGTGGTATACAGGAGGGGTATACCCAATATCTGTCTGTGGTATACAGAAGGGGTATACCCAGTATATGTCTGTGGTATACAGGAGGGGTATACCTTATATCTGTCTGTGATATACAGGAGGGGTATACCCAATATCTGTCTGTGGTATACAGGAGGGGTATACCCAGTATCTGTCTGTGGTATACAGGAGGGGTATACCCAATATCTGTCTGTGGTATACAGGAGGGGTATACCCAATATCTGTCTGTGATATACAGGAGGGGTATACCCAATATCTGTCTGTGGTATACAGGAGGGGTAAACCCAATATCTGTCTGTGGTATACAGGAGGAGTATACCCAATATCTGTCTGTGGTATACAGGAGGGATATACCCAATATCTGTCTGTGGTATACAGGAGGGGAATACCCAATATTTGTCTGTGGTATACAGGAGGGGTATACCCAATATTTGTCTGTGGTATACAGGAGGGGTATACCCAATATCTGTCTGTGGTATACAGGAGGGGTATACCCAATATCTGTCTGGTATATAGGAGGGGTATACCCAGTATGTGTCTGTGGTATACAGGAGGGGTATACCCTATATCTGCCTGTGGTATACAGGAGGGGTATACCCAGTATCTGTCTGTGGTATACAGGAGGGGTATACCTTATTTCTGTCTGTGGTATACAGGAGGGGTATTCACAGTTATATGGCTGTGGTATACAGGAGTGGTATTCACAGTTATTTGTCTGTGGTATACAGGAGAGGTATACCCAATATCTGTCTGTGGTATACAGGAGGGGTATACCCAATATCTGTCTGTGGTATACAGGAGGGATATACCCAGTATCTGTCTGTGGTATACAGGAGGGGTATACCTAGTATATGTCTGTGGTATACAGGAGGGGTATACCCAATATCTGTCTGTGATATACAGGAGGGGTATACCTAATATCTGTCTGTGGTATACAGGAGGGGTATACCTAATATCTGTCTGTGGTATACAGTAAGGGTATACCCAATATCTGTCTGTGGTATACAGGAGGGGTATACCGAATATCTGTCTGTGGTATACAGGAGGGGTATACCTAATATCTGTCTGTGGTATACAGTAAGGGTATACCCAATATCTGTCTGTGGTATACAGGAGGGGTATACCCAGTATCTGTCTGTGGTATACAGGAGGGGTATACCTAATATCTGTCTGTGGTATACAGAAGGGGTATTCACAGTTATATGGTTGTGGTATACAGGAGGGGTATTCACAGTTATTTGTCTCTGGTATACAGGAGAGGTATACCCAATATCTGTCTGTGGTATACAGGAGGGGTATACCCTATATCTGTCTGTGGTATACAGGAGGGATATACCCAGTATCTGTCTGTGGTATACAGGAGGGGTATACCCAGTATATGTCTGTGGTATACAGGCGGGGTATACCCAATATCTGTCTGTGATATACAGGAGGGGTATACCCAATATCTGTCTGTGGTATACAGGAGGGGTATACCCAATATCTGTCTGTGGTATACAGGAGGGGTATACCTAGTATCTGTCTGTGGTATACAGGAGGGTTATACCCAATATATGTCTGTGGTATACAGGAGGGGTATACCCTATATCTGTCTGTGGTATACAGGAGGGGTATATCCAATATCTGTCTGTGGTATACAGGAGGGGTATACCCAATATCTGTCTGTGGTATACAGCAGAGGTATACCTAATATCTGTCTGTGGTATACAGGAGGGGTATACCCAATATCTGTCTGTGGTATACAGGAGAGGTATACCTGATATCTGTCTGTGGTATACAGGAGGGGTATACCCAGTATCTGTCTGTGGTATACAGGAGGGGTATACCCAATATCTGTCTGTGGTATACAGGAGGGGTATACCCTATATCTGTCTGTGGTATACAGGAGGGGTATACCCAGTATCTGTCTGTGGTATACAGGAGGGGTATACCCAATATCTGTCTGTGGTATACAGGAGGGGTATACCCAATATCTGTCTGTGGTATACAGGAGGGGTATACCCAATATCTGTCTGTGGTATACAGGAGGGGTATACCTAGTATCTGTCTGTGGTATACAGGAGGGTTATACCCAATATATGTCTGTGGTATACAGGAGGGGTATACCCTATATCTGTCTGTGGTATACAGGAGGGGTATATCCAATATCTGTCTGTGGTATACAGGAGGGGTATACCCAATATCTGTCTGTGGTATACAGGAGAGGTATACCTAATATCTGTCTGTGGTATACAGGAGGGGTATACCCAATATCTGTCTGTGGTATACAGGAGAGGTATACCTGATATCTGTCTGTGATATACAGGGGAGGTATAACTTCCATTTTGTGACTGATCTGGGTGGAAAAAGGTGTGACAGGTGGCCCTCTACGACTTTACTAGCAACAAAGTGATATCACTATTGTTCAGAAAGTTTAGGGTGGAGCTTACTTTGATTTTGTGTGAAATTCCTCATGGTGTTTAGTTGTGCATAATGTCCCATTTTCAGACTAAAAATGATATGGCCGACAGGTGAACATCTGGGGTTTTAACAGTAAGTGTTTGTTTCTGCTGTTTACATTTAATACAAATACTGGATGGAATTCATTCTCATATTTGATATGTAAATTCTCCTTGGTCCATGCCTTGTCCCATTTGGGATCTGATCCAAAAAACAATATAGCAGATAGGCTGCATCTTGGATTTTGTCTATGAAAGATTTTATGGCTTTTTTCCAAACTTCAGATGTAGGGTCTCCCTGGTTCCTAGTTATGTCTTTTTTATTTTGAGACTGAAATAAATGACAGGCAGGCTCTTTAGTTTTGACTGTTGGCTGGATCTTTCCCAAATTTCATGTGTAGGTAAACGTTTTTCAGGTTTCCTTGTTGTGCCCTTTTCATGATGGGACTGATCAATAAAACTTAATTGCTGACAGACAGCCATCTTGGATTTTGACTATGAAAGATTGTTATGACTTTTGCTTGAGAAAATACAAAATTGATCTTTCTCAGATTCCATATGAAAGGTTTCCGTAGGTTCCTCTTGGTCTATAGTTTTGGTCTTTTGATTTTGCAACTGGTCAGCAAGACAAATCGACTGACAGGAGGCCATCTTGGATTTGACTGAATAACAGGATGGTTCTTTCTCAAATTCCATATGTAGGTTCGCTTGGCCCTAGGTTTTGATTTTGGAACTCAGATTAGAAAGCAAAATTGCTGACAGGCAAACATCTTTGATTGTATAAAATTAGTTAAGACTTTTACTAATGTATTGATATTTCTTAGGTGGAATCTTATATCTTACAGATATTGTCTAGTTTATATTGTCATATCTTACAAATATTGCCTAGTTTATATTGTCATATCTTACAGATATTGTCTAGTTTATATTGTCATATCTTACAGATATTGTCTAGTTTATATTGTCATATCTTACAGATATTGTCTAGTTCATATTGTCATATCTTACAGATATTGTCTAGTTCATATTGTCATATCTTACAGATATTGTCTAGTTCATATTGTCATATCTTACAGATATTGTCTAGTTTATATTGTCATATCTTACAGATATTGTCTAGTTTATATTGTCATATCTTACAGATATTGTCTAGTTTATATTGTCATATCTTACAGATATTGTCTAGTTTATATTGTCATATCTTACAGATATTGTCTAGTTCATATTGTCATATCTTACAGATATTGTCTAGTTTATATTGTTATATCTTACAGATATTGTCTAGTTCATATTGTCATATCTTACAGATATTGTCTAGTTCATATTGTCATATCTTACAGATATTGTCTAGTTTATATTGTCATATCTTACAGATATTGTATAGTTTATATTGTCATATCTTACAGATATTGTCTAGTTTATATTGTCATATCTTACAGATATTGTCTAGTTTATATTGTCATATCTTACAGATATTGTCTAGTTCATATTGTTATATCTTACAGATATTGTCTAGTTCATATTGTCATATCTTACAGATATTATCTAGTTTATATTGTCATATCCTACAGATATTGTCTAGTTCATATTGTCATATCTTACAGATATTGTCTAGTTTATATTGTCATATCTTACAGATATTGTCTAGTTCATATTGTCATATCTTACAGATATTGTCTAGTTTATATTGTCATAACTTAAGATATTGTTTAGTTCATATTGTCATATCTTACAGATATTGTCTAGTTTATATTGTCATATCTTACAGACATTGTCTAGTTCATATTGTCATATCTTACAGATATTGTCTAGTTCATATTGTCATATCTTACAGATATTGTCTAGTTTATATTGTCATAACTTAAGATATTGTTTAGTTCATATTGTCATATCTTACAGATATTGCCTAGTTTATATTGTTATATCTTACAGATATTGTCTAGTTTATATTGTTATATCTTACAGATATTGTCTAGTTTATATTGTCATATCTTACAGATATTGTCTAGTTCATATTGTCATATCTTACAGATATTGTCTTGTTCATATTGTCATATCTTACAGATATTGTCTAGTTCATATTGTCATATCTTACAGATATTGTCTAGTTTATATTGTCATATCTTACAGATATTGTCTTGTTCATATTGTCATATCTTACAGATATTGTCTAGTTTATATTGTCATATCTTACAGATATTGTCTTGTTTATATTGTCATATCTTACAGATATTGTCTAGTTTATATTGTCATATCTTACAGATATTGTCTAGTTTATATTGTCATATCTTACAGATATTGTGTAGTTTATATTGTCATATCTTACAGATATTGTCTAGTTTATATTGTCATATCTTACAGATATTGTCTAGTTTATATTGTCATATCTTACAGATATTGTCTAGTTTATATTGTAATATCTTACAGATATTGTCTAGTTTATATTGTCATATCCTACAGATATTGTCTAGTTTATATTGTCATATCTTACAGATATTGTGTAGTTTATATTGTCATATCTTACAGATATTGTGTAGTTTATATTGTCATATCTTACAGATATTGTCTAGTTTATATTGTCATATCTTACAGATATTGTCTAGTTTATATTGTCATATCTTACAGATATTGTCTAGTTTATATTGTCATATCTTACAGATATTGTCTAGTTTATATTGTCATATCTTACAGATATTGTCTAGTTCATATTGTCACATCTTACAGATATTGTCTAGTTTATATTGTCATATCTTACATATATTGTCTAGTTTATATTGTCATATCTTACAGATATTGTCTAGTTTATATTGTCATATCTTACATATATTGTCTAGTTCATATTGTCACATCTTACAGACATTGTCTAGTTTATATTGTCATATCTTACAGATATTGTCTAGTTTATATTGTCATATCTTACAGATATTGTCTAGTTTATATTGTCATATATTACAGATATTGTCTAGTTTATATTGTCATATCCTACAGATATTGTCTAGTTCATATTGTCACATCTTACAGATATTGTCTAGTTTATATTGTCATATCTTACAGATATTGTCTAGTTTATATTGTCATATCTTACAGATATTGTCTAGTTTATATTGTCATATCTTACAGATATTGTCTAGTTTATATTGTCATATCTTACAGATATTGTCTAGTTTATATTGTCATATCTTACTTATATTGTCTTGTTTATATTGTCATATCTTACAGATATTGTCTAGTTTATATTGTCATATCTTACAGATATTGTCTTGTTTATATTGTCATATCTTACAGATATTGTCTAGTTTATATTGTCATATCTTACAGATATTGTCTAGTTTATATTGTCATATCTTACATATATTGTCTAGTTTATATTGTCATAAATACATTGTAATAACAAATCTTATAATGTCTGATGTCAATAGAAGGTTCCTCATCAACTATGTAATTGTGTATGTTTTTTTCTAGATTGAGAGCCACAAACTGACCTTTAAAGAATCTGCCAAACCAGCGACAGACACTGGCACCGGGCATGTCTCCTCTCCGCCTCCCTGCAAGTCTCCTCCTCTTAAATCACCTCGCCCTGACAGTGGGATCTCCCAGGACAGCCTCCCACAGCCAGTCACCTCACCCGACAACATGGCGGACAACTCAGCCCAGTGACAGATACACAGCTGCTAGGGCAATATTCCTACTTAACTAACAGGAGTCACATAGACTAACAAGTTTATTGTTTTAGATTTCTTTGTAAAGATATGCCATTACAAAAAAACGAAGATATCAAGAAAATCTAAATCATATATAACCTAGTATAACATTTTAGATATTAAATTCATTATTTTCAAAAATTAATTACCATTACTATAGTTCTTATTTATCAGAAATCTTTTCCATAGTACAAGTCCTGCTGAGTGGTCAGAAATAATGATCAGAGTAGATTGTACATAGTGTACACAAGTGGATTGTGTCAGCATCATGTGTACATAGTGTACACAAGTGGATTGTGTCAGCATCATGTGTACATAGTGTACACAAGTGGATTGTGTCAGCATCATGTGTACATAGTGTACACAAGTGGATTGTGTCAGGATCGTGTGTACATAGTGTACACAAGTGGATTGTGTCAGCATCGTGTGTACATAGTGTACACAAGTGGATTGTGTCAGCATCATGTGTACATAGTGTACACAAGTGGATTGTGTCAGCATCGTGTGTACATAGTGTACACAAGTCGATTGTGTCAGCATCGTCTGCTGTAAAGATCTCTTATAAATGACCATATTTCTTTATATTAATTGCAATCATCAGAGAAAAGTTCAAGAGCTTTAATAACATATTTATTTCACAATAAGGCACATTTGCACTTGATATTCAGTAAGCTACTTCTACTAGACAACTCTTTCGTGACTCTTAGTTCTGGGTTATTTTTGGTGAAGTTTGTCACTTTAAGAATATTCTGATCAGTCTTTCAGCCTCTATATTGTTTGTGATGATTGTACCATGATAGTGACACGATGAAAGGGAAGCAACTTGTGTGATATGTAGAGGAGAGGATAGCGAAGGGCAGATAACTCTGCTTCCCCTATTACAGTAGACTTATTTCTATAACTTACTGGGCGTAATGCAATGGAGTGGGATGCTAAGGAGTGTATTGATCTTTCTGTCAGTGTTTGAGAATTGGTTGAAATTGCTATTAAACATAATATACACCTGCTTCAATCTTTCCATCCATTCAGAATAATTTGTACCTAGAGAGGAAAAGGATGGTACAAAGAAACAATTGGTATGGAATAATGTGTAGGTACTAGTATGACATGCCCGATTATTTAATGTGCTATATAAAACCTGCCTGGTAGGTTAGTACGTTTGTATCATTAATGGAGGCCGAGCACTGGTGTCTGTCGTGTAACAAGTGACATTCTCAACGAAATATTTACTTATATAAACAGAACCAATGACTGAAGCTTTATTCTATTGGTTCTTAACTTGATTTATTGCTTTGTGAAAATTTAAGATGTAAGCAAATCATTACTTTTTTTTTAAACCCAAGCAAACAATGTAGATATCTTGAAATGTGTAAACAAGAAAGGGCGTACCTCTATTTAGATATATAAGCAATGTTTATATTCCAAAATAATAACTTGATACAAACCAGAAAATGTATATTCAAATGTGTCCTGTATTAGGACTTACAAATAGATTCTTATAAAACAAGTTTCCGTGGCTAATTGATCAATATTCTGATTTTGTAATGAAGCAAATTTCACCCATGAGTATCCAGGTTTGTTTACAGTAAAACACGAACATTATGTATTGTATCTTGAGATGGGACTGTCCTTGAATGTTTGTCCTCTAGATCTGTTTACAGTGCTATAGTGGCCTGTTTAGTTTCTCTGACATGTTTTTTCTGACTTATCAGAAGTTTAAGGGAACGCTATAAGATTGCGTTTTTTGAGCTGTTGAAACTCTCCAGTCAAAGGGTACATCCTCTCATAGCACACTTTTATTTTGTTTTGTTTTTCATCATAACACCATATTTGAGATCCATCTTCTCTCACAATTTTATCTCTACAACAATACCAGTGATGCCACATGCATTCTGGTCGGAATGATATTTTAAATCAATACCAACACGAAATTCTCAGATTTTTTCTTCCCAAGTGAATCAATAAGCTAAAGGTGTATACATATATATATCTGGGAAATCTGGTCCTAGCCTCATTTTACCATCAAGTTACTGTCCTACTCTCATCTTACCATCAAGTTACTGTCCTACTCTCATCTTACCATCAAGTTACTGTCCTACCCTCATCTTACCATCAAGGAACTGTCCTACTCTCATCTTACCATCAAGTTACTGTCCTACTCTCATCTTACCATCAAGTAACTGTCCTACCCTCATCTTACCATCAAGTTACTGTCCTATCCTCATCTTACAATCAAGTTACTGTCCTACCCTCATCTTACCATCAAGTTACTGTCCTACCCTCATCTTACCATCAAGTAACTGTCCTACCCTCATCTTACCATCAAGTTACTGTCCTACTCTCATCTTACCATCAAGTAACTGTCCTACTCTCATCTTACCATCAAGTAACTGTCCTACCCTCATCTTACCATCAAGGAACTGTCCTACCCTCATCTTACCATCAAGTAACTGTCCTACCCTCATCTTACCATCAAGTTACTGTCCTACCCTCATCTTACCATCAAGTTACTGTCCTACTCTCATCTTACCATCAAGTAGCTGTCCTACTCTCATCTTACCATCAAGTTACTGTCCTACTCTCATCTTACCATCAAGTTACTGTCCTACTCTCATCTTACCATCAAGTAACTGTCCTACTCTCATCTTACCATCAAGTAACTGTCCTACTCTCATCTTACCATCAAGTTACTGTCCTACCCTCATCTTACCATCAAGTTACTGTCCTACTCTCATCTTACCACCAAGTAACTGTCCTACCCTCATCTTACCATCAAGTTACTGTCCTACTCTCATCTTACCATCAAGTTACTGTCCTACCCTCATCTTACCACCAAGTTACTGTCCTACCCTCATCTTACCATCAAGTTACTGTCCTACTCTCATCTTACCATCAAGTTACTGTCCTACTCTCATCTTACCATCAAGGAACTGTCCTACTCTCATCTTACCATCAAGTAACTGTCCTACTCTCATCTTACCATCAAGGAACTGTCCTACTCTCATCTTACCATCAAGTTACTGTCCTACCCTCATCTTACCACCAAGTTACTGTCCTACCCTCATCTTACCATCAAGTTACTGTCCTACTCTCATCTTACCATCAAGTTACTGTCCTACTCTCATCTTACCATCAAGGAACTGTCCTACTCTCATCTTACCATCAAGTAACTGTCCTACTCTCATCTTACCATCAAGTAACTGTCCTACTCTCATCTTACCATCAAGGAACTGTCCTACTCTCATCTTACCATCAAGTTACTGTCCTACTCTCATCTCACCACCAAGTTACTGTCCTACTCTCATCTTACCATCAAGTTACTGTCCTACTCTCATCTTACCATCAAGTTACTGTCCTACTCTCATCTTACCACCAAGTTACTGTCCTACTCTCATCTTACCATCAAGTTACTGTCCTACTCTCATCTTACCATCAAGTAACTGTCCTACTCTCATCTTACCATCAAGTAACTGTCCTACCCTCATCTTACCATCAAGGAACTGTCCTACCCTCATCTTACCATCAAGTAACTGTCCTACCCTCATCTTACCATCAAGTTACTGTCCTACTCTCATCTTACCATCAAGTTACTGTCCTACCCTCATCTTACCATCAAGTTACTGTCCTACTCTCATCTTACCATCAAGTAACTGTCCTACCCTCATCTTACCATCAAGTTACTGTCCTACTCTCATCTTACCATCAAGTAACTGTCCTACCCTCATCTTACCATCAAGTAACTGTCCTACCCTCATCTTACCATCAAGGAACTGTCCTTACCCACATCTTACCATCAAGTAACTGTCCTACCCTCATCTCACCATCAAGTTACTGTCCTACTCTCATCTTACCATCAAGGAACTGTCCTAACCCACATCTTACCATCAAGTAACTGTCCTACCCTCATCTCACCATCAAGGAACTGTCCTAACCCACATCTTACCATGAAGTAACTGTCCTACCCTCATCTCACCATCAAGGAACTGTCCTAACCCACATCTTACCATGAAGTAACTGTCCTACCCTCATCTCACCATCAAGGAACTGTCCTAACCCACATCTTACCATGAAGTAACTGTCCTACCCTCATCTCACCATCAAGGAACTGTGCTACTCTCATCTTACCATCAAGTTACTGTCCTACCCTCATCTCACCATCAAGGAACTGTCCTAACCCACATCTTACCATCAAGTAACTGTCCTACTCTCATCTTACCATCAAGTTACTGTCCTACTCTCATCTTACCGTCAAGGAACTGTCCTACTCTCATCTTACCATCAAGTAACTGTCCTACTCTCATCTTACCATCAAGTAACTGTCCTACTCTCATCTTACCATCAAGGAACTGTCCTAACCCACATCTTACCATCAAGGAACTGTCCTACCCTCATCTTACCATCAAGTTACTGTCCTACTCTCATCTTACCATCAAGTTACTGTCCTACTCTCATCTTACCATCAAGTAACTGTCCTACTCTCATCTTACCATCAAGGAACTGTCCTAACCCACATCTTACCATCAAGGAACTGTCCTACCCTCATCTTACCGTCAAGGAACTGTCCTACTCTCATCTTACCATCAAGTAACTGTCCTACTCTCATCTTACCATCAAGGAACTGTCCTACTCTCATCTTACCATCAAGGAACTGTCCTACCCTCATCTCACCATCAAGGAACTGTCCTAACCCACATCTTACCATCAAGTAACTGTCCTACCCTCATCTCACCATCAAGTAACTGTCCTAACCCACATCTCACCATCAAGGAACTGTCCTAACCCACATCTCACCATCAAGTAACTGTCCTACCCTCATCTTACCATCAAGTAGCTCCTGATTATACTTGCATTATTACTTTGAAAATAAATCTTAATTTATTCATGTTGATGATACTCAACTAGAAAAGCATGGTTTTATCATATATATTTCTAACTTTCACAGTTTTAGAATCATGTAGATTTTTATCTTTTTTTATTAGACTCATATAGATTTTTATCTTTCTTTATCAGAATATGTAATAGAAATAATCGGTTAGTGAAAGGTGGTGGCACGGTGGAGAGAATAGGTGAGATAATTTATTGATAACGAATCATGTTCATTTTATGTTTAATTTTGTTAAATCCTGTTTTCAAGTTGTCAGCAATGGACAAGTTTGTAACTGCTGATGGTGTTTCACTATTTATTAACTAGGGACTGTATATCAAGGTACCACTAGGACTAGCTTTATACATATACGTAGACTGATAATATAGAAACAATTCTTATATTCAGAAAAGCTTGTAATGCAGAATAGATAATTTAAATGATTTTTAAATATATTAATTACCTGTATGGAATAAGGTGGTTGTGAAATTAAAGTACTTAAACAGGATATAATTATAATAGCGTTGCATGAAATTGTGTCTATTCAATTTTACTGCTATATTAATTTTTGTCTTATATTTGACATGAAAAGAGAGATGGCCATGTGTACGCATGCATCACCTGTACATTATTAGCTTTTGTAGAGTGTAAGTATAGAATACTTACCAGAGTACCACCTGTCTGTTTGTATGACGTAATTCACACACTGCAATATCTAATTATAAAACATGACAATATTTTTAAAGAGTTATGCTGGTTTGGCCATTATTATTAATACAGATGATATATATTTGTATCTGCTATACAATTAGTTGGAGAGATGAGTTATAGTCGTTTTGCTGGTAGCATTACAAAACATGTTCTTCATGTGATACGGCTTAAACCCAGTCACAGTGGGAGAAAACGAAGACCAGCAGTCGATCACATGCTGAATGTGTCCAATGGTTTTTAATAGTTACAGGTAAATTAGGATTGATGAATTAGTGTGAACAATCGGGTGATATGTTTCACCAATCACAAAACGTAGTTAAGTACCCAGATCCATCAGACACAGAAGATGCTACACTTTATCAGAGAATGGTGGACGTAAACGATAGCAGTTTAAGTTAAAAAAAAGCCACTTTTAAATAATTAATGCTTTCACCCCTAGGTAACTTTTAATGGACTCTTCAATACATTTGTAGGACGAGTCCATTACAGTCTATGGCGGTGAAAGGGTTAGTTAACTTCTGAAGAAATAAGATAAGAATTGCAGATGTATAAAAAGACACCATTTTTGCTAAGTACAGACGGTACAAGTGTTCGTCTCTTCTGTGACTTTTGATTGAATGGCTGTTGCCCAAGATACTTTCCTCTTTTTCACCAGGACTGACATTAAGGCTCAGCAGATGATAACATTTTGTTTAAATTCACATTTATAGGTTCTTCCTATGATCTGTTGAAAGCTTTAAAACCAGGATCGTAAGATGTAGAATTCGAAGTACTGCGAACGTGTTAGACGGAATCATTAACCGGAAATGTCAGGTGTAGAAGTACTGTGACCGTGTTAGACAGGATCATTAACCGGAAATGTCAGGTGTAGAAGTACTGCGCACGCGTTAGACAGGATCATTAACCGGAAATGTCAGGTGTAGAAATACTGCGCACGCGTTAGACAGGATCATTAACCGGAAATGTCAGGTGTATAAGTACTGCGCACGTGTTAGACAGGACCACTAACCGGAAATGTCAGGTGTAGACGTACTGCGCACGCGTTAGACAGGATCATTAACCGGAAATGTCAGGTGTAGAAGTACTGCGCACGTGTTAGACAGGATCATTAACCGGAAATGTCAGTTTTAGAAGTACTGCGCACGCGTTAGACAGGATCATTTACCGGAAATGTCAGGTTTAGAAGTACTGCGCACGTGTTAGACAGGATCATTTACCGGAAATTTCGGGTGTAGAAGTACTGTGTACGTGTTAGACGGGATCTTTAACCGGAAATGTCAAGCGAAGAAACACGCCGTACATAGGAACATTATGTAAAGTACAAACCGGATAAGTAGTTAGGACTACCACTGAAAATAGTCATTCATATATACAATGTAATGGATAAGTTTAACATGGGTATATACAGAAACAAGATGGACGACCCTGCCAACTGTCATGGATGTGCTTCAGTAACACTAGCTATTAAACTTAAGTCAGCCATTGTGTTCAGCTTTCTATGTACACTTTCTTTTTCTGTGAAATTATAATTCTTTAAGTTTTACATTGTTTTCTCTTTTAAATTTTTAATTTGAGGAACCCCTGTGTATTGCTGTGGCATAGAAATTAAACTGTTACAACCGTATCAAATATCCACATTACTGATTTTGACATAATATATTGAAATTTTTAATTGAGTTTAATTATTTTGTTAACAATATGACATTTCTAATAGCATGAGTTCAGAGTTAAACTATCAAAGGACCACACTGCTTGTAACTTTGTCAACGGGGAGTTAGTCAGGGGTTCCTCACATCTCAGCCCCTCCCTGCCTTACAAGCGGTCGGTCAGTTCTCTCGCTGACCAGTGTGTGTGGCCTTTAGGAGCCTCCGTGATTTGTTGTCCTCTAAATGATTTGCTAGTTCTGACATACCTTTAACTTGCACTAAGTTATCTGTATGCTTTGATATATGTATGTCAAATAAAATTATCAAAAAAAATTTACCTGGTTTATTTTTCTTGTATACGGAGTATAGAAAGGGGTTCATACATAATTAGGTCCTTTTATCATTTACCATTTTGGTCAAGATATTCAGTTTCCAAACAACTAAAATAAAAAACGAAGGTCAATGTCATTAGGTCCAAAAGTCAAGGTCAAATGTTGTAGTTTTTGACTGATGAAAATTTTATTATGACATTATTTGGCAAAGTTAGTTGGTATTAAACAAGTTGTGAACTGATCAAAGCTCAGCGGTTAATCGAGGTCGAAGTTGAAAGTTTCCAAAATGTTTCATAATTTATCTGGAAGTCAAAGATAAAAGATTTTGGGAAATAACATTTTTGGGTAAATTTTGTCCATTTTCAGGGGGAAATTAATACTTTGTGACGATCATCCTCTATAGCAAAATGATTTATTTGAATGAGTTCTTACACTTCGGACACATAACAAGTATAGTATTTCAATTTGTTTACATGTTTATTATTAAACTTGTAAATTAAGTCTTTAAGGACTATTCGTGGAGTACGTAGTCTTCCAATAATGGATCCTGTACCCGTTGAAACCATTAAGGGAGTCCTTGTTATACTGGGCGCCGACTCGGCCAGTCCTTGTTTGGTTCGACCAATTTTGCTTCAAAATATCATTACACGTACTGACTAATAAAGGGGTGTAATATATAACCTTTGTCCCAATGACCTTCAGCTTTGGTCAGCTGATACCTAGTTGAACAGCGTAATGTCCTACCAATAGGGGTCATGCACTTTGGATGACCAACCTACATATAGAATATCACTATTAAACATAATATTCTCAATAATATAGGCGGACACCAATTGTTTATGTACTAAGTGCATTGCACCCCGTGACCTTCAGACCTGAGTAGGATGTATCTACTACAAATGAAATATTATGAGAATCAAGTAATGGTTGAAAATACTGATTGGACATAATGTGGTCTACCGACCAATCAATTACGCCAGATGACGTCGACAAAACCATAATCCGAACCCAAATCTATTACACTAATGGCAAAATATGATCGAAGGAAAGATTTACACGTAACGCTTTGAAAAGATACCAAAGAAGACGTTTTCAAATATATTCCAAAGTCCAGCTTCATATCAAACAGACTATTTCTCAATGAGATCACGATGGTGATAATAAATTTGCCCTTAGCTTTCATCAACCTACATCTCTCAAATCCATGTGATTTAAGTGTGTTCCTCAGAAACCAACATTTGTCTCGAAAATGTCAATATTAAGAAAAAGCCCTAGAATAACGAATCGCCTGCGACATGTTAACACCATGGGTTAATAATAATAATAATAAACTTTATTTATTGAGGATAAAAACCTGTTTAGCAAAGCTAATCTTCCACAGGGTCCTCTGTTAGTAAAATACGTTAGTTGCACATAAATATTACAGTTATAATGTACATAAAATTATGATCAAACATAAAGGATTGAACTTGTTTAAGAGAGCATTATATCATATAACATGAATAATATTACAATTCTATAAAAATTATTACATAATGCATACATAGTATTGCTATAAAACCGCCCTAGTAAAATGAATAACACTTACAAGGTTAAATAATGTTCATCTGAAAATATCACAGACAGTATGAAATAAAATTATCACAGAAGCAAAGATATCAACATCCAAGCTTAACCAGAAGGTAATCAGTAAAAGACATTATGTCCAATATACATAAATGCTAATATAGCAAACTGATAAGATTTGACAGAATACACGCTAATATAGCGTAAATGAAACAGTATTTATAACCAACCATTAAAAGATCATTTATAAAAATAAAATCAACTTTTTTTCTTAATGGTTTGAATCATGTTCTGTTTTGGGTTGAAGGATCAGAGAAGTTGCTATAGAGGAAGGGAAAGTTCATGATAGGAAAATCGTAATCGTATAGCTTAATAGGAAGCTGGTCGTGTTGGTCATATTGTAAGTAAATATGGTGATAAGCGACTGGTGCTTGATTTTAAGTTCAGTAGGGCATAATAAAAAGTATAAGAGAATATCGAAGTGTCAACAAAACCATAATACGAACTCAAAATCGATTAAACTTTGTTTTGGAAGAGTAAGCGTCTCCAGCTTCATCGATGACACCCGCCATACACTATACTAAGTCACATCCAAGTAAATGTTCCGTCCTCATAGTTAGAACTTAGAATCATTATCAATCACAATAAGTATACATACTACATGTAATGAGCATATTAAAAAACCTCCCAACTTCATATCATTCAAGGGTACAGAATATGACTAAATGAGACCAAGATGGCGACCATAAAACTTGCTCATAATCTTCATCAACACGCATCTCTCGAATCCCTGTGTCGTAATTTTGTCCGATAAAAGTCGACATCTATCACGAAAATCTGTTATTGTTACCTGGCCTGAAAAGCTCCTTAGCAAATTCTGCCTCGTATCAAAATAAAAGCAAGGCAATCAGGAGTGGGCACAGTTGGTTTCCAATAATACCAACAGTCTGCTGGAAAATCTTTCCCAAAACCTCAGAAACAATATTGTCGACCAGAAATCTACTTTCTATAACCAATCAATGGATGGAGATTATCGTCATTATCAGCAAAGGATGCTCAAGATATTGGGCGGATACTAATTGTATTGGTAAGAGCACTGCTTCCCGTGACCTTTGAACTTTAGACCTGAAAATCAAAAGAGTCCTGCCATCTATTACCACTGGTCAACCCACATATGACACAGCCAAGTTAATGACTCGTCATGGACAACACGTGGTCTACTGACGGCCGACCGACCTTCGCAAAAACAAACAGTAATCTGAACTAATTATCGCTGATCACGAAACAAGGGTCAAAACATGAACCTAGGAAAGATTTACAGAGCAATGTCCTCATCTCTTTTTTAGAGGAAGACATTAACAGAGCAGATAAGAACATGTGCAAAAAAAAAAATCAGAGAATACCAAAGCGTCAACAAAACCAAAATCCGAACTCAAAATCGATTAAACTAGGGACAAAATAGGAGCAAAGGAAAGATTTACATGGAGATCTCGTAAAAGCACAGGTGTTCCGGAAGAGTAAGTGTCTTCTGCTTCATCGACGACACTCGCCATGTAAATCTTGGTCACATCCAAGTAAGCATCAATCCTCAAAATGAGAGCCGAGTCATCATTGTCATTACAACAAGTAAGCACACTAACAAGCAAACTCCAAACGTCCATCTTCATATCACACAAAGATACAGAATATTTCTCGATAAGATCAAGATGACGACCATAAAACTTGCCCATAGTCTTCATCAATCTGCATTTCTCAAATCCCTGTGCCGTAAGTTTGTTTGTCAGCAGCTGACATCTATCACGAAAATCTCGATATTCAGAGAAAGCCCTAGAATAACGAATCAACTGCGACATGTAAACACCATAGGATAGAGAATCAGTGATGTAACTATCAAGAAAGGGAAAGTTCACGATCGGAAAAAAAAACGAATCAGACAAAAACGCTTTATATTGATAAGGGTGGTCCAAGCCATTTATTACAGAAACCCATTTATATACATCAACAACACAGAAGAAACAGTTAACCTGTTTATTACACTTAAAGCAACATATTTACATTTGGCGTATCAAGGGCTACTCACTTCATGGTTTACTACCTTATATATCTGCATTAATTTTTGTAATTATAATATTTTTACCATGCTAGATTCCGGGGGTTTTAAGAGAAGCAGCTAGACTCTGGAAATGTCTCCAGAGAAGCTCTTATCTACACAGCTCAGAGAAGGTAAGCAGCTAGACTCTGAAAATGTCTCCAGAGAAGCCCTTACAATACGGCCCAGAGAAGAAGTGCAGCTAGACTCTGAAAATGTTTCCAGAAAAGCGACTGGGCTCTGATAGTGAACACCCCTGGAGAAGCAACAAAGAGAACAGCTCGACTCCTGTGATATAAGAGAAGCCTCATATTTCTTAATATAAACTATGTTGAGATTGGGGGTAAAATTCCCCTAGAATTTAAGGCCAAATTGAATGAATGTGTGATACTAATAAACACATGAGTGAGAGCCCCCAATAGAAAGATAGTAAAAAGTAAAATACAGCATGTGCTGCAACTTGGTTTTCATAATTAGCAGGCAGTGCTGAACATACATGTAGTATGACTATGAGGACATGTTCCTCTGGGCAGAGCGAATCGTTGATGGGTCAGTGCGAATGTATCGCATGAAGCAGTCAGATGACCATCTACCTAAAGTCTTAATGACATGGTCCTCGACACCGGCTACGGCGGCTGAAGTAGCAGCACCTATGCGAAAGCAGTGGCCACTAAATGGTTGCGAGTCGAAACCACAAGCTAACAAGGTTTCATTCAAAAAGTTTAAGAAAGTCTGACGCATTAAAGGTTTGGTGTACTTTACATTGTCAACAAATAAAGGGGAATTAGATGTTGTACCTCGAGTGGCCCTACACTTTAGGTAAGCTTGCATGGTACTGACTGGAGATAAAGCACTGTTTTCAAATACTTTGACAGTGACTCCTTTTCTGAAAGGGTCGGTCTTGGAAGCTCTCAAATACAGGTTGAAACATGACATGTCTGGATACACAAAAACATCACAAATACGAATAAAATATGTGTCAGATAGAGCTTGGAAAGTAAACTCAACACAACGCATAAAACCATAAAACGCTGTCTTGTATATACATGTTAGCATAAGGCTAGTGAAGGCATCAAATAATCCAATCCTACATTCTATGACATCACACAATTTGCACAGTACATCAAATGTAATAGGAAGACGTTTACGTGTGTAATTAGATTGGGATTTTTTATTCCACGTCGTCAGTCAGTCGGAGCGAATTGACCATAGGATCACCTGCTTTGTGACGTATGCAATAAAAGCGGACGCCTGATAAGTACAGTTTGATGGTATCGTAACGTAGGCCAAGCTCTTTTTGGCAGTGTGCAACAAACAAGATGAGCAGGTCTTCATCCACAGGGGGAAGCGAGTTCACTGGAAAGGTTAAGCCCATCATGAGCACGAATGTTAAGAAACAGTTCCACGCTGACTTATAAGTAGCTAACGTTCTTGCACTAAGGGCTGCATTCCATAAGCAATCTACTTCGCGATTCAACTCATGAGCAGGGGAGACATCCCCAGACATGGTACTGGCAAGACTTCTGCTTGAGGAGCCAACATCCTGAAACGCGCCATTTTTGACCTTAGAGCGCCCTTTGGAAATTATCTCAACGACTGCTAAATTGTCACAATGGAATAAGATTCTTTTCTTGTGCCACTGATGCCCCCACAACACACAGGCCATAACAATTGGGTATAGTTCAAATAGGGCCATAGAGGGGTCAGCGTCACCGAGTTCAGGTGGGAACGTTCCCTGGAACCATTTTTTCTTGTAAAACCCTCCAAAGGCTTTTGGAGTAGCGTTAGTATACAAGTGTAAGTCTGCTGCTGAGGTAATATGATCATCTAAGAAAAAAGAAACACCTTTCCAATTCTTTAAGAAAAGAGACTACATGGCGAGGTATGAACGACATTCTTCTGTTAATTTCACATGATAATGCAATTCCGGCACAGACGAAGCAAGCGAAATGAGATGGGAAACAAACGATCGCCCTGGCTTAATACACCTACACGCTTAGTTCATATGTCCCAACAGACAAAGTAGTTCCCTCTTGCTGCACGATTTCCTATTCACAAAAGTGTCAATGAGGTCTACGATACGCACTATCTTTCCTCCGGGCAAACTGACCTCCATTATATGGGAATCCAAAAACACCCCTAGGTACTCTAGTTTTGTGCATGGCCCTACCGTTTTATGAGCCCCGATTGGAATGCATAAATTACTAAAGACGGACAAAAAGCGAGACATTGTATCATGTGCATTAACATGTGCGGGTTCCACCACGAGAAACAAGTGCAAAATGTGATTGATATTGTAATTATTCTCGGCAATCCAACACACGGCTTGTGACAAGCAATCACAAATCTTGGGGCTGGAACGACTTTCAAATACTAGCCTAGTAAAGAAATAATACTTTTGGTTCCAACGAATACCATAGTAAGGCCACAATTCAGGTTTCATTGATAACAACTTGAACGCATCCGTTATGTCAGTTTTCATGAGCCAAACATCTTTGCCAAAACGTTTTACAATTCGAATCGCATCGTCAATCGTAACATATTTCAATGAACATGTGGCCTTATCGATAAGACTGTTGAGGCTAGGGTTATCAGCGTTCTGATGCGGGGCTGACATGTCGACTATGAGACGCTTTTTCTTAGTATACTTATGTTCGGCTAGCCCGATAGGATTTATCCTGTAACTGTCATAAGGAATGCAGTCGAACGGACATAACAGATAACCTTTGTCCAGTTATTTCTTTACTAATTCTGGCACGCTGTCTGGGTCTGCAGTAGCTGATCGGAGATTTTTGCATTCGTACGAGCTGTCGAGTAAGTGCAACAAGCCTGTATCAAAACCGTTCTCGAGTCTATTTAACAAATAAACAACAAATTCTTTATCCGGGTGGTACTGGAGTTCTGATTTTATACGGGAAATGTTGATAGGAGTGTTGACTGCCTGATGTATCATTTCCTCCTTGTGGGCGACTGAGCCACTTCTAAAGGGCACTTGGAATGGGGATGATTACCTTTACACAACAAACATGCATGCAAGAAGTAGCAAGGGGCCCGTATACACCCAAAACGTCCAATGTTGTAGTTGTTACAGATTTCTTTGCCTTCGTGATAAACCCGATTACGACCCTGTGAGTCAACATTATCTGAATTGCGCGCTCGTTGACCTCCTGATGACTTGGGAGTGTTTTTTGGCTGTCTGATATCAACTAGCTTATAATGCTTCATATCTTTTATATCTTTACGATGTCTGGACCGTAAAGTCGTGCTGACTAATATGTAATAAACGAAAACCGTGGATTAATACACAAAACAATCCCGAATCTCTGCAGCCTCCCTGGATGAAGGGAAATCTATACACCAATTAATAGACCCCTATAGGGGACTAATGCTACACTGTGATTGGTCAAAACCATGACCACCAGCTCATTTGTATATCCTCATTAGCATATATAGACACAGTCACTTAAACTGAACCGGGAACCATATAAGTTCAATACATTATTACAAATTAAACAAAAACACAATAATTAAAGCAGAAAAGAGGACTTGCTACATGTATATTTGTTGTATATAAACTATAATTTAATATAAATATCAAATTATCATCAATCACGAGATGGAAGATCTGCAGATGGATGTAGAAATGTAGGACATCATTATGAAAATATCTGTATGTTCAGTTATTATGGAGAAAAGGGTATGCACTACCATTTACAGAACTGTAGATAGCAGTTAACGTAGTTGTAATCCAACCACCAACAAATGCGGAAAAACAATTCAACCTAGCAATGGATACTTTAAGAGCTTTTAAATGGCAACAAATTAAAAACTTCCTATGTTTGTTAAAAAACAAATCAGGATATTTATGGACACGTTCACTTCTAATATTTGCCATCCCTGCGGCAAAGACATGGTACTAAGATGGCAGATTTGAACACAATCACTTTGTCAAATTTATAATTTGTGTGCTCTTATACAATTTCGAATATTCAATCCTTTCTCAAGCTGGACTCGATGGAACTACAAAATGTAACACGTTTCATTTGGCGATGAATTTGACTAAATTAAGATTGCACGTGCGTATGATTTTGCAAAGGGAGATAACTAAGAAGACATGTTGAAACAAAGAAGATACCACTTGAGATTTTACGTTGTCGTTGAAGCTACGCAAGAAATCATATTTGAACAACCAATATTGATCAATCAGTAAAATGTTAAAAGTTCATTGTTACTGGCGGTAGTTAGGAGTAGGCCTTTCGCACTGACCAAAACATTATCACTTCAGCTAGGGCCTACCCATTCCGCCCGTTTCTGTCAGCGGCAACATAGATTCGTCTGGTCACGTCCTGTGTGAAAGATGACGTAACACACACATATGCTGCACCTCTTAAAAGTAATAGATACAGTATGCCGAAAAAATGAATTGAACTTCGTCATACAGCTGTTTCGTCCTCCTAGGACTCTTCAGTGATGCTAGGGGCCAAAAGGTAGGAATCCAAAATGTCTTAAAAGGAATTCGATCTGGTCAATTGCCATATCTAATAGTTTCGTCCTTACATCTCGTTTTTTCGTCTTATTCGACATTTAATTAAATCAGCTTCACGTTCCAGAATATGTAAAAACTCGAAATTAAGCGGCTCTAATTGTCATTCTTCTGCTATGACGCGCCAGAAAACTTGATAATCAACAAAATTTAGACATGGAATTTAAAACCACGATACATTATTTTGTTTGTTTGTCATGCAATGACGCACTATATGATTTACATTAGGTAAATACGTAGACTTGCACAAGTTCCAGAACGTGGAACAAACTATCAGAACTGTCATCACAAGTTAAACAAAATCAGAGAGTACCAAAGCGTCAACAAAACCATAATCCGAACTTAACAAGAACTTAAACAAGAGGCAAAATAGGAACAAAGAAAAGATTTACATGGAGACCCTCGTAAAAGTACAAGATAATAAGACTAGGTGTTCTGGAAGAGTAAGCGTTTCTGCTTCATCGACGACACCGTCCATGAAAATCTTGGTCACATCCAAGTAGGCTTCAGTCCTCAAAATGAGAAACGAGTCATCATTGTCAATCACAACAAGTAAGCACACTAATAAGCAAACTCAAAAACGTCCCTATTCTTATCACACAAAGATACAGAATACTTAGTGTTGTCCATAGTCTTCATCAACCTGCATCTCTCGAATCCATGTGCCGTAAGTTTGTTCGTCAGCAGTTGACATCTATCCCGAAAATCTCGATATTCAGAGCAAGCCCTAGAATAAAGAATCAACTGCGACATGTAAATACCATAGGATGGAGAACAGGGATGTTAATATCAAGAAATGGAAAGTTTGCGATAGTAAAATCGAAATCGTCATGTTTATCATACAGCTTAGTTAAAATTAGTGAAAATACACGTTAATTGAAATATAATTATCGATAAAGTAAATTTGTTTAAAGACCATCTCTATTCATCACCCCATGAAATCGACCAAAGCAAGAATCAATCTTAAATGAATTCAGGTTTGAGCTGTTTGCAAGCATTCGTTACCACGGGAAGTTGTGCAGTATTTCATTGGAAACCACTGAGAAGACTGGTTAACGTGTATCTGTACATGGTGCAAACTACAGGACAAGAGGTAAATCGGAGCGACAAAAACACTCTTAAGTTACAAGTCAACACCCGTATCACGACTCATTACTGTTTTGGATTCCCACCTTTTGGCCCTTGCATCACTGAAGAGTCCTAGGAGGACGAAACAGCTGTATGATGCAGTTTTTTCGGCATACTAAATGTATTACTAAATTTAAAAGGCGTAGCTTATGTGTGGGTTACTCCCCTTTAATAACAGCGGGTGGCAGACTCTGCTTGTGGATTTTTAGGCCCCGAGGTTTGCTGGAGCCTCTATAGCCAAAGTTAATCTCATTTGAGTAGTAGCCGGTACATAATTTGCACTTTTTCATAGTACACGATTTGAAAATTATACAGAACTAGTTTAATTTTACTTCTTAATTCATAAATTAAAGGCGTTTTACGCCCCTGACCCTTCTTCTTCAATATTAGTTTAGAACTTTTTGATTCCTTCCTTTTGTCCTCTAGCATAACTGAAGAGTCCTAGGAGGACGAAACAGCTTATGATGCAGTTTAATTCAATTTTCGGCATACCTCTGACTTTCGGCATAGCTATTACTAAATTTAAAAGGTGCCGCATATGTGTTTGTTACGTGATCTTTCACCTGGATACATTCTGGTACAAACAAGAATTTGTCAATACAACGGTATGGACCTTATTTGAGTAAAAGGAGGGAACTGCATACAAACATGTGCTTTGAATTCTAGTTACTGAGAACATATGATAAAAAAAATCCAAGAAAGGACTTGTGGTTAACCCAGAAGGAACCGTCAATCTAACTCCAGAGGAGAAAGACCCCTCTTGTTAAGTTATTGATAGGTGTAAGTGAATGTTAGCACTTTCTACTTAAGCATCATCTATTACTGAAAAAAAAATATTAAAAATTCAGAGAATACCGAAACATCAACAAAACCATAATTCGAACTCAAAATCGATTAAACTAGAGGCAAAATATGAGCAAATGTAATATTTACATGAAGTTAAAAATACAAAAGAGCAAGATTAGGGCCCGTATTCATGAAACCGTTCTGGTGCTCAATCATGGATTTTGTGCTCAAGCCTTATTTCTTGTTATGGCTATACATTATCTAAACAATCTAATTTTGTCGAAGTTTTGGTAAAAAGTTGAAGAGGCATGACGTCGAAAGCTGTTTTCAACATTTACAATGACTTTTTGACTCTTCGATATGATTCAGGTAAGTTTCAAGAAAGCTGGCTTGAGCACAGAATCCATGCTTGAGCACGAGATCAGTTTCATGAATACGGACCCTGGTGTAAGCGTCTTCTGTTTCATCGACGACACCAGCCATGTAAACGCCCTCACAGTCCTCAAAGTGAGAGCCGAGTCGCATTCTCAATCAAGTAAGAAGACTAATCAGCATTCTCAAAAACATCCACCTTCATCATACAAGGATACAAAATATATCTCCATGAGACCAATTTTGCGACCATAAAAACTGGTCATAGTTAAATACTCCAATTAGCAATCATGTAAATCTTTCCTTTGTTCCTATTTTCCCTTTTAGTTTAATCGATTTTGAGTTCGGATTATGGTTTTGTTGACGCTTTGGTATTCTCTGGGTTTTTATCGGGAGTTCGGGACAACAAGAAATCCTGGTGAACCACTACGGCTGTAACAAGCACTGGTAAAGGACGAAAACCATTCACTGGCCTTGAAATGATAACATTATTAATTCCATACACATGGACGGTGATCTGATGGTGTTTAATATTTAATTGTATCAAACTGTAATTCATCTGTTGACGAGATAGCTGCAACTGAGTAGTATGTTTCAGGTTATGCTTACAATGCCAATCAGTCAAATGGAACACTGACATCTTCAATTCCATTAAACAGCTGGAACACTTCAAACTCTGTGTATACTAAATCAGTGATGAATACAGTAAAGAAGACTTTTCGAGCGTGGTGACTTTCGAGATATCTTCCCTTCCCCTCTTCAGATGCAGAACACCTTCCAGCTACGAGTTTACCTGGATCAAGGGCATAGGGGAGAACTGGAGCACTAGTAACAAAATAAATACCACTTGATAACTTCCTTTATCACATAACTGACCCGTTCAGTCATGTCATACGGCCATGTCATAAAAATGGTATTACACACTTGTAATAACATTATTGTGACGTCATAAACAAATGACGTCTTCATGGCGTCACATGATTGTTTCGGTAGTGAAAATCGTACTGTCACAGAAGAAATCTGCCTTCCTAAGAGTGAATTAATTTGAGTTTTTGTGTATTTTCTAATAAATATAAGTTATGTGATCAATAGAATCTTACACTCGTGACAATGTAATATGGAATTTATTAAACTCGTTAAATAATTTAATATGTCACTCGTCTAAAGGCTCGTGACATAGTAAATTATCTAACTCGTTTAATAAATTCCATATTACATTGGCACGAGTGTAAGATCCTCTATATAGAGACTCCCTGAAGAGGAGAATTCTTGGTATCAATCTATTCATAAATGCGACATTAGGCAATCTCCGCATTTAGCACCTAACCCAGACTACAATGAATATATGTTTGAATTTTAGTTTGATGACGGGTGGCCAGACTGTGATTGAAGAACAGAATCACTACCTTATCCCGAAAACAAAACGAAAACTTCCTTGCATCATTTAAATAATATGGAAATCCATGAAACAAAAAAGGAGGTACGGTGGCCTAGTGGTAGGACGCTGGGATCGTGATCGAAAAATTGGAGTTCGAGTCCCGGTCACGGCACTTGTGTCCTTGAGCAAGATACTTTACTCCGCTTGTTCCAGTCCACATCTAACTGTAAATGAGTACGTGATTGGGCAGTGCTAGAAACTGTAGAATGCTAGCTGTGAGCGCCGAGCTGGCAGCACCGATTGTATGCTCCCCAGGGAGATGAGAAGCATATTGGCTGGTTGCTAGACCCTATAACCACGGATAATACTTTGTGAACCGCTCTGGAGCGGCCTTCAGGTTGTGATGAACCTGGAATTATTATTATAACAGATAAAGCATTAGCATTCCTGAAAGTGATGTATCGTCAACGAATACAGAGGAGAAGCTCGCCTTGGACCTTGTTATGAATAGCTTTCTGTGTTTCCATCACATTTGCAATCTTTAAGACTGATAATGACAGGAAGTGCAGTTTTAATAAAAAATCTTTCTCTTTAAATGCTTAATCAGATATATCAAACAGTTCTTCAAAAGAAGCGAAGCAGTACAAATCCTCTAGCGATAACAGCTTCCCCAAAACACCAACAAATCGTCAGGCAACAAGAGCACACTCCTCAAAAATTTTAATAAAATGTGACGGAGCAGCTGTACTATTTGTTAAGATAAAGATTTTCGATCGGATGCACGGCTATGCCATGTACAATGGCACAAACTCGTCAGAAACATGGGGAGGTCTACCCGTATTATTTTCACTGGTACTGATGTACAGCTACTTCCTATTCGACAGTTTCACTACAACAACAGCAGTTCATAGATCCCTCATCTGGCAAGACGTTGACAAGGCAGTCACCCGAAAATCAAGTGTACATTTGGACAGTGAGCAAATACAATCCGACGATATCCTAAAATCAATGAGTTCAGGCGCAACTAACAGACAACATGCTGTTTGGCTGCAAAAACTCCAGTGAGAAGATTTGAACAAAAGTTCCACTGCCCATCGATGAGGAGGGCGAGGTATATTGTCATTCATCCTGGAAACAAAGGCTTTGCAAGCAATCTTGGTACAGTATGTCTCTCGCTCTCACGAGCCAGGTCAGCAGGCGGTCGATTTCACTTGGAGTATATACTGATATAATTAACGAGGACAGCTATATGCTTGGTTGTGATTAGCGATCCAACTACAGTTCCGTAGCAAAGTTGAAATAACAGAATCATCTTTTTACTGATCTTACATTGTAACAACAAAGCTAGTATATTATTGTGCGCAAACATCCGGGCCAACAAGACTGATTTATATAAGTTGGATAACTTGTTTCGTTATTATTATAAAATAAATAGAGGTTATTCAATGTTTTCCTGTTAAATACCAACTATATTTCACTACGCACTCGTGAAAATATGAAACAAAATCTATTTGATATTTAACGGGAAACCATTGGATTTTCTTTTGATTACATTTTCGAAATTCCCCTAGATCTGATTTCATTTTTAAATTTGTGATTACAAGTGATCGGGACGGAAAGCTTAAGGTTTAGAGAATATTAATACGCCACAGGATGAAGTTCTGTTTTTTGTTCAAAATATAGTAAAAATTCAAAAACATAGTTATAGAATTCATTAGATATTCATTAATTGCCAAAATACTAGAAATGATTTCATTCTAGAATAACGAAAAAATAGTACACAAATATAGTGCGCAATGACATCGGACCGATATTTGTTTTATTACCACTTGTGATGATATAAGTTTTATCAAGTTGATAGTTTCTGATATTTCACTGGTAGAAATGTACGGAACCCGGTTGGTGCCACATGAAATTAACTTTTTTATGTCGTAATTATCAATTGGCTGCCGGTTTTGTTATGTTGATTATTGACTGCAGGTTTTGCTATGCTCATTATTTGCTGCCAGTTTTGCTATGTTAATTACTTGCTGCAAGTTTTGTTATGTTAATTATTGACTGTCGGTTTTGCTATGTTAATTATTGGCTGCCAGTTTTGCTATGTTAATTACTGGCTGCCAGTTTTGCTATGTTAATTACTGGCTGCCAGTTTTGCTATGTTAATTATTTGCTGCCAGTTTTGCAATGTTAATTATTTGCTGCCGGTTTTGTTATGTTAATTATTTGCTGCCGGTTTTGTTATGTTAATTATTGACTGTCGGTTTTGCTATGTTAATTATTGGCTGCCGGCTTTGTTATGTTAATTACTGGCTGCTGGTTTTGTTATGTTAATTATTTGCTGTCGGTTTTTTATGTTAATTACTGGCTGCCGGTTTTGTTATGTTAATTATTGGCTGTCGGTTTTGTTATGTTCATTATTGGCTGCCGGGTTTGTTATGTTAATTATTGGCTGCCAGTTTTGTTATATTAATTAATTGGCTGTCGGTTTTTTATATTAATTATTGGCTGCCGGTTTTGGTATATTAATTATTGGCCGCCGGTTGGAATACGCTACTTGTATAGTAATGTATTTTCTTTGAATTCTTTTGTATTATTATATACCGCACATACATGTAGAAGATTGAAAGAGGCTTACAGCACGAGACTGAAGAGCGTTCCCGAGATAAAGTTACCTCCCTTTACCTGCCAATTTTGTCCATAATGCTTCTAGGCTTATACGTAGGAGCCTATAGATCTATATCGCTGTAAAGCGCTTAGTGATATATAGAGTCATTTTACAAAAATATATAAGGCACTATATAATTTTCTAAAATCATTGTTATTAATAATATCACAAGTAAAAAATAACAACTAAAAATGCTATCCAGTTGTATTTTTAAAAAATGTAATTTTTAAGTAAAAACGTCTATATTAATCGCTACCACACAGTCGGTTAGTAAGTGAATGCAATACTATTAATATTATCAAAATAACATAATTTACTATGGTGATTAATTTATTCTGCCCATATCAAGGAATTAGATTATCTAAGTCCCGGGCCGGAATATAATCTTCTTTTCTGACAGGCGTCTTGTTTCCCAGAATGGCTTATACACGACACGACATCATTGTGAAACATGGCAGCGGAAAATCCCTCTGTGACGTCACGAAATAATTTTCGGATTTTTGTACGATGTGCTATTAATAAGTATCGGTTCATACTGCAGTCGAGTGTGTGTGGTGAGGAGACTCGACCAGGAAGAAGGTTGTCCGGGCTGTACGCGGCCAGACTTGTATATAGACAGAAAGTAAATGGTTTACTTTACTTGTGAGCCTATATACATCGTGCTAGCCATCTGTCAGTCGGCGTATTTAACGAGACACACCCATTTATACTGAATGACCCAGATTCTGGATCGGGAGGCCATCACGCATGTATATACACACACACAGAGTCGGCGTGTACATAGATATGTGTCGTAGTGATACAGTCAGCTGATACATGTGCGGAGTAATAGCTAAATTATCATGTAAAAGCTGTCTTGTCCAGTGTCAAATGTTTAACATGGCAATTCCATCGAATCGGGATTATTTATAACTCAATGGTCGTTTGGTTTGAAAACAGAAATGTGCTCAGCAACCCGCTCGGCAGGATGTGAAACTAACATCTCCCTATCAATGCCGTGCGCGATATATAATGTGTTCAAATGTACGCTCATGTCATTGGTATAGTATCGGAATTCTGCTGATTACCTCTGCTTTAACCTACTACCCTGTGTCGTCACAGGTAGCCCTCGACGACTTTTATCCATTCGGAGAATTAATAGGTGATACGGCAAATAAGCAGGAAGACGATGGAGGTTCTGACAAGATATTTCTAACCGTGAATTTCCCTTTCTACGGACGGGATTATACATCGCTATATGTAAGTAGAAACACATGTACAACATTGTTTTGTACAGGGGAATCCCCTTCTCTTCCACCCCCCCCCCCCCCCCTCCATAAGCGCTTATTTCAATATTACACATTCAGTCTTTCACGAGTTGACCATTGAAGACCATTCGATCCCAATGTCTCAGTGCCCAGGGGGGCATTCTCACTGCCCTGGGGCCATATAGCAATTCGTGGTATAGCTCCTGTTCGCTATATCCCATGGAAATCAGTAGTGACAACAGTGCCCCTAAGCTGGCCCCTTGTTTAAAGGCCTAGGGACACCGAGGACTACCGTCATACGAAGTAAACCGACATCCTCTAGGTGCTAATTAGGGCCCATCATTGATCATTCCTCGCCCTGTTACCGGAACAGGCATCTGGTATGTCAAAAATATTTCAAATACTGAACAGCACATGACTTGGGGAATTACTTCTCTCATTTGCACACAGACCTCCCGCTGCACCCGTTACCCCTTACAAAGGATAACGGACGACATGGCTTTGACTAATCCGGAACACACTCGCTGTTAAATGAATTAAAAAACGTCAAATTTTACCAAACATAACATCAAGATTCATGAAAGTAATAACACTTCTATTAAAATAATCATGAACTTATGTACGAACTTTCACGCGAATATAAAACGGAGACATCATAATTTGTATGATGCAGCATAGAAATATTGTTAAAAGTGAAAACAAAGGCTTACGCCTCAAAGGTGAGTCATGCTGAAGGCGAGAAACAGAATCAAATCGACATTGATCAAGGTCCCAATGGTTTAAACAAGCTTCGACCGAGACCGGCTTGGTTACGTAATCATGAGGGACTTCCTGTTTAGCCAACTTCGGCCCGTTTTCCTAGTTAAACAATACAACTGTGTGTTGTTCTCGTAAGAGTACGTGCTAAGTACTTCATAATTATATAGTGCAATACAATTTCTAAATCCCCTATCTTTATTGTTTCATCTAATTTGGATGAAGCTCTTTGAAATTTAAAATGATATGTTTTAAATATTGAAAGACAAATTGTGTTGCAGTACTTGATTATAAACTGCACTCACACCTCAAGGATTGTCACCGGACACGTAAACATTAGCAATCAACACCAGCCAATATACAATATAGATGTAGTTGTCGTCCATTTTGTCATCAAGGAGACTTAAACGTGTCCTTGCGACCAAGTCGTAACGGACCACACCAAATGGTAATAGACCACACAAAGTCATAACGGACCACAGTCATGAGCCGTAGAAATTACATGTAAGATAAAATAAAATATTTCTGTAAAAGATGTGACTTAACAAATAATGTGTCAAATACGTGAGGTATGTGTAAGATATAAAATATTGATGAGCCGTAGAAATTACATGTAAGATAAAATAAAATATTTCTGTAAAAGATGTGACTTAACAAATAATGTGTCAAATACGTGAGGTATGTGTAAGATATAAAATATTGGTGAGCCGTAGAAATTACATGTAAGATAAAATAAAATATTTCTGTAAAAGATGTGACTTAACAAATAATGTGTCAAATACGTGAGGTATATGTAAGATATAAAATAATGGTGAGCCGTAGAAATTATTCGTGGGATAAACAAGACTCGTGAGCGGAGAATGTACACTGTAGGATATATAGAGGTTATACAACGAGTGGTTATTGGATATGGAATTAATTTCATTCGAGTTAATTATTTTTTTAAAGTTACAAAAGACACGAGCTTTAGCGAGTGTCTTCTGCAACTTTTTAAAAATAATAAACGAGAGTGAAATAAATTCCATATCCAATAACCACGAGTCGTGTGACCTGTTTCTACCACAATGATATTAAGTCGCAGTGGCAGTGTTGTTTTCTGTACACCGCGAAATATTTGCGTAAAAAAAGATCATCTCGTATATATTCCCGCCAAATTGTGACGACGTCAACAATCGATGACGACGTCAACAATCAGCACGTTGCATTTAACCACGTGATTTCCGGTCAAAGTTCAACTTCTCAACCAATCAAAAGTCCGGAAGGTCATATTCCACTAGTGGTATATAACATATATTTATCCAACAGTCAGCACGTTTATACAATGGTCTGAGAGTGGAATAACACGGGGTATTGCGGTAGAAAAAATAATCGTGAACTGTGGAAATTATTCGTATGATATAAGTTTATACCCTGAACTACGGAAGCCGGTTAGTGCCACATGAAGTAATTTTTTTATGTCGTAATTACGAATTACGAGATAGCTAAGTCGTAATTACGAGATAGCTAAGTCGTAATTACGACATACTAAGTCGTAATTACGACATAAAAAATTACTTCATGTGGCACTAACCGGCTTCCGTACTGAACATCTCCGGTACGGAGATTTATACCCAGTCCCTGGATATCTCCGCTGCGGAGATTTGTCAGGGCTTTTTCTAGGTAAATTGGGAAAAGGCCCCTGAGTGCATTTGGAAGAAAATCATCAACAAAACAGTTCCTTGAATAAAAATAATGTATTATATATATGATATGATATTAAACTGCAAAATATATATCATTTTGTCTGCATTGTTTGCAATGCACACACATTTTATTACATTTTCAAATAATTTTCACAAGTTTTGACGAAATTGCAGCCTGGCATTTATCCTAGTTACATGATTAGGAAAATAAATCTGAAATTGGGAAAATTCAAGCCAAAATCTCATTGGGAATGGGGCCTTATATCGGCCCCTGAAAGACCATAGAAAAAGCTCTGTTTGTACCCTGGATATCTCTGGTACGGGGATTTATATCCTGAACATCTCTGTTTCCGAGATTTGTACACCGGGCATCTCCAGTACGGAGATCTAAGCCATGGATATCTCTGGTACGGGGATTTATACCCTGGATATCTCTGGTACGGGGATTTATATCCTGGATATCTCCGGTACAGGGATTTGTATCCTGGATATCTCCGGTACAGGAATTTATACCCTGGGTATCTCCGGTACGGGGATTTATATCCTGGGTATCTCCGTTAAGGGGATATATACCCTGGATATCTCCGGTACGGGGATTTATACCCAGGGTATTTCCGGTACGGGGATTTATATCATGAACATCTCTGTTTCCGAGATTTGTACACCGGGCATCTCCAGTACGGAAATATATGCCGTGGATATCTCTGGTACGGGGATTTATACCCTGGATATCTCCGGTACGGGGATTGGTACCCTGGATATTTCCGGTACGGGTATTTATACCACGGATATCTCCGGTACAGGGATTTGTATCCTGGATATCTCCGGTACGGGGATTTATATCCTGGACATCTCCGGTACGGGGATTTATATCCTGGGGGATCTCCGGTACGGGGATTTATACCCTGGATATCTCCAGTACAGGGATTTGTATCCTGGATATCTCCGGTACAGGGATTTATACCCTGGGTATCTCCGGTACGGGGATTTATATCCTGGGTATCTCCGTTACGGGGATTTATACCCTGGATATCTCCGGTACGGGGATTTATACCCTGGATATCTCCGGTACGGGGATTATATCCAGGATATCTCCGGTACGGGGATTTATACCCTGGGTATCTCCGGTACGGGGATTTATATCCTGGGTATCTCCGTTACGGGGATTTATACCCTGGATATCTCCGGTACGGGGATTTATACCCTGGATATCTCCGGTACGGGGATTATATCCAGGATATCCCCGGTACGGGGATTTATATCCTGGGTATCTCCGGTTCGGGGATTTATATCCTGGGTATCTCCGGTACGGGGATTTGTACCCTGGATATCTCCGGTACGGGGATTTATACCCCGGATATCTCCGGTACAGGGATTTATACCCTGGATATCTCCGGTACGGGGATTTATATCCTGGGTATCTCCGGTACAGGGATTTATACCTTGGGTATCTCCGGTACAGTGCTTTTACCCTGGATATCTCCGGTACGGGGATTTGTATCCTGGGTATCTCCGGTACGGGGATTTGTATCCTGGGTATCTCCGGTACGAGGATTTATATCCTGGGTATCTCCGGTACAGGGATTTATGCCATGGACATCTCCGGTACGGGAATTTGTACCCTGGTATCTCCGGTACGGGGATTTATACCCTGGATATCTCCTGTAAGGAGATTTATACCCTGGTATTTCCGGTACGGGAATTTGTGCCCTTTATATCTATGGTACGGAGATATCTCCGGTACCGGGATTTGTACCCGGGATATCTCCGGTACCGGGATTTGTATCCTGGGTATCTCCGGTACCGGGATTTATACCCTGGTATTTCCGGTACGAGGATTTATACCTTGTATATCTCCGGTACGGGGATTTGATTTGTACCCTGTATATATATGGTACCGGGATTTATACCCTGTATATCTCCGGTACGGGGATTTGATTTGTACCCTGTATATCTATGGTACGGGGATTTTTACCCCGGATATCTCCGGTACGGGGATTTATACCCTGTATATCTCCGGTACGGGGGATTTGTACCCTTGACATCTATGGTACTGGGATTTAAACATGTACCCTTGACAATTCTTGTCGGAGATTTATACCCGGTACAGGAATTTGAATCCTTGATATCTCCTTTACGGATATTTTAACCTTGGTTTTTAGTAAACTTTTCCGGTACCGGGATTCGTACCAACTTCACTACCAAGTGTATATAACTGTACGTACTTTTAAACGCGGAGAATTGTTCTAAGGATGTATTTCGATAAGAGATGTAATATCCAGGATTGTCCCAATTCAACGACACTTTCCCACTCCACCAATCACTATATATACTGTTTTTGATTTTTTTTATATACATTATAAACTTATTTTCTTCAATATTGAAAATTATTCCTGAATGTTTAATATTCATAATAGGTCACAAACTTTTTTCGGGTATGGGAATTAATTTTTAATATGATTACGTGTAATTTGAAGAAAAATGATGGGACTCTTATAAATAACGACGTTTGTGTAGATTTTCCCTCGCTGACGAGATGTTAGAGCATACGCCCATGTTATTTATGAGTTTTACACAATAGCAGAGAAATTTTGCCAAGACTTGCTGAACTCTGTATCCAAAGTGACGCGATAATCTAATCCGTGCCAATATTACATCCATGCCAATAATGTTTGCCGGTGTGGCCTACTGTCAATGTCCTACTCGTCTTCCCGGTCATACCTTCCCGTACTGGCTGGGTCTCATTCTCATGGTGACTGTGTGGCCCACTGTCATACCTTCCCGTACTGGCTGGGTCTTATTCTCGTGGTGTCTGTATGGCCCACTGTCATACCTTCCCGTACTTGCTCGGTCTCATTCTCGTGGTGTCTGTATGGCCCACTGTCATACCTTCCCGTACTGGCTGGGTCCCATTATCGTGGTGTCTGTGTGGCCCACTGTCATACCTTCCCGTACTGGCTGGGTCTCATTCTCGTGGTGTCTGTATGGCCCACTGTCATACCTTCCCGTACTTGCTCGGTCTCATTCTCGTGGTGTCTGTATGGCCCACTGTCATACCTTCCCGTACTTGCTGGGTCTCATTCTCGTGGTGTCTGTATGGCCCACTGTCATACCTTCCCGTACTTGCTGGGTCCCATTCTCGAGGTGTCTGTGTGGCCCACTGTCATACCTTCTCGTACTGACTGTGTCTCATTCTCGTGGTGTCTGTGTGGCCCAATGTCATACCTTCCCGTACTGGCTGGGTCTCATTCTCGTGGTGGCTGTGTGGCCCACTGTAATATCTTCCCGTACTGGTTGGGTCTCATTCTCGTGATGTCTGTATGGCCCACTGTCAAACCTTCCCGTACTGGCTGGGTCTCATTCTCGTGGTGTCTGTGTGACCCACTGTCATACCTTCCCGTACTGACTGGGTCTCATTCTCGTGGTGTCTGTATGGCCCACTGTCAAACCTTACCGTACTGACTGTGTCTCATTCTCGTGGTGTCTGTGTGGCCCACTGTCATACCTTCCCGTTGGCTGGGTCTTATTCTCGTGGTGGCTTTGTGGCCCACTGTCATACCTTCCCGTACTGACTGTGTCTCCTTCTCGTGGTGTCTGTGTGGCCCACTGTCATACCTTCCCGTACTGACTGGGTCCCATTCTCGTGGTGTCTGTGTGGCCCACTGTCATACCTTCCCGTACTGGCTGGGTCTCATTCTCGTGGTGTCGTGTGGCCCACTGTTATACCTTCCCGTACTGGCTGGGTCTCATTCTCGTGGTGTCTGTGTGACCCACTGTCATACCTTCCCGTACTGACTGGGTCCCATTCTCGTGGTGGCTGTGTGGCCCACTATCATACCTTCCCGTACTGGCTGGGTCTCATTCTCGTGTCTGTATGGCCCACTGTCATACCTTCCCGTACTGACTGGGTCCCATTCTCGTGGTGGCTGTGTGGCCCACTGTTATACCTTCCCGTACTGGCTGGGTCTCATTCTCGTGGTGTCGTGTGGCCCACTGTCATACCTTCCCGTACTGGCTGGGTCTCATTCTCATGGTGTCTGTGTGGCCCACTGTCATATCTTTCCGTACTGGCTGTGTCTCATTCTCGTGGTGTCTGTGTGGCCCACTGTCATACCTTCCCGTACTGGTTGGGTCTCATTCTCGTGGTGTCTCTATGGCCCACTGTCATACCTTCCCGTACTGACTGTGTCTCATGGTGTCTGTGTGGCCCACTGTCATACCTTCCCGTACTTGCTGGGTCTCATTCTCGTGGTGTCTGTGTGGGTCAGTGTCGAAGGTATAGGCGTGTAGCCTATACAAGTCTATATCTGGGGTTATAGGTGTAAGGCAGCGCCTATATCAGTCTTTATCTGGGGTTATAGGTGTAAGGCAGCGCCGTTATCAGTCTTTATCTGGGGTTATAGGTGTAAGGCAGTGCCTATATCAGTCTTTATCTGGGGTTATTGGTGTAAGGCAGCGCCTATATAAGTCTTTATCTGGGGTTATAGGTGTAAGGCAGCGCCTATATAAGTCTTTATCTGGGGTTATAGGTGTAAGGCAGCGCCTATATCAGTCTTTATCTGGGGTTATAGGTGTAAGGCAGCGCCTATATCAGTCTTTATCTGGGGTTATAGGTGTAAGGCAGCGCCTATATCAGTCTTTATCTGGGGTTATATGTGTAAGGCAGCGCCTATATCAGTCTTTATCTGGGGTTATAGGTGTAAGGCAGCGCCTATATCAGTCTTTATCTGGGGTTATAGGTGTAAGGCAGCGCCTATATCAGTCTTTATCTGGGGTTATAGGTGTAAGGCAGCGCCTATATCAGTCTTTATCTGGGGTTATAGGTGTAAGGCAGCGCCTATATCAGTCTTTATCTGGGGTTATAGGTGTCAGACAGCGCCTATATCAGTCTTTATCTGGGGTTATAGGTGTAAGGCAGCGCCTATATCAGTCTTTATCTATATCAGTCTATATCTGGGGTTATAGGTGTAAGGCAGCGCCTATATCAGTCTTTATCTGGGGTTATAGGTGTAAGGCAGCGCCTATATCAGTCTTTATCTGGGGTTATAGGTGTAAGGCAGCGCCTATATCAGTCTTTATCTGGGGTTATAGGTGTAAGGCAGCGCCTATATCAGTCTTTATCTGGGGTTATAGGTGTAAGGCAGCGCCTATATCAGTCTTTATCTGGGGTTATAGGTGTAAGGCAGCGCCTATATCAGTCTTTATCTGGGGTTATAGGTGTAAGGCAGCGCCTATATCAGTCTTTATCTGGGGTTATAGGTGTAACGCAGGGCCTATATCAGTCTTTATCTGGGGTTATAGGTGTAAGGCAGCGTCTATATCAGTCTTTATCTGGGGTTATAGGTGTAAGGCAGCGCCTATATCAGTCTTTATCTGGGGTTATAGGTGTAAGGCAGCGCCTATATCAGTCTTTATCTGGGGTTATAGGTGTAAGGTAGCGCCTATATCAGTCTTTATCTGGGGTTATAGGTGTAAGGCAGCGCCTATATCAGTCTTTATCTGGGGTTATAGGTGTAAGGCAGCGCCTATATCAGTCTTTATCTGGGGTTATAGGTGTAAGGCAGCGCCTATATCAGTCTTTATCTGGGGTTATAGGTGTAAGGCAGCGCCTATATCAGTCTTTATCTGGGGTTATAGGTGTAAGACAGCGCCTATATCAGTCTTTATCTGGGGTTATAGGTGTAAGGCAGCGCCTATATCAGTCTTTATCTGGGGTTATAGGTGTAAGGCAGGGCCTATATCAGTCTTTATCTGGGGTTATAGGTGTAAGGCAGCGTCTATATCAGTCTTTATCTGGGGTTATAGGTGTAAGGCAGCGCCTATATCAGTCTTTATCTGGGGTTATAGGTGTAAGGCAGCGCCTATATCAGTCTTTATCTGGGGTTATAGGTGTAAGGCAGCGCCTATATCAGTCTTTATCTGGGGTTATAGGTGTAAGGCAGCGCCTATATCAGTCTTTATCTGGGGTTATAGGTGTAAGGCAGCGCCTATATCAGTCTTTATCTGGGGTTATAGGTGTAAGGCAGCGCCTATATCAGTCTTTATCTGGGGTTATAGGTGTAAGGCAGCGCCTATATCAGTCTTTATCTGGGGTTATAGGTGTAAGACAGCGCCTATATCAGTCTTTATCTGGGGTTATAGGTGTAAGGCAGCGCCTATATCAGTCTTTATCTGGGGTTATAGGTGTAAGGCAGCGCCTATATCAGTCTTTATCTGGGGTTATAGGTGTAAGGCAGCGCCTATATCAGTCTTTATCTGGGGTTATAGGTGTAAGGCAGCGCCTATATCAGTCTTTATCTGGGGTTATAGGTGTAAGGCAGCGCCTATATCAGTCTTTATCTGGGGTTATAGGTGTAAGGCAGCGCCTATATCAGTCTTTATCTGGGGTTATAGGTGGAAGGCAGTGCCTATCCTTATTGGCAAATAAAACGTTTTTTTTTCCTTTTTGCAGTAAGACTGCTCGTGTAAATTTACCATTGCTGCAAAGTGCTGCACCCAAATAGTTGAAGTCTGCAACATGTTCTTATTTTTTTTATTAAAGAAAGAATTGTTTATTATCAAGCTAAGATGATGTACGTTTAGACTCAAATATCATTGTTTTGGTGTTGTTAATGTTAATTGAGAGTTGCCACGTGAGGCAATATTGCTCTAAGTCATGTAGAGATTTCTGTAAGCCGGCTGCAGGCTCGGACAAAATCAATAGATCGTCTGGATTGCCAATATCAATATTATCCAACTTTACCGGGTTGTGTATCAATATGTCTGAAAGTTCATTGATAACCATATGTACATGTTAAAGAGTGTTGGGCTTTGACTATATTCTTGTTTGACACCATGGGACACAAAATATTTTAAAATTCAGTAAAGAAATAGTTTTATTATAAATATCACTGATTACATAGACAATACCCTTCACCATGCCATGTTGTGTAGGTTTGATCCCTTTTGAAGTCCACAAAGCATACATTTATACCTTCTCTGATTGTGAAGATTGAGTAAGTAGTATTTTGAGTACAAAAAAAATATCCGTAGTGTTGATATATTTTTTCTAAATCCAAACTGGTTTGGACTAATGATTTTTTCCATAAAAACATGAAGTCTTTTTATTGAAGACTTCGTCCCTTCTCAGAACGTATATGTACTCAGAACGTATATGTACTCAGAACGGATATGTTCTCAGAACGTATACATGTATGTACCCAGAACGTATATGTACTCAGAACGTATATGTTCTCAGAACGTATATGTACTCAGAACGTATATGTACTCAGAACGTATATGTACTCAGAACGTATATGTACTCAGAACGTATATGTACTCAGAACGTATATGTACTCAGAACGTATATGTTCTCAGAACGTATATGTTCTCAGAACGTATATGTACTCAGAACGTATATGTACTCAGAACGTATATGTACTCAAAACGTATATGTACTCAGAACGTATATGTACTCAGAACGTATATGTACTCAGAACGTATATGTTCTCAGAACGTATATGTACACAGAACGTATATGTAATCAGAACGTATATGTACACAGAACGTATATGTACTCAGAACGTATATGTACTCAGAACGTATATGTTCTCAGAACGTATATGTACCCAGAACGTATATGTACACAGAACGTATATGTACTCAGAACGTATATGTACTGACTTGCTGTACACTTTACTGGCATGCGTGTGCCAAAAAACTATTAATTTTCGTTTTATCTTTCCAAGTGAAACCGAAATGACACGCGACTACGCAATAATCAAGTTGGTAGATAACATATTTTCATTCCTATGCTTTGTAAAAGGTTTTCGTATCAGCAGGCCGCCTATCTCTACATAGGTGCCAGTTTATCGATGTTTTCAAGTTGTCAAAATGCGATGTATGCTTTGGTGTTTTGAAGTAAGAAAAACTCGGTGCCTGTTTGAGTAAAACACATCTGACAGGCAGCCAGTGGGCTAGATAACGTTTTATTATTATTCCTGGTACGCCTTGCTCTTGGATCTTACTGATTGATGGACTGCGGGGACTTGGAAGGGCGGGGTCATCAGGTCAGAGGGGAAGGGTCATCACGTCAGAGGGGAAGGACAATGTCATTAGGTCAGAGGGGAAGGGCGGGGTCATCAGGTCAGGGGGGAAGGTTGGGGTCGTCAGGTCAGAGGGAAGGGCGGGGTCATCAAACCAGAGGGGAAGGCCGGAGTCGTCTGGTCAGAGGGGAGTGCGGGGTCATCATGTCAGAAGGGAAGGTCGGGGTCATCAGGTCAGAGTGGAAGGGCGGGGTCATCAGGTCAGAGGGGAAGGGTCATCACGTCAGAGGGGAAGGACAGGGTCATCGGGTCAGAGGGGAAGGACAAGGTCATCAGGTCAGAGGGGAGGGCGGGGTCATCAGGTCAGAGGGGAAGGGCGGGGTCATCAGGTCAGAGGGGAAGGGCGGGGTCATCAGGTCACAGTGGAAGGGAGGGGTCATCAAGTCAGAGGAAACGTTTTCTGTCGGAGCCAAATTAACATTATCGTTCTCAAATCTAACTCCTCTTTTATTAACATCAGCTTTATCATGTATAATCTACACAGATATATAAACAGCAGCTTCAGCTAGATACTTCGGATGCCTGAAGCCTGGCAACAGCATTCTCGTGCCTGATGACGTCAGTGAACGCGTGCTTAATGAACTTTCCGTAGGGGGTCAAACGCCAAACTAAACTCAAGAACAAAATAAAAGCCACGCCCAAACAGACTGGATGTTATTGTACCCCAGATAACACATACTTACAGACAGAAATGTAAAATACGAGTAAGCTAAAACAATAAATGGTACTCCCAATTACTGTACAGGTATACTACGACGGGGAGATGTACTACCATCACAATTACTGTACAGGTATACTACGATAGAGAGATGTACTCTCCTCACATTTACTGTACAGGTATACTACGACGGGGAGATGTACTACCATCACAATTACTGTACAGGTATACTACGATAGAGAGATGTACTCCCCTCACAGTTACTGTATACTACGATAGAGAGATGTACTCCCCTCACAGTTACTGTACAGGTATACTACGATAGAGAGATGTACTCCCCTCACAGTTACTGTATACTACGATAGAGAGATGTACTCCCCTCACAATTATTGTATACTTCGATAGAGAGATGTACTACCCTCACAGTTACTGTATACTACGATAAAGAGATGTACTACCCTCACAGTTACTGTATACTACGATAGAGAGATGTACTCCCCTCACAATTATTGTATACTTCGATAGAGAGATGTACTACCCTCACAGTTACTGTATACTACGATAGAGAGATGTACTACCCTCACAGTTACTGTATACTACGATAGAGAGATGTACTCCCCTCACAATTATTGTATACTACGATAGAGAGATGTACTCCCCTCACAATTATTGTATACTACGATAGAGAGATGTACTACCCTCACAGTTACTGTATACTACGATAGAGAGATGTACTCCCCTCACAATTATTGTATACTACGATAGAGAGATGTACTACCCTCACAGTTACTGTATACTACGATAGAGAGATGTACTCTCCTCACAGTTACTGTATACTACGATAGGGAGATATACTCTCCTCACAATTACTGTATACTACGATAGAGAGATGTACTCTCCTCACAGTTACTGTATACTACGATAGAGAGATGTACTCCCCTCACAGTTACTGTATACTACGATAGAGAGATGTACTCCCCTCACAGTTACTGTATACTACGATAGGGAGATATACTCTCCTCACAGTTACTGTATACTACGATAGAGAGATGTACTACCCTCACAGTTACTGTACAGGTATACTACGATAGAGAGATGTACTCCCCTCACAGTTACTGTATACTACGATAGGGAGATGTACTCCCCTCACAATTATTGTATACTACGATAGAGAGATGTACTACCCTCACAGTTACTGTATACTACGATAGAGAGATGTACTCCCCTCACAATTATTGTATACTACGATAGAGAGATGTACTCCCCTCACAGTTACTGTATACTACGATAGAGAGATGTACTCCCCTCACAGTTACTGTATACTACGATAGAGAGATGTACTCCCCTCACAGTTACTGTATACTACGATAGGGAGATATACTCTCCTCACAGTTACTGTATACTACGATAGAGAGATGTACTCTCCACACAGTTACTGTATACTACGATAGAGAGATGTACTCCCCTCACAGTTACTGTATACTACGATAGGGAGATATACTCTCCTCACAGTTACTGTATACTACGATAGAGAGATGTACTACCATCACAATTACTGTACAGGTATACTACGATAGAGAGATGTACTCCCCTCACAGTTACTGTATACTACGATAGAGAGATGTACTCCCCTCACAGTTACTGTATACTACGATAGGGAGATATACTCTCCTCACAGTTACTGTATACTACGATAGAGAGATGTACTCCCCTCACAATTATTGTATACTACGATAGAGAGATGTACTCCCCTCACAGTTACTGTATACTACGATAGAGAGATGTACTCCCCTCACAGTTACTGTATACTACGATAGAGAGATGTACTCTCCTCACAGTTACTGTATACTACGATAGAGAGATGTACTACCCACACAGTTACTGTATACTACGATAGAGAGATGTACTCTCCACACAGTTACTGTATACTACGAGAGAGAGATGTACTCTCCACATTTACTGTATACTACGATAGAGAGATGTACTACCCACACAGTTACTGTATACTACGATAGAGAGATGTACTACCCACACAGTTACTGTACAGGTATACTACGATAGAGAGATGTACTCCCCTCACAGTTACTGTATACTACGATAGAGAGATGTACTCCCCTCACAGTTACTGTATACTACGATAGAGAGATGTACTCTCCTCACAGTTACTGTATACTACGATAGGGAGATATACTCTCCTCACAATTACTGTATACTACGATAGAGAGATGTACTCTCCTCACAGTTACTGTATACTACGATAGAGAGATGTACTCCCCTCACAGTTACTGTATACTACGATAGAGAGATGTACTCCCCTCACAGTTACTGTATACTACGATAGGGAGATATACTCTCCTCACAGTTACTGTATACTACGATAGAGAGATGTACTACCCTCACAGTTACTGTACAGGTATACTACGATAGAGAGATGTACTCCCCTCACAGTTACTGTATACTACGATAGGGAGATGTACTCCCCTCACAATTATTGTATACTACGATAGAGAGATGTACTACCCTCACAGTTACTGTATACTACGATAGAGAGATGTACTCCCCTCACAATTATTGTATACTACGATAGAGAGATGTACTCCCCTCACAGTTACTGTATACTACGATAGAGAGATGTACTCCCCTCACAGTTACTGTATACTACGATAGAGAGATGTACTCCCCTCACAGTTACTGTATACTACGATAGGGAGATATACTCTCCTCACAGTTACTGTATACTACGATAGAGAGATGTACTCTCCACACAGTTACTGTATACTACGATAGAGAGATGTACTCCCCTCACAGTTACTGTATACTACGATAGGGAGATATACTCTCCTCACAGTTACTGTATACTACGATAGAGAGATGTACTACCATCACAATTACTGTACAGGTATACTACGATAGAGAGATGTACTCCCCTCACAGTTACTGTATACTACGATAGAGAGATGTACTCCCCTCACAGTTACTGTATACTACGATAGGGAGATATACTCTCCTCACAGTTACTGTATACTACGATAGAGAGATGTACTCCCCTCACAATTATTGTATACTACGATAGAGAGATGTACTCCCCTCACAGTTACTGTATACTACGATAGAGAGATGTACTCCCCTCACAGTTACTGTATACTACGATAGAGAGATGTACTCTCCTCACAGTTACTGTATACTACGATAGAGAGATGTACTACCCACACAGTTACTGTATACTACGATAGAGAGATGTACTCTCCACACAGTTACTGTATACTACGATAGAGAGATGTACTCTCCACATTTACTGTATACTACGATAGAGAGATGTACTACCCACACAGTTACTGTATACTACGATAGAGAGATGTACTACCCACACAGTTACTGTACAGGTATACTACGATAGAGAGATGTACTCCCCTCACAGTTACTGTATACTACGATAGAGAGATGTACTCCCCTCACAGTTACTGTATACTACGATAGAGAGATGTACTACCCACACAGTTACTGTACAGGTATACTACGATAGAGAGATGTACTCCCCTCACAGTTACTGTATACTACGATAGAGAGATGTACTCTCCTCACAGTTACTGTATACTACGATAAAGAGATGTACTCTCCACAGTTACTGTATACTACGATAGAGAGATGTACTCTCCACAGTTACTGTATACTACGATACAGAGATGTACTCCCCTCACAATTATTGTATACTACGATAGAGAGATGTACTCTCCTCACAGTTACTGTATACTACGATAGAGAGATGTACTCTCCTCACAGTTACTGTATACTACGATAGGGAGATGTACTCCCCTCACAGTTACTGTATACTACGATAGAGAGATGTACTCCCCTCACAATTATTGTATACTACGATAGAGAGATGTACTCTCCTCACAGTTACTGTATACTACGATAGAGAGATGTACTCTCCTCACAGTTACTGTATACTACGATAGGGAGATGTACTCCCCTCACAGTTACTGTATACTACGATAGAGAGATGTACTCTCCACAGTTACTGTATACTACGATACAGAGATGTACTCCCCTCACAATTATTGTATACTTTGATGGAGAGATGTACTCCCCTCACAATTACTGTATACTACGATAGAGAGATGTACTCTCCTCACAGTTACTGTATACTACGATAGAGAGATGTACTCCCCTCACAGTTACTGTATACTACGATAGAGAGATGTACTCCCCTCACAGTTACTGTATACTACGATAGGGAGATATACTCTCCTCACAATTACTGTATACTACGATAGAGAGATGTACTCTCCTCACAGTTACTGTATACTACGATAGAGAGATATACTCTCCTCACAATTACTGTATACTACGATAGAGAGATGTACTACCCTCACAGTTACTGTATACTACGATAGAGAGATGTACTCCCCTCACAATTACTGTATACTACGATAGAGAGATATGTGTAATTCAGGATTTTTAGATTCAACATTTAACTGTAACCGATCAAACATAATTAAATTTGCAAGAAAGCAGAATTAAATTTACTTTATTATGCATCATCTGTGTTTGACCGTCAATGCATTATTAGCATACAGTTGTAGTTGTCGTACATTGTGCGTGGCTGTGGAAGATTGAAAATGTAGTGAAGCCAAGCCATCACGTGTTGTACATGGGTGTGTTCCTACAAGATTATACATTATCTAGAAATGTACGGACAGCATTGTGATGTAAACCATGACATGTATGTATACTTGTGTATATACAGGTGGGGTTGGCAAAGAACCCGCCGAGGGGACAGAACACGTGATACATTCCCAACGTTTACTTCTAAATTAGAGGCCAATATTACCATACATCTAATACTCATGAAATAGCTACTTCAAACAAGAATGTTGGTCTCATTGAAAAATATTCTTTATCCTTGTATGATATGAAAGTGGGCGTATTTGGATATACCTGCTTCTTGTGATTGAGAATATTACCCCAGTTCTCACTTTGAGGACCTGACATTTACTTGGACGTGACCAAGATCTACATGGCAGTTGTCGTCGATGAAACAGAAAACGCTTACTCTTCCGGAACACCTGGTTTTATTTTCGTGTTTGTTTCCAAGGGTCTCCGTTTAAGTCTTCCCTTTGTTTATATTTTGTCCCTAGGTTATTCGATTTTGAGTTCGACAAATGGTTTAGTTGACGCTTCGATATCTCTTGATTTATTTATTGACCTATATATCAAAATAAATAAGAGAATACCGAAGCGTTAACAAAATCATAATTCAAACTCAAAATCGAGTAAACCAGGGCAAAATTTGAACAAAGGAAAGATTAAGGCTATGTTCAAATGCTCTGACTGTTTGTGACGCTACAGCCTCCGATGGCTTCAGTTTGTTTATATAATTTCAGTTTGTGCCCTCTGGTGATTTTGCTGTAGTTAGGTGTAAGAAAGTCAAACCTTCGGGATCATATTTCTCTGTCATACTTTTGTACAGTTCTATCATGTCTCGCCTGGCTCTTCAGAATGCCAGTGTTGGTAATTTCAAGCATTGCAGTCTCTCGAGATACGATAGATTAGTCTTTCCAGGAATTAACTTAGTATCTCTACTTTGTACATTTTCTATTGACTCTATATATATGTTTTATAAGATGTGGGCTCCAGACTCTATATGTTTTATAAGATGTGGGCTCCAGACTCTATATGTTTAATAAGATGTGGGCTCCAGACTCTATATGTTTTATAAGATGTGGGCTCCAGACTCTATATGTTTTATAAGATGTGGGCTCCAGACTCTATATGTTTAATAAGATGTGGGCCCCAGACTCTATATGTTTTATAAGATGTGGGCTCCAGACTCTATATGTTTAATAAGATGTGGGCCCCAGACTCTATATGTTTAATAAGATGTGGGCCCCAGACTCTATATGTTTTATAAGATGTGGGCTCCAGACTCTATATGTTTAATAAGATGTGGGCTCCAGACTCTATATGTTTAATAAGATGTGGGCCCAAGACTCTATATGTTTAATAAGATGTGGGCTCCAGACTCTATATGTTTTATAAGATGTGGGCCCCAGACTCTATATGTTTAATAAGATGTGGGCTCCAGACTCTATATGTTTAATAAGATGTGGGCTCCAGACTCTATATGTTTAATAAGATGTGGGCTCCAGACTCTATATGTTTAATAAGATGTGGGCTCCAGACTCTATATGTTTTATAAGATGTGGGCCCCAGACTCTATATGTTTAATAAGATGTGGGCTCCAGACTCTATATGTTTTATAAGATGTGGGCCCCAGACTTGGTTGTTATACTCTACGGTAGGTGTGGTCTCACAGGTCCTTTGTATGAAGCTGGTGATAAGCTGAATAAGTGTTTAATTTTGCCATACCGTAAATCACCTACAAACCGAAACGGATCACAATTTTTGAGAAAAAGTATTGCTGTCAAATTATCTTTCACCATATTTCTATCTCCGGCTCCACCAATCGGAATGCTGCAAGCATTCGAAAGCTTTACCCATAGTTTGTTCAGAACGCCGAACATAAGAAATGTATAAAAATAACCCCCAAACCGCATAGATCTGCAAATAAACGAGAGGTAATACCAGTGGACATCGTCCGGATGAGTCTTGGTAATAAACATAAACAAAGAAAGGGGTGACATTCCGGGTTGAATTATTGAAGACGAGTAAATGTAGTATTAGAGTTACTCGCTTTATTTCTTCTGATACACCCTCAAAACAGTCTTCGCATATGTATTATATAATTTGGCTTCTGGAATACTTTCTAGATAAGGGACTTGAAGGAGCACATCGTGCTTGTTACGTCATAGTATTGACACGAGGCAGACCTCTGACGTTCCTAGCACATGGCTTTCAATTAGCCAACAATAGGGCGCAATGTGTAGATCATATTGATAAAAGTTAGCATCGCTGATTGTAGAGGCGTAACATAAAAGTAAATAATGAACGTCGGGTTGTCGTGGTGGACGAAAGAATCCTTACCTGTCGCCTAGAGACCATGGCCATACTTTAAGAATGTCATCAGTTCGAGCCCCCCCCCCCGCAATGTCCGAGAGAAAGGGAGGTTGTAGAAGACTGTAAAGCCGAACCTCGTTATCTCAAAGTGTGCGAGTACATGGGAAACTTTCGAATTATTCGAGTACATGGGAAACTTTCGAATTATTTGAGTATTCGAGCTCAGTGGGTTCGAATTCTGGGATGTGAAATCTGGCCGGGACCGACTAAATATTTCGAAGTAAACGGGGTCTTCGAGTTATACAAGTTCGAGATTTCGAGGTTCTGTTGTGTACTGGAGGACTAGGGTCTTGTAGACGGACAGTGCTACGAGTAGTGATGGGCTGTTACTGGTTTTATACAACAATTAACTAATGGAGTACGCGAGTCTTTTATGATTAAAATGCTAAATTATGAATACGGTATACGTAGCATTTGCGGAATATTACAATATTACAATATTACAATGTACATGTACCTATAATCACCATGTTATCCTCAACTAGACAGCATTGCCATATATAATCGAGCAATCTATTAACTTGAGTGTGAAAATGGTACGGAGAATCAAATGTTGGTGAAGCTTTTGGGAAATGTGCCGAATACTTTCGACATGGCAAAACTTTAAAATCGGCATTACAATACAACCATGCTGTATACAGGCGGTAGATACACAAATATACTTGGAAGTACAAGGGTTATGTTAAAGACTAGATAAGCTATTTCATATATAGATAAATGATATAATTATAAGTATGGTTGTCCGCCATGCTTAATGAATTGTCTGAGAGTAGATAGAAAATCTTGAAATCCCAGTCAAAAGACCACAGGTACGAGCCTTGTCCGTCAAACACCTATATACAGATGTTTGACAGACGATGCTGGTGTCTGTGGACTGACCTTAAATGACTTTTGTCGTTAATACGAGGATAAACAGCAAACCCCGCTGAGGAATGGTTTGTCAGAGATATGCTTCCAATGTTGGTTTCGAGGTCTGCTCCTACTTAATCACTTAAGATTCGGATTTCTTATTCTACTCTGGTTTGGTATAAAATTTCTTATTCTTCTCTGGTTTGGTATAAAATTTCTTATTCTTCTCTGGTTTGGTATAACATTTCTTATTCTACTCTGGTTTGGTATAAAATTTCTTATTCTTCTCTGGTTTGGTATAAAATTTCTCATCCTACCCTGGTTTGGTATAAAATTTCTTATTCTACTCTGGTTTGGTATAAAATTTCTCATCCTACCCTGGTTTGGTATAAAATTTCTTATTCTACTCTGGTTTGGTATAAAATTTCTTATTCTACTCTGGTTTGGTATAAAATTTCTTATTCTACTCTGGTTTGGTATAAAACTGGCCATGGTATACTGGGATATTGGGTCTTGCGGTGCTTTAGCTGGACGGCAGTGTGTGTCAAACATCAAATTATATGAGCTGTATCTAATTTCTTTGATTTGAAAGGTTAGCGGACCGAGTAGAAGCCGAAGCTTCTAAGCCAGGTTATGTTTAGGGGGCCCAGCCCATTTCTGGTATGTTGTTTGTGTATAATGATGCAGGCCTCACACTTGAGTTTAATACGTTTGTATACACGTCTGTCTTTATACATCAACACATAAAAACATCTAAATTGCTCGTAGATTCATGTAATGAGTTTATATGAAACACGTGTTACTGTTTCTGCCCGATATTGGTAGATCCATGTTAACCCTACGGTTCTGGGAACACTTCGGATACACGTGGTCTCCACTTCATCCGTGTGACGTCATACACCTTAAATATGGGCGTGGCCATTTGCGTTTCCGTGTAGATGTATATGCTATGTCCATATTGACGTGTCTTCCTTTGAGGATGACAGCACGATAATATATCACTGAAAATGCACCGTAATGTAGTCTAATCGCACCATCAAATGTGACTTAGCTGAACGGTTGTTTATCAATCAGTTCATACATGACCCATTTCTAAACAAGCTTTGTAAATTCGTCTACATAATTTATGTGATATATATGCATATTATCAGAATACTTTTTTCCCGAATTCTGGCTATTGTAAATGGATTTCTTACTGCTGTCATGACATGTAGACTGTTTTATCATTGTAGACAGTTATCGTAACAATGTTATAGACGGTTAACGTGACAATGTTAGACGGTTATCGCGACAATGTTATAGACGGTTATCGTGACAATGTTATAGACAGTTATCGTGACAATGTTATAGACGGTTATCGTGACAATGTTAGACGGTTATCGTGACAATGTTAGACGGTTATCGTGACAATGTTAGACGGTTATCGTGACAATGTTATAGACGGTTATCGTGACAGTGTCATAGACGGTTATTGTGACAATGTTATATACGGTTATCGTGACGATGTTAGACGGTTATCGTGACAGTGTTAAAGACGGATATCGTGACAATGTTATAGACAGTTATCGTGACAATGTTATAGACGGTTATCGTGACAATGTTTTAGACGGTTATCGTGACAATGTTAGACGGTTATCGTGACATTGTTATAGATGGTTATCGTGACAATGTTATAGACGGTTATCGTGACAATGTTATGATACTTACAATAGAGACAGCAGATGCAAAATTCAACTGTCAAACAATCTATGTATCTGTTACATTGAAGTTACTAACTCTACAATTGTTGCCACTGAATTATCGTTATTTTGTCAGTAAGTTATAGTAAGTGTTTGACAAGCGTTACCAGTTTTCGGAGTAGTTTAATTCTCTGCAGACATAGTGGACTACCTCTGTGACTAACTGTGCGACAAGGTGTAATGTGCTGTCCCTCTCAACTATCTTTTAATGTTTGTCCTGAGAAGTAGTCCACCTCTTTATAAAACCGTGTACCGTGTTTGTACAAGACTGTGGGTTGCGTCCCAGTTTTAGGCCCAGTCATTGATTTTGTTTCTTTATGAGTTGTGAATGGATTACGTAAGCCTATATGTGTTTGACACGTGACGTACACTGTACATGTAATGTACATTTAGACATTCCACTTACTTCCGGGTTGCCGTTATTGGCATGGTTATGAAAGATAATTTTTCTGAAATACTGACTTTCTGGTGTAAGTAAATAAAAAAATTTACAGTATTCGACATAGCGCCCTATCTAGTCAACATAAACAAGCTGTTCTAAAGCGCTATACAGTACATAGATATACAGTTTTATGCATTCAATGTCAGCAACATATACTTTTCTGAAGAGTTTGCAGGAGCTGCTGTATGAGGCGCTAACTACTTGTCCAAAGTCACCTGGCTAATATCTTCCTATGAGTGTAAGTTTTGTGTGTGTGCTGAAGATGTGTTGTGTTCTGTTGGTAGTGGGACCGAGCTTCCAACGGCGTCTTTTATAGCACCACTCGCTTGAATTCTACAGCAGATGCTGCAGCACCAATCTCAGACCATTTTATACTGCCCCTGGGTTGTTGGGGGTGTGTGGGCTGAATATTCTTTGCGTATGAGGACTTTAGGGGTCTATTTTTGAACAGAATTAAACGTTTATTGTTCCCGCCAATAAATCCTGTGTGGATACAGTATTAACCACACTCGGCCAATCTGTCGGTGTAGCTGTTTGACAGGACTGGAACAAGTGTTTAGTCTGTTACGGTCCGGGATACTTGTTGCGCAACAGACTGCCCCCGGGCGAAAGGTCAGAGCTAAACAAGTTTATAATTTTGAAAAGGTCGAGAACATCTCCCACCCTGGGAAACTTAGTCCCTGGGTCATAAACTTTGAGATCCCAAGCCGAGAACTAAACACACAATCATAATATCAACGTAACCCCTTGGATCTGGCCACACCCCTAGGGACTAAGTTTGTGAGTCAGAACCTGGAAACGTTTGAAATCTCCACCATATAACCATGTATACATACAATGAGAATAAAGAGACAAATGCACATTTGCATCCAGGGCCTGCCCCACCCTTGCAGTCTTAACCCATGGCATTACTTTTGCAGACTTAAACCTGAGCAGGTCGTTATTTTGAAACAGTTGAGATTCCCACTGTATTGCTGGGCAAAAAGAGGCGAAAACAATCAAGATATGAACATTGATCTCGGGTCTGGCCACACCCCTAGTGACCTAGTTTGTGAGTAACAACGTGCAAACATTTGAAATATCCACCATATAACCATATTTTCATATTTCCCGAAACATATTATCATCAGAATGGCTCTGGCCTTCGGGGTCTGTCCCATGCTCGGAGACGCCACACCGTCCCTGGGTCATAACTTTGAAACGGTTGAGATCCTCATCCGAGATTGAGAAGTAAACAAACAAAATCAAGATATCAGCAGTGGCCCTTGGTTCCGGCTGCACCCCTCCTTGGGACCTCGTTTCGGAATCACAACTTGAAAAAATTTGAAATTCAGAACCTTTAACCATACCGCACTATTGTGGAGAATAGATAGACAAATTTAAGGTATATAGAAACTTGACCAATATGTGAAGTTTGATCAAAATCGGTTGAGAAATGAAGTGGCTAGATTGATGACAAAATGTGAACATACGTACCAAACCCTAACGGTACGCTATATCCCACCGCGGTCGCCGCGAGGGGATTAAATACTTACCGGGCATAGGGAGACGAACGCAGTCGTGCTATACGAATCGACGCTGGGGTCTGGCCACACCCCTATGGACCTAGTTTCTGAGTTACGAATTGTATCGTTGTGTCATGAGATATCCACCCCATAGCCATACATATACAAATATGCTACAGGGGTTGCCCTTTGGGTCTGGCCCCTTTCTAGCATCTTATGTGGAGAATATTGCTGAGATGTTAAGTTGAGCGATACAGGCCCTCTGGGCCTATTATTTCTGTGATGTTTTCGTTGAGCGATACAGGCCCTCTGTGCCTCTTGTTTCTGCGATGTTTTAGTTGAGCGATACAGGCCCTCTGGGTCTCTAGTTTCTGCGATGTTTTAGTTGAGCGATACTGGTCCTCTGGTTTTTATTTCGATACAGAAATTACAATATACCTGTAATACATAAACGGAGTATCAGTGAAAATAACGATGTACACAGGAAGCTTTGTCTGATGTCATAGATCGAGCGGAACAAAGTAAATACTTGTCCAATATCAACCTTTACAGTACCACGGGATTTAACACTCGACAAAACTTACATGCTCATTGTGATGTTCTGTCGTCACTGACGGACTGGTGTGTCCACACTGTTAAAAGCTACTGCTTTTTAAACGGCTTTATCTTCAATACAAATCAAGTTTTTATTTCTCTGGGACATTTTTCTATATGTAATATTTGACCAATAAGAGTTACACGTTAACTGAAGTTAAATGAACATTATAACAAGAACATGATCGACTGTGATCCTCCATTTAATCCGGGGATCATACAGTAAACTAGATTTGCTATAACGAACACATCAATTTTCTTAACAAACTGTTGCTATAAACTTGCAATTTGCGACAGAAAAATACATCAATCAAAAATAATGAAATCGTCAGTGGGAATACTAAATAAGAGCAACGCCCTCTCCATCAAAGCTATGAAGCCTGTAGGTATGTTTACTGTAGATGTGAATTGATGTCTGTGTTATTAATTGGATACGGTAAAATTACCCGACATATTACAATGTCGTAAATAGAGCTACATGTACTATGTTTGAACATTGACCTTTTTTCCTTGTTGATTCAGATCCTGAGTAGTATAGAAATATTTTGTTTCCTTTTTACGTTTCGAGATTTTTGCGATGTAATTGATATCAGTCACATAGGAGCTCCCCGGTAAACGTGTCGTAAGCTCGACGTTATACATTGTGATTAGAACATGCAATATCATCCAATGATATTTTCTTTGTAGAGATGCATTTAAAAATGTGATGTTAGTTTAATGTTAGAGATACATTGGCCATAAAAGCTATTTATGACCATTGAGGGGGCATTTTTATCGAAAATTGATCTTAACACCCAAAATGTGTAAAATTACTTTTAACATCCTATTTTAGGTCCAAAACTAGCTGTAACAAATTCTCAGGTCCCTGTGCATTGTACATGTAGTTAAAATGATATTTCAAAACGAGATAATATTAGTTTTGATTTGAAGTAACCAATGAACAGGTTTTGTATGCTGTCCGAGTATACACTGAGGACTTTCTGGTCGTGTGTATGTGTACAAACTGACGTTACCAGGTCACCGATAGGTTCCCAGGATGGGGCGTTGCCCCGTTCGACCGACCCATGCACTTCCTGTTGTGGCGGACCATTCCTGTGGCGGTCTGGATGTATTGTACATTACAAAGTTACTTTGATATCACATTCATTAGATACACTCGAAAAAAACCCGACAATTCTGATTTTAATATTTGGAAAAAATAACACAATATACTTAGCACTTTACGGCCATGTACGTGTTCTAGCCAGCTATAGTTTGTAACAATTGCACACAAACCTATGAGTTCTGTTGCAGAAATCGAAAGAAGGAGAAAAATACGTAACGATATATGATTCGGTTTTCGTTGAATGGGGTTCGATCTCAATATCGATAGAAAAATATACAGTATTTGACATTATTGTCCACCATAATATATCTTATACAATATTATATTTAGATTGTTTGACATTATTGTCCACCATAATACATCTTATACAATATTATATTTATATTGTTTGACATTATTGTCCACCATAATATATCTTATACAATATTATATTTATATTGTTTGACATTATTGTCCACCATAATATATCTTATACAATATTATATTTATATTGTTTGACATTATTGTCCACCATAATACATCTTATACAATATTATATTTATATTGTTTGACATTATTGTCCACCATAATATATCAATATCTATCAGATCATGTAGTGTACTCAGCAATGATGACAGTTTAACGTGTAATTTATACAAAACATAGTGGTGTGTAGTTATTTACATATCTCATGGAAATTTCAGTGTTTTACGTCACTCTACATGTTTTATACAAAAAAGAATGTGATTGGCAATCTGCACTTTTCGCATAAAGTGCAAGGAGCTAAACGTATTTAAAATATGTAGGCTTGAATTTGAATATGAACAAATAATCATACACTTTTGCTATTTAAATTTAAAATTCATAATTTATGCACTTTATAATGTACATCATTGTATATTACACCTTGACTTTATCCACGTTTAAACATATTTCGTGAGTGTATATCGTTGACAATGTATGAAAGCCTCAATAGCAAAGTTTATCTCCCACCCTGTGAAACTTGACACCAACAACAAACAATACAAATTGAATCGGGCTTATACGATTACCCCTTATCAGGCCCCAGCAGTATGGGAAATGTGATCTGAGTTATCGACACGAGGCGAATCCAGAACGAGGCAAAGCGACTCCACCCCTGTTTATTTATATACGCTATTTATATTGACTGCAGATAGACGGGGCTTGCCGAGAGCTACGAGTGGGGCAATTCAAATAGGTGGACGATTAAAGCTTAAAATCTATTAGGTTTGAAACCACTAGTAGTGTATGTAGCGAGAGTAAAGACGACTGTTGGTGAAGCCGGTAGTAGCGCCGTCAGTACATTGTACGTACGTACACACGTGTACGTGTGCTCTGTGACTCTCTAGGGAGAAAAAAAACGATTGTTTACTTTGTATTAAACAAATATTTGTGTTCAAGTCACTTAAAAGTATTGGGAAATCCTGAACGGAGTTCAATAGGTTTTGATAAAATTCTGAATATTATGTCATTTATTATGTATTCATGTATATTATGAAATGTTCGCCTTTTCCACACGTATCCTATATATGACTAAACTGTTTGCCTCGATCTTGCACTAGGACAAGCCAACACTGTGTGTGTTAGATAGAAGATCAGACGTGACTTGAAAATTAATGACCCATGCGAATAGCTTGAAATAGCAGTGTGGAATGTGTTTTACAGTGGTCCTCGGGCTCCAATGTACTACTGGCATACTGCATGTCATACACGTCACCTTATAGTACTGTACCTGTACTACATATACTGTACCTGTACTACACATACTGTACCTGTACTACACATACTGTACCTGTACTACATATACTGTTTAGCATGGCACACGTTCGTCTAGGGATTGTTGTTAAATCGTTCATTTGTGTATTGGTGTTGGAGTTCCGCGAATCATTCTTATCACATGGTTACTTATTGCTATTTAACTGTTAGACAGTGGACTTGTTTTAAAGATATTCTAAGCATTCCTCTCAGCTAAGAAATATTGACCGTATAGATACAAACGAATGTTGGAAATCAATCGTGTAGAGAAATCTAACTTAAACTGATCCCACCAAACTAGTTCATTAGGATTTGTTCAAAGTCCACGTGATAAAGTTTGAATTTCAGGTGAACGTTTTTGAACACGTCCTATTTATGTGAAGAGTTACACATAATGTAGTCCGAAGGGTTCTGATACGCTGAATGTTGGTGTTGTTGGATGATGGTCAGTCAGTAACACCGATAGTTTGCGGATCAGAACCCTTCGGACTAGAAGAGTGTGACTTTTTCGTATAAAAATGATATTGGGAGAAATTTATCTTGATTGAAGGCCCAATATACGTAACTTTCGGCAAAACTTGAAGCGAAAATCAAGCCTAATAACTTATTATATTTATAGATTTAGCTAAGATTAACTGATATCAGCAATATCCAAGATAAATACCTTCGCGGTTACCGGTACAGCAGCAGTTGAAACACGCTATTTGTAAACACGCGTCCATTTCGAACCGTCTTCTACCTTCGGTTTGTTGTTGAAGTGGGCCCCACTTGAATTATTTTCAATTCTTTGAATATTTTTGTCAAGAGTTTCTTGTTAGTTACCGCTCAGGTTTACTTCGATTTAGGCTTATTTTTGCATGGTTATCAACTGGATTTTTTTCAGAATTTTTCAGAATCACGAAAATTTCCCTAAAATATATTGGGCCTTTAAGCCCAACGAGGTCATTGTAAAAATATTAGAGAATACCAAAACGTCAACAAAACCATAAGCAGAGCTCAAAAGCGATTAAACTATAAGAACAAAATATTAAAGAAGGAAAGATTTATACGGATATTCTTGAAAAGTGCAAGAGAATAAGAACAGGCGTTACGGAAGAGTAAGCATCTTTTGCTTCATCGACGACACGCGCCATGTAATTGTATGTCATATCCAAGTCAATGCAACGTTCTCAAAGAGAGAACATACACATACTTCTCAATCACAACATGTAGGTATGCTAATGAGCATATTCAATCCCAGTTGCTTGAGTTTCTGTCAGTAAATGATAAATGCATATGTGTGAAAAGAGCCTCCCATTACATTCTGTAATGGGCCGCGGCTCCATATATGTAAACATTTTGTATATACTGACAGAAACTCAAGCAACTGTGATTCAATAACATCCACCTTTATATCATACAAGGATATAGAAGATCTCGCGATGAGACCAAGATGACGAATATACATAGAAATAAAACCTGTTCATGAGATGAATATAGTCTTCATCAACCCGCATCTCTCGATGTCTGTCGCAAGTATTCATCAGCAGCTGACCTCGATCACGAAAATCCTAGAATGACGTATCAACTGTAAACACCATAGGTTTGAGAAGCAGAGATGAAACTATCAAGAAAGGGGAATTTCACGATCGGAAAATTGAAATGGTGTCGATTATAAGATGCCCATTCTGGTCATAAGTTTTCATAGTTGACCATGTAACCAACTGGCTCTGAAAAACATGCATGTAGTTTTATACCCAACGTTAATAGTATGTACATGTACGTAATAATGTCAGGCTCCTTCATAGGAAAGAAGGTTCCCGTACGGCTATTTATCAGGCGCAGAACAATCCTATTTCAACTTTTAATTCCCCTCGTGGACATAGTAGGTATATAGTAGGTGACACCGAATGGCGGAAATTTGGCGTTATTTCAACATAACGTGGGTGGTCGGGTGGTGCATTGGATTTCGCACTTGCCTTTTACGAAGGCGGCCGGGGTTCGACTCCCCGATCGGACGTGAACAGGTATGGGGTCAACTGCAAGATCACGTTGGTTTCCACCGGGTACTCCGGTTTCCTCCCAAATTAAGATTCTCCGCGCGCAAACACCCGGGCAAACAAGAATGGTTTATATCAGTTGAATAACTTGTTTCACAATTGTTTTGAAAGGAATGAAGTTTAACCCCAGAAATAATATATAAGAATTGGCAATACAAGTTTGTGGATATTTATGTACATGTAGTATACGGTATCAGACGGGTTATATTTTATAGCGAGGCGTATAAACGGCTTCGTCCGTAGTCACCTATCGTCCGTCCAGTGACAACTCGTAGTCACGTATCGTCCGTCCAGTGACAGACCGTAGTCACATATCGTCCGTCACTGAACAGACCGTAGTCACAGTGACAGACCGAAGTCACAGTGACAGACCGTAGTCACGTATCGTCCGTGCAATGACAGACCGTAGTCATATATCGTCCGTTCAGTGACGGACCGTAGTCACATATCGTCCGTCACTGGACAGACCGTAGTCACAGTGACAGACCGTAGTCACAGTGACAGACCGTAGTCACAGTGACAGACCGTAGTCACAGTGACAGACCGTAGTCACGTATCGTCCGTCACTGGACAGACCGTAGTCACATACCGTCCGTCACTGGACAGACCGTAGTCACATATCGCCCGTCCAGTGACAGACCGTAGTCACATATCGTCCGTCCAGTGACAGACCGTAGTCACGTATCGTCCGTGCAATGACAGACCGTAGTCATATATCGTCCGTTCAGTGACGGACCGTAGTCACATATCGTCCGTCACTGGACAGACCGTAGTCACAGTGACAGACCGTAGTCACAGTGACAGACCGTAGTCACGTATCGTCCGTCACTGGACAGACCGTAGTCACATACCGTCCGTCACTGGACAGACCGTAGTCACATATCGCCCGTCCAGTGACAGACCGTAGTCACATATCGTCCGTCCAGTGACAGACCGTAGTCACTTATCGTCCGTTCAGTGACGGACCGCAGTCACAGTGACAGACCGTAGTCACAGTGACAGACCGTAGTCACATATCGTCCGTCCAGTGACAGACCGTAGTCACTTATCGCCCGTTCAGTGACGGACCGTAGTCACAGTGACAGACCTTAGTCATATATCGTCCTTGAAGTAACAGATAATGATTAAGGAGCAGGGAGTTGGTCGGCGGAATAACGCCAATGTCAGGTGGGACCCCGCCATATTGTGTCGTCTGTGTGCGTTAAGAAATTTAAAGTTGAAATATGGGCCTGGCTAGATTGATAAGTTGGCCTATGATAGTCATATGTAGCTATAATTAAATGGAATGCATACCATTATCTCTTTGGCCTGGGGAATGTTAGAGAGAGGATGAAATGGGACCACGTGTGATAGATTACCTCACACATCAACGTATTTTCTGCACCAGTTTACCAACCTTAGGTGTGGAAGGCAGCTTTTAATTTCACCGTTATAATGGATTTCTCTACTGACTCCTCCCCGTAACAAATAGGTTAGTCTGTGTAGCCTTCAGCACTATGGCGTAAGAATAATATACTACAGATGGATTGACCTCCTTTTGTTTTGAACAATGTTATTGTCATATTTGTAGTAAAGGCCGCTCTGGCTAAGAGGTCTAGTCACACCTCTGGGTCGCGGGTTCCAGGCTTACGTGGTGCGGTAGTCACCAGGTACTGACCGTTGATCGGTGGTTTTTCTCCGGGTACTCCGGTTTTCCTGCCCACGAAAACCTGACACGTCCTTAAATGGCCATAGTTTTTAATACGGCGTAAAGCACAGACAACCCAACTTATATTAAAAAAAAACAATGAAACATAATGGATTCCTTTAGAAATCAAGTTATGTATATGTGTTATGTAGTTTATTAATGCTTTACAAGAAACGCACTAGAAAGATTGGGAGTGCGCCACATTGTTGTAGACTATAGTGGTTGGTACATTGTACGGGCGTGTTTCGCCCCACCCATGCACTACAATCGCTGATAAGATGGTATCCATTATATTAATATAGAAGTTGGCAAGAAGAATGTCAATGGAATGCATTAAAGTAATCGATATCTTGGATCCCTATTCTCTCTTTTGTGCATGTTTACTAAGACTGATCGATTTAACAAAATGGCTGACCGTTGGGAATCGATTTACCAAATTAGCTGACCACTGGGAATCGATTTAACAAAATGGCTGACCACTGGGAATCGATTTATCAAAATGGCTGACCATTTGGAATCTTGTACATTTGTATTTTGAGGGTTGCTGTTTATTATTGTTGTTACACACGAAATAATACACAAATGTTACTTATGTACACACATAGTTTTGCATGTCCGCTCTGTAAAGTTCCCTTTGGTCCCTTGTTGTGCATGTCTCGTATTTAAAGTTGCCTTGGTCCCTGGTTGCGCATGTCCCATATGTAAAGTTCCTTTTGGTCCCTTCTTGTGTTGACACGTCCGTCAGGCAGCCATCTTGGATTTTTAAAAATGTTGTCGCTATTTCTCAAAAAAGTGTTTCACAAATATTTCTCAAATTGTCCCTTGAATATAATTAAATTGGGCATGTATCAATTTGAGAATGATTAAAACATAATATAGTAAAAGGCGATCATTTTTCTTTTACTTCGATATTTCATGAATATTACTTCCCAGGAAATAAATAACATGTATTTCTCTTATTACAATGATCGGTTATACTTTGTTCATGTGAAGCACTGAAATACTTGTTGTCTTCACATCAGTATGAACTTATGATACAAAGTTTACTGATAACATATCGATCTGACTTTGGGCTAATGAAGCTAGTACGTATACGATGATGGGCGCCAAGAATCCTATAGTAACTCTTGTGTATCAACGCGAGTTAAATTGTTTTCATACAAGTTCTTGTCTTTACCACTTTCTGCAAAGTTAATATCCTCATATTTACGTTGTATGTTTTATATATATGACACATTACCTCAAGTTTTCTCATACGACGTTATTCTTCAGAGATAGGATGTTTAACTTTCTAGTATGACTTGGTTCGTCAGAGATAGGATGTTTAACTTTCTAGTATGACTTGGTTCGTCAGAGAAAGGATGTTTAACTTTCTAGTATGACTTGGTTCGTCAGAGAAAGGATGTTTAACTATCTAGTATGACTTGGTTCGTCAGAGATAGGATGTTTATATGTCTAGTATGACTTGGTTCGTCAGAGATAGGATGTTTATATGTCTAGTATGACTTGGTTCGTCAGAGATAGGATGTTTATATGTCTAGTATAACTTAGTTCGTCAGAGATAGGATGTTTAACTTTCTAGTATGACTTGGTTCGTCAGAGATGGGATGTTAACTTTCTAGTATGACTTGGTTCGTCAGAGATAGGATGTTTATAAGTCTTGTATGACTTGGTTCGTCAGAGATAGGATGTTTATATGTCTAGTATGACTTGGTTCGTCAGAGATAGGATGTTAACTTTCTAGTATGACTTGGTTCGTCAGAGATAGGATGTTAATATGTCTAGTATGACTTGGTTCGTCAGAGATAGGATGTTAACTTTCTAGTATGACTTGGTTCGTCAGAGATAGGATGTTTATATGTCTAGTATGACTTGGTTCGTCAGAGATAGGATGTTAACTTTCTAGTATGACTTGGTTCGTCAGAGATAGGATGTTTATATGTTTAGTATGACTTGGTTCGTCAGAGATAGGATGTTTAACTTTCTAGTATGACTTGGTTCGTCAGAGATAGGATGTTTATATGTCTAGTATGACTTGGTTCGTCAGAGATAGGATGTTTAACTTTCTAGTATGACTTGGTTCGTCAGAGATAGGATGTTTAACTTTCTAGTATGACTTGGTTCGTCAGAGATAGGATGTTTATATGTCTAGTATGACTTGGTTCGTCAGAGATAGGATGTTTATATGTCTAGTATGACTTGGTTCGTCAGAGATAGGATGTTTAACTTTCTAGTATGACTTGGTTCGTCAGAGATAGGATGATAGGATGTTTAACTTTCTAGTATGACTTGGTTCGTCAGAGATAGGATGTTTATATGTCTAGTATGACTTGGTTCGTCAGAGATAGGATGTTTATATGTCTAGTATGACTTGGTTCGTCAGAGATAGGATGTTTAACTTTCTAGTATGACTTGGTTCGTCAGAGATAGGATGTTTATAAGTCTTGTATGACTTGGTTCGTCAGAGATAGGATGTTTATATGTCTAGTATGACTTGGTTCGTCAGAGATAGGATGTTTATATGTCTAGTATGACTTGGTTCGTCAGAGATAGGATGTTAACTTTCTAGTATGACTTGGTTCGTCAGAGATAGGATGATAGGATGTTTAACTTTCTAGTATGACTTGGTTCGTCAGAGATAGGATGTTTATATGTCTAGTATGACTTGGTTCGTCAGAGATAGGATGTTTAACTTTCTAGTATGACTTGGTTCGTCAGAGATAGGATGTTTATAAGTCTTGTATGACTTGGTTCGTCAGAGATAGGATGTTTATATGTCTAGTATGACTTGGTTCGTCAGAGATAGGATGTTTATAAGTCTTGTATGACTTGGTTGTCAGAGAAAGGATGTTTATATGTCTAGTATGACTTGGTTCGTTAGAGATAGGATGTTTATAAGTCTAGTATGACTTGGTTGTCAGAGAAAGGATGTTTATATGTCTCGTATGACTTGGTTCGTCAGAGATAGGATGTTTAACTTTTTAGTATGACTTGATCGTGAAGTTTGTTGTCTTGATTTCTGATTCGACTTTTTCTGTACATAATTTCAGGTAAACAATAACGGCCTCTTGACATTTGAGAAGGAGAAAAAGTCGTACAAACCTGAAGAATTCCCTCTGGCCGACAACACGTCTGTGATAGCTGTATTCTGGGCTGATGTGGACACACAGAGAGAGGGCGGAAATGTGACGTACCGACAAGTAACAGACCCGGCTCTTCTTACCAGGGCATCAGAAGAAGTTAGGAAATACTTCTTTTTGAGAAGAGAATTCACGTGGATGTTAATCGCTACTTGGTTCGAGGTTGGATACTATGGGGCATCTAGCTCCGGTAATTTACGGGTAAGTGATATCAGGCAAGGGGAATTACGGGTAAGTGGTATCAGGCAATGGGGGACTACGGGTAAGTGATATCAGGCGATGGGGGACTAGGGGTAAGTGATATCAGGCAAGGGGAATTACAGGTAAGTGATATCAGGCAAGGGGACTACGGGTAAGTGATATCAGGCAAGGGGAATTACGGGTAAGTGATATCAGGCAAGGGGGACTACGGGTATGTGATTGTCACATCGCTGGTGGTGACACCCCCTGTCACAGAAGTTGTTACAGTGCTGAGTGTGACGCTGCAAGTGGTATTATTGTACACATTTTCCTTTCTTTTGCAGAAAAACACATTCCAGTTGGTGCTAGCGACGAATGGGGAGGAGTCCTACGCGTTCTTTTTATACAACAAACTGCAGTGGACGACAGGCTCAAACAGCCGTGGCAACTCGTCAACGGGACTTGGGGGATACCCGGCCCAGGTAACACTGACACTAAATAGCTACATGTATATATGGCAACTCGTCCACGGGACTTGGGGGATACCCGGCCCAGGTAGCACTGACACTAAATAGCTATATATGGCAACTCGTCCACGAGACTTGGTGGACACTCGGCCCAGGTAACACTGACACTAAATAGCTATATATGGCAACTCGTCCACGAGACTTGGTGGACACCCGGTCCAGGTAACACTGACACTAAATAGCTATATATGGCAACTCGTCCACGGGACTTGGGGGATACCCGGCCCAGGTAACACTGACACTAAATAGCTATATATGGCAACTCGTCCACGAGACTTGGTGGACACTCGGCCCAGGTAACACTCTCACTAAATAGCTATATATGGCAACTCGTCCACGGGACTTGGTGGACACCCGGCCCAGGTAACACTGACACTAAATAGCTATATATGGCAACTCGTCCACGGGACTTGGGGGATACCCGGCCCAGGTAACACTGACACTAAATAGCTATATATGGCAACTCGTCCACGAGACTTGGTGGACACCCGGCCCAGGCAACACTGTCACTAAATAGCTATATATGGCAACTCAATCGACAGAAGCACAAATTTCCTGATCAGTTATGATTTAATCCTTTCGTTTTACTTTGGCGTGAAATTTCTGTAACTCTTTTCAATGTTCATTCAGTAGTACTAACGTATGACTATGGTGGTTAGTTGTAGGTTGGTGTTATCATTTTTGTGTAGGTGGGTGTTATCATTTTTGTGTTAGTTGGTGTTATAATTTTTGTGTGTGTGTGGGTGTTATAATTTGTGTGGAGGTGGGTGTTATAATTTTTGTGTTAGTTGGTGTTATCATTTTTGTGAAAGTGGTATTATAATTTGTGTGTATGTGGGTGTTATCATTTTTGTGTATGTTAATGTTATCATTTTTGTGTATGTTGATGTTATCAATTTTGTGAAGGTTGGTGTTATCAATTTTGTGAAGGTTGGTGTTATCATTTTTGTGAAGGTTGGTGTTATCATTTTTGTGAAGGTGGTATTATAATTTGTGTGTAGGTGGGTGTTATCATTTTTGTGTAGCTGGGTGTTATCATTTTTGTGAAGGTTGGTGTTATCATTTTTGTGAAGGTTGGTGTTATCATTTTTGTGAAGGTTGGTGTTATCATTTTTGTGAAGGTGGTATTATAATTTGTGTGTAGGTGGGTGTTATCGTTTTTGTGAAGGTTGGTTTTATCATTTTTGTGTAGCTGGGTGTTATCATTTTTGTGAAGGTTGGTGTTATCATTTTTGTGAAGGTGGTATTATAATTTGTGAAGGTTGGTGTTATCATTTTTGTGAAGCTTGGTATTTATCATTTTGTGTAGCTAGGTGTTATCATTTTTGTGAAGGTTGGTGTTATCATTTTTGTGTAGCTGGGTGTTATCATTTTTGTGAAGGTTGGTGTTATCATTTTTGTGAAGGTTGGTGTTATCATTTTTGTGAAGGTTGGTGTTATCATTTTTGTGAAGGTGGATGTTATCATTTTTTGAAGGTTGGTGTTATCATTTTTGTGAAGGTTGGTTTTATCATTTTTGTGTAGCTGGGTGTTATCATTTTTGTGAAGGTTGGTTTTATCATTTTTGTGTAGCTGGGTGTTATCATTTTTGTGTAAATGGATGTTATCATTTTTGTGTAGCTGGGTGTTATCATTTTTGTGTAAGTGGATGTTATCATTTTTGTGTAGCTGGGTGTTATGATTTTTGTGAAGGTTGGTGTTATTATTTTTGTGTAGGTGGGTTTTAACTCTGAGGACGGAGTAAGTTACTTCAGTGTGGACGGAGCTCAGACAGACGCCGTCATCAACCTGACCAGAACCAGTAACGTCGGGGAAGCGGGGAAGTGGGTGTTTGGTGTGTCCGGCACCGCCATCAGGGATGTCCAGTGTAACCACGATGGTCAGTATACCCTTGCTAGTTCTGATAAACGTTAGTGCATGTTCAACATATGTTCATTATGATTTGTTTAATTTTGAAAAGAGGAAAAAAAGCCACAGGATTTTCGAACAAAGTTTATTTTCATGACACTTCCAACTGGTTGAAAACTTTGTTGTTTGCCGTTTGAAAACATGACAATCATGGTTATATAGTGCCAATTTTTTTCTTCTTTTTGTTTCTTCAGTGCAAATTAAAATTGTGCCAAATAACGGCTATATGTTTGGAGGCGAAGAATTCAGAGTCAGCGGCCCGTGCTTTCAGCCGGACTACAACGTAACGGCACGCATTGTGCAAACGAACTCGACATTTCAGTGTGCAGTCATTAACTTTGTGTCAGCGAAGTGTGTGCTGCCACCTATATTCAAAACAGGGGAGATGACTCTGGAATTAAATCCGTACGGGATTAGCTGGAATTACTCTACAATTCTTCAAATAAGTAAGTGGAAGAAGACATTTATCGGTATGATGTCAACTTTAACTATATATTTGTCTTCTAACCGTAAATACTGCTGTTAAGGCCCAATATACGTAACTTTCGGCAAATCTTGAAGCGAAAATCAAGCTTAATAAGTTTTTATATTTATTTTTCTGTCATGACTTTCTTGTTAGTTACCGCTTGGGTTTACTTCGTTTAAGGCTTATTTTTGCATGGTTATCAACTGGAAATTTTTTCAGATTTTTTTCAGAATCACGAAAAAATTCCTGAAGTTCCGTATATTGGGCCTTTAATACTACTCTAATTTCCCGTGAATTCTACTGTAACTTCGCATGAATACTACTGTAATCCCGTGAATACTGCTGTGATTTCCCAAGAACACGGCTGTAATTTTGTTATTTCCCGTGAATAATGCTGTGATTTCCCGTGAATACTGATTTGATTTCCCTTGAATAATGATTTGATTTCCCGTGAATACTAATTGGATTTCCCGTGAATACTGATTTGATTTCCCGTGAATACTGATTTGATTTCCCGTGAATACTAATTTGATTTCCCGTGAATACTAATTGGATTTCCCGTGAATACTAATTTGATTTCGCGTGAATACTGATTTGATTTCCCGTGAATACTGTTGTAATGTTGGCTTGAAAACTCTACCTCAAGCACCCCCGCTACCCTGATATCTCATGATATGTTCGACTCAGTCTATGTAACATGTTCCGACTTTAATAACATATCGTTTTATTGTAGATAACGTAGCGTCGATGGCGCCAAAAGTAGTGAGAAAACAAATCGATCAGTGGATCGTCGGCAATCGGGTGGAGGTGGAATGGAACTCCACTGGTCTGCCGTCCAGCCAGCATTGGACCGTAGAATTGATGGGATACCAGGTAGAATAAATAGAAATAAACACTTAATCAAACCCAAAACCTAAAAGCAAATATCAAATGAATGTGGTGTTGGATAAAACAATATAATGTCGGATGATTTTACAATCGTTTAGTCAATGGTATGTAAACATAAGCAGGTTGTTTTGATAAGTTACATCCGTCATTTGTGATATCCGTTGTTTTATTTTCCAGTATAAGAATGGCGTCCCGAACTTTGTTGCTGTGCAACTGTTGGATTTCAATGAAACGTCCAAGTCCTTTATATTACCGGCATCGCTGAGGGCATATCAGTCCGCCGCCGTCCGTGTGCGGGAGAGTCAGCCTGTTTCATGGAGGTAGGTGTACGACACTGGGGTAGGGTAAACAGGGAGGTAGGTGTACGACACTGGGGGGTAGGGTAAACAGGGTGGTAGGTGTATGACACTGGGGGTAGGGTAAACAGGGAGGTAGGTGTATGACACTGGGGATAGGGTAAACAGGGAGGTAGGTGTACGACACTGGGGGTAGGGTAAACAGGGAGGTAGGTGTACCACACTGGGGGTAGGGTAAACAGGGAGGTAGGTGTACCACACTGGGGGTAGGGTAAACAGGGAGGTAGGTGTATGACACTGGGGATAGGGTTAATAGGGAAACAGGGAGGTAGGTGTACGACACTGGGGTAGGGTAAACAGGGAGGTAGGTGTACGACAATGGGGGTAGGGTAAACAGGGAGGTAGGTGTACGACACTGGGGGTAGGGTAAACAGGGAGGTAGGTTTACGACAATGGGGGTAGGGTAAACAGGGAGGTAGGTGAACGACAATGGGGGTAGGGTAAACAGGGAGGTAGGTGTACGACACTGGGGGTAGGGTAAACAGGGAGGTAGGTGTACGACACTGGGGGTAGGGTAAACAGGGAGGTAGGTGTACGACACTGGGGGTAGGGTAAACAGGGAGGTAGGTGTACGACACTGGGGGTAGGGTAAACAGGGAGGTAGGTGTACGACACTGGGGGTAGGGTAAACAGGGAGGTAGGTGTACGACACTGGGGTAGGGTAAATAGACTGTCGATAGTGTCATGGCTACCTTTGTATCAGTAAAACAAGAGGTTATCCTCAGTGGTATTGTCCTAATACAATCTTAACTGATGTCAACGACAACAGTGAAAGAAAGCATTTTAATAATCCATACTTATGTCATCAATTCGAAAAAAAGTAGTAGTATCGACAACAGTATAATCTATTTTGAAGCTTTGTGGTCCGATACGGTATTGTATCTATTGTCACGTGGAGAGACACAGCCTTGCATAGCAATATCAGGAAGTTACAACCAGTTCAACGGGTCCAGACCTTTCGGCCTGGTGGTAGCGTCCTGGCTCCCTCTGGTTGGCGCCCCGCTTGTCTCACTAGTTTCATTTATTCTCTTTCTCGTTAAACGTTGTCTATTGCCCATGTCTAGGTGTTGTATGTACTATTTGTCACGATGATTATTTCTTAAATATGGTTACAGCCCCTGATGCCCCTGCGTCGTGACGGATCTGGTTTGAGCTGTGTGACTGCGTTCTTCTATATTCCGTCAATACATAACACTATACCGCTATCTATACCGGGTTTTATTGTTTCAGTGTACCGGAAGCTGAATATGTGTGTTTGATACATTAATGTATCTGGACTATGCATAACTTTGATTGTAGCTGTGTGGTCCGATACATTACTAGCATACTGTATCTTGTCTTGTTTTAGCGAACCGGTAGCTGTGTGGTCCGATGTGTTTCCAGTCAGATTGAATGCCAACTGGTCCTCTTTAATGTGTTCTTCTTGGAACACTACGGACAACCTCCTGCCCAGTGTTAGTAGCAAGAATCTAGCTTGTCCGTGTATTGTCAGGCAGGCATCCCGTGACACAGGCAGGTTCGCTTTAGACCCTCTGTGCAGTTTAGACAATTCTAACGGACCATCAAATTGTGTTTACAAACCTGGTGCTGTTCAGTGCTTTTTACGTATTCAGCAAAGGTAAGTTCACAAAGGGAGTTATAATAGTTTAAACATGATATTGTTCTGTAGGATAAATATATCCATGACAAGGTCAACCGAGTAAAATAAGAAATATCTGTATTAACTCTCTGGGTTCCATCGTCTTTGAAGTTCCCACTATCTTGACAATATTTGACTGAGAACCTCAACCCTTTCGTCTTGCGTCCCGTGTATATTGCCTGTTTCTATGCACATTTTGTTCCATTTTCGTTGATAGATAGTTTCTGTTTGCCGAGTCGTTATGAAAACGTTAATGACACAGGAATACCATCGTTTGAAGGGAGATAACTCCCAAATGAAATGAAATCAGTCGGATATCATGCTGAATGTACATAATGTATATGAAGCCCTGGCCAAGCACCATTTTAGACACAGTTTTACGCTATCACAAAATACCTCGACCAATCTGTCTCTTTTTTACCCGATCTTTTAACTTACTCTGACTATTTCATATCTGTCGGTAGCTCCATGAAGTTCGTAAACTCACATAGGATGATTCGCCATCTGACTATTTCATATCTGTCGGTAGCTCCATGAAGTTCGTAAACTCACATAGGATGATTCGCCATCCCAGTTCGACTTTAACCAGATACTTTATAATCCCTCATATCAGTTCGACTTTAACCAGATCCTTTATAATCCTCCATCTCAGTTCGACTTTAACCAGATACTTTATAATCCCCCATCTCAGTTCGACTTTAACCAGATACTTTATAATCCCCCATATCAGTTCGACTTTAACCAGATCCTTTATAATCCCCCATCTCAGTTCGACTTTAACCAGATCCTTTATAATCCCCCATCTCAGTTCGACTTTAACCAGATACTTTATAATCCTCCATCTCAGTTCGGCTTTAACCAGATACTTTATAATCCTCCATCTCAGTTCGACTTTAACCAGATACTTTATAATCCTCCATCTCAGTTCGACTTTAACCAGATCCTTTATAATCCCCCATCTCAGTTCGACTTTAACCAGATACTTTATAATCCCCCATCTCAGTTCGACTTTAACCAGATACTTTATAATCCCCCATCTCAGTTCGACTTTAACCGGATCCTTTATAACCCCCCGTCTCAGTTCGGCTTTAACCAGATACTTTATAATCCTCCATCTCAGTTCGACTTTAACCGGATACTTTATAATCCTCCATCTCAGTTCGACTTTAACCAGATACTTTATAATCCTCCATCTCAGTTCGACTTTAACCAGATACTTTATAATCCTCCATCTCAGTTCGACTTTAACCAGATACTTTATAATCCTCCATCTCAGTTCGGCTTTAACCAGATACTTTATAATCCTCCATCTCAGTTCGACTTTAACCGGATCCTTTATAATCCTCCATCTCAGTTCGACTTTAACCAGATACTTTATAATCCTCCATCTCAGTTCGACTTTAACCAGATACTTTATAATCCCCCATCTCAGTTCGACTTTAACCAGATACTTTATAATCCTCCATCTCAGTTCGACTTTAACCAGATCCTTTATAATCCTCCATCTCAGTTCGACTTTAATCAGGTCCTTTATTCTGTTTTCAGTGGATCGAGTACCGGTGCTTCGTGTTGCTATGATCAAAGCGGTGATTTGATTGACTTCCGTGACAGTAATGGAGGTGGCAGTTCTTTACGTTATACCATTCGATCTCAGGAAAACGACGCAGTGCCTTTCTTTTCTTTCTTTGAGGAGGATCTTCTTGCTTCCTTACATTGTTGTCAGTATTCTGTGGACATGTGCCAATTGTTTAAGGAGAAACGTCCACCCGTCACGTGTGATCAGTATGAACCTCCCACAGCAGGTTTGTATACTTCAATCATACACAACAACACTTGCAGATTGCGATATCATTTTGAAACAAACTAGAAAAGCAATTGTTTTCCTTAATGTAGGCCTTATATGTAACATGTTTATATGTTCTTGTCCATTATGGCTTAGCCTCAAGTCCCTTGTCTTTGAACGGTTGTTTGTTTTTGTCAGCCCAAGCTAAGTCCCTTGTCTTTGAACGGTTGTTTGTTTTTGTCAGCCCAAGCTAAGTCCCTTGTCTTTGAACGGTTGTTTGTTTTTGTCAGCCCAAGCTAAGTCCCTTGTCTTTGAACGGTTGTTTGTTTTTGTCAGCCCAAGCTAAGTCCCTTGTCTTTGAACGGTTGTTTGTTGTTGTCAGCCCAAGCTAAGTCCCTTGTCTTTGAACGGTTGTTTGTTTTTGTCAGCCCAAGCTAAGTCCCTTGTCTTTGAACGGTTGTTTGTTTTTGTCAGCCCAAGCTAAGTCCCTTGTGTTTGAACGGTTGTTTGTTTTTGTCAGCCCAAGCTTAGTCCCTTGTCTTTGAACGGTTGTTTGTTTTTGTCAGCCCAAGCTTAGTCCCTTGTCTTTGAACGGTTGTTTGTTTTTGTCAGCCCAAGCTTAGTCCCTTGTCTTTGAACGGTTGTTTGTTTTTGTCAGCCCAAGCTAAGTCCCTTGTCTTTGAACGGTTGTTTGTTTTTGTCAGCCCAAGCTAAGTCCCTTGTCTTTGAACGGTTGTTTGTTTTTGTCAGCCCAAGCTGTAGGAGATCCACACCTGACGACACTGGACGGGAAAGACTACACCTTCAATGGTTTAGGGGATTTCATTTTAGTAGAAGACGACACTTCCAGCGTGGTAGTCCAAGTCCGTACAGCGCAGGCGCAGGATACGGAAGGTAGGCATAGTTACATCTCTCCCTTCTTAAGCTTAGTAAACTCTGACTGGGTATACACGATTCACGATGTACAGTAGAAAGGTTTGGCGAAATTATTTCTGTTTCAAGTACTGCGCCGGTCCACGCTTCAGAACGACAACTTTTAAATGACAGCCGTTCATTGGTCCCATTTGAGATCTATGACGTCTAATTTAACAATAGATATATGGTGTAAACGTCTTATTCTATTGATGCTCGTTCGACGTTAATGCCACAAATGGCGGCTTCCTGTTGCTACGTCCGACCGTGTCACTACCAAATCCGTGTGGCATTGTGTCTACATAACGACTATTGTAATCTAATAAGTATGTAACCAAAGAAGAAAAATATTGAAGTTTTTTTGCGTATTTTTTGAACTTACCACTATATCGAATAAGATTTACGGAATTAGCAACCACGGCTATCGTGATTACCAAAGTAAAAGCCTGACTCGGCTATCGTAATTACCAAAGTAAAAGCCTGACTCGGCTATCGTGATTACCAAAGTAAAAGCCTGCCCCGAATGTGTTTTTCTTCGTATAGTATTTAAACATTGTAAATAATGTCAATAAAAGGTTTGTACTTTATTTTGACTGCGTATTCGATTGTATGCCCGTTGTTGGCGACAAACATATTCACTATGGATAGCTAACGCTCACCATAGAGTATGTTCGTTGCCAACTGAGGACATAATACCGTGTACGCAGTCAAATTAAGGTACACTCATTTAATGTATCTCATAAAGACAGGATGCTTGTAAAATAACCTTCATGACTTACATAGCGCAAAATGAACCATTTCCGGCGATATAACTTACTTACTTAAACAACAAGAAGGTTTGCTTACCACGTCGATCGTATATACCCTTCTGAACTTCAAATCAAAGACACAACAGACTCTTCTACATCAGCTGCTTACCTCGAACTCTACTTAAACTACGACCAACATGGACAGCTTACTACTAAGCTTTACGATAAACGTGATGATTTTCTGATCGTGAACTTTCCATTTCTTGATAGTAACATCCCTGCTTCTCCAACCTATAGTGCTTGCATGTCGCAGTTGATTCGATATTCTAGGACTTGCTCTAAATATCGGGATTTTCGTGATCGATGTCGACTGCTGACAAACAAACTAACAACACAAGAATTCGAGAGATACAGGTTGATCAGAACTATGGACAAGTTTTATGGTCGCCATCTTTGTCTCACTGAGAAATATTCTGTATCTTTAAGTGATATGAAGATGGACGTTTTGAGTATGCTCATTAGTGTGTTTACTTGTTGTGATTGACAATGCTACTCGGTTCTCATTTTGAGAATGTTTACATGGATGTGACAAAGATTTACATAGCGGGTGTCGTCGATGAAGCAGAAGACGCTTACTCTTCCGGAACACCTGGTCTTATTCTCTTGTACTTTTACAATAGTCTCCATGTAAATCTTTTCTTTGTTCATGTTTTGCCCCTGGTTTAATCGATTTTGAGTTTGGATTATGATTTTGTTAACGCTTCGGTATTCTCTTATTTATTTACGCTTAATTTGATTAAAGTGTAATATTTGCGTTCCTCTTCCAGGTCATTACCAGAACGCAAGCATTTTTACTGGCGTTGCCATGACGTCAAAGGGAGTGTCTGACGTAATTGAAGTACATCGTGACACTAATACTGTGTCACGGATCCTGGTCAACGGCGTGTTTGTCAATAACGAGTTATCTACCTCAGTCACACAGTTTAAAGGTGAGTACCAAATACAGATAACATTTTCTATCAAGTTACTTCGTGCTACATTGTGATGGAAAACAGCCTTCACGCACTTACCTGACGTCATGATGTCGGCGTTTGAAGTCATCATTGACTTTCAGCACCACAATAAAATTGACATTATTTGATTGATGTGATATATAGCAAATGATAGTCTTGGAGGATTGACATGTCTTATTGGTGTGGTAATTTCGAGCACGGAAGAAACATAATCTTGGTGAAGATTGTAAATCATCTTAAAGGTGTTCTCCTTACCTTGCAGGTCTGTCTGTTCAGAAGATTCGGACGGACGCCACGACAGATAATATCTTGGTTGTGTTAGAGTCCACGGGCCTGTCCGTGTCTATGGATGTCACGTCCGACCTCGTCAATGTCCTTGTCATGGTGGGGGACGACGGGATGAAAGGTAACCACCATACTGAATGATGTATCGCCCTGTCCGGGTAGGATAGGCCAACCTGAAGCACTTTATAGTACATCGATAATTCATCCAACTGTTATTATAACGCAGTAAAATAAAGTTACCGACCAAGAAAAAATATAAAAGGAAGATACAACAGAAAACCATTCCGATGCTTTCAGCTCAATGAGATTTAATGTTGTTTTAAAGAATTCTGTGGAGCTGCTTAATGAGATGACAGTGCTATACCACTTGGCTGAAATTTTGGAAGAGCTTATCTTGATTGGTACCAAAAATCTTGCCAAATCCTTTAATTTCACTTTCAGACATATCGACGACGTGTTGTCTATAAACAACGAGAAATGTGTTGACCATGTCGATCGTAAATAATATTCTGGACTTGAATAAAGGACACAACCGACTCTTCTACATCAGCTACTTACCTCGATCTCTAATTAAACTATGATCAACATGGACAACTTACTACTAAGCTATACGATAAACGTGACGATTTCAATTTTCCGATCGTTAACTTTCCATTTCTTGATAGTAACATCCCTGCTTCTCGAACCTATGGTGTTTATGTGTCACAGTTAATTCTTTATTCTATGGGTTACTCTAAAGGTCGAGATTTTCGTGATCGATGTCGACTACTGACAAACAAACTAACAACACAATGATTCGAGAGAAGCAGGTTGATCAGAACTCATTGAGAAATATTTCGTATTTTTGCGTGATTTGAAAATGAACGTTTTTTATTATGCTTATTAGTGTGTTTACTTGTTGTGATTGACAACGATGAATCAGTTCTCATTTTGAGGACTTGATGTTTACATGGATGTGACAAAACTTTACATGGCGGGTGTCGTCGATGATTTTGTTCATATTTAGCCCCTGGTTTAATCGATTTTGAGTTCGGATTATGGTTTTGTTGTTGCTTCGGTATTCTCTGTTTTTTGTTCATATGAATTGCCTGTGTCATGCTTAGATGAAAAGCTACCACTTCGTCCCAATAACCGAAAGGCATTGGGAACTGATATTTTTCGCCTGTGGCATGCTTGGATGAAGAGTTACAAAATGTTTAAATGAATGACATAAACCCACTTTCAAGGTCACAAGGGAAAATATTTTAAAAATTTAAGTAGCTTCTTGTTAATAATCGAAAGACCTGGTAAACTGATATTTGGCCTGTATCATGCTTGGATGAAGAGCTACCAAGATGTTGTTATCATGCTTGGATGAAGAGCTACCAAGTTGTTTTTAAATGAATGACATTTACCGACGTTCAAGCGCATAGAGGTCATATGTGTTAAAAATCTTCCCGCAACCTCTTCTCAGTAATCGAAAGGCTCGGGGACTGATATTTTGCTGGTAACATGCTGGGATGAATGGATACTAAGTTTGTTCATTGACCTTACAAGGTCCCATGGTTAAGATATGTTATTATATTTATATTTTTCGGCATACTGTATCTATTACTAACTTTAAAAGGTGCAGCATATTTGTGTGTTGCGTCGTATTTAGATAACTTCACAATAACCATTAAAAAATCATACAGGTGATTTTTCTTTATAGTCGGATAACCGTTGAGGCGAATGGGCCTTTTGTCTAATTTCAACATTTGAAACATGGACGAAAGGAAGAACAGCAATGTGAATCTAATCTAACAGTACATAGCATACAGGTCAAAGTTAGTACCTTGCTGCTGTCAATCCTATTATTATATACATGGTATATATTATTTAGCCATCAATAGAATATATCCGGAATGGGTCGTTTTGTGTATTGTTATAATCCGTATCTTGTTTCTATGTTTTGTCGTTAACTTCCTGTTTCCGGAAAATAAAATGAAAAGTTGAAGGAGGAGTTGTATTCGATTTCATCTATAAAGACTCCTCTCACATATTAATACAAGAATAACTTCACCTTGGTACACTAGTATAATGACAAAAGTAGTACAAAATAACCACAATTGAGGTCATATCTCTTCACAAGCTTTTAATACCTTAACAGAGTTTGATTTTTTGAAGATCGTTATAATTCTTTCATCCTGACAGGCATTTTTTGAAAGGTTCAGTTCCCCATGCCACACTACAGTACTACGCTGTCAGTCTTTCAGTACTTTGATTATCTTTCAGGTCACCTCCATGGTCTTCTTGGCAACTATAATGGGAACTCGAATGATGACTTTGTTTCGCGGACAGGAGAACAGCTCAGTCCTAACATAGATATGGAACAGATTCACTTCGAATTTGGCATGACATGTGAGTCTCCTTAATTAGATATAAAGGAATTTCGTTTAAGCCGTGTTTAGATTTTCTTCGATGCCCTTACTACATTTGTAAACTGCAAATTATACCTGGTCGAACGTGCATTTTTAAAACAGTAATAGATATACATAAAAATAAATATTTCTCTCAACTTTTCAGGGTTTGTACCCGAAAACAGGACTCTATTTTCAAACGGTATGACTGAAGCATTAGACTTTGTACCAACGTTCAGTGACTCAAATACTTTGCCGGCGCGGAACGGTACTGATGAAATGTGCGGAGACAATGTTCAATGTCGATTTGATTTCCAAGTCACTGGTAACGAGGCTATAGCCAGGAGCACCGCCAACTTTATCAACAAATTTAATGTGCTGAAGAAAGATTTGGTGAAAGGTAAGTCACCTACTAATTTATCTTATAACGTAACCCAAACCAAAAATGAAGAAACTGTCTTGTCGCGCCTAATAGATGCTACAGTACGGACCACTTGTAAACAATCTGTTACTCACCGTGTTCACCATCCTTCGATTTCCTAGTTATTATTTACATGTCACCCTAAATATCTCTTACCAGTGGTTCGCTGTCCCTTCTTGGATACACCAGAGAATGGAATAAGAAATATAACTGGTTACTTCCCAGGAGCAAATGCTAGCTTCGAGTGTTTATCAGGCTTCGTCAGTATGGGTGGAGACCACAGGCAGATTTGTTTGGAGGACGGCACATGGTCAGGCAGCACCATAGTATGTGTAAAACCAGGTACGTAAATAGGTTGATAAAAGGTACAAAACGTAGGTTTACGCAAACACGTATATTTGTTACATAACTATTGTATCTAATCGAACATGCCATGAAAACAAATACAATAAGTAAAATCCAAACAAGTGATTTCCTTCAAATGGCTTTCTGGAAACTTTTGTATGTTTTGACTTTCTGGAAACTTTTGTATGTTTTGACTTTCTGGAAACACTGGCATGTTTTGACTTTCTGGAAACTTTTGTATGTTTTGACTTTCTGGAAACTTTTGTATGTTTTGACTTTCTGGAAACACTAGCATGTTTTGACTTTCTGGAAACTTTTGTATGTTTTGGGGGTTTTTATTGGCAATAAGGGTATATTTTTTTTCTATGTTTTGTGTAAGCTTTAGTAACGGTCGTTATTTATATTTACAGTACACCAGGAAGATCAGGGCTATTCACAAACAATCATCATCTACACCACGAGTGGTACCGGCATCAGTGTTTTCATCGTCATTGTTATATGCGTCATATGTCAGTATCGTCGACGCCAGCCGAAGACGGCCGATGTAGAGGAGTGAGTATAAGTTAAAGTTTCTCTCTAGTTGGAAACTGACAGTAATACTAACCATAGTTTAAAAGTGAATACTTTGCCTGGTTGTCAGCCCCTGCCAGTTCTCCTTGTTTATTTGTCGTCCTGTTCTGATTTCAGGGATGTACCTCACGTAGAGTTACCTGTCCTATTTTCCCCATCCAACATTCCAAAACCAATTTTTGAGAATGAGGAATTCCTGGAAATGTAAGTATATAAGTAATATTTGATAAGTTAAGTTGCATATTAACTCACGAAGATTGAATTAAGGTACAATTTCGAAAGTATCCCGAAACTTGATAAATACTGTTTGTCTTACTTGTTTAAGGCTGATACCAAAGCGTAGCTATCATTACATGCACTTACAATTTACTTGCATGTGTCAACGCTATGGAAATATAGACATATTCAGGTGTTGATGGTGCTTGTTTTAATCCCAGCTCTACAGTCAGAGTAGTACTTTAATTGATCATCCTTTGTTGCAGGCTTGGACAGTTAAATTCTGGAGACGGGTTTAAAATTCCACGCCCAAGTTACGTCGATCCGCAATTATTTGATGAGTATTTCTTCTAGTCAGGGATGTTACTTTTATGTGTGGATTTGCCTTTGGACTGAAGTACATGCCGTATACAGAATGTACATGACAGCTACACATTAACGGGAATTGTGGAAGTGTTTGTGACTTATTATTCCTCGGGCACATTGGTATTCACGTCTAGTCTACAAGTAGAGAACGTTGCCCAGTGACTATTTACAGTGGCTTTCTACCAAGGTTATCCGTAGTGGATATCAACAGTGGCTGTCTACAGTGGTTATCCATAGTGTATATCAACAGTGGCTGTCTACAGTTGTTATCCATAGTGGATATCAACAGTGGCTGTCTACAGTGGTTATTTTTAGTAGTTATCAACTGTGGCTGTCTACTGTGTTTAGAATATTTTAAGCTGTTCATTATTTTTATATCGAAATGGTGCTTAAGCCGCTTATCACATCTTACGGAGAAGATTACTCTGGAAATCAGTTTTTTCTGGCTTAATTATGCTTGATAAATCATTTCTCAGAAAACAAAGTCATTCCTTTTGGACAGTTTATGAAAGAACATATGGCAATGAAGACCATGTTCTGTGTGTAACACTTTTGCAAATAGACCCGAGTCCCGGACCTGAATGTGTTCTTCTGTTGCTGCAACAGCCACGCTGACTAATGGAGTTTGAACGAAGTGACCTGTTCGTTTTGTGCTACCATAATTCAAGGGACGAAGCTATATCAGTGGTGTGCTGACAGTGTAACAGGGACACTAGTGGTGTGGTGGCTCTGTAACAGGGACACCAGTGATGTGCTCGTCAGTAACAGGACACCAGTGGTGTGCTGGCTCTGTAACAGGGACACCAGTGGTGTGCTCGCTCTGTAACAGGACACCATGGGTGTGCTCGCTCTGTAACAGGGACACCAGTGGTGTGCTCGCTCTGTAACAGGGACACCAGTGGTGTGCTGACAGTGTACCAGGGACACCAGTGGTGTGCTGACAGTGTACCAGGACACCAGTGGTGTGCTCGCACTGTAACAGGGACATCAGTGGTGTGCTGACAGTGTAACAGGGACACCAGTGGTGTGCTCGCTCTGTAACAGGGACACTAGTGGTGTGCTGACAGTGTAACAGGGACACCAGTGGTGTGCTGATAGTGTACCAGGGACACCAGTGGTGTGCTCGCACTGTAACAGGGACATCAGTGGTGTGCTGACAGTGTACCAGGGACACCAGTGGTGTGCTCGCACTGTAACAGGGACATCAGTGGTGAGCTGACAGTGTACCAGGGACACCAGTGGTGTGCTCGCACTGTAACAGGGACACTAGTGGTGTGCTGACAGTGTAACAGGGACATCAGTGGTGAGCTGACAGTGTACCAGGGACACCAGTGGTGTGCTGACAGTTTACCAGGGACACCAGTGGTGTGCTTGCACTGTAACAGGGACACAAATGGTGTGCTGACAGTGTAACAGGGATACTAGTGGTGTGGTCGCTCTGTAACAGGGACACCAGTGGTGTGCTGACAGTGTACCAGGGACACCAGTGGTGTGCTCGCACTGTAACAGGGACACCGATGGTGTGCTGACAGTGTAACAGGGACACTAATGGTGTGCTCGCTCTGTAACAGGGACACTAGTGGTGCGCTGACAGTGTAACAGGGACACTAGTGGTGTGCTCGCTCTGTAACAGGGACACTAGTGGTGCGCTGACAGTGTAACAGGGACACCAGTGCTGTGCTGACAGTGTAACAGGGACACCAGTGGTGTGCTTGCACTGTAACAGGGACACCAATGGTGTGCTGACAGTGTAACAGGGACACTAGTGGTGTGCTCGCTCTGTAACAGGGACACTAGTGGTGCGCTGACAGTGTAACAGGGACATCAGTGTTGTGCTGACAGTGTAACAGGGACACCAGTGGTGTGCTGACAGTGTAACAGGGACACCAGTGGTGTGCTGACAGTGTAACAGGGACACCAGTGGTGTGCTTGCACTGTAACAGGGACACCAATGGTGTGCTGACAGTGTAACAGGGACACTAGTGGTGTGCTCGCTCTGTAACAGGGACACTAGTGGTGCGCTGACAGTGTAACAGGGACACCAGTGGTGTGCTGACAGTGTAACAGGGACACCAGTGGTGTGCTGACAGTGTAACAGGGACACCAGTGGTGTGCTGACAGTGTAACAGGACACCAGTGGTGTGCTCGTACTGTAACAGGACACCATAGGTGTGCTCGCTCTGTAACAGGACACCAGTGGTGTGCTCACTCTGTAACAAGGACACCAGTGGTGTGCTCGCTCTGTAACAGGGACACCAGTGGTGTGCTCGCTCTGTAACAGGGACACCAGTGGTGTGCTGACAGTGTACCAGGGACACCAGTGATGTGCTGACAGTGTACCAGGGACACCAGTGGTGTGCTGACAGTGTAACAGGGACACCAGTGGTTTGCTCGCACTGTAACAGGGACACCAGTGGTGTGCTCGCTCTGTAACAGGGACACCAGTGGTGTGCTCGCACTGTAACAGGGACATCAGTGGTGTGCTGACAGTGTAACAGGGACACCAGTGGTGTGCTGACAGTGTACCAGGGACACCAGTGGTGTGCTGACAGTGTACCAGGACACCAGTGGTGTGCTCGCTCTGTAACAGGGACAATAATTGGATGACAGTTTTGATCACATGTCGACATTGTTAACGTATACGTAACCTACGGGTCGACAAGTGAGTCTGTAGGTGTTTGTTAACTTAGTATACTCAATAGGAGTAAGCTGTGCATTGTTCACTTCAATATGTTAAAAGCAGTACACACTCTGCATTTTATCAATGCAGTAACCCATTTTCAGGGATAATTCAAATCTTCAAAAATGTTGCCACTGTGATCATTGCGAAGAACACATGTGTAAACGTGAGGAATGCATGAAACACTTGTGTAAACATAAGGAATGCATGAGGATGTACATTTGTAAAATAGTTGAAGCCAACAATGAGAACATTTCCCCTGCCCCGATAGTACTTGCTGATTCTAAACGTTATGGCGGAATTTGGTTATTGGTGTGTTGGCACTTACATTTTGTTTTCTATTTAAATCAGAAAAATATTGAACAACACCCACACAATTCTGTATTTTGTTAAGGTTAAGATAGTACAATAAAGGAAAGGATTTAACATAGATTCTGGCGGGGAACGTACGGTGCTTTATAGAACGACCTATTAACGAGTGTATGCGGGAACGTACTGTGCTTTATAGAACGACCTATTAACGAGTGTATGCGGGAACGTACTGTGCTTTATAGAACGACCTATTAACGAGTGTATGCGGGAACGTATGATGCTTTATAGAACGACCTGTGAACGAGTGTATGCGGGAACGTACGGTGCTTTATAGAACTACCTATTGACGAGTGTATGAGGGAACGTACGGTGCTTTATAGAACGACCTATTAACGAGTGTATGCGGGAACGTATGATGCTTTATAGAACGACCTGTGAACGAGTGTATGCGGGAACGTACGGTGCTTTATAGAACTACCTATTGACGAGTGTATGAGGGAACGTACGGTGCTTTATAGAACGACCTATTGACGAGTGTTTGTGGGAACGTACGGTGTTTTATAGAACGACCTGTTAACGAGTGTATGTGGGAACGTACGATGCTTTATAGAACGACCTGTTAACGAGTGTATGCGGGAACGTACGGTGCTTTATAGAACGACCTGTAAACAACTATGTGTGGGAACGTACGGTGCTTTATAGAACTACCTATTGACGAGTGTATGTGGGAACGTACGGTGCTTTATAGAACTACCTGTTGACGAGTGTATGTGGGAACGTAGATGCTTTATAGAACGACCTGTTAACGAGTGTATGTGGGAACGTACGGTGCTTTATAGAACGACCTGTTAACGAGTGTATGCGGGAACGTACGGTGTTTTATAGAACGACCTGTTAACGAGTGTATGTGGGAACGTACGGTGCTTTATAGAACTACCTATTAACGAGTGTATGTGGGAACGTACGATACTTTATAGAACGACCTGTTAACGAGTGTATGTGGGAACGTACTGTGCTTTATAGAACTACCTGTTAACGAGTGTTTGTGGGAACGTACGGTGCTTTATAGAACTACCTGTTAACGAGTGTATGTGGGAACGTACGGTGCTTTATAGAACTACCTGTTAACGAGTGTATGATAGAACGTACGGTGCTTTATAGAACGACCTGTTAACGAGTGTATGATAGAACGTACGGTGCTTTATAGAACGACCTGTTAACGAGTGTATGTGGGAACGTACTGTGCTTTATAGAACGACCTGTTAACGAGTGTATGATAGAACGTACGGTGCTTTATAGAACGACCTGTTAACGAGTGTATGTGGGAACGTGCGGTGCTTTATAGAACGACCTATTAACGAGTGTATGATAGAACGTACGGTGCTTTATAGAACTACCTGTTAACGAGTGTATGTGGGAACGTACGATGCTTTATAGAACTACCTGTTAACGAGTGTTTGTGGGAACGTACGGTGCTTAATAGAACGACCTGCTAAGGAGTGTATGCGGGAACGTACGATGCTTTATAGAACGACCTGTTAACGAGTGTATGTAGGAACGTACTGTGCTTTATAGAACGACCTGTTAACGAGTGTATGTGGGAACGTACGATGCTTTATAGAACGACCTATTGACGAGTGTATGTGGGAACGTACGATGCTTTATAGAACGACCTGTTAACGGGTGTATGCGGGAACGTACGGTGCTTTATAGAACAACCTATTGACGAGTGTATGTGGGAACGTACGATGCTTTATAGAACTACCTGTTAACGAGTGTATGTGGGAACGTACTGTGCTTTATAGAACGACCTGTTAACGAGTGTATGTGGGAACGTACTGTGCTTTATAGAACGACCTGTTAACGAGTGTATGTGGGAACGTACGGTGCTTTATAGAACTACCTGTTAACGAGTGTATGTGGGAACGTACGGTGCTTTATAGAACGACCTGTTAACGAGTGTATGTGGGAACGTACGATGCTTTATAGAACGACCTGTTAACGAGTGTATGTGGGAACGTACGATGCTTTATAGAACGACCTGTTAACGAGTGTATGTGGGAACGTACGGTGCTTTATAGAACGACCTGTTAACGAGTGTATGTGGGAACGTACGGTGCTTTATAGAACTACCTGTTAACGAGTGTATGTGGGAACGTACGATGCTTTATAGAACGACCTGTTAACGAGTGTATGTGGGAACGTACGATGCTTTATAGAACTACCTATTGACGAGTGTTTGTGGGAACGTACGATACTTTATAGAACGACCTGTTAACGAGTGTATGATAGAACGTACGGTGCTTTATAGAACTACCTATTGACGAGTGTATGATAGAACGTACGGTGCTTTATAGAACGACCTATTAACGAGTGTATGTGGGAACGTACGGTGCTTTATAGAACGATCTGTTAACGAGTGTATGATAGAACGTACGGTGCTTTATAGAACTACCTATTGACGAGTGTATGATAGAACGTACGGTGCTTTATAGAACGACCTGTTAACGAGTGTATGTGGGAACGTACGGTGCTTTATAGAACGACCTGTTAACGAGTGTATGATAGAACGTACGGTGCTTTATAGAACGACCTGTTAACGAGTGTATGATAGAACGTACGGTGCTTTATAGAACGACCTGTTAACGAGTGTATGTGGGAACGTACGGTGCTTTATAGAACGACCTGTTAACGAGTGTTTGTGGGAACGTACGGTGTTTTATAGAACTACCTGTTAACGAGTGTATGTGGGAACGTACGATGCTTTATAGAACGACCTGTTAACGAGTGTATGTAGGAACGTACGGTGTTTTATAGAACTACCTATTAACGAGTGTATGCGGGAACGTACGGTGTTTTATAGAACGACCTGTTAACGAGTGTATGTAGGAACGTACGGTGTTTTATAGAACGACCTGTTAACGAGTGTATGTGGGAACGTACTGTGCTTTATAGAACTACCTATTAACGAGTGTATGCGGGAACGTACGGTGTTTTATAGAACGACCTATTAACGAGTGTATGCGGGAACGTACGGTGTTTTATAGAACGACCTGTTAACGAGTGTATGTGGGAACGTACTGTGCTTTATAGAACTACCTATTGACGAGTGTATGTGGGAACGTACTGTGCTTTATAGAACTACCTGTTAACGAGTGTATGTAGGAACGTACGGTGCTTTATAGAACTACCTGTTAACGAGTGTATGTAGGAACGTACGATGCTTTATAGAACGACCTATTAACGAGTGTATGTGGGAACGTACTGTGCTTTATAGAACGACCTGTTAACGAGTGTATGTGGGAACGTACTGTGCTTTATAGAACGACCTGTTAACGAGTGTATGTGGGAACGTACGATGCTTTATAGAACGACCTATTAACGAGTGTATGTGGGAACGTACTGTGCTTTATAGAACGACCTGTTAACGAGTGTATGTGGGAACGTACTGTGCTTTATAGAACTACCTATTAACGAGTGTATGTGGGAACGTACTGTGCTTTATAGAACGACCTGTTAACGAGTGTATGTGGGAACGTACTGTGCTTTATAGAACGACCTGTTAACGAGTGTATGTGGGAACGTACGGTGCTTTATAGAACGACCTATTAACGAGTGTATGTGGGAACGTACGGTGCTTTATAGAACGACCTGTTAACGAGTGTATGTGGGAACGTACGGTACTTTATAGAACGACCTATTAACGAGTGTATGTGGGAACGTACGATGCTTTATAGAACTACCTGTTAACGAGTGTATGTGGGAACGTACGATGCTTTATAGAACTACCTGTTAACGAGTGTATGTGGGAACGTACGGTACTTTATAGAACGACCTGTTAACGAGTGTATGTGGGAACGTACTGTGCTTTATAGAACGACTTGTTAACGAGTGTATGTGGGAACGTACGATGCTTTATAGAACGACCTGTGAACGAGTGTATGTGGGAACGTACTGTGCTTTATAGAACTACCTGTTAACGAGTGTATGTGGGAACGTACGGTGCTTTATAGAACTACCTATTAACGAGTGTATGTGGGAACGTACTGTGCTTTATAGAACGACCTATTAACGAGTGTATGTGGGAACGTACGGTGCTTTATAGAACGACCTGTTAACGAGTGTATGTGGGAACGTACTGTGCTTTATAGAACGACCTATTAACGAGTGTATGTGGGAACGTACTGTGCTTTATAGAACGACCTGTGAACGAGTGTATGTGGGAACGTACGGTGCTTTATAGAACTACCTATTAACGAGTGTATGTGGGAACGTACGGTGCTTTATAGAACTACCTATTAACGAGTGTATGTGGGAACGTACTGTGCTTTATAGAACGACCTGTGAACGAGTGTATGTGGGAACGTACGGTGCTTTATAGAACGACCTGTTAACGAGTGTATGTGGGAACGTACTGTGCTTTATAGAACGACTTGTTAACGAGTGTATGCGGGAACGTACGATGCTTTATAGAACGACCTGTTAACGAGTGTATGTGGGAACGTACTGTGCTTTATAGAACGACTTGTTAACGAGTGTATGCGGGAACGTACGATGCTTTATAGAACGACCTGTTAACGAGTGTATGTGGGAACGTACGATGCTTTATAGAACGACCTGTTAACGAGTGTATGTGGGAACGTACGATGCTTTATAGAACGACCTGTTAACGAGTGTATGTGGGAACGTACGATGCTTTATAGAACTACCTATTAACGAGTGTATGTGGGAACGTACTGTGCTTTATAGAACGACCTGTTAACGAGTGTTTGTGGGAACGTACGGTGCTTTATAGAACTACCTGTTAACGAGTGTATGTGGGAACGTACGGTACTTTATAGAACTACCTGTTAACGAGTGTATGTGGGAACGTACGGTGCTTTATAGAACGACCTGTTAACGAGTGTATGTGGGAACGTACGATGCTTTATAGAACTACCTGTTAACGAGTGTATGCGGGAACGTACGATGCTTTATAGAACGACCTGTTAACGAGTGTATGTGGGAACGTACGATGCTTTATAGAACAACCTATTGACGAGTGTATGCGGGAACGTACGATGCTTTATAGAACGACCTGTTAACGAGTGTATGTGGGAACGTACGATGCTTTATAGAACTACCTATTAACGAGTGTATGTGGGAACGTACTGTGCTTTATAGAACGACCTGTTAACGAGTGTATGCGGGAACGTACGGTGCTTTATAGAACGACCTGTTAACGAGTGTATGTGCGAACGTACTGTGCTTTATAGAACGACCTGTTAACGAGTGTATGTGAGAACGTACTGTGTTTTATAGAACGACCTGTAAACAACTATGTGTGGGAACGTACGGTGCTTTATAGAACTACCTGTTCTGAGTACCAACGAGTGCTGATTGAGCTGTTGTTTGTACTCAGTTGCCGTTATACGGATTTAGTAAGATATACGAATTGCATTATAATGTTCTGTATGTATATGTATGGCAGTATTTACATGTATGTATGCTTATTGATATACATTGTAGACGTATGTGTATGACTGTTAGAGTGTATATACATGTATGTATGACTGTAAGTGTATATACATGTATGTATGTATGTAAGTTTATATATATGTATGTATGTATGTAAGTGTATATATATGTATGTATGTATATATGTATGTATGTATGTATGTAAGTGTATATACATGTTTGTATGTGTGTAAGTGTATATATATGTATGTATGTGTGTAAGTGTATATACATGTTTGTATGTGTGTAAGTGTATATATATGTATGTATGTATGTAAGTGTATATATATGTATGTATGTATGTAAGTGTATATATATGTATGTATGTATGTAAGTGTATATACATGTATGTATGTGTGTAAGTGTATATATATGTATGTATGTCTGTAAGTGTATATATATGTTTGTTTGTCTGTAAGTGTATATACATGTTTGTATGTGTGTAAGTGTATATATATGTATGTATGTATGTAAGTGTATATATATGTATGTATGTGTGTAAGTGTATATACATGTTTGTATGTGTGTAAGTGTATATATATGTATGTATGTATGTAAGTGTATATACATGTATGTATGTGTGTAAGTGTATATATATGTATGTATGTCTGTAAGTGTATATATATGTTTGTTTGTCTGTAAGTGTATATATATGTTTGTATGTGTGTAAGTGTATATATATGTATGTATGACTGTAAGTGTATATACATATTTGTATGTGTGTAAGTGTATATATATGTATGTATGACTGTAAGTGTATATACATGTTTGTATGTGTGTAAGTGTATATACATGCATGTATGTATGTAAGTGTATATATATGTTTGTATGTGTGTAAGTGTATATATATGTATGTATGACTGTAAGTGTATATACATGTATGCATGTATGTAAGTGTATATACATGTTTGTATGTGTGTAAGTGTATATATATGTATGTATGACTGTAAGTGTATATACATGTTTGTATGTGTGTAAGTGTATATATATGTATGTATGACTGTAAGTGTATATACATGTATGTATGACTGTAAGTGTATATATATGTATGTATGACTGTAAGTGTATATATATGTATGTATGACTATAAGTGTATATACATGTACATGTTTGTATGTATATGTGTATATACATGTTTGTATGTCTGTAAGTGTATATATATGTATGTATGACTGTAAGTGTATATACATATGTACATGTATGTATGTCTGTAAGTGTATATATATGTATGTATGACTATAAGTGTATATATATGTTTGTATGTCTGTAAGTGTATATATATGTATGTATGATTATAAGTGTATATACATGTTTGTATGTCTGTAAGTGTATATACACGTTTGTATGTATGTAAGTGTATATACAGGTTTGTTTGTCTGTAAGTGTATATACATGTTTGTATGTCTGTAAGTGTATATACAGGTTTGTATGTCTGTAAGTGTATATACACGTTTGTATGTATGTAAATGTTTATACATGTATGTATGTAAGTGTATATACATGTATGTCTGTGAGTATACATACATGTATGGATGTGCGAATTCGGATATCTTTATCTATATGTATGTAAGTATATGTGTGTATGTATATGTGTGACTGTATACCGATATGTTTTCTATATGTGTATGAAAAGTTAGTGTCATGTAAGGCCATTATCATCATGCTTGTGTACGATTTTATAGACACGACGGTTAAATGCTACCTTGACGTTAACTGTTAAATCCTATTACCATGAAGCATCATATTTTATGTATGTGTTAAGACTTTAGTTGGACTTGTTTAGAGCTTGTCATTACTGGTGTCGAGTAAGTGCAGGTTTTACTTTATCAAGGAGGTGCTACTACTGTGTCCATTGTAAGAGAGGGTGTTTCGGGGATATTTTTTAGCAAAATACAGCTTCTACTAGCATCGAAGAAATAGTTATTCCCATAGAGTATAACTGATCCACAGCCGTGTCCTTAACGATACCAGGAGTGGATGGTCGCTGTTTATATTTATCTGTTATTTATGATATGACCAATGTTCCTGTCGATTTAAACTTGTGCTCGCTGTTGAGGGTTTTGTCAGAAGGCAGTTTAAACCGCTCTAAAAACACCGTTTGTACACTACAACGTTGTTTTCTTTACTTTAGAGGCTGGGTTGTCTAGTGGTTGGACGCCTGCAGCCTCGTGATCGAAGGGTTGCGAGTTCGAGTCCCGGTCGCGGCACTTGTGGTCCCGGAACTTGTGTTCCAGTCTATTCAGCTGTCAATGAGTACGTGGTTAGACAGTGCTAGAAATTGAAGAATGCTAGATGTGAGCGACGAAATGGCAGCACCGGTTGTATGCTCCCCAGGGAGTTTAGAACGGTATTGGCTGTTTGCTAAGGCCCTATAACCATGGATAATAATTTGTGAACCGCTTTGAGACGGCCTTAAAGGTCGTGATAAAGTGATTTATTAGATCCTCGAATTATTATTATTATTTTCCATTAGCTGTATTGTATTTCAAACTTGCTGTTCACAAGGAACACGGTCTGTTTTATACGCCGAGCAAAAATGAAGACAAAGATTCAGTCCCTGCTAAAACGATGTTAAAGCCCGCGAGAAAGACCTGCTAAAATGTAAAAATATGAGCGTTTGCGAGAAAAACCTGCTGAAATATTAAATATGAGCGCATGTGATAAAGAAACTGTTAATATGATTAATATGAGTGCATGTGAGGAAGAACCTGCGCAAGTGTCAAGATGAGCGTCTGTGTGTGAATGTTTGAACATGATTGTGATACATTTGTCCTTCACTTACCTGTCATTTATAACACCATCACGTAAAATTTATTTTGTTTTGTTGTTGATACGTAAGATACGGACATTTTATTTATTGATGATTGTAGACTCTTGTTTTTAAGAGCGAGAAACGAAATAAAATTGATATCAATTTGGTTTGTATCGGTCATTTTTCTCAACGCCCCTGTGATGTTGTTGATGCGGGTGTCGAGTGAACTCTCAGATTCTCCGAGCAAATGGAACATGTTATATTATACACCACCTTTGTCTTCCTAGATTTGTCCTCGGGGAGGGGACTAGGACTAAGAGTTCACGTAGGCTGTTACCAGGTTTAAAATAAACACTGACACCTTTTTTTCACCAAGACTCCACGAGTAACTGCAGACATTCCCCTTTGAATAATGAGAATACCGAAGCGTTAACAAAACCATAATCCGAATGCGAAATTGATTGAAAGATGACGTAACACACCCATATGTTGCACCTTTTGAATTTAGAAATAGATACAGTATGTCGAACAACTGAAATCTGTATCATACACCCGTTCCCTCCTGGTTGGACCCGTCATTGTGATAATAAGGGCCAAAGGTGGCGATCGACATTTTCTAAACTAATGTAGAAGCAGAAGAGTCGGGTGCGTAAAACCCCTTTTATTTATAAATTTAGAAACAGTACTGAATAATTTCAAATCGTATACATGTGCAAATTGTGTACCATGATACTCCTACAATGAGATAACCGTGGTTATGGAGGCTCCGTTAAACCAGAGTGGTCGGGTGGTGCAGTGGATAGCGTAAGGCGGCTAGGGTTCGATTCCCCGACCGGACATGAAAAGGTATGGGGTCACCTGCCCGACCACGTGGGTTTTCTCCGGGTACTCCGGTTTCCTCCCACAATAAGACCCTTCGCGCGCTAACATACGGACCAACAAGAGTGATTAATATAAGTTGGATAACTGGTTTCATAATTGTTGTAAAATAAATAAAATTTATATTATATATTAGCAAACCAGGGAACTAAACAATCTATCAGGCTAAGGGCAGAATATGTAAATTGAAATATTTAAACAGGGACCTTTGAAAAATACAACAGAATAAGACCATGTGTTTCGGAAGAGGAAGTATCTTCTGCTTCTTCTGTCATATAAATTTTAAGTAAATATCACGTCCTCACATCCAAGCCTGATAATCATTATTCCATACAAGGATCAAGAATATTTCAATGTGATCAAGATCGCGACCATAGCATTTGCTCATTGACTTAATCAACCTACACCACTCGAATCTCTGTCTTGCAAGTTTGTTCGTTAGCAGCCGACATATATCCAGAAAATCTCGAAATTTAGAGCAAACCCTAGCCTAGTGAAATTTATTGGAGAAGCAGGGTTGTTACTATCAAAGAGAGGAAGTTCACAGTCAGAAAAATTCATGTTCATATTGCAAGTAAATATTGAGGTAAGTCTGTTGTGTCATTGATTTCAAATTCAGAAGGAAATAGCCTATCGACTTTGTTAGCAAACTTCTTTTTTATTTATAATCAACACATCGTCGATATATCTGAAAGTGAAATAAAAAAATATTTAGAAAGGGTTTTGATACCTGTGCTTTAAAACGCTCATCGACAAAACTTCAAAAAGGAAATCAATCATTCATATTATCGTCATAATTATATTTTATCTCGGTGTTTGTTGTGTTTTTTTCACAAAGTGTTTACAAGATAGCTCACAACCATATATTTGTACCGTCGGCCACCTTAACTGGGAAAGAAAGTTATAAAGAGAGATTGCAGCTTGGTTTCTGGTATGGTAGTGTACAGGGTGGGAAAATAAAATATTTTGAGGTACGGGTGTCGTTCAATATTGATCAAACGATCTTTCGATTTTGTTCACATTCCTACATTCCAACTTTGGAGTATTTAGTGTCAAAATAAGACTGTTATAATGGTTCTAAGTATAGGTATTACACATTTGCAATAGAAACCCCTTCTGACTTATATTGGAATTACATACTCTCACAAACAGGTAATATACACGTACATGTTGCGGGTGACCTGTGGAAACTTGCGTCGAGACTCCATAAGATTATTGATGAGGTGGCCGAAATTCGACTTTTTAAGCATGTGTGAATGGACAGGCAAGAGGCACCATCGACTCGACATTTTATGAAAGTCGAATTTGCCAATAAGGGGATTGATGCTATTAACATCAGCAATATCTTGCACCAAAAGTCTGTTCAAGCTAACATACCACCGTACTTCCGATATAAAAGTTCACCGATTATTTCCTAAAGTTATTCTATACCTATTGCACAAAAGCTTTTCAATTACAAGCAAGCATTGCAACAATTGAACATAGATGACCTTAAAATGACTCCTCCTTCAGCATGTTCATGTTCTTCATCTCAATACTGCTATGGTCCAGCTGGCCACATAGTAACTGGTAATCTGAATATTATCCCCAACATAAAGCTCCGGGAGCTTTTCATGGAAGGTCCTAAGTATCGAGAGACTCCATCCATCAATTTGCATGTGAATTTCAAGATTCTTATGGACTCGGTGGAAGATTACGCCAGACAGTGGACTAAACGTGAACATGCTGAATTGGATTAACTTTAAGAGTGGGTGAAAATATCAGATCCTCTATTCAGAAAAGAATAAGCAATTTGCGTCACAAAATGAAAACTAAACACAAGTCGATATTTCTTGACCTCGATTTTCGAGCAACACTCAACGATCTACATTATAAGTATGTGGTTGTGTCTGCAGACAAAGCATCTAACAACTTGATCATTGTTTGCAAACGCTATTACATTCATTGCTTGCAAAAAGAACTAGGCCTGCTTGATAACCAAGGTAACCCTACTTACACATTGACCGGTTTTTCGAAAGATGAAATACTGTCCAACCATGCTTCTATATTTTTCCAATCTTTCCAAGTACCGGTTAATGAGCAAGATGCTGACCTACCTTGTCGTTATTGGATAACGAAACTACTCAAGGATCCTTATAAACAACGTTTTATCGCTGACTCTGCTAATTGCTCGACCAAGCCGTTATCAAAACTTCTTACTACAATTCTAAGTACCATAAAATCAGGGCTTCAGTCGTATTGTGACACTGTATACTCCAGAAGTGGAATTAATGGGATGTGGATTTTGAAAAACTCGAAAGATCTTTTGATCAATCTTGAACATCCCCTCCTAAAAAATGTCTTTTCGGTCAAAACATTTGATTTTCCACCCTGTACACTACCATACCTCATACAAAATTGAAGGAACGTCTCCCTGACGACAACCCCTCTTAATATCAAAGGGGTAATTGGGTCCCTCCTGACGACAGCCCCTCTTAATATCAAAGGGGTAATTGGGTCCCTCCTGACGGCAGCCCCTCTTAATATCAAAGGGATTATTGGGTCCCCCTGACGGCAGCCCCTCTTAATATCAAAGGAATTATTTTGTCCCCCTGACGGCAGCCCCTCTTAATACCAAAGGGGTTATTGGGCCCCCCTGACGGCAGCCCCTCTAATATCAAAGGGGTAATTGGGTCCCCCTCACAGCAGCCCCTCTTAATATCAAAGGGGTTATTGGGTTCCCCTGACGGCAGCCCCTCTTAATATTAAAGGGGTAATTGGGCCCCCCTGACGGCAGCCCCTCTTAATATCAAAGGGGATCCTGGGCCCCCCTGACGGCAGCCCCTCTTAATATCAAAGGGGTTATTGGGTCCCCTTCACGGCAGCCCCTCTTAATATCAAAGGAAGTATTGGGTCCCTCCTGACGACAGCCCCTCTTAATATCAAAGGGGTAATTGGGCCCCCCTGACGGCAGCCCCTCTTAATATCAAAGGGGTTATTGGGTCCCCCTGACGGCAGCCCCTCTTAATATCAAAGGGGTTATTGGGTCCCCTTCACGGCGGCCCATCTAATATAGCTGGGAGATTAAAGTACAACCTTGATTTATAGTAGACATGAAAATATTAAAAACAGTTTTTATCCAACAACTAACATCCTAACCATTATTTTTAAAATCCACTACTCTACCTATAAAATCCCAACTAACAGAATCAAACGCTTTTTCAAGATCAACTTCTACAAGCATACCTGGAATAAAGTGTTCTCCTGCATAATGCATGATAGCATATACTAGTTTGGAGTTTTCTCCTATAAAACTTTCAGCAATGAATCCTGACTGGTCTGTATTTACCACTTTACCTAAAACTGTTTTCATTCCACGAGCAATTGAACCAGATACAGTTTTATAAACAACATTATAGTCCAGTCATTTTAGCAAAAAAAAAACAGGCCTTACCTCAAACTAATTGCAAAAGAATTTATTTTTTTGTTTTTGGAATGGTTATCATTTGTACGATAACAGGAAAAAAGTCTACATCGATCAAAATTTGGGAAATGAATTTTTTAGCCATTTTTATGGTCAAGAAACAAGAAAAATTACATATATGACAGTTTTTGAAGTGAAATATTTAGCTATTTTACAATAATTAACATATGAAATTAATTGTATAGGAAGACCAAATTGAGTAGAGCTCAGAATAACCAAAATTTGTCACCAAAAGCAATCTACCAACGATTAAATCAACTATCAAAATGGCTATTTTTTTTGTTTAATTTAACAGTATTGACGTTTTTGCTTCTTTTGAATGGAAAAGATAAAAATATCTGACTCTAAACAAACTAAATCTACACTTAGTTGCTGAAAAAAAAACTTATTAACTAATTTTAATTAATAAGAATTGGTATATTTTTATGTAAACAAATAATATGACACTTCTTAACTGACCAGTTGAACCAATTTGGTGTTATTTCATGCCTACATGAACAATATCCGTATTTCTCTAACAAATATTTTGATAAAAAGAAAAGCAAATGCTTCCAATCAGTTCATATCCTTTTGTGTATTGTTTATATTGTTAAGAAACAATAAATTTGGCAAGTTCTCTCAAAAAGTATATTCAATAACTGATGGTAAAAACTTCAATTCGTGCATTTTTGTCTGAACACTACAAAAATGGCAAAGTCCACCAATATGAACAACATAAATCATATTTTTTCGAATATGTCTTGTCCGATTTGAATATAATTTTGCCAATGGAACCACCATAAAACTTATGATTTCATGAGATTAATTTGAAGTGAAAGATTCCTTTACTTTAGTATTTTAATTAAAAATTAAGTATCCCACCATTCATTTCCATTATCAGAATATGAAAAATCACTTTATTTAAAGTTGACATCAATCATAAATTTAAATTAACTTTTATCCAGAAGGCTACGTCATGGTGGTAATTACTGCCAAATTATTTCAAAATCCAGGAAAAAACAAAAAATATATTCACAATTTTGTTGTTGAAAAACGTGGACTTAGCCAATTTTAGTGGTCAAGTCAAATTTGCACCAAATGCGGTTTTCATCTACCTAATTTCAAGTAATATAATGGAGGTATCTTGTCAAATGTTTTATTTTTTGTTAAAACTAATTTGCATTGAAAATAATTTAATGCACATTTCAGCATATGCTTAAGGTATTTATGAAAAATTGTTCACATAAATCGATGAATCATTCGATTTTATTTAAAATCAGCTCCAAATCAGACCAACAGACAAACTTTGAGCAGCCATATAATTTAAAAGGTGTAAGTTAAAAATATCATTTTCTGAAATTTAAATAAGCAAACTATATGTGAATACATTCTCATAAAACAAGAATCAATAGTGACGTTGATTGATTGAGTGATCTTTCTTAAAAATCCAACACAAGCTGAAATATTGATAAATTAACAACATTTTAGTGCTTTTCAAGGTGTCATAATTTTTTTCGTAAAACCATTCAAACTGTTTTGTTATTGATTTTGTGTTGTACAACAAACAGGCTTGTCATACAATGCTTTTTAGTTATCCTGTATTACACCTGATGTTAATATTTGGGTTAAAAAATGGTCCATCAAGTAATTTTTTTATATTTTTCCGATTTTTTAGGGGTAGAAAAAACTATTTTCCCCAATTTTGATTAATGTAGACTTTTTTTCTGTTACAATGTATACTAAAACCTGTATGAAAAACCAAAAATAAATTCTGTTGCAATTAGTTTGAGGTAAAATCATAAAATGACTGGACTATTAAGCAGACAAATAGGTTTCCAGTCTTTTTTTTAAAAACTTGTCTTCTTTTGGCCTTTTGGCTTCTAGCATCACTGAAGAGTCCTAGGAGGACGAAACAGCTGTATGATGCAGTTTAATTCATTTTTTCGGCATACTGTATCTATTACTAAATTTAAGAAGTGTGTTACGTGATCTTCGCTTATACCCCTTTGGCAACATGTAATTGCGTTATTGATAATTCTCCCTGTTTATAACCGTAATTAATAGATCTCGCAAATTTCCCAAACTGTTTAAAAAAAAAATAAAACTAGAAATGCCTGTGAAACATAAATGCCCCCGCCCCCAGCTGGTTACATTACCATGGGACGGGACGCGACGGGACGGACATGGGTAACACTATATGCCCCCATTTCATGGCGGGTGCATAACAAAATCAGCTGTAAATCCACCCGATCCAGGACTTTTATTCTTCATATATTTGAGAGTATGTGATGCTTCACTTTAGGTCATATTTTCTTCCAAAGATAAAGATTCCTGATTATTCAATTTGGGAATATTATAATTACATGTAGATAAAAGTTGATTGAGATTCACATCTCCAATGTTACAGTTGCTCAGAATATAGCTGTACAGTATTATAATCCTATTATATTGGGTTTCGCTGAGGCTGCACAACTAACACCACAAGTGACCGGCGTCATGTTTCCAAGCTAGATGTGTTATCAATAAATTACCTTATTCGTTTCATTTAAGACATAAATCTGTCTTATCGATATCAATCGATGGCTCCTTATGATCTAGAAACTTGGCTTTTGTTCAAGACGATTGTACAATCCAGTGAAGATGTGTCATTACAATACATACAGGATTGAGGAGGATGTTTACTAATGTCATTTTACCGGTACATTTTGAATCACAGTTAACAAAGATTTCACGTTAGGAAGACAAGAGGCTATGAATGCAGCTTTGATCTATTTAACGTAAAGGGCCTGTTTCCAAAATGGCCCCTTCTCTGATTCAAATTTCCTGTTGGTGGTGCATTGCCCACGCCGTTGTGGTCAAAAATCTATAAAGTATAAAGATTTAGGTCACTAAGTTGTACCTTTCAGAAGCTGTCTAAATGTTGATAAAATGTGCATGTTATGCAAAATATTAATGAAAATCTAATCAAATGATAGTCACCGTAAAGAATACATTCATGGCATGATTGTGACAAAAAATCATGTTTCCATCGCGCCATTTGGCTGTTTTATGGAAGAAACAATCTCAAAAATGCCATTTTTGAAGATAACATTTTAGACACAAAAACTGTGTTTTTTAGAGAATACACCCTTTTATGGGCGTTGGATGCAAACCAATTTTTATCCTATCAAACAGTACGTAATATGCTATTGATGAGAGGAAAAATCATCAAAATGTAAGTGGTGGAACATTTTCAAATCTTGGGTTGAATTAGCCTATGGTTGAATTGCCGATTTTCGACTTTCTTTAGATAATTAACAAAAACACGAGAGTATTTGCTAGGTATGTTGAGAATATGTACACAGGTATGAAAAAAGTGAGAGAAACACTTTTTCATGAAAAAGTTCCAAGATGGCTACTTCACAAGTCCCCGTGGTTGAAGACATTGGCTGACAAATAGACAGAACAACAAACAAAACGTGTTCCTTATGATTTTGGTTGGTTTTTGCATTTACGGGAGTGTTCATAGCAACGGGCGATTGTATAATACAACAAATGTACCTATATTTATAAGTTTGGTTAGTCACATGGTAACGGGGATCTTTCATATCGAGCCCCAAACATACTTTCGACATATGCACTATGTTGCCACATGGAAAACTACATGTATTTCAAGTTTTGTCGGAATTTCTTTACCTGTGGTTATAATGGTCGAGGGTTTTCCAGCGCCCTGTAATACCCAAGGTAGTACAAGATACTAGAGTCTTTTATTGGGGCCTCATCATCGGGTGAAACGGTGAACCGTATCCAAACGTTATATTTCGTTTGGCTTTTGTATCGAGAATGTATTTGACATCGGAGAAGGTCTTGGGAGTGCTGGTAAAGCCACACCTCATAGTCTCCGTCATCACTTAAATGTTCGGCGATGTAACCAGGAGCCATAGATATCTGATACGTTCCACACGTTATGGTTTTCAAGTAATCGAGATCGAGACGGGGAAACAGTACGGAAGATGCATCCATCTTGACAAACTCGGACCTTGCCCGTCTAGCTAGATCCGGATCTGTCTTGACTCTCTGAGCTAAACCATTCGGTGTTGTCAAACGGTCCTTCATACGTTCAGCCATTAGCCTATATTTGGCATCTCTCTCTGGAGATCTCTGGTAGATCGGTCCTCTAATACCATTCAGACAGGCTGTGACGGTTCGAAGCAAAGCCTCGATGACATTGATAAAGCTGTTAGACACCAATTGCGTTCGGAAGAACGTCCAGTGTTTCAGACGACCATGATAGGATTCCATAATCCACCTCGATTTGGTGATAGTTCTGTCAAGATTTGCTTGGACGTCAGAATGTTGACTTTGACCGTGTTTCATGTATGACGCCATGCTAGCATTGAGGCCAGAGGCTCCGAGAACTGGTAGGACATCTCTAAAACCTCAGTCAACGACAACATTGTCATCTGGTTGTAGCCAAGTAACTAGCTTGTCCATGACTTTTTTTGTAATTGTAGCATCATTTTCGCTGCCAGTGAATGGTCCTACTGTGTCCAGAATGTAGCCATCTAGTAAGGCGATGCTCATGAATTTGAGATAGTTTCTCTTCTTGCTACAGTAGGACATTCTCTGGAGCTTGTGGTTGGAGCTTTTCTGGATATAAATATAGGTGCTAGCTGATATGGCAGTGGCTTTATCTCCAAAAAATGCTTCTGAAAAGACAGTATTGTGCCCGAGCAACTGTTCTCTTGTCAAGTGATCCGGACCTAGAAATTGTGGGACTATCGATGTGTCTAATGCCTGAACTATGGAGTGGACAGTTTTGGACACACTTGACTTGGAAATTCCAAAACGAGAAGAACACTGACTCCAGGAAATGTCGGTTTTCAGTTTTACCCAGAACAGTAGTAGAGCATCGTGTGTAGTCTTGGTATATATACCAGATGAAAGATATGGGGAACAGTGCGAGTGGATTTCGAGGAACTGAGCTTTGGACCAACCTGTCCAGGCCATGCATGCCGAGTCATCAAGAGAAGAAAAGCTTATTGCAATCGAAGACTGGTTCTGTGAAAGGACCCTGTGACACTTCTAGGAGGTCATTAATGATTTCGGACGATTTTGATGGTAACTGAGATTCCAAGGAACCTCTACCATCAAGGACAACCTCTGTAGACGGATCTAGGTCGTTACCAATAAGGTGAATGGAGCAGACGCGGGATGAGGTGGGACACCACAGATTTTGTGAATAGATCAGGTGATGTCTTGCACGTTTTGGTAAGACTGATGATTTTGTTCCATTTATTGCAAAGGTAACAAGACAGAGACAGCATTTTTGTGTGTGAAGATGATCCATTCAAAAGATCATGAAGGGTTAGCAACGGCAGGATATGGGACGGGGATTCGTCTTCTTCCTCTATTTCCTGGTTCTGCTCGGGTTCAGGTTCAGGCTGATTTTTGTTCCGAAGATACTTCATGTAGCACTTCTGGCAAATGAGTGATTGTTCCTTTGCTGGCATCAATCCTTGTTGCACCAGCGTATCTAGGAGCCATTTATATTGTTGACTATTTACATTGTGTGCACTTCTGTTCTTATTGCCACTACGTTTCTTGAAGTATAGTTGACAGCCTTCTTCAACACATTTACCCTTCATCTTGAAACAATAACGATTGGTTTATGAAGCGTCGATAAAGTAACAAAATAGCAAGCCATCGACGATTGCTGTAAACAACTAATACTTAGTAGTGTGGTACAATTATGCGGAAATGTGTGATAAATAACGAATTGATTGATTACTTAGAACAAAATAAAGTATTTCATATGGATAATCTATCTAATCGATGTGGCGTGGTCGGCAGTCACAAAAGAAAGTAAAACAAGTCAGGGTCCCAACCCTGACAGAGCCACAGAGCCACAACGCTTTGGAGATGGGACAATAACACAAGGAAAGTGAGACAAGAATAGCAAGCGTCGAGTCAATGATTCCGTAAACGTATAGACAAAGACAAGAAGATACGGATAAATGTACAAGGCCACACGATCAGAAAATTCAGAAGAGGACAACTTGAGATAGAACAGTATTTATGTATCAGGGTGTCCTCAGTGTAAATCTTTATATCGATACTGTTTATTTAGTCGTTAGATATCATAAAACTGTCATGAAAATATTCGCTCTGATATTCAATATAAAATTTTGTATATAATAAGCTATATAATAGGGTTTAAGACAAGGTTGTTACTCATTTCCCCTTTTCTTTCAATTTACAACCACATCCAGGCGGCGATATGAGAACGTTCCACCACATGGAATTAGCTGATTTTTGGTACACATATGAAACAAGTTAAGCACTATCCGATTTTGTGATGGAAACTTGCATCCAAAACTATATAACTGGAGAAAATTGCAATTTGATGGCATTTTTTTCCCTAATTGTGTCTCTGCAAGTGCATTTTCATCCGAGAACTTTTTTTTTATGGTTTATGAATAAACACGATGTTTTGCAAATATTTATCAATAGAAATTTCTACTATGTTGCGAATTACAATTTCGAGATAACCTTCTTTTATTTACGACCTCATGTCTTTGACGCTCAAAATGACAACTTTATAAAAATACATTTTCACTGAAATTATAAAATCTGGGTGTCGGAAAGGTGTAAAATTATTCTTCGGAAAAGAAAAAAACTGTAGTTGAGCTAGATAAGAAATTACACGGGGGCAGGCTCCTATGGAGAATTAACATTACTGGAAACAGGCCCTTTCTGTCCACGTGTATGCACTGTTTATCAAGATACAGTTTTGAAATGTTTTTACTATATTAATCGGTAACTTTTTGAATAAGACTTAACAATAGTTTTAATTGACACAAAACTTAATACATTGTGATCATGATATTATATTGTGTATGGTCAGCTACAACATATGACAGACTTGTGTAAATGCAGGATCTGTTCCCAGTAGTCTTTTGTTCTGTTGTTTGCTTCAGCTTTTATGTTTTTTTTTGTGTGTGTGTATGCTTGCTTTTAAATCTAAATTCTGAATTCCTAAATCCTAAAATTCTTAATATTTGAATCTGCTGTCCTGTCTCTTTTTCATCCCCCCCTTTTTTAATTAGTGCTTGCTGGGGGAGGATAAGAGAGGTCAGGGCAAGTTTAGTAGGTAGGGGCAGCCCAATCACTTGCTTGCTCAGGCCTCTTTTTTCCCAACTCACGTAACTTTGTAATAAAAACCCCAAACTACTAGGGGAGGTAATGTGTAACACCTTTTCTTTTTTTAGAGTTCTCTCCCTTTTACTATTATCCTTGTTATTTCTTTTCTTTTTACGTCAAATAATTATTTATGAATATCTTAACTTTAATATCATGCAACACTTTTACATTAATACATTTATATTCAATAATACTGCCTGTGATAACTTATATATATGTGCTGCTGTCTTTCCTTTTGGTTTTTAGCAACTAACTTAAGCAAAAGTTTCTAATTTCTGTGATATTTGCTTACTGTTACTCGTCTTGTTTTATTTGCATGTTTGTTATCCATGTCATGTTATATGTTAGTTTGTGCCATTTAGTTTGTCGCAATAATAGCACTACAGTGCTAAAGTTTATTGTTTTAAATATGCGACTTTAAATAAAAATTCTTGTATCTTGTATCTTGTATCAGAGAATAATTGACGCATACTAGCGAGTTACCTCCCGTTGTACGATAAACCTGGTTTTCTAGAATGTACATCGTCTGTTACTTTATATAGTAGCTACTAAAATAACGTCACCTAAACCAAAACATTAGTGAATTTACGTACTTTGTAGTAGTCATTATGACAATGTAATGCCTTCACGTTATTGTCCGACAGTTAGAGTGCATTTTTACTCTCTTGCATCCAAATTAATATATCTTATTCATGTCTAAATTGATATGAATAAGGTAATTTATGATAACACATCTGGCTTGAAACCATGACGACCCACCTAGCTTTCTAGTCTCCACCGTCCTTAAGTTTGTCTGCAGGGCATATTCTTTCTGTCGATGAATGATGTAGACGTTCTGGAGTGTCTATCTGTTCCTGATTCCCTGGCACGTCATTAGGATCATCAGCTCGCAACCCTTCGTTTGTTAGGCCATCTACAGCATGTCCGTCACTTGTTAGACCCCAGATCAAACAGCTGTCTCATACTTATCTGTTATTATGTCATTCAAATCAAACATGATAATAATCTAAGACGACGGTAAATATCTAGTTCATAGAAAAGCAATTTCCGCTGCTGATATTAATTGATTTATTTTTTCGAAAATATTTACTCCATACATACCGACTGTGATTGTATTTCGGTCGGCGTGCATGGAATTGAAGACAGCAGATTTTCAATTTAATTCTTACGTAATGTAACTATCGATTTTAAAAAAGGTATCTGCGTCCTTTCCTGTGAGAATATACATAGTTTTATGTTTATATTGTAGGTAGTTGCACATTTCAGATCACATCTGACTTCCTTTAAAATTCTAGGGTGATGCGTGTAGCAAAAATTGTACACGAATGCTTGCATAACGGAATTTAAGTAATCGATGTTTTTTTTTAATGAAAATTCTCTTAGAACATAGATGATATTAAATTATACAAAGAGATGTTTTTATAAAAAAATAGATTTCAAATATATTTGTGTCAAATAACGATTTCTTGTTTCCTTTTTATGTACTACTGTAACGAGCTAGCGGGAACTCCTTCAGCCACGGTTTGACTCATCTTACTGAATTAATCAACGGGTTCAAGGTATAAATGTACCACGTCACTAGAAAAGCTGGACTGGACTGTTAGTAAAGCGGGGTCGTGTAATACAACCCCCCCCCCCCCCCCACTGAGAGGTCTAACCAGCATGACTTGACGGGTATCCGTTGGCCCTAGTACAGAACTAACCATCATTGTGTTTGGCAAAAGGGATTATTTTTTAAACTTGCTTGCCTTGGCTTTAAACTTGATGTTATAAGTATAATAAAAACTTTATATAAAGATATGTACAGTGCGGTACTTGACCAAGGTTTCATTTCTAATAATTGGTTTCATATATGTCAGGGAATCCGTCAAGGGAGTATTCTCTCACCTTGGCTCTACTCGGTCTATATCAATGATTTGTTGAATGAGCTTTGTACTTCAAAATTCGCACTGTCTATTTTTGACGTTAACGTAACATGTCCTACTCAGGCAGATGATATTGTCCTACTTTCAGTGTGCAAGAATGACTTAGATAATTTGATGCGTATATTTTATTTATACAGCTGCAAATGGAGATTTGAGTACAATGCATCGAAATATGTGGTTATTGTTTTTAATAGACGAACAAATGTATGTATTAACTCAAATCGTAAGTGGTATCTTGGGTTAAACGAGGTACACGAGTCAGTACTACACATGCTAGTATATTTTTAAACAAGTTTAGAACAGGTCACGCTGAAATGGACGAAGTTGTGCATAAGTTACGTGGTCAATGCTTTGCTCTTATGTAGTGCAACCTATTTGTTTCATGACTTTACCCTTTAGCAAGGCTAAAAAACTTTATAAATCCATCATATTTCCAAGAGCGTTATTTGGCTGTGAACTCTGGTTCACGCTTTCCTCTCCTGATTGGTGTCGCTTAGAGACCACTCACAATCTGTGTGCAAAACTTATGCAGAATTTCCCAATCGCACTAGATCTAATATTATGTTAGGAATGCTGGGTTTACCATCACTTTCTCTGTACGTTGAACAATGCAAACTAAGATTTTTTTAGAGCTTTGTGCAATGTGATGTCAAAATGTGCGCTAAAGAATTGTTCTTGCTTCGTTTACGCCATATGTAATTTTGTATTTATAAGTCAAAACGAGGGTTTATACCGGACGTTTGGAATATCCTCCATATTTACGACTTGCAGTCTTACTTGTATGATAACTTACAATCTACCTGCACGCCAAGCAAGCTAAAGTGGAAGCAGATTGTAAAGCATGTCTTGTTATGCAAGGAGAGTGAACAGTGGGAACAGCGGCTGAGTCTTGACTGTGATTTACGCAGATTTAAAAATATCCATACAGAACTTTCACCTTCTATTCTTTGGCATGTTTCCAAATCTTCTCCGAATTTAGCTGGAATTTGTAAACTAGAATTTGTTTCTAGATTATGGATTATCCCCCCTGATTGTGAACTTCACTGTGCTAAATGCAATTTATCAGTATCTGATGATGCTGCCCTCTGTATTATTGATTGTAGCAGTGTAAAATTAACCTCTCTAAGAGATGTGTTTATTACAAAAAATGTTAATTCCTATCCTGTACATGTATATGTGCTTTTAGACCAAGCTGAAAGGACACAACAGATATCCATAATACTTGGTTTTCCCTCTGACGATATCGCTCTAGCTTTGGGAGAAGATCATGCGATATTTTCCTTTATTTCCATTTGTCAATGTGTTTTTATGTAATGTTAACCCTTTATAACTCAGATTAGAACTGACTATCATGATGGAAGCGATCAATCTTAGGCTGTGAGTGATGTATTATTAGCAAACAGTACACCCGAGCTTTGTATTATTGTCAGCACCGCATTTTGTCGTGTCTCACTTTCAGATTGTATCTTATTGAACCCATGTCGTGTACACACCAGCTTGCTAATAATGCAAAGCTACTCATCAAACTCAACCGAAACATTAATCGCAGCCCTAAGATTGACCGCTTCAAACATGATAGTCAGTTCTAATCTGAGTTAAAAAGGATAAAACTAACATAGAAACACATGGACAAATGACAATCATGAATATATTTAAGCTAGTGGTGGTAATATATATGCAAAACTCGTTACATTCTAACAACAATTGTTGCAACCAAACTCAGCCTGACCGCATGAAATATTATACTGAAAGTTTTATGGGAATTTGTCCGAGAGAAAGAACTTTGCGGAAAATCTTACACAAATATGACTGGAGTTCGACAAGGTTCCATGTTGTATCATGCCCTTAATAATTAAATCCTCAGCTTAAATCAGCCTAACTTTTGAATGTATTATTGAATCGTCACCAAATCAATACTTGACCTTCATTGTATCATGATGAATCAACATACCAAATTACATTTTAATATCTGTATTCGTTCTATTAAACTGGTGAGTAAATGTGTGGAAAATGGTTCGAATCCTGCGATTGACATTTAAATCACCGGAAAGAGTCACCATATCGATTTTTTATGGTTTTAAATGTGTTCTCCAGCCCAAAATACCACTATTTCCAAAAAAGTTTGCGAAATTCTCTCAAGAAATGGCCGAGATATGACCAGTATGGTTTCTCCCCCATCGAGAAACATTTAGGGCATGCTGGGAAAAATTCTATAAGGATTTCGAGCAAGAACCAATTTTTTTTGAAGCCTAGAACCTACACTACCATATACAAATAGGGTTTCCCCTATACATATAAATACATACAACTCTGGTCCAGCCCCAGAAGTATAGCAGGATTTCATTGATGATTTATCATGCTCTTCATGTTAGCATTTACAATCAAGTAACGGATATTTCCATTTTTTGCGACAATCATTTTCATTTTATCCATCAGAAAAAATGTCAATTATTTGTAGAACATATATGTAGGTAATTTTTAAAATAAGTTAAGATAACGTGCCAGATTATTTGCCATTCAGAGAAAAATTAATTCCTAGTTGTAATTTATTTCAACGTTGATGTGTATGCCAATATTAATCTAGGGATCATTAGGTATGGATCATCAATAATCATGTATGTGTTCGTTAATCAATTACTATGTTGTTCGGATTAATGGAATCCGAAATACTCTGCAACCAGTTCACTCTACCACTTTGTATTCATCTTCAATATTTGATTATCATTCCCATTGCTCATGTATTATTTGACAATTATTTTTATACCATATACACTAATTTTTGAAACAGGTAGCTAAATTATTTTGTCTTTTTCAATTTTAATACTGCATCCTAATCAAATTTACATTAATGAATTATGTTAATATTGATTAACATTATGGCAATTATCTCAATTGAAATGTACATTTTTTCAACGTTAGAATTACCTCAAATAATGGAATTTGTGGAAGTTATATCAGGAAAGTACTTACCTGTTATCCAACAGCCAACATCTTAAAACAACATGTGTTTACCTGGATAATTCTGAGTTAAGTCTGTTTCAATATTTGCAAGTGTAAATCACATGCTCATTTATTTCCAAGTTAAACTAAGCCTACAACAACAAATGCATTGTAATTACAAATAAAAAATGAATAAACTTCATAAACAATTTCAATCAAAATATAATTTTATTAGTTTTTTTTAACAGAGACGTATGTTACACATACAATGTATATCTCTTTGTTTTTACATTAACCACCCAATTAGATTAGATGCTATTAAGTCCTTGAAAAATTACACAAATTACGAATGTAAAATATATTGGTTATCAATATAGAAACAACGAATAATTACTCACTCTAAATTTGAATGAACATTGATTCACCTCACACGTATGTCCTTGATTTTGGCAGAGATGTATAAAGCTGTTTTTGGGTTTTAGTTAGGCTCTTTACTACAATAGGATATGTTGGTTGAGAACACCCTGTTCTTTCTCTCGGGTGACTGGTTTACCTGTGTCATGCTTGACTGCCTATCTCGGGTCAAACATGTGCATCAGAGGTCAGGCATCCGGATTGATCAGATGCTGAAGTAGTGCTGTGACAGACCTCAGTTTATATGTTGGCTAGGAGAGAGGACAGGGCTAGACAATGTCACAAGCACAGCTTTTAGTTGGGAGTCTTACCACAAACCAGGGGTGAAGTTTACCCCGGCCTCGGTAGCTTCATCATAATGGTGAGCCTTCCCCGAAGAGGTGAGGTGACAAATCTTTTACATGCACCGTGTCACACTGAAGAGTCCCCACTACGCGTGTGAACCGTCTGTATAGGTGCTCTCGTGAACCGTCGGTATAGGTGCTCTCGTGAACCGTCTGTATAGGTGCTCTCGTGAACCGTCGGTATAGGTGCTCTCGTGAACCGTCGGTATAGGTGCTCTCGTGAACCGTCTGTATAGGTGCTCTCGTGAACCGTCTGTATAGGTGCTCTCGTGAACCGTCTGTATAGGTGCTCTCGTGAACCGTCTGTATAGGTGCTCTCGTGAACCGTCGGTATATGTGCTCTCGTGAACCGTCTGTATAGGTGCTCTCGTGAACCGTCTGTTTAGGTGCTCTCGTGAACCGTCTGTATAGGTGCTCTCGTGAACCGTCTGTATAGGTGCTCTCGTGAACCGTCTGTATAGGTGCTCTCGTGAACCGTCGGTATATGTGCTCTCGTGAACCGTCTGTATAGGTGCTCTCGTGAACCGTCTGTATAGTTGCTCTCATGAACCGTCGGTATAGGTGCTCTCGTGAACCGTCGGTATAGGTGCTCTCGTGCATGTGTTGCACGTCTATAACACCAACAGAAACTTTGTCACCTTACCTGCTGTTCGGATAGTGTGGACTTGGAAATAGGTTAGAATTTTGTGATGTTTCTGGCCAGATCTATCCCACAAATTTGGTAAATACGTATAGACACAGTACTAATTAATATAAAAAGAAGTAGTTTTCATTTGCATGTACATTAAACCACCTTTAGAAATATCTTGGTTTGGTGTTACCTGACCAGGGGCTCATCCATATGGGTAGGAAGATAGGACTGATTTTTTTATTCAGATCAAGTTCAGAAAACAGGTTATCTCATCATCTAACCTGCTCTATCTTATATCATGCAAAATCTTGAGATAAAGGTTCACATTGTTCGAGTATCCAAAAATCGGACAAACATGCTGCTGAAAATTACCGTCCTGTCTTCCTCACCTGCATCACCCGTGCATTGCTAGAGCATTATCATCCAATGTAATGGCTCACCTCGAACGACATAACATACTTGTCAATTTACACCACGGGCTCCGGTCAAAGTTCAGCTCTGAAACCAAACCGATTTTGACGATAGACGACATAGCAAGGCACATTGACAATAATGAACAAGTTGATGTCGACATTCTTGCATGACTTTTCGAAAGTTCTTGATAAAGCTTCTCATACAAAATAACTGTCAAAATCTGAATACTCAAAACTATACTTATTTCATCAATAATGGCACCAGCTCTTTCCTGGGTACCCCAGGGCACTGTCGTTGGACCACTTCTATACCTTGTCTGTATCGATGGCATTGTCAAATCAGTATCTTGCAACATCGAACTCTTTGCTGATGAATCCTAGCCCAGAGAAGAACAGGACATGTTGGTATAGATCCATCTCACTTTGTTACATCTAGTGATAAGGAAACAACAGGGGCCCACAGGATCAACCGAATCCACCCCAACAAAAACATGGCTATATAAATACTCTCTCCCCCCCTGACAGTTGTAGACTGGAATTCTCTTCCAAATTCTTTGGCACAGAAGCAAGACCTAGATTTTTAGGTCCTTGCTAACTTCATCCTTTCCTCAACACATTATTTCCATTTTTATCTTATTAGAAATATGTTAAAACGAAAAAAAAAAAAAATCAACGAAAATTACCAGGCATAGATTTTGACCGAGGTTGACCACTGGAAAATCTGACACGGGTGTTTTGAGGGGGTCCAGACTTGCCTGACCGAAACTAAATTGCTGTTCATTGCTTGTTTGCGTTAGTTCTGTGTGAATCAGCCTCATATGCAGATGTTAAAATCCATTATATAGTTAAGCGGGTGAGTGAAAGAAGGACATGTTATTCTTAATAATCCTCCGAAACTGTGGATTATGAGCTCTGCCTTTTGTTTAGCCAAATTGCGTTCGTTAATCGTGGAATACTCCTGTGCCTCCCGAACCATTGCAGCCATAGTCAAAACGCTCACAGATGCTATTGAATCTTTCAAAAATAATATTGCTGTATCACTCAAGAGCTTTAGAGACGCCTTTTAAACTTGCAAATCCTCCTCTAGACTTAAAAAAATATGTGTTATTTTTCACAACATGGCGCAAATTTGTTTCAAATACAATGAAGCCGTGATATGGCAAACAAGGGAGATAACAACACTTTCGATACATTGTATACGTCTATATAGTTACGCTTGCAAAAATATTACAAGGGCAAACAAACTCACTGGATAATAGAACAGTTATGTGATAAACCACAATATGCATTTGATTGTTTAATTGATTGATCGATTGATTGATTGGTGGTTTGATTGATTGAATGATGCATTGTCTGTATGATTTGAGTGTGTCTCTGCAGGGAGGTGGTTTGTGCTCGGCACCAGCCATATAGACCATCAAACCAAGTTACTGCAGTATTAATGTCACCTCACGTTCTCCGTGACATAAACCAGCGTCGTATGCTCGGTATCAAAACAGCAATGGTATGAATGCTCCAGTAGTCAGTGTAAAGCACTAGCATCAGACAATCACATAGGCTGCGCGTAAATTGCCAACATTGCTTTAGATTTAATTAAAAGGCGTTTTAACATTCGCCTTGCTCCTGAGAGAGTATGGCTTTTATCAGGATGATGTATAGCGCGTTTTGCTTGTGTGAGTGTCGTTTTGTGAGCGATTAGGGAAGTTTTGCGTTGATATTCATTACCAGAACTGAATCCATCCTACCATTCTGATATTGTCCTCACTTCATTACAGTCGTGTCAATATTTCTGCCCGGGTTATAAATACATTTGTGAGATATCGTTTTTTTTTGTTTTTAAATACTATCATTGTAATAGGAATTGCAATGATGCGTTTGAATTTCGTATGTACGAATGTGCCATATGGCAATGCAACCATTGAAACAGAAAAGTGTTCCTCTATCTTAAAAAGGATCAAACTCAATGATTTGAGTGCATTGGAACATGGGAAGTGCCATTATGTTAACAAGCATTGATTTTTTTTTGCATTAATTTTTAACATAATATTATTTTAAATAAGATGAAAAATGGAAATGTGTTTAAGAAAGGTTGACGCTATCAAGCGCACTCCTGAAAGAATCTAGGTCTTGCTTCTATGCCCGTCTACAACGGTCAGGGGGAAACGATTATTTATATACCCATTTTTTGTTGGTGTGGATTTGGTTGATCCTGTGGGCCCCTGTTGTTCCCTTATCACTAGATGTAACAAAGTGAGATGGATCTATACCAACAAATCCATCATGGTTTTGTCTTTTGTTCTTCTCTGGGCTAGGATTCATATTCGATACACAGCCAGGATCTCCTGATCTATGATCATTAAACACATATATATCCAGCAGCCATGTGTTAGATAATTTCAAAGACCGGTACCTGATCAGATGAAAACGGGTCCAAACATGTAACTGTATACTATTGGGTTGGTCTGATTGTGGATTTGGTCTGACTATGGGGTTGGTCTGACTGTAAGCTTGGTCTGACTATGGGGTTGGTCTGATTGTGGGGTTGGTCTGACTGTAAGTTTGGTCTGACTATGGGGTTGGTCTGACTGTAAGCTTGGTCTGACTATAGGGTTGGTCTGACTATGGGGTTGGTCTGACTATTGGTTGGTCTGACTATGGAGTTGGTCTGACTATGGAGTTGGTCTGACTGTGGGGTTGGTCTGACTATGGGTTGGTCTGACTATGGGGTTGGTCTGACTTAGTGGTTGGTCTGACTATGGGGTAGGTCTGACTATGGGGTTGGTCTGACTTTGGGGTTAGTCTGACTGTGGAGTTGGTTTGACTGTGGGGTTGGTCTGACTAAGGGGTTGGTATGACTATGGGGTTGGTCTGACTAAGGGGTTGGTCTGACTATGGGGTTGGTCTGACTATGGGGTTGGTCTGACTATGAGGTTGGTCTGACTATGGGGTTGGTCTGACTATGGGGTTGGTCTGACTATGGGGTTGGTCTGACTAAGGGGTTGGTATGACTATGGGGTTGGTCTGACTAAGGGGTTGGTCTGACTATGGGGTTGGTCTGACTATGGGGATGGCCTGACTATGGGGTTGGTATGACTATGGGGTTGGTCTGACTATGGGGTTGGTATGACTATGAGGTTGGTCTGACTATGGCGTTGGTCTGACTATGGGGTTTGTCTGACTATGGGGTTGGTCTGACTATGGGGTTTGTCTGACTATGGTGTTGGTATGACTATGGGGTTGGTATGACTATGAGGTTGGTATGACTATGAGGTTGGTATGACTATGGGGTTGGTATGACTATGGGGTTGGTATGACTATGAGGTTGGTATGACTATGGGGTTGGTATGACTATGGGGTTGGTCTGACTATAGGGTTGGTCTGACTATGGGGTTTGTCTGACTATGGGGTTGGTATTACTAAGGGGTTTGTCTGACTATGGGGTTGGTATGACTAAGGGGTTTGTCTGACTATGGGGTTGGTATGACTAAGAGGTTGGTATGACTATGGGGTTGGTATGACTAAGGGGTTTGTCTGACTATGAGGTTGGTCTGACTATGGAGTTGGTCTGACTATGGAGTTGGTCTGACTATGGAGTTGGTCTGACTATGGGGTTGGTATGACTATGGGGTTGGTCTGACTATGGAGTTGGTCTGACTATGGAGTTGGTATGACTATGGAGTTGGTATGACTATGGGGTTGGTATGGCTAAGGGGTTTGTCTGACTATGGGGTTGGTCTGACTATGGGGTTTGTCTGACTATGGGGTTGGTCTGACTATGGGGTTGGTCTGACTATGGGGTTGGTCTGACTATGGGGTTTGTCTGACTATGGGGTTGGTCTGACTATGGGGTTGGTCTGACTATGGGGTTGGTCTGACTATGGGGTTGGTCTGATTAAGGGGTTGGTCTGACTATGGGGTTGGTCTGACTATGGGGTTTGTCTGACTATGGGGTTGGTATGACTATGGGGTTGGTCTGACTATGGGGTTGGTATGACTATGGGGTTGGTCTGACTGTGGGGTTTGTCTGACTATGGGGTTGGTATGACTATGAGGTTGGTCTGACTATGGCGTTGGTCTGACTATGGGGTTTGTCTGACTATGGGGTTGGTCTGACTATGGGGTTGGTATGACTATGAGGTTGGTATGACTAAGGGGTTGGTCTGACTAAGGGGTTGGTCTGACTATGGGGTTGGTATGACTATGGGGTTGGTCTGACTATGGGGTTTGTCTGACTAAGGGGTTGGTCTGACTAAGGGGTTGGTATGACTATGGGGTTGGTCTGACTATGGGGTTGGTCTGACTATGGGGTTTGTCTGACTATGGGGTTGGTATGACTATGGGGTTGGTCTGACTATGGGGTTGGTATGACTAAGGGGTTTGTCTGATTATGGGGTTGGTATGACTAAGGGGTTTGTCTGACTATGGGGTTGGTCTGACTATGGGGTTTGTCTGACTTTGGAGTTGGTATGACTAAGGGGTTTGTCTGACTATGGGGTTGGTATGACTATGGGGTTGGTATAACTATGAAGTTGGTATGACTATGGGGTTGGTCTGACTATGGGGTTGGTCTGACTATGGGGTTGGTCTGACTATGGGGTTGGTCTGACTATGGGGTTTGTCTGACTATGAGGTTGATATGACTAAGGGGTTTGTCTGACTATGGGGTTGGTATGACTATGGGGTTGGTCTGACTATGGAGTTGGTCTGACTAAGGGGTTTGTCTGACTATGGGGTTGGTATGACCAAGAGGTTGGTATGACTATGGGGTTGGTATGACTAAGGGGTTTGTCTGACTATGAGGTTGGTCTGACTATGGAGTTGGTCTGACTATGGAGTTGGTCTGACTATGGAGTTGGTCTGACTATGGGGTTGGTATGACTATGGGGTTGGTCTGACTATGGAGTTGGTCTGACTATGGAGTTGGTATGACTATGGAGTTGGTATGACTATGGGGTTGGTATGACTATGGGGTTGGTCTGACTATGGGGTTGGTATGACTATGGGGGTTGGTCTGACTATGGGGTTGGTATGACTATGGGTTGGTATGACTATGGGGTTGGTCTGACTATGGGGTTGGTATGACTATGGGGTTGGTATGACTATGAGGTTGGTATGACTATGGGGTTGGTCTGACTATGAGGTTGGTCTGACTATGGAGTTGGTCTGACTATAGAGTTGGTCTGACTATGGGGTTTGTCTGACTATGGGGTTGGTATGACTATGGGGTTGGTATGACTATGGGGTTGGTCTGACTATGGGGTTGGTATGACTAAGGGGTTTGTCTGACTATGGGGTTGGTATGACTAAGGGGTTTGTCTGACTATGGGGTTGGTATGACTAAGAGGTTGGTATGACTATGGGGTTGGTATGACTAAGGGGTTTGTCTGACTATGAGGTTGGTCTGACTATGGAGTTGGTATGACTATGGAGTTGGTCTGACTATGGAGTTGGTCTGACTATGGGGTTGGTACACTGTATGACTATGGGGTTGGTCTGACTATGGAGTTGGTCTGACTATGGAGTTGGTATGGCTATGGAGTTGGTATGACTATGGGGTTGGTATGACTATGGGGTTGGTCTGACTATGGGGTTGGTATGACTATGGGGTTGGTCTGACTATGGAGTTGGTCTGACTATGGGGTTGGTATGACTATGGGGTTGGTCTGACTAAGGGGTTGGTATGACTATGGGGTTGGTCTGACTATGGGGTTTGTCTGACTATGGGGTTTGTCTGACTATGGGGTTTGTCTGACTATGGGGTTGGTCTGACTATGGGGTTGGTCTGACTATGGGGTTGGTATGACTATGGGGTTGGTCTGACTATGAGGTTGGTATGACTATGGGGTTGGTCTGACTATGGGGTTGGTCTGACTATGGGGTTTGTCTGACTATGGGGTTGGTCTGACTATGGGGTTGGTCTGACTATGGGGTTGGTCTGACTATGGGGTTGGTATGACTATGAGGTTGGTATGACTATGGGGTTGGTCTGACTATGGGGTTGGTCTGACTATGGGGTTGGTCTGACTATGGGGTTGGTCTGACTGTGGGGTTTGTTTGACTATGGGTTGGTATGACTATGGGTTGGTATGACTATGGAGTTGGTCTGACTATGGGGTTGGTCTGACTATGGGGTTGGTCTGACTATGGGGTTTGTCTGACTATGAGGTTGGTATGACTATGGGTTGGTATGACTATGGAGTTGGTCTGACTATGGGGTTGGTCTGACTATGGGGTTGGTCTGACTATGGGGTTTGTCTGACTATGAGGTTGGTATGACTATGGGTTGGTATGACTATGGAGTTGGTCTGACTATGGGGTTGGTCTGACTATGGGGTTGGTCTGACTATGGGGTTGGTCTGACTGTGGGGTTTGTTTGACTATGGGTTGGTATGACTATGGGTTGGTATGACTATGGAGTTGGTCTGACTAAGGGGTTGGTATGACTAAGGGGTTGGTATGACTATGGGGTTGGTCTGACTATGGGGTTGGTCTGACTATGGGGTTGGTCTGACTATGGGGTTTGTCTGACTATGGGGTTGGTCTGACTGTGGGGTTTGTTTGACTATGGGTTGGTCTGACTATGGGGTTGGTCTGACTATGGGGTTGGTCTGACTAAGGGGTTGGTCTGACTATGGGTTGGTATGACTAAGGGGTTGGTATGACTATGGGGTTGGTATGACTATGGGGTTGGTATGACTGTGGGGATGGTATGACTATGGGGTTGGTCTGACTATGGGTTGGTATGACTATGGGGTTGGTCTGACTAAGGGGTTGGTCTGACTATGGGGTTGGTCTGACTATGGGTTGGTATGACTAAGGGGTTGGTATGACTATGGGGTTGGTATGACTATGGGGTTGGTATGACTGTGGGGTTGGTATGACTATGGGGTTGGTCTGACTATGGGGTTGGTATGACTATGGGGTTGGTCTGACTATGGGGTTGGTATGACTATGGGGTTGGTCTGACTAAGGGGTTGGTCTGACTATGGGGTTGGTCTGACTGTGGGGTTTGTTTGACTATGGGTTGGTATGACTATGGGGTTGGTATGACTATGGGGTTGGTATGACTATGGGGTTGGTATGACTATGGGGTTGGTATGACTATGGGGTTGGTATGACTGTGGGGTTGGTAAGACTGTGGGGTTGGTATGACTTAGGGGTTGGTATGACTATGGGGTTGGTCTGACTATGGGGTTGGTATGACTATGGGGTTGGTCTGACTAAGGGGTTGGTCTGACTATGGGGTTGGTCTGACTGTGGGGTTGGTCTGACTAAGGGGTTGGTCTGACTATGGGTTGGTATGACTATGGGGTTGGTATGACTAAGGGGTTGGTATGACTATGGGGTTGGTATGACTATGGGGTTGGTATGACTATGGGGTTGGTATGACTGTGGGGTTGGTAAGACTGTGGGGTTGGTATGACTTAGGGGTTGGTATGACTATGGGGTTGGTCTGACTATGGGGTTGGTATGACTATGGGGTTGGTCTGACTAAGGGGTTGGTCTGACTATGGGGTTGGTCTGACTGTGGGGTTTGTTTGACTATGGGTTGGTCTGACTATGGGGTTTGTCTGACTATGGGGTTGGTATGACTATGGGGTTGGTCTGACTTAGGGGTTGGTCTGACTATGGGGTTTGTTTGACTATGAGGTTGGTATGACTATGGGGTTGGTATGACTATGGGGTTGGTCTGACTATGGGGTTGGTCTGACTATGGGGTTGGTATGACTATGGGGTTGGTCTGACTATGGGGTTGGTATGACTATGGGGTTGGTCTGACTTAGGGGTTGGTATGACTATGGGGTTGGTATGACTATGGGGTTGGTCTGACTATGGGGTTGGTATGACTATGGGGTTGGTCTGACTATGGGGTTGGTCTGACTTAGGGGTTGGTCTGACTGTTGGGTTTGTTTGACTATGGGTTGGTCTGACTATGGGGTTGGTATGACTATGGGGTTGGTATGACTATGGGGTTGGTCTGACTTAGGGGTTGGTCTGACTATGGGGTTGGTCTGACTATGGGGTTTGTTTGACTATGAGGTTGGTATGACTATGGGGTTGGTATGACTATGGGGTTTGTCTGACTATGGGGTTGGTCTGACTATGGGGTTTGTCTGACTATGAGGTTGGTATGACTATGGAGTTGGTCTGACTATGGGGTTGGTATGACTATTGGGTTGGTATGACTATGGGGTTGGTCTGACTATGGGGTTGGTATGACTATGGGGTTGGTATGACTTAGGGGTTGGTCTGACTATGGGGTTGGTCTGACTATGGGGTTGGTCTGACTTAGGGGTTGGTCTGACTATGGGGTTGGTATGACTATGGGGTTGGTATGACTATGGGGTTGGTCTGACTTAGGGGTTGGTCTGACTATGGGGTTGGTCTGACTATGGGGTTGGTATGTCTATGGGGTTGGTCTGACTAAGGGGTTGGTCTGACTATGGGGTTGGTCTGACTGTGGGGTTTGCTTGACTATGGGTTGGTCTGACTATGGGGTTGGTCTGACTATGGGGTTGGTCTGACTATGGGGTTGGTATGACTATGGGGTTGGTCTGACTATGGGGTTGGTCTGACTTAGGGGTTGGTCTGACTGTGGGGTTGGTTTGACTATGGGTTGGTCTGACTATGGGGTTGGTATCACTGTGGGGTTGGTATGACTATGGGGTTGGTATGACTATGGGGTTGGTCTGACTATGGGGTTGGTCTGACTTAGGGGTTGGTCTGACTATGGGGTTGGTCTGACTTAGGGGTTGGTCTGACTATGGGGTTGGTCTGACTTAGGGGATGGTCTGACTATACGGTTGGTCTGACTATGGGGTTGGTCTGACTTAGGGGTTGGTCTGACTTATGGGTTGGTCTGACTATTGGGTTGGTCTGACTGTGGGGGTGGTCTGACTAAGGGGTTGGTCTGACTAAGGGGTTGGTCTGACTATGGGGTTGGTATGACTATGGGGTTGGTCTGACTATGGGGTTGGTATGACTATGGGGTTGGTCTGACTATGGGGTTGGTCTGACTATGGGTTGGTCTGACTATGGGGTTGGTCTGACTGTGGGGTTTGTTTGACTATGGGTTGGTCTGACTAAGGGGTTGGTCTGACTATGGGGTTGGTCTGACTATGGGGTTGGTCTGACTATGGGGTTGGTCTGACTATGGGGTTGGTCTGACTAAGGGGTTGGTCTGACTATGGGGTTAGTCTGACTGTGGGGTTTGTTTGACTATGGGTTGGTCTGACTATGGGGTTGGTCTGACTATGGGGTTGGTCTGACTATGGGGTTGGTCTGACTATGGGGTTTGTCTGACTATGGGGTTGGTCTGACTGTGGGGTTTGTTTGACTATGGGTTGGTCTGACTATGGGGTTGGTCTGACTATGGGGTTGGTCTGACTAAGGGGTTGGTCTGACTATGGGTTGGTATGACTAAGGGGTTGGTATGACTATGGGGTTGGTATGACTATGGGGTTGGTATGACTGTGGGGTTGGTCTGACTATGGGGTTTGTCTGACTATGAGGTTGGTATGACTATGGGGTTGGTCTGACTATGGGGTTGGTATGACTATGGGGTTGGTCTGACTATGGGGTTTGTTTGACTATGAGGTTGGTATGACTAAGGGGTTGGTATGACTATGGGGTTGGTACGACTATGAGGTTGGTATGACTATGAGGTTGGTATGACTATGGGGTTGGTCTGACTATGGGGTTGGTCTGACTATGGGGTTGGTCTGACTATGGGGTTTGTCTGACTATGAGGTTGGTATGACTATGGGTTGGTATGACTATGGAGTTGGTCTGACTATGGGGTTGGTCTGACTATGGGGTTGGTCTGACTATGGGGTTGGTCTGACTGTGGGGTTTGTTTGACTATGGGTTGGTATGACTATGGGTTGGTATGACTATGGAGTTGGTCTGACTAAGGGGTTGGTATGACTAAGGGGTTGTTATGACTATGGGGTTGGTCTGACTATGGGGTTGGTCTGACTATGGGGTTGGTCTGACTGTGGGGTTTGTTTGACTATGGGTTGGTCTGACTATGGGGTTGGTCTGACTATGGGGTTGGTCTGACTAAGGGGTTGGTCTGACTATGGGTTGGTATGACTAAGGGGTTGGTATGACTATGGGGTTGGTATGACTATGGGGTTGGTATGACTGTGGGGATGGTATGACTATGGGGTTGGTCTGACTATGGGTTGGTATGACTATGGGGTTGGTCTGACTAAGGGGTTGGTCTGACTATGGGGTTGGTCTGACTATGGGTTGGTATGACTATGGGTTGGTCTGACTATGGGGTTGGTATGACTATGGGGTTGGTATGACTATGGGGTTGGTCTGACTTAGGGGTTGGTCTGACTATGGGGTTGGTCTGACTATGGGGTTTGTTTGACTATGAGGTTGGTATGACTATGGGGTTGGTATGACTATGGGGTTTGTCTGACTATGGGGTTGGTCTGACTATGGGGTTTGTCTGACTATGAGGTTGGTATGACTATGGGGTTGGTCTGACTATGGGGTTGGTATGACTATTGGGTTGGTATGACTATGGGGTTGGTCTGACTATGGGGTTGGTATGACTATGGGGTTGGTATGACTTAGGGGTTGGTCTGACTATGGGGTTGGTCTGACTATGGGGTTGGTCTGACTTAGGGGTTGGTCTGACTATGGGGTTGGTATGACTATGGGGTTGGTATGACTATGGGGTTGGTCTGACTTAGGGGTTGGTCTGACTATGGGGTTGGTCTGACTATGGGGTTGGTATGTCTATGGGGTTGGTCTGACTAAGGGGTTGGTCTGACTATGGGGTTGGTCTGACTGTGGGGTTTGCTTGACTATGGGTTGGTCTGACTATGGGGTTGGTCTGACTATGGGGTTGGTCTGACTATGGGGTTGGTATGACTATGGGGTTGGTCTGACTATGGGGTTGGTCTGACTTAGGGGTTGGTCTGACTGTGGGGTTGGTTTGACTATGGGTTGGTCTGACTATGGGGTTGGTATCACTGTGGGGTTGGTATGACTATGGGGTTGGTATGACTATGGGGTTGGTCTGACTATGGGGTTGGTCTGACTTAGGGGTTGGTCTGACTATGGGGTTGGTCTGACTTAGGGGTTGGTCTGACTATGGGGTTGGTCTGACTTAGGGGATGGTCTGACTATACGGTTGGTCTGACTATGGGGTTGGTCTGACTTAGGGGTTGGTCTGACTTATGGGTTGGTCTGACTATTGGGTTGGTCTGACTGTGGGGGTGGTCTGACTAAGGGGTTGGTCTGACTAAGGGGTTGGTCTGACTATGGGGTTGGTATGACTATGGGGTTGGTCTGACTATGGGGTTGGTATGACTATGGGGTTGGTCTGACTATGGGGTTGGTCTGACTATGGGTTGGTCTGACTATGGGGTTGGTCTGACTGTGGGGTTTGTTTGACTATGGGTTGGTCTGACTAAGGGGTTGGTCTGACTATGGGGTTGGTCTGACTATGGGGTTGGTCTGACTATGGGGTTGGTCTGACTATGGGGTTGGTCTGACTAAGGGGTTGGTCTGACTATGGGGTTGGTCTGACTGTGGGGTTTGTTTGACTATGGGTTGGTCTGACTATGGGGTTGGTCTGACTATGGGGTTGGTCTGACTATGGGGTTTGTCTGACTATGGGGTTGGTATGACTAAGGGGTTGTTATGACTATGGGGTTGGTATGACTATGGAGTTGGTCTGACTAAGGGGTTGGTATGACTAAGGGGTTGTTATGACTATGGGGTTGGTCTGACTATGGGGTTGGTCTGACTATGGGGTTGGTCTGACTGTGGGGTTTGTTTGACTATGGGTTGGTCTGACTATGGGGTTGGTCTGACTATGGGGTTGGTCTGACTAAGGGGTTGGTCTGACTATGGGTTGGTATGACTAAGGGGTTGGTATGACTATGGGGTTGGTATGACTATGGGGTTGGTATGACTGTGGGGATGGTATGACTATGGGGTTGGTCTGACTATGGGTTGGTATGACTATGGGGTTGGTCTGACTAAGGGGTTGGTCTGACTATGGGGTTGGTCTGACTATGGGTTGGTATGACTATGGGTTGGTCTGACTATGGGGTTGGTATGACTATGGGGTTGGTATGACTATGGGGTTGGTCTGACTTAGGGGTTGGTCTGACTATGGGGTTGGTCTGACTATGGGGTTTGTTTGACTATGAGGTTGGTATGACTATGGGGTTGGTATGACTATGGGGTTTGTCTGACTATGGGTTGGTCTGACTATGGGGTTTGTCTGACTATGAGGTTGGTATGACTATGGGGTTGGTCTGACTATGGGGTTGGTATGACTATTGGGTTGGTATGACTATGGGGTTGGTCTGACTATGGGGTTGGTATGACTATGGGGTTGGTATGACTTAGGGGTTGGTCTGACTATGGGGTTGGTCTGACTATGGGGTTGGTCTGACTTAGGGGTTGGTCTGACTATGGGGTTGGTATGACTATGGGGTTGGTATGACTATGGGGTTGGTCTGACTTAGGGGTTGGTCTGACTATGGGGTTGGTCTGACTATGGGGTTGGTATGTCTATGGGGTTGGTCTGACTAAGGGGTTGGTCTGACTATGGGGTTGGTCTGACTGTGGGGTTTGCTTGACTATGGGTTGGTCTGACTATGGGGTTGGTCTGACTATGGGGTTGGTCTGACTATGGGGTTGGTATGACTATGGGGTTGGTCTGACTATGGGGTTGGTCTGACTTAGGGGTTGGTCTGACTGTGGGGTTGGTTTGACTATGGGTTGGTCTGACTATGGGGTTGGTATCACTGTGGGGTTGGTATGACTATGGGGTTGGTATGACTATGGGGTTGGTCTGACTATGGGGTTGGTCTGACTTAGGGGTTGGTCTGACTATGGGGTTGGTCTGACTTAGGGGTTGGTCTGACTATGGGGTTGGTCTGACTTAGGGGATGGTCTGACTATACGGTTGGTCTGACTATGGGGTTGGTCTGACTTAGGGGTTGGTCTGACTTATGGGTTGGTCTGACTATTGGGTTGGTCTGACTGTGGGGGTGGTCTGACTAAGGGGTTGGTCTGACTAAGGGGTTGGTCTGACTATGGGGTTGGTATGACTATGGGGTTGGTCTGACTATGGGGTTGGTATGACTATGGGGTTGGTCTGACTATGGGGTTGGTCTGACTATGGGTTGGTCTGACTATGGGGTTGGTCTGACTGTGGGGTTTGTTTGACTATGGGTTGGTCTGACTAAGGGGTTGGTCTGACTATGGGGTTGGTCTGACTATGGGGTTGGTCTGACTATGGGGTTGGTCTGACTATGGGGTTGGTCTGACTAAGGGGTTGGTCTGACTATGGGGTTGGTCTGACTGTGGGGTTTGTTTGACTATGGGTTGGTCTGACTATGGGGTTGGTCTGACTATGGGGTTGGTCTGACTATGGGGTTTGTCTGACTATGGGGTTGGTCTGACTGTGGGGTTTGTTTGACTATGGGTTGGTCTGACTATGGGGTTGGTCTGACTATGGGGTTGGTCTGACTAAGGGGTTGGTCTGACTATGGGTTGGTATGACTAAGGGGTTGGTATGACTATGGGGTTGGTATGACTATGGGGTTGGTATGACTGTGGGGTTGGTCTGACTATGGGGTTTGTCTGACTATGAGGTTGGTATGACTATGGGGTTGGTCTGACTATGGGGTTGGTCTGACTATGGGGTTGGTCTGACTATGGGGTTGGTATGACTATGGGGTTGGTCTGACTATGGGGTTGGTCTGACTATGGGGTTGGTCTGACTATGAGGTTGGTATGACTATGGGGTTGGTCTGACTGTGGGGTTGGTCTGACTATGGGGTTTGTTTGACTATGAGGTTGGTATGACTAAGGGGTTGGTATGACTATGGGGTTGGTACGACTATGAGGTTGGTATGACTATGAGGTTGGTATGACTATGGGGTTGGTCTGACTATGGGGTTGGTCTGACTATGGGGTTGGTCTGACTATGGGGTTTGTCTGACTATGAGGTTGGTATGACTATGGGTTGGTATGACTATGGAGTTGGTCTGACTATGGGGTTGGTCTGACTATGGGGTTGGTCTGACTATGGGGTTGGTCTGACTGTGGGGTTTGTTTGACTATGGGTTGGTATGACTATGGGTTGGTATGACTATGGAGTTGGTCTGACTAAGGGGTTGGTATGACTAAGGGGTTGTTATGACTATGGGGTTGGTCTGACTATGGGGTTGGTCTGACTATGGGGTTGGTCTGACTATGGGGTTTGTCTGACTATGGGGTTGGTCTGACTGTGGGGTTTGTTTGACTATGGGTTGGTCTGACTATGGGGTTGGTCTGACTATGGGGTTGGTCTGACTAAGGGGTTGGTCTGACTATGGGTTGGTATGACTAAGGGGTTGGTATGACTATGGGGTTGGTATGACTATGGGGTTGGTATGACTGTGGGGATGGTATGACTATGGGGTTGGTCTGACTATGGGTTGGTATGACTATGGGGTTGGTCTGACTAAGGGGTTGGTCTGACTATGGGGTTGGTCTGACTATGGGTTGGTATGACTAAGGGGTTGGTATGACTATGGGGTTGGTATGACTATGGGGTTGGTCTGACTATGGGTTGGTCTGACTATGGGGTTGGTATGACTATGGGGTTGGTATGACTATGGGGTTGGCATGACTCTGGGGTTGGTATGACTATGGGGTTGGTCTGACTATGGGTTGGTATGACTATGGGGTTGGTATGACTATGGGGTTGGTATGACTATGGGGTTGGTATGACTGTGGGGTTGGTAAGACTGTGGGGTTGGTATGACTTAGGGGTTGGTATGACTATGGGGTTGGTCTGACTATGGGGTTGGTATGACTATGGGGTTGGTCTGACTAAGGGGTTGGTCTGACTATGGGGTTGGTCTGACTGTGGGGTTTGTTTGACTATGGGTTGGTCTGACTATGGGGTTGGTATGACTATGGGGTTGGTCTGACTATGGGGTTGGTATGACTATGGGGTTGGTCTGACTATGGGGTTGGTCTGACTTAGGGGTTGGTCTGACTGTTGGGTTTGTTTGACTATGGGTTGGTCTGACTATGGGGTTGGTATGACTATGGGGTTGGTATGACTATGGGTTTGGTATGACTATGGGGTTGGTCTGACTATGGGGTTGGTCTGACTTAGGGGTTGGTCTGACTATGGGGTTGGTCTGACTTAGGGGTTGGTCTGACTATGGGGTTGATCTGACTAAGGGGTTTGTTTGACTATGAGGTTGGTATGACTAAGGGGTTGGTATGACTATGGGGTTGGTCTGACTATGAGGTTGGTATGACTATGGGGTTGGTCTGACTATGGGGTTGGTATGACTATGGGGTTGGTATGACTTAGGGGTTGGTCTGACTATGGGGTTGGTATGACTATGGGGTTGGTCTGACTATGGGGTTGGTCTGACTATGGGGTTGGTATGACTATGGGGTTGGTATGTCTATGGGGTTGGTCTGACTAAGGGGTTGGTCTGACTATGGGGTTGGTCTGACTATGGGGTTGGTCTGACTATGGGGTTGGTATGACTATGGGGTTGGTATGTCTATGGGGTTGGTCTGACTATGGGGTTGGTCTGACTATGGGGTTGGTATGACTTAGGGGTTGGTATGACTATTGGGTTGGTATGACTATGGGGTTGGTCTGACTATGGGGTTGGTATGACTATGGGGTTGGTATGACTTAGGGGTTGGTCTGACTATGGGGTTGGTCTGACTATGGGGTTGGTCTGACTTAGGGGTTGGTCTGACTATGGGGTTGGTATGACTATGGGGTTGGTATGACTATGGGGTTGGTCTGACTTAGGGGTTGGTCTGACTATGGGGTTGGTCTGACTATGGGGTTGGTATGTCTATGGGGTTGGTCTGACTAAGGGGTTGGTCTGACTATGGGGTTGGTCTGACTGTAGGGTTTGCTTGACTATGGGTTGGTCTGACTATGGGGTTGGTCTGACTATGGGGTTGGTCTGACTATGGGGTTGGTATGACTATGGGGTTGGTCTGACTATGGGGTTGGTCTGACTTAGGTGTTGGTCTGACTTAGGGGTTGGGGTCTGACTAAGAAGTTTGTTTGACTATGAGGTTGGTATGACTAAGGGGTTGGTATGACTATGGGGTTGGTCTGACTATGAGGTTGGTATGACTATGGGGTTGGTCTGACTATGGGGTTGGTATGACTATGGGGTTGGTATGACTTAGGGGTTGGTCTGACTATGGGGTTGGTATGACTTAGGGGTTGGTCTGACTATGGGGTTGGTATGACTATGGGGTTGGTCTGACTATGGGGTTGGTCTGACTATGGGGTTGGTATGACTATGGGGTTGGTATGTCTATGGGGTTGGTCTGACTAAGGGGTTGGTCTGACTATGGGGTTGGTCTGACTATGGGGTTGGTCTGACTATGGGGTTGGTATGACTATGGGGTTGGTATGTCTATGGGGTTGGTCTGACTATGGGGTTGGTCTGACTATGGGGTTGGTATGACTTAGGGGTTGGTATGACTATTGGGTTGGTATGACTATGGGGTTGGTCTGACTATGGGGTTGGTATGACTATGGGGTTGGTATGACTTAGGGGTTGGTCTGACTATGGGGTTGGTCTGACTATGGGGTTGGTCTGACTTAGGGGTTGGTCTGACTATGGGGTTGGTATGACTATGGGGTTGGTATGACTATGGGGTTGGTCTGACTTAGGGGTTGGTCTGACTATGGGGTTGGTCTGACTATGGGGTTGGTATGTCTATGGGGTTGGTCTGACTAAGGGGTTGGTCTGACTATGGGGTTGGTCTGACTGTGGGGTTTGCTTGACTATGGGTTGGTCTGACTATGGGGTTGGTCTGACTATGGGGTTGGTCTGACTATGGGGTTGGTATGACTATGGGGTTGGTCTGACTATGGGGTTGGTCTGACTTAGGGGTTGGTCTGACTGTGGGGTTGGTTTGACTATGGGTTGGTCTGACTATGGGGTTGGTATCACTGTGGGGTTGGTATGACTATGGGGTTGGTATGACTATGGGGTTGGTCTGACTATGGGGTTGGTCTGACTTAGGGGTTGGTCTGACTATGGGGTTGGTCTGACTTAGGGGTTGGTCTGACTATGGGGTTGGTCTGACTTAGGGGATGGTCTGACTATACGGTTGGTCTGACTATGGGGTTGGTCTGACTTAGGGGTTGGTCTGACTTATGGGTTTGTCTGACTATTGGGTTGGTCTGACTGTGGGGGTGGTCTGACTAAGGGGTTGGTCTGACTGTGGGGTTTGTTTGACTATGGGTTGGTCTGACTAAGGGGTTGGTCTGACTAAGGGGTTGGTCTGACTATGGGGTTGGTATGACTATGGGGTTGGTCTGACTATGGGGTTGGTATGACTATGGGGTTGGTCTGACTATGGGGTTGGTCTGACTATGGGTTGGTCTGACTATGGGGTTGGTCTGACTGTGGGGTTTGTTTGACTATGGGTTGGTCTGACTATGGGGTTGGTCTGACTATGGGGTTGGTCTGACTATGGGGTTGGTCTGACTATGGGGTTGGTCTGACTATGGGGTTTGTCTGACTATGGGGTTGGTCTGACTGTGGGGTTTGTTTGACTATTGGTTGGTCTGACTATGGGGTTGGTCTGACTATGGGGTTTGTCTGACTATGGGGTTGGTCTGACTGTGGGGTTTGTTTGACTATGGGTTGGTCTGACTATGGGGTTGGTCTGACTATGGGGTTGGTCTGACTATGGGGTTGGTCTGACTAAGGGGTTGGTCTGACTATGGGGTTGGTCTGACTAAGGGGTTGGTCTGACTATGGGGTTGGTCTGACTGTGGGGTTTGTTTGACTATTGGTTGGTCTGACTATGGGGTTGGTCTGACTATGGGGTTGGTCTGACTATGGGGTTGGTCTGACTATGGGGTTTGTCTGACTATGGGGTTGGTCTGACTGTGGGGTTTGTTTGACTATGGGTTGGTCTGACTATGGGGTTGGTCTGACTATGGGGTTGGTCTGACTAAGGGGTTGGTCTGACTATGGGTTGGTATGACTAAGGGGTTGGTATGACTATGGGGTTGGTATGACTATGGGGTTGGTATGACTGTGGGGTTGGTATGACTATGGGGTTGGTCTGACTATGGGGTGGTATGACTATGGGGTTGGTCTGACTAAGGGGTTGGTCTGACTATGGGGTTGGTATGACTGTGGGGTTGGTATGACTATGGGGTTGGTCTGACTATGGGTTGGTATGACTATGGGGTTGGTATGACTATGGGGTTGGTATGACTGTGGGGTTGGTATGACTATGGGGTTGGTATGACTATGGGGTTGGTATGACTATGGGGTTGGTATGACTGTGGGGTTGGTAAGACTGTGGGGTTGGTATGACTTAGGGGTTGGTATGACTATGGGGTTGGTCTGACTATGGGGTTGGTATGACTATGGGGTTGGTCTGACTAAGGGGTTGGTCTGACTATGGGGTTGGTCTGACTGTGGGGTTTGTTTGACTATGGGTTGGTCTGACTATGGGGTTGGTATGACTATGGGGTTGGTCTGACTATTGGGTTGGTCTGACATAGGGGTTGGTCTGACTTTTGGGTTTGTTTGACTATGGGTTGGTCTGACTATGGGGTTGGTATGACTATGGGGTTGGTATGACTATGGGGTTGGTATGACTATGGGGTTGGTCTGACTATGGGGTTGGTCTGACTTAGGGGTTGGTCTGACTTAGGGGTTGGTCTGACTATGGGGTTGGTCTGACTATGGGGTTTGTTTGACTATGAGGTTGGTATGACTATGGGGTTGGTCTGACTATGGGGTTGGTCTGACTATGGGGTTTGTTTGACTATGAGGTTGGTATGACTAAGGGGTTTGTCTGACTATGGGGTTGGTATGACTAAGGGGTTTGTCTGACTATGGGGTTGGTATGACTAAGAGGTTGGTATGACTATGGGGTTGGTATGACTAAGGGGTTTGTCTGACTATGAGGTTGGTCTGACTATGGAGTTGGTATGACTATGGAGTTGGTCTGACTATGGAGTTGGTCTGACTATGGGGTTGGTATGACTATGGGGTTGGTCTGACTATGGAGTTGGTCTGACTATGGAGTTGGTATGGCTATGGAGTTGGTATGACTATGGGGTTGGTATGACTATGGGGTTGGTCTGACTATGGGGTTGGTATGACTATGGGGTTGGTCTGACTATGGAGTTGGTCTGACTATGGGGTTGGTATGACTATGGGGTTGGTCTGACTAAGGGGTTGGTATGACTATGGGGTTGGTCTGACTATGGGGTTTGTCTGACTATGGGGTTTGTCTGACTATGGGGTTTGTCTGACTATGGGGTTGGTCTGACTATGGGGTTGGTCTGACTATGGGGTTGGTATGACTATGGGGTTGGTCTGACTATGAGGTTGGTATGACTATGGGGTTGGTCTGACTATGGGGTTGGTATGACTATGGGGTTGGTATGACTATGGGGTTGGTCTGACTATGGGGTTGGTCTGACTATGGGGTTGGTCTGACTATGAGGTTGGTATGACTATGGGGTTGGTATGACTATGGGGTTGGTCTGACTATGGGGTTGGTCTGACTATGGGGTTGGTCTGACTATGGGGTTGGTCTGACTATGGGGTTTGTCTGACTATGAGGTTGGTATGACTATGGGGTTGGTCTGACTATGGGGTTGGTCTGACTATGGGGTTTGTTTGACTATGAGGTTGGTATGACTTTGGGGTTGGTCTGACTATGAGGTTGGTATGACTAAGGGGTTTGTCTGACTATGAGGTTGGTATGACTAAGGGGTTGGTATGACTATGGGGTTGGTATGACTATGAGGTTGGTATGACTATGAGGTTGGTATGACTATGGGGTTGGTCTGACTATGGGGTTGGTCTGACTATGGGGTTGGTCTGACTATGGGGTTGGTATGACTATGGGTTGGTATGACTAAGGGGTTGGTATGACTAAGGGGTTGGTATGACTATGGGGTTGGTCTGACTATGGGGTTGGTCTGACTATGGGGTTGGTCTGACTATGGGGTTTGTCTGACTATGGGGTTGGTCTGACTGTGGGGTTTGTTTGACTATGGGTTGGTCTGACTATGGGGTTGGTCTGACTATGGGGTTGGTATGACTAAGGGGTTGGTATGACTATGGGGTTGGTATGACTGTGGGGATGGTATGACTATGGGGTTGGTCTGACTATGGGGTTTGTCTGACTATGGGGTTGGTATGACTATGGGGTTGGTCTGACTATGGGGTTGGTCTGACTAAGGGGTTGGTCTGACTATGGGTTGGTATGACTAAGGGGTTGGTATGACTATGGGGTTGGTATGACTGTGGGGATGGTATGACTATGGGGTTGGTATGACTGTGGGGTTGGTAAGACTGTGGGGTTGGTATGACTATGGGGTTGGTATGACTATGGGGTTGGTATGACTGTGGGGTTGGTAAGACTGTGGGGTTGGTCTGACTATGGGGTTGGTATGACTATGGGGTTGGTCTGACTATGGGGTTGGTATGACTATGGGGTTGGTCTGACTAAGGGGTTGGTCTGACTATGGGGTTGGTCTGACTGTGGGGTTTGTTTGACTATGGGTTGGTCTGACTATGGGGTTGGTATGACTATGGGGTTGGTCTGACTATGGGGTTGGTATGACTATGGGGTTGGTCTGACTATTGGGTTGGTATGACTATGGGGTTGGTCTGACTAAGGGGTTGGTCTGACTATGGGGTTGGTCTGACTGTGGGGTTTGTTTGACTATGGGTTGGTCTGACTATGGGGTTGGTATGACTATGGGGTTGGTCTGACTATGGGGTTGGTATGACTATGGGGTTGGTCTGACTATGGGGTTGGTCTGACTTAGGGGTTGGTCTGACTATGGGGTTGGTCTGACTTAGGGGTTGGTCTGACTATGGGGTTGGTCTGACTATGGGGTTTGTATGACTATGTGGTTGGTATGACTATGGGGTTGGTATGACTATGGGGTTGGTATGACTATGGGGTTGGTCTGACTATGGGGTTTGTCTGACTATGAGGTTGGTATGACTATGGGGTTGGTCTGACTATGGGGTTGGTATGACTATTGGGTTGGTATGACTATGGGGTTGGTCTGACTATGGGGTTGGTATGACTATGGGGTTGGTATGACTTAGGGGTTGGTCTGACTATGGGGTTGGTCTGACTATGGGGTTGGTCTGACTTAGGGGTTGGTCTGACTATGGGGTTGGTATGACTATGGGGTTGGTATGACTATGGGGTTGGTCTGACTATTGGGTTGGTATGACTATGGGGTTGGTATGACTTAGGGGTTGGTCTGACTATAGGGTTGGTCTGACTATGGGGTTGGTCTGACTTAGGGGTTGGTCTGACTATGGGGTTGGTATGACTATGGGGTTGGTATGACTATGGGGTTGGTCTGACGTAGGGGTTGGTCTGACTATGGGGTTGGTCTGACTATGGGGTTGGTATGTCTATGGGGTTGGTCTGACTAAGGGGTTGGTCTGACTATGGGGTTGGTCTGACTGTGGGGTTTGCTTGACTATGGGTTGGTCTGACTATGGGGTTGGTCTGACTATGGGGTTGGTCTGACTATGGGGTTGGTATGACTATGGGGTTGGTCTGACTATGGGGTTGGTCTGACTTAGGGGTTGGTCTGACTGTGGGGTTGGTTTGACTATGGGTTGGTCTGACTATGGGGTTGGTATCACTGTGGGGTTGGTATGACTATGGGGTTGGTATGACTATAGGGTTGGTCTGACTATGGGGTTGGTCTGACTTAGGGGTTGGTCTGACTATGGGGTTGGTCTGACTTAGGGGTTGGTCTGACTATGGGGTTGGTCTGACTTAGGGGATGGTCTGACTATACGGTTGGTCTGACTATGGGGTTGGTCTGACTTAGGGGTTGGTCTGACTTATGGGTTGGTCTGACTATTGGGTTGGTCTGACTGTGGGGGTGGTCTGACTAAGGGGTTGGTCTGACTGTGGGGTTTGTTTGACTATGGGTTGGTCTGACTAAGGGGTTGGTCTGACTAAGGGGTTGGTCTGACTATGGGGTTGGTATGACTATGGGGTTGGTCTGACTATGGGGTTGGTATGACTATGGGGTTGGTCTGACTATGGGGTTGGTCTGACTATGGGTTGGTCTGACTATGGGGTTGGTCTGACTGTGGGGTTTGTTTGACTATGGGTTGGTCTGACTAAGGGGTTGGTCTGACTATGGGGTTGGTCTGACTATGGGGTTGGTCTGACTATGGGGTTGGTCTGACTATGGGGTTGGTCTGACTAAGGGGTTGGTCTGACTATGGGGTTGGTCTGACTGTGGGGTTTGTTTGACTATGGGTTGGTCTGACTATGGGGTTGGTCTGACTATGAGTTTGGTCTGACTATGGGGTTGGTCTGACTATGGGGTTTGTCTGACTATGGGGTTGGTCTGACTGTGGGGTTTGTTTGACTATGGGTTGGTCTGACTATGGGGTTGGTCTGACTATGGGGTTGGTCTGACTAAGGGGTTGGTCTGACTATGGGTTGGTATGACTAAGGGGTTGGTATGACTATGGGGTTGGTATGACTATGGGGTTGGTATGACTGTGGGGTTGGTATGACTATGGGGTTGGTCTGACTATGGGTTGGTATGACTATGGGGTTGGTCTGACTAAGGGGTTGGTCTGACTATGGGGTTGGTCTGACTATGGGTTGGTATGACTAAGGGGTTGGTATGACTATGGGGTTGGTATGACTATGGGGTTGGTATGACTGTGGGGTTGGTATGACTATGGGGTTGGTCTGACTATGGGTTGGTATGACTATGGGGTTGGTATGACTATGGGGTTGGTATGACTATGGGGTTGGTATGACTGTGGGGTTGGTAAGACTGTGGGGTTGGTATGACTTAGGGGTTGGTATGACTATGGGGTTGGTCTGACTATGGGGTTGGTATGACTATGGGGTTGGTCTGACTAAGGGGTTGGTCTGACTATGGGGTTGGTCTGACTGTGGGGTTTGTTTGACTATGGGTTGGTCTGACTATGGGGTTGGTATGACTATGGGGTTGGTCTGACTATGGGGTTGGTATGACTATGGGGTTGGTCTGACTATGGGGTTGGTCTGACATAGGGGTTGGTCTGACTGTTGGGTTTGTTTGACTATGGGTTGGTCTGACTATGGGGTTGGTATGACTATGGGGTTGGTATGACTATGGGGTTGGTATGACTATGGGGTTGGTCTGACTATGGGGTTGGTCTGACTTAGGGGTTGGTCTGACTATGGGGTTGGTCTGACTTAGGGGTTGGTCTGACTATGGGGTTGGTCTGACTATGGGGTTTGTTTGACTATGAGGTTGGTATGACTATGGGGTTGGTATGACTATGGGGTTGGTCTGACTATGGGGTTGGTCTGACTATGGGGTTGGTATGACTTAGGGGTTGGTCTGACTATGGGGTTGGTCTGACTATGGGGTTGGTCTGACTATGGGGTTGGTATGACTATGAGGTTGGTATGACTATGGGGTTGGTCTGACTTAGGGGTTGGTCTGACTATGGGGTTGGTCTGACTATGGGGTTGGTATGTCTATGGGGTTGGTCTGACTAAGGGGTTGGTCTGACTATGGGGTTGGTCTGACTGTGGGGTTTGCTTGACTATGGGTTGGTCTGACTATGGGGTTGGTCTGACTATGGGGTTGGTCTGACTATGGGGTTGGTATGACTATGGGGTTGGTCTGACTATGGGGTTGGTCTGACTTAGGGGTTGGTCTGACTGTGGGGTTGGTTTGACTATGGGTTGGTCTGACTATGGGGTTGGTATCACTGTGCGGTTGGTATGACTATGGGGTTGGTATGACTATGGGGTTGGTCTGACTATGGGGTTGGTCTGACTTAGGGGTTGGTCTGACTATGGGGTTGGTCTGACTTAGGGGTTGGTCTGACTATGGGGTTGGTCTGACTTAGGGGTTGGTCTGACTATGGGGGTGGTCTGACTAAGGGGTTGGTCTGACTGTGGGGTTTGTTTGACTATGGGTTGGTCTGACTAAGGGGTTGGTCTGACTAAGGGGTTGGTCTGACTATGGGGTTGGTATGACTATGGGGTTGGTCTGACTATGGGGTTGGTATGACTATGGGGTTGGTCTGACTATGGGGTTGGTCTGACTATGGGGTTGGTATGACTATGGGGTTGGTCTGACTATGGGTTGGTCTGACTATGGGGTTGGTATGACTATGGGGTTGGTATGACTATGGGGTTGGTCTGACTAAGGGGTTGGTCTGACTATGGGTTGGTATGACTAAGGGGTTGGTATGACTATGGGGTTGGTATGACTATGGGGTTGGTCTGACTATGGGGTTGGTCTGACTATGGGGTTGGTATGACTATGGGGTTGGTCTGACTATGGGTTGGTCTGACTATGGGGTTGGTATGACTATGGGGTTGGTATGACTATGGGGTTGGTATGACTATGGGGTTGGTCTGACTATGGGGTTGGTCTGACTATGGGGTTGGTATGACTATGGGGTTGGTATGACTGTGGGGATGGTATGACTATGGGGTTGGTCTGACTATGGGGTTGGTATGACTATGGGGTTGGTCTGACTATGGGTTGGTCTGACTATGGGGTTGGTCTGACTGTGGGGTTTGTTTGACTATGGGTTGGTCTGACTAAGGGGTTGGTCTGACTATGGGGTTGGTCTGACTATGGGGTTGGTCTGACTATGGGGTTGGTCTGACTAAGGGGTTGGTCTGACTATGGGGTTGGTCTGACTGTGGGGTTTGTTTGACTATGGGTTGGTCTGACTATGGGGTTGGTCTGACTATGGGGTTGGTCTGACTATGGGGTTGGTCTGACTATGGGGTTTGTCTGACTATGGGGTTGGTCTGACTGTGGGGTTTGTTTGACTATGGGTTGGTCTGACTATGGGGTTGGTCTGACTATGGGGTTGGTCTGACTAAGGGGTTGGTCTGACTATGGGTTGGTATGACTAAGGGGTTGGTATGACTATGGGGTTGGTATGACTATGGGGTTGGTATGACTGTGGGGTTGGTATGACTATGGGGTTGGTCTGACTATGGGTTGGTATGACTATGGGGTTGGTCTGACTAAGGGGTTGGTCTGACTATGGGGTTGGTCTGACTATGGGTTGGTATGACTAAGGGGTTGGTATGACTATGGGGTTGGTATGACTATGGGGTTGGTATGACTGTGGGGTTGGTATGACTATGGGGTTGGTCTGACTATGGGTTGGTATGACTATGGGGTTGGTATGACTATGGGGTTGGTATGACTATGGGGTTGGTATGACTGTGGGGTTGGTAAGACTGTGGGGTTGGTATGACTTAGGGGTTGGTATGACTATGGGGTTGGTCTGACTATGGGGTTGGTATGACTATGGGGTTGGTCTGACTAAGGGGTTGGTCTGACTATGGGGTTGGTATGACTATGGGGTTGGTCTGACTATGGGGTTGGTATGACTATGGGGTTGGTCTGACTATGGGGTTGGTCTGACATAGGGGTTGGTCTGACTGTTGGGTTTGTTTGACTATGGGTTGGTCTGACTATGGGGTTGGTATGACTATGGGGTTGGTATGACTATGGGGTTGGTCTGACTATGGGGTTGGTCTGACTATGGGGTTGGTCTGACTATGGGGTTGGTCTGACTAAGGGGTTGGTCTGACTATGGGGTTGGTCTGACTGTGGGGTTTGTTTGACTATGGGTTGGTCTGACTATGGGGTTGGTCTGACTATGGGGTTGGTCTGACTATGGGGTTGCTCTGACTATGGGGTTTGTCTGACTATGGGGTTGGTCTGACTGTGGGGTTTGTTTGACTATGGGTTGGTCTGACTATGGGGTTGGTCTGACTATGGGGTTGGTCTGACTAAGGGGTTGGTCTGACTATGGGTTGGTATGACTAAGGGGTTGGTATGACTATGGGGTTGGTATGACTATGGGGTTGGTATGACTGTGGGGTTGGTATGACTATGGGGTTGGTCTGACTATGGGTTGGTATGACTATGGGGTTGGTCTGACTAAGGGGTTGGTCTGACTATGGGGTTGGTCTGACTATGGGTTGGTATGACTAAGGGGTTGGTATGACTATGGGGTTGGTATGACTATGGGGTTGGTATGACTGTGGGGTTGGTATGACTATGGGGTTGGTCTGACTATGGGTTGGTATGACTATGGGGTTGGTATGACTATGGGGTTGGTATGACTATGGGGTTGGTATGACTGTGGGGTTGGTAAGACTGTGGGGTTGGTATGACTTAGGGGTTGGTATGACTATGGGGTTGGTCTGACTATGGGGTTGGTATGACTATGGGGTTGGTCTGACTAAGGGGTTGGTCTGACTATGGGGTTTGTCTGACTGTGGGGTTTGTTTGACTATGGGTTGGTCTGACTATGGGGTTGGTATGACTATGGGGTTGGTCTGACTATGGGGTTGGTATGACTATGGGGTTGGTCTGACTATGGGGTTGGTCTGACATAGGGGTTGGTCTGACTGTTGGGTTTGTTTGACTATGGGTTGGTCTGACTATGGGGTTGGTATGACTATGGGGTTGGTATGACTATGGGGTTGGTATGACTATGGGGTTGGTCTGACTATGGGGTTGGTCTGACTTAGGGGTTGGTCTGACTATGGGGTTGGTCTGACTTAGGGGTTGGTCTGACTATGGGGTTGGTCTGACTATGGGGTTTGTTTGACTATGAGGTTGGTATGACTATGGGGTTGGTATGACTATGGGGTTGGTCTGACTATGGGGTTTGTCTGACTATGAGGTTGGTATGACTATGGGGTTGGTCTGACTATGGGGTTGGTATGACTATTGGGTTGGTATGACTATGGGGTTGGTCTGACTATGGGGTTGGTATGACTATGGGGTTGGTATGACTTAGGGGTTGGTCTGACTATGGGGTTGGTCTGACTATGGGGTTGGTCTGACTTAGGGGTTGGTCTGACTATGGGGTTGGTATGACTATGGGGTTGGTATGACTTTGGGGTTGGTCTGACTTAGGGGTTGGTCTGACTATGGGGTTGGTCTGACTATGGGGTTGGTATGTCTATGGGGTTGGTCTGACTAAGGGGTTGGTCTGACTACGGGGTTGGTCTGACTGTGGGGTTTGCTTGACTATGGGTTGGTCTGACTATGGGGTTGGTCTGACTATGGGGTTGGTCTGACTATGGGGTTGGTATGACTATGGGGTTGGTCTGACTATGGGGTTGGTCTGACTTAGGGGTTGGTCTGACTGTGGGGTTGGTTTGACTATGGGTTGGTCTGACTATGGGGTTGGTATCACTGTGCGGTTGGTATGACTATGGGGTTGGTATGACTATGGGGTTGGTCTGACTATGGGGTTGGTCTGACTTAGGGGTTGGTCTGACTATGGGGTTGGTCTGACTTAGGGGTTGGTCTGACTATGGGGTTGGTCTGACTTAGGGGTTGGTCTGACTATGGGGGTGGTCTGACTAAGGGGTTGGTCTGACTGTGGGGTTTGTTTGACTATGGGTTGGTCTGACTAAGGGGTTGGTCTGACTAAGGGGTTGGTCTGACTATGGGGTTGGTATGACTATGGGGTTGGTCTGACTATGGGGTTGGTATGACTATGGGGTTGGTCTGACTATGGGGTTGGTCTGACTATGGGGTTGGTATGACTATGGGGTTGGTCTGACTATGGGTTGGTCTGACTATGGGGTTGGTATGACTATGGGGTTGGTATGACTATGGGGTTGGTCTGACTAAGGGGTTGGTCTGACTATGGGTTGGTATGACTAAGGGGTTGGTATGACTATGGGGTTGGTATGACTATGGGGTTGGTCTGACTATGGGGTTGGTCTGACTATGGGGTTGGTATGACTATGGGGTTGGTCTGACTATGGGTTGGTCTGACTATGGGGTTGGTATGACTATGGGGTTGGTATGACTATGGGGTTGGTATGACTATGGGGTTGGTCTGACTATGGGGTTGGTCTGACTATGGGGTTGGTATGACTATGGGGTTGGTCTGACTATGGGGTTGGTCTGACTATGGGGTTGGTATGACTATGGGGTTGGTATGACTATGGGGTTGGTCTGACTAAGGGGTTGGTCTGACTATGGGGTTGGTATGACTATGAGGTTGGTCTGACTATGGGGTTGGTATGACTGTGGGGATGGTATGACTATGGGGTTGGTCTGACTATGGGGTTGGTATGACTATGGGGTTGGTCTGACTATGGGTTGGTCTGACTATGGGGTTGGTCTGACTGTGGGGTTTGTTTGACTATGGGTTGGTCTGACTAAGGGGTTGGTCTGACTATGGGGTTGGTCTGACTATGGGGTTGGTCTGACTATGGGGTTGGTCTGACTATGGGGTTGGTCTGACTAAGGGGTTGGTCTGACTATGGGGTTGGTCTGACTGTGGGGTTTGTTTGACTATGGGTTGGTCTGACTATGGGGTTGGTCTGACTATGGGGTTGGTCTGACTATGGGGTTGGTCTGACTATGGGGTTTGTCTGACTATGGGGTTGGTCTGACTGTGGGGTTTGTTTGACTATGGGTTGGTCTGACTATGGGGTTGGTCTGACTATGGGGTTGGTCTGACTAAGGGGTTGGTCTGACTATGGGTTGGTATGACTAAGGGGTTGGTATGACTATGGGGTTGGTATGACTATGGGGTTGGTATGACTGTGGGGTTGGTATGACTATGGGGTTGGTCTGACTATGGGTTGGTATGACTATGGGGTTGGTCTGACTAAGGGGTTGGTCTGACTATGGGGTTGGTCTGACTATGGGTTGGTATGACTAAGGGGTTGGTATGACTATGGGGTTGGTATGACTATGGGGTTGGTATGACTATGGGGTTGGTCTGACTATGGGGTTGGTCTGACTATGGGTTGGTATGACTATGGGGTTGGTATGACTATGGGGTTGGTATGACTATGGGGTTGGTATGACTGTGGGGTTGGTATGACTATGGGGTTGGTATGACTGTGGGGTTGGTATGACTATGGGGTTGGTCTGACTATGGGTTGGTATGACTATGGGGTTGGTATGACTATGGGGTTGGTATGACTATGGGGTTGGTATGACTGTGGGGTTGGTAAGACTGTGGGGTTGGTATGACTTAGGGGTTGGTATGACTATGGGGTTGGTCTGACTATGGGGTTGGTATGACTATGGGGTTGGTCTGACTAAGGGGTTGGTCTGACTATGGGGTTGGTATGACTATGGGGTTGGTCTGACTATGGGGTTGGTCTGACATAGGGGTTGGTCTGACTGTTGGGTTTGTTTGACTATGGGTTGGTCTGACTATGGGGTTGGTATGACTATGGGGTTGGTATGACTATGGGGTTGGTCTGACTATGGGGTTGGTCTGACTATGGGGTTGGTCTGACTAAGGGGTTGGTCTGACTATGGGGTCGGTCTGACTGTGGGGTTTGTTTGACTATGGGTTGGTCTGACTATGGGGTTGGTCTGACTATGGGGTTGGTCTGACTATGGGGTTGGTCTGACTATGGGGTTTGTCTGACTATGGGGTTGGTCTGACTGTGGGGTTTGTTTGACTATGGGTTGGTCTGACTATGGGGTTGGTCTGACTATGGGGTTGGTCTGACTAAGGGGTTGGTCTGACTATGGGTTGGTATGACTAAGGGGTTGGTATGACTATGGGGTTGGTATGACTATGGGGTTGGTATGACTGTGGGGTTGGTATGACTATGGGGTTGGTCTGACTATGGGTTGGTATGACTATGGGGTTGGTCTGACTAAGGGGTTGGTCTGACTATGGGGTTGGTCTGACTATGGGTTGGTATGACTAAGGGGTTGGTATGACTATGGGGTTGGTATGACTATGGGGTTGGTATGACTGTGGGGTTGGTATGACTATGGGGTTGGTCTGACTATGGGTTGGTATGACTATGGGGTTGGTATGACTATGGGGTTGGTATGACTATGGGGTTGGTATGACTGTGGGGTTGGTAAGACTGTGGGGTTGGTATGACTTAGGGGTTGGTATGACTATGGGGTTGGTCTGACTATGGGGTTGGTATGACTATGGGGTTGGTCTGACTAAGGGGTTGGTCTGACTATGGGGTTTGTCTGACTGTGGGGTTTGTTTGACTATGGGTTGGTCTGACTATGGGGTTGGTATGACTATGGGGTTGGTCTGACTATGGGGTTGGTATGACTATGGGGTTGGTCTGACTATGGGGTTGGTCTGACATAGGGGTTGGTCTGACTGTTGGGTTTGTTTGACTATGGGTTGGTCTGACTATGGGGTTGGTATGACTATGGGGTTGGTATGACTATGGGGTTGGTATGACTATGGGGTTGGTCTGACTATAGGGTTGGTCTGACTTAGGGGTTGGTCTGACTATGGGGTTGGTCTGACTTAGGGGTTGGTCTGACTATGGGGTTGGTCTGACTATGGGGTTTGTTTGACTATGAGGTTGGTATGACTATGGGGTTGGTCTGACTATGGGGTTGGTCTGACTATGGGGTTGGTCTGACTATGGGGTTGGTCTGACTATGGGGTTGGTCTGACTATGGGGTTTGTCTGACTATGAGGTTGGTATGACTATGGGGTTGGTCTGACTATGGGGTTGGTATGACTATTGGGTTGGTATGACTATGGGGTTGGTCTGACTATGGGGTTGGTATGACTATGGGGTTGGTATGACTTAGGGGTTGGTCTGACTATGGGGTTGGTCTGACTATGGGGTTGGTCTGACTTAGGGGTTGGTCTGACTATGGGGTTGGTATGACTATGGGGTTGGTATGACTATGGGGTTGGTCTGACTAAGGGGTTGGTCTGACTATGGGGTTGGTATGACTATGAGGTTGGTCTGACTATGGGGTTGGTATGACTGTGGGGATGGTATGACTATGGGGTTGGTCTGACTATGGGGTTGGTATGACTATGGGGTTGGTCTGACTATGGGTTGGTCTGACTATGGGGTTGGTCTGACTGTGGGGTTTGTTTGACTATGGGTTGGTCTGACTAAGGGGTTGGTCTGACTATGGGGTTGGTCTGACTATGGGGTTGGTCTGACTATGGGGTTGGTCTGACTATGGGGTTGGTCTGACTAAGGGGTTGGTCTGACTATGGGGTTGGTCTGACTGTGGGGTTTGTTTGACTATGGGTTGGTCTGACTATGGGGTTGGTCTGACTATGGGGTTGGTCTGACTATGGGGTTGGTCTGACTATGGGGTTTGTCTGACTATGGGGTTGGTCTGACTGTGGGGTTTGTTTGACTATGGGTTGGTCTGACTATGGGGTTGGTCTGACTATGGGGTTGGTCTGACTAAGGGGTTGGTCTGACTATGGGTTGGTATGACTAAGGGGTTGGTATGACTATGGGGTTGGTATGACTATGGGGTTGGTATGACTGTGGGGTTGGTATGACTATGGGGTTGGTCTGACTATGGGTTGGTATGACTATGGGGTTGGTCTGACTAAGGGGTTGGTCTGACTATGGGGTTGGTCTGACTATGGGTTGGTATGACTAAGGGGTTGGTATGACTATGGGGTTGGTATGACTATGGGGTTGGTATGACTATGGGGTTGGTCTGACTATGGGGTTGGTCTGACTATGGGTTGGTATGACTATGGGGTTGGTATGACTATGGGGTTGGTATGACTATGGGGTTGGTATGACTGTGGGGTTGGTATGACTATGGGGTTGGTATGACTGTGGGGTTGGTATGACTATGGGGTTGGTCTGACTATGGGTTGGTATGACTATGGGGTTGGTATGACTATGGGGTTGGTATGACTATGGGGTTGGTATGACTGTGGGGTTGGTAAGACTGTGGGGTTGGTATGACTTAGGGGTTGGTATGACTATGGGGTTGGTCTGACTATGGGGTTGGTATGACTATGGGGTTGGTCTGACTAAGGGGTTGGTCTGACTATGGGGTTGGTATGACTATGGGGTTGGTCTGACTATGGGGTTGGTCTGACATAGGGGTTGGTCTGACTGTTGGGTTTGTTTGACTATGGGTTGGTCTGACTATGGGGTTGGTATGACTATGGGGTTGGTATGACTATGGGGTTGGTCTGACTATGGGGTTGGTCTGACTATGGGGTTGGTCTGACTAAGGGGTTGGTCTGACTATGGGGTCGGTCTGACTGTGGGGTTTGTTTGACTATGGGTTGGTCTGACTATGGGGTTGGTCTGACTATGGGGTTGGTCTGACTATGGGGTTGGTCTGACTATGGGGTTTGTCTGACTATGGGGTTGGTCTGACTGTGGGGTTTGTTTGACTATGGGTTGGTCTGACTATGGGGTTGGTCTGACTATGGGGTTGGTCTGACTAAGGGGTTGGTCTGACTATGGGTTGGTATGACTAAGGGGTTGGTATGACTATGGGGTTGGTATGACTATGGGGTTGGTATGACTGTGGGGTTGGTATGACTATGGGGTTGGTCTGACTATGGGTTGGTATGACTATGGGGTTGGTCTGACTAAGGGGTTGGTCTGACTATGGGGTTGGTCTGACTATGGGTTGGTATGACTAAGGGGTTGGTATGACTATGGGGTTGGTATGACTATGGGGTTGGTATGACTGTGGGGTTGGTATGACTATGGGGTTGGTCTGACTATGGGTTGGTATGACTATGGGGTTGGTATGACTATGGGGTTGGTATGACTATGGGGTTGGTATGACTGTGGGGTTGGTAAGACTGTGGGGTTGGTATGACTTAGGGGTTGGTATGACTATGGGGTTGGTCTGACTATGGGGTTGGTATGACTATGGGGTTGGTCTGACTAAGGGGTTGGTCTGACTATGGGGTTTGTCTGACTGTGGGGTTTGTTTGACTATGGGTTGGTCTGACTATGGGGTTGGTATGACTATGGGGTTGGTCTGACTATGGGGTTGGTATGACTATGGGGTTGGTCTGACTATGGGGTTGGTCTGACATAGGGGTTGGTCTGACTGTTGGGTTTGTTTGACTATGGGTTGGTCTGACTATGGGGTTGGTATGACTATGGGGTTGGTATGACTATGGGGTTGGTATGACTATGGGGTTGGTCTGACTATAGGGTTGGTCTGACTTAGGGGTTGGTCTGACTATGGGGTTGGTCTGACTTAGGGGTTGGTCTGACTATGGGGTTGGTCTGACTATGGGGTTTGTTTGACTATGAGGTTGGTATGACTATGGGGTTGGTCTGACTATGGGGTTGGTCTGACTATGGGGTTGGTCTGACTATGGGGTTGGTCTGACTATGGGGTTGGTCTGACTATGGGGTTTGTCTGACTATGAGGTTGGTATGACTATGGGGTTGGTCTGACTATGGGGTTGGTATGACTATTGGGTTGGTATGACTATGGGGTTGGTCTGACTATGGGGTTGGTATGACTATGGGGTTGGTATGACTTAGGGGTTGGTCTGACTATGGGGTTGGTCTGACTATGGGGTTGGTCTGACTTAGGGGTTGGTCTGACTATGGGGTTGGTATGACTATGGGGTTGGTATGACTATGGGGTTGGTCTGACTTAGGGGTTGGTCTGACTATGGGGTTGGTCTGACTATGGGGTTGGTATGTCTATGGGGTTGGTCTGACTAAGGGGTTGGTCTGACTATGGGGTTGGTCTGACTGTGGGGTTTGCTTGACTATGGGTTGGTCTGACTATGGGGTTGGTATCACTGTGGGGTTGGTATGACTATGGGGTTGGTATGACTATGGGGTTGGTCTGACTATGGGGTTGGTATGACTGTGGGGTTGGTATGACTATGGGGTTGGTCTGACTATGGGTTGGTATGACTATGGGGTTGGTATGACTATGGGGTTGGTCTGACTATGGGTTGGTATGACTAAGGGGTTGGTATGACTATGGGGTTGGTATGACTATGGGGTTGGTATGACTGTGGGGTTGGTATGACTATGGGGTTGGTCTGACTATGGGTTGGTATGACTATGGGGTTGGTATGACTATGGGGTTGGTATGACTATGGGGTTGGTATGACTGTGGGGTTGGTAAGACTGTGGGGTTGGTATGACTTAGGGGTTGGTATGACTATGGGGTTGGTCTGACTATGGGGTTGGTATGACTATGGGGTTGGTCTGACTAAGGGGTTGGTCTGACTATGGGGTTTGTCTGACTGTGGGGTTTGTTTGACTATGGGTTGGTCTGACTATGGGGTTGGTATGACTATGGGGTTGGTCTGACTATGGGGTTGGTATGACTATGGGGTTGGTCTGACTATGGGGTTGGTCTGACATAGGGGTTGGTCTGACTGTTGGGTTTGTTTGACTATGGGTTGGTCTGACTATGGGGTTGGTATGACTATGGGGTTGGTATGACTATGGGGTTGGTATGACTATGGGGTTGGTCTGACTATAGGGTTGGTCTGACTTAGGGGTTGGTCTGACTATGGGGTTGGTCTGACTTAGGGGTTGGTCTGACTATGGGGTTGGTCTGACTATGGGGTTTGTTTGACTATGAGGTTGGTATGACTATGGGGTTGGTATGACTATGGGGTTGGTCTGACTATGGGGTTTGTCTGACTATGAGGTTGGTATGACTATGGGGTTGGTCTGACTATGGGGTTGGTATGACTATTGGGTTGGTATGACTATGGGGTTGGTCTGACTATGGGGTTGGTATGACTATGGGGTTGGTATGACTTAGGGGTTGGTCTGACTATGGGGTTGGTCTGACTATGGGGTTGGTCTGACTTAGGGGTTGGTCTGACTATGGGGTTGGTATGACTATGGGGTTGGTATGACTATGGGGTTGGTCTGACTTAGGGGTTGGTCTGACTATGGGGTTGGTCTGACTATGGGGTTGGTATGTCTATGGGGTTGGTCTGACTAAGGGGTTGGTCTGACTATGGGGTTGGTCTGACTGTGGGGTTTGCTTGACTATGGGTTGGTCTGACTATGGGGTTGGTATCACTGTGGGGTTGGTATGACTATGGGGTTGGTATGACTATGGGGTTGGTCTGACTATGGGGTTGGTCTGACTTAGGGGTTGGTCTGACTATGGGGTTGGTCTGACTTAGGGGTTGGTCTGACTATGGGGTTGGTCTGACTTAGGGGATGGTCTGACTATACGGTTGGTCTGACTATGGGGTTGGTCTGACTTAGGGGTTGGTCTGACTTATGGGTTGGTCTGACTATTGGGTTGGTCTGACTGTGGGGGTGGTCTGACTAAGGGGTTGGTCTGACTGTGGGGTTTGTTTGACTATGGGTTGGTCTGACTAAGGGGTTGGTCTGACTAAGGGGTTGGTCTGACTATGGGGTTGGTATGACTATGGGGTTGGTCTGACTATGGGGTTGGTATGACTATGGGGTTGGTCTGACTATGGGGTTGGTCTGACTATGGGTTGGTCTGACTATGGGGTTGGTCTGACTGTGGGGTTTGTTTGACTATGGGTTGGTCTGACTAAGGGGTTGGTCTGACTATGGGGTTGGTCTGACTATGGGGTTGGTCTGACTATGGGGTTGGTCTAACTATGGGGTTGGTCTGACTAAGGGGTTGGTCTGACTATGGGGTTGGTCTGACTGTGGGGTTTGTTTGACTATGGGTTGGTCTTACTATGGGGTTGGTCTGACTATGGGGTTGGTCTGACTAAGGGGTTGGTCTGACTATGGGTTGGTCTGACTATGGGGTTGGTCTGACTAAGGGGTTGGTCTGACTATGGGTTGGTCTGACTATGGGGTTGGTCTGACTATGGGTTGGTCTGACTATGGGGTTGGTCTGACTAAGGGGTTGGTCTGACTATGGGTTGGTCTGACTATGGGGTTGGTCTGACTGTGGGGTTTGTTTGACTATGGGTTGGTCTGACTAAGGGGTTGGTCTGACTATGGGGTTGGTCTGACTATGGGGTTGGTCTGACTATGGAGTTGGTCTGACATGGGGTTGGTATGACTATGGGGTTGGTCTGACTATGGAGTTGGTCTGACTATGGGGTTGGTCTGACTAAGTGGTTGGTATGACTATGGGTTGGTATGACTAAGGGGTTGGTATGACTATGGGGTTGGTATGACTATGGGGTTGGTATGACTATGGGGTTGGTCTGACTATGGGGTTGGTCTGACTATGGGGTTGGTATGACTAAGGGGTTGGTCTGACTATGGGGTTGGTCTGACTATGGAGTTGGTCTGACATGGGGTTGGTATGACTATGGGGTTGGTCTGACTAAGGGGTTGGTATGACTATGGGCTTGGTCTGACTATGGGGTTGGTCTGACTTAGGGGTTGGTCTGACTAAGGGGTTGGTCTGACTAAAGTATAATGGATATAATTGTGCTTTAACTTTTCTGGAGCAAGATGACAAAACACAGAAATCTTAAGAGTTTTGCTACATGTATGTATGGACTGGATGTGATTATCCAGGTTTAGATTTGTGGGGAAAGTGACCCCTAGATATTTGCTAGAGTCTAAATAGACAAGTGTTTGATTGTAAAACAGATAATTTTTTCTGTTTAGCATGTGTTTTTTTTGTTCAACTGCAATCTTCAAATCTGCTATTTATTTAATATAAACTACACGAACTAGAAGTGTTTCTATATTTTTCAGTGCGTGAGAACTTCAAAAACAAAATTTTCATTTTACACTCCCCCCACTTTGACCCCCAAATTTTCTATGAGCCCACACAAAATCAGATGTTTTGAACATGATACAATATGCAACTGACCTTAAAATACATTTCTGCAAAATATTAGCCTTAACACTGATAGGCCACAGAAAGTCCAAAATTGGCACCCCTCCTTTCATCTGCTATTTGCTCGCCAACTTTTCCAAAGAATCAAGTTTGTGGCAGTCCTGTTTGTCCGTACTCTATGTAGAGTAAGCAATCATCAGCAAACTGTTTTAGATTTAGTTTGTTTCAGAGCAGAACTTTGCCCGGAGCCCGTGTTGTATATTGACAAGTATGTTATGTCGTTAGAGGTGAGCCATCACATTGGATGACAATGCTCTAGCAATGCACGGGTGATGCAGGTGAGGAAGACAGGACGGTAATTTTCAGCAGCATGTTTGTCCGATTTTTGGATACTCGAACAATGTGAACCTTTATCTCAAGATTTTGCATGATATAAGATAGTGCAGGTTGGATGGCAAGATAACCTGTTTTCTGAACTTGATCTGAATAAAAAAATCAGTCCTTTCTTCCTACCCATATGGATGACCTCCTGGTCAGGTAAAACCAAACCAAGATATTTTTAAGGATGGCCTAATGTCAAATTGGGAATTACGTTTTCCGATTGTCAAATGGCGGCAAATCATCACATAAAACTTCTCTGAGGTCCATCTTATACCCATCATTGTGGTCTATCAAGGGGAATAACAACACTTTTGGAAAAGCCCTATACGATAGCGTAAATTTTATTGGCTGTAAGTTTTAATGATAATAATGTGACGTCACGAAAAGATCAATTTATTACATGATGTCTTTCACTTTTGCACTGGAGTCTAAATGGCGGAGTTTTATATTCCAACACAATGAAATATTAATCCAGATGTCGCTTAACTGAAAACGTCTTACACTTATTTCATGAATCTCATACGAGATCCTTTATATCTGTTTAATAGAAAGGAGATGATTGTAAATTGTGAATAAAATGAATCCTGGAAAATTTTAACCTTCATCTGTATTAACGATGAAACAATCCACTGGTAAACATGACTGTACAATGTTGATCACAGCCCTGATTACTAGTGAAAACAACCTGGATAACAATTATTGGAGCTGGTTATCAGTCGGCAAATCTTATCACCAGTGGACAGACCTAATCCCCAGTGGACAGACCTGGTCACCAGTGGACAGACCTGGTCACCAGTGGACAGACCTTGTCACCAGTGGACAGACCTGGTCACCAGTGGACAGACCTTATCCCCAGTGGACAGACCTGGTCACCAGTGGACAGACCTGGTCACCATCACAAAGGCTATGTGTATACAGAAATATAGACTAGACACTGATACATCACAAAGGTTATGTGTATACAGAAAGATAGACTAGACACTGATACATCACAAAGGCTATGTGTATACAGAAAGGTAGACTAGACACTGATACATCACAAAGGTTATCTGTATACAGAAAGGTAGACTAGACACTGATACATCACAAAGGCTATGTGTATACAGAAAGGTAGACTAGACACTGATACATCACAAAGGTTATCTGTATACAGAAAGGTAGACTAGACACTGATACATCACAAAGGCTATGTGTATACAGAATGGTAGACTAGACACTGATACATCACAAAGGTTATGTGTATACAGAAAGGTAGACTAGACATATATACATCACAAAGGATATGTGCACTCGTTTTGAAACAGTGTTGTTTTTCAAAGACAATTGTAACTTGTAAATTACTAGTATTATTTATCATTATCCATCATTTATAACTTGAAGTAAGTAAAGGTCTATCTCAAGCTTTAGTACTGCCTGTTCATCGGCATTATATTCACGTTCAAAACGTCGGAGACGCAGACTTTGATGTTGACTAGCCGATACTTAGATAATGTTAAAGGACGAGAATGATACGCATATTTGTATTTACATGTACGTACCAATACAACTTTAGATACCGACATTTGATAGATTTGTTTACGAGAGAAGTCAGACATGGACGATGTGATTGTTCAGTAGTAGGAAACAAGTGCCTTAACAAACAAAGAACGTATGTGTTGTAACGCTTCTCAACAGTGAAATAGGCATCGTCTTGACATGTCAGGTCGATGATTTAAAGTTTGTCGAGCGAATGATAGCCTTTTCTTCTTACCACTTCATCCCTTAAGAAGATTTCCTCAAGGACATTTATTTCTAACTTAGTGAATTTCGCAGTAATCAATTTAAACTGGCGACAATCCTGTCTACTGTTCTAGTGTTTTGATAAGATATTCGCCCTTTGTGGCCTATAATCACACTGATAGATCCTGGAAACCGTTAAACTGCTGGCTCATCCACTCCAAAGTAAATAGCCACGCTTTCTTCCTCATTTGTGGAATGGCGTCACAAGCAGGAATGAGTTCTGACTGACCTGGTTTTATTTGTTTTCTTGTGCATCCTTTTAGCAGCTACGGCCATTTAAGGACGTGTGTGCTGAAAGCGACCGACATTAATGTCATTAAGAAACGAAAATTAATGGTTTGAAATCTTTTATCCTTTAAATTCTAATTTTAACGTAGTTTAGAGACATTTATGTTGCTTCGGAAACACATGAAATGATAACGTAAGCATATCACTCGTGATTAAAACGGACTATTGTAGAAATGTTATAATTTATTATTCTAGATGCTGTTAATTGCAGCACGCGCCTTTCATTTGTCAGAAAGAGACAGTATCACGGAAGATATATAGAACTGAAGAGTGTTAGTCCCTTCCACCTAATGGGGACACGTTTGGTAAGGGGTTTGGAACATTTCTGAGAAGACAATGGGTTAACTGACGATAGTCACAAGAGCACACTTTTATATTGTTTTCTACAGGGTGATCATACTATAGATTTATATTGTGGTGTAGAGGATGACCAGACTATAGTTTTATATTGCGCTGTACAGGGTGACCAGACTGTAGTTTTATATTGTGATGTACAGGGTGACCAGACTATAGTTTTATATTGTGCTGTACAGGGTGACCAGACTATATTTTTATATTGCGCTGTACAGTATGACCAGACTATAGTTTTATATTGTGATGTACAGGGTGACCAGACTGTAGTTTTATATTGTGCTGTACAGTATGACCAGACTATAGTTTTATATTGTGATGTACAGGGTGACCAGACTATAGTTTTATATTGTGATGTACAGGGTGACCAGACTGTAGTTTTATATTGTGCTGTACAGGGTGACCAGACTAGTTTTATATTGTGCTGTACAGGGTGACCAGACTGTAGTTTTATATTGTGATGTACAGGGTGACCAGACTGTAGTTTTATATTGTGATGTACAGGGTGACCAGACTATAGTTTTATATTGTGATGTACAGGGTGACCAGACTATAGTTTTATATTGTGATGCTCAGGGTGACCAGACTAAAGTTTTATATTGTGATGTTCAGGGTGACCAGACTATAGTTTTATATTGCGCTGTACAGTATAGCCAGACTGTAGTATTATATTGTGATGTTCAGGGTGACCAGACTATAGTTTTATATTGTGATGCTCAGGATGACCAGACTATAGTTTTATATTGTGATGCTCAGGATGACCAGACTATAGTTTTTTATTGTGATGCTCAGGATGACCAGACTATAGTTTTTTATTGTGATGCTCAGGGTGACCAGACTATAGTTTTTTATTGTGATGCTCAGGGTCACCAGACTACAGTTTTATATTGTGATGTACGGGGTGACCAGACTATAGTTTTATATTGTGATGCTCAGGGTGACCAGACTATAGTTTTATATTGTGATGCTCAGGGTGACCAGACTATAGTTTTATATTGTGATGTTCAGGGTGAACAGACTATAGTTTTATATTGTAATGTTCAGGGTGACCAGACTATAGTTTTATATTGTAATGTTCAGGGTGACCAGACTATAGTTTTATATTGCGCTGTACAGTATGACCAGACTATAGTTTTATATTGCGCTGTACAGTATGACCAGACTATAGTTTTATATTGTGATGTACAGGGTGACCAGACTATAGTTTTATATTGTGATGCTCAGGGTGACCAGACTAGTTTTATATTGTGATGTACAGGGTGACCAGACTATAGTTTTATATTGTGATGCTCAGGGTGACCAGACTAAAGTTTTATATTGTGATGTTCAGGGTGACCAGACTATAGTTTTATATTGCGCTGTACAGTATAGCCAGACTGTAGTATTATATTGTGATGTTCAGGGTGACCAGACTATAGTTTTATATTGTGATGCTCAGGATGACCAGACTATAGTTTTATATTGTGATGCTCAGGATGACCAGACTATAGTTTTTTATTGTGATGCTCAGGATGACCAGACTATAGTTTTTTATTGTGATGCTCAGGGTGACCAGACTATAGTTTTTTATTGTGATGCTCAGGGTGACCAGACTACAGTTTTATATTGTGATGTACGGGGTGACCAGACTATAGTTTTATATTGTGATGCTCAGGGTGACCAGTGTAACTATGGACGAACGGGACAATGCAAGTGTGGTGTAGAATGACACTAAGACTGCTTTACAATATATACAAGCTTTTACTTTACAAAATATACGCTATGTTGTTTTCCAGTTTCCATAATATATAAAACATTGGTACATCTCACTCACTCAATGTAAGTATTTACAATAACATACAACCATTCAATACACTCAAGTAACCTATCACCACTGCTAAGAATGTCAAGAGTCACTACCACTGCCTGGATACATAGCATATGGTCTGTTCACCGCGGTCTGAAGTCCCGGTATCGTCTCATGACATCTCTCCCGTCTCTCCTCGTGTCCATGTCTCCTGTGCTGATGGGCTCATCACACTCACATGAGATGTTCACAGAATGAACAAACCAACGACAAGAAGTGTCCACACAGAACACAGTCTGTTCATATATAAGGGTACACTACCCTAGCAGCTACCTACATAGCACACAGCACTCGGTTCACAAAGAACCTACAGATGAAGTCCCCACAGGACAGTCACCAAAGGTATAGCTACCACCTCAGCTAGTTGATGTTAAAGCCCTCACTGGATCGACACTAGCACATCACCTTCCCATCAATGACCCATAGTTGAAGCTACAAAATATGTACATCAGATTTACTACCTCTATCTTTACTTTACTAAAAGGTAAAATATACGTCAAGTACCCACAATATCTATGTGTATACACAATGAACACTGACTGTGGGACATATTAACCAAATAGTCTACCAATTTACGAAGTAGAGAATATCTGTATAAAAATATAAAAGCACGGCACACGCCGCCTTAATGTTTAGGGTATTCTACGTGTGCGGTCCACTCATGCGTGACGCGTACACATGAAATCTCTGTTTACTACATATATAACGAATAATATAGCAAAAATGAGTATTTGGAGGCCTTGTTTATAGGTAATGTTAGCTAAAAGAATATATGTGATAGGCTTATGGTCGCCTTAATCTAATAAAGCTAAACTAGCATACTCGCATCGTACGCGCGAATGTAAACAATGGCCCTACGATATACAGGTATGACCATCTATCCAATCAACAGGTAAACTGACTAGAAATATCACAGCTGATTAACAAATATGTACATGTCTTTAACTAACAATATAACAACGATTGTAAAAACTCACCACAATCTGTAGTTTGTGCTTGCTAACAATTTCCAATAGCGATTCAGCAAATCTACCTGTGGCTACTCATGGCTACCTGTCGATCTCTAACTTTAAAACCGTAGACGGATGACCAAAACTCCGTGTTCGTAAAATAATAATCAAATGATACACTTTATCAGTAAATATGGTTAAAATATTTACAAAAATATATATGTGACCGTGACAACCAGACTATAGTTTTATATTGTGATGCTCAGGGTGACCAGACTATAGTTTTATATTGTGATGTTCAGGGTGAACAGACTATAGTTTTATATTGTAATGTTCAGGGTGACCAGACTATAGTTTTATATTGTAATGTTCAGGGTGACCAGACTATAGTTTTATATTGTGATGTTCAGGGTGACCAGACTATAGTTTTATATTGTAATGTTCAGGGTGACCAGACTATAGTTTTATATTGTGATGTACAGGGTGACCAGACTATAGTTTTATATTGTGATGTACAGGGTGACCAGACTAAAGTTTTATATTGTGATGTTCAGGGTGACCAGACTATAGTTTTTTATTGTGATGCTCAGGATGACCAGACTATAGTTTTTTATTGTGATGCTCAGGATGACCAGACTATAGTTTTATATTGTGATGCTCAGGATGACCAGACTATAGTTTTTTATTGTGATGCTCAGGATGACCAGACTATAGTTTTATATTGTGCTGTACAGGGTGACCAGACTATAGTTTTATATTTCGCTGTACAGTATGACCAGACTATAGTTTTATATTGTGATGTACAGTATGACCAGACTATAGTTTTATATTGTGATGTACGGGGTGACCAGACTATAGTTTTATATTGTGATGTACAGGGTGACCAGACTATAGTTTTATATTGTACTCTTCAAGGTGACCAGACAATAGTTTTATATTGTGATGTACAGGGTGACCAGACTAGTTTTATATTGTGATGTACAGGGTGACCAGACTATAGTTTCATTTTGTGATGTACAGGGTGACCAGACTATAGTTTTATATTGTGATGTTCAGGGTGAACAGACTATAGTTTTATATTGTGATGTTCAGGGTAACCAGACTATAGTTTTATATTGTAATGTTCAGGGTGACCAGACTATAGTTTTATATTGTGATGTTCAGGGTGACCAGACTATAGTTTTATATTGTAATGTTCAGGGTGACCAGACTATAGTTTTATATTGTGATGTTCAGGGTGACCAGACTATAGTTTTATATTGTAATGTTCAGGGTGACCAGACTATAGTTTTATATTGTAATGTTCAGGGTGACCAGACTATAGTTTTATATTGTAATGTTCAGGGTGACCAGACTATAGTTTTATATTGTGATGTTCAGGGTGACCAGACTATAGTTTTATATTGTGATGTTCAGGGTGACCAGACTATAGTTTTATATTGTAATGTTCAGGGTGACCAGACTATAGTTTTATATTGTGATGTTCAGGGTGACCAGACTATAGTTTTATATTGTAATGTTCAGGGTGACCAGACTATAGTTTTATATTGTAATGTTCAGGGTGACCAGACTATAGTTTTATATTGTAATGTTCAGGGTGACCAGACTGTAGTTTTATATTGTGCTGTACAGGGTGACCAGACTATAGTTTTATATTGTAATGTTCAGGGTGACCAGACTATAGTTTATATTGTGATGTTCAGGGTGACCAGACTATAGTTTTATATTGTGATGTACAGTATGCCAGACTGTAGTTTTATATTGTGATGTTCAGGGTGACCAGACTATAGTTTTATATTGTGATGTACAGGGTGACCAGACTATAGTTTTATATTGTGATGTACAGGGTGACCAGACTATAGTTTATATTGTACTCTTCAAGGTGACCAGACAATAGTTTTATATTGTGATGTACGGGGTGACCAGACTGTAGTTTTATATTGTGATGTACAGGGTGACCAGACTATAGTTTATATTGTACTCTTCAAGGTGACCAGACTATAGTTTTATATTGTGATGTACGGGGTGACCAGACTGTAGTTTTATATTGTGATGTACAGGGTGACCAGACTATAGTTTTATATTGTGATGTACAGTATGCCAGACTGTAGTTTTATATTGTGATGTACAGTATGCCAGACTGTAGTTTTATATTGTGATGTACAGGGTGACCAGACTATAGTTTTATATTGTGATGTACAGGGTGACCAGACTAGTTTTATATTGTGATGTACAGTATGCCAGACTGTAGTTTTATATTGTGATGTACAGGGTGACCAGACTATAGTTTTATATTGTGATGTACAGTATGACCAGACTATAGTTTTATATTGTGATGTACAGGGTGACCAGACTATAGTTTTATATTGTGATGTATAGGGTGACCAGACTGTAGTTTTATATTGTGATGTACAGTATGCCAGACTGTAGTTTTATATTGTGATGTACAGTATGCCAGACTATAGTTTTATATTGTGATGTACAGGGTGACCAGACTATAGTTTTATATTGTGCTGTACAGTATGACCAGACTATACTTTTATATTGTGATGTTCAGGGTGACCAGACTATAGTTTTATATTGTGATGCTCAGGGTGACCAGACTATAGTTTTATATTGTGATGTACAGGGTGACCAGACTGTAGTTTTATATTGTGATGTACAGGGTGACCAGACTATAGTTTTATATTGTGATGTACAGGGTGACCAGACTATAGTTTTATATTGTGATGTACAGGGTGACCAGACTATAGTTATATATTGTGATGTTCAGGGTGACCAGACTATAGTTATATATTGTGATGTTCAGGGTGACCAGACTATAGTTTTATATTGTGATGTTCAGGGTGACCAGACTATAGTTTTATATTGTGATGTACAGGGTGACCAGACTATAGTTATATATTGTGATGTACAGGGTGACCAGACTAGTTTTATATTGTGATGTACAGGGTGACCAGACTATAGTTTTATATTGTGATGTACAGGGTGACCAGACTATAGTTATATATTGTGATGTTCAGGGTGACCAGACTATAGTTTTATATTGTGATGTTCAGGGTGACCAGACTATAGTTTTATATTGTGATGAACAGGGTGACCAGACTATAGTTTTATATTGTGATGTACAGGGTGACCAGACTAGTTTTATATTGTGATGTACAGGGTGACCAGACTATAGTTTTGTATTGTGCTGTACAGGGTGACCAGAATGTAGTTTTATATTGTGATGTATAGGGTGACCAGACTATAGTTTTATATTGTGATGTACAGGGTGACCAGACTATAGTTTTATATTGTGATGTACAGGGTGACCAGACTATAGTTTTATATTGTGATGTACAGGGTGACCAGACTATAGTTTTATATTGTGATGTACAGGGTGACCAGACTATAGTTTTATATTGTGATGTTCAGGGTGACCAGACTGTAGTTTTATATTGTGATGTACAGGGTGACCAGACTATAGTTTTATATTGTGATGTACAGTATGGCCAGACTATAGTTTTATATTGTGATGTTCAGGGTGACCAGACTATAGTTTTATATTGTGCTGTACAGGGTGACCAGACTGTAGTTTTATATTGTGATGTACAGGGTGACCAGACTGTAGTTTTATATTGTGATGTACAGGGTGACCAGACTATAGTTTTATATTGTGATGTACAGGGTGACCAGACTATAGTTTTATATTGTGATGTACAGTATGCCAGACTGTAGTTTTATATTGTGATGTACAGTATGACCAGACTATAGTTTTATATTGTGATGTACAGTATGCCAGACTGTAGTTTTATATTGTGATGTACAGGGTGACCAGACTATAGTTTTATATTGTGATGCTCAGGGTGACCAGACTAGTTTTATATTGTGATGCTCAGGGTGACCAGACTATAGTTTTATATTGTGATGCTCAGGGTGACCAGACAATAGTTTTATATTGTGATGTTCAGGGTGACCAGACTACAGTTTTATATTGTGATGTACAGGGTGACCAGACTATAGTTTTATCTTGTGATGTACAGGGTGACCAGACTATAGTTTTATATTGTGATGTTCAGGGTGACCAGACTATAGTTTATATTGTACTCTTCAAGGTGACCAGACTATAGTTTTATATTGTGATGTTCAGGGTGACCAGAATGTAGTTTTATATTGTGATGATCAGGGTGACCAGACTATAGTTTTATATTGTGATGTACGGGGTGACCAGACTGTAGTTTTATATTGTGATGTACGGGGTGACCAGACTATAGTTTTATATTGTGATGTACAGGGTGACCAGACTATAGTTTTATATTGTACTCTTCAGGGTGACCAGACTATAGTTTTATATTGTGATGTACGGGGTGACCAGACTGTAGTTTTATATTGTGATGTTCAGGGTGACCAGACTGTAGTTTTATATTGTGATGTACAGGGTGACCAGACTATAGTTTTGTATTGTGATGTTCAGGGTGACCAGAATGTAGTTTTATATTGTGATGTACAGGGTGACCAGACTATAGTTTTATATTGTGATGTACGGGGTGACCAGACTGTAGTTTTATATTGTGATGTACGGGGTGACCAGACTGTAGTTTTATATTGTGATGTACAGGGTGACCAGACTATAGTTTTGTATTGTGCTGTACAGGGTGACCAGACTATAGTTTTGTATTGTGATGCTCAGGGTGACCAGACTATAGTTTTATATTGTGATGTACAGGGTGACCAGACTAGTTTTATATTGTGATGTACAGGGTGACCAGACTATAGTTTTATATTGTGATGTACAGGGTGACCAGACTATAGTTTTATATTGTGATGTACAGGGTGACCAGACTATAGTTTTATATTGTGATGTTCAGGGTGACCAGACTATAGTTTTATATTGTGATGTACAGGGTGCCAAGACTATAGTTTTTTTATTGTGATGTACAGGGTAACCAGACTATAGTTTTATATTGTGCTGCACAGGGTGACCAGAATATAGTTTTATATTGTGCTGTACAGTATGACCAGACTGTAACCCTACGATCACGAGACCAGCGTCCTACAACTAGACAACTGTATTTCCAATACGTATATCTAATGGTCAAAACAACTCTAACTTTCCCATATAAACGTTACGTCTTTTATAAGTTCCGATCTCTGCTTGAGACGGAAACAGTGAACAGTTGCTGACTTTGTCAGCATGCAGTGAATCCGACAAATGAAGAATTACGTTAACAGGCAATGGAGAAAAGGAAACTGAGTAAAGTTAACATGAAAACGCTTGGAATCAAGATCTAATCTTAGATTAAATTAGCACTACTGCAACAACAATTTGAATGCCTTGAAAACAAACAAAACAGATGAGTAGTTCTGAAACTTCTGTAAATGATGTAAATCAAGGTACAAGACTGAAACAGAAGGTATCGGCCAGTAGTGAGGATGCGGGATTTGATAGAGAGGGTCAGTTCGCGCGATCGATTCACCGCATGATGTTACACTCAGTCAGGAAATCGGCAGGATAAAAACAAGTATAAACCAGCAGGGAGTAGCGGGGAGGGAATGACAGACGTGGGAAATAACTGAGGATTAAGATGACGAATATGCATTTACTGTCTGAAAAGTAGACGATTCTGCTCATGTAAACATTTTCTAGAGGGTCACAGTAAAGGAACTGTGCGTTGTGGGAAGAATTGAAAAGCAACGGATTCAAGTGTTTATCTAAAAAGACAAATAAAAAATTCTATGCAGAGGAACTTTTGGAGCCCCTGGCAGATTTGGATCAGAGGAACTTTTGGAGGCACTGGCAGATTTGGATCAGAAAAACTTTTGGAGCCACTGGCAGATTTGGATCAGAGAAACTTTTGGAGTCACTGGCAGATTTGGATCAGAGAAACTTTTGGGGCCACTGGCAGATTTGGATCAGAGAAACTTTTGGAGCCACTGGCAGATTTGGATCAGAGGAACTTTTGGAGCCACTGGCGGATTTGGATCAGAGAAACTATTGGAGCCACTGGCAGATTTGATGGTTGTGACTTCGGAACTGATTTTCAGCAAACGAAAGACTACCGCTATGGCAGGGAGCGACAAATCAAAACGCCTCGGAACGTTGTCGTTATGCGTCTATATCGTGGAGGGTGATTTTATTGAGCGATACCCGGAAAGTTATATACAGTTAAAGTATAGGGTTGAGGGATATAGCAAGTTTCTGGTTTCCCGGGACCAGGTCATAAGAACGTCTCCGTTGGATGAATAACGTCCCACTCAGCCTGCATCAGAACGTCTCCGTTGGATGAATAACGTCCCAAATAGCCTGCATCAGAACGTCTCCGTTGGATGAATAACGTCCCACTCAGCCTGCATCAGAACGTCTCCGTTGGATGAATAACGTCCCACTTAGTCTGCATCAGAACGTGTCCTACTCAGCCTGCATCAGAACGTCTCCGTTGGATGAATAACGTCCCACTCAGCCTGCATCAGAACGTGTCCTACTCAGTCTGCATCAGAACGTCTCCGTTGGATGAATAACGTTCCACTCAGCCTGCATCAGAACGTCTCCGTTGGATGAATAACGTCCCACTCAGCCTGCATCAGAACGTGTCCTACTCAGTCTGCATCAGAACGTCTCCGTTGGATGAATAACGTCCCACTCAGCCTGCATCAGAACGTCTCCGTTGGATGAATAACGTCCCACTCAGCCTGCATCAGAACGTCTCCGTTGGATGAATAACGTCCCAATTAGCCTGAATCAGAACGTCTCCGTTGGATGAATAACGACCCACTCAGCCTGCATCAGAACGTCTCCGTTGGATGAATAACGTCCCAATTAGCCTGCATCAGAACGTCTCCGTTGGATGAATAACGTCCCACTCAGCCTGCATCAGAACGTCTCCGTTGGATGAATAACGTCCCACTTAGTCTGCATCAGAACGTATCCTACTCAGTCTGCATCAGAACGTCTCCGTTGGATGAATAACGTCCCACTCAGTCTGCATCAGAACGTCTCCGTTGGATGAATAACGACCCACTCAGTCTGCATCAGAACGTCTCCGTTGGATGAATAACGACCCACTCAGTCTGCATCAGAACGTCTCCGTTGGATGAATAACGTCCCACTCAGCCTGCATCAGAACGTCTCCGTTGGATGAATAACGTCCCACTCAGTCTGCATCAGAACGTCTCCGTTGGATGAATAACGTCCCACTTAGTCTGCATCAGAACGTCTCCGTTGGATGAATAACGTCCCACTCAGCCTGCATCAGAACGTCTCCGTTGGATGAATAACGTCCCACTTAGTCTGCATCAGAACGTCTCCGTTGGACGAATAACGTCCCACTCAGCCTGCATCAGAACGTCTCCGTTGGATGAATAACGTCCCACTCAGCCTGCATCAGAACGTCTCCGTTGGATGAATAACGTCCCACTCAGTCTGCATCAGAACGTCTCCGTTGGATGAATAACGTCCCACTCAGTCTGCATCAGAACGTCTCCGTTGGATGAATAACGTCCCACTCAGTCTGCATCAGAACGTCTCCGTTGGATGAATAACGTCCCACTCAGTCTGCATCAGAACGTCTCCGTTGGATGAATAACGTCCCACTCAGTCTGCATCAGAACGTCTCCGTTGGATGAATAACGTCCTAATAAGCCTGCATCAGAACGTCTCCGTTGGATGAATAACGTCCCACTCAGCCTGCATCAGAACGTTTCCGTTGAACTCGAATCACTTGATATAATTGAGGAAATTGACATGGCGAGTGATCGGGTCAGTCCGGTGATTGTTTTAGCTCAATCTAATGATGTTTAGCAAACCGAGCTATTATCAATGATTTGCTTGGGATTACCCGCACCGGGGTATAACCATTGGGATGTAAAGTAAGGCATTTCAAAGCATATTGTAAAATCAATTTTAGATAGCCTTCACCGGCAGATTGCCCGAGGGTAATACCTCAATTCAATTCAGATTTGCTTGTACCTGCTCATTTCACATATGCTTTGCAGCAACGGATAAAACATAGAATATAAAATCTTTGAGTAGTTGACCTTGTTAATGAAACCCCAAAGCCTGGAGTGCAAGTGAGTTAATGTCATGGTTGTCGTTAACCGAAAGGCCAAGGGTACAGATATTAGCCTTGCATAAAGCTGGGATTAAAGGGCTACCAAATTTGTAGAAAAAAATATCACTGTCAGGGTCACAGAGGCCAAATGTCTAAAAATATTCAAACGGCTTCTTTTCAATAACCAAATCGTATATGGTACTGATATCAAATATGTACATATATCATGCTTGGACAAAGGACTTTTTTCGTATGAATGACCTTGACACTCTCTCTCGGATCGATATTGTGTCTGTAGCATATTATAGTTCATTAGCAGGTGAGCGATCCAGGCATTTTACAATTAATTATATAAAGCATATGGATAGCCCGCTCCAGCTGTTAGCCTCAAAAGACTTCCAATTCCAACAATTGATGACGTGCTCTATAACATGAATGGAAGCTAGTTTTCAGCAAGCGCGATTTAAATTAACTTTATTGTCAAATTAAGTTTGCAGAATCGTCAAAGGAATAAATTACTTTTACCAAGGTCCCAAGAGTTACACGCGTCTCGTGTTCGGTAACATGCTCCGAAACTCGGAAACAGTAACACCAGATTTACTCTCAAGATTTCAGTGACCCGAATGATGTGCAAAATATTTCTGACGATATCATTGTTCATAGAACATGATGAAAATCTTCAAAATGAATTATATCAACCGAACTCTGCTTCCAAAGTCAAAATACGTCTATGTTGATATTAGTACGTATTACATTCCAAATCTAGCAATGATTTCTGAACCACTTCGTAGGTTTAACAGAAAAGCCAAATGGTTGTGAAGTGACCAATGTAATGAATCTCTATACATACATGTACCTGTATGCTTTCCAACCTCGGCTATAAAACCATATTCATCTATCCAACAGTTCGATAGTTGGATAGTGTGCACCATTTTAGAGATGCAGATGTCTTTTTCACAGAAGTTTCTTTGTTTATTTAACATGTCAGATATATGAAGTAAATGAAATGAGACTTGTAAGATATTTAATATAACTAAAAGTCTTTTTTTTTCAAAAATGCTCACCAGACATGAATTAAAATCGAAGAAGAAAAACTCTTTATGCGGAAATATATATAAAAAACTATTGAATTATCTATTCTCAATTTGGAAAGATAGGAAAGAAACTGACGTGCGGGAGAGTAACAATGACGTCTGTAGCTATATAGGAACTGTATGGTGTTTTGTAGATGGTACAGTAAACGTTATCACGACAAAGTGTTTACAATATCTACCTAACTTAATTGTAGGAAGTCTGGAGATTCAGCTCTGTTGAATGCTGTCGTATCGGAACACCGATTGTTGTTTACTCACGTTGAGGTAACTGGTATATTGGGTATAGCCAGTATATTGTGTTTACGCCCGGATGTTCTGATGGCGGGAATTTCTTTGCAACAAAGGAACACGGTCTGGTATAATTCCCGCCTTGACGACATAAGGTCAGCCAAACAAATGGATAAAATGTGGCAGATATACCAATATAATGGTGTAGAGAACAAATGTACTTTGTTTTTCTTTTGGTGTAAGCTGCATCACCTATTGTTATTGATGTCTAGCGTTTACGTAAGGTAATGACTGACGAAAACTACCTACACAGATGTATTATATTTGATGTAGTGTGATGTAAGACCTGATGTTTTAGCATGTAACCGCAGTTATCGATATCACAAGGGAGCCAGCCATGTTTTCTTGTGTCCAACCACTGATATACTGTACATAATCGTGACGTCAGATTATTGCTGCACATTGTAAGGATGGCTATATCATCGTGACGTCAGATTATCGTTGTACATTGTAAGCATGGCTATATCATCGTGTCGTCAGATTATCGTTGTACATTGTATAGATGACTATATCATCGTGTCGTCAGATTATCGTTGTACATTGTATAGATGACTATATCATCGTGTCGTCAGATTATCGTTGTACATTGTATAGATGACTATATCATCGTGTCGTCAGATTATCGTTGTACATTGTAAGGATGGCTATATCATCGTGACGTCAGAATATCGTTGTACATTGTATAGATGACTATATCATCGTGTCGTCAGATTATCGTTGTACATTGTAAGGATGGCTTTATCATCGTGTCGTCAGATTATCGTGTACATTGTATAGATGACTATATCATCGTGACGTCAGATTATCGTGTACATAGTATAGATGACTATATCATCGTGTCGTCAGATTATCGTTGTACATTTTAAGGATGGCTATATCATCGTGTCGTCAGATTATCGTTGTACATTGTAAGGATGGCTATCTCATTGTGTCGTCAGATTATTGTTGTACATTGTAAGGATGGCTATATCATCATGTCGTCAGATTATCGTTGTACAGTGTTGTAAGGATGGCTATATCATCGTGACGTCAGATTATCATTGTACATTGTAAGGGTGGCTTTATCATCGTGTCGTCAGATTATCGTTGTACATTGTTGTAAGGATGGCTATATCATCGTGTCGTCAGATTATCGTTGTACATTGTTGTAAGGATGGCTATATCATTGTGTCGTCAGATTATCGTTGTACATTGTAAGGATGGCTATATCATCGTGTCGTCAGATTGTCGTTGTACATTGTAAGGATGGCTATATCATCGTGACGTCAGATTATCGTTGTACATTGTAAGGATGGCTATATCATCATGTCGTCAGATTATCGTTGTACATTGTAAGGATGGCTATATCATCGTGTCGTCAGATTATCGTTGTACATTGTAAGGATGGCTATATCATCGTGACGTCAGATTATCGTTGTACATTGTAAGGATGGCTATATCATCGTGACGTCAGATTATCGTTGTACATTGTAAGGATGGCTATATCATCGTGACGTCAGATTATCGTTGTACATTGTAAGGATGGCTATATCATCATGTCGTCAGATTATCGTTGTACATTGTTGTAAGGATGGCTATATCATCGTGTCGTCAGATTATCGTTGTACATTGTAAGGATGGCTATATCATCGTGTCGTCAGATTATCGTTGTACATTGTTTTAAGGATGGCTATATCATCGTGACGTCAGATTATCGTTGTACATTGTAAGGATGGCTATATCATCGTGTCGTCAGATTATCGTTGTACATTGTTGTAAGGATGGCTATATCATTGTGTCGTCAGATTATCGTTGTACATTGTAAGGATGGCTATATCATCGTGTCGTCAGATTGTCGTTGTACATTGTAAGGATGGCTTTATCATCGTGACGTCAGATTATCGTTGTACATTGTAAGGATGGCTTTATCATCGTGACGTCAGATTGTCGTTGTACATTGTTGTAAGGATGGCTATATCATCATGTCGTCAGATTGTCGTTGTACATTGTAAGGATGGCTTTATCATCGTGACGTCAGATTATCGTTGTACATTGTAAGGATGGCTTTATCATCGTGACGTCAGATTGTCGTTGTACATTGTAAGGATGGCTTTATCATCGTGACGTCAGATTATTGTTGTACATTGTAAGGATGGCTATATCATCATGTCGTCAGATTATCGTTGTACATTGTATAGATGGCTATATCATCGTGACGTCAGATTATCGTTGTACATTGTTGTAAGGATGGCTATATCATCATGTCGTCAGATTATCGTTGTACATTGTATAGATGGCTATATCATCGTGACGTCAGATTATCGTTGTACATTGTTGTAAGGATGGCTATATCATCGTGACGTCAGATTATCGTTGTACATTGTATAGATGGCTATATCATCGTGACGTCAGATTGTCGTTGTACATTGTTGTAAGGATGGCTATATCATCGTGTCGTCAGATTATCGTTGTACATTGTAAGGATGGCTATATCATCGTGTCGTCAGATTATTGTTGTACATTGTAAGGATGGCTATATCATCGTGACGTCAGATTATCGTTGTACATTGTTGTAAGGATGGCTATATCATCGTGACGTCAGATTATCGTTGTACATTGTAAGGATGGCTATATCATCGTGACGTCAGATTATTGTTGTACATTGTTGTAAGGATGGCTATATCATCATGTCGTCAGATTATCGTTGTACATTGTTAGGATGGCTTTATCATCGTGACGTCAGATTATCGTTGTACATTGTGAGGATGGCTATATCATCGTGTCGTCAGATTATCGTTGTACATTGTAAGGATGGCTATATCATCGTGTCGTCAGGTTATCGTTGTACATTGTAAGGATGGCTATATCATCGTGTCGTCAGATTATCGTTGTACATTGTAAGGATGGCTATATCATCGTGTCGTCAGATTATCGTTGTACATTGTTGTAAGGATGGCTATATCATCGTGACGTCAGATTATCGTTGTACATTGTTGTAAGGATGGCTTTATCATCGTGTCGTCAGATTATCGTTGTACATTGTAAGGATGGCTATATCATCGTGACGTCAGATTATCGTTGTACATTGTAATGATGGCTATATCATCGTGACGTCAGATTATCGTTGTACATTGTAAGGATGGCTATATCATCGTGACGTCAGATTATCGTTGTACATTGTAAGGATGGCTATATCATCGTGACGTCAGATTATCGTTGTACATTGTAAGGATGGCTTTATCATCGTGACGTCAGATTATCGTTGTACATTGTTGTAAGGATGGCTATATCATCGTGACGTCAGATTATCGTTGTACATTGTTGTAAGGATGGCTATATCATCGTGTCGTCAGATTGTCGTTGTACATTGTAAGGATGGGTATATTATAGTAGCACACTCCTGTCTTAGCTATAATTACTGGCACACTCCTATCTTAGCTTACTGGGGACTATTTGCAATGTTATAACACTGTTTGTCACTGTGGGTAAGCAGGCAGTTATGCACAATAGGATTCTTGACCCTTATAATGGTTACACTATCAGCTAGTTTCTAGTCCGTTATATATCAGTATATTTACCGACTTGTTTGTACTCCATCAATTCAAAACAGTATTAATTAGGATTCTTTCAAAGCTTTGATGGCATGTCACTTAATTAAAACATGCAATAAACAAATGTCTCGAATAACTGTTTTTTTAGAGATACCTTTTGTTGTGTTTATCTCCTTTCTAAAGAGACACAAAGGAAATATTATAATTTTACAACCGTGATGAATCCCTGAACACCGATGATTTATTGTGTGCATGTCAAAAGATCATATCTGCTCTCAATGCTAAAAAAAACAACGTCATAGCTGTAGTTTTCATCTATACCTATCAAATATTAAAACGAATGCACATATTTGATCTCCCGGGAAGGAAAGTTTATAGCGGAAGCGTCAAGCTATTATAGCCATGGAAAATCAAATATTGATGTTCCACACCTATACATCGTGGTAAACATGTATTGTTACTGTTTCACACATACACATCGTGGTAAACATGTATTATTACTGTTTCAAACCTACACATCGTGGTAAACATGAATTGTTACAGTTTCACACATACACATCGTGGTAAACATGTATTATTACTGTTTCACTCATACACATCGTGGTAAACATGTAATATTACTATTTCACACCTACACATCGTGGTTAACATGTATTATTACTATTTCACACCTACACATCGTGGTAAACATGTATTGTTAGTGTTTCACACCTACACATCGTGGTAAACATGTATTATTACTATTTCACACCTTCAATCGTGGTAAACATGTATTGTTACAGTTTCACACCTACACATCGTGGTAAACATGTATTATTACTATTTCACACCTTCAATCGTGGTAAACATGTATTGTTACAGTTTCACACCTACACATCGTGGTTAACATGTATTATTACTATTTCACACCTTCAATCGTGGTAAACATGTATTGTTACTGTTTCACACATACACATCGTGGTAAACATGTATTGTTACTGTTTCACACCTTCAATCGTGGTTAACATGTATTTTTACTGTTTCACACCTACACATCGTGGTAAACATGTATTGTTACTATTTCACACCTTCAATCGTGGTTAACATGTATTGTTACTGTTTCACACATACACATCGTGGTAAACATGTATTGTTACTATTTCACACCTACACATCGTGGTAAACATGCATTGTTACTGTTTCACACCTTCAATCGTGGTTAACATGTATTGTTACTGTTTCACACATACAAATCGTGGTAAACATGTATTGTTACATTTTCACACTTACACATCGTGGTAAACATGTATTATTACTATTTCACACCTTCAATCGTGGTAAACATGTATTGTTACAGTTTCACACCTACACATCGTGGTAAACATGTATTATTACTATTTCCCACCTTCAATCGTGGTAAACATGTATTGTTACAGTTTCACACCTACACATCGTGGTAAACATGTATTATTACTATTTCCCACCTTCAATCGTGGTAAACATGTATTGTTACAGTTTCACACCTACATATCGTGGTAAACATGTATTGTTACTGTTTCACTCATACACATCGTGGTAAACATGTATTATTACTATTTCACATCTACACTTCGTGGTTAACATGTATTGTTACATTTTCACACTTACACATATAGTGTTTCTGTTTTACAAATATACATCGTGATAAACATGTATTGCTACTGTTTCACACCTACACATCGTGGTTAATATGTGCTATTACTATTTCAAACCTACATATCGTGGTAAATATGTATTAGTACTGTTTCATTGGCAAACATGCTTATTTATTTTCCCAATCTAATTCACAACTGCAAGGCACATTTTATTTTTTTTATGTGTGGAAGTTATTATAAAAATATTTAAATTTTATCTCAATAGTTTTCAACCTGAACAAGATATCTCAGATTTTATCATTTAGGCTTATCACTAAGTGTCAACATTTTCATCCGTAGGTGATATTGGAATACCAAAAAGCGGTTTTAATTCATTCGAGGTTTGCAGTGACAAACGCTTCAGGGTCTAGTGAAACAAGAAACGAAAACATTTTTGTTTTATCTGAAGTGGATATTAGATGATTGATATTTAAATTGTATTTCAGTTGTGTCGTAAACCTGTATGTACCTGCGAGAATATAGCATTCACCAACTCTTTATCTGAAACACTAATGATTGACGTTCAAGTTTCGATTTATAACTCGTGCCTTTAAAGTAACTGACGGGACATTCCAACCTAACGATGACATCTTAAGTTTGGATTTAAATAGTGCCCCTTGATGACAAGGATACCTGGATCTACAGTTATTGTACCGTGCTAGCTACACTGTACTTGGATTTGATACTGATTACATAAAAAACGTATCCACAAGATGTTACATTGTAACAAACGTTAATGGTACCTGAAAGTTATGTGTTTAAATTGCATGCAATGCCTGGGATTGGGTGGTAAACATTCTGTGTACGCTTGCATGTAATGAGCTGAGGTTTATGGGAGGGTGTGTATGTATGCTTGATTACACACCGGCAAAAACTGTTTTTTTAAGAAAAGAGAGGATATTTTGAAGGGTGAGTGGGAATTTGTGTGCAAGTGCATACGTGTGAACAATGAACGTTAATTGGTGCATGTACGGTTATATAATTGCGGAAGTGTGTACGCTAATGGGTACATGTACGGTTATATAAGTGCGGAAGTTTGTACGTTAATGAGTGCATGTACGGTTATATAAGTGCGGAAGTGTGTACGTTAATAAGACAGGTACGGTTATATAAGTGCGGAAGTGTGTACGTTAATAAGACAGGTACGGTTATATAAGTGCCGAAGTGTGTACGTTAATAAGACAGGTACGGTTATATAAGTGCCGAAGTGTGTACGTTAATAAGACAGGTACGGTTATATAAGTGCCGAAGTGTGTACGTTAATAAGACAGGTACGGTTATATAAGTGCCGAAGTGTGTACGTTAATAAGACAGGTACGGTTATATAAGTGCGGAAGTGTGTACGTTAATAAGACAGGTACGGTTATATAAGTGCCGAAGTGTGTACGTTAATAAGACAGGTACGGTTATATAAGTGCCGAAGTGTGTACGTTAATAAGACAGGTACGGTTATATAAGTGCCGAAGTGTGTACGTTAATAAGACAGGTACGGTTATATAAGTGCCGAAGTGTGTACGTTAATGAGTGCATGTACGGTTATATAAGTGCGGAAGTGTGTACGTTAATGAGTGCATGTACGGTTATATAAGTGCGGAAGTGTGTACGTTAATAAGACAGGTACGGTTATATAAGTGCCGAAGTGTGTACGTTATTAAGACAGGTACGGTTATATAAGTGCGGAAGTGGGTACGTTAATGAGTGCATGTACGGTTATATAAGTGCGGAAGTGTGTACGTTAATAAGACAGGTACGGTTATATAAGTGCGGAAGTGTGTACGTTAATTGGACATGTACGGTTATATAAGTGCGGAAGTGGGTACGTTAATGAGTACATGTACGGTTATATAAGTGCGGAAGTGTGTACGTTAATAAGACGGGTACGGTTATATAAGTGCGGAAGTGTGTACGTTAATTGGACATGTACGGTTATATAAGTGCGGAAGTGTGTACGTTAATGAGTGCATGTACGGTTATATAAGTGCGGAAGTGTGTACGTTAATTAGACATGTACGGTTATATAAGTGCGGAAGTGTGTACGTTAATGGGTGCATGTACGGTTATATAGGTGCGGAAGTGTGTACGTTAATGGGACATGTACGGTTATATAATTGCGGAAGTGTGTACGTTAATGCGTGCATGTGCGGTTATATAATTGATAAAGTTTGTACGTTAATGGGTACATGTACGGTTATATAAGTACGGAAGTGTGTACGTTAATGGGTGTATGTACGGTTATATAATTGAGAAAGTTTGTACGTTAATGGGTACATGTACGGTTATATAAGTACGGAAGTGTGTACGTTAATGGGTGTATGTACGGTTATATAATTGAGAAAGCTTGTACGTTAATGGGTACATGTACGATTATATAAGTACGGAAATGCGTGGGTGCAAAACTGAAGGTCATAATAATGATAAGGGAGTAACACTTTAATACTATGGTAGTGAGTGACACTTTGGCTGATACTATGGTGGTGAGTGACACTTTAACTGATATTATGGTAGTGAGTGACACTTTGGCTGATACTTTGGTAGTGAGTGACACTTTAACTGATACTGTGGTAGTGAGTGACACTTTGGCTGATACTATGGTAGTGAGTGACACTTTAACTGATATTATGGTAGTGAGTGACACTTTAAGTGATACTATGGTGGTGAGTGACACTTTAACTGATACTATGCTAGTGAGTGACACTTTAACTGATATTATGGTAGTGAGTGACACTTTAACTGATACTATGCTAGTGAGTGACACTTTGGCTGATATTATGACTAAGTTGTAACATGTAGGCTGACATTATGATAAAGGAATGACACTTTTTCTGAATTTATGATAAAGAGATGACACTTTGACATTATGATAAAGGAGTGACACTTTGGCTAACATTACAATGTATTTTGAAGGAATGGCACTTTGGCTGATGTTATGATAAAGAAATGACAATTTGGCTGACATTTTGATAAAGGTATTCCACTTTGGCTGACATTAAGATAAAGGAATGACACTTTGGTTGATATTATGATGAAGGAATGACTCTTTGGCTGATATTATGATAAAGGAGTATTACTTTGGCTGATATCATGATAAAGGAATGACACTTTGGCTGACATTATGATGAAGGAATGACACTTTGGCTGACATTATGATAAAGGAATGACACTTTGGCTGATATTATGATGAAGGAATGACACTTTGGCTGACATTAAGATAAAGGAATGACACTTTGGCTGACATTTGATAAAGGAATGACACTTTGGCTGATATTATGATGAAGGAATGACACTTTGGCTGATATTATGATAAAGGAATGACACTTTGGCTGATATTAAGATGAAGGAATGACACTTTGGCTGATATTATGATAAAGGAATGACACTTTGGCTGACATTAAGATAAAGGAATGACACTTTGGCTGACATTTGATAAAGGAATGACACTTTGGCTGACATTAAGATAAAGGAATGACACTTTGGCTGATATTAAGATGAAGGAATGACACTTTGGCTGATATTATGATGAAGGAATGACACTTTGGCTGACATTAAGATAAAGGAATGTTACTTTGGCTGATATTATGATAAAGAAATGATACTTTGGCTGATATTATGATGAAGGAATGATACTTTGGCTGATATTATGATAAAGGAATGACACTTTGGCTGACATTAAGATAATGGAATGACACTTTGGCTGACATTATGATGAAGGAATGTTACTTCAGCTGATATTATGATGAAGGAATGATACTTTGGCTGATATTATGATAAAGGAATGACACTTCGGCTGATATTATGATGAAGGAATGACACTTTGGCTGATATTATGATGAAGGAATGACACTTTGGCTGATATTATGATGAAGGAATGATAGTTTGGCTGACATTATGATGAAGTAATGACACTTTGGCTGATATTATGATAAAGAAATGATACTTTGGCTGACATTATGATAAAGAAATGATACTTTGGCTGATATTATGATAAAGGAATGACACTTTGGCTGATACTATGATGAAGGAATGATAGTTTGGGTGACATTTTGATAAAGAAATGACACTTCGGCTGACATTATGATGAAGGAATGTTACTTCGGCTGACATTATGATAAAGGAATGTTACTTTGGCTGATATTATGATGAAGGAATGATACTTTGGCTGATATTATGATGAAGGAATGACACTTTGGCTGACATTTTGATAAAGAAATGACACTTCGGCTGACATTATGATGAAGGAATGTTACTTCGGCTGACATTATGATAAAGGAATGTTACTTTGGCTGATATTATGATGAAGGAATGACACTTTGGCTGATATTATGATAAAGAAATGATACTTTGGCTGACATTATGATAAAGAAATGATACTTTGGCTGATATTATGATGAAGGAATGACACTTTGGCTGATATTATGATGAAGGAATGACACTTTGGCTGATATTATGATAAAGAAATGACACTTCGGCTGACATTATGATAAAGGAATGTTACCTCAGCTGATATTATGATAAAGGAATGACACTTTGGCTGATATTATGATGAAGGAATGACACTTTGGCTGATATTATGATAAAGAAATGACACTTCGGCTGACATTATGATAAAGGAATGTTACTTCGGCTGACATTATGATAAAGAAATGACACTTTGGCTGACATTATGATAAAGGAATGACACTTTGGCTGACATTATGATAAAGTAATGACACTTTGGCTGACATTAAGATAAAGAAATGATACTTTGGCTGATATTATGATAAAGAAATGACACTTTGGCTGATATTATGATAAAGGAATGTTACTTCGGCTGACATTATGATAAAGTAATGACACTTTGGCTGACATTAAGATAAAGAAATGATACTTTGGCTGATATTAAGATAAAGAAATGATACTTTGGCTGACATTAAGATAAAGGAATGACACTTTGGCTGACATTAAGATAAAGAAATGATACTTTGGCTGATATTATGATAAAGAAATGATAGTTTGGCTGACATTATGATAAGAAATGATACTTTGGCTGATATTAGGATAAAGGAATGTTACCTCAGCTGATATTATGATGAAGGAATGATACTTTGGCTGATATTATGATAAAGGAATGACACTTTGGCTGACATTATGATGAAGGAATGACACTTTGGCTGATATTATGATGAAGGAATGATAGTTTGGCTGACATTATGATGAAGGAATGACACTTTGGCTGATATTATGATAAAGAAATGATACTTTGGCTGATATTATGATGAAGGAATGACACTTTGGCTGACATTTTGATAAAGGAATGACACTTTGGCTGATATTATGATGAAGGAATGACACTTTGGCTGATATTATGATGAAGGAATGATAGTTTGGCTGACATTATGATGAAGGAATGACACTTTGGCTGATATTATGATAAAGAAATGATACGTTGGCTGACATTATGATAAAGAAATGATACTTTGGCTGATATTATGATAAAGGAATGTTACCTCAGCTGATATTATGATGAAGGAATGATACTTTGGCTGATATTATGATGAAGGAATGACACTTTGGCTGACATTTTGATAAAGGAATGACACTTTGGCTGACATTATGATGAAGGAATGACACTTCGGCTGACATTTTGATAAAGGAATGATACTTTGGCTGACATTAAGATAAAAGAATGACACTTCGGCTGATACTATGATGAAGGAATGTTACTTTGGCTGACATTTTGATAAAGAAATGACACTTCGGCTGACATTATGATGAAGGAATGTTACTTCGGCTGACATTTTGATAAAGAAATGACACTTCGGCTGACATTATGATGAAGGAATTAAACTTCGGCTGACATTATGATAAAGGAATGACACTTCGGCTGACATTATGATAAAGTAATGACACTTTGGCTGATACTATGATAAAGGAATGACACTTTGGCTGATATTATGATGAAGGAATGTTTCTTCAGCTGACATTATGATGAAGGAATGACACTTTGGCTGACATTTTGATAAAGGAATGATACTTTGGCTGATATTAGGATAAAGAAATGAGACTTTGGCTGACATTTTGATAAAGAAATGACACTTCGGCTGACCTTATGATAAAGGAATGTTACTTTGGCTGACATTTTGATAAAGAAATGACACTTCGGCTGACATTATGATAAAGGAATGACACTTCGGCTGACATTATGATGAAGGAATGTTACTTCGGCTGACATTATGATAAAGGAATGACACTTTGGCTGATATTATGATGAAGGAATGACACTTTGGCTGATATTATGATAAAGGAATGACACTTTGGCTGATATTAAGATAAAGAAATGATACTTTGGCTGACATTATGATAAAGAAATGATACTTTTGCTGATATTATGATAAAGAAATGATACTTTTGCTGATATTATGATAAAGGAATGACACTTCGGCTGACATTATGATGAAGGAATGTTACTTCGGCTGACATTATGATAAAGGAATGACACTTTGGCTGATATTATGATGAAGGAATGACACTTTGGCTGACATTATGATAAAGAAATGATACTTTTGCTGATATTATGATAAAGAAATGATACTTTTGCTGATATTATGATAAAGTAATGATACTTTTGCTGATATTATGATAAAGGAATGACACTTTGGCTGATATTATGATAAAGGAATGTTACTTCGGCTGACATTATGATAAAGTAATGACACTTTGGCTGACATTATGATAAAGGAATGACACTTTGGCTGATATTATGATGAAGGAATGACACTTTGGCTGACATTAAGATAAAGGAATGACACTTTGGCTGATATTATGATGAAGGAATGACACTTTGGCTGACATTATGATAAAGGAATGACACTTTGGCTGATATTATGATGAAGGAATGACACTTTGGCTGACATTAAGATAAAGGAATGACACTTTGGCTGACATTTTGATAAAGGAATGACACTTTGGCTGATACTATGATAAAGGAATGACACTTTGGCTGATACTATGATAAAGGAATGACACTTTGGCTGATATTATGATGAAGGAATGACACTTTGGCTGACATTAAGATAAAGGAATGACACTTTGGCTGATATTATGATGAAGGAATGACACTTTGGCTGACATTAAGATAAAGGAATGATACTTTGGCTGACATTTTGATAAAGGAATGATACTTTGGCTGATATTATGATAAAGGAATGACACTTTGGCTGACATTAAGATAAAGGAATGATACTTTGGCTGACATTTTGATAAAGGAATGATACTTTGGCTGATATTTGATAAAGGAATGACACTTCGGCTGACATTATGATAAAGTAATGACACTTTGGCTGACATTAAGATAAAAGAATGACACTTCGGCTGATATTATGATGAAGGAATGACACTTTGGCTGACATTAAGATAAAGGAATGTTGCTTTGGCTGACATTTTGATAAAGAAATGACACTTCGGCTGATATTATGATAAAGGAATGTTAGTTCAGCTGATATTATGATGAAGGAATGACACTTTGGCTGACATTAAGATAACGGAATGACACTTTGTCTGACATTTTGATAAAGGAATGTTACTTTGGCTGATATTATGATAAAGGAATGACACTTCGGCTGACATTATGATCAAGGAATGTTACTTCGCCTGACATTTTGATAAAGGAATGTTAGTTCAGCTGACATAAAGATAAAGAAATGTTATTTGGGTTGACATTATTTTGTAGCATTCGCAATTTCAGGAAAAACGGAATGGAAGGTCATGGCTGATAGCGGAAGCCACAATGCAAAACGATAAAATGATAAATAATAAATCTGAGCCCCATTTATACTGGGATCTATTTCAGATTTAGCATTTCGATTGTTTGCAACAACCCATTAGGGAATCATTATTCAACCGTATATTGTATTTTTTTCTGGTATCATTACAAAAAAACCCGTTGAAATTGAAATGTTTAAATGCAATCGTGAGTGATTCTTCAGTTAGGTGAGCTTCCCATGGCCATTAACAATCAACAAATCGTCACGCGTGATTGTTTGAAACAGAAATATGACAATTAATGTCACGCTATCAATTATACTTCCAAGTCCCTCGGCTTTTCCAAATCATTGGAAATACAATAACTTGGCAACATCGACGAATTGTTAATCAAAATACAGTGAAATGCTGATTGATATTATGAATTCTTTAAAATTCGAGGTTCCCAAGGTATTGATCAGTAATTCAGGCTGAACAGTTACAAGCAGACAGAACATTCTGGAACTAATTATTTTTACAGCAGCGACGATCTCGTTTGTTTCTTCATTTTGTTTTGCAAAATTTGTGTTCAAAGTCATATTTCTTTTGAAATAAATCATGTTTGCTTTTAATTGACAGCGCCCTTTAGACTTCGGTCAGAGCGATACATACAGCAGGTTGCGGGGACCAAAAACCATATGCATGGCTCTATCAAAACCAAAACGTCCTGTCATGCCGGTACTGTACCAAACATATAAACATGGCGACCATAGCATAACATGCATGATGTTCCTGTGTTAAATTTCTGGGTGAACAACATTGATTTCATGAAGAGTTTATTAAACCTGCTGTACTCCTGAAAACCACACGGTATGAGTTAGGTCTAAATCTAACCACCTATACCAGCCTAATAAACTGTTAACCCACAGGTAAGGAGTTGATCTATATCTGACCACCTATATCAGCCTCATACACTGTTAGTCTACAGGTATAGAGTAAGGTCTATATCTGACCACCTATACCAGCCTCATACACTGTTAGTCAACAGAGAAGAAAATCGGGTCTAAATCTGACCATCTATACCAGCTCATACACTGTTAGTCTACAGGGTAGAGACGCAGGTCTAAATCTGACAACCTATACCAGCCTCATAAACTGTTAGTCTACAGAGTAGAGAGTCAGGTCTAAATCTGACAACCTATGCCAGCCTCATAAACTGTTAGTCTACAGGGTAGAGAGTTAGATCTAAATCTGACAACCTATACCAGCCTCATACACTGTTAGTCTACAGAGTAGAGAGTCAGGTCTAAATCTGACAACCTATGCCAGCCTCATAAACTGTTAGTCTACAGAGTAGAGAGTTAGATCTAAATCTGATCACCTATACAAGCCACATAAACTGTTAGTCTACAGAGTAGAGAGTCAGGTCTAAATCTGATCACCTATATCAGCCGCATACACTGTTAGTCTACAGAGTAGAGAGTCAGGTCTAAATCTGACAACCTATACCAGCCTCATAAACTATTAACCTACAGAGTAGAGAGTTAGATCTAAATCTGACCACCTATACCAGCCTCATACACTGTTAGTCTACAGGTAGTGAGTTAGATCTAAATCTGACAACCTATATCAGCCTCATACACTGTTAGTCTACAGAGTAGAGAGTCAGGTCTAAATCTGACCACCTATACCAGCCTCATACACTGTTAGTCTTTAGAGAAGAGAGTCAGGTCTAAATCTGACAACCTATGCCAGCCTCATACACTGTCAGTCTACAGAGTAGAGAGTCAGGTCTAAATCTGACCACCTATACCAGCATCATACACTGATGATTCTCTACAGAGAAGAGAGTGAGGTCTAAATCTGACCACCTATACCAGCCTCATACACTGTTAGTCTACAGAGTAGAGAGTTAGATCTAAATCTGACAACCTATACCAGCCTCATAAACTGTTAGTCTACAGAGTAGAGACGCAGGTCTAAATCTGACAACCTATACCAGCCTCATAAACTGTTAGTCTACAGAGTAGAGAGTCAGGTCTAAATCTGACAACCTATGCCAGCCTCATAAACTGTTAGTCTACAGGGTAGAGAGTTAGATCTAAATCTGACAACCTATACCAGCCTCATACACTGATAGTCTACAGAGTAGAGAGTCAGGTCTAAATCTGACAACCTATGCCAGCCTCATAAACTGTTAGTCTACAGAGTAGAGAGTTAGATCTAAATCTGATCACCTATATCAGCCGCATACACTGTTAGTCTACAGAGTAGAGAGTCAGGTCTAAATCTGACAACCTATACCAGCCTCATAAACTATTAACCTACAGAGTAGAGAGTTAGATCTAAATCTGACCACCTATACCAGCCTCATACACTGTTAGTCTACAGGTAGTGAGTTAGATCTAAATCTGACAACCTATATCAGCCTCATACACTGTTAGTCTACAGAGTAGAGAGTCAGGTCTAAATCTGACCACCTATACCAGCCTCATACACTGTTAGTCTTTAGAGAAGAGAGTCAGGTCTAAATCTGACAACCTATGCCAGCCTCATACACTGTCAGTCTACAGAGTAGAGAGTCAGGTCTAAATCTGACCACCTATACCAGCATCATACACTGATGATTCTCTACAGAGAAGAGAGTGAGGTCTAAATCTGACCACCTATACCAGCCTCATACACTGTTAGTCTACAGAGTAGAGAGTTAGATCTAAATCTGACCACCTATACCAGCATCATACACTGATGATTCTCTACAGAGAAGAGAGTGAGGTCTAAATCTGACCACCTATACCAGCCTCATACACTGTTAGTCTACAGAGTAGAGAGTTAGATCTAAATCTGACAACCTATACCAGCCTCATACACTGTTAGTCTACAGAGTAGAGTTGATGTGACCCATATATTTCGCTCGTATGACGTCTCGACTAATTTAAGAAGGACAAAAATGAATTCATGTCGACCGCCTTCACATCTGTTCTACTAAAAAAATCAGAGAATACCAAAGCGTCAACAAAACCATAATCCGAACTCAAAATCGAGTTATGCTAATACATGGAGCAAACGTGTTGGTTATAATATTGTGTGCCCGTCTCTCCACCTCGTGGTGACGAAGGGCTGACAAAGTGGTGACGAAGGGGTAACAACGTGGTGACGAAGGGGTGACAACGTGGTGGCGGAGGGGTGACAACGTGGTGGCGGAGGGGTGACAACGTGGTGACGAAGGGGTGACAACGTGGTGGCGGAGGGGTAACAACGTGGTGGCGGAGGGGTGACAACGTGGTGACGAAGGGCTGACAGCGTGGTGACGAAGGGGTGACAACGTGGTGGCGGAGGGGTGACAACGTGGTGACGAAGGGGTGACAACGTGGTGGCGGAGGGGTGACAACGTGGTGACGAAGGGGTGACAACGTGGTGGCGGAGGGGTGACAACGTGGTGACGAAGGGCTGACAGCGTGGTGACGAAGGGGTGACAACGTGGTGGCGGAGGGGTGACAACGTGATGGCGGAGGGGTGATAACGTGGTGGCGGAGGGATGACAACGTGGTGACGAAGGGGTGACAACGTGGTGACGAAGGGGTGACAACGTGGTGGCGGAGGGGTGACAACGTGGTGGCGGAGGGGTGACAACTCAGTGGCGGAGGGGTGACACCGTGGTGGCGGAGGGGTGACAACGTGGTAGCGGAGGGGTGACAACGTGGTGACGAAGGGGTGACAACGTGGTGACGAAGGGGTGACAACGTGGTGACGAAGGGGTGACAACGTGGTGGCGGAGGGGTGACAACGTGGTGGTGGAGGGGTGACAACGTGGTGGCGGAGGGGTGACAACGTGGTGGTGGAGGGGTGACAACGTGGTGGCGGAGGGGTGACAACTCAGTGGCGGAGGGGTGACAACGTGGTGACGAAGGGCTGACAACGTGGTGGCGGAGGGGTGACAACGTGGTGGCGGAGGGGTGACAACGTGGTGGTGGAGGGGTGACAACGTGGTGGCGGAGGGGTGACAACGTGGTGACGAAGGGCTCACAATGTGGTGGCGGAGGGATGACAACGAGGTGGCGGAATGGTGACAACGTGGTGGCGGAGTGGTGACAACGTGGTGGCGGAGGGGTGACAACGTGGTGGTGGAGGGGTGACAACGTGGTGGCGGAGGGGTGACAACGTGGTGACGAAGGGGTGACAACGTGGTGGCGGAGGGGTGAAAACGTGGTGGTGGAGGGGTGACAACGTGGTGGCGGAGGGGTGACAACGTGGTGGCGGAGGGGTGACAACGTGGTGACGAAGGGGTCACAACGTGGTGGCGGAGGGGTGACAACGTGGTGGCGGAGGGGTGACAACGTGGTGGCGGAGGGGTGACAACGTGGTGACGAAGGGCTGACAATGTGGTGGCGGAGGGATGACAAAGTGGTGGCGGAGGGGTGACAACGTGGTGGCGGAGGGGTGACAACGTGGTGGCGGCGGGGTGACAACGTGGTGGCGGAGTGATGACAACGTGGTGGCGGAGGGGTGACAACGTGGTGGCGGAGGGGTGACAACATGGTGGCGGCGGGGTGACAACGTGGTGGCGGAGTGGTGACAACATGGTGGCGGAGGGTGACAACGTGGTGGCGGAGGGGTGACAACGTGGTGGTGGAGGGGTGACAACGTGGTGGCGGAGGGGTGACAACGTGGTGGTGGAGGGGTGACAACGTGGTGGCGGAGGGGTGACAACGTGGTGGCGGAGGGGTGACAACGTGGTGACGAAGAGGTCACAACGTGGTGGCGGAGGGATGACAACGTGGTGGTGAAGGGGTGACAACGTGGTGGCGGAGGGGTGACAACGTGGTGACGAAGGGCTCACAACGTGGTGGCGGAGGGATGACAACGAGGTGGCGGAATGGTGACAACGTGGTGGCGGAGTGGTGACAACGTGGTGGCGGAGGGTTGACAACGTGGTGGCGGAGGGGTGACAACGTGGTGGCGGAGGGGTGACAACGTGGTGACGAAGGGCTGACAACGTGGTGGCGGAGGGATGACAAAGTGGTGGCGGAGGGGTGACAACGTGGTGGCGGAGGGGTGACAACGTGGTGGCGGCGGGTGACAACGTGGTGGCGGAGTGGTGACAACGTGGTGGCGGAGGGGTGACAACGTGGTGGCGGAGGGCTGACAGCGTGGTGGCGGAGGGGTGACAACATTGTGGCGGAGGGATGACAACGTGGTGACGAAGGGCTGACAGCGTGGTGGCGGAGGGGTGACAACGTGGTGGCGGAGGGATGACAACGTGGTGGCGGAGGGGTGACAACGTGGTGGCGGAGGGTGACAACGTGGTGGCGGAGGGCTGACAACGTGGTGGCGGAGGGGTGACAACGTGGTGATGGAGGAGTCACAACGTGTTGGCGGAGGGGTGAAAACGTGGTGGCGGAGGGGTGACAACGTGGTGGCGGAGGGTGACAACGTGGTGGCGGAGGGGTGACAACGTGGTGGCGGAGGGATGACAACGTGGTGACGAAGGGCTGACAGCGTGGTGGCGGAGGGGTGACAACGTGGTGGCGAAGGGCTGACAACGTGGTGGCGGAGGGGTGACAACGTGGTGGCGGAGGGATGACAACGTGGTGGCGGAGGGGTGACAACATGGTGGCGGAGGGAGACAACGTGGTGGCGGAGGGATGACAACGTGGTGGCGGAGGGGTGACAACGTGGTGGTGGAGGGGTGATTACGTTGTGACAAAGGGATGACAACGTGGCGGCGGAGGGGTGACAACGTGGTGGCAGAGGGGTGACAACGTGGTGGCGGAGGGATGACAACGTGGTGGCGGAGGGGTGACAACGTGGTGGCGGAGGGTGACAACGTGGTGGCGGAGGGCTGACAACGTGGTGGCGGAGGGGTGACAACGTGGTGATGGAGGAGTGACAACGTGTTGGCGGAGGGGTGAAAACGTGGTGGCGGAGGGGTGACAACGTGGTGGCGGAGGGTGACAACGTGGTGGCGGAGGGGTGACAACGTGGTGGCGGAGGGATGACAACGTGGTGACGAAGGGCTGACAGCGTGGTGGCGGAGGGGTGACAACGTGGTGGCGAAGGGCTGACAACGTGGTGGCGGAGGGGTGACAACGTGGTGGCGGAGGGATGACAACGTGGTGGCGGAGGGGTGACAACATGGTGGCGGAGGGAGACAACGTGGTGGCGGAGGGATGACAACGTGGTGGCGGAGGGGTGACAACGTGGTGGTGGAGGGGTGATTACGTTGTGACAAAGGGATGACAACGTGGCGGCGGAGGGGTGACAACGTGGTGGCAGAGGGGTGACAACGTGGTGGCGGAGGGTGACAACGTTGTGGCGGAGGGTGACAACGTTGTGGCGGAGGGGTGACAACGTTTAGGCGGAGGGTGACAACGTTGTGGCGGAGGGGTGACAACGTGGTGGCGGAGGGGTGACAACGTGGTGGCGGAGGGGTGACAACGTGGTAGCGGAGGGGTGACAACGTGGTAGCGGAGAGGTGACAACGTGGTAGCGGAGAGGTTAACACGTGATGGCAGATAAACTGGTGTGTGTCAGTTTGTTTATTTTGGAGACCCTTGCTGATCTCTGCATCAATAAGGTGTTACAGCTAGCGTCCGAAAACTGTTTGTCCCTATCGATATCGTAAATTTGATGATGGGTTGGAAGGCGTACAACGCTCAATATCAATTTCATTTCGAAATCATCAATAAATCTCAACAAGCTGAATGAGTTTGTAGGACAGTTGTTCATAGCAAGGATTCAAGATAAAATAAATCAGCATATGTACAGGCCATCACTGACTAGTATGTAGAGGCCATCACTGACTAGTATATAGGGGCCATCACTGACTAGTATGTAGGGGCCATCACTGACTAGTATGTAGGGGCCATCACTGACTAGTATGTAGGGGCCATCACTGACTAGTATGTAGAGGCCATCACTGACTAGTATGTAGAGGCCATCACTGACTAGTATGTAGGGGCCATTACTGACTAGTATGTAGAGGCCATCACTGACTAGTATGTAGAGGCCATCACTGACTAGTATGTAGGGGCCAACACTGACTAGTATGTAGAGGCCATCACTGACTAGTATGTAGAGGCCATCACTGACTAGTATGTAGGGGCCATCACTGACTAGTATGTAGAGGCTACACTGACTAGTATGTAGGGGCCATCACTGACTAGTATGTAGAGGCCATCACTGACTAGTATGTAGGGGCCATCACTGACTAGTATGTAGAGGCCATCACTGACTAGTATGTAGAGGCCATCACTGACTAGTATGTAGGGGCCAACACTGACTAGTATGTAGAGGCCATCACTGACTAGTATGTAGAGGCCATCACTGACTAGTATGTAGGGGCCATCACTGACTAGTATGTAGAGGCTACACTGACTAGTATGTAGGGGCCATCACTGACTAGTATGTAGAGGCTACACTGACTAGTATGTAGGGGCCATCACTGACTAGTATGTAGAGGCTACACTGACTAGTATGTAGGGGCCATCACTGACTAGTATGTAGAGGCCATCACTGACTAGTATGTAGAGGTCATCACTGACTAGTATGTAGGGGCCATCACTGACTAGTATGTAGAGGCCATCACTGACTAGTATGTAGAGGCCAACACTGACTAGTATGTAGGGGCCATCACTGACTAGTATGTAGGGGCCATCACTGACTAGTATGTAGAGGCCATCACTGACTAGTATGTAGAGGTCATCACTGACTAGTTATGGGGCCATCACTGACTAGTATGTAGAGGCCATCACTGACTAGTATGTAGAGGCCATCACTGACTAGTATGTAGAGGTCATCACTGACTAGTATGTAGAGGCCATCACTGACTAGTTTGTAGGGGCCATCACTGACTAGTATGTAAGGGCCATCACTGACTAGTATGTAGAGGCCATCACTGACTAGTATGTAGAGGCCATCACTGACTAGTATGTAGAGGTCATCACTGACTAGTTATGGGGCCATCACTGACTAGTATGTAGAGGCCATCACTGACTAGTATGTAGGGGCCATCACTGACTAGTATGTAGAGGCCATCACTGACTAGTATGTAGAGGCCATCACTGACTAGTATGTAGAGGCCATCACTGACTAGTATGTAGAGGCCATCACTGACTAGTATGTAGAGGCCATCACTGACTAGTATGTAGGGGCCATCACTGACTAGTATGTAGAGGCCATCACTGACTAGTATGTAGAGGCCATCACTGACTAGTATGTAGAGGTCATCACTGACTAGTTATGGGGCCATCACTGACTAGTATGTAGAGGTCATCACTGACTAGTATGTAGGGGCCATCACTGACTAGTATGTAGAGGTCATCACTGACTAGTATGTAGAGGTCATCACTGACTAGTATGTAGGGACCATCACTGACTAGTATGTAGGGGCCATCACTGACTAGTATGTAGAGGCCATCACTGACTAGTATGTAGGGGCCATCACTGACTAGTATGTAGAGGTCATCACTGACTAGTATGTAGAGGTCATCACTGACTAGTATGTAGGGACCATCACTGACTAGTATGTAGGGGCCATCACTGACTAGTATGTAGAGGCCATCACTGACTAGTATGTAGGGGCCATCACTGACTAGTATGTAGAGGTCATCACTGACTAGTATGTAGGGGCCATCACTGACTAGTATTTAGGGGCCATCACTGACTAGTATGTAGAGGTCATCACTGACTAGTATGTAGGGGCCATCACTGACTAGTATGTAGAGGTCATCACTGACTAGTATGTAGAGGTCATCACTGACTAGTTATGGGGCCATCACTGACTAGTATGTAGAGGCCATCACTGACTAGTATGTAGGGGCCATCACTGACTAGTATGTAGAGGCCATCACTGACTAGTATTTAGGGGCCATCACTGACTAGTATGTAGAGGCCATCACTGACTAGTATGTAGAGGCCATCACTGACTAGTATGTAGAGGCCATCACTGACTAGTATTTAGGGGCCATCACTGACTAGTATGTAGAGGTCATCACTGACTAGTATGTAGGGGCCATCACTGACTAGTATGTAGAGGTCATCACTGACTAGTTATGGGGCCATCACTGACTAGTATGTAGGGGCCATCACTGACTAGTATGTAGGGGCCATCACTGACTAGTATGTAGAGGCCATCACTGACTAGTATTTAGGGGCCATCACTGACTAGTATGTAGAGGTCATCACTGACTAGTATGTAGGGGCCATCACTGACTAGTATGTAGAGGTCATCACTGACTAGTTATGGGGCCATCACTGACTAGTATGTAGAGGTCATCACTGACTAGTATTTAGGGGCCATCACTGACTAGTATGTAGGGGCCATCACTGACTAGTATGTAGGGGCCATCACTGACTAGTATGTAGAGGTCATCACTGACTAGTATGTAGGGGCCATCACTGACTAGTATGTAGGGGCCATCACTGACTAGTATGTAGAGGCCATCACTGACTAGTATGTAGAGGTCATCACTGACTAGTTATGGGGCCATCACTGACTAGTATGTAGAGGCCATCACTGACTAGTATGTAGAGGCCATCACTGACTAGTATGTAGAGGCCATCACTGACTAGTATGTAGAGGCCATCACTGACTAGTATGTAGAGGCCATCACTGACTAGTATGTAGAGGTCATCACTGACTAGTTATGGGGCCATCACTGACTAGTATGTAGAGGTCATCACTGACTAGTATGTAGAGGTCATCACTGACTAGTTATGGGGCCATCACTGACTAGTATGTAGAGGTCATCACTGACTAGTATGTAGAGGCCATCACTGACTAGTATGTAGAGGTCATCACTGACTAGTATGTAGAGGTCATCACTGACTAGTTATGGGGCCATCACTGACTAGTATGTAGAGGCCATCACTGACTAGTATGTAGAGGTCATCACTGACTAGTATGTAGAGGTCATCACTGACTAGTATGTAGAGGCCATCACTGACTAGTATGTAGAGGTCATCACTGACTAGTATGTAGAGGTCATCACTGACTAGTATGTAGAGGCCATCACTGACTAGTATGTAGAGGTCATCACTGACTAGTATGTAGAGGTCATCACTGACTAGTATGTACAGGCCATCACTGACTAGTATGTAGAGGTCATCACTGACTAGTATGTAGAGGTCATCACTGACTAGTATGTAGAGGTCATCACTGACTAGTATGTAGAGGCCATCACTGACTAGTATGTAGAGGCCATCACTGACTAGTATGTAGGGGCCATCACTGACTAGTATGTAGAGGCCATCACTGACTAGTTATGGGGCCATCACTGACTAGTATGTAGGGGCCATCACTGACTAGTATGTAGGGGCCATCACTGACTAGTATGTAGAGGCCATCACTGACTAGTATGTAGAGGTCATCACTGACTAGTATGTAGAGGTCATCACTGACTAGTTATGGGGCCATCACTGACTAGTATGTAAGGGCCATCACTGACTAGTATGTAGAGGCCATCACTGACTAGTATGTACAGGCCATCACTGACTAGTATGTAAGGGCCATCACTGACTAGTATGTAGGGGCCATCACTGACTAGTATGTAGAGGCCATCACTGACTAGTATGTAGAGGCCATCACTGACTAGTATGTAGAGGCCATCACTGACTAGTATGTAGGGGCCATCACTGACTAGTATGTAGAGGCCATCACTGACTAGTATGTAGGGGCCATCACTGACTAGTATGTAGGGGCCATCACTGACTAGTATGTAGGGGCCATCACTGACTAGTATGTAGAGGCCATCACTGACTAGTATGTAGAGGTCATCACTGACTAGTATGTAGAGGTCATCACTGACTAGTTATGGGGCCATCACTGACTAGTATGTAAGGGCCATCACTGACTAGTATGTAGAGGCCATCACTGACTAGTATGTACAGGCCATCACTGACTAGTATGTAAGGGCCATCACTGACTAGTATGTAGGGGCCATCACTGACTAGTATGTAGAGGCCATCACTGACTAGTATGTAGAGGCCATCACTGACTAGTATGTAGAGGCCATCACTGACTAGTATGTAGGGGCCATCACTGACTAGTATGTAGAGGCCATCACTGACTAGTTATGGGGCCATCACTGACTAGTATGTAGGGGCCATCACTGACTAGTATGTAGGGGCCATCACTGACTAGTATGTAGAGGCCATCACTGACTAGTATGTAGAGGTCATCACTGACTAGTATGTAGAGGTCATCACTGACTAGTTATGGGGCCATCACTGACTAGTATGTAGAGGCCATCACTGACTAGTATTTAGGGGCCATCACTGACTAGTATGTAGAGGTCATCACTGACTAGTATGTAGGGGCCATCACTGACTAGTATGTAGAGGTCATCACTGACTAGTATGTAGAGGTCATCACTGACTAGTTATGGGGCCATCACTGACTAGTATGTAGAGGCCATCACTGACTAGTATTTAGGGGCCATCACTGACTAGTATGTAGAGGTCATCACTGACTAGTATGTAGGGGCCATCACTGACTAGTATGTAGAGGCCATCATTGACTAGTATGTAGGGGCCATCACTGACTAGTATGTAGGGGCCATCACTGACTAGTATGTAGAGGCCATCACTGACTAGTATGTAGGGGCCATCACTGACTAGTATGTAGGGGCCATCACTGACTAGTATGTAGAGGCCAACACTGACTAGTATGTAGGGACCATCACTGACTAGTATGTAGGGGCCATCACTGACTAGTATGTAGGGGCCATCACTGACTAGTATGTAGGGGCCATCACTGACTAGTATGTAGAAGCCATCACTGACTAGTATGTAGAGGCCATCACTGACTAGTATGTATTTGCCATCACTGACTAGTATGTACAGGCCATCACTGACTAGTATGTAGAGGCCATCACTGACTAGTATGTAGAGGCCATCACTGACTAGTATGTAGGGGCCATCACTGACTAGTATGTAGAAGCCATCACTGACTAGTATATAGAGGCCATCACTGACTAGTATGTAGAGGCCATCACTGACTAGTATATAGAGGCCATCACTGACTAGTATGTAGGGGCCATCACTGACTAGTATGTAGGGGCCATCACTGACTAGTATGTAGAGGCCATCACTGACTAGTATGTAGAGGCCATCACTGACTAGTATGTAGAGGCCATCACTGACTAGTATGTAGGGGCCATCACTGACTAGTATGTAGAGGCCATCACTGACTAGTATGTAGAGGCCATCACTGACTAGTATGTAGAGGCCAACACTGACTAGTATGAAGAGGCCATCACTGACTAGTATGTAGAGGCCATCACTGACTAGTATGTAGAGGCCATCACTGACTAGTATGTAGAGGCCATCACTGACTAGTATGTAGAGGCCATCACTGACTAGTATGTAGGGGCCATCACTGACTAGTATGTAGGGGCCATCACTGACTAGTATGTAGAGGCCATCACTGACTAGTATGTAGAGGCCATCACTGACTAGTATGCAGAGGCCATCACTGACTAGTATGTAGGGGCCATCACTGACTAGTATGTAGAGGTCATCACTGACTAGTATGTACAGGCCATCACTGACTAGTATGTAGAGGCCATCACTGACTAGTATGTAGAGGCCATCACTGACTAGTATGTAGAGGCCATCACTGACTAGTATGTAGAGGCCATCACTGACTAGTATGTAGAGGCCATCACTGACTAGTATGTAGAGGCCATCACTGACTAGTATGTACAGGCCATCACTGACTGGTATGTAGAGGCCATCACTGACTAGTATGTACAGGCCATCACTGACTGGTATGTAGAGGCCATCACTGACTAGTATGTACAGGCCATCACTGACTGGTATGTAGGGGCCATCACTGACTAGTATGTAGGGGCCATCACCGACTAGTATGTAGAGGCCATCACCGACTAGTATGTAGAGGCCAACACTGACTAGTATGTAGAGGCCATCACTGACTAGTATGTAGAGGCCATCACCGACTAGTATGTAGAGGCCATCACTGACTAGTATGTAGGGGCCATCACTGACTAGTATGTAGAGGCCATCACTGACTAGTATGTAGAGGCCATCACTGACTAGTATGTAGGGGCCATCACTGACTAGTATGTAGGGGCCATCACTGACTAGTATGTAGGGGCCATCACTGACTAGTATGTAGGGGCCATCACTGACTAGTATGTAGAGGCCATCACTGACTAGTATGTAGAGGCCATCACTGACTAGTATGTAGGGGCCATCACTGACTAGTATGTAGAGGCCATCACTGACTAGTATGTAGAGGCCATCACTGACTAGTATGTAGAGGCCATCACTGACTAATATGTAGGGGCCATCACTGACTAGTATGTAGAGGCCATCACTGACTAGTATGTAGAGGCCAACACTGACTAGTATGTAGAGGCCATCACTGACTAGTATGTAGGGGCCATCACTGACTAGTATGTAGAGGCCATCACTGACTAGTATGTAGAGGCCATCACTGACTAGTATGTAGAGGCCATCACTGACTAGTATGTAGAAGCCATCACTGACTAGTATGTAGAGGCCATCACTGACTAGTATGTAGAGGCCATCACTGACTAGTATGTAGAAGCCATCACTGACTAGTATGTAGAGGCCATCACTGACTAGTATGTACAGGCCATCACTGACTAGTATGTACAGGCCATCACTGACTAGTATGTAGAGGCCATCACTGACTAGTATGTAGAGGCCATCACTGACTAGTATGTAGGGGCCATCACTGACTAGTATGTAGAGGCCATCACTGACTAGTATGTAGAGGCCATCACTGACTAGTATGTAGAGGCCATCACTGACTAGTATGTAGAGGCCATCACTGACTAGTATGTAGGGGCCATCACTGACTAGTATGTAGGGGCCATCACTGACTAGTATGTAGAGGCCATCACTGACTAGTATGTAGAGGCCATCACTGACTAGTATGTAGGGGCCATCACTGACTAGTATGTAGGGGCCATCACTGACTAGTATGTAGAGGCCATCACTGACTAGTATGTAGAGGCCATCACTGACTAGTATGTAGAGGCCAACACTGACTAGTATGTAGAGGCCATCACTGACTAGTATGTAGAGGCCATCACTGACTAGTATGTAGAGGCCATCACTGACTAGTATGTAGAGGCCATCACTGACTAGTATGTAGAGGCCATCACTGACTAGTATGTAGGGGCCATCACTGACTAGTATGTAGGGGCCATCACTGACTAGTATGTAGAGGCCATCACTGACTAGTATGTAGAGGCCATCACTGACTAGTATGTAGGGGCCATCACTGACTAGTATGTAGAGGTCATCACTGACTAGTAAGTACAGGCCATCACTGACTAGTATGTAGAGGCCATCACTGACTAGTATGTAGAGGCCATCACTGACTAGTATGTAGAGGCCATCACTGACTAGTATGTAGAGGCCATCACTGACTAGTATGTAGAGGCCATCACTGACTAGTATGTAGAGGCCATCACTGACTGGTATGTACAGGCCATCACTGACTGGTATGTAGAGGCCATCACTGACTAGTATGTAGAGGCCATCACTGACTAGTATGTACAGGCCATCACTGACTGGTATGTAGAGGCCATCACTGACTAGTATGTAGGGGCCATCACCGACTAGTATGTAGAGGCCATCACCGACTAGTATGTAGAGGCCAACACTGACTAGTATGTAGAGGCCATCACTGACTAGTATGTAGAGGCCATCACCGACTAGTATGTAGAGGCCATCACTGACTAGTATGTAGGGGCCATCACTGACTAGTATGTAGAGGCCATCACTGACTAGTATGTAGAGGCCATCACTGACTAGTATGTAGGGGCCATCACTGACTAGTATGTAGGGGCCATCACTGACTAGTATGTAGGGGCCATCACTGACTAGTATGTAGGGGCCATCACTGACTAGTATGTAGAGGCCATCACTGACTAGTATGTAGAGGCCATCACTGACTAGTATGTAGGGGCCATCACTGACTAGTATGTAGAGGCCATCACTGACTAGTATGTACAGGCCATCACTGACTAGTATGTAGAGGCCATCACTGACTAGTATGTAGGGGCCATCACTGACTAGTATGTAGAGGCCATCACTGACTAGTATGTAGAGGCCAACACTGACTAGTATGTAGAGGCCATCACTGACTAGTATGTAGGGGCCATCACTGACTAGTATGTAGAGGCCATCACTGACTAGTATGTAGAGGCCATCACTGACTAGTATGTAGAGGCCATCACTGACTAGTATGTAGAAGCCATCACTGACTAGTATGTAGAGGCCATCACTGACTAGTATGTAGAGGCCATCACTGACTAGTATGTAGGGGCCATCACTGACTAGTATGTAGAGGCCATCACTGACTAGTATGTAGAGGCCATCACTGACTAGTATGTACAGGCCATCACTGACTAGTATATAGAGGCCAACACTGACTAGTATGTAGGGGCCATCACTGACTAGTATGTAGGGGCCATCACTGACTAGTATGTAGAGGCCATCACTGACTAGTATGTAGAGGCCATCACTGACTAGTTTGTAGGGGCCATCACTGACTAGTATGTAAGGGCCATCACTGACTAGTATGTAGAGGCCATCACTGACTAGTATGTAGAGGCCATCACTGACTAGTATGTAGAGGCCATCACTGACTAGTATGTAGGGGCCATCACTGACTAGTATGTAGAGGCCATCACTGACTAGTATGTAGAGGCCATCACTGACTAGTATGTAGAGGCCATCACTGACTAGTATGTAGAGGCCATCACTGACTAGTATGTAGAGGCCATCACTGACTAGTATGTAGGGGCCATCACTGACTAGTATGTAGGGGCCATCACTGACTAGTATGTAGAGGCCATCACTGACTAGTATGTAGAGGCCATCACTGACTAGTATGTAGAGGCCAACACTGACTAGTATGTAGAGGCCATCACTGACTAGTATGTAGAGGCCAACACTGACTGGTATGTAGAGGCCATCACTGACTAGTATGTAGGGGCCATCACTGACTAGTATGTAGAGGCCATCACTGACTAGTATGTAGGGGCCATCACTGACTAGTATGTAGAGGCCATCACTGACTAGTATGTAGAGGCCATCACTGACTAGTATGTAGAGGCCATCACTGACTAGTATGTAGAGGCCATCACTGACTAGTATGTAGAGGCCATCACTGACTAGTATGTACAGGCCATCACTGACTAGTATGTAGGGGCCATCACTGACTAGTATGTAGGGGCCATCACTGACTAGTATGTACAGGCCATCACTGACTAGTATGTAGGGGCCATCACTGACTAGTATGTAGGGGCCATCACTGACTAGTATGTAGGGGCCATCACTGACTAGTATGTAGGGGCCATCACTGACTAGTATGTAGGGGCCATCACTGACTAGTATGTAGAGGCCATCACTGACTAGTATGTAGAGGCCATCACTGACTAGTATGTAGAGGCCATCACTGACTAGTATGTAGGGGCCATCACTGACTAGTATGTAGAGGCCATCACTGACTAGTATGTAGAGGCCATCACTGACTAGTATGTAGAGGCCATCACTGACTAGTTATGGGGCCATCACTGACTAGTATGTAGGGGCCATCACTGACTAGTATGTAGAGGCCATCACTGACTAGTATGTAGAGGCCATCACTGACTAGTATGTAGGGGCCATCACTGACTAGTATGTAGAGGCCATCACTGACTAGTATGTACAGGCCATCACTGACTAGTATGTACAGGCCATCACTGACTAGTATGTAGAGGCCATCACTGACTAGTATGTAGAGGCCAACACTGACTAGTATGTAGAGGCCATCACTGACTAGTATGTAGAGGCCATCACTGACTAGTATGTAGGGGCCATCACTGACTAGTATGTAGAGGCCATCACTGACTAGTATGTAGGGGCCATCACTGACTAGTATGTAAGGGCCATCACTGACTAGTATGTAGAGGCCATCACTGACTAGTATGTAGAGGCCATCACTGACTAGTATGTAGAGGCCATCACTGACTAGTATGTAGAGGCCATCACTGACTAGTATGTAGAGGCCATCACTGACTAGTATGTAGAGGCCATCACTGACTAGTATGTAGGGGCCATCACTGACTAGTATGTAGAGGCCATCACTGACTAGTATGTAAAGGCCATCACTGACTAGTATGTACAGGCCATCACTGACTAGTATGTAGAGGCCAACACTGTCTAGTATGTACAGGCCATCACTGACTAGTATGTAGAGGCCATCACTGACTAGTATGTACAGGCCATCACTGACTAGTATGTAGAGGCCAACACTGTCTAGTATGTAGGGGCCATCACTGACTAGTATGTAGGGGCCATCACTGACTAGTATGTACAGGCCATCACTGACTAGTATGTACAGGCCATCACTGACTAGTATGTACAGGCCATCACTGACTAGTATGTAGAGGCCAACACTGACTAGTATGTAGGGGCCATCACTGACTAGTATGTAGGGGCCATCACTGACTAGTATGTAGAGGCCAACACTGACTAGTATGTAGAGGCCATCACTGACTAGTATGTAGGGGCCATCACTGACTAGTATGTAGAGGCCATCACTGACTAGTATGTAGAGGCCATCACTGACTAGTATGTAGGGGCCATCACTGACTAGTATGTAGGGACCATCACTGACTAGTATGTAGAGGCCATCACTGACTAGTATGTAGGGGCCATCACTGACTAGTATGTAGAGGCCATCACTGACTAGTATGTAGAGGCCATCACTGACTAGTATGTAGAGGCCATCACTGACTAGTATGTAGAGGCCATCACTGACTAGTATGTAGAGGCCATCACTGACTAGTATGTAGGGGCCATCACTGACTAGTATGTAGAGGCCATCACTGACTAGTATGTAGAGGCCATCACTGACTAGTATGTAGAGGCCATCACTGACTAGTATGTAGGGGCCATCACTGACTAGTATGTAGAGGCCATCACTGACTATTATGTAGTTTTCTCCATCTTCAAGTGCATGCATACCAGTGTGATTAATCGGGAACTTGACAGAAATATGATGTAAATCCCAAATCTTAGGCCTACTTTGTACTCTTATGTGCCGACACTTCATCTATCTCAAATGGTAGTCCCCAATATCAGCGTATTGGAGACCAAACTCTCTCTGGTAAGTAAGAAACACGGTTCATTCGTACTTAAAATTGCTTCCTTGCAACAAAACGCCGATCGGCTTGTTACAAAATGTAAGTGTGAATCGTATTCAATACTCAAGAGCTGTACTTGATAACCAAGGTATTTCCATTTACACAATGACCGGTTTTTCGAACAAGTATTAGCATAAAAATCTTTCAAGATACCCATTAACGAGAAAGATGTTGATACCGAAACTATATATCGCTACCTACAAGGAAAGTCGATCTCTAATTATGGGTGCTTTCGCCAAGAAAAGTTGACAACGATACAGTTTTATGGCTGTGAGCTATCTTGGAACATACCTTGTACAAAACACAACACAATTTAAGATGAAAAATACTGAGAAAGATATAGTAGCAATGATTGAAAACATGGTCGGCGATATATTTCTTGCGTTCGGAGGAAATATTTTCAATTTGACTGTTGGCATTCCTTTAAGAACAAACTGTACTCCACTTTGGCTGACTTGTTTTCATACGAGCCTTAACATATCAGGACGGGTAACAAAAATATCCTGACAAATCGTTTAGTTTCACCCTCAGGTATACCGACGATGTGTTGCCTTTAAACAATAAGACGTTTGCTGACCACATCGATCGTAAATACTCTTCTGAACTTGAAATCAGTGACAAAACATACTCTTCTAAAACAGCTGCTTACCTCGATCTCTTCTTAAAATATGACCAAAAAGGACAGTTTACTACTAAGCTATACGATAAAATTGACGATTTCGATTTTCCGATCCTGAACTCTCCATTTCTGGAAAGTTGTATCCCTGCTTCTATGGTATGATGTAGAAAACGACTGCTGCCGAACAAACAGAGGATCAGGGATTGGAGAGATGCTGTTTGAGGATTATAAAGAACAGAGGATCAGGGATTGGAGAGATGCTGTTTGATGATTATAAAGAACAGAGGATCAGGGATTGGAGAGATGCTGTTCGATGATTATAAAGAACAGAGGATCAGGGATTGGAGAGATGCTGTTTGAGGATTATAAAGAACAGAGGATCAGGGATTGGAGAGATGCTGTTTGATGATTATAAAGAACAAGATTTATGGTTGTCATCTTGGTCTCTTTGGAGGTATTTTGTATCCTTGTACGACACGAAATTGGATTTTTTACAAAGTGTCTTCAAACAATTGACCTTGACCTACTTTCAAGGTCACATGGGTCAAATATGTAAAGATCCCTTTAACTTTTCATGCTGGTATGAAAGCAATTCGGTTGCATCCATGTTTAACACGGGCTCCATGTTAAATATGAATTTTGGATGCAATCGAATTGCGTTCATACCAGCATGGATGTTAGAAATATCGCGTTCAATCCCTATTTAGGTTTTTGATTATGGTTTTGTCGAAGCTTCGTTATTTGTTTTATTCATACGCCGGGAAACGACCTACTTCGCATTACTACGAACCATCAAATGGCGCCTGGCAGTGGAATGACGACGTTCACAGTTGTTGAGGTTGTCAACATAGGCAAGGAAGTATTAAAATGTTATTTGGACAAGATGATCAACTGTTGCAGATGAAAACGTTTATTGTGAACTGGATTAGACAGCCATTCGGCATATCTTCATTTTCAGCGCAGGTGTGGAAGAAAATAGATTATGCAAAAACTTGAATCTTAACAATATCTTTCCTTCTGTTCTGTCTTTACGTTCATTCTGAATTTCTTAGTCCTGAAAGGTCACATGCAGTGATTCATATATATATACATATATATTTGTATTTTACACAACTTTGTTTTGAATAATTCATACATTTGTACGTTATTTTCATTTAAGTCTAAATGCGATAGAAGTTAAAGTGGCGATGTTTGTTTTTTTCCATACGTGAAAATATATCACTTAAAAGGCTAAATCCCTTTGTGTTAGTGCTTATTTATTCATACACTCCACCAGTATCGCCGAATCGGAATAAATAACCGTTGCAGCGGTTTGTGTTCGTGTTGGGGATATACGAGGGACAAATCCTGATAAAGTTACACTGTAACACCTCTTAGTTCTGTGTTGTGTTTCAACGGATTGATGCTAACACTAAAACAAACAATCACTCGCTTTGCATAGAGATTTATGGGATCAATTTATCTTTTCTGTCTACAAAATAGATTTCTGTTTTCTTTTCAGGGTTATTGAAAGTGAAACATGTTAGAATCCATCAATTAGAACACCCGCAGGCGCCATTAGTCTATCCTTGCTGTACACCACGGGTAGACAACTCCAATCTAGCGTCCATGACACGTTTTGCGTGTCTCACACACATAGGGGAATTTCACTACTGTAGTAACCTACGTCCGAACCTCAACAGTAATTGAAAAAGTCGTTACATTTCATTGAATGTATATGAGAAATCTGCCTGTGTATGATATACACACGGATGTGAACTTTAGTGGGACCAGTCATACATGCTTGTTTGATTACACTGCCTCGACTCCTCTACGAATTTAATATATAGAATAAGATGTATGACTTTTATTTTGATCTACAGTTCACATATCACGTTTCTTTGTATAATCAGCAACACATTTGACCAAAATCGGCAGTGTTATGTGTCTTTACAGATCAATGGCCCTTCTTCTAACAAGTTAGATAAAAGTAAAATTCGAATACATATTTTAGTGTTCGAGTTAATGGTTTTGTTGACGCTTGGTATTCTCTGATTATTTATTCAACCTTAGAGATACATATGTTCATTCGAAAATCCAAGAAATATCAGCAAACTGATATTAGCTGGCTGATTGTGTCTTTCTGTACCGACACCAGACATAACCATGAATTATTTGTGTTTGGATTGACAGTAAAGTTTAGATAATGGAACACTACATAAAGTACAAGGACACAAAACAGGATTCCTCGATAAGAAAATTGTATCTTTGATTTATCTTTATTGATAAAGACACGGGACAAGTTTCTATACACCACTTCCACTCATGTAAATGTTGCTGTATTAGTGAGGTTTGTCGTATTCTTGTAATAAGCGGTATTATTTAACAGTAAATCGTCGTTTTTCTGGTAACACACGGTATCATTTTACACTGAGAAGTCGTATTCTTGTAACACACGGTATCAGTGTACACTGAAAAGTCGTATTCTGGTACATTTGTAACAAACTGTGTATTTCAGAGTGAATTGTGCTATCCTTATAACACATTGCCTTACTTAACAGTGAACCGTGGTATTCTGATAACAAACTGCCTTACTTAACAGTGAACCGCCGTGTTCTGATAACAAACAGCCTTACTTAACAGTGAACCGTCGTGTTCTGATAACAATCTGCCTCACTTAACAGTGAACCGTCGTGTTCTGATAACAAACTGCCTGACTTAACAGTGAATCGTGGTATTCTGATAACAAACAGCCTTACTTAACAGTGAACCATGGTATTCTGATAACAAACAGCCTGACTTAACAGTGAATCGTCGTGTTCTGTAACAAACAGCCTTACTTAACAGTGAACCGTGGTGTTCTGATAACAAACAGCCTGTCTTAACAGTGAACCATGGTGTTCTGATAACAAACATCCTTACTTAACAGTTAACCGTCGTGTTCCGATAACAAACTGCCTTTCTTAACAGTGAACCGTCGTGTTCCGATAACAAACTGCCTTTCTTAACAGTGGACCGTCGTGTTCCGATAACAAACTGCATTACTTAACAGTGAACCGTCGTGTTCCGACAACAAACAGCCTTACTTAACAGTGAACCGTCGTGTTCCGATAACAAACTGCCTTTCTTAACAGTGAACCGTCGTGTTCCGATAACAAACAGCCTTACTTAACAGTGAACCGTCGTGTTCCGATAACAAACTGCCTTTCTTAACAGTGAACCGTCGTGTTCCGATAACAAACAGCCTGACTTAACAGTGAACCGTCGTGTTCCGATAACAAACTGCATTACTTAACAGTGAACCGTCGTGTTCCGACAACAAACAGCCTTACTTAACAGTGAACCGTCGTGTTCCGATAACAAACTGCCTTTCTTAACAGTGAACCGTGGTGTTCCGATAACAAACAGCCTGACTTAACAGTGAACCGTCGTGTTCCGACAACAAACAGCCTTACTTAACAGTGAACCGTCGTGTTCCGATAACAAACTGCCTTTCTTAACAGTGAACCGTGGTGTTCCGATAACAAACAGCCTGACTTAACAGTGAACCGTGGTGTTCCGATAACAAACAGCCTGACTTAACAGTGAACCGTGGTGTTCCGATAACAAACAGCCTGACTTAACAGTGAACCGTGGTGTTCCGATAACAAACAGCCTTACTTAACAGTGAACCGTGGTGTTCCGATAACAAACAGCCTTACTTAACAGTGAACCGTGGTGTTCCGATAACAAACAGCCTGACTTAACAGTGAACCGTGGTGTTCCGATAACAAACTGCCTTACTTAACAGTGAACCGTCGTGTTCCGATAACAAACAGTATTACTAAACACTGAATCCATGTATTCTAGCAACAAACTGACATATTTCGCATTGAATCGTTGTGTTCTAAAAACATACATATCTTATTTCACAGTGACTTGTCGTAATCTGGACAAACTACCATAGTTTATGATGAGAGTGACTTTTATTATTTACATTTGAAACACCCTGCCTCATTAAATGATTATTGATTTCTGATAACACTGCCTTACTCAGTAATTACATGTTATTTGTAGGTAACATTACGCAAGCACAAAGCCTCATTGGATAATATATACGGTTTATTGTCACACACTACAGTATTCGTGATAGAAATGTCGGCTGCGGGAAAAAAAACTTACCACAGAAATCCGACAGATGCAGTGCAAGTGGATGAAGACTATGAACAAGTTTTATGGTCACCATCTTGGTATCATTGAGAAGTTTTTTGCTCATTAATGCGCTTACTTGTAGTAATTGAGAATGATGCCTCGGTTCATGACATTACCTTGGATCTCTCCACGATTTACATGGTGCGTGTGGTGGATGAAACAGAACACGCTTACCCATCCGGAACACCTTGACTTATGTACTTGTATTTTTTCAAGGGTCTCCGTGTAAATAATAACTCATATTTTGCCCGTGGTTTGATCGATTTCGAGGTCTTGCCATGGTTTTGTTGACGCTTCAATATCATGTAATTGCTTTTGTATCGTACTTTTGCAAACCACCACTTTTATCTGAAGATTGTGCTTAACTACTGTAACTTGGTTACACATGTCTTATACGATACTTGAATATGTTTTTATTTAGCCTGATCACAACACAATCGCATCACACTCACATTGTCTTGCATGGACGTAACATCAGCATTATATATAGATCTATCTAATTATATGAGGTTTAACAGAGAAAGAGAAATATAAAATCATTCATCTCCTTGGTCGTGAGACAGGGGAATCCCAACCCTCGGGGTAAGATTCTTAAGCTGCAAAACACTCGGCAAGCCTCGTGTTTGGCAACTTAAGAATCTTACCCTTCGGGTTGAGATTCCCCTGTCTCACCCCAAGGGGGTAAATGATTCTTTTAATATTTGGATGCTATATTCCAGTAGTACATCGCTTTCTCAAAAACTCGAATGTTAGTTATTTTATTGTGGTACATGTAAGACGCTGCCTTATAAAATACTCGAATACGTGGTAAGACATCGCAATATCAGATACTCGAATGTTTGTTTTTATTCTGGTAACACACCGCAATATCAGATACTTGAATGCTTGTTTTTATTCTGGTAAGACATCGCAATATCAGATACTCGAATATGTTTGGATTAAATTAAGACACCTGATATTATTATCTGGTCAAGAGTCTCCGTGTAGACATTTCCTTTGCTCATATTTTGTACTTTGTTTAATCGATAATGAGTTCTGAATATGGTTTTGTTGAAGCTTTGGTATTCTATGATTTTTTTTGTAAATGTCAGTAACACACTGCCTTAAGATCTCAAATATGTTTGTATTCTATTCTTATAACCCACCACCTCACTTCAGAATGATTGATTTTGTTTGGAAACAACATTGCTTTATCTAAATATAGAGGATGTTTAGATACTGAATTCTGCTAACACTCTGGCCTTCTGGATACTGTATTGATTAGGTTCGTATTGTGGTAAAATACCATATTACTTTAGTCTGGTGTTAGCTGTTTTGTGGCAATAAGTTTACACACTAACCTATTTGATACTGAAATATGTGGCATTGTTTCGTGGTAAAACACGACCCTTTATCTTAATTATCAATATTTATTAATATTATACACAAACGCTTAGTACACCATACAGCTAACCTATACGAGCGTTAGATGTTCAAGCGTTACGTCCCTTGCATTGTATTTTTGTGTTTGGTCTACGTCATCTATAATGAACTCGTTGCAGGCAATTTGTCACAGAAGTGGCGCAGTTGTAAACAAGCCAGAGATTACGTGCATTCTTTTTCTTGTACGAGGCCGGTCCTGCCGTGAACAACGTATACAAAACGTTCATCTTGTAAAATAACGAGGGCAAAAATAAAAAAAATTTGATAAAGAAATGAACATTTTGTACTCCCAGAAGAACATTACGTGTGGACGACAAACATACTTCACTCGCACCATGGAACATGATGAGAAGATAGATGTGTACGTCACCGACTTAAAAAAAATTCCACACTCCAGGTCAGTCTATAAACATGACTTGTAGTTAGAGTGTTACGTATACAATGTTGTTGAGCCTCAAATGCTAGTGAGATGCAAATAAAACAGTTCTCAAGTGTCACAAGGCATGACATCGAACATAAGCGACCCATTGCTACACGTAAAATGAAGAATAACAATGTTTCCAAGAACGAAAAACCCCAAATGACAACATAAAAAACAGTTCAAGTGTAACATTTACGGTTGGTATGCACCGACGGACTGTCCAGCTTACGGTAAGTCCTGCCTTAACTGTAATGGTATATTCAATTCCGAGAAAATGTGCAAGAAAGGAGCATTGGATACTGTGAGTGGCAGGCACGGTGATAAAGGATGTACATTGACACTATAATAGCACCTGTATAAATTAGAATAAGATACAGTGGAGCATACTAATGAAATAAACTGCACCATACAGCGTTGTCGTCGTTATAGGATTCCTATAGTCCGACAGCTTCAATTGATGTTTGACATGATGACTCATGAAACAATAGTCGGTAAAGTAGGAACACGAAAGAAGAAAAAATTCAATGAGGGCGGATCCGCAGATAGATAGTTGTGTTACATCTTCACCCAAGTACTTTCAGAGCAACAGGTTTGCATAAAGAACCGAGCAAATAGAAAATCTGAAAACGACTGATTAGAAAGGCAACCGAGATCCAGAAATTTAACTATTAAAGCTGCGAAACAGATCGATTTTATGTGAAGGAAAGTCAAAAGTTGAAATATTATTAGAAGGAAAACGATATAAATTATTAAGACGTGCAAACAGGTCTCACAAGCTTCTATAACAACGCGTTTGTGGGTGGTCGTAGAAGAAAGTAAAAGTTCTGAGGATGGAGATGTGGTCTAAATACAGATTTATTATGCTAACTTTCTCTAGGTCGGTAGACGATTTCTGATGTCTCCAAAATAACACCCGTATAGTCCGAGGCCTAGGCCCTAACTGTCTCACAAGCATAATAATTGCATTCAGTACATTTTCACAAAAGCAAAAGAGAACATACAATGATGGACTTAGTTGATACATGAATTAATCTGACAACAGTGATTCAAACGCATTATATATAACGACTTCAAAGGAAAATTTGTAAATAGACTTCATCTTAATTAACACCAGTTATGGAGAATTAATGATACACACATTTTACATAAAATAGTTCCAGCATATTAGCATTATCAGTGGAACAAATGAAATGAAAGTTCGGAACTCGTAGTTTAAAATACACCAAAAAGGAATTAAATTAAAATTCAAACTATAACATACACCAAACAAGGAAGTAAATAAAGGTTCCCACTAAGCACTTTTATCATAAAATTTCGTTATGCTACTTCTACGAAACAGTATGGAAGACATTAGCGTAGAAAAAATACAACCACGTCAGCGTTTAAACACTGCTTTCAACCTAACGAATTGGTAAGGATGTACACAAATCATGGACGGCAGTACCATGTTGTTGGTATGATGGTACTCCAGGGTTATTACATATGTATGTTCTGAAAAGTGAAAGTCGTTTTTCATAAGGTAAAACCTAAAGCAGAAATGAAAGATTTTATCATAACTCGCCCGAACTTTTGAGACTAACCCGACATGTAAATCTTGGTCACATCCAATTAAACATCAATCCTCAAAACGAGAACCGAGTCATCATTGCCAATCACAACAAGCAAGCACACTAAAGTAAACTCAAAAACGTCCATCTTCATATCACACAAAGATACAGAATATTTCTCGATGAGATCAAGATGGCGACCATAAGACTTGCCCATATTCAAGTCAACTAAGGATGCCTCGACTTCTATGGACATATCTAGAACAAAGCAGCACATATATATAACATTTACAACTATAAGTCGTCTTAGTGGCAGGTTTTACATAGTTAAGTATACGTGTGATGTTTTCCGGATTGTTTGGAGAATGTAGGGAGAAATATGACCAACTGTTCTGGTTGATCTTGATTAATTGTTGCCAAGTAATCCAAGCAATCATTAAGCGAATGAGTTAGTGATCAAGAGCAATGTGTACGAAAGATGATGATATATATCAGGCAAATGATGAAAATAAAAATAATATTCAAAAAAACGTATTCCAAGTATCATTTCTTCCAAGATTTGGTACTTTAGTCTGATATGGTCACCAAAGATAATGGGATTTAGTCTGATATGGTCACCAAAGATAATGGGATTTAGTCTGATATGGTCACCAAAGATAATGGGATTTAGTCTGATATGGTCACCAAAGATAATGGGATTTAGTCTGAAATGGTCACTAAAGATAATGGGATTTAGTCTGAAATGGTCACCAAAGATAATGGGATTTAGTCTGAAATGGTCACCAAAGATAATGGGATTTAGTCTGATATGGTCACCAAAGATAATGGGATTTAGTCTGAAATGGTCACCAAAGATAATGGGATTTAATCTGATATGGTCACCAAAGATAATGGGATTTAGTCTGAAATGGTCACCAAAGATAATGGGATTTAGTCTGAAATGGTCACCAAAGAAAATGGGATTTAATCTGAAATGGTCACCAAAGTTAATGGGATTTAGTCTGAAATGGTCACCAAAGATAATGGGATTTAGTCTGAAATGGTCACAAAAGATAATGGGATTTAGTCTGATATGGTCACCAAAGAAAATGGGATTTAGTCTGAAATGGTCACCAAAGATAATGGGATTTAGTCTGAAATGGTCACCAAAGATAATGGGATTTAGTCTGAAATGGTCACCAAAGATAATGGGATTTAGTCTGAAATGGTCACCAAAGATAATGGGATTTAGTCTGAAATGGTCACCAAAGATAATGGGATTTAGTCTGAAATGGTCACCAAAATTAATGGGATTTAGTCTGAAATGGTCACCAAGGATAATGGGATTTAGTCTGAAATGGTCACCAAAGATAATGGGATTTAGTCTGAAATGGTCACCAAAGTTAATGGGATTTAGTCTGAAATGGTCACCAAAGATAATGGGATTTAGTCTGATATGATCACCAAAAATAATGGGATTTAGTCTGATATGATCACCAAAGATAATGGGATTTAGTCTGAAATGGTCACCAAAGATAATGGGATTACGTCTGATATGATCACCAAAGATAATGGGATTTAGTCTGAAATGGTCACCAAAGATAATGGGATTTAGTCTGAAATGGTCACCAAAGATAATGGGATTTAGTCTGAAATAGTCACCAAAGATAATGGGATTTAGTCTGATATGGTCACCAAAGATAATGGGATTTAGTCTGATGTGGTCACCAAAGATAATGGGATTTAGGCATTAAAGTATTACATCAGTTTATCAAATAAAGTAGAATGTTCGAGTTAGAATAACCATAACAATTGAATATTCTGATTTAATTTTTTTGTTATTGTCGTCTATTTGATAAATAGAGTTACATCCCTTACATTGTAACTGTGTTGTGTGTTTTTCATCATCAATAAAAGTGTGATTATAATGGTTGTCCCTGCCGTCCTGTAACAGCAGTTTCTGTAGCCTCTTCTATCCAAATCAACACATATGGCAGGGTTCGATGTTGTTACATCTTTGTAAGTTAGTGGCCACAAAATAATCCTTGTCTGAAACAAAATTCATCTTGATTTCCTGGACGTTCTTCACCCGCCCAGTATTTATACTGGAGGTCTGCAGCTAAGCCCTCTATCATTTCTTTCCCATTCCATTTTGTTTTTTCCTGGGATTTTGTCTGAGTTGGTCGGGTTTGTTGTTCAACAATTTCCATGCGATAATCTAAGTCTCCTTGAGCCTAGAAAACTCAAGATTAAAACTGAAAGTTCGTACTTTGCTTCCTTGCCCAATGTTCTTGCTCTTGGCGTTGTTCTGCAGGTCTTCAGGCCAAAGATCAAGGTCACCGTTACTATCCAAACAAAGGATCGGGTGAGATAATCTGAAATCCCTTGAGGCTATTTGCCTCTAGCTTCACACTTTGTTTATGTTCTTTTAGTCTCTGCTTGAGATTGTTTTCAGATCTGAAGATCATAGATCAAGGTGGCTATTACCACTGAAGATCATAGATCAAGGCGCTGTTACCACTTAAGATCATAGATCAAGGTGGCTGTTACCACTGAAGATCATAGATCAAGGTGGCTGGTACCACTGAATATCATAGATCAAGGTGGCTGTTACCACTTAAGATCATAGATCAAGGTGGCTGTTACCACTGAAGATCATAGATCAAGGTGGCTGTTACCACTGAAGATCATAGATCAAGGTGGCTGTTACCAATGAAGATCAAAGATCAAGGTGGCTGTTACCACTGAAGATCAAAGATCAAGGTGGCTGTTACCACTGAAGATCATAGATCAAGGTGGCTGTTACCACTGAAGATCATAGATCAAGGTGGCTGTTATTATGAAGCCTACATTAATCAGGAATCAGTGCTGTACTATAGTCGGAAACAGTAATACACTTTTGATTTTGATAAATACGCAAGGATAGGGGTGAGGTGTCCAATGCTTACCTATCAGTTTAAGCAACATTATGACGTCTTTTCGGTGGCATTAGATAATAGAACAGTAGCGTCGTAGTGATATTACAAAGTCGGCTCAGCAGGGAGTTTGTCTCCCATGTTTCCGATAAACGACAATGAGCATGACATTTGACAAAAGTCGCTCCTTGTTACAGCTGTTCCCGCCTATTATCGATATAATCTGTCTTTTTATGGCTGGAATACGACACGCGCATATTACTATAATTGGTAGATACATGTTAGATTGATTAGAATAGGCTACAAAACAACCCTAACGAGCCTGGGATGATTCAAGTATTACATATCACGATGTCGTTACATCTAAGGTATTTCCTCCTGGTCAATTGTCATATACTTATACATGAGCGTCGACAGGGATGCCAGTGACGTGTAATATAAAACATTAAACTGACTAAACTTTATAACCTGGCTAATACAGGACACGGGTCTGTTTGACTCGGAGTTTCGGTGTACGTCGCTACAGGAATGTCACCAGTAGTTACGCTAATTACATATGTAGATGGTAGGCACCCGCCGTTTCTTCTCTTCTCTAGCAGTGATCCAACACCATACAGGAAGCTTGGGCGACTTCTGACCGACAAATAGACACAATTCCTACCAGGCACCCGGGAATTCCCACGGAGACTCAATTAAGTCATAGAAGTTAATGGTCTTAAAACAAAAACAACATTTATAGACATGACTCAAATATCTTTTAATGAGAATTGAAGTGTCATTGCTGTTATGCCAAAATAGATAAGTAGATTTGTCAATTGTCAGTTGATAGTTTATCGTGATATGAAAAAGTCACAAACGACGTAAAGCCTTTCAGATATTGACTGAGAATTACTCAAGCTGATATATTGATTCAAAATAATCAATAGTTTTTTCTGGAATGGGAAACTATTGATTTAGAATAAGATAATCAACATATGTATTCCTGATTATTAGTCCCCCACCGGTGAAACCGCAGGGGACTGTAATGTTTGTCTTGTCCGTGCAGACGTCCGGACGTTAAGTTCCAGGCGATAATTTCAAAAAGGAATGATGGATGTGGTTGAAACAATGTTATCTTATGAGGAAATACAGAGTGGGGCTGTGTTTGGGGTCGACAGGTCAACTACAAAAGTCACTCTTCCTTACAATAGACTTTTATCATTATAGTTTGGCTAACAGATGATAACTTGTGATAGGGTTATATTGAACCTTGATGTAATCTAATATTATAAGAAAATATATAAGGTGGGATTAAGTGGTCAAAAGGTCAACTTAGGTCACCTACCATAATAGACATTTATCACCATTTTAGGGCCCACATCAAAAATGCGGTAAGCAAAGAGAAACACCAGTGCGTCAAAATGTTAAGGTCATTTGCCATCTTGTTAGGTGAGTACAAACAAATTAAATAGATGGCAGGAGACGAATGTTGCATGCAACACTAACTGTAAGTTTGTTGTCATTGAGAATGATGTCTCAGTTTTAACATGGTAAGTTTGAAGGTAAGATTACCAACAGACTGCTGACATTCCAGTTGGAACAAACTGTCCCCCACTCTTGGCTGACCCCTTGTTTATACGAGGCTGAATTTTACGAGGAGCTTATCAAGACCGGTAACAAACACCTTGCCAAATCTTACAATTTCACTTTCAGGTATATCGACCATGTGTCTATAATAAACAGCACAAAATTTGCTGACCTAGACGAAAGTACATGCATATTCTCTTCTGAAATTTAAATCAATATGATCGTGTAGCTTACTACTAGGATGTACGATAAACGTGACGATTCCGATTTTCCGATCGTGAACTTTCCCTTACTTGATAGCAAATCCCTGCTTCTTTATCCTATGGTGTTTACATGTCGCAGTTCAAGGGATTGCTCTGAATATCGAGATTTTCGTGATAGATGTAAGCTGCTGACGAACAAACTTACGGCAAAGGGATTCAAGAAATACAGGAAGATGAAGACTATGAGTAAGTTTTATGGTCACCATCTTTGTCTCATTGGGGAGTATTCGACATATGGACGTTTTTTTATATGCTCATTGGCATGACAGCTTGTTGTGATTGAAAATTTTGCTCACGTTGAGGCCACGACATTTACTTTACAAAACTCTCAACGATGTAGCAGAAAAAGTTAACTCTTCCGGAACACTCGATTTTATTCTATTGTACTTTTTAAGGTCTCCGTGTAAATATTTTCTTTGTTCATGTTTTGCCCCTGTTTTAATCGTGTTGAGTTCAGATTATGGTTTTGTCGCCGCTTTGGTATCTCTGACTTTATCTTGAGGACGTGACATATTGATATTTACTTTGATGTGACCTGGATTTGAAATTTGGATGTCAACGATGAGGCGTTCTCTTCCCGAACACCTGGTCTTATTCTTTTGTGGTTTTCAAAGCGACTCCATGTTAATGTTTCCTTTCTTCATATTTCGCTCCTAGTTTAATCGATTTTAAAAGATTATTGTTCCTTTGAGTCTTCGGTATTCTCTGTTTGTTTTCATAATATTGATTAAAAATGGGATAAATCTCCATTATTTAAAGTCAGCAAGTGGATCCTAAGCTACACCCAATCGTAAATATCCTTCTGATATAAATAACACAGATCAGCTTCATCAGCTGGCTACCTCAATCTATACCTAACTTTTAGTTAAATCAACAGCTTACTACTTACATCTTCGTCTCATTGAAACATTTTTATCCTTGTATGAAATGAAGACGGATGCTTTTAAATATGCTCATTAGTGTGCTGACTTGTTGTGATTGACAATGATGACTCGGTTATCACTTTGAGGACTTGATGTTTACTTGGATGTGACCAAGATGTATGATGCTTACTCTCGTGGAACACCTTGTCTCATTCTCTTGTTACAGGGGTCTCCATATAAATATTCCTTTGTTTATATTTTACTCCTAGTTTAATCGAGTTTGAGTAGGATTATGGTTTTGTTGACGCTTTGGTATTCCCTTATTGTTTGAGATACCTCGAACCGAATACTGTCTTAAGTGTTTGATGCTTTTATCTGATTGACAACTGTACAAGAAAGCTTAGTTTGATGCATCAGGTATCAAAGGTGCTCAATACTGCTACATGTATGTCCATGGACAAAAGAAAAACAGGTCTATTGATTGTGCTATTCTTTGTGCAAATGTTTCAATCCCACTGACAGATTTCCGTGTGATCCTGTAATACAGCACATTTATCAACACTTTCTTCTCTCGGCTATGTGCTGATTTTTTTAGAACATAAGAAAATACCTGAATTAAAAGTGTTTAGGTTTCAATCTATTCCATGTATATCTTCAAAGTCCGATGTTTACTGGTCTAAATGTCCATTTATCATATCAATCAACAAGCATTACACTTACTTGCAAGGTTGATGGCCATCAGAAAATGCGAGAATAAAAGAGAAAATAAAGCTGTGAATTAAATCATTATTTATTATTTCAGTAACTTCATTACGAGCTGACAATCAAAGGATGTAAATCCTATACATATATTTTTTTATGTATGCTGTCAGAATAAATCTATGTATCTATGTATATATGAACATTTTCTTAAGTTTTTCAAACTGTATTGGCATAGTAACTCTATTGGTTAGGAGCGTGTAGTATATTTGTTTGATTTTCTTTTAAGTTCTGTCAAGTTTCTTTCTGTTTATTCATTTATGTCAAAGAAAGGAAAAATATTCCCGTACTTTACTGTGTCCTCTTACTGTCTGTTTCTGTGAGTTTGATTATCCATTTTTTGGTGATTGCCTTCTTTATTATACTTCCTTCGGCTTTTCAGTTTGTCTTTATTTAAGTGTATCAATTATGTTTATTTCAGATATGTTTTTCGGTCCGTTAAGAATGTCCTCAATTGTCAATATGTTACTTGCCTATAGTCCCCATCAACCTGCATGTCTCGAATTCCTGTACCGTAACTTTGTTCGTCATCAGCTGGTATCTATCACGAAAATCTCGACATCTATATCAAACCATAGAATAATGAATCAACTGCGACATATGACACCATAGGTTGGGGAAGAAGCGATATTACTATTAAGAAATGGAAAGTTTACGATCAGAAAAGGTATAGTTTATCATATAGCTTAGAAGTTTTTGTGTTACCTGTCCTGATAAGCTCCTGAAAAATGAAGGCTCGTATGAAAACAAGCAATTCAGTCAACTAAATGTACATGTACACATTAAAACCGTTTTAGTCATCCTTAATACAAAAGAAAAAGAAATCGATAAAAACTTGGTAACAGTGAACACACTTGGCAATACAGTGATTTTATTTTGCTGTTAGTATCACTGTCGCGGCGTATTTACCCGTACTCATCGACAAAACAAGAAAATGAAATTACGTCTGTGATGTTTTTGCTTTTCGTTAAAGAAACTGGGATGTGGGTTTTAATCTTTCGGCAATGACAATTCACTTTTTTCATAAAGGATGTGTTGGGTAACGACAAGGGAAAGAAAGAAAGATCAAAATAAAAGCCATGAAATTAATAGTTCAAGCTCCTCAACGAATGATAACTGGTGACGCGATCATCAATAGACTGGCTCCCGTCTTTTGAATAGTATACAGATATTGAAAAAAAAGTCAATTAATTTTGATCACTTGGGTAATCTAGCCTAGGTTTGAAACAAGGGGGAGATAAGCTACATTGTAGTAGTAAAAATCAGTAGAGAAATTCTCTATAGAAAGTTAGGGGCTGGTAGCCAGTCAAGCTTTATAAGTAAATTCTAATTTTTTATTATAGTGAATACTAAAAAATTGTAATTGTGTTTGGGTGAGTAGCCCCTGATGCGCCAACGTTTATTTGTTATGTTGTAAATACATGTCTATATGTTACTCTTAGTAATAAACAGGTGAACTGTTTCTGCTGTGTTCAGTTGTATATATAATGGTAATTTAATGGTTTAATCTTGAATTATACATGTAGTTTGTATACAACTATTAACTGGTTCCTGCTGTCTTTTAGTTTTAGTTTGATGATGAATTCACACGTGTAACCCTTCAGTGAAAGTTTGTTTACTTACGCTAATGTTTTAATAAAACCTTCCATTCGATTAGTCAACCAATCCTTAAATGACTTTATACATGTAGATCCTTGAGGTTTTAACCGTTAGTGGGGTCATTCTTAATCCCTGTAGCAGAGGAAGCTGGTACCATTGTTTACACCTTGTGTGAGTGCATACCCAGCCACCATACCCAGCCACCATCCCCAACCACCATACCCAACCACCATAACCACCCACCATCCCCAGCCACCATCCCCAGCCACCATATCCAGCCACCATAACCAGCCACCATCCCAAGCCACCATACCGAGCCAGCATACCCAGCCACCATCCCATCCCCAACCACCATACACAGCCACCATACCCAGCCAGCCACCTTCCCCAGTCACAATCCCCAGCCACCATCCCAAACCACCATCCCCGACCACTATCCCCAGCCACCTTCCCAAGCCACCATCCCCAGTAACCATCCCCAGCCACCATCCCCAACCACCATCCCAAACCACCATCCCCAGCCACCATATCCAGCCACCATACCCAGCCACCATCCCCAGCCACCATACCCAGCCACCATACCCAGCCACCATCCTCAACCACCACCCCCAGCCACCACCCCCAGCAACCATCCCCAGCCACCATCCCAAACCACCACCCCAAACCACCATCCCCAGCCACCATATCCAGCCACCATCCCCAGCCACCATCCCCAGCCACCATACCCAGCCACCACCCCCAGCCACCATCCCCAGCCACCATCCCCAGCCACCATACCCGGCCACCACCCCCAGCCACCATACCCAGCCACCACCCCCAGCCATCACCCCAGCCACCATACCCAGCCACCATCCCCAGCCACCATACCCAGGCACCACACCCAGCCACCACCCCCAGCCACCACCCCCAGCCACCATCCCCAGCCACCACACCCAGCCACCATACCCAGCCACCACCCCCAGCCACCATACCCAGCCACCATCCCCAGCCACCATCCCCAGCCACCACCCCCAGCCACCATACCCAGCCACCAAACCCAGCCACCATACCCAGCCACCAAACCCAGCCACCATCCCCAGTTGCACATTTACAGCATCGTAAACATCACATCTAAACATTTTGATTGACTTGAGTCATTGTAATTATTTGTGTATGGTTGCATTTCACATGTATCCTGATCATGATGTTCTTGTCCTGTCTCCGTTTGATATATGCCGCTGTCTAAATTAAGTGATGATTATTTCTCTACATTTTGCAGTTTGTTTGGTTACTCACTCTGCATTAAGTAAATTTTAATTTCTTGGAGCATTTTAGCCCCAATCTCTTATTTAGATTTCTAGCATCTTAGCATGTCTATTTCAGAGGTTCGCGCATCCGAGTCTTCTAGTCCCATCTTTGGAGGCATCCCAAGGGCTTAGCTGCTTTTTCTAGATACCTGTACCTCTGGAGACAAGCCCCACGTTCTTCATTACTCAGCCAGCTCTAGGCCTTTCTGGAGTCTCCAGCTTCATAAGTAAATTCTAATTTTCATTATATACTAAATACGTTGTATCGGGTATGAGTGAGTAGCCCCTGATACGCGAGGACCTTGTTAAAGCACAAGATAATACGACCAGGTGTTCCAGGTGAACAAGCGCATTCTGCTTCCTGTTAAATGATGTTTATATAATTTTGAATTTTAATACATATTCCCAAATATTTAGTACAAAGCAGTCTGTCAAAAAAAACACCCAGCATTTTCAATTACTTTTCCGTTGGCGTATTTACAAAGGAAAGAAAAACTGCAGAGCTCCGTGGAGATATCACTGAAAAATGACAGTTGGCCAAAGCAATAACGGTGCATCCTCGATATCCAGGGGACACGCTCACCTTTACTCTCTACGCCCCTGGAATATGTTGGTGAGACAAGAAGACTGGTCTGACCCTTTGATGTACATTAAAGGAATCTCGTGATCATATAACGGTACAAATTGACAGGCTTTGAAGTAGGTTGCGACTAAAATCTTCAAATGACAGTCAAAAAGTCGAAAACATTGTCAAATCTAACCGACCATTCCTAAAGCACACTCGACATTCCTGCTAAAACTCGAAAACATAGTCAAATCTAACCCGCCATTCCTAAAGCACACTCGACATTCCTGCTAAAACTCGAAAACATAGTCAAATCTAACCCGCCATTCCTAAAGCACACTCGACATTCCTGCTAAAACTCAAAAACATTGTCAAAACTAACCCGCCATTCATAAAGCGCACTCGACATTCCTGCTAAAACTCGAAAACATTGTCAAAACTAACCCGCCATTCCTAAAGCACACTCGACATTCCTGCTAAAACTCGAAAACATAGTCAAATCTAACCCACCATTCCTAAAGCACACTCGACATTCCTGCTAAAACTCGAAAACATTGTCAAAACTAACCCGCCATTCCTAAAGCACACTCGACATTCCTGCTAAAACTCGAAAACATTGTCAAAACTAACCCACCATTCCTAAAGCACACTCGACATTCCTGCTAAAACTCGAAAACATAGTCAAATCCAACCCGCCATTCCTAAAGCACACTCGACATTCCTGCTAAAACTCGAAAACATAGTCAAATCTAACCCACCATTCCTAAAGCACACTCGACATTCCTGCTAAAACTCGAAAACATTTTCAAAACTAACCCGCCATTCATAAAGCGCACTCGACAGTTCTGCTTAAATTCGAAAACGTTCACTTGCCACAGTTATCATATAGGTATACGTGGTTTAAACTGTAATGAAAAAGGATAAGACATACCCATCAGGCATTGCTGTGTATTGTTTGTTTGCAACATGTGTTCATCCGGGTTATCAGTATGTCACGTTAAGTCGAACACAAGCTTGACTATGTAATGTACCATTGTGAATAAACCGCTTGAATGACCCTGATGGTCAAAATCAGGGGGTATAAAAGCCGGTAGTCGATCGTCCACCGAAGGTCGTAAGGCCATGTGAGGACGTAAAACTCTCAAAATAAATAAATAAATAAAGTACACAGTTGGATACCATGCAGTAATATATATTGTACAGTGTAAATATATAGATGATCAGCCGCTAAGGTTAGGGTTGCATTATCACATAAGACCAGAGGTCGACGGTCAGACAGACCGGTGTATATATCTATATTATAATGTTTATTGATAACTAGTGTGTTATATGTAATATATGTTTTACGCTGCCAAATAGTAGACATATCTGTATATATTTGCATCTGTAGACAAGTCACTAACCAGGATCTTAATACATATAGTGACGAACCCGTTTAGAAACGTCACAATACTCTTCTAGTGAAGTACAATAAATGTAATTGACAAAGTCACATTGTCGATGTTGACACTCAATGAAGTTTATATTGGATTTTGAATAACGCCACGAAGGCTACATATTAAGTGTTACCTTGGTTTCCAACAGTCATATGTAGACAAATAATTCAAGAGATGAGTCACTTGTTCTTGAATTTAATTAAATAAGAAAACATTTTTAATTTCAGAAAGATTAAGCGGTGGAATCGATACCATAATAGTATATGATTTTAAACACAAAGCCGGTATCACCTCATGCTGCAATCAAGCAGCCATGTTTGTGGTCGTCGCTGCCGTAATAGTCTTACATATCTCGTACAGCTATGTCATTGTCGTATGTATATCTGTACGGAATCCAGACACCAAGACGTGTGCCGCCACACACGCCACGTAAACGTGATTATAGCCTATTGTTTTACTGGGGATGGATATCTCGTCCAGAACGTGAGCTCGATGCTAATGACGGACAATAACAATTCGGTTCACAGGTCATACATAGTACTAATTAATGTAATTACGACCAGGAAACAGACGGCGGACGACCTTGATCTTGTTATTACAGAGACATCTCAAAATCAAAGATATTTAGTAAGAATAAAGTATGATTCTTTTGTGAAATGACAAAAGCGAGTCTGCCAGTAGATTAAGTTTTGCCATGATGAAATGATTTTTTTTATAGTCGGTCGTTACATCATTGGATTGGAAAACCTAATGGACTGAGTGACCTGACAGCAAGTGATATATGTAACGTGATACCATCCTACATCCTACCTAATATACTAGACACCCATAAAATCTTAATAGTAAAAAGGGCATCGACCAAAGCTAGGGCAACCAAATGCAGTGTGAACATCACAGGACGACGGCATAACGTTTAATCATCACAGGACGACGGCATAACGTTTAATCATCACAGGACGACGGTATAACATTTAATCATCACAGGACGACGGCATAACGTTTAATCATCACAGGACGACGGTATAACGTTTAATCATCACAGGACGACGGCATAACGTTTAATCATCACAGGACGACGGTATAACGTTTAATCATCACAGGACGACGGTATAACGTTCAATCATCACAGGACGACGGTATAACGTTTAATCATCACAGGACGAATACATAACGTTTAATCATCACAGGACGACGGCATAACGTTTAATCATCACAGGACGACGGTATAACGTTTAATCATCACAGGACGACGGCATAACGTTCAATCATCACAGGACGACGGTATAACGTTTAATCATCACAGGACGAATACATAACGTTTAATCATCACAGGACGACGGCATAACGTTTAATCATCACAGGACGACGACATAATGTTTAATCATCACAGGACGACGGTATAACGTTTAATCATCACAGGACGACGGTATAACGTTTAATCATCACAGGACGATTGTATAACGTTTAATCATCACAGGACGATGGTATAACCTTTAATCATCACAGGACGACGGTATAACGTTTAATCATCACAGGACGACGGTATAACGTTCAAACATCACAGGACGACGGTAGAACGTTTAATCATCACAGGACGACGGCAAAACGTTAAATCATCACAGGACGACGACATAACGTTTAATCATCACAGGACGACTGTATAATATTTACACATCACAGGACGACGTTATACTATTTACACATCACAGGACGACGGTAAAATATTTACACATCACAGGACGACATAATATTTACACATCATAGGACAACGGTATAATATTTACACATCAAAGAACGACGGTATAATATTTACACATCAAAGGACGACGGTAAATACTTACACATCACAGGACGACGGTATAATATTTACACATCAAAGGACGACGGTATAATATTTACACATCAAAGGACGACGGTATAATATTTACACATCAGAGGACGACGGTATCATATTTACACATCACAGGACGACGACAATATATTTACACATCACAGGATGACGGTATAATATTTACACATCACAAGGCGACATTATATTTACACATCACAGGACGACATAATATTTACACATCACAGGATGACGGTATAATATTTACACATCACAAGGCGACATTATATTTACACATCACAGGACGACATAATATTTACACATCACAGGACGACATAATATTTACACATCACAGGGCGACATTATATTTACACATCACAGGACGAAATTATATTTACACATCACAGGACGACCACATACCATTTACACATCACAGGGAGACATAATATTTATACATCACAGGACGACATTATATTTACATATCACAGGGCGACATAATATTTACACATCACAGGACGACATAATATTTACACATCACAGGACGACATTATATTTACATATCATAGGGCGACATAATATTTACACATCACAGGACGACGACATAATATTTACACATCACAGGGCGACATACTATTTACACATCACAGGACGGCATAATATTTACACATCACAGGACGACATTATATTTACACATCACAGGACGACCACATACTATTTACACATCACAGGGCGACATAATATTTACACATCACAGGACGACATTATATTTACACATCACAGTACGACATAATATTTAAACATCACAGGACGACATTATATTTACACATCACAGGACGACATTATATTTACACATCACAGGACGACATTATATTTACACATCACAGGACGACATTATATTTACACATCACAGGACGACATTATATTTACACATCACAGTACGACATAATATTTAAACATCACAGGACGACATTATATTTACACATCACAGTACGACATAATATTTAAACATCACAGGACGGCATAATATTTAAACATCACAGGACGACATTATATTTACACATCACAGGACGACATTATATTTACACATCACAGGACGACATTATATTTACACATCACAGGGCGACATAATATTTACACATCACAGGGCGACATAATATTTACACATCACAGGACGACATTATATTTACACATCACAGGACGACATTATATTTAAACATCACAGGACGGCATAGTATTTACACATCAAAGGACGACATTATATTTACACATCACAGGGCGACATTATATTTACACATCACAGGACGACATTATATTTACACATCACAGGACGACATTATATTTACACATCACAGGACGACATTATATTTACACATCACAGTACGACATTATATTTACACATCACAGTACGACATAATATTTAAACATCACAGGACGACATTATATTTACACATCACAGTACGACATAATATTTAAACATCACAGGACGGCATAATATTTAAACATCACAGGACGACATAATATTTACACATCACAGGACGACATTATATTTACACATCACAGGACGACATTATATTTACACATCACAGGGCGACATAATATTTACACATCACAGGACGGCATACTATTTACACATCAAAGGACGACATTATATTTACACATCACAGGGCGACATTATATTTACACATCACAGGACGACATTTTATTTACACATCACAGGACGACATTATATTTACACATCACAGGGCGACGGTATTTAAATATAACAGGACAACGGCGTAACTCTTAAACATCAAAGGGTGACAACATAACGTTTAATTATCACAGGACGAGGGCATGTAACGTTAAATTATCACAGGACGACGATACAGGTTTAAACATCAGTGGACGACAGCATAACGTTTAAACATGAGAGGGCGACGCCATAGCCATATGGATTAACCAAAGAAAGCAAAGTGTATTTTGTAAATGTTCATTTAAGACAAAAATTGGTTTAACATCGTCAAAAATGAAAATTTTGTTTGAATTAACTAACTGCTTGTATATTGGTACCTTTAATGACTTGTAATGATAGGAGATGTCCGTAGTACTGTTTACAGTGCAGCTCCGAGAGTGTAAACAAGCAGTCTATCACGTGGTAAGCGGCGGCACTTATCCTGTACACATCGGGTTGTAGGACAGCATCACCGGGGTGTAAAAGTTCACCAGATTACAATCACTTAGCTATGGTATCGGTAAAAATAAACTATTGTTTTTGTTGCATTTAGATAAATAAAACGTATTTTAAGATTTGGCCGACAGTGTGTGCCGGAAGCTTCCACATTGCTCCCCTCCTCTCCTTCCGCTATGCTCCTCCTTCCCACATTCTTAACAACTGTATCACACAAAAACATTTTTTGAAATATTGCTAATTGTCGCTCAAAGGATAGATACGCTTTTTACATGCATGGGAGTTTTGTATTTGCCACAGATATGTTTCTATAGGAGTTTAACCTGACTGTTAGAACAGCAGCGATAGAGGTCCCCCTCCAGTCTTGGCAACATGGTCTGGGAACGGTGATGGTAACGTGTACAAACGTTATCTCCAATGGGGTGCCAAACGCGTTCAAAACAAAATATCGAATGACATGCTACGGGGCCGATCTTATCTACATTTCAACTACTTTAAAGCTGGAAACAAAAGAAAGTAGACAGACACTTTGGCTGTAAATAGTTATATGTATAGGGTTCCGTAGCTCAGGTACAGAGATATCAACCCGGCACAGTGACCAAACTAAGAATTAGTATAATGTACATCAATGATAATTACCCGGCGCAGCAGTAATTGTTAATATATGTACATCAATGATAATTACACGACGCAGCAGTAAGTGTTAGTATATATACATCAATGATAATTACACGACGCAGCAGTAATTGTTAGTATATGTACATCAAGGATAATTACACGACACAACAGTAATTGTTAGTATATGTACATCAATGATAATTACACGACGCAGCAGTAATTGTTAGTATATGTACATCAAGGATAATTACACGACGCAGCAGTAAGTGTTAGTATATATACATCAATGATAATTACACGACGCAGCAGTAAGTGTTAGTATATATACATCAATGATAATAACACGACGAAGCAGTAATTGTTAGTATATATACATCAATGATAATTACACGACGAAGCAGTAATTGTTAGTATATATACATCAATGATATTAACACGACGAAGCAGTAATTGTTAGTATAAGTACATCAATGATAATTACACGACACAGCAGTAATTGTTAGTATATGTACATCAATGATAATTACACGACGCTACAGTAATTGTTAGTATATGTACATCAATGATCATTACACGACACAGCAGTAATTGTTAGTATATGTACATCAATGATAATTACACGACACAGCAGTAATTGTTAGTATATGTACATCAATGATAATTACACGACACAGCAGTAATTGTTAGTATATGTACATCAATGATAATTACACGCCGCAGCAGTAATTGTTAGTATATGCACATCAATGATAATTACACGACGCAGCAGTAATTGTTAGTATATGTACATCAATGATAATTACACGACGCAGCAGTAATTGTTAGTATATGTACATCAATGATAATAACACGACGAAGCAGTAATTGTTAGTATAAGTACATCAATGATAATTACACGACGCAACAGTAATTGTTAGTATATGTACATCAATGATAATTACACGACACAGCAGTAATTGTTAGTATATGTACATCAATGATAATTACACGACACAACAGTAATTGTTAGTATATGTACATCAATGATAATTACACGACGAAGCAGTAATTGTTAGTATATGTACATCAATGATAATTACACGACGCTACAGTAATTGTTAGTATATGTACATCAATGATAATTACACGACGCAGCAGTAAGTGTTAGTATATGTACATCAATGATAATTACACGACGCAGCAGTAATTGTTAGTATATATACATCAATGATAATTACACGACGCAGCAGTTATTGTTAGTATATGTACATCAATGATAATTACACGACGCAACAGTAATTGTTAGTATATGTACATCAATGATAATTACACGACGCAACAGTAATTGTTAGTATATGTACATCAATAATAATTACACGACGCAACAGTAATTGTTAGTATATGTACATCAATGATAATTACACGACACAACAGTAATTGTTAGTATATGTCCATCAATGATAATTACACGACGCAGCAGTAATTGTTAGTATATGTACATCAATGATAATTACACGACGCAACAGTAATTGTTAGTATATGTACATTAATGATAATTACACGACACAACAGTAATTGTTAGTATATGTACATCAATGATAATTACACGACACAACAGTAAGTGTTAGTATATGTACATCAATGATAATTACACGGCACAGCAGTAATTGTTAGTATATATACATCAATGATAATTACACGACACAGCAGTAATTGTTAGTATATGTACATCAATGATAATTACACGACGCAGCAGTAATTGTTAGTATATATACATCAATGATAATAACACGACGCAGCAGTAAGTGTTAGTATATGTACATCAATGATAATTACACGACGCAACAGTAATTGTTAGTATATGTACATCAATGATAATTACACGACGCAGCAGTAATTGTTAGTATATGTACATCAATGATAATTACACGACACAGCAGTAATTGTTAGTATATGTACATCAATGATAATTACACGACGCAGCAGTAATTGTTAGTATATATACATCAATGATAATTACAAGACACAGCAGTAATTGTTAGTATATGTACATCAATGATAATTACACGACGCAGCAGTAATTGTTAGTATATGTACATCAATGATAATTACAAGACACAGCAGTAATTGTTAGTATATGTACATCAATGATAATTACACGCAGCAGCAGTAAGTGTTAGTATATGTACATCAATGATAATTACACGACGCAGCAGTAATTGTTAGTATATGTACATCAATGATAATTACACGCCGCAACAGTAATTGTTAGTATATGTACATCAATGATAATCACACGACGCAGCAATAATTGTTAGTAGATGTACATCAATGATAATTACAAGACACAGCAGTAATTGTTAGTATATGTACATCAATGATAATTACACGACGCTACAGTCATTGTTAGTATATGTACATCAATGATAATTACACGCCGCAGCAGTAAGTGTTAGTATATGTACATCAATAATAATTACACGCCGCAGCAGTATTGTTAGTATATGTACAGCAATGATAATTACACGCCGCAACAGTAATTGTTAGTATATGTACATCGATGACAATTACACGACACAGCAGTAATTGTTAGTATATGTACATCAATGATAATTACACGACGCAGCAGTAATTGTTTGTATATGTACATCAATGATAATTACACGACACAACAGTAAGTGTTAGTATATGTACATCAATGATAATTACACGACGCAGCAGTAATTGTTAGTATATGTACATCAATGATAATTACACGACGCAGCAGTAATTGTTTGTATATGTACATCAATGATAATTACACGACACAACAGTAAGTGTTAGTATATGTACATCAATGATAATTACACGACGCAGCAGTAATTGTTAGTATATGTACATCAATGATAATTACACGACGCAGCAGTAATTGTTAGTATATGTACATCAATGATAATTACACGACGCTACAGTAATTGTCAGTATATGTACATCAATGATAATTACACGACGCAGCAGTAACTGTTTGTATATGTACATCAATGATAATTACACGACGCAGCAGTAACTGTTTGTATATGTACATCAATGATCATTACACGACGCAGCAGTAAGTGTTAGTATATGTACATCAATGATAATTACACGACGCTACAGTAATTGTTAGTATATGTACATAAATGATAATTACACGACGCAGCAGTAATTGTTAGTATAAGTACATCAATGATAATTACACGACACAACAGTAATTGTTAGTATATGTACATCAATGATAATTACACGACGCAGCAGTAATTGTTAGTATAAGTACATCAATGATAATTACACGACACAGCAGTAATTGTTAGTATATGTACATCAATGATAATTACACGACGCAGCAGTAAGTGTTAGTATATATACATCAATGATAATTACACGACGCAGCAGTAATTGTTAGTATATGTACATCAATGATAATTACACGACGCAGCAGTAAGTGTTAGTATATGTACATCAATGATAATTACACGACGCAACAGTAATTGTTAGTATAAGTACATCAATGATAATTACACGACACAGCAGTAATTGTTAGTATATGTACATCAATGATAATTACACGACGCAGCAGTAAGTGTTAGTATATGTTCACCAATGATCATTACACGACACAACAGTAATTGTTAGTATATGTACATCAATGATAATTACACGCCGCAGCAGTAATTGTTAGTATATGTACATCAATGATAATTACACGACACAGCAGTAATTGTTAGTATATGTACATCAATGATAATTACACGACGCAACAGTAATTGTTAGTATATGTACATCAATGATAATTACACGCCGCAGCAGTAATTGTTAGTATATGTACATCAATGATAATTACACGACGCAACAGTAATTGTTAGTATATGTACATCAATGATAATTACACGCCGCAGCAGTAATTGTTAGTATATGTACATCAATGATCATTACACGACGCAGCAGTAACTGTTATTATATGTACATCAATGATAATTACACGACGCAGCAGTAATTGTTGGTATATGTACATCAATGATAATTACACGACACAGCAGTAATTGTTGGTATATGTACATCAATGATAATTACACGACACAACAGTAAGTGTTAGTATATTTACATCAATGATAATTACACAACGCAGCAGTAATTGTTAGTATATGTACATCAATGATAATTACACGACGCAGCAGTAATTGTTAGTATATGTACATCAATGATAATTACACGACACAACAGTAATTGTTAGTATAAGTACATCAATGATAATTACACGACACAGCAGTAAGTGTTAGTATATGTACATCAATGATAATTACACGACGCAGCAGTTATTGTTAGTATATCTACATCAATGATAATTACACGACGTAACAGTAAGTGTTAGTATATGTACATCAATGATAATTACACGACACAACAGTAATTGTTAGTATAAGTACATCAATGATCATTACACGACGCAGCAGTAAGTGTTAGTATATGTACATCAATGATAATTACACGACACAGCAGTAATTGTTAGTATATGTACATCAATGATAATTACACGACGCAGCAGTAATTGTTAGTATATGTACATCAATGATCATTACACGACGAAGCAGTAAGTGTTAGTATATGTACATCAATGATAATTACACGACGCAGCAGTAAGTGTTAGTATATGTACATCAATGATAATTACACGACGCAGCAATAATTGTTAGTATATGTACATCAATGATAATAACATGCCGCAACAGATATTGTTAGTATATGTACATCAATGATAATTACACGACGCTACAGTAATTGTTAGTATATGTACATCAATGATAATTACACGACTCTACAGTAATTGTTAGTATATGTACATCAATGATAATTACACGACGCAGCAGTAAGTGTTAGTATATGTTCACCAATGATCATTACACGACACAACAGTAATTGTTAGTATATGTACATCAATGATAATTACACGCCGCAGCAGTAATTGTTAGTATATGTACATCAATGATAATTACACGACACAGCAGTAATTGTTAGTATATGTACATCAATGATAATTACACGACACAGCAGTAATTGTTAGTATATGTACATCAATGATAATTACACGACGCAGCAGTAATTGTTAGTATATGTACATCAATGATAATTACACGACGCAACAGTAATTGTTAGTATATGTACATCAATGATAATTACACGACGCAGCAGTAAGTGTTAGTATATGTACATCAATGATAATTACACGACGCAGCAATAATTGTTAGTATATGTACATCAATGATAATAACATGCCGCAACAGATATTGTTAGTATATGTACATCAATGATAATTACACGACGCTACAGTAATTGTTAGTATATGTACATCAATGATAATTACACGACGCTACAGTAATTGTTAGTATATGTACATCAATGATAATTACACGACGCAGCAGTAAGTGTTAGTATATGTTCACCAATGATCATTACACGACACAACAGTAAGTGTTAGTATATGTACATCAATGATAATTACACGCCGCAGCAGTAATTGTTAGTATATGTACATCAATGATAATTACACGACACAGCAGTAATTGTTAGTATATGTACATCAATGATAATTACACGACACATCAGTAATTGTTAGTATATGTACATCAATGATAATTACACGACGCAGCAGTAATTGTTAGTATATGTACATCAATGAGAATTACACGACGCAACAGTAATTGTTAGTATATGTACATCAATGATAATTACACGCCGCAGTAGTAATTGTTAGTATATGTACATCAATGATCATTACACGACGCAGCAGTAACTGTTATTATATGTACATCAATGATAATTACACGACGCAGCAGTAATTGTTGGTATATGTACATCAATGATAATTACACGACGCAGCAGTAATTGTTGGTATATGTACATCAATGATAATTACACGACACAACAGTAAGTGTTAGTATATTTACATCAATGATAATTACACGACGCAGCAGTAATTGTTAGTATATGTACATCAATGATAATTACACGACGCAGCAGTAATTGTTAGTATATGTACATCAATGATAATAACACGACGCTACAGTAATTGTTAGTATATGTACATCAATGATAATTACACGACGCAGCAGTAATTGTTAGTATATGTACATCAATGATAATTACACGACGCAGCAGTAATTGTTAGTATATGTACATCAATGATCATTACACGACGAAGCAGTAAGTGTTAGTATATGTACATCAATGATAATTACACGACGCAGCAGTAAGTGTTAGTATATGTACATCAATGATAATTACACGACGCAGCAATAATTGTTAGTATATGTACATCAATGATAATAACATGCCGCAACAGATATTGTTAGTATATGTACATCAATGATAATTACACGACGCTACAGTAATTGTTAGTATATGTACATCAATGATCATTACACGACGCTACAGTAATTGTTAGTATATGTACATCAATGATAATTACACGACGCAGCAGTAATTGTTAGTATAAGTACATCAATGATAATTACACGACACAACAGTAATTGTTAGTATATGTACATCAATGATAATTACACGACACAGCAGTAAGTGTTAGTATATGTACATCAATGATCATTACACGACGCAGCAGTAAGTGTTAGTATATGTACATCAATGACAATTACACGACGCAACAGTAATTGTTAGTATAAGTACATCAATGATAATTACACGACACAGCAGTAATTGTTAGTATATGTACATCAATGATAATTACACGACGCAGCAGTAATTGTTAGTATATATACATCAATGATAATTACACGACGCAGCAGTAATTGTTAGTATATGTACATCAATGATAATTACACGACGCAGCAGTAAGTGTTAGTATATGTACATCAATGATAATTACACGACGCAGCAGTAATTGTTAGTATATGTACATCAATGATAATTACACGACGCAGCAGTAATTGTTAGTATATGTACATCAATGATCATTACACGACGCAGCAGTAAGTGTTAGTATATGTACATCAATGACAATTACACGACGCAACAGTAATTGTTAGTATAAGTACATCAATGATAATTACACGACACAGCAGTAATTGTTAGTATATGTACATCAATGATAATTACACGACGCAGCAGTAATTGTTAGTATATATGCATCAATGATAATTACACGACGCAGCAGTAATTGTTAGTATATGTACATCAATGATAATTACACGACGCAGCAGTAAGTGTTAGTATATGTACATCAATGATAATTACACGACACAACAGTAATTGTTAGTATATGTACATCAATGATAATTACACGACACAGCAGTAATTTTTAGTATATGTACATCAATGATAATTACACGACGCAGCAGTAAGTGTTAGTATATGTACATCAATGACAATTACACGACACAATAGTAATTGTTAGTATATGTACATCAATGACAATTACACGACGCAACAGTAATTGTTAGTATAAGTACATCAATGATAATTACACGACACAGCAGTAAGTGTTAGTATATGTACATCAATGATAATTACACGACCCAACAGTAATTGTTAATATATATACATCAATGATAATTACACGACGCAGCAGTAATTGTTAGTATATGTACATCAATGATAATAACACGACGCTACAGTAATTGTCAGTATATGTACATCAATGATAATTACACGACGCTACAGTAATTGTTAGTATATGTACATCAATGATAATTACACGACACAACAGTAATTGTTAGTATATGTACATCAATGATAATTACACGACGCAGCAGTAATTGTTGGTATATGTACATCAATGATAATTACACGACACAACAGTAAGTGTTAGTATATTTACATCAATGATAATTACACGACGCAGCAGTAATTGTTAGTATATGTACATCAATGATAATTACACGACGCAGCAGTAATTGTTAGTATATGTACATCAATGATAATAACACGACGCTACAGTAATTGTCAGTATATGTACATCAATGATAATTACACGACGCAGCAGAAACTGTTTGTATATGTACATCAATGATAATTACACGACACAGCAGTAAGTGTTAGTATATGTACATCAATGATAATAACACGACACAACAGTAAGTGTTAGTATATGTACATCAATGATAATTACACGACACAACAGTAATTGTTAGTATAAGTACATCAATGATAATTACACGACACAGCAGTAAGTGTTAGTATATGTACATCAATGATAATTACACGCCGTAGCAGTAATTGGTAGTATATGTACATCAATGATAATTACACGACGCAGCAGTAACTGTTTGTATATGTACATCAATGATAATTACACGACGCAGCAGTAATTATTGGTATATGTACATCAATGATAATTACACGACACAGCAGTAAGTGTTAGTATATGTAAATCAATGATAATTACACGACGCAGCAGTAATTGTTAGTATATGTACATCAATGATAATTACACGACGCAGCAGTAATTGTTAGTATATGTACATCAATGATAATTACACGACGCAGCAGTAAGTGTTAGTATATGTACATCAATGATAATTACACGACGCAGCAGTAATTGTTAGTATATGTACATCAATGATAATTACACGACGCAGCAGTAATTGTTAGTATATGTACCTCAATGATAATTACACGACACATCAGTAATTGTTAGTATATGTACATCAATGCTAATTACACGACGCAGCAGTAAGTGTTAGTATATGTACATCAATGATAATTACACGACGCAACAGTAATTGTTAGTATATGTACATCAATGATAATTACACGACGCAGCAGTAATTGTTAGTATATGTACATCATTGCTAATTACACGACGCAGCAGTAATTGTTAGTATATGTACATCAATGATAATTACACGACACAGCAGTAAGTGTTAGTATATGTACATCAATGATAATTACACGACACAGCAGTAATTGTTAGTATATGTAAATCAATGATAATTACACGACGCAGCAGTAATTGTTAGTATATGTACATCAATGATAATTACACGACGCAGCAGTAAGTGTAAGTATATATACATCAATGATAATTACACGACGCAGCAGTAAGTGTAAGTATATATACATCAATGATAATTACACGACACAACAGTAATTGTTAGTATATGTACATCAATGATAATTACACGACACATCAGTAATTGTTAGTATATGTACATCAATGATAATTACACGACACAGCAGTAATTGTTAGTATATGTACATCAATGATAATTACACGACGCAGCAGTAATTGTTAGTATATGTACATCAATGATAATTACACGACGCAGCAGTAATTGTTAGTATATGTACATCAATGATAATTACATGACACAACAGTAATTGTTAGTATATGTACATCAATGATAATTACACGACGCAGCAGTAAGTGTTAGTATATGTACATCAATGATAATTACACGACGCAGCAGTAATTGTTAGTATATGTACATCAATGATAATTACACGACGCAGCAATAATTGTTAGTATATGTACATCAATGATAATTACACGACGCAGCAGTAAGTGTTAGTATATGTACATCAATGATAATTACACGACACAGCAGTAAGTGTTAGTATATGTACATCAATGATAATTACACGACGCAGCAGTTATTGTTAGTATATCTACATCATTGATAATTACACGACGTAACAGTAAGTGTTAGTATATGTACATCAATTATAATTACACGACACAACAGTAATTGTTAGTATAAGTACATCAATGATCATTACACGACACAGCAGTAATTGTTAGTATATGTACATCAATGATAATTACACGACGCAGCAGTAATTGTTAGTATATGTACATCAATGATAATTACACGACGCAGCAGTAAGTGTTAGTATATGTACATCAATGATAATTACACGACGCAACAATAATTGTTAGTATAAGTACATCAATGATAATTACACGACACAGCAGTAATTTTTAGTATATGTACATCAATGATAATTACACGACGCAGCAGTAAGTGTTAGTATATGTACATCAATGACAATTACACGACGCAGCAGTAAGTGTTAGTATATGTACATCAATGATAATTACACGACCCAACAGTAATTGTTAATATATATACATCAATGATAATTACACGACGCAGCAGTAATTGTTAGTATATGTACATCAATGATAATAACACGACGCTACAGTAATTGTCAGTATATGTACATCAATGATAATTACACGACGCTACAGTAATTGTTAGTATATGTACATCAATGATAATTACACGACACAACAGTAATTGTTAGTATATGTACATCAATGATAATTACACGACGCAGCAGTAATTGTTGGTATATGTACATCAATGATAATTACACGACACAACAGTAAGTGTTAGTATATTTACATCAATGATAATTACACGACGCAGCAGTAATTGTTAGTATATGTACATCAATGATAATTACACGACGCAGCAGTAATTGTTAGTATATGTACATCAATGATAATAACACGACGCTACAGTAATTGTCAGTATATGTACATCAATGATAATTACGCGACGCAGCAGAAACTGTTTGTATATGTACATCAATGATAATTACACGACGCAGCAGTAAGTGTTAGTATATGTACATCAATGATAATAACACGACACAACAGTAAGTGTTAGTATATGTACATCAATGATAATTACACGACACAACAGTAATTGTTAGTATAAGTACATCAATGATAATTACACGACACAGCAGTAAGTGTTAGTATATGTACATCAATGATAATTACACGCCGTAGCAGTAATTGGTAGTATATGTACATCAATGATAATTACACGACGCAGCAGTAACTGTTTGTATATGTACATCAATGATAATTACACGACGCAGCAGTAATTGTTGCTATATGTACATCAATGATAATTACACGACACAGCAGTAATTGTTAGTATATGTAAATCAATGATAATTACACGACGCAGCAGTAAGTGTTAGTATATGTACATCAATGATAATTACACGACGCAGCAGTAAGTGTTAGTATATGTACATCAATGATAATTACACGACGCAGCAGTAATTGTTAGTATATGTACATCAATGATAATTACACGACGCAGCAGTAATTGTTAGTATATGTACATCAATGATAATTACACGACACATCAGTAATTGTTAGTATATGTACATCAATGCTAATTACACGACGCAACAGTAAGTGTTAGTATATGTACATCAATGATAATTACACGACGCAACAGTAATTGTTAGTATATGTACATCAATGATAATTACACGACGCAGCAGTAATTGTTAGTATATGTACATCAATGATAATTACACGACACAGCAGTAAGTGTTAGTATATGTACATCAATGATAATTACACGACACAGCAGTAATTGTTAGTATATGTAAATCAATGATAATTACACGACGCAGCAGTAAGTGTTAGTATATGTACATCAATGATAATTACACGACGCAGCAGTAAGTGTAAGTATATGTACATCAATGATAATTACACGACGCAGCAGTAAGTGTTAGTATATGTACATCAATGATAATTACACGACACAACAGTAATTGTTAGTATATGTACATCAATGATAATTACACGACACATCAGTAATTGTTAGTATATGTACATCAATGATAATTACACGACACAGCAGTAATTGTTAGTATATGTACATCAATGATAATTACACGACGCAGCAGTAATTGTTAGTATATGTACATCAATGATAATTACACGACGCAGCAGTAATTGTTAGTATATGTACATCAATGATAATTACATGACACAACAGTAATTGTTAGTATATGTACATCAATGATAATTACACGGCGCAGCAGTAAGTGTTAGTATATGTACATCAATGATAATTACACGACGCAGCAGTAATTGTTAGTATATGTACATCAATGATAATTACACGACGCAGCAATAATTGTTAGTATATGTACATCAATGATAATTACACGACGCAGCAATAAGTGTTAGTATATGTACATCAATGATAATTACACGACGCAGCAGTAATTGTTAGTATATGTACATCAATGATAATTACACGACGCAGCAGTAATTGTTAGTATATGTACATCAATGATAATTACACGACGCAGCAGTAATTGTTAGTATATATACATCAATGATAATTACACGACGCAGCAGTAATTGTTAGTATATATACATCAATGATAATTACACGATGCAGCAGTAATTGTTAATATATATACATCAATGATAATTACACGATGCAGCAGTAAGTGTTAGTATATGTACATCAATGATAATTACACGACGCAGCAGTAATTGTTAGTATATATACATCAATGATAATTACACGACGCAGCAATAAGTGTTAGTATATGTACATCAATGATAATTACACGACGCTACAGTAATTGTTAGTATATATACATCAATGATAATTACACGACGCAGCAGTAAGTGTTAGTATATGTACATCAATGATAATTACACGACACAGCAGTAATTGTTAGTATATGTAAATCAATGATAATTACACGACGCAGCAGTAATTGTTAGTATATGTACATCAATGATAATTACACGACGCAGCAGTAAGTGTAAGTATATATACATCAATGATAATTACACGACGCAGCAGTAAGTGTAAGTATATATACATCAATGATAATTACACGACACAACAGTAATTGTTAGTATATGTACATCAATGATAATTACACGACACATCAGTAATTGTTAGTATATGTACATCAATGATAATTACACGACACAGCAGTAATTGTTAGTATATGTACATCAATGATAATTACACGACGCAGCAGTAATTGTTAGTATATGTACATCAATGATAATTACACGACGCAGCAGTAATTGTTAGTATATGTACATCAATGATAATTACATGACACAACAGTAATTGTTAGTATATGTACATCAATGATAATTACACGACGCAGCAGTAAGTGTTAGTATATGTACATCAATGATAATTACACGACGCAGCAGTAATTGTTAGTATATGTACATCAATGATAATTACACGACGCAGCAATAATTGTTAGTATATGTACATCAATGATAATTACACGACGCAGCAGTAAGTGTTAGTATATGTACATCAATGATAATTACACGACACAGCAGTAAGTGTTAGTATATGTACATCAATGATAATTACACGACGCAGCAGTTATTGTTAGTATATCTACATCATTGATAATTACACGACGTAACAGTAAGTGTTAGTATATGTACATCAATTATAATTACACGACACAACAGTAATTGTTAGTATAAGTACATCAATGATCATTACACGACACAGCAGTAATTGTTAGTATATGTACATCAATGATAATTACACGACGCAGCAGTAATTGTTAGTATATGTACATCAATGATAATTACACGACGCAGCAGTAAGTGTTAGTATATGTACATCAATGATAATTACACGACGCAACAATAATTGTTAGTATAAGTACATCAATGATAATTACACGACACAGCAGTAATTTTTAGTATATGTACATCAATGATAATTACACGACGCAGCAGTAAGTGTTAGTATATGTACATCAATGACAATTACACGACGCAGCAGTAAGTGTTAGTATATGTACATCAATGATAATTACACGACCCAACAGTAATTATTAATATATATACATCAATGATAATTACACGACGCAGCAGTAATTGTTAGTATATGTACATCAATGATAATAACACGACGCTACAGTAATTGTCAGTATATGTACATCAATGATAATTACACGACGCTACAGTAATTGTTAGTATATGTACATCAATGATAATTACACGACACAACAGTAATTGTTAGTATATGTACATCAATGATAATTACACGACGCAGCAGTAATTGTTGGTATATGTACATCAATGATAATTACACGACACAACAGTAAGTGTTAGTATATTTACATCAATGATAATTACACGACGCAGCAGTAATTGTTAGTATATGTACATCAATGATAATTACACGACGCAGCAGTAATTGTTAGTATATGTACATCAATGATAATAACACGACGCTACAGTAATTGTCAGTATATGTACATCAATGATAATTACGCGACGCAGCAGAAACTGTTTGTATATGTACATCAATGATAATTACACGACGCAGCAGTAAGTGTTAGTATATGTACATCAATGATAATAACACGACACAACAGTAAGTGTTAGTATATGTACATCAATGATAATTACACGACACAACAGTAATTGTTAGTATAAGTACATCAATGATAATTACACGACACAGCAGTAAGTGTTAGTATATGTACATCAATGATAATTACACGCCGTAGCAGTAATTGGTAGTATATGTACATCAATGATAATTACACGACGCAGCAGTAACTGTTTGTATATGTACATCAATGATAATTACACGACGCAGCAGTAATTGTTGCTATATGTACATCAATGATAATTACACGACACAGCAGTAAGTGTTAGTATATGTAAATCAATGATAATTACACGACGCAGCAGTAAGTGTTAGTATATGTACATCAATGATAATTACACGACGCAGCAGTAAGTGTTAGTATATGTACATCAATGATAATTACACGACGCAGCAGTAATTGTTAGTATATGTACATCAATGATAATTACACGACGCAGCAGTAATTGTTAGTATATGTACATCAATGATAATTACACGACACATCAGTAATTGTTAGTATATGTACATCAATGCTAATTACACGACGCAACAGTAAGTGTTAGTATATGTACATCAATGATAATTACACGACGCAACAGTAATTGTTAGTATATGTACATCAATGATAATTACACGACGCAGCAGTAATTGTTAGTATATGTACATCAATGATAATTACACGACACAGCAGTAAGTGTTAGTATATGTACATCAATGATAATTACACGACACAGCAGTAATTGTTAGTATATGTAAATCAATGATAATTACACGACGCAGCAGTAAGTGTTAGTATATGTACATCAATGATAATTACACGACGCAGCAGTAAGTGTAAGTATATGTACATCAATGATAATTACACGACGCAGCAGTAAGTGTTAGTATATGTACATCAATGATAATTACACGACACAACAGTAATTGTTAGTATATGTACATCAATGATAATTACACGACACATCAGTAATTGTTAGTATATGTACATCAATGATAATTACACGACACAGCAGTAATTGTTAGTATATGTACATCAATGATAATTACACGACGCAGCAGTAATTGTTAGTATATGTACATCAATGATAATTACACGACGCAGCAGTAATTGTTAGTATATGTACATCAATGATAATTACATGACACAACAGTAATTGTTAGTATATGTACATCAATGATAATTACACGGCGCAGCAGTAAGTGTTAGTATATGTACATCAATGATAATTACACGACGCAGCAGTAATTGTTAGTATATGTACATCAATGATAATTACACGACGCAGCAATAATTGTTAGTATATGTACATCAATGATAATTACACGACGCAGCAATAAGTGTTAGTATATGTACATCAATGATAATTACACGACGCAGCAGTAATTGTTAGTATATGTACATCAATGATAATTACACGACGCAGCAGTAATTGTTAGTATATGTACATCAATGATAATTACACGACGCAGCAGTAATTGTTAGTATATATACATCAATGATAATTACACGACGCAGCAGTAATTGTTAGTATATATACATCAATGATAATTACACGATGCAGCAGTAATTGTTAATATATATACATCAATGATAATTACACGATGCAGCAGTAAGTGTTAGTATATGTACATCAATGATAATTACACGACGCAGCAGTAATTGTTAGTATATATACATCAATGATAATTACACGACGCAGCAATAAGTGTTAGTATATGTACATCAATGATAATTACACGACGCTACAGTAATTGTTAGTATATATACATCAATGATAATTACACGACGCAGCAGTAAGTGTTAGTATATGTACATCAATGATAATTACACGACGCAGCAGTAATTGTTAGTATATATACATCAATGATAATTACACGACGCAGCAGTAATTGTTAGTATATGTACATCAATGATAATTACACGACACAACAGTTATTGTTAGTATATGTACATCAATGATAATTACACGACACAGCTGTAATTGTTAGTATATGTACATCAATGATAATTACACGCCGCAGCAGTAATTGTTAGTATATGTACATCAATGATAATTACACGACGCAGCAGTAATTGTTAGTATATGTACATCAATGATAATTACACGACGCAGCAGTAAGTGTTAGTATATGTACATCAATGATAATTACATGCCGCAACAGTAATTGTTAGTATATGTACATCAATGATAATTACACGACACAACAGTAATTGTTAATATATGTAAATCAATGATAATTACACGCCGCAGCAGTAAGTGTTAGTATATGTACATCAATGATAATTACACGCCGCAGCAGTAATTGTTAGTATATGTACATCAATGATAATTACACGACGCAGCAGTAATTGTTAGTATATGTACATCAATGATAATTACACGCCGCAGCAGTAATTGTTAGCATATGTACATCAATGATAATTACATGCCGCAGCAGTAAGTGTTAGTATATGTACATCAATGATAATTACACGCCGTAGCAGTAATTGTTAGTATATGTACATCAATGATAATGTCACGACGCAACAGTAATTGTTAGTATATGTACATCAATGATAATTACACGACGCAGCAGTAATTGTTAGTATATGTACATCAATGATAATAACAATGTGATATATTGATAGTTACACTTGATTACAAAGTGACATATCGTAGTTACACTTAGTTACAGCTATAAAATTTTATAGTAACAATGGATTACAAGATAGTATCCTGGTAAATACACTGGATTACAATGTGGTATATTGATAGTAACACTGGGTTACAATGTGATATATTGATAGTTACACTGGGTTACAAGGTGATATATTGATAGTTACACTGGGTTACAATGTGATATATTGATAGTCGCACTGGGTTACAATGTGATATATTGTAGTTACACTGGGTTACAATGTGATATATTGATAGTTACACTGGGTTACAAGGTGCTATATTGATAGTTACACTGGGTTACAATGTGATATATTGATAGTTACACTGGGTTACAAGGTGATATATTGTAGTAACACTGGATTACAATGTGATATATTGATAGTTACACTGGGTTACAAGGTGATATATTGATAGTTACACTGGGTTACAATATGATATATTGATAGCTACACTGGGTTACAATGTGATATATTGATAGTTACACTGGGTTACAAGGTGCTATATTGATAGTTACACTGGGTTACAATGTGATATATTGAAAGCTACACAGGATTACAATGAGATATATTGATAGTTACACTGGGTTACAAGGTGCTAAATTGATAGTTACACTGGGTTACAATGTGATATATTGATAATTACACTGGGTTACAATGTGATATATTGAAAGTTACACAGGATTACAATGTGATATATTGATAATTACACTGGGTTACAAGGTCAAATATTGATAGTTACACTGGGTTACAAGGTGCTATATTGATAGTTACACTGGGTTACAATGTGATAAATTGATAGTTACACTGGGTTACAAGTTGATATATTGATAATTACACTGTGTTACAAGTTGATATATTGATAATTATACTGGGTTATAATGTGATATATTGATAATAACATTGGGTTACAAGGTGATATAGTGATAATTAAATTGGGTTACAATGTGATATATTGATAGTTACACTGGGTTACAAGGTGATATATTAATAGTTACACTGGGTTACAATGTGATATATTGATAGTTAAACTGGGTTACAAGGTGATATATTGATAGTTACACTGGGTTACAAGGTGATAAAGTGATAATTACATTGGGTTACAATGTGATATATTAATAGTTACACTGGGTTACAATATGATATATTGATAGTTACACTGGGTTACAAGGTGATATAGTGATAATTACATTGGGTTACAATGTGATATATTGATAGGTACACTGGGTTACAAGGTGATATAGTGATAATTACATTGGGTTACAATGTGATATAGTGATAGTTACACTGGGTTACAAGGTGATATAGTGATAATTACATTGGGTTACAATGTGATATATTAATAGTTACACTGGGTTACAATGTGAAATATTGATAATTACACTGGGTTACAAGGTGATATATTGATACTTACACTGGGTTACAATGTGATATATTAATAGTTACACTGGGTAACAAGTTGATATATTAATAGTTACACTGGGTAACAAGGTCAAATATTGATAGTAACACTGGGTTACAATGTGATATAGTGATAATTACAATGGGTTACAATGTGATATATTGATAGTTACACTGGGTTACAAGGTCAAATATTGATAGTTACACTGGGTTACAATGTGATATATTGATTGTTACACTGGGTTACAATGTGATATAGTGATAATTACATTGGGTTACAATGTGATATATTGATAGTTACACTGGGTTACAATGTGATATATTAATAGTTACACTGGGTTACAATGTGATATATTGATAGCTACACTGGGTTACAAGGTGATATATTGATAGTTACACTGGGTTACAAGGTGATATAGTGATAATTACATTGGGTTACAATGTGATATATTAATAGTTACACTGGGTAACAAGGTCAAATATTGATAGTTACACTGGGTTACAATGTGATATATTGATAGTTACACTGGGTTACAATGTGATATAGTGATAATTACATTGGGTTACAATGTGATATATTGATAGTTACACTGGGTTACAAGGTCAAATATTGATAGTTACACTGGGTTACAATGTGATATATTGATAGTTACACTGGGTTACAAGGTGATATTGTGATAATTACATTGGGTTACAATATGTTATATTGATAGTTACACTGGGTGACAATGTGATATATTAATAGTTACACTGGGTTGCAATGTGATATATTAATATTTAGACTGGGTTACAAGGTGATATAGTGATAATTACATTGGGTTACAATGTGATATATTGATAGTGACACTGGGTTACAAGGTGATATATTGATAGTTACACTGGGTTACAAGGTGATATAGTGATAATTACATTGGGTTACAATGTGAAATATTGATAATTACACTGGGTTACAAGGTGATATATTGATACTTACACTGGGTTACAATGTGATATATTAATAGTTACACTGGGTTACAATGTGATATATTGATAGTTACACTGGGTTACAATGTGATATAGTGATAATTACAATGGGTTACAATGTGACATATTGATAGTTACACTGGGTTACAAGGTCAAATATTGATAGTTACACTGGGTTACAATGTGATATATTGATAGTTACACTGGGTTACAATGTGATATATTAATAGTTACACTGGGTTACAAGGTCAAATATTGATAGTTACACTGGGTTAAAATGTGATATATTGATAGTTACACTGGGTTACAATGTGATATATTGATAGTTACACTGGGTTACAAGATGATATAGTGATAATTACATTGGGTTACAATGTGATATATTAATAGTTACACTGGGTTACAATGTGATATATTGATAGTTACACTGAGTTACAAGGTGCTATATTGATAATTACATTGGGTAACAATATGATATAGTGATAGTTACACTGGGTTACAATGTGATATAGTGATAATTACATTGGGTTACAATGTTATATATTGATAGTGACACTGGGTTACAAGGTGATATATTGATAGTTACACTGGGTTACAAGGTGATATAGTGATAATTACATTGGGTTACAATATGTTATATTGATAGTTACACTGGGTGACAATGTGATATATTAATAGTTACACTGGGTTGCAATGTGATATATTAATATTTACACTGGGTTACAAGGTGATATAGTGATAATTACATTGGGTTACAATGTGATATATTGATAGTTACACTGGGTTACAAGGTGATATAGTGATAATTACATTGGGTTACAATGTGATATATTGATAATTACACTGTGTTACAAGGTGATATATTGATACTTACACTGGGTTACAATGTGATATATTAATAGTTACATTGGGTTACAAGTTGATATATCAATAGTTACACTGGGTTACAAGGTCAAATATTGATAGTTACACTGGGTTACAATGTGATATATTGATAGTTACACTGGGTTACAATGTGATATAGTGATAATTACATTTGGTTACAATGTGATATATTGATAGTTACACTGGGTTACAAGGTCAAATATTGATAGTGACACTGGGTTACAATGTGATATATTGATAGTTACACTGGGTTACAATGCGATATAGTGATAATTACATTGGTTTACAATGTGATATATTGATAGTTACACTGGGTTACAATGTGATATATTGTAGTTACACTGGGTTACAATGTGATATATTAATAGTTACACTGGGTTACAAGGTCAAATATTGATAGTTACACTGGGTTACAATGTGATATATTGATAGTTACACTGGGTTACAATGTGAAATATTGATTATTACACTGGGTTACAATGTGATATATTGATAGTTACACTGGGTTACAATGTGATATATTGTAGTTACACTGGGTTACAATGTGAAATATTGATAATTACACTGAATAACAAGTTGATATATTGATAGTTACACTGGGTTACAATGTGATATATTGATAGTTACACTGGGTTACAATGTGAAATATTGATAATTACACTGGGTTACAATGTGATATATTGATAGTTACACTGGGTGACAATGTGATATATTGAAGTTACACTGGGTTACAATGTGAAATATTGATAATTACACTGGATAACAAGTTGATATATTGATAGTTACACTGGGTTACAATGTGATATATTGATAGTTACACTGGGTTACAATGTGAAATATTGATAGTTACACTGGGTTACAATGTGATATATTGATAATTACACTGGGTTACAAGGTGATATATTGAAAGTTGCACTGGATTACAAGGTGCTATATTGATAATTACATTGGGTTACAATGTGATAAATTGATAGTTACACTGGGTTACAATATGATATAGTGATAGTTACACTGGGTTACAAGGTGCTATATTGATAATTACATTGGGTAACAATATGATATAGTGATAGTTACACTGGGTTACAATATGATATAGTGATAGTTACACTGGGTTAGATGGTGATATATTGAAAGTTACACTGGGTTAGATGGTGATATATTGATAGTTACACTGGGTTACAAGGTGCTATATTGATAATTACATTGGGTAACAATATGATATAGTGATAGTTACACTGGGTTACAATATGATATAGTGATAGTTACATTGGGTTACAAGGTGCTATATTGATAATTACATTGGGTAACAATATGATATAGTGATAGTTACACTGGGTTACAATTTGATATAGTGATAGTTACACTGGGTTACAATGTGATATATTGATAATTACATTGGGTTACAAGGTGATATATTGATAGTTACACTGGGTTACAAGGTGATATATTGATAGTTACACCGGGTTACAAGGTGATATATTGATAGTTACACTGGGTTACAAGGTGTTATATTGATAATTACATTGGGTAACAATATGATATAGTGATAGTTACACTGGGTTACAAGGTGCTATATTGATAATGACATTGGGTAACAATATGATATAGTGATAGTTACACTGGGTTACAATATGATATAGTGATAGTTACACTGGGTTACAAGGTGCTATATTGATAATTACATTGGGTAACAATATGATATAGTGATAGTTACACTGGGTTAGATGGTGATATATTGATAGTTACACTGGGTTAGATGGTGATATGTTGATAGTTACATTGGGTTACCATGTGATATATTGATAGTTACAATGTGACCTATCGGTAGTTACTTTGGGTTACAAGGTCATGTATTGATAGTTACAAATCAAAAGATATATTTTGGTATACATAGCTAAAAGCGTCATGTGATATTTTGTTTGTTATATTAAAATGGTTAGTATACCCAAAGGAGCTTGTCCTGTATAGTATATATATCTAGGCATAATATTTTTGTTTAATTACTTCGTTATCTTCGAGGAACGCGATGATTTCCCAAGTGAAAAGTGACATAATATAATAAATGGCAGAGCGGGCTGTAATTGCTGTGTGAACCAGAGTAACCGAGCAAATTCATCCTTTCCTTTCCAGTCCGTAACATTATAGTCGTTTGGTTTAAAAAAAACTTTAGCCAATCAAAACATCAAATGAAAAAAAACAAGCCGGTGTGATTGGAACTTAAATAACCTAACTGTATATGTATCACATTAAAACATTGATTAAAAGGAAGTTGGTGCTATTACACGGAATACACCAGGTATATATCGTGTGAGAAATAAAATGTAAAGTAACGTAATCGTTGTCACCATTATTGTATTTGGTTCTGAACTTTGAATGAGTAATTACATGCATGCATTAAATCGTACAAAACTTTAACTTTCATTCTGTTCGGTTTCATTTCTACCCTAAAGGTCCTTATCTGATACCAGACAAAACCTACCCATTATGTAAAGCACCCGTATAGTAAGTAGTGATCAGTGTATATCAGACACGCCTTTTTAATCTGTCAGATTTTGACAATTACTACAGAATTTCTCACCAAGCCAGACATCTGTCAGCCTCACCTATCAGTCCGACAGAGGAGACTACAACATCGTCCGATAACGATGACAGGTATGTGGAGGCAGATAGACTGAACTCAAAACAGATAGATTTAACTATAAACAGATAGATTTAACTATAAACAGATACGTTAACGACAAAGCATGTTTATGAAATATAAATGAAACTTAATTAGGGAAAATCCAACATTATATGTCAAAGCGCTTCATACATGTTAAGAAACTCGTATACTATATAGAATAATATTTACAGTCTGTTTGGAATTGATAGTATATTGCCTATACATTTCTACGAATGCTTACTGAACTTTATTTTCCGGATTATTATCAGTGGATCACACGCCTATTGGCGCAGCGCGCAGTAATACACGAGGCCGCGTCACTACTTTACAGACTCGATCAATATCCTGCCGCGTAGTATGTGTTAATTTATTAAAGAAATAAATAAGAAGCATTTTAATGTTTTTTTAAATACAATAACAGTAACAAAGACAGTATGGTTTGTTTATACATGAACTTATGTGAAAAAATAACAATAAAAAGATGTAATCTTTTGGAACTTTTTTGTTTACTTGTTGACTGAAATTTCGCGGGAGTTCGTCACCTCATAAGACGTCTGTTTCAACAGTCTACCGAAACTAAACGATACTGTTTGATTTCATCGCAGTAAGTATCATAATATCTGATTAAAGAAATAATTACACGTGGGAATATAAGGTCTGGACAGTAAATATAAGGATTGAAGTTTCTTTCTGGTGGTTTTATCAAAGGATAAAGTTCAGTAGGATATCGATAGTTGTTTCATGGAACGCTTCGCGTTCCCGCGTTCCATTCCAACTGTCGATATCCTACTGAACTTTATCCTTTGATAAAACCACCAGAAAGAAACTTTAATCCTTAAATGTTATTGTCCTGTACGGCATTTGGAACAACATGTGACGTCACGTCGATGTCACGTAAAACAGAAACTGGTCTATCGAGTAAATTCACAGTGATATCGTGGATATATGTATTATATTTATATACAGACATTGTATTATATTCCCACAGAAACCGAGATTAAGAGTGGAGTAACGGAATATGGTGTACAATATCAACGTAAGCGGTATCACAAAAAAGTGTGTGCACATAACTATTATCACATACAAAGTCACCGTTTTTTATGTGTGTACATAACTGTTAACACATACAAAGTCGCTGTTATAATTAAAAGTGTACATAGCTGTAATCACATAAAAAGTCACTGTTACTTCTGCACATAACCTGTTATCACATACAAAGTCACCGTTATGAGTGTACATAACTATTATCACATACAAAGTCACCGTTTTTTATGTGTGTACATAACTGTTAACACATACAAAGTCGCTGTTATAATTAAAAGTGTACATAGCTGTAATCACATAAAAAGTCACTGTTACTTCTGCACATAACTATTATCACATACAAAGTCACCGTTATGAGTGTACATAACTATTATCACATACAAAGTCACCGTTATGTTTGTACATAACTGTTATCACATACAAAGTCACCGTTATGAGTGTACATAACTGTTATCACATACAAAGTCACCGTTATGTTTGTACATAACTGTTATCACATACAAAGTCACCGTTATGTGTGTACATAACTGTTATCACATACAAAGTCACCGTTATGTTTGTACATAACTGTTATCACATACAAAGTCACCGTTATGTTTGTACATAACTGTTATCACATACAAAGTCACCGTTATGTGTGTACATAACTGTTATCACATACAAAGTCACCGTTATGTGTGTACATAACTGTTATCACATACAAAGTCACCGTAATGAGTGTACATAACTATAATCACATACAAAGTCACCGTTTTTTATGTGTGTACATAACTGTTATCACATACAAAGTCACCGTTTTTTATGTGTGTACATAACTGTTACCACATACAAAGTCACCGTTTTTTATGTGTGTACATAACTGTTATCACATACAAAGTCACCGTTATGAGTGTACATGTACATAACTGTTATCACATACAAAGTCACCGTTATGTGTGTACATAACTGTTATCACATACAAAGTCACCGTTATGTGTGTACATTACTGTTATCACATATAAAGTTACTGTTATTTGTGTACACGAACTAGACCACGTACAGAAAATGTAAGCTGTGTAGTCAGCTCTGTAACGAGGGACGAGCGTCGGTAGAGATAACCGACGTAAGCAAAACAAACGAATCAGTTACAAAAGTACACACAATTTACTCACAATGAACAAAGCTACCTTTCACTTCACATTTCTACCATCTCTCCAGCAGCCATTCATTCACACAGATACATATTTGCACACATTGATTTCCATACAAAAGTTCTGAATCCAAAAAAGCCGACTAATTGAATAGTTCCAGTCTATGTTCCTTGTGTACATATACAACAATATGACAGTTCATCAGCTGTCTGCTCCTGGATGAACTGACTCGCACAATGGACCAATAGCCCTCCCCGGGGCTGACAACTCCGTCGTTTTAACTGACACTGCTGACCAACCGTAGTCTTTACTGACAGGTTAAATCGATCATGCACGCAATGCGCTTTGCTCCAAGCCTAGTGGTCTGCTTAGAGATCCATACCGTAACCTTGACCTTCAAGCTGCGGATGACATGTGGCTGTCCTTGACCCGGTGTTTGGGAATGTCCCGGATGCTGGTATCCACTGCAACGTCTCATTTCACAGCAAGAAAGCAAAGTTAGCTTTGGTGTATTAAACAAATCATAACAAACGTACATACGTCACCATTCAATTAATAAGTAATTTTAAGCGCGAAATTTATACATGACATACAAAGGCAATATTATTTTGGGCCATTTTAGCAATGAAATAAAACAGTATGATAAGGTTAAGTTAGTAGTTATAGTAAAGTTGGACAATGATTTCACTTCACTTTCCCAGATGGCAAGTTAGTAATATATTATAACGACTATTGTGAACCCTTATTCTGGTCCGGATATAAATAAATACTATTCAAAGAACACATACATTTATAGGACTCACACAACTAGATAACGTATCATATGTTATTGCTGAGCTTTCGAACTAATAACTTTAATATTTGAAGCTCAGTACTGGTGATAACTGTCTAGATTCACTTACATATACATGACCAAGGCTTCAAAGGACATTAAGGGAGGAATTTCGTGCTATTTTAACTCGCTACAGGCGTCTGCTTAGGACAACTGGAAAATTTACATGTCAAACCAGTGAAATGGGACGGGAACAACCCTGATTTTTGACCCCATATCAATCTGCCATCACATATCAAAATCTACCAAAAGGATACATTTTTGTAAAGTAAAATATCAGTTATAGATATATATAGATTTCATTCAATGCAGAAAATGTCATCAATTACCTATCTAAATTACTCAGAAGCGCCGTACTTAGCCAGAACACATTCTCGGTAGGGACTACAATCGTATGAAACACTTGGTGATAGGCTGATTTAGTTTTGTGAGTCATAAAGAGCCTTCTGAAGCATACAATGGCCATCCTAGATTTCAACCTCTTGGTTAGTTACATTCTCCTGATTGAGAATGATCACTCGCTTCTCACTTAGAGGACATGACATTACTGTTGATGTCAATCTCTCCAGCAACACAACTGAATGCTTCGAAATGACGCATTAAGTCAGGTTTATTTAAATACTAAAGCCGTGCGGAACTTGATTACTTCTGAACTGGGTGTTGAGAGGCATACAGGCGTAAAACAGTAGATGAGGAGAAAAGAATCATAGCAAACCGTCCTAAAACATATTTATTGACTTCATATAAGCAAAAACATAGACTCATGCAAAAAATATGTACATAAGCGTCATATCTTTTTCTTAACCTTTGATGGTTATAAACTGAAGCTAGCCATGATTTAAACATGATATTATCTTGTTTTACATAATAATGTAGTTCAAATGATTAAAACATGTCTAGTGCTTTCATAACATTTCATAATGTTATCAAATGGACGTATTATATCAAGCTCATTTACATCTATTGATCTATGTTACTTCGCCTTTGTTTTCTTATTTATAATCTGCTGTATTATACTACCATTCGATTTTGTATGAATTTAGTAGTTTTACATTGCCACATCTATGTTTATGAGTTCAGTATTCTTCTCAACAACTACAGACTGTATCCAAAGGGAAATAAAGCTCCGCATGACATGGTTATATGTCCCAGCTCGCAGAGCGTCGCCCTTGACGTACATGACATGGTTATATGGCCCAGCTCACAGAGCGTCGCCCTTGACGTACATGACATGGTTATATGGCCCAGCTCACAGAGCGTCGCCCTTGACGTACATGACATGGTTATATGTCCCAGCTCACAGAGCGTCGCCCTTGACGTACATGACATGGTTATATGTCCCAGCTCGCAGAGCGTCGCCCTAGACTTTCATGACATGGTTATATGTCCCAGCTCACAGAGCGTCGCCCTTGACGTACATGACATGGTTATATGTCCCAGCTCGCAGAGCGTCGCCCTAGAGTTACATGACATGGTTATATGTCCCAGCTCACAGAGCGTCCCCCTTGACGTACATGACATGGTTATATGTCCCAGCTCACAGAAGGGGCGCCCTAGACGTACATGACATGGTTATATGTCCCAGCTCACAGAGCGTCCCCCTAGACGTACATGACATGGTTATATGGCCCAGCTCGCAGAAGGGGCGCCCTAGACGTACATGACATTGTTATATGTCCCAGCTCGCAGAGCGTCCCCCTTGACGTACATGACATGGTTATATGTCCCAGCTCGCAGGGAGTCGCCCTAGACGTACATGACATGGTTATATGTCCCAGCTCGCAGAGGCGTCGCCCTAGACTTACATGACATGGTTATATGTCCCAGCTCGCAGGGAGTCGCCCTTGACGTACATGACATGGTTATATGTCCCAGCTCGCAGAGCGTCCCCCTTGACGTACATGACATGGTTATATGTCCCAGCTCGCAGAGGCGTCGCCCTAGAGTTACATGACATGGTTATATGTCCCAGCTCACAAAGCGTCGCCCTAGACTAACATGACATGGTTATATGTCCCAGCTCACAGAGCGTCGCCCTTGACGTACATGACATGGTTATATGTCCCAGCTCGCAGAAGGGGCGCCCTAGACTTACATGACATGGTTATATGTCCCAGCTCACAGAGCGTCGCCCTTGACGTACATGACATGGTTATATGTCCCAGCTCGCAGAAGGGGCGCCCTAGACTTACATGACATGGTTATATGTCCCAGCTCACAGAGCGTCGCCCTAGACTTACATGACATGGTTATATGTCCCAGCTCACAGAGCGTCGCCCTAGACTTACATGACATGGTTATATGTCCCAGCTCACAGAGCGTCCCCCTAGACTTACATGACATGGTTATATGTCCCAGCTCACAGAGCGTCGCCCTAGACTTACATGACATGGTTATATGTCCCAGCTCACAGAGCGTCCCCCTAGACTTACATGACATGGTTATATGTCCCAGCTCGCAGAGCGTCGCCCTAGACTTACATGACATGGTTGTATGGTCCAGCTCACAGAGCGTCGCCCTAGAGTTACATGACATGGTTATATGGCCCAGCTCGCAGAGCGTCGCCCTAGACTTACATGACATGGTTGTATGGCCCAGCTCACAGAGCGTCGCCCTAGACGTACATGACATGGTTATATGTCCCAGCTCACAGAGCGTCGCCCTAGACTTACATGACATGGTTATATGTCCCAGCTCGCAGAGCGTCGCCCTAGACTTACATGACATGGTTATATGTACCAGCTCGCAGAAGGGGCGCCCTAGACGTACATGACATGGTTATATGTCCCAGCTCGCAGAGCGTCGCCCTAGACTTACATGACATGGTTATATGTCCCAGCTCACAGAGCGTCGCCCTAGACTTACATGACATGGTTATATGTCCCAGCTCGCAGAGCGTCGCCCTAGACTTACATGACATGGTTATATGTACCAGCTCGCAGAAGGGGCGCCCTAGACGTACATGACATGGTTATATGTCCCAGCTCACAGAGCGTCGCCCTAGACTTACATGACATGGTTATATGTACCAGCTCGCAGAAGGGGCGCCCTAGACGTACATGACATGGTTATATGTCCCAGCTCACAGAGCGTCGCCCTAGACGTACATGACATGGTTATATGTCCCAGCTCGCAGAGGCGTCGCCCTAGAGTTACATGACATGGTTATATGTCCCAGCTCGCAGAGCGTCCCCCTTGACGTACATGACATGGTTATATGTCCCAGCTCGCAGAGGCGTCGCCCTAGAGTTACATGACATGGTTATATGTCCCAGCTCGCAGAGCGTCGCCCTAGACTTACATGATATGGTTATATGTCCCAGCTCGCAGAGCGTCCCCCTTGACGTACATGACATGGTTATATGTCCCAGCTCGCAGAGCGTCGCCCTAGACTTACATGACATGGTTATATGTCCCAGCTCGCAGAGCGTCGCCCTAGACTTACATGATATGGTTATATGTCCCAGCTCGCAGAGCGTCCCCCTTGACGTACATGACATGGTTATATGTCCCAGCTCGCAGAGCGTCGCCCTAGACTTACATGACATGGTTATATGTCCCAGCTCGCAGAGCGTCGCCCTTGACGTACATGACATGGTTATATGTCCCAGCTCGCAGAGCGTCGCCCTAGACGTACATGACATGGTTATATGTCCCAGCTCGCAGAGCGTCGCCCTAGACGTACATGACATGGTTATATGTCCCAGCTCGCAGAGCGTCGCCCTAGACTTACATGACATGGTTATATGGCCCAGCTCGCAGAAGCGTCGCCCTTGACGTACATGACATGGTTATATGTCCCAGCTCGCAGAGCGTCGCCCTAGACTTACATGACATGGTTATATGTCCCAGCTCGCAGAGCGTCGCCCTAGAGTTACATGACATGGTTATATGTCCCAGCTCGCAGAGCGTCGCCCTAGACGTACATGACATGGTTGTATGGCCCAGCTCACAGAGCGTCGCCCTAGACTTACATGACATGGTTATATGTCCCAGCTCGCAGAAGGGGCGCCCTAGAGTTACATGACATGGTTATATGTCCCAGCTCACAGAGCGTCGCCCTAGACGTACATGACATGGTTGTATGGCCCAGCTCACAGAGCGTCGCCCTAGACTTACATGACATGGTTATATGTCACAGCTCGCAGAGCGTCGCCCTTGACGTACATGACATGGTTATATGTCCCAGCTCGCAGAGCGTCGCCCTTGACGTACATGACATGGTTATATGTCCCAGCTCGCAGAGCGTCCCCCTTGACGTACATGACATGGTTATATGTCCCAGCTCGCAGAGCGTCGCCCTAGACTTACATGACATGGTTATATGTCCCAGCTCGCAGAAGGGGCGCCCTAGACTTACATGACATGGTTATATGTCCCAGCTCGCAGAGCGTCGCCCTAGACGTACATGACATGGTTATATGTCCCAGCTCGCAGAGCGTCCCCCTAGACTTACATGACATGGTTATATGTCCCAGCTCGCAGAAGGGGCGCCCTAGACGTACATGACATGGTTATATGTCCCAGCTCGCAGAGCGTCCCCCTAGACTTACATGACATGGTTATATGTCCCAGCTCGCAGAAGGGGCGCCCTAGACGTACATGACATGGTTATATGTCCCAGCTCGCAGAGCGTCCCCCTAGACGTACATGACATGGTTATATGTCCCAGCTCGCAGAGCGTCCCCCTAGACTTACATGACATGGTTATATGTCCCAGCTCGCAGAGCGTCGCCCTTGACGTACATGACATGGTTATATGTCCCAGCTCACAGAGCGTCGCCCTAGACTTACATGACATGGTTATATGTCCCAGCTCGCAGAGCGTCGCCCTTGACGTACATGACATGGTTATATGTCCCAGCTCACAGAGCGTCGCCCTAGACTTACATGACATGGTTATATGTCCCAGCTCGCAGAACGGGCGCCCTTGACGTACATGACATGGTTATATGTCCCAGCTCACAGAGCGTCGCCCTAGACTTACATGACATGGTTATATGTCCCAGCTCGCAGAGCGTCGCCCTTGACGTACATGACATGGTTATATGTCCCAGCTCACAGAGCGTCGCCCTAGACTTACATGACATGGTTATATGTCCCAGCTCGCAGAGCGTCCCCCTTGACGTACATGACATGGTTATATGTCCCAGCTCACAGAGCGTCGCCCTTGACTTAGAGCTACATTTGTATGTAATTGCTCAATAGCCAGTTATATATATTCGTATTACATACATAAGTTATATATATTCGTATTACATACATAAGTTATATATATTCGTATTACATACATAAGTTATATATATTCGTATTACATACATAAGTTATATATATTCGTATTACATACATAAGCTATATATATTCGTATTACATACATAAGCTATATATATTCGTATTACATACATAAGTTATATATATTCGTATTACATACATAAGTTATATATATTCGTATTACATACATAAGTTATATATATTCGTATTACATACATAAGCTATATATATTCGTATTACATACATAAGCTATATATATTCGTATTACATACATAAGTTATATATATTCGTATTACATACATAAGCTATATATATTCGTATTACATACATAAGTTATATATATTCGTATTACATACATAAGTTATATATATTCGTATTACATACATAAGTTATATATATTCGTATTACATACATAAGTTATATATATTCGTATTACATACAAAAGTTATATATATTCGTATTACATACATAAGTTATATATATTCGTATTACATACATAAGTTATATATATTCGTATTACATACATAAGTTATATATATTCGTATTACATACAAAAGTTCTGATTTTAATCTAGGTCTTTGAAATAGTTCAGGGATTCAAATTATGTGTGGCTACCGTGACCTTCAGGGGGCTTGTTGAAAGTTTTATGGTACTATTTATTTTCTCATACTTATATGTACATGTATGTCTGTTTTATTATGTGATATATAATTATATGTGATATGTACAATTTGTAAATACTGTATATTTTATGTATACTTGACCAAAAGTCAGACCAGTCTTTGACTCATTTTGTTATCAAGTATTAATAAAGACTGTTATTATTATATTAAAGTTCATCAATATACCTAAAGCATGCGGAGCATTTATTTTTCAGATGATTGCAATTGCAGGAATGTACAAACGAGTGGCCCATTTACAGTTAATGTAAAAACAAAACTACAAATAACAATCATGAACCCTTATGTAGCGGATTTATATTTGCAGGTAAACAATTTCCCCAATGACAAGTGAATTATTTATTAGGAACCATGACGATATGCATACATTAATATATTGCTATAGTTTTCCATTATCGTTGATCTTTGGTTTGAACCCAGTCAAAATATCGTAAAAACAACAAACTTGCATGCTAGACTTATACAGTACTTGTTTCGGTGGCCCCAGGATTTAGATGTAGATCTCTGGTGGCAGTATTACAGTACGCAAGTTAATTCTTCATTATATATTCTTAGTGATTTCACAAATTTTCTATTGCTTTCACTGAAGTCATTTTTCATGAATTCGTAACATGATTTACACACTAAGAACAATGTACATGTATGCCTTACAGGGAACTATTTTTGAGTATTTTCCGTGTCCTATTTATCACAAAAACAGTATTTCCTGTAAGCAATGAAACTTTTATAACGCCATTTTTCTCGGATAAAGAAGGAATTGGAAACGTCCTCTAATGCTACTTGTACTGCAACAGAAGCGCATATATAAACTATTTCAAAATGAGTACATGGGAATGGGCTTCCATGCTGCTAGGTTTAAAACTGAACCGTTCTGTATAAGGAGTTATCGCTTGTATGAGTAAATAAGGTCCGTGGGCAAAAGGCAACAACATAATACTTTGACAAAATTCCCCACAACGAACCCCATTTTACCTTTGGACCCAAAACGGTTATCGCTTGAATGAATGTCTAAGTGCCGATAGCTAAATGTTTCCTCACCAATCTACCGATGGACCTTCAATAGTTCCAGAAAAAGAGAAGTTTTTATGGATTAACTTGAATCTTTTATTTATGTTATGGAGGTTTAACACAAAAAAACCGGAGTGTACTCTCATTATAAACCGCTTCGCGGGTTATTTAGAGTACACTCCGGTTTTTTGTGTTATAAACCCATGACATGAAAAACAGATTCAAGGTAATCCTTATAATTTGATCTATACACTGCGAAAATTTACTTTATTGACGTACTCTTTTTTCTTGCAAATTAATACGCTATTGCATTAGCCAATCAAAAGCGACGTTATAAACGGCGACGTCATTATTTTTTTACGTTATGGGCTGATAACATATTTTTTTAAAACCAATGCCAGTGCTTGTTTCAAACAAGATTAAATTATAACATTATAATAACATAAAGACTACGTTTTTTATGAACACAATAGCAATTGAAAACTTACTTCTTTTGTTAAGCAAAGCGTTAAATGACCAGTGTCTGGACTCAGCAGAAAGAAACCAACTCACTAAGCCTCCTATGGGAGAAATGTCTCTTTGATTTATGGCAACTGATTCGGCCCAATGAGGCTTATCGAATTGTTTCTGAGGTTTAGAGTCAACCCACCAGTCAGCAAAGGAAACAGATGTTTTCGAGAGATCGACAAAAACGTTTTCACAATCTGTTTGTGTGGAAAATAATCTTAGTCTTAATCATTCATACTAAACTGACATGCTTATTCCTAGTCCTAAAGTAATATATTTTGCTGTTTAACATTTGTAAAAGTATACACCTATGCCAATAAAATATACAAACACTTCATTTAAAATGTCTTTTGTTAGTATTCAGTATTGTATTTAAAACAATAGGGACAGCGGTCAGGAGACCTGAAGAGGTGAGGAATAGCTACCAGGAGACCTGAAGAGGTGAGGAATAGCTGTCAGGAGACCTGAAGAGGTGAGGAATAGCTGTCAGGAGACCTGAAGAGGTGAGGAATAGCTGTCAGGAGACCTGAAGAGGTGAGGAATACAGTTGAGTGTAAGCTAACCTTTACACCTAGTGCACTAGTAGTGCACTACGTTTAAACTAGTAGTGCACTACATTTAAACTACAGGTAAACTAGTAGTGCACTACACCCTGAACCCCATATAGGTCAAATACCCCTACAGGTAAATGGGCAGTCCCATTCATCTACCTGTGATTTTTACCTGTACCTCACCTTTGTCGTCTGCTAGTACTTTGAAGCTGGCCTTATCATAAGTTAATATTTATAATTTTAATGTATATATATGCATCTTATGTAGTTATTTTTCTCAAACAACCTTTTTTCTTTCATTTCAAAACTAGAAATTGTGAAATCATGATAATTACTCTTACAATTTTCCCCAAAAATTTCTTGCATACATCATATAAATAAAATAGAAAATTTATATTTATCTAGCAGTTTTGATGTCTTATATTTCTTTTAATATACACTATTAACGTTATTTTTTTTTATTAATTTACCAATTTACAATCAAGTATATTGAAAAATTGAAGGAATATCTATTGATTATTATTTGTTTAGAAGTATATTTTTAAATATTGTAAAAACTAATTGCGAAAAAAACAAATAAATATTCTTTTATTACTTAATTAAATTAGATATATATTTTTATAAAATACATTCCTGCCTCAGATCTATATATTTATGAACACGCTATAGAGTTTTGATAATCTTTATTTTATTTTTTTTTCTATATTAAGATCTGTATGTATATATATCACCACATACAACAGTGTTAATATAAATATAAGAATTTGAAGTTGAAAAAAAGTAATACAACAATAAATTAAAATTTATTCAGATTGTTCAGTATGGGACAGATGTTTTGATTTGACCCTCAGGCCTCAGGCAATTACCTGACCAGTCCCAACCTTGTCTAGGAACACCTGCTGACATAAGCCTGTCAGTGACATAACTGAGGTGTGAATTTCTCATCTGACTATCACTGGTCAAATTTGAAACCAATTTGATTAATACTTAGGGCTAAACTGGATATGACCAGGATCATAAATATGATAATACATATGTTAACTTTTACTCGGGTTTATCAAGTTTATCTGAAATTAAAAATCTTTGCGAATATATCTAGATATTTACATATTTCTCTTTAAATAGTGGATATTTTGAGAACTTTAATCCATTTTTATGTTTCATTCAAAACATTTAATTATACAATAATAAATTGATAGTACATAAAATAACATTGAAATTAATAATAATTAAGAATATATACTCTCTGGCTCAGTCGCTTCATTATAGTTTGATGATAAAATACTAACATTCATTATACTTAATTTTATTCTAATTATCAGTATAAAAGTATTTTAAAATATTCCGATATTTAGGCCTAAATATTGAAGGCAATTACAGGTTGTATTAAATATGACTTGAAGGTTTATAAATATATGTAATAATGATTTTTAAAAAAAACAAGGTCAGTTTATTGGAATCATTTTGATTAATTCTATATTGTAAGACTAAGTATACAACAAATAAATAATATGCAGTTATATTAACCTAACTTAGAACAAAGTTAAGCCTATGCCAGTCACATTTATTGTACTTTTAAATCAACCTAATGACTTATATAAAATCTAACTAAAAGGGACAAATATAGATCTTCAGGTAGAATCCTTTACCTTCCAGGCATAATAACATACATGTACCTGACCTGCCTGGGCCACATCCTCAGGTACAGAGGTCAAGATAGGGGACACCCCTAGGCTGTCTTTAGTTAGCCAGGTGTGAATTTCTCACCTCCCTCTCCCCCACAGCCATCACTGACCAAGACTGATTAAAGGCCTGAGGGCCCTACCCTGTTAATTGATTAATGATGATAACATTGATTACAGTTAATTGGATTACATGTAGATGTATGTTGGTATTTTGATATGAAGAAGGAAATGGCTTTAAATGTTCTGGTGAAAGTAATCGTTTCTTACATTAGTACTTGATGTTTATATAACCTTTCATTTGTATGCATTGTACCTGAGTGTATAGTGAAACAGAATACCAATACTGGTACATGTAGGTAGTACTGCCAGAGACTTATAAAACCTTGTACGTATCTGATACTACACAGCTAGCTTCTTAATGTCAAATATTAAAGAAATTTGTTATTGAAACAACTATACTAAGTACAAAATATGTTCTTCTAATATCTATTTTTTTTATATTACAATCTGTTGTTTACTTTATTTTCTGTATATATTTTTAGTAGGATTAACTTAATAATTTCAACATAAAACGTGTTGTACCATTTTTTATTTGAACACATACCTTTCAATTTAATTGTAGAATGCAAATATTTAAATAGAAAAGAATAATTATTACTTCTTTAAAAAGAATTATAAGTTAGTATATTTAAATTGTTATTTTATTTAAAATTTTGACATGCAGTGAATTAATTTATTTAAGTTATTATGATAAATATCTTCTGGTATAAACTCAGAATTGTTCATTCTTGTACTTATATGAGGTTCAAGTACTGACAAACTAATGACTTCAATAGTATAACATAAAAGTACAGGTAAATCATATTACATCTGTACAGGTAAGGACACAGGTAGGTATGGACCCTCCCATTACCTGTAGGGGTTTTTGTGGTCACACCTGGCTGGACGTAGTGCACTACTAGTTTACCTGTAGTTTAAATGTAGTGCACTACTAGTTTAAACGTAGTGCACTCCTAGTGCACTAGGGTGTAAAGGTTAGCTTACACTCAACTGTAGCTGTCAGGAGACCTCAAGAGGTAAGGAATAGTTTTCAGGAGACCTGAAGAGGTGAGGAATAGCTGTCAGGAGACCTGAAGAGGTAAGGAATAGCTGTCAGGAGACCTGAAGAGGTGAGGAATAGCTTTCAGGAGACCTTAAGAGGTGAGGAATAGCTGTTAGGAGACCTCAAGAGTTTAGGAATAACTGTAGGGAGACCTGAAGAGGTGAGGAATAGCTGCCAGGAGACCTCAAGAGGTGAGGAATAGCTGTCAGGAGACCTCAAGAGGTGAGGAATAGCTGCCAGGAGACCTCAAGAGATGAGGAATAGCTGCCGGGAGACTTCAAGAGGTAAGGAATAGCTGCCAGGAGACCTGAAGAGGTGAGGAATAGCTGTCAGGAGACCTCAAGAGGTGAGGAATAGCTGCCAGGAGACCTCAAGAGATGAGGAATAGCTGCCAGGAGACCTCAAGAGGTAAGGAATAGCTGTTAGGAGACCTCAAGAGTTGAGGAATAGCTGCCAGGAGACCTCTAGAGGTGAGGAATAGCTGTTAGGAGACCTCAAGAGTTGAGGAATATCTGTCAGGAGACCTCAAGAGGTGAGGAATAGCTGTCAGGAGACCTGAAGAGGTAAGGAATAGCTGTCAGGAGACCTGAAGAGGTGAGGAATAGCTTTCAGGAGACCTCAAGAGGTGAGGAATAGCTGTTAGGAGAATTCAAGAGTTGAGGAATAACTGTAGGGAGACCTGAAGAGGAGAGGAATAGCTGCCAGGAGACCTCAAGAGGTGAGGAATAGCTGTCAGGAGACCTCAAGAGGTGAGGAATAGCTGCCAGGAGACCTCAAGAGGTGAGGAATAGCTGTCAGGAGACCTCAAGAGGTGAGGAATAGCTGCCAGGAGACCTCAAGAGGTGAGGAATAGCTGCCAGGAGACCTCAAGAGATGAGGAATAGCTGCCAGGAGACCTCAAGAGGTGAGGAATAGTTGTTAGGAGACCTCAAGAGTTGAGGAATAGCTTTCAGGAGACCTCAAGAGGTGATGAATAGCTGTAAGGAGAATTCAAGATTTGAGGAATAACTGTAGGGAGACCTGAAGAGGTGAGGAATAGCTGCCAGGAGACCTCAAGAGATGAGGAATAGCTGCCAGGAGACCTCAAGAGGTGAGGAATAGCTGTCAGGAGACCTGAAGAGGTAAGGAATAGCTGTCAGGAGACCTGAAGAGGTGAGGAATAGCTTTCAGGAGACCTCAAGAGGTGAGGAATAGCTGTTAGGAGAATTCAAGAGTTGAGGAATAACTGTAGGGAGACCTGAAGAGGTGAGGAATAGCTGCCAGGAGACCTAAAGAGGTGAGGAATAGCTGTCAGGAGACCTCAAGAGGTGAGGAATAGCTGCCAGGAGACCTCAAGAGGTGAGGAATAGCTGTCAGGAGACCTCAAGAGGTGAGGAATAGCTGCCAGGAGACCTCAAGAGATGAGGAATAGCTGCCAGGAGACCTCATGAGGTAAGGAATAGCTGTTAGGAGACCTCAAGAGTTGAGGAATAGCTGCCAGAAGACCTCAAGAGGTGAGGAATAGCTGTTAGGAGACCTCAAGAGTTGAGGAATATCTGTCAGGAGACCTCAAGAGGTGAGGAATAGCTGCCAGGAGACCTCAAGAGATGAGGAATAGCTGCCAGGAGACCTCAAGAGGTGAGGAATAGTTGTTAGGAGACCTCAAGAGTTGAGGAATAGCTTTCAGGAGACCTCAAGAGGTGATGAATAGCTGTTAGGAGAATTCAAGAGTTGAGGAATAACTGTAGGGAGACCTGAAGAGGTGAGGAATAGCTGCCAGGAGACCTCAAGAGGTGAGGAATAGCTGTCAGGAGACCTCAAGAGGTAAGGAATAGCTGCCAGGAGACCTCAAGAGATGAGGAATAGCTGCCAGGAGACCTCATGAGGTAAGGAATAGCTGTCAGGAGACCTCAAGAGGTGAGGAATAGCTGTTAGGAGACCTCAAGAGTTGAGGAATATCTGTCAGGAGACCTCAAGAGGTGAGGAATAGCTGCCAGGAGACCTCAAGAGGTAAGGAATAGCTGCCAGGAGACCTCAAGAGGTGAGGAATAGCTGTTAGGAGACCTCAAGAGGTGAGGAATAGTTGTTAGGAGACCTCAAGAGTTGAGGAATAGCTTTCAGGAGACCTCAAGAGGTGATGAATAGCTGTTAGGAGAATTCAAGAGTTGAGGAATAACTGTAGGGAGACCTGAAGAGGTGAGGAATAGCTGCCAGGAGACCTCAAGAGGTGAGGAATAGCTGTCAGGAGACCTCAAGAGGTGAGGAATAGCTGCCAGGAGACCTCAAGAGATGAGGAATAGCTGCCAGGAGACCTCATGAGGTAAGGAATAGCTGTCAGGAGACCTCAAGAGGTGAGGAATAGCTGTTAGGAGACCTCAAGAGTTGAGGAATATCTGTCAGGAGACCTCAAGAGGTGAGGAATAGCTGCCAGGAGACCTCAAGAGGTAAGGAATAGCTGCCAGGAGACCTCAAAAGGTAAGGAATAGCTGTCAGGAGACATGAAGAGGTGAAGAATAGCTGTCAGGAGACATGAAGAGGTGTGGAATAGCTGCCAGGAGACCTCAAGAGGTGAGGAATAGCTGCCAGGAGACCGTTTACTAGCTGGGTGTCATTATTGTATACTGCTAATAAATCCAGACACACTCGAAAACACAATGCATAATGCATTAAAACATAATCCTACACTGTACACGTAAATAATATTTGCTAATGACGGAAGCTACACGTTGATAATATTCTGTTTCGTTTCGTGTAAACGTCTAGAGCCATTTTTATCTGCTGTAGACATATTAATTATCCTGTGTACAACTTAATATGTAGGAGCGAATACTTCGGTTCTCGGCTCCACATCCAGGTGTATGCTAAATCTCTGACATATCATCTCAAGACAAACTGCATAGCAGAGCAGAGTGGTTGCCAACCAGGTTCAGTGACACTAATCAGAAGAGAAACTAGCCTAGTGTAGGATGCTATTCAGAGTGACGTTCATGGAGATAAACTAACGGCCAGTGCATTCCTTTCATACAGAAGTAATTGTTTTGAAAACCTACTCCAAAATGCAGCTGCTTTGTTGGTATCGATACATAATAAAATCTATACTTAGACCTCAGGAGGGAGATAAGTTTTATTACTTTCGACTGCAACCTTAACTGTTGATAGTGCATCGGGCCAAACAAGCGAAATCCTTTGTGTAGAAATTGCATTGGTAAGTGATGTGTGGGTGGAAGTGCCGGCCTCTGGACCACAACACTTTCAATTTCGAAACGGTAAATATTAAGTTAGCTGCACGTTTATCAGTGTCTATGAGATTTCACTGTACGGATACATGATTTGACGTAACCCCAATATAAAAAGAAACAGTGTTATGAAGTTCACTTCATATTGGGGTTACTCTTCCGGAACACCTGGTCTTATCATCTTGTACAGTTTCAGGGATCACACAACTAAATAATTTACTGGGCAAACTGGGCTGTCAAAATGTCCAGAAGCTGACACCATGAAGTGGTGACCCTAAACAGGACCGCCCCATACTGTTTGCCACTATGTATATCCGCACACAGACATGAACACATATAAAGTATACAATTTTCAAAAGTCAAGTATCTGTACATTTCATTTATGCAAATATATGTCATCAGTTCCACGTATAACGTTCTTAGTGGCCCGGTAATTAGCCTGAACTAGTTTTCCCAAAACGTATGAAAACACGCATTGATTGGATGATTTAGTTTTGTGAGCCCTTTTAAGTTTCTCCGGGTCAATCGGTCTTTAGTACATGTGCAACCTGTCTTCACGTGAGAAAACATAACCCAATGTTGGAAAGGGAGGAAAACTGGAGAATGAGGAAAATTAAAAAAATCCATATGGATTAGGAAGGAGGGGAATCAATGAACAGAGACGAGGGGGACACCAGTTGAGTCGTCTTTATGACCCTATTCTAACATCCAATAAGGGTCGGAATGGGTAAACATCTTACCCGTCCCTCTGTCTACCTGTAGTACTAGAGTACATTTGGACGAAATGTCGCGCTACGTTTTTGACAGCTGACTTCTCCAACTCGCCCTATTTTGGGTAGTGAGCTGATTTCAGCGGTCAGAACACCGACACGCGGCTATTGTACTCTTTGCTTGACAAAGGAAACAGACGTTTCGAAAGCTCCCACGTAACCAAAGATATCAACACATGTACCGACGTAACCATAAATACTACCCCATCTACCCACGTAACCATAGATACTACCCCATCTACCCTCGTAACCATAAATACTACCCCATCTACCCACGTAACCATAAACACTAGCCCATCTACCCACGTAACCATAAATACTACCCCATCTACCAACGTAACCATAGAAACTACCCCATCTACCCACGTAACCATAGAAACTACCCCATCTACCCACGTAACCATAGAAACTACCCCATCTACCCACGTAACCATAGATACTACCCCATCTACCCACGTAACCATAGAAACTACCCCATCTACCCACGTAACCATAGAAACTACCCCATCAACCCACGTAACCATAGATACTACCCCATCTACCCACGTAACAATAGAAACTACCCCATTTACCCACGTAACCATAGAAACTACCCCATCTACCCACGTAACCATAGAAACTACACCATCTACCCACGTAACCATAGAAACTACCCCATCTACCCACGTAACCATAGAAACTACCCCATCTACCCACGTAACCATAAATACTACCCCATCTACCCACGTAACCAAAGATACTACCCCAATCTACCCACGTAACAAAAGATATTAACACATGTACCGCCGTAACCATAAAAACTACCCCATCTACCCACGTAACCATAGAAACTACCCTATCTACCCACGTAACCATAAATACTACCCATCTACTCATGTAATCAAAGATACTACCCTATCTACCCACGTAACCATAAATACTACCCATCTACTCATGTAATCAAAGATACTACCCTTTCTACCCACGTAACCATAGATACTACTCCATCTACTCACGTAACCAAAGATACTACCCCATCTACCCACGTACCAATAAATACTACCCCATCTTCCCACGTAACCAAATATACTACCCCATCTACCCACGTTACCATAGATACTACACCATCTGCCCACTTAACCATAGATACTATCCCATCTACCCACGTAACCATAGATACTACCCCATCTACCCACGTAACCATAGATACTACCCCCATCTACCCACGTAACCATAGATACAACCCCTTCTACCCACGTAACCATAGATACTACCTCATCTACCCACGTTATCATAGATAGTACCCATCTGCCCACTTAACCATAGATACTACCCCATCTACCCACGTAACCATAGATACTACCCCATCTACCCACGTAACCATAGATACAACCCCTTCTACCCACGTAACCATAGATACTACCTCATCTACCCACGTAACCATGGATACTACCCCATCTACTCACGTAACTATAGATACTACCCCATCTGCTCACGTAACCATAACTACTATCTCATCTACACATGTAACCAAAGATACTACCCCATCTACCTACGTAACCATAGATACTACCCCATCTACACACGTAACCATGTATACTACCCCATCTACTCACGTAACTATAGATACTACCCCATCTGCTCACGTAACCTTAGCTACTACCCCATCTACTCATGTAACCATATATACTACCCTATTTACACATGTAATCATAAATACTACCCCATCTACACACGTAACCATAACTACTACCTCATCTATTCACGTAACCATAACTACTACCCCATCTACACATGTAACCATAACTACTACCTCATCAACACATGTAATCATACATACTACCCCATCTACTCACGTAACCATAACTACTACCCCATCTACACACGTAACCATAACTACTACCCCATCTACTCATGTAACCATAACTACTACCCCATCTACACATATAACCATACATACTATCCCATCTACACATGTAACCATACATACTACCCCATCTACCCACGTAACCATAACTACTACCTCATCTACACATGTAATCATACATACTACCCCATCTACACATGTAATCATACATACTACCCCATCTACACATGTAATCATACATTCTACCCCATCTACTCACGTAACCATAACTACTACCCCATCTACTCACGTAACCATAACTACTACCCCATCTACACATGTAACCATAACTACTACCTCATCTACACATGTAATCATACATACTACCCCATCTACACATGTAATCATACATATTACCCCATCTACTCACGTAACCTTAACTACTACCCCATCTACACATGTAATCATACATACTACCCCATCTACATATGTAATCATACATACTACCCCATCTGCACACGTAACCATAACTACTACCCCATCTACACATGTAATCATACATACTACCCCATCTACTCACGTAACCATAACTACTACCCCATCTACCCACGTAACCATAACTACTACCTCATCTACACATGTAATCATACATACTACCCCATCTACTCACGTAACCTTAACTACTACCCCATCTACACATGTAATCATACATATTACCCCATCTACTCACGTAACCATAACTACTACCCCATCTACACATGTAATCATACATACTACCCCATCTACTCACGTAACCATAACTACTACCCCATCTACACATGTAACCATACATACTACCCCATCTACTCACGTAACCATAACTACTACCCCATCTACACACGTAGCCATAACTACTACCTCATCTACACATGTTATCATACATACTACTCCATCTACACACGTAACCATAACTACTACCTCATCTACACATGTAATCATACATACTACCCCATCTACTCACGTAACCATAACTACTACCCCATCTACACATGTAACCATAACTACTACCCCATCTACACATATAACCATACATACTATCCCATCTACACATGTAACCATACATACTACCCCATCTACCCACGTAACCATAACTACTACCTCATCTACACATGTAATCATACATACTACCCCATCTACACATGTAATCATACATACTACCCCATCTACACATATAATCATACATTCTACCCCATCTACTCACGTAACCATAACTACTACCCCATCTACTCACGTAACCATAACTACTACCCCATCTACACATGTAACCATAACTACTACCTCATCTACACATGTAATCATACATACTACCCCATCTACACATGTAATCATACATATTACCCCATCTACTCACGTAACCTTAACTACTACCCCATCTACACATGTAATCATACATACTACCCCATCTACATATGTAATCATACATACTACCCCATCTGCACACGTAACCATAACTACTACCCCATCTACACATGTAATCATACATACTACCCCATCTACTCACGTAACCATAACTACTACCCCATCTACCCACGTAACCATAACTACTACCTCATCTACACATGTAATCATACATACTACCCCATCTACTCACGTAACCTTAACTACTACCCCATCTACACATGTAATCATACATATTACCCCATCTACTCACGTAACCATAACTACTACCCCATCTACACATGTAATCATACATATTACCCCATCTACTCACGTAACCTTAACTACTACCCCATCTACACATGTAATCATACATATTACCCCATCTACTCACGTAACCATAACTACTACCTCATCTACACATGTAATCATACATACTACCCCATCTACTCACGTAACCATAACTACTACCCCATCTACACATGTAACCATACATACTACCCCATCTACTCACGTAACCATAACTACTACCCCATCTACACACGTAGCCATAACTACTACCTCATCTACACATGTTATCATACATACTACTCCATCTACACACGTAACCATAACTACTACCTCATCTACACATGTAATCATACATACTACCCCATCTACTCACGTAACCATAACTACTACCCCATCTACACATGTAACCATACATACTACCCCATCTACTCACGTAACCATAACTACTACCTCATCTACACTTGTAATAATACATACTACCCCATTTACACATGTAATCATAATACTACCCCATCTACTCACGTAACCATAACTACTACCCCATCTACTCACGTAACCATAACTACTACCCCATCTACACATGTAACCATACATACTACCCTATCTACACACGTAACCATAACTACTACCTCATCTACACTTGTAATAATACATACTACCCCATTTACACATGTAATCATAATACTACCCCATCTACTCACGTAACCATAACTACTACCCCATCTACTCACGTAACCATAACTACTACCCCATCTACACATGTAACCATACATACTACCCCATCTACCCACGTAACCATAACTACTACCCCATCTACACATGTAATCATACATACTACCCCATCTACACATGTAATCATACATACTACCCCATCTACACATGTAATCATACATTCTACCCCATCTACTCACGTAACCATAACTACTACCCCATCTACTCACGTAACCATAACTACTACCCCATCTACACATGTAACCATACATACTACCCCATCTACACACGTAACCATAACTACTACCTCATCTACACATGTAATCATACATACTACCCCATCTACTCACGTAACCATAACTACTACCCCATCTACACATGTAACCATACATACTACCCCATCTACACACGTAACCATAACTACTACCTCATCTACACATGTAATCATACATACTACCCCATCTACACACGTAACCATAACTACTACCCCATCTACACATGTAATCATACATACTACCCCATCTACACACGTAACCATAACTACTACCCCATCTACACATGTAATCATACATATTACCCCATCTACTCACGTAACCTTAACTACTACCCCATCTACACATGTAATCATACATACTACCCCATCTACACACGTAACCATAACTACTACCCCATCTACACATGTAATCATACATACTACCCCATCTACTCACGTAACCATAACTACTACCCCATCTACCCACGTAACCATAACTACTACCCCATCTACACATGTAATCATACATACTACCCCATCTACTCACGTAACCTTAACTACTACCCCATCTACACATGTAATCATACATACTACCCCATCTACTCACGTAACCATAACTACTACCCCATCTACACATGTAACCATACATACTACCCCATCTACTCACGTAACCATAACTACTACCCCATCTACACACGTAACCATAACTACTACCTCATCTACACATGTTATCATACATACTACTCCATCTACACACGTAACCATAACTACTACCTCATCTACACATGTAATCATACATACTACCCCATCTACTCACGTAACCATAACTACTACCCCATCTACACATGTAACCATACATACTACCCCATCTACTCACGTAACAATAACTACTACCCTATCTACACACGTAACCATAACTACTACCTCATCTACACATGTTATCATACATACTACCCCATCTACTCACGTAACCATAACTACTTCCTTATATCCACACGTGAACCTATGTTACTTGTTTGGCTGTAGGTTATTGTGATCCTATATTACTTGTTTGGCTGTAGGTTATTGTGATCCTATGTTACTTGTTTGGCTGTAGATTATTGTGATCATATGTTACTTGTTTGGCTGTAGGTTATTGTGATCCTATGTTACTTGTTTGGCTGTTAGTTATTGTGATCCTATGTTACTTGTTTGGCTGTAGGTTATTGTGATCCTATGATGCTTGTTTGGCTGTTGGTTATTGTGAACCTATGTTACTTGTTTGGCTGTAGGTTATTGTGATCCTGTGTTACTTGTCTAGCTGTAGGTTATTGTGATTCTATGTTACTTGTTTGGGTGTAGGTTATTGTGATCCTATGTTACTTGTTTAGCTGTTGGTTATTGTGATCCTATATTACTTGTTTGGCTGTTGCTTATTGTGATCCTATGTTACTTGTTTGACTGTAGGTTATTGTGATCCTATATTATTTGTTTGGCTGTAGGTTATTGTGATCCTATATTACTTGTTTGGCTGTTAGTTATTGTGATCCTATATTACTTTTTTGGCTGTAGGTTATTGTGATCCTATGTTACTTGTTTGGCTGTAGGTTATTGTGATCCTATGTTACTTGTTTGGCTGTTGGTTATTGTAATCATATGTTGCTTGTTTGACTGTAGGTTATTGAGAACCTATGTTACTTGTTTGGCTGTTAGTTATTGTGATCCTATGTTACTTGTTTGGCTGTAGGTTATTGTAATCCTATGGTACTTGTTTGACTGTAGGTTATTGTGAACCTATGTTACTTGTTTGACTGTAGGTTATTGTGATCCTATGTTACTTGTCTAGCTGTAGGTTATTGTGATCCTATGTTACTTGTTTGGCTGTAGGTCATTGTGATCCTATGTTACTTGTTTGGCTGTAGGTTATTGTGATCCTATATTACTTTTTTGGCTGTAGGTTATTGTGATCCTATGTTACTTGTTTGGCTGTAGGTTATTGTGAACCTATGTTACTTGTTTGGCTGTTGGTTATTGTGATCCTATGTTACTTGTTTGGCTGTAGGTTATTGTGAACCTATGTTACTTGTTTGGCTGTAGGTTATTGTGAACCTATGTTACTTGTTTGGCTGTAGGTTATTGTGATCCTTTGTTACTTGTTTGGCTGTTAGTTATTGTGATCCTATGTTATTTGTTTGGCTGTTGGTTATTGTGATCCTATGTTACTTGTTTGGCTGTAGGTTATTGTGAACCTATGTTACTTGTTTGGCTGTAGGTTATTGTGAACCTATGTTACTTGTTTGGCTGTAGGTTATTGTGATCCTATGTTACTTGTTTGGCTGTAGGTTATTGTGATCCTATGTTACTTGTTTGGCTGTAGGTCATTGTGATCCTATGTTAATTGTTTGGCTGTAGGTTATTGTGATCCTATGTTAATTAATTTGCTGTAGGTTATTGTGATCCTATGTTACTTGTTTGGCTGTAGGTTATTGTGATCCTATGTTACTTGTTTGGCTGTTAGTTATTGTGATCCTATGTTACTTGTTTGGCTGTAGGTTATTGTGATCCTATGTTAATTGTTTGGCTGTAGGTTATTGTGATCCTATGTTAATTGTTTGGCTGTAGGTTATTGTGATCCTATATTAATTGTTTGGCTGTAGGTCATTGTGATCCTATGTTACTTGTTCGGCTGTTAGTTATTGTGATCCTATGTTACTTGTTTGGCTGTAGGTTATTGTGATCCTATGTTACTTGTTTGGCTGTTAGTTATTGTGATCCTATGTTACTTGTTTGGCTGTAGGTTATTGTGATCCTATGTTACTTGTTTGGCTGTAGGTTATTGTGATCCTATGTTACTTGTTCGGCTGTTAGTTATTGTGATCCTATGTTACTTGTTTGGCTGTAGGTTATTGTGATCCTGTGTTACTTGTTTGGCTGTAGGTTATTGTGATCCTATGTTACTTGTTTGGCTGTATGTCATTGTGATCCTATGACACTTGTTTGGCTGTAGGTTATTGTGATCCTATGTTACTTGTTTGGCTGTAGGTTATTGTTATCCTATGTTACTTGTTTGGCTGTTAGTTATTGTGATTCATGTTACTTGTTTGGCTGTTAGTTATTGTGATTCATGTTACTTGTTTGGCTGTTGGTTATTGTGATCCTATGTTTCTTGTTTGGCTGTAGGTTATTGTGATCCTATGTTACTTGTTTGACTGTAGGTTATTGTGATCCTATGTTTCTTGTTTGGCTGTTGATTATTGTGATCCTATGTTTCTTGTTTGGCTGTAGGTTATTGTGATCCTATGTTACTTGTTTGGCTGTAGGTTATAGTGATCCTATGTTACTTGTTTGGCTGTTAGTTATTGTGATCCTATGTTACTTGTTTGGCTGTAGGTTATTGTGATCCTATGTTACTTGTTTGGCTGTAGGTTATTGTGAACTTATGTTACTTATTTGGCTATTGGTTATTGTGATCCTATGTTACTTGTTTGGCTGTAGGTTATTGTGATCCTATGTTACTTGTTTAGCTGTAGGTTATTTTGATCCTACGTTACTTGTTTGGCTGTAGGTTATTGTGATCCTACGTTACTTGTTTGGCTGTTAGTTATTGTGATCCTATGTTACTTGTTTGGCTGTAGGTTACTGTAAACGTACGTAATTTGGCGCAATCAAATTTTAGCGCATTTTTAGTGTTTGTCATAATAGCGCAATGATAAATTCGTGCTTCAGTGAAAATAACTATATAAGCAGTATATTAAAACTCCAATAAGCGTAATCATATTTTAGCGTAAAACTTTCAACGCGAAAAGCGCTAAAATAAGATTACCGCGAAAATATGTACGTTTACAGTATTGTAATCCTATGTTACTTGTTTGGCTGTTAGTTATTGTAATCCTATGTTACTTGTTTGGCTATTGGTTATTGTGATCCTATGTTACTTGTTTGGCTGTAGGTTATTGTGATCCTATGTTACTTGTTTAGCTGTAGGTTATTTTGATCCTACGTTACTTGTTTGGCTGTAGGTTATTGTGATCCTATATTACTTGTTTGGCTGTTGGTTATTGTGATCCTATGTTACTTGTTTGGCTGTAGGTTATTGTAATCCTATGTTACTTGTTTGGCTGTAGGTTATTGTGATCCTATGTTACTTGTTTGGCTGTAGGTTATTGTAATCCTATGGTACTTGTTTGGCTGTAGGTTATTGTAATCCTATGGTACTTGTTTGACTGTAGGTTATTGTGAACCTATGTTACTTGTTTGGCTGTTAGTTATTGTGATCCTATGTTACTTGTTTGGCTGTTGGTTATTGTAATCCTATGTTACTTGTTTGGCTGTTGATTATTGTGATCCTATGTTTCTTGTTTGGCTGTAGGTTATTGTGATCCTATGTTACTTGTTTGGCTGTAGGTTATTGTGATCCTATGTTACTTGTTTGGCTGATAGTTATTATGAACCTATGTTACTTGTTTGGCTGTAGGTTATTGTGATCCTATGTTACTTGTTTGGCTGTAGGTTATTGTGATCCTATGTTACTTGTTTGACTGTAGGTTATTGTGATCCTATGTTACTTGTTCGGTTGTTAGTTATTGTGATCCTATGTTACTTGTTTGGCTGTAGGTTATTGTGATCCTATGTTACTTGTTTGGCTGTAGATTATTGTGATCCTATGTTACTTGTTAGGCTGTTAGTTATTGTGATCCTATGTTACTTGTTTGGCTGTAGGTTATTGTGATCCTGTGTTACTTGTTTGGCTGTAGGTTATTGTGATCCTATGTTACTTGTTTGGCTGTATGTCATTGTGATCCTATGACACTTGTTTGGCTGTAGGTTATTGTGATCCTATGTTACTTGTTTGGCTGTAGGTTATTGTTATCCTATGTTACTTGTTTGGCTGTTAGTTATTGTGATTCATGTTACTTGTTTGGCTGTTAGTTATTGTGATTCATGTTACTTGTTTGGCTGTTGGTTATTGTGATCCTATGTTTCTTGTTTGGCTGTAGGTTATTGTGATCCTATGTTACTTGTTTGGCTGTAGGTTATTGTGATCCTATGTTACTTGTTTGACTGTAGGTTATTGTGATCCTATGTTTCTTGTTTGGCTGTTGATTATTGTGATCCTATGTTTCTTGTTTGGCTGTAGGTTATTGTGATCCTATGTTACTTGTTTGGCTGTAGGTTATAGTGATCCTATGTTACTTGTTTGGCTGTTAGTTATTGTGATCCTATGTTACTTGTTTGGCTGTAGGTTATTGTGATCCTATGTTACTTGTTTGGCTGTAGGTTATTGTGAACTTATGTTACTTATTTGGCTATTGGTTATTGTGATCCTATGTTACTTGTTTGGCTGTAGGTTATTGTGATCCTATGTTACTTGTTTAGCTGTAGGTTATTTTGATCCTACGTTACTTGTTTGGCTGTAGGTTATTGTGATCCTACGTTACTTGTTTGGCTGTTAGTTATTGTGATCCTATGTTACTTGTTTGGCTGTAGGTTACTGTAAACGTACTTAATTTGGCGCAATCAAATTTTAGCGCATTTTTAGTGTTTGTCATAATAGCGCAATGATAAATTCGTGCTTCAGTGAAAATAACTATATAAGCAGTATATTAAAACTCCAATTAGCGTAATCATATTTTAGCGTAAAACTTTCAACGCGAAAAGCGCTAAAATAAGATTACCGCGAAAATATGTACGTTTACAGTATTGTAATCCTATGTTACTTGTTTGGCTGTTAGTTATTGTAATCCTATGTTACTTGTTTGGCTATTGGTTATTGTGATCCTATGTTACTTGTTTGGCTGTAGGTTATTGTGATCCTATGTTACTTGTTTAGCTGTAGGTTATTTTGATCCTACGTTACTTGTTTGGCTGTAGGTTATTGTGATCCTATATTACTTGTTTGGCTGTTGGTTATTGTGATCCTATGTTACTTGTTTGGCTGTAGGTTATTGTAATCCTATGTTACTTGTTTGGCTGTAGGTTATTGTGATCCTATGTTACTTGTTTGGCTGTAGGTTATTGTAATCCTATGGTACTTGTTTGGCTGTAGGTTATTGTAATCCTATGGTACTTGTTTGACTGTAGGTTATTGTGAACCTATGTTACTTGTTTGGCTGTTAGTTATTGTGATCCTATGTTACTTGTTTGGCTGTTGGTTATTGTAATCCTATGTTACTTGTTTGGCTGTTGATTATTGTGATCCTATGTTTCTTGTTTGGCTGTAGGTTATTGTGATCCTATGTTACTTGTTTGGCTGTAGGTTATTGTGATCCTATGTTACTTGTTTGGCTGTTAGTTATTGTGAACCTATGTTACTTGTTTGGCTGTTGGTTATTGTGATCCTATGTTACTTGTTTGGCTGTAGGTTATTGTGAACCTATGTTACTTGTTTGGCTGTAGGTTATTGTGAACCTATGTTACTTGTTTGGCTGTAGGTTATTGTGATCCTTTGTTACTTGTTTGGCTGTTAGTTATTGTGATCCTATGTTATTTGTTTGGCTGTTGGTTATTGTGATCCTATGTTACTTGTTTGGCTGTAGGTTATTGTGAACCTATGTTACTTGTTTGGCTGTAGGTTATTGTGAACCTATGTTACTTGTTTGGCTGTAGGTTATTGTGATCCTATGTTACTTGTTTGGCTGTAGGTTATTGTGATCCTATGTTACTTGTTTGGCTGTAGGTCATTGTGATCCTATGTTAATTGTTTGGCTGTAGGTTATTGTGATCCTATGTTAATTAATTTGCTGTAGGTTATTGTGATCCTATGTTACTGGTTTGGCTGTAGGTTATTGTGATCCTATGTTACTTGTTTGGCTGTTAGTTATTGTGATCCTATGTTACTTGTTTGGCTGTAGGTTATTGTGATCCTATGTTAATTGTTTGGCTGTAGGTTATTGTGATCCTATGTTAATTGTTTGGCTGTAGGTTATTGTGATCCTATATTAATTGTTTGGCTGTAGGTCATTGTGATCCTATGTTACTTGTTCGGCTGTTAGTTATTGTGATCCTATGTTACTTGTTTGGCTGTAGGTTATTGTGATCCTATGTTACTTGTTTGGCTGTTAGTTATTGTGATCCTATGTTACTTGTTTGGCTGTAGGTTATTGTGATCCTATGTTACTTGTTTGGCTGTAGGTTATTGTGATCCTATGTTACTTGTTCGGCTGTTAGTTATTGTGATCCTATGTTACTTGTTTGGCTGTAGGTTATTGTGATCCTGTGTTACTTGTTTGGCTGTAGGTTATTGTGATCCTATGTTACTTGTTTGGCTGTATGTCATTGTGATCCTATGACACTTGTTTGGCTGTAGGTTATTGTGATCCTATGTTACTTGTTTGGCTGTAGGTTATTGTTATCCTATGTTACTTGTTTGGCTGTTAGTTATTGTGATTCATGTTACTTGTTTGGCTGTTAGTTATTGTGGTTCATGTTACTTGTTTGGCTGTTGGTTATTGTGATCCTATGTTTCTTGTTTGGCTGTAGGTTATTGTGATCCTATGTTACTTGTTTGGCTGTAGGTTATTGTGATCCTATGTTACTTGTTTGACTGTAGGTTATTGTGATCCTATGTTTCTTGTTTGGCTGTTGATTATTGTGATCCTATGTTTCTTGTTTGGCTGTAGGTTATTGTGATCCTATGTTACTTGTTTGGCTGTAGGTTATAGTGATCCTATGTTACTTGTTTGGCTGTTAGTTATTGTGATCCTATGTTACTTGTTTGGCTGTAGGTTATTGTGATCCTATGTTACTTGTTTGGCTGTAGGTTATTGTGAACTTATGTTACTTATTTGGCTATTGGTTATTGTGATCCTATGTTACTTGTTTGGCTGTAGGTTATTGTGATCCTATGTTACTTGTTTAGCTGTAGGTTATTTTGATCCTACGTTACTTGTTTGGCTGTAGGTTATTGTGATCCTACGTTACTTGTTTGGCTGTTAGTTATTGTGATCCTATGTTACTTGTTTGGCTGTAGGTTACTGTAAACGTACGTAATTTGGCGCAATCAAATTTTAGCGCATTTTTAGTGTTTGTCATAATAGCGCAATGATAAATTCGTGCTTCAGTGAAAATAACTATATAAGCAGTATATTAAAACTCCAATTAGCGTAATCATATTTTAGCGTAAAACTTTCAACGCGAAAAGCGCTAAAATAAGATTACCGCGAAAATATGTACGTTTACAGTATTGTAATCCTATGTTACTTGTTTGGCTGTTAGTTATTGTAATCCTATGTTACTTGTTTGGCTATTGGTTATTGTGATCCTATGTTACTTGTTTGGCTGTAGGTTATTGTGATCCTATGTTACTTGTTTAGCTGTAGGTTATTTTGATCCTACGTTACTTGTTTGGCTGTAGGTTATTGTGATCCTATATTACTTGTTTGGCTGTTGGTTATTGTGATCCTATGTTACTTGTTTGGCTGTAGGTTATTGTAATCCTATGTTACTTGTTTGGCTGTAGGTTATTGTGATCCTATGTTACTTGTTTGGCTGTAGGTTATTGTAATCCTATGGTACTTGTTTGGCTGTAGGTTATTGTAATCCTATGGTACTTGTTTGACTGTAGGTTATTGTGAACCTATGTTACTTGTTTGGCTGTTAGTTATTGTGATCCTATGTTACTTGTTTGGCTGTTGGTTATTGTAATCCTATGTTACTTGTTTGGCTGTTGATTATTGTGATCCTATGTTTCTTGTTTGGCTGTAGGTTATTGTGATCCTATGTTACTTGTTTGGCTGTAGGTTATTGTGATCCTATGTTACTTGTTTGGCTGTTAGTTATTATGAACCTATGTTACTTGTTTGGCTGTAGGTTATTGTGATCCTATGTTACTTGTTTGGCTGTAGGTTATTGTGATCCTATGTTACTTGTTTGACTGTAGGTTATTGTGATCCTATGTTACTTGTTCGGCTGTTAGTTATTGTGATCCTATGTTACTTGTTTGGCTGTAGGTTATTGTGATCCTATGTTACTTGTTTGGCTGTAGATTATTGTGATCCTATGTTACTTGTTCGGCTGTTAGTTATTGTGATCCTATGTTACTTGTTTGGCTGTAGGTTATTGTGATCCTGTGTTACTTGTTTGGCTGTAGGTTATTGTGATCCTATGTTACTTGTTTGGCTGTATGTCATTGTGATCCTATGACACTTGTTTGGCTGTAGGTTATTGTGATCCTATGTTACTTGTTTGGCTGTAGGTTATTGTTATCCTATGTTACTTGTTTGGCTGTTAGTTATTGTGATTCATGTTACTTGTTTGGCTGTTAGTTATTGTGATTCATGTTACTTGTTTGGCTGTTGGTTATTGTGATCCTATGTTTCTTGTTTGGCTGTAGGTTATTGTGATCCTATGTTACTTGTTTGGCTGTAGGTTATTGTGATCCTATGTTACTTGTTTGACTGTAGGTTATTGTGATCCTATGTTTCTTGTTTGGCTGTTGATTATTGTGATCCTATGTTTCTTGTTTGGCTGTAGGTTATTGTGATCCTATGTTACTTGTTTGGCTGTAGGTTATAGTGATCCTATGTTACTTGTTTGGCTGTTAGTTATTGTGATCCTATGTTACTTGTTTGGCTGTAGGTTATTGTGATCCTATGTTACTTGTTTGGCTGTAGGTTATTGTGAACTTATGTTACTTATTTGGCTATTGGTTATTGTGATCCTATGTTACTTGTTTGGCTGTAGGTTATTGTGATCCTATGTTACTTGTTTAGCTGTAGGTTATTTTGATCCTACGTTACTTGTTTGGCTGTAGGTTATTGTGATCCTACGTTACTTGTTTGGCTGTTAGTTATTGTGATCCTATGTTACTTGTTTGGCTGTAGGTTACTGTAAACGTACTTAATTTGGCGCAATCAAATTTTAGCGCATTTTTAGTGTTTGTCATAATAGCGCAATGATAAATTCGTGCTTCAGTGAAAATAACTATATAAGCAGTATATTAAAACTCCAATTAGCGTAATCATATTTTAGCGTAAAACTTTCAACGCGAAAAGCGCTAAAATAAGATTACCGCGAAAATATGTACGTTTACAGTATTGTAATCCTATGTTACTTGTTTGGCTGTTAGTTATTGTAATCCTATGTTACTTGTTTGGCTATTGGTTATTGTGATCCTATGTTACTTGTTTGGCTGTAGGTTATTGTGATCCTATGTTACTTGTTTAGCTGTAGGTTATTTTGATCCTACGTTACTTGTTTGGCTGTAGGTTATTGTGATCCTATATTACTTGTTTGGCTGTTGGTTATTGTGATCCTATGTTACTTGTTTGGCTGTAGGTTATTGTAATCCTATGTTACTTGTTTGGCTGTAGGTTATTGTGATCCTATGTTACTTGTTTGGCTGTAGGTTATTGTAATCCTATGGTACTTGTTTGGCTGTAGGTTATTGTAATCCTATGGTACTTGTTTGACTGTAGGTTATTGTGAACCTATGTTACTTGTTTGGCTGTTAGTTATTGTGATCCTATGTTACTTGTTTGGCTGTTGGTTATTGTAATCCTATGTTACTTGTTTGGCTGTTGATTATTGTGGCCTATGTTTCTTGTTTGGCTGTAGGTTATTGTGATCCTATGTTACTTGTTTGGCTGTAGGTTATTGTGATCCTATGTTACTTGTTTGGCTGTTAGTTATTATGAACCTATGTTACTTGTTTGGCTGTAGGTTATTGTGATCCTATGTTACTTGTTTGGCTGTAGGTTATTGTGATCCTATGTTACTTGTTTGACTGTAGGTTATTGTGATCCTATGTTACTTGTTTGGCTGTAGGTTATTATGAACCTATGTTACTTGTTTGACTGTAGGTTATTATGATCCTATGTTACTTGTTTGGCTGTAGGTTATTGTGATCCTATGTTACTTGTTTGACTGTTAGTTATTGTGATCCTATGTTACTTGTTTGGCTGTAGGTTATTGTGAACCTATGTTACTTGTTTGGCTGTAGGTTATTGTGATCCTATGTTACTTGTTTGGCTGTAGGTTATTGTGATCCTATGTTACTTGTTTTGCTGTAGGTTATTGTGATCCTATATTACTTGTTTGGCTGTAGGTTATTGTGAACCTATGTTACTTGTTTGGCTGTAGGTTATTGTGATCCTATGTTACTTGTTTGGCTGTAGGTTATTGTGATCCTATGTTACTTGTTTGACTGTAGGTTATTGTGAACCTATGTTACTTGTTTGACTGTAGGTTATTGTGATCCTATGTTACTTGTTTGGCTGTAGGTTATTGTGATCCTATGTTACTTGTTTGGCTGTAGGTTATCGTGATCCTATGTTACTTGTTTGGCTGCAGGTTATTGTGAACCTATGTTACTTGTTTGGCTGTAGGTTATTGTGATCCTATGTTTCTTGTTTGGCTGTAGGTTATTGTGATCCTATGTTTCTTGTTTGGCTGTTAGTTATTGTGATCCTATGTTACTTGTTTGACTGTAGGTTACTGTGAACCTATGTTACTTATTTGGTGGACTGTATATCACGTATACATGTCAGAGGTTATATTAGGAAACTGGGGATACTTTCAGAGATAAATGGAGAGGTAACCCGAGCCACGTATTTTGTATGGTCACATATTTAAATCTGCCTTGCATCTTTTCATTGGATCACTTTAAGTAGGCAATTTAGTGTTGTTTTTCTATCAATGTCTATTGTGACGTCATCAATTTAAAATTGTTTTGCTATCAATTTCTATTGTCAATAACAATGTGTGTAATAAGACCATAAAATTGCTAAAATGTTACCGAAATGAAAGCTACTGATTCCTGTGGGAAGAACAGCGTATTATTGGTTGGAAGGCCGAACCAACCCATCTAACTGTTAAATGTCTATAAACCATGTTTGAATGAATGTGTGGGCGCATTAAAAGCTTATGAAATTAAACCCAAACATTATAGACAGAAATGTTATAACTTAGAGGAACGTTATATTGAAAAGTTATACCGATATTTGAAATTTATACTTTAAAGCTTGTTCCGTATAGCAAACGCTAACGAACAATTATAATAAAGCTGTCACATAGACGTAATGTTAGAAATACTTGTCAACACTACGAAAACGTAGTATCATGATGAAGCAATGATGCGTGAAGAACATGTTAATAAATCACGAGCCCTTCTTTAGGAGGGTGTGAGAGCAAGGCATCAGACTGATTGTGTGTCTACCAATGCAGATCCGAAGTCCAGCTTATTGTCATGTCAGACCTGCAAAAAGAGACGAGATATATACATGTACCAGTACCTTTACTTCACCAGTCAGACGGAAGATACATGTACCGGTACCTTTACTTCACCAGTCAGACGGGTATACATGTACCAGTACCTTTACTTCACCAGTCAGACGGATATACATGTACCAGTACCTTTACTTCACCAGTCAGACGGGATATACATGTACCGGTACCTTTACTTCACCAGTGAGACGGGTATACATGTACCAGTACCTTTACTTCACCAGTCAGACGGATATACATGTACCAGTACCTTTACTTCACCCGTGAGACTGGTATACATGTACCAGTACCTTTACTTCACCAGTCAGACGGATATACATGTACCGGTACCTTTACTTCACCAGTCAGACGGGTATACATGTACCAGTACCTTTACTTCACCTGTCAGACGGGTATACATGTACCGGTACCTTTACTTCACCAGTCAGACTGGATATACATGGACCGGTACCTTTACTTCACCAGTCAGACGGGTATACATGTACCAGTACCTTTACTTCACCAGTCAGACGGGATATACATGTACCAGTACCTTTACTTCACCAGTCAGACTGGATATACTTGTACCAGTACCTTTACTTCACCTGTCAGACGGGTATACTTGTACCAGTACCTTTACTTCACCAGTCAGACGGGATATACATGTACCGGTACCTTTACTTCACCAGTCAGACGGGATATACTTGTACCAGTACCTTTACTTCACCAGTCAGACTGGATATACTTGTACCAGTACCTTTACTTCACCAGTCAGACTGGATATACATGTACCAGTACCTTTACTTCACCAGTCAGACGGGATATACTTGTACCAGTACCTTTACTTCACCAGTCAGACGGGTATACATGTACCGGTACCTTTACTTCACCAGTCAGACGGATATACATGTACCAGTACCTTTACTTCACCAGTCAGACAGGTGTACATGTACCAGTACCTTTACTTCACCAGTCAGACGGGATATACATGTACCGGTACCTTTACTTCACCAGTCAGACTGGATATACATGTACCAGTACCTTTACTTCACCAGTCAGACGGGATATACATGTACCAGTACCTTTACTTCACCAGTGAGACGGGTATACATGTACCAGTACCTTTACTTCACCAGTCAGACGGGTATACATGTACCGGTACCTTTACTTCACCAGTCAGACGGGTATACATGTACCGGTACCTTTACTTCACCAGTCAGACTGGATATACATGTACCAGTACCTTTACTTCACCAGTCAGACTGGATATACATGTACCAGTACCTTTACTTCACCAGTCAGACGGGTATACATGTACCAGTACCTTTACTTCACCAGTCAGACGGGATATACATGTACCGGTACCTTTACTTCACCAGTCAGACGGGATATACATGGACCGGTACCTTTACTTCACCTGTCAGACGGATATACTTGTACCAGTACCTTTACTTCACCTGTCAGACGGATATACATGTACCGGTACCTTTACTTCACCAGTCAGACGGGATATACATGGACCGGTACCTTTACTTCACCAGTCAGACGGGTATACATGTACCAGTACCTTTACTTCACCAGTCAGACGGATATACATGGACCGGTACCTTTACTTCACCAGTCAGACGGGTATACATGTACCAGTACCTTTACTTCACCAGTCAGACGGGTATACATGTACCAGTACCTTTACTTCACCTGTCAGACGGATATACATGTACCGGTACCTTTACTTCAACAGTCAGACGGGATATACATGTACCGGTACCTTTACTTCACCAGTCAGACGGGTACATTTTTGTATAATGTACCAGTACCTTTACTTCACCTGTCAGACGGGTATACATGTACCAGTACCTTTACTTCACCTGTCAGACGGGTATACATGTACCAGTACCTTTACTTCACCAGTCAGACGGGTATACATGTACCGGTACCTTTACTTCACCAGTCAGACGGGTATACATGTACCAGTACCTTTACTTCACCAGTCAGACGGATATACATGTACCAGTACCTTTACTTCACCAGTCAGACGGGATATACAGGTACCAGTACCTTTACTTCACCAGTCAGACTGGATATACATGTACCAGTACCTTTACTTCACCTGTCAGACGGGTATACATGTACCAGTACCTTTACTTCACCAGTCAGACGGGATATACATGTACCGGTACCTTTACTTCACCTGTCAGACGGGTATACATGTACCAGTACCTTTACTTCACCTGTCAGACGGGATATACATGTACCAGTACCTTTACTTCACCTGTCAGACGGGTATACATGTACCAGTACCTTTACTTCACCAGTCAGACGGGTATACATGTACCAGTACCTTTACTTCACCAGTCAGACGGGATATACATGTACCAGTACCTTTACTTCACCTGTCAGACGGGTATACATGTACCAGTACCTTTACTTCACCTGTCAGACGGGATATACATGTACCAGTACCTTTACTTCACCAGTCAGACGGATATACATGTACCAGTACCTTTACTTCACCAGTCAGAAGGGATATACATGTACCAGTACCTTTACTTCACCTGTCAGACGGGTATACATGTACCAGTACCTTTACTTCACCTGTCAGACGGGATATACATGTACCAGTACCTTTACTTCACCTGTCAGACGGGTATACATGTACCAGTACCTTTACTTCACCAGTCAGACGGGATATATATGTACCAGTACCTTTACTTCACCAGTCAGACGGGTATACATGTACCAGTACCTTTACTTCACCAGTCAGACAGGATATACTTGTACCGGTACCTTTACTTCACCAGTCAGACGGATATACATGTACCAGTACCTTTACTTCACCAGTCAGACGGGTATACATGTACCAGTACCTTTACTTCACCAGTCAGACGGGATATACATGTACCAGTACCTTCACTTCACCAGTCAGACGGATAGACATGTACCGGTACCTTTACTTCACCCGTCAGACGGAATATACATGTACCAGTACCTTTACTTCACCAGTCAGACGGGTATACATGTACCGGTACCTTTACTTCACCAGTCAGACGGGTATACATGTACCAGTACCTTTACTTCACCAGTCAGACGGGATATACATGTACCAGTACCTTTACTTCACCTGTCAGACGGGATATACATGTACTGGTACCTTTACTTCACCAGTCAGACGGAATATACATGTACCGGTACCTTTACTTCACCAGTCAGACGGGTATACATGTACCGGTACCTTTACTTCACCAGTCAGACAGAATATACATGTACCGGTACCTTTACTTCACCAGTCAGACGTGATATACTTGTACCAGTACCTTTACTTCACCTGTAAGACGGGATATACATGTACCAGTACCTTTACTTCACCAGTCAGACGGATATACATGTACCGGTACCTTTACTTCACCAGTCAGACGAGATATACATGTACCAGTACCTTTACTTCACCAGTCAGACGGGATAAACATGTACCAGTACCTTTACTTCACCAGTCAGACGGGATATACATGTACCAGTACTTTACTTCACCAGTCAGACGGGTATACATGTACCAGTACCTTTACTTCACCAGTCAGACGGGATATACATGTACCAGTACCTTTACTTCACCAGTCAGACGGGTATACATGTACCGGTACCTTTACTTCACCAGTCAGACGGGATATATATGTACCGGTACCTTTACTTCACCAGTCAGACGAGATATACATGTACCGGTACCTTTACTTCACCAGTCAGACGGGATATATATGTACCAGTACCTTTACTTCACCAGTCAGACGGGATATATATGTACCAGTACCTTTACTTCACCAGTCAGACGGGATATACATGGACCAGTACCTTTACTTCACCAGTCAGACGGGATATATATGTACCAGTACCTTTACTTCACCAGTCAGACGAGATATACATGTACCGGTACCTTTACTTCACCAGTCAGACGGGATATACATGTACCAGTACCTTTACTTCACCAGTCAGACGGGATATACATGTACCGGTACCTTTACTTCACCAGTCAGACGGGTATACATGTACCAGTACCTTTACTTCACCTGTCAGACGGGATATACATGTACCAGTACCTTTACTTCACCTGTCAGACGGGTATACTTGTACCAGTACCTTTACTTCACCTGTCAGACGGGTATACTTGTACCAGTACCTTTACTTCACCAGTCAGACGGGATATACATGTACCGGTACCTTTACTTCACCAGTCAGACTGGATATACTTGTACCAGTACCTTTACTTCACCAGTCAGACTGGATATACATGTACCAGTACCTTTACTTCACCAGTCAGACGGGATATACTTGTACCAGTACCTTTACTTCACCAGTCAGACGGGATATACATGTACCGGTACCTTTACTTCACCAGTCAGACTGGATATACTTGTACCAGTACCTTTACTTCACCAGTCAGACTGGATATACATGTACCAGTACCTTTACTTCACCAGTCAGACTGGATATACTTGTACCAGTACCTTTACTTCACCTGTCAGACGGATATACATGTACCGGTACCTTTACTTCACCAGTCAGACGGGATATACATGGACCGGTACCTTTACTTCACCAGTCAGACGGGTATACATGTACCAGTACCTTTACTTCACCAGTCAGACGGGTATACATGTACCAGTACCTTTACTTCACCTGTCAGACGGGTATACATGTACCAGTACCTTTACTTCACCTGTCAGACGGATATACATGTACCGGTACCTTTACTTCAACAGTCAGACGGGATATACATGTACCGGTACCTTTACTTCACCAGTCAGACGGGTACATTTTTGTTTACATGTACCAGTACCTTTACTTCACCAGTCAGACGGGATATACATGTACCAGTACCTTTACTTCACCTGTCAGACGGGTATACATGTACCAGTACCTTTACTTCACCAGTCAGACGGGTATACATGTACCGGTACCTTTACTTCACCAGTCAGACGGATATACATGTACCAGTACCTTTACTTCACCTGTCAGACGGGTATACATGTACCAGTACCTTTACTTCACCAGTCAGACGGGTATACATGTACCAGTACCTATACTTCACCAGTCAGACGGGTATACATGTACCGGTACCTTTACTTCACCAGTCAGACGGGTATACATGTACCGGTACCTTTACTTCACCAGTCAGACGGGATATATATGTACCGGTACCTTTACTTCACCAGTCAGACGAGATATACATGTACCGGTACCTTTACTTCACCAGTCAGACGGGATATACATGTACCAGTACCTTTACTTCACCAGTCAGACGGATATATATGTACCAGTACCTTTACTTCACCAGTCCGACGGGATATACATGGACCAGTACCTTTACTTCACCAGTCAGACGGGATATATATGTACCAGTACCTTTACTTCACCAGTCAGACGGGATATACATGGACCAGTACCTTTACTTCACCAGTCAGACGGGATATATATGTACCAGTACCTTTACTTCACCAGTCAGACGAGATATACATGTACCGGTACCTTTACTTCACCAGTCAGACGGGATATACATGTACCGGTACCTTTACTTCACCAGTCAGACGGGATATACATGTACCGGTACCTTTACTTCACCAGTCAGACGGGTATACATGTACCAGTACCTTTACTTCACCTGTCAGACGGGATATACATGTACCAGTACCTTTACTTCACCTGTCAGACGGGATATACATGTACCAGTACCTTTACTTCACCTGTCAGACGGGATATATATGTACCGGTACCTTTACTTCACCAGTCAGACAGGATATACATGTACCAGTACCTTTACTTCACCAGTCAGACGGGATATACATGGACCAGTACCTTTACTTCACCAGTCAGACGGGATATATATGTACCAGTACCTTTACTTCACCAGTCAGACGGGATATACATGTACCGGTACCTTTACTTCACCAGTCAGACGGGATATACATGTACCAGTACCTTTACTTCACCAGTCAGACGGATATACATGTACCAGTACCTTTACTTCACCAGTCAGACGGGATATACATGTACCAGTACCTTTACTTCACCAGTCAGACGGATATACATGTACCGGTACCTTTACTTCACCAGTCAGACAGGATATACATGTACCAGTACCTTTACTTCACCTGTCAGACGGGTATACATGTACCAGTACCTTTACTTCACCAGTCAGACGGGTATACATGTACCAGTACCTTTACTTCACCAGTCAGACGGGTATACATGTACCAGTACCTTTACTTCACCAGTCAGACGGGATATACATGTACCAGTACCTTTACTTCACCTGTCAGACGGGTATACATGTACCAGTACCTTTACTTCACCAGTCAGACGAGATATATATGTACCAGTACCTTTACTTCACCAGTCAGACGGATATACATGTACCAGTACCTTTACTTCACCAGTCAGACGGGATATACATGTACCAGTACCTTTACTTCATCAGTCAGACGGGATATACATGTACCGGTACCTTTACTTCACCAGTCAGACGGGTATACATGTACCAGTACCTTTACTTCACCAGTCAGACGGATATACATGTACCAGTACCTTTACTTCACCAGTCAGACTGGATATACATGTACCAGTACCTTTACTTCACCAGTCAGACGGGATATACTTGTACCAGTACCTTTACTTCACCAGTCAGACAGATATACATGTACCGGTACCTTTACTTCACCAGTCAGACAGGTATATATGTACCGGTACCTTTACTTCACCAGTCAGACGGATATACATGTACCGGTACCTTTACTTCACCAGTCAGACGGGTATACATGTACCGGTACCTTTACTTCATCAGTCAGACAGGTATATATGTACCGGTACCTTTACTTCACCAGTCAGACGGATATACATGTACCAGTACCTTTACTTCACCAGTCAGACGGGTATACATGTACCGGTACCTTTACTTCATCAGTCAGACAGGTATATATGTACCGGTACCTTTACTTCACCAGTCAGACGGATATACATGTACCAGTACCTTTACTTCACCAGTCAGACGGGATATACATGTACCGGTACCTGTACTTCACCAGTCCGACGGGATATACATGGACCAGTACCTTTACTTCACCAGTCAGACGGGATATACATGTACCAGTACCTTTACTTCACCAGTCAGACTGGATATACATGTACCAGTTCCTTTACTTCACCAGTCAGACGGGATATACTTGTACCAGTACCTTTACTTCACCAGTCAGACGGGATATACATGTACCGGTACCTTTACTTCACCAGTCAGACTGGATATACTTGTACCAGTACCTTTACTTCACCAGTCAGACTGGATATACATGTACCAGTACCTTTACTTCACCAGTCAGACTGGATATACTTGTACCAGTACCTTTACTTCACCTGTCAGACGGATATACATGTACCGGTACCTTTACTTCACCAGTCAGACGGGATATACATGGACCGGTACCTTTACTTCACCAGTCAGACGGGTATACATGTACCAGTACCTTTACTTCACCAGTCAGACGGGTATACATGTACCAGTACCTTTACTTCACCTGTCAGACGGGTATACATGTACCAGTACCTTTACTTCACCTGTCAGACGGATATACATGTACCGGTACCTTTACTTCAACAGTCAGACGGGATATACATGTACCGGTACCTTTACTTCACCAGTCAGACGGATACATTTTTGTATACATGTACCAGTACCTTTACTTCACCAGTCAGACGGGATATACATGTACCAGTACCTTTACTTCACCAGTGAGACGGGATATACATGTACCGGTACCTTTACTTCACCAGTCAGACGGGATATACATGTACCAGTACCTTTACTTCACCAGTGAGACGGGATATACATGTACCGGTACCTTTACTTCACCAGTCAGACGGGATATACATGTACCAGTACCTTTACTTCACCAGTCAGACGGGATATACATGTACCAGTACCTTTACTTCACCAGTCAGACGGGTATACATGTACCGGTACCTTTACTTCACCAGTCAGACGGGTATACATGTACCAGTACCTTTACTTCACCAGTCAGACAGGATATACATGTACCAGTACCTTTACTTCACCAGTGAGACGGGATATACATGTACCAGTACCTTTACTTCACCAGTCAGACGGGTATACATGTACCGGTACCTTTACTTCACCAGTCAGACGGGTATACATGTACCAGTACCTTTACTTCACCAGTCAGACAGGATATACATGTACCAGTACCTTTACTTCACCTGTCAGACGGGTATACATGTACCAGTACCTTTACTTCACCAGTCAGACGGGATATACATGTACCAGTACCTTTACTTCACCAGTGAGACGGGATATACATGTACCGGTACCTTTACTTCACCAGTCAGACGGGATATACATGTACCAGTACCTTTACTTCACCAGTGAGACGGGATATACATGTACCGGTACCTTTACTTCACCAGTCAGACGGGATATACATGTACCAGTACCTTTACTTCACCAGTCAGACGGGATATACATGTACCAGTACCTTTACTTCACCAGTCAGACGGGTATACATGTACCGGTACCTTTACTTCACCAGTCAGACGGGTATACATGTACCAGTACCTTTACTTCACCAGTCAGACAGGATATACTTGTACCGGTACCTTTACTTCACCAGTCAGACGGATATACATGTACCAGTACCTTTACTTCACCAGTCAGACGGGTATACATGTACCAGTACCTTTACTTCACCAGTCAGACGGAATATACATGTACCAGTACCTTTACTTCACCAGTCAGACGGGTATACATGTACCAGTACCTTTACTTCACCAGTCAGACGGATATACATGTACCGGTACCTTTACTTCACCCGTCAGACGGAATATACATGTACCAGTACCTTTACTTCACCAGTCAGACGGGTATACATGTACCGGTACCTTTACTTCACCAGTCAGACGGGATATACATGTACCAGTACCTTTACTTCACCAGTCAGACGGGATATACATGTACCAGTACCTTTACTTCACCTGTCAGACGGGATATACATGTACTGGTACCTTTACTTCACCAGTCAGACGGAATATACATGTACCGGTACCTTTACTTCACCAGTCAGACGGGTATACATGTACCGGTACCTTTACTTCACCAGTCAGACAGGTATACATGTACCGGTACCTTTACTTCACCAGTCAGACGGGATATACTTGTACCAGTACCTTTACTTCACCTGTCAGACGGGATATACATGTACCATTACCTTTACTTCACCAGTCAGACGGGTATACATGTACCGGTACCTTTACTTCACCAGTCAGACGGGATATATATGTACCATTACCTTTACTTCACCAGTCAGACGGGATATACATGGACCGGTACCTTTCCTTCACCAGTCAGACGGGTATACATGTACCAGTACCTTTACTTCACCAGTCAGACGGGTATACATGTACCAGTACCTTTACTTCACCTGTCAGACGGGTATACATGTACCAGTACCTTTACTTCACCTGTCAGACGGATATACATGTACCGGTACCTTTACTTCAACAGTCAGACGGGATATACATGTACCGGTACCTTTACTTCACCAGTCAGACGGGTACATTTTTGTATACATGTACCAGTACCTTTACTTCACCAGTCAGACGGGATATACATGTACCAGTACCTTTACTTCACCTGTCAGACGGGTATACATGTACCAGTACCTTTACTTCACCAGTCAGACGGGATATACATGGACCAGTACCTTTACTTCACCTGTCAGACGGGTATACATGTACCAGTACCTTTACTTCACCTGTCAGACGGGTATACATGTACCATTACCTTTACTTCACCAGTCAGACGGGATATACATGTACCAGTACCTTTACTTCACCAGTCAGACGGGATATACATGTACCAGTACCTTTACTTCACCAGTCAGACGGGTATACATGTACCAGTACCTTTACTTCACCAGTCAGACGGGATATACATGTACCAGTACCTTTACTTCACCAGTCAGACGGGTATACATGTACCAGTACCTTTACTTCACCTGTCAGACGGGTATACATGTACCAGTACCTTTACTTCACCAGTCAGACGGGATATACATGTACCAGTACCTTTACTTCACCAGTCAGACAGGATATACTTGTACCGGTACCTTTACTTCACCAGTCAGACGGATATACATGTACCAGTACCTTTACTTCACCAGTCAGACGGGATATACATGTACCGGTACCTTTACTTCACCAGTCAGACGGGATATACATGTACCGGTACCTTTACTTCACCAGTCAGACGGGTATACATGTACCAGTACCTTTACTTCACCAGTCAGACGGGATATACATGTACCGGTACCTTTACTTCACCAGTCAGACGGGTATACATGTACCAGTACCTTTACTTCACCTGTCAGACGGGTATACATGTACCGGTACCTTTACTTCACCAGTCAGACGGGTATACATGTACCGGTACCTTTACTTCACCAGTCAGACGGGATATACATGTACCAGTACCTTTACTTCACCAGTCAGACGGGTATACATGTACCGGTACCTTTACTTCACCAGTCAGACGGGTATACATGTACCAGTACCTTTACTTCACCTGTCAGACGGGTATACATGTACCAGTACCTTTACTTCACCTGTCAGACTGATATACATGTACCAGTACCTTTACTTCACCTGTCAGACGGGTATACATGTACCAGTACCTTTACTTCACCTGTCAGACGGGATATACTTGTACCAGTACCTTTACTTCACCAGTCAGACGGGTATACATGTACCAGTACCTTTACTTCACCAGTCAGACGGGTATACATGTACCAGTACCTTTACTTCACCTGTCAGACTGATATACATGTACCAGTACCTTTACTTCACCTGTCAGACGGGTATACATGTACCAGTACCTTTACTTCACCAGTCAGACGGGTATACATGTACCGGTACCTTTACTTCACCAGTCAGACGGGTATACATGTACCAGTACCTTTACTTCACCTGTCAGACGGGATATACATGTACCAGTACCTTTACTTCACCTGTCAGACGGGTATACATGTACCGGTACCTTTACTTCACCAGTCAGACGGGATATACATGTACCAGTACCTTTACTTCACCAGTCAGACGGGTATACATGTACCAGTACCTTTACTTCATCAGGCAGACGGGATATACATGTACCAGTACCTTTACTTCACCTGTCAGACGGGTATACATGTACCAGTACCTTTACTTCACCAGTCAGACGGGTATACATGTACCAGTACCTTTACTTCACCAGTCAGACGGGTATACATGTACCAGTACCTTTACTTCACCAGTCAGACAGGATATACTTGTACCGGTACCTTTACTTCACCAGTCAGACGGATATACATGTACCGGTACCTTTACTTCACCAGTCAGACGGATATACATGTACCGGTACCTTTACTTCACCTGTCAGACGGATATACATGTACCGGTACCTTTACTTCACCCGTCAGACGGAATATACATGTACCAGTACCTTTACTACACCAGTCAGACGGGTATACATGTACCGGTACCTTTACTTCACCAGTCAGACAGGTATACATGTACCAGTACCTTTACTTCACCAGTCAGACGGATATACATGTACCGGTACCTTTACTTCACCCGTCAGACGGAATATACATGTACCAGTACCTTTACTTCACCAGTCAGACGGGTATACATGTACCGGTACCTTTACTTCACCAGTCAGACGGGTATACATGTACCGGTACCTTTACTTCACCAGTCAGACGGGTATACATGTACCAGTACCTTTACTTCACCAGTCAGACGGGATATACATGTACCAGTACCTTTACTTCACCTGTCAGACGGGATATACATGTACTGGTACCTTTACTTCACCAGTCAGACGGAATATACATATACCGGTACCTTTACTTCACCAGTCAGACTGGATATACATGTACCAGTACCTTTACTTCACCAGTCAGACGGGTATACATGTACCGGTACCTTTACTTCACCAGTCAGACGGGTATACATGTACCGGTACCTTTACTTCACCAGTCAGACGGGTATACATGTACCAGTACCTTTACTTCACCAGTCAGACGGGATATACTTGTACCATTACCTTTACTTCACCAGTCAGACGGGATATACATGTACCATTACCTTTACTTCACCAGTCAGACGGGATATACTTGTACCATTACCTTTACTTCACCAGTCAGACGGGTATACATGTACCAGTACCTTTACTTCACCAGTCAGACGGGATATACATGTACCATTACCTTTACTTCACCAGTCAGACGGGATATATATGTACCATTACCTTTACTTCACCAGTCAGACGGGATATACATGTACCAGTACCTTTACTTCACCAGTCAGACGGGATATATATGTACCATTACCTTTACTTCACATGTCAGACGGGATATACATGTACCGGTACATTTGCTTCATCAGTCAGACGGAAATACATATACCGGTACCTTTACTTCACCAGTCAGACGGAAATACATGTACCGGTACATTTGCTATACATTGATAAATGGATACACCGATAATAGGATACACCGATAATTGGACACACCAATAAGTGGATACACCGATAAATGGATACACCGATAAATGGATACACCGATAATTAGATACACCGATAATTGGATACACCGATAAATGGATACACAGTTAATTGGATACACAGATAATTAGATACACCGATAATTGGATACACCGATAAATGGATACACAGTTAATTGGATACACCAATAATTAGATACACCGATAATTGGATACACAGTTAATTGGATACACCAATAATTAGATACACCGATAATTGGATACACCAATAATTAGATACACCGATAATTGGATACACCGATAAATGGATACACAGTTAATTGGATACACCGATAATTGGATACACAGTTAATTGGATACACAGATAATCGGATACACCGATAATTGGATACACCGATAAATGGATACACAGTTAATTGGATACACAGATAATCGGATACACCGATAATTGGATACACCGATAAATGGATACACAGTTAATTGGATACACAGATAATCGGATACACCGATAATTGGATACACCGATAAGTGGATACACCGATAATTGGATACACCGATAAGTGGATTCACCGATAATTGGATACACTTATAATTGGATACACCGATAATTGGATACACCCATAAACATACTGCATACACTGCTGCTATTTAGCCTTGTTTCCTCAATCTTTCTTGTCTGAGGTCAACTCCTGTCACTGCTGGTTTATTTTCTCGAAGTTTTCTTTGGTAGTATTATTACTTGTATCCTTCTCTACACAGTAAATAACTGCTGGCATTATAAAGATTCGTATAAATAACTTTTTATGATAAGTTAATAAGCTGTGACCATAAATAAGGTGTTTTTTCCAGCGTCGATAAGATTTGATCTTACGATTCCACCAAACCAATGCTATTAAATGTTGATAAACCTTTTAACCTTTCTCCGGCGTGAAATGTCAACCTTTAAGTTTTAAATGTTGTCTCATAAAGGGAAGGGTCCCGCGTACTCTGAATTTTCTGACAAGCGAACAAGACCATCTGATTCTCTTGTGCAAGTATCCAGTTTTAGAGCTCCTGTGAGAAGCATTAACGGGGTTTTTCGGAAATCGAACGTCGGATGTTAGGGAAGCTAAGAGCATTTTATAGTGTGAACATTGGGTCGTACAACCTACCTCCTCAGTAATCACACGTGGTTAGCTTCTTGTTGTGTACTGTTGTGACGAGGCATCAATATACATTAGTCTTATGTATAGTTCAAGTTTACAGTTGATGTAGACTGTTATGGCCCTGTTACGGTAGTTATATATGGGTAAATATACTGAGTATCCCCTCTAGAGTTCCAAGTGCCTCTGCTTATCAATGTTTATGTGCGTTGTTCACACCCAAATGTACCAGTTCCACGTATTCTTACCCAGAACAACCTGAATAAATACACCGATAACAGTATAATATGAATGACTGATGGTAGCAAGACTAAATGTTCCTCTCATCGTAGAGCAATGACAAACTTGTTAGTAATCAAATTAAATAATTAACACGAGACCTTTCAATGACGTCATAGGATGTATTCAATGTAGAGCTTAAATTGTTCTGGCTTCTATTGTCGCGTCCAACAAATACACTTACAAAACCAAGACAAAACACTATCATCCACCTCGCTTAACTCGATTGCTGATAGATAAATCTTGCAGGGTAAGATCACTAGTTGAGAGAGAGAGAGAGAGAGAGAGGGGGGGGGGGAGAGAAGGGGTGAGAGGGAGAAAGAGGAAAGAGGGAGAGGGAGCGAAGCGAGAGAGAGAAAGAAAGGGAGAGATTGAGGGATGAGAGAGAGAGAGAGAGAGAGAGAGAGAGAGAGAGGGAGAGAGAGAGAGAGAGAGAAGGAGAGAGAGAGAGAGAGAGCCGACCAGATTGGTTGTTACTAGACCGGACCAGATTGGTTGTTACTAGACCGGACCAGAATGGTTGTTACTAGACCAAACAAGAATGGTTGTTACTAGACCGGACCAAAATGGTTGTTACTAGACCGGACCAAAATGGTTGTTCCTAGACCAGACCAGATTGGTTGTTACTATATAATACCAGAATGGTTGTTACTAGACCGGACCAAAATGATTGTTACTAGACCGGACCAAAATGGTTGTTACTAGACCGGAACAAAATGGTTGTTACTAGACCGGACCAAAATGGTTGTTACTAGACCGGACCAAAATGGTGGTCACTAGACCGGACCAAAATGGTTGTTACTAGACCGGACCAAAATGGTTGTTAATAGACCGGACCAAAATGGTTGTTCCTAGACCAGACCAAAATGGTGGTCACTAGACCGGACCAAAATGGTTGTTACTAGACCGGACCAAAATGGTTGTTCCTAGACCAGACCAGAATGATTGTTACTAAACAGGACCAGAAAGGTTGTTACTAGACCCGACAAGAATGGTTGTTACTAGACTGGACCAGAATGGTTGTTACCAGACTGGACCAAAACTACCAGATATATCGATGCTCATGCGAACTAGGCAATGCATGGAAATGTCGCGGGAAAAACGTGTAATGTCACAGAATTCAATCAACTGTGATTGATGATGAATATGTTTGATACATTTACCATTTAACATATTTTCATCACTGCTAACAATATTGTATTAGCATTATAGAATGAAGGGCTGCTTTACTTTTAACAGTTAGTATGAATAGCAGTAACATTTTCCAATATGACGTTAGTGATAAGGTAAAGATTCAATCTTGCTTTGGTCGTTTCATGAGGTTAAATGATTATGTTTCACTCCATGAAATCGACCAGAGTTTGGTTCAAAGCTTATTTTAATCAACTTTTTTTCTATAATAGGAACCCGTGAAATCCATTATGATAGTTTGTCCAAGGTTCATTGGGTTTGTGTAAGTCTATGTTTAGACGGAAGGAAATAACATATAGCCCGGCATTGATGGACCATTATACAACAAGATCGTGCGCGTTCATATATTCAAAATAGCCAAACAGAACTAAAACACACAATCTTACGTTGTTGTCATATATACATATATATTTATGTATGTTGTCGATGACTACATAAGTTATCAAATTGTTCGTAGTGTCATCGCGGAGGAATGATTTCTGAACTTGGTGCGCAGGTTTAGCTACTACATTTTAGCTCACCTGGTCCGAAGGGCCAAGTGAGCTTATGTGATGATGCGGCGTCTGTCGTCCGTCCGTCCGTCAACTTTTGTTTTAAGCGACTTCTTCTGAAATACTGAAAGGCCAACTGACATGAAATTCGGCTGGTAGCTTTCTTGGAAGGAGTTTAACAAAGTTGGCGAAAAAAAATCACTTTGACCTACTTTCAAGGTCACAGGAGTAAAAAATGTCGAAGCCTTCAAACAACTTCTTTTGCAATACCGTCAAGCATAGATACCTTATATTTGATTGGTAGCTTCCTTGGATGAAGCCGAATAAAATTTGCGAAAAGAAATTATCTTGGCTAATATTCAAGGTCACAGGGGTCAAATATATTCAAACATTTTAACATCTTCTTCTGAAACACCAAAAGCCCTAGAAGCATGATATTTGGCTGAAAGGTTCCTTGGATTAAGCTTGACAATGGCTGAGAAGAAAAATGACGTTGACCTATCTTAGGTCACAAGGGTCAAATCTGTTAAAATCTTTGAGCGAATTCTTCTGATAAACCCAAAGGCCTAGAGATATTTGGCTGGTAGTTTCCTTGGATGAAGTAAAACAAAATTTGCAAATAAATATGACATTGTCTTTCAAGGTCACAGAGGGTAAAATATATTTAAATCTTAACATGTGGTTCTGAATTTCTTACAAGAATAGATTTTAGGCGACTGTATGGTTACAAGTCTGAGATTGATACCAGGTGAGCGATGCATGCCCATTGGGACTCTTGTTGTAGTATACGGCAGCCTCGAAATGGAGAGCCGCTAAAGTCTAAGGTTCGATATCTTCTGGAATGTGAAGCTGGCGTAATTGAATGTCAAATTAGACAGGAAACCAGATTTTTTTTTTTAAGGATGAAACAATTGATATGGTAGTTGGCCGCTTGACTGTCTTTATATCAGACGGGACAACATGGATCGGAGTTATTTCCGACTTGTACGAGGCTAAATGGGTATCTCACTGCTGGAGGGAGGCTTTCTAGGGCAGTGCCGGACTTGTCACTACCGCTAGCAACCTTGAGTTGATGGCTTTTTTTCTGGTTTATCGTTGCTGCTTGTTTTGAATATTCCTTGTAAAGCTTCAATAAAAATGCAAAATATCATAATAAAGTGGAATTTTCTTCGTTTAATCATTTCGATAATTATCTCTCTTGCAAAATCCTACGCTTAGGCAATGCTAATTTGGTCAATTTCATCGGCCACTGCAAAAGTTACATTTGGTAGTTACGTTGAGTCAACTTGTTTAGGAATCGAATTATTGAATACTTAAACTTGTACTCAATAGTTGATAAGAGAATACCAAAGCATCATTAAAATCATAACCCGAACAATTCAAAATCAGTTAAACTAGGAAAAAATATAAACAAAGGACATTTTTTCACGGTGACCCCAGAAAAAGTACAAGAGAATAAGACCAGGAGTTCCGAAAGAGTAAGCGCCTCCTGCTTCACCGACAACACCCTCAATGTAAATATGACAGGGTTACGATAGGTCGGATAGACCAGAAATAGAGCCAGCTGGATACATCGCACGTAGTATATGTTCCACTCACTCAATTGTAATGTCTCAGTGACCATCCATGTGCCACAGCAATAAGATACAAGTCTAGAACTTATGAATATTGCTTGTAACCTTACACATGTGTTCAAGGCCAGTACACGTTTGTTATATGTAATTTCTACATAAATGCATAGATTAGTGAATTCTGGTAGAACACGTGTGTTTACAAGTTATCAATAACGGTTACTAAAATAAACAGACAAAGAAGTAGGGAAACTGTATCATAATTTGATGCAAAAATGAACCTGATTACTATGGCTTAAATCCCGTATACATATATGTATGTCTAAAACTGACCCAGGAAAAAGTATTGCTCAATTCATGCGAGGAAAACAGCGGCATCATGTCGCTCACAAAAAATGTTACTATTGACCGAACCCAAAGGTTGTTACTAGACCGAACCAGATTGATTGTTACTAGACCATACCAGAATGGCTGTTACTAAGCCGGGCCAGATTGGTTGTTACTAGACCGGACCAGAATGGTTGTTACTAGATCATACTAGGATGGTTGTTACTAGACAATACCAGGATGGTTGTTACTAGACCGGACCAGATTGGTTGTTACTAGACCGGACCAGAATGGTTGTTACTAGATCATACTAGGATGGTTGTTACTAGACAATACCAGGATGGTTGTTACTAGACCGGACCAGGTTGGGTGTTACTAGACCATACCAGAATGGTTGTTACTAGACCGGACCATAATGGTTGTTACTAGACCGGACCAGAATGGTTGTTACTAGACCGGACCAGATTGGTTGTTACTAGACCGGACCAGATTGGTTATTACTAGAGCGGACCAAAATGGTTGTTACTAGACCATACCAGAATAGTTGTTACTAGACCATACCAGGATGGCTGTTACTAGATCATACCAGGATGGCTGTTACTAGACCTGACAAGAATGGCTGTTACCTAGACCATACCAGGATGGTTGTTACTAGACCGGACCAGGTTGGGTGTTACTAGACCGGATTATAATGGTTGTTACTAGACCATACCAGGATGGTTGTTACTAGACCGGGCCAGGATGGTTGTTACTAGACCATACCAGGATGGTTGTTACTAGACCGGACCAGAATGGTTGTTACTTGACCATACCAGGATGGTTGTTACTAGACTGGACCAGAATGGTTGTTACTAAACCTGACAAGAATGGCTGTTACTAGACCGGACCAGGATGGTTGTTACTAGACCATACCAGGATGGTTGTTACTAGACCGGACCAGGATGGTTGTAACTAGACTGGACCAGAATGGTTGTTACTAGACCGGACAAGAATGGTTGTTACTAGACCGGACCAAAATGGTTGTTACTAGATCATACCAGGATGGTTGTTACTAGACCGGACCAGATTGGTTGCTACTAGACCGGACCAGATTGGTTATTACTAGACCGGACAAGAATGGTTGTTACTAGACCTGACAAGAATGGTTGTTACTAGACCGGACCAAAATGGTTGTTACTTGACCATACCAGGATGGTTGTTACTAGACCGGACCAGGATGGTTGTTACTAGACTGGACCAGAATGGTTGTTACTAGACCGGACCAGAATGGTTGTTACTAGACCGGACCAAAATGGTTGTTACTAGATCATACCAGGATGGTTGTTACTAGACCGGACCAGATTGGTTGTTACTAGACCGGACCAGATTGGTTATTACTAGACCATACCAGGATGGTTGTTACTAGACCGGACCAGGATGGTTGTTACTAGACCATACCAGGATGGTTGTTACTAGACCGGACCAGAATGGTTGTTACTAGACTGGACCAGAATGGTTGTTACTAGACTGGACCAGAATGGTTGTTACTAGACCTGACAAGAATGGCTGTTACTAGACCGGACCAGGATGGTTGTTACTAGACCATACCAGGATGGTTGTTACTAGACCGGACCAGGTTGGGTGTTACTAGACTGGACCAGAATGGTTGTTACTAGACCACACCAGGATGGTTGTTACTAGACCTGACAAGAATGGCTGTTACTAGACCGGACCAGAATGGTTGTTACCATGACCATACCAGGATGGTTGTTACTAAACAGGACCAGAATGGTTGTTACCTAGATCATACCAGGATGGTTGTTACTAGATCATACCAGGATGGTTGTTACTAGATCATACCAGGATGGTTGTTACTAGATCATACCAGGATGGTTGTTACTAGACCGGGCCAGATTGGTTGTTACTACAGAATGATCTGCCAGAAAGACGGGGTTGGTATTGCCAAGGGCACGACTTTACAACCGTTATCTCGTCTAGTCTAAGACAAACTGACACGTCATTTCATCTGTTTATCGTATAGGAAGCAATGACACAAAGCGTCCATCATATTGACAGACTATTACGGCTTTATTCTCCACTCAAAATTCACACCATTACATCCATATCGAGCAGGGCACACCATCAGTTGTGTCGTTAGGTGTGACAAGTTCCTGTTAATATCACTGTAAACCTGCTCTATTACGCTACTAACAATGTACGCTCGTCTGTACGGAATCCGCCCGCGGAAAACAGGAAACCGTTGTTTGTGTAATTGCAGTCATATCTACAGAATCCACAGCCTTCTTTACTATCACGCCTGTCTAATTTGCTTAAAAAAATCAAATATGTGTAACGAACGCTGAAACACTAGTATATATCATTACACCTGATGTCGTATCTACATGTAGCTTCCATGTATATATCATTACACCTGATGTCGTATCTACATTTAGCTTCCAGGTGTCTGCTGTCGGGTCTTATTATTGATTTGAAGCGAGGCTACCCGTAGCTTCAAGGTGGAGAGGAGAATAATTAATCCGAACATGATTTTGGTGATCAAAAATAATGTCTTATGTAACTAATTTTGTTCCATTAGATTCAAACAATCCTTTGGCATAAGAATTAAAGTAAAAAGTTGTTTAATCAAATCAAATTCATTCCAGAAAAGCTACAGCTTCAGGCTGCTGTCGCAAGTTTCATTTTAGTCTAAACAAAACATTAACAAAACAAGCAAATAGTTAGCCCTAGCAAATACGGTAAACCGGAATTGAAAAAAACAGACCTCTCCAATAATGACGTCTCCTACTATCTCGTTACACTGCATTTTCCAACGATGGTGTAACCGTTCTTAAATACATTACATCTCTACAAAATAGACTCTCCAGATCTGTATAAACTAACAATACTAAAATATTTCCCTCCTTCTCTATTCTTAAATACATTACATCTCTACAAAATAGACTCTCCAGATCAAGATAAACTTACAATATTAAAATATTTCCCTCCTTCTCCATTCTTAAATACATTACATCTGTACAAAATAGACTCTCCAGATCAAGATAAACTAACAATATTAAAATATTTCCCTCCTTCTCCATTCTTAAATACATTACACCTCTACAAAATAGACTCTCCAGATCTAGATAAACTAACAATATTAAAGTATTTCCCTCCTTCTCCATTCTTATATACAGTACATCTCTACAAAATAGACTCTCCAGATCTGTATAAACTAACAATACTAAAATATTTCCCTCCTTCTCCATTCTTAAATACAGTACATCTCTACAAAATAGACTCTCCAGATCTGTATAAACTAACAATACTAAAATATTTCCCTCCTTCTCCATTCTTATATACATTACATCTCTACAAAATAGACTCTCCAGATCTGTATAAACTAACAATACTAAAATATGTCCCTCCTTCTCCATTCTTATATACACTACATCTCTACAAAATAGACTCTCCAGATCTAGATAAACTAACAATATTAAAATATTTCCCACCTTCTCCATTCTTAAATACATTACACCTCTACAAAATAGACTCTCCAGATCTAGATAAACTAACAATACTAAAATATTTCCCTCCTTCTCCATTCTTAAATACAGTACATCTCTACAAAATAGACTCTCCAGATCTGTATAAACTAACAAAAATAAAATATTTCCCTCCTTCTCCATTCTTATATACATTAGACCTCTACAAAATAGACTCTCCAGATCTAGATAAACTAACAATATTAAAATATTTCCCTCCTTCTCCATTCTTATATACATTACAACTCTACAAAATAGACTCTCCAGATCTAGATAAACTAACAATATTAAAATATTTCCCTCCTTCTCCATTCTTATATACATTACAACTCTACAAAATAGACTCTCCAGATCTAGATAAACTAACAATACTAAAATATTTCCCTCCTTCTCCATTCTTATATACATTACAACTCTACAAAATAGACTCTCCAGATCTGTATAAACTAACAATACTAAAATATGTCCCTCCTTCTCCATTCTTATATACATTATAACTCTACAAAATAGACTCTCCAGATCTGGATAAACGAACAATATTAAAATATTTCCCTCCTTCTCCATTCTTATATACATTAGACCTCTACAAAATAGACTCTCCAGATCTGTATAAACTAACAATATTAAAATATTTCCCTCCTTCTCCATTCTTATATACATTACAACTCTACAAAATAGACTCTCCAGATCTAGATAAACTAACAATATTAAAATATTTCCCTCCTTCTCCATTCTTATATACATTACAACTCTACAAAATAGACTCTCCAGATCTAGATAAACTAACAATACTAAAATATTTCCCTCCTTCTCCATTCTTATATACAGTACATCTCTACAAAATAGACTCTCCAGATCTGTATAAACTAACAATACTAAAATATTTCCCTCCTTCTCCATTCTTAAATACAGTACATCTCTACAAAATAGACTCTCCAGATCAAGATAAACTAACAATATTAAAATATTTCCCTCCTTCTCCATTCTTATATACATTACAACTCTACAAAATAGACTCTCCAGATCTGGATAAACTAACAATATTAAAATATTTCCCTCCTGCTGCTTACACACTTTGGCTCTGGCTGCGTCTAGATCAGAGCATACTCAACGAAAAAGGGCTCGACGGATTCATTTTTGTTTCATATAAATGGAGCTATGATTGATACTTCAGTTATTACAGTTCCAACTGACTCCATTCAACAATACTTTACAGTGTCCTGAAGGGATGGAGAGTATCAATATAGAGCGATTGGCCGTTGTTGCAGGGAGTACAATTTGTTTGTCAAGAGACGAAAAAACAATTACCGAATGATGCATTGAATCATGACATCAAAACACCGTTATTAAAGAGACGCTGTGAATCGAAATAAGTGATTACATAAGTCATACCCTGTATCGATAGATGGACCTGTTATCGAGTGGGGTTACATAAGTCATACGGTGTATCGATAGATGGGCCTGTTATCGAGTGGGGTTTACATAAGTCATACAGTGTATCGATATATGGGCCTGTTATCGAGTGAGGTTACATAAGTCATACAGTGTATCTATAGACGGACCTTTTATCGAGTGGGGTTACATAAGTCATACAGTGTATCGATAGACGGACCTGTTATCGAGCGGGGTTACATAAGTCATTCAGTGTATCTATAGACGGACCTGTTATCGAGTGAGGTTACATAAGTCATACTGTGTATCGATAGATGGACCTGTTATCGAGTGGGGTTACATAAGTCATACAGTGTATCGATAGATGGACCTGTTATCGAGTGGGGTGCACATAAGTCATACAGTGTATCGATAGATGGACCTGTTATCGAGTGGGGTTACATAAGTCATACAGTGTATCGATAGATGGACCTGTTATCGAGTGGAGTTACATAAGTCATACAGTGTATCTATAGATGGGCCTGTTATAGAGTGGGGTTACATAAGTCATACGGTGTATCGATAGATGGACCTGTTATCGAGTGAGGTTACATAAGTCATACAGTGTATCTATATATGGGCCTGTTATAGAGTGGGGTTACATAAGTCATACGTTGTATCGATAGATGGACCTGTTATCGAGTGAGGTTACATAAGTCATACAGTGTATCGATAGATGGACCTGTTATCGAGTGAGGTTACATAAGTCATACAGTGTATCTATATATGGGTCTGTTATAGAGTTGGGTTACATAAGTCATACGGTGTATCGATAGATGGACCTGTTATCGAGTGGGGTTACATAAGTCATACGGTGTATCGATAGATGGACCTGTTATCGAGTGGGGTTACATACAGTTGAGTGTAAGCTAACCTTTACACCCTAGTGCACTAGGAGTGCACTACGTTTAAACTAGTAGTGCACTACGTTTAAACTAGTAGTGCACTACATTTAAACTACAGGTAAACTAGTAGTGCACTACGTCCAGCCAGGTGTGACCACAAAAACCCCTACAGGTAATGGGAGGGTCCATACCTACCTGTGTCCTTACCTGTACAGATGTTATATGATTTACCTGTACTTTTATGTTATACTATTAAAGTCATTAGTTTGTCAGTACTTGAACCTCATATAAGTACAAGAATGAACAATTCTGAGTTTATACCAGAAGATATTTATCATAATAACTTAAATAAATTAATTCACTGCATGTCAAAATTTTAAATAAAATAATAATTTAAATATACTAACTTATAATTCTTTTTAAAGAAGTAACAATTATTCTTTTCTGTTTTAATATTTGCATTCTACAATTAAATTGAAAGGTATGTGTTCAAATAAAAAATGGTACAACACATGTTTTATGTTGAAATTATTAAGTTAAACCTACTAAATATATACAGAAAATAAAGTAAACAACAGATTGTAATATAAAAAAATAGATATTAGAAGAACATATTTTGTACTTAGTATAGTTGTTTCAATAACAAATTACTTTAATATTTGACATCAAGAAGCTAGCTGTGCAATATCAGAGACGTACAAGGTTTTATAAGTCTCTGGCAGTACTACCTACATGTACCAGTATTGGTATTCTGTTTCACTATACACTCAGGTACAATGCATACAAATGAAAGGTTATATAAACATCAAGTACTAATATAAGAAACGATTACTTTCACCAGAACATTTAAAGCCATTTCCTTCTTCATATCAAAATACCAACATACATCTACATGTAATCCAATTAACTGTAATCAATGTTATCATCATTAATCAATTAACAGGGTAGGGCCCTCAGGCCTTTAATCAGTCTTGGTCAGTGATGGCTGTGGGGGAGAGGGAGGCGAGAAATTCACACCTGGCTAACTACAGACAGCCTAGGGGTGTCCCCTATCTTGACCTCTGTGCCTGAGGATGTGGCCCTGGCAGGTCAGGTACATGTATGTTATTATGCCTGGAGGGTAAAGGATTCTACCTGAAGATCTATATTTGTCCCTTTTAGTTAGATTTTACATAAGTCATTAGGTTGATTTAAAAGTACAATAAATGTGACTAGCATAGGCTTAACTTTGTTCTAAGTTAGGTTAATATAACTGCATATTATTTATTTGTTGTATACTTAGTCTTACAATATAGAATTAATCAAAATGATTCCAATAAACTGATCTTGCTTTTTTTTTAAATCATTATTACATATATTCATAAACCTTCAAGTCATATTTAATACAACCTGTAATTGCCTTCAATATTTAGGCCTAAATATCGGAATATTTTGAAATACTTTTATACTGATAATTAGAATAAAATTAAGTATAATGAATGTTAGTATTTTATTATCAAACTATAATGAAGCGACTGAGCCAGAGAGTATATATTCTTAATTATTATTAATTTCAATGTTATTTTATGTACTATCAATCTATTATTGTATAATTAAATGTTTTGAATGAAACATAAAAATGGATTAAAGTTCTCAAAATATCCACTATTTAAAGAGAAATGTGTAAATATCTAGATATATTCGCAAAATTTTTTAATTTCAGATAAACTTGATAAACCCGAGTAAAAGTTAACATATGTATTATCATATTTATGATCCTGGTCATATCCAGTTTAGCCCTAAGTATTAATCAAATTGGTTTCAAATTTGACCAGTGATAGTCAGATGAGAAATTCACACCTCAGTTATGTCACTGACAGGCTTATGTCAGCAGGTGTTCCTAGACAAGGTTGGGACTGGTCAGGTAATTGCCTGAGGCCTGAGGGTCAAATCAAAACATCTGTCCCATACTGAACAATCTGAATAAATTTTAATTTATTGTTGTTTTACTTTTTTTTCAACTTCAAATTCTTATATTTATATTAACACTGTTGTATGTGGTGATACATACAGATCTTAATATAGAAAAAAAAAATAAAAAATAAAGATTATCAAAACTCTATAGCGTGTTCATAAATATATAGATCGAGGCATGAATGTATTTTATGAAAATATTTATCTAATTTAATTAAGTAATAAAAGAATATTTATTTGTTATTTTTCGCAATTAGTTTTTACAATATTTAAAAATATACTTCTAAACAAATAATAATCAATAGATATTCCTTCAATTTTTCAATATACTTGATTGTAAATTGGTAAATTAATAAAAATAATAACGTTAATAGTGTATATTAAAAGAAATATAAGACATCAAAACTGCTAGATAAATATTAATTTTCTATTTTATTTATATGATGTATGCAAGAAATTTTTGGGGAAAATTGTAAGAGTAATTATCATGATTTCACAATTTCTAGTTTTGAAATGAAAGAAAAAAGGTTGTTTGAGAAAAATAACTACATAAGATGCATATATATACATTAAAATTATAAATATTAACTAATGATGAGGCAAGCTTCAAAGTACTAGCAGACGACAAAGGTGAGGTACAGGTAAAAATCACAGGTAGATGGATGGGACTGCCCATTTACCTGTAGGGGTATTTGACCTATATGGGGTTCAGGGTGTAGTGCACTACTAGTTTACCTGTAGTTTAAATGTAGTGCACTACTAGTTTAAACGTAGTGCACTACTAGTGCACTAGGTGTAAAGGTTAGCTTACACTCAACTGTAAGTCATACGGTGTATCGATAGATGGACCTGTTATCGAGTGAGGTTACATAAGTCATACAGTGTATCGATAGATGGACCTGTTATCGGGTGGGGTTACATGAGTCATACAGTGTATCGATAGATGGACCTGTTATCAGTGGGGTTACATAAGTCATACGGTGTATCGATAGATGGACCTGTTATCGAGAGGGGTTACATAAGTCATACAGTGTATCTATAGACGGGCCTGTTATCGAGTTGGGTTACATAAGTCATACGGCGTATCTATAGAGGGACCTGTTATCGAGTGGGGTTACATAAGTCATACAGTGTATCGATAGACGGACCTGTTATAGAGTGGGGCTACAGAAGTCATACAGTGTATCGATATATGGGCCTGTTATCGAGTGGGGTTACATAAGTCATACAGTGTATCGATAGATGGACCTGTTATCGAGTGAGGTTACATAAGTCATACAGTGTATCTATATATGGGTCTGTTATAGAGTGGGGTTACATAAGTCATACGGTGTATCGATAGATGGACCTGTTATCGAGTGGGGTTACATAAGTCATACGGTGTATCGATAGATGGACCCGTTATCGAGTGGAGTTACATAAGTCATACAGTGTATCGATAGATGGACCTGTTATCGAGTGGGGTTACATAAGTCATACAGTGTATCGATAGATGGACCTGTTATCGAGTGGGGTTACATAAGTCATACAGTGTATCGATAGATGGACCTGTTATCGAGTGGAGTTACATAAGTCATACAGTGTATCTATAGACGGACCTGTTATCGAGTGGGGTTACATAAGTCATACAGTGTATCGATAGATGGGCCTGTTATCGAGTGGGGTTACATAAGTCATACAGAGTATCGATATATGGACCTGTTATCGAGTTGGGTTACATAGGTCACACAGTGTATCGATAGATAGGCCTGTTATCGAGTGGAGTTACATAAGTCATACAGTGTATCGATAGATGGGCCTGTTATCGAGTGGAGTTACATAAGTCATACAGAGTATCGATAGATGGACCTGTTATTGAATGGGGTTACATAAGTCATACAGTGTATCGATATATGGACCTGTTATCGAGTGAGGTTACATAAGTCATACAGTGTATCTATATATGGGCCTGTTATTGAATGGGGTTACATAAGTCTTACAGAGTATCGATATATGGACCTGTTATCGAGTTGGGTTACATAAGTCACACAGTGTATCGATAGATGGGCCTGTTATCGAGTGGGGTTACATAAGTCATACAGTGTATCGATAGATGGACCTGTTATCGAGTGAGGTTACATAAGTCATACAGTGTATCTATATATGGGCCTGTTATTGAGTGGGGTTACATAAGTCATACAGTGTATCGATAGACAGACCTGTTATCGAGTGGGGTTACATAAGTCATACAGTGTATCGATAGATGGGCCTGTTATCGAGTGGGGTTACATAAGTCATACAGTGTATCGATAGATGGACCTGTTATCGAGTGAGGTTACATAAGTCATACAGTGTATCTATATATGGGCCTGTTATAGAGTGGGGTTACATAAGTCATACGGTGTATCGATAGATGGACCTGTTATCGAGTGAGGTTACATAAGTCATACATTGTATCTATATATGGGCCTGTTATAGAGTAGGGCTACATAAGTCATACAGTGTATCGATAGATGGGCCTGTTATCGAGTGGGGTTACATAAGTCATACAGTGTATCGATAGATGGACCTGTTATCGAGTGGGGTTACATAAGTCATACAGTGTATCTATATATGGGCCTGTTATAGAGTGGGGTTACATAAGTCATACGGTGTATCGATAGATGGACCTGTTTTCGAGTGGGGTTACATAAGTCATACGTTGTATCGATAGATGGACCTGTTATCGAGTGTGGTTACATAAGTAATACGGTGTATCTATAGATGGACCTGTTATCGAGTGGGGTTACATAAGTCATACGGTGTATCGATAGATGGACCTGTTATCGAGTGGGGTTACATAAGTCATACAGTGTATCGATAGATGGACCTGTTATCGAGTGGGGTTACATAAGTCATACAGTGTATCTATATATGGGCCTGTTATAGAGTGGGGTTACATAAGTCATACGGTGTATCGATATATGGGCCTGTTATCGAGTGGGGTTATATAAGTCATACGGTGTATTGATATATGGGCCTGTTATCTAGTGGGGTTACATAAGCCATACAGTGTATCGATATATGGGCCTGTTATCGAGTGAGGTTACATAAGCCATACAGTGTATCTATATATGGGCCTGTTATTGAGTGGGGTTACATAAGTCATACAGTGTATCGATAGATGGACCTGTTGTCGAGTGGGGTTACATAAGTCATACGGTGTATCTATAGACGGACCTGTTATCGAGTGGGGTTACATAAGTCATATAGTGTATCGATATATGAGCCTGTTATCGAGTGGGGTTACATAAGTCATACAGTGTATCGATAGATGGACCTGTTATCGAGTGGGGTTACATAAGTCATACAGTGTATCGATAGATGGACCTGTTATCGAGTGGGGTTACATAGGTCATACAGTGTATCTATAGATGGACCTGTTATCGAGTGGGGTTACATAAGTCATACAGTGTATCGATAGATGGGCCTGTTATCGAGTGGAGTTACATAAGTCATACGGTGTATCGATAGATGGACCTGTTATCGAGTGGGGTTACATAAGTCATACGGTGTATCGATAGATGGACCTGTTATCGAGTGGGGTTACATAAGTCATACAGTGTATCGATAGATGGACCTGTTATCGAGTGGGGTTACATAAGTCATACGGTGTATCGATAGATGGACCTGTTATCGAGTGGGGTTACATAAGTCATACAGTGTATCGATAGATGGGCCTGTTATCGAGTGGAGTTACATAAGTCATACAGTGTATCGATAGATGGACCTGTTATCGAGTGGAGTTACATAAGTCATACGGTGTATCGATAGATGGACCTGTTATCGAGTGGGGTTACATAAGTCATACAGTGTATCGATAGATGGACCTGTTATCGAGTGGGGTTACATAGGTCATACAGTGTATCGATAGATGGACCTGTTATCGAGTGGGGTTACATAAGTCATACGGTGTATCGATAGATGGACCTGTTATCGAGTGGGGTTACATAGGTCATACAGTGTATCGATAGATGGACCTGTTATCGAGTGGGGTTACATAAGTCATACGGTGTATCGATAGATGGACCTGTTATCGAGTGGGGTTACATAGGTCATACGGTGTATCGATAGATGGACCTGTTATCGAGTGGAGTTACATAAGTCATACGGTGTATCGATAGATGGACCTGTTATCGAGTGGGGTTACATAAGTCATACAGTGTATCGATAGATGGACCTGTTATCGAGTGGGGTTACATAGGTCATACAGTGTATCGATAGATGGGCCTGTTATCGAGTGGGGTTACATAAGTCATACAGTGTATCGATAGATGGGCCTATATGTGTATTTTTTACATAGGCTTCTGTGTTCTATGAAAGAATGTATTATCTTTGGACGCATTAAAAAATACGGACGTTCTTTTTCACTTAACAGCTCCAGTCTATATATGCAGGCAGCGTCGTTTCAAGTCGCCAGTCTCAGACACAATAGCAGACATACGTTCGGTATCTCTGACGTTCGATGTTTGTTACGGATTCACCATTCATCATACACAAGTATTTTTTCTTTTCATTAATTTAGTAAGCCTAGAGACAGGCCGGACAGTAAAGAAGACATAAAAAGTATACTCCGTAACATTAATCATGTAAATAGGCATTGGTATGACTGCAATTACTCAGAAAACAGTTTCCAGTTAACCACAGGCGGATTTCCTTACAGACGAGCTAAGGTTGTTAGCAGCGCAATGCAAGCAGGTTTACAGTGATATTAACAGGAACTTGTCAGACCTAACGACACAACTGATGGTGTGCCCTTATCAAGTAAACGTTGCGAACTAAAGATGACATTGTAGAGTGTAGAAGAAAGGGAACATACTGTCAGTATGACGAAATCTTTGTGTCAATATTTTCTTTTATATGAAATTGCATGTGCTGGAAGGTTAAGTTCACTAAATGAAAAAAAAGAAGATATTTGGCCAATATTTCGTTATCTACATTGAGTATACTAATATTACGCCATTTGATGTAAGTAGTGTGTTACTCGGTTACGTGTTGTCGTGGTGAAGTAGAAAATCGATCCTAAGCCTATTGGTGGTGGAGTTCAAAGCATTAAAGGACCATCGTAAACCAGCATAGAAACATTACACGGGTTGATTATACCGTATTGCTTTTGTTCGCGTCTTAATGTGGACACGCGCCGCAATCCAAAGCTATTGTGTCTTGATCTACACGTCACAGACACCTCTCATGTTTTGTAATGTGTCCCCCTCCTACATCACACCATAACACACAAATGGTAGGTGCCGAGTAAGGAACGGACGATAACCCGAGTCCCTATGGAAAACAAGATCGTCTGTTTTATGGGGCTTGAACCCGCGAATGTTACAAACACATCTTCTTGGTGAAATAATTAGATCTTTGTTTCAGTATTTCGAGCAGCCTCGTTTCCATCCAAGTATTCTGAAAGCCGCCAATGTACCAAACTGTTTAGTTTTGCTGCAAATTTGGATCCTGATATAAAAACGGTTTTAATTCTGTTGCTTCGACAAAGTCAGACGTTAATATGAAGTGTTTGTAAATAGAAAGGTGGATTCATGATAGTTAATATCTGTTTGTGAAAAGGTGTGTTTGAGGTTGAATTCGTTTTTTCTTACTTTTATATTTTTTTTGTAAATCCTACTCACCTTGATACATTTGTATCATATGATTAACGACACGTAATTTTTCATTGGAAGCAAGTAAGTGACTGACGATTTCATGTATGTGACAGTTTCTTTCTCAAAATAAACAACATGTAAATTTCAAATGTAACCAAACGGACGCAGGGCACAAATTATAATTTGATGTGACAGATATACGACAACAAACTTTAATGTTGCATATATACAGCGACAAACTTTATTGAGTCAGTTAAACGGCAACAAACTTTGACGTGACAGATAAATGGCGACAAACATGGATGTCAAAGATATACGGCGACAAAATTTGATGTCGAAGATATACGGCGACATACTTTGATGTCACAGATATACAGCGTCAAACTTTGTTGTCACAGATATACGACAACAAACTTTGATGTGACAGATATACGGCGACAAACTTTGATTTCACAGATATACGGCGACAAACTTTGATGTCACAGATATACGGCGACAAACTTTGATGTCTCAGATCTACGGCCACAATCTCTAATGTCACAGATATCCGGCGACAAACTTTGATGTCACAGATATACGGCGACAAACTTTGATGTCACAGATAAACGACAACAAACTTTGATGTCACAGATATACGGCGACAAACTTTGATGTGACAGATATACGGCGACAAACTTTGTTGTCACAGATATACGGCCACAAACTTTGATGTCACAGATATACGGCGACAAACTTTGATTTCACAGATACATGGCGACAAACTTTGATGTCACAGATATACGGCAACAAACTTTGGTGTCACATATATACGGCGACAAACTTTGATGTCACAGATATACGACAACAAACTTTGATGTCACAGATATACGGCCATAAACTTTGATGTCACAGATATACGGCGACAAACTTTGATTTCACAGATATATGGCGACAAACTTTGATGTCACAGATATACGACGACAAACTTTAATGTCACAGATATACGACAACAAACTTTGATGTCATAGATATACGACAACAAACTTTGATGTCACAGATATACGGCCACAAACTTTGATGTCACAGATATACGGCGACAAACTTTGATGTCACAGATATACGACAAATTTTGATGTCACAGATATACGGCGACAAACTTTGATGTCACAGATTAACGGCCATAAACTTTGATGTCACAGATATACGGCGACAAACTTTGATTTCACAGATATATGGCGACAAACTTTGATGTCACAGATATACGACGACAAACTTTAATGTCACAGATATACAACAACAAACTTTGATGTCATAGATATACGACAACAAACTTTGATGTCACAGATATACGGCGACAAACTTTGATGTAAAAGATATACGGCGACAAACTTTGATGTCACATATATACGGCGACAAACTTTGTTGTCACAGATATACTTCGATAAACTTTGATGTCACAGATATACGGCGACAAACTTTGATGTGACAGATATACGACAACAAACTTTGATGTCACAGATATACGACGACAAACTTTGATGTGACAGATATACGACAACAAACTTTGATGTGACAGATATACGGCGACAAACTTTGATGTGACAGATATACGGTCACAAACTTTGATGTGACAGATATACGGCCACAAACTTTGATGTGACAGATATACGACAACAAACTTTGATGTGACAGATATACGATCACAAACTTTGATGTGACAGATATACGGCAACAAACTTTGATGTCACAGATATACGGCGACAAACTTTGATGTCACAGATATACGGCGACAAACTTTGATGTGACAGATATACGGCAACAAACTTTGTTGTCACAGATATACGGCCACAAACTTTGATGTGACAGATATACGGAAACAAACTTTGACATCAAAGTTTATACGGCGACAAACTTTGATGTCACAGATATACGTCGACAAACTTTGTTGTCACAGATATACGGCAACAAACTTTGATGTAAAAGATATACGACCACAAACTTTGATGTGATAGATATACGGCAACAAACTTTGTTGTCACAGATATACAGCAACAAACTTTGATGTCACAGATATACGGCGACAAACTTTGTTGTCACAGATATACGGCGACAAACTTTGATGTCACAGATATACGGCGACAAACTTTGTTGTCACAGATATACGGCGACAAACTTTAATGCCACAGATATACGGCAACAATCTTTGATGTCACAGATATACGCGACAAACTTTGTTGTCACAGATATACGGCGACAAACTTTGTTGTCACAGATATCCGGCTACAAACTTTCTTGTCACAGATATACCGCGACAAACTTTGATGTCAGAGAAATACGACAAGAAACTTTGATGTCACAGATATACGGCGACAAACTTTGATGTCACAGATATACGGCGACAAACTTTGATGTCACAGATATACGGCGACAAACTTTGTTGTCACAGATATACGGCGACAAACTTTGATGTGACAGATATACGACGACAAACTTTGTTGTCACAGATATACGGCGACAAACTTTGTTGTCACAGATATACGGCCACAAACTTTGATAACACAGATATACGACAACAAACTTTGATGTCACAGATATACGTCGACAAACTTTGTTGTCACAGATATACGGCAACAAACTTTTTTTTTGTCATCTGTACTGTGACCTACTTTGTTTAGTCAGATGTACGGTGACCTTACTGAGTTTTTCAGATATACGGTGACCTACTGAGTTAGTTAGATGTACGATGACCTACTTAGTTAGTCAGATGTACGATGACCTACTGTGTTAGTCAGATGTACGGCGACCTACTGTGTTAGTCAGATGTACGGTGACCTACTGTGTTAGTCAGATGTACGGTGACCTACTGTGTTAGTCAGATGTACGGTGACCTACTGTGTTAGTCAGATATACGGCGACCTACTGAGTTAATCAGATATACGGTGTCATACTGAGTTAGTCAGATATACGGTGACATACTTTGCTGAATCAGATTTAGGGCAACATGAGCAATTCTGTTTTTCGTTCTATTATTGGGTGGTTACCTCAAGGGTTACACCTCAATGGTTACCTCAATGGTTACACCTCAATGGTTACTTCAATAGTTACCTCAATGGTTACCTCAATGGTTACATCTCAATGGTTACCTCAATAGTTACCTCAATGGTTACACCTCAATGGTTACACCTCAATGGTTACCTCAATGATTACACCTCAATAGTTACCTCAATGGTTACATCTCAATAGTTACCTCAATGATTACACCTCAATGGTTACACCTCAATGGTTACACCTCAATAGTTACCTCAATGGTTACACCTCAATGGTTACCTCAATAGTTACACCTCAATGGTTACCTCAATGATTACACCTCAATGGTTACACCTCAATGGTTACACCTCAATGATAACATCTCAATGGTTACACCTCAATAGTTACACCTCAATGGTTACCTCAATGATTACACCTCAATAGTTACCTCAAGGGTTACCTCAATGGTTACACCTCAATGATTACACCTCAATAGTTACCTCAATGATTACACCTCAATGGTTACCTCAATGGTTACACCTCAATGGTTACACCTCAATGATTACACCTCAATAGTTACCTCAATGGTTACACCTCAATAGTTACCTCAATGATTACACCTCAATGGTTACCTCAATGATTACACCTCAATAGTTACCTCCATGATTACACCTCAATAGTTACCTCAATGGTTACACCTCAATGGTTACCTCAATGGTTACACCTCAATGGTTACCTCAATGATTACACCTCAATGGTTACACCTCAATGGTTACACCTCAATGATTACACCTTAATAGTTACCTCAATGGTTACACCTCAATAGTTACCTCAATGATTACACCTCAATAGTTACCTCAATGATTACACCTCAATGGTTACCTCAATAATTACACCTCAATGGTTACACCTCAATAGTTACACCTCAATGGTTACCTCAATGATTACACCTCAATGGTTACACCTCAATGGTTACACCTCAATGATTACACCTTAATAGTTACCTCAATGGTTACACCTCAATAGTTACCTCAATGATTACATCTCAATAGTTACCTCAATGATTACACCTCAATGGTTACCTCAATGGTTACACCTCAATAGTTACCTCAATGATTACATCTCAATAGTTACATCAATGGTTACACCTCAATAGTTACTTCAATGATTACACCTCAATAGTTACCTCAATGATTACATCTCAATAGTTACCTCAATGGTTACACCTCAATGGTTACCTCAATGATTACACCTCAATAGTTACCTCAATGGTTACACCTCAATAGTTACATCAATGGTTACACCTCAATGGTTACTTCAATGATTACACCTCAATAATTACCTCAATGGTTACCTCAATGGTTACACCTCAATGGTTACCTCAATGGTTACACCTCAATGGTTACCTCAATAGTTACCTCAATGGTTACCTCAATGGTTACATCTCAATGGTTACCTCAATAGTTACCTCAATGGTTACACCTCAATGGTTACACCTCAATGGTTACCTCAATGATTACACCTCAATAGTTACCTCAATGGTTACACCTCAATGGTTACCTCAATGATTACACCTCAATGGTTACCTCAATAGTTACACCTCTATGGTTACCTCAATGATTACACCTCAATAGTTATCTCAAGGGTTACCTCAATGGTTACACCTCAATGATTACACCTCAATAGTTACCTCAATGGTTACACCTCAATAGTTACCTCAATGATTACACCTCAATGGTTACCTCAATGATTACACCTCAATGGTTACCTCAATGGTTACCTCAATGATTACACCTCAATGGTTACCTCAATAGTTACCTCAATAGTTACCTCAATGGTTACACCTCAATGGTTACATCTCAATAGTTACCTCAATGATTACACCTCAATGATTACACCTCAATGATTACATCTCAATGATTACACCTCAATGGTTACCTCAATGATTACATCTCAATAGTTACCTCAATGGTTACACCTCAATGGTTACATCTCAATGGTTACACCTCAATGATTACACCTCAATAGTTACACCTCAATGATTACACCTCAATAGTTACCTCAATGGTTACACCTCAATGGTTACACCTCAATGGTTACCTCAATGATTACATCTCAATAGTTACCTCAATGGTTACACCTCAATGGTTACACCTCAATGGTTACACCTCAATGATTACACCTCAATAGTTACCTCAATGATTACACCTCAATGGTTACACCTCAATGGTTACACCTCAATGGTTACCTCAATGATTACACCTCAATAGTTACCTCAATGGTTACACCTCAATGGTTACCTCAATGGTTACACCTCAATGGTTACACCTCAATGGTTACACCTCAATGATTCCACCTCAATAGTTACCTCAATGGTTACACCTCAATAGTTACCTCAATGATTACACCTCAATAGTTACCTCAATGGTTACACCTCAATAGTTACCTCAATGATTACACCTCAATGGTTACACCTCAATGGTTACCTCAATGGTTACACCTCAATAGTTACCTCAATGATTACATCTCAATAGTTACCTCAATGATTACACCTCAATAGTTACCTCCATGATTACACCTCAATAGTTACCTCAATGGTTACACCTCAATGGTTACCTCAATGGTTACACCTCAATGGTTACCTCAATGATTACACCTCAATGGTTACACCTCAATGGTTACACCTCAATGATTACACCTCAATAGTTACCTCAATGGTTACACCTCAATAGTTACCTCAATGATTACACCTCAATAGTTACCTCAATGATTACACCTCAATGGTTACCTCAATGGTTACACCTCAATGGTTACCTCAATGGTTACACCTCAATATTTACCTCAATGGTTACACCTCAATAGTTACATCAATGGTTACACCTCAATGGTTACTTCAATGATTACACCTCAATAGTTACCTCAATGGTTACACCTCAATAGTTACCTCAATGGTTACACCTCAATGGTTACTTCAATGATTACACCTCAATAGTTACCTCAATGATTACACCTCAATAGTTACCTCAATGATTACACCTCAATAGTTACCTCAATGGTTACACCTCAATGGTTACCTCAATGGTTACACCTCAATAATTACCTCAATGGTTACACCTCAATGGTTACCTCAATGGTTACACCTCAATGGTTACCTCAATGATTACACCTCAATAGTTACCTCAATGGTTACACCTCAATAGTTACATCAATGGTTACACCTCAATGGTTACTTCAATGATTACACCTCAATAGTTACCTCAATGATTACACCTCAATAGTTACCTCAATGGTTACACCTCAATGGTTACCTCAATGGTTACACCTCAATGGTTACCTCAATAGTTACCTCAATGGTTACCTCAATGGTTACATCTCAATGGTTACCTCAATAGTTACCTCAATGGTTACACCTCAATGGTTACACCTCAATGGTTACCTCAATGATTACACCTCAATAGCTACCTCAATGGTTACACCTCAATGGTTACCTCAATGATTACACTTCAATGGTTACCTCAATAGTTACACCTCTATGGTTACCTCAATGATTACACCTCAATAGTTATCTCAAGGGTTACCTCAATGGTTACACCTCAATGATTACACCTCAATAGTTACCTCAATGGTTACACCTCAATAGTTACCTCAATGATTACACCTCAATGGTTACCTCAATGATTACACCTCAATGGTTACCTCAATGGTTACCTCAATGATTACACCTCAATGGTTACCTCAATAGTTACCTCAATGGTTACCTCAATGGTTACACCTCAATGGTTACATCTCAATAGTTACCTCAATGATTACACCTCAATGATTACACCTCAATGATTACACCTCAATGATTACACCTCAATGGTTACCTCAATGATTACACCTCAATAGTTACCTCAATGGTTACACCTCAATGGTTACATCTCAATAGTTACCTCAATGATTACACCTCAATAGTTACCTCAATGATTACACCTCAATAGTTACCTCAATGATTACACCTCAATAGTTACCTCAATGATTACACCTCAATGGTTACGTCAATGGTTACACCTCAATGGTTACCTCAATGATTACACCTCAATAGTTACACCTCAATAGTTACCTCAATGATTACACCTCAATGGTTACACCTCAATGATTACACCTCAATAGTTACCTCAATGATTACACCTCAATAGTTACCTCAATGATTCCACCTCAATGGTTACACCTCAATGGTTACACCTCAATAGTTACCTCAATGATTACACCTCAATGGTTACACCTCAATGATTACACCTCAATAGTTACCTCAATGATTCCACCTCAATGGTTACACCTCAATGGTTACCTCAATGGTTACCTCAATGATTACACCTCAATAGTTACCTCAATGATTACACCTCAATAGTTACCTTAAGGGTTACACCTCAATAGTTACCTCAAGGGTTACACCTCAATAGTTACCTCAATGATTCCACCTCAATGGTTACACCTCAATGGTTACCTCAATGGTTACCTCAATGATTACACCTCAATAGTTACCTCAATGATTACACCTCAATGGTTACACCTCAATGGTTACACCTCAATGATTACACCTCAATAGTTACCTCAATGATTACACCTCAATAGTTACCTCAATGATTACACCTCAATGGTTACCTCAATGATTACACCTCAATGGTTACCTCAATGATTACACCTCAATAGTTACCTCAATGATTACACCTCAATAGTTACCTCAATGATTACACCTCAATGGTTACACCTCAATGGTTACACCTCAATAGTTACCTCAATGATTACACCTCAATAATTACCTCAATGGTTACACCTCAATGGTTACCTCAATAGTTACACCTCAATGGTTACCTCAATGATTACACCTCAATAGTTACCTCAATGATTACACCTCAATAGTTACCTCAATGATTACACCTCAATAATTACCTCAATGGTTACACCTCAATAGTTACCTCAATGATTACACCTCAATGGTTACACCTCAATGGTTACACCTCAATAGTTACCTCAATGATTACACCTCAATAGTTACCTCAATTGTTACACCTCAATGGTTACACCTCAATGATTACACCTCAATGGTTACACCTCAAGGGTTACACCTCAATAGTTACCTCAATGATTACACATCAATAGTTACCTCAATGGTTACACCTCAATAGTTACCTCAATGATTACACCTCAATAGTTACCTCAATGATTACACCTCAATAGTTACCTCAATGATTACACCTCAATGGTTACCTCAATGATTACACCTCAATGGTTACACCTCAATAGTTACCTCAATGATTACAGCTCAATGATTACACCTCAATAGTTACCTCAATGATTACACCTCAATGGTTACCTCAATGATTACACCTCAATGGTTACACCTCAATGGTTACATCTCAATGGTTACACCTCAATGGTTACACCTCAATAGTTACTTCAATGGTTACACCTCAATGGTTACCTCAATGGTTACACCTCAATGGTTACCTCAATGGTTACATCTCAATAGTTACACCTCAATGGTTACACCTCAATGATAACATCTCAATAGTTACCTCAATGATTACACCTCAATGATTACCTCAATGGTTACATCTCAATGATTACACCTCAATGGTTACACCTCAATGATTACACCTCAATAGTTACCTCAATGATTACACCTCAATGGTTACACCTCAATGGTTACACCTCAATAGTTACCTCAATGATTACACCTCAATAGTTACCTCAATTGTTACACCTCAATGGTTACACCTCAATGATTACACCTCAATGGTTACACCTCCAGGGTTACACCTCAATAGTTACCTCAATGATTACACATCGATAGTTACCTCAATGGTTACACCTCAATAGTTACCTCAATGATTACACCTCAATAGTTACCTCAATGATTACACCTCAATAGTTACCTCAATGATTACACCTCAATGGTTACCTCAATGATTACACCTCAATGGTTACACCTCAATAGTTACCTCAATGATTACAGCTCAATGATTACACCTCAATAGTTACCTCAATGATTACACCTCAATGGTTACCTCAATGATTACACCTCAATGGTTACACCTCAATGGTTACATCTCAATGGTTACACCTCAATGGTTACACCTCAATAGTTACTTCAATGGTTACACCTCAATAGTTACCTCAATGGTTACACCTCAATGGTTACCTCAATGGTTACATCTCAATAGTTACACCTCAATGGTTACACCTCAATGATAACATCTCAATAGTTACCTCAATGATTACACCTCAATGATTACCTCAATGGTTACATCTCAATGATTACACCTCAATGGTTACACCTCAATGATTACACCTCAATAGTTACCTCAATGGTTACACCTCAATGGTTACCTCAATGGTTACATCTCAATGATTACACCTCAATGGTTACACCTCAATGATTACATCTCAATAGTTACCTCAATGATTACACCTCAATGATTACACCTCAATAGTTACCTCAATGGTTACATCTCAATAGTTACCTCAATGATTACACCTCAATGGTTACACCTCAATGATTACACCTCAATAGTTACCTCAATGGTTACACCTCAATGGTTACCTCAATGGTTACACCTCAATGGTTACCTCAATGATTACACCTCAATAGTTACACCTCAATGGTTACCTCAATGGTTACACCTCAATAGTTACCTCAATAGTTACCTCAATGATTACACCTCAATAGTTACACCTCAATGGTTACCTCAATGGTTACACCTCAATAGTTACCTCAATGATTACATCTCAATAGTTACCTCAATGATTACACCTCAATAGTTACCTCCATGATTACACCTCAATAGTTACCTCAATGGTTACACCTCAATGGTTACCTCAATGGTTACACCTCAATGGTTACCTCAATAATTACACCTCAATGGTTACACCTCAATGGTTACACCTCAATGATTACACCTCAATAGTTACCTCAATGGTTACACCTCAATAGTTACCTCAATGATTACACCTCAATAGTTACCTCAATGATTACACCTCAATAGTTACCTCAATGGTTACACCTCAATGGTTACCTCAATGGTTACACCTCAATGGTTACACCTCAATGGTTACACCTCAATGATTACACCTCAATAGTTACCTCAATGATAACACCTCAATAGTTACCTCAATGGTTACACCTCAATGGTTACCTCAATGATTACACCTCAATAGTTACCTCAATGGTTACACCTCAATGGTTACACCTCAATAGTTACCTCAATGGTTACACCTCAATGGTTACCTCAATGGTTACATCTCAATGATTACACCTCAATGGTTACACCTCAATGATTACACCTCAATAGTTACCTCAATGGTTACATCTCAATAGTTACCTCAATGATTACACCTCAATGGTTACACCTCAATAGTTACCTCAATGGTTACATCTCAATAGTTACCTCAATGATTACACCTCAATGGTTACACCTCAATGATTACACCTCAATAGTTACCTCAATGGTTACACCTCAATAGTTACCTCAATAGTTACCTCAATGATTACACCTCAATGGTTACCTCAATAGTTACCTCAATGGTTACACCTCAATAGTTACCTCAATAGTTACCTCAATGATTACACCTCAATAGTTACCTCAATAGTTACCTCAATGGTTACACCTCAATGATTACACCTCAATAGTTACCTCAATGATTACACCTCAATGGTTACACCTCAATGGTTACACCTCAATAGTTACCTCAATGATTACATCTCAATAGTTACCTCAATGATTACACCTCAATAGTTACCTTCATGATTACACCTCAATAGTTACCTCAATGGTTACACCTCAATGGTTACACCTCAATGGTTACACCTCAATGGTTACCTCAATGATTACACCTCAATGGTTACACCTCAATGGTTACACCTCAATGATTACACCTCAATAGTTACCTCAATGGTTACACCTCAATAGTTACCTCAATGATTACACCTCAATAGTTACCTCAATGATTACACCTCAATAGTTACCTCAATGGTTACACCTCAATGGTTACCTCAATGGTTACACCTCAATGGTTACACCTCAATGGTTACACCTCAATGATTACACCTCAATAGTTCCCTCAATGATTACACCTCAATAGTTACCTCAATGGTTACACCTCAATGGTTACCTCAATGATTACACCTCAATAGTTACCTCAATGGTTACACCTCAATGGTTACACCTCAATGATTACACCTCAATAGTTACCTCAATGATTACACCTCAATAGTTACCTCAATGGTTACACCTCAATGGTTACCTCAATGATTACACCTCAATAGTTACCTCAATGGTTACACCTCAATGGTTACACCTCAATGGTTACACCTCAATAGTTACCTCAATGATTACACCTCAATGATTACACCTCAATAGTTACCTCAATGATTACACCTCAATAGTTACCTCAATGGTTACACCTCAATGGTTACCTCAATGATTACACCTCAATAGTTACCTCAATGGTTACACCTCAATGGTTACACCTCAATGGTTACACCTCAATAGTTACCTCAATGATTACACCTCCTCAATAGTTACCTCAATGATTACACCTCAATAGTTACCCAAATGGTTACCTCAATGATTACATCTTAATGGTAGCACCTCGATGGCTACCTCAATAGTTACACCTTAATTGTTACCTGAATGGTTACCTCATTGGTTACACCTCAATGGTTACACATCAATACACCTCAAACAGTGCAGTTTTGATCTTTTGTAGGCTTACTCGATATGTTTCGTGTGTATGCTTTTCCTCATTGATAACAAATGCTTCAACAATACTCAAGCTGTAAAAAGTGAAATAAGCATGAATGAAACCGTTGATCTGGTGCCATATATAGGGCGCTATACATCATGAGTCTACGGTTTGGACAAGACTATTTCACTTGAAAGTGTTTAACACGTTTTAAAGTTAGAATGAAAATTAAAGACAGATTTAAAACAAAAAACAAAATGTACTAATTTGCACATTATGCGGCCAGTTTATTTTCAATTTCAATACATTTTAGATATTACAATAAAACAAAATGATTGGATAACAATTTACTACAATATACAAAAAATGTACTATCGCATAAAACGTCAAAAACCGACACCAAAATTATGTTTACAAAATATAAACCAAACCAATTCAGGTTAACATTTTCAGTACGTTTCTACAGTCAATATTGAACCTTTTTGATATAACCAAGCAATTGTTTTTCTAGAATCTCAATCTCAATTCTCAGCTTCTCTTTTTTAAGCTTGATTAATTCGATTTCGTCATCGAACAGTCGTTGTCTTCCTCTGTAGTACTGTGCCTCTTCTCCAAGCTTAACGATTTCTTGCCTGATTTTTTCTTTTTCAAGTAGCAGTTCCGTACGTGATGAACTCGCATGTGTATATCGTCCTCTGATCCTGTTGATTGGTTCCACGTGAGAACCGGGAATACTTGGCACGTGCTGATGACCTGCCATCTTCTCCGTTTGGTCAAAATGACCTAAAATTTAAAAAGAATAGATGAACATTGTACTTGTAAAACTCCGTAGGATCATCACTTGACGCGATCAGTGTTGTCCGGATAGGATCATCATCTGACGCGAACAGTGTTGTCCCAGTAGGATCATCATCTGACGCGATCAGTGTTGTCCCAGTAGGATCATCATCTGACGCGATCAGTGTTGTCCCAGTAGGATCATCATCTGACGCGATCAGTGTTGTCCCAGTAGGATCATCATCTGACGCGATCAGTGTTGTCCCTGTAGGATCATCACCTGACGCGATCAGTGTTGTCCCTGTAGGATCATCATCTGACGCGATCAGTGTTGTCCCTGTAGGATCATCATCTGACGCAATCAGTGTTGTCCCAGTAGGATCATCATCTGACGCGATCAGTGTTGTCCCTGTAGGATCATCACTTGACGCGATCAGTGTTGTCCCTGTAGGATCATCATCTGACGCGATCAGTGTTGTCCCTGTAGGATCATCATCTGACGCAATCAGTGTTGTCCCCGTAGGATCATCATCTGACGCGATCAGTGTTGTCCCCGTAGGATCATCACCTGACGCGATCAGTGTTGTCCACGTTGGATCATCATCGGACGCGATCAGTGTTGTCCCATAGGATTATTATCGGACGCGATCAGTGTTGACTTAGTAGGATCATCATCTAACGCCATCAGTGTTGTCCCCGTAGGATCATCATCTGACGCGATCGGTGTTGTTCGAGTACGATCGTCATCTGACGCGATCAGTGTTGTCCCCGTAGGATCATCACCTGACGCGATCAGTGTTGTTCCCGTAGGATCATCACCTGGCGCGATCAGTGTTGTCCCCGTAGGATCATCACCTGACGCGATCAGTGTTGTTCCCGAAGGATCATCAGAATTAGCATAGCAATGTTTCACACAGTTCTTCGCGATATATCTTTTTCAATATCTAAACTGAAAACTATTTATGATTTGGTAAAATAACTTCATGATCAGTGTTAAGAGAAAGCGATATAAATATGTCCTGAGTAAAACAAAGAGAGGTTCACCCAATTGATGTAGTATATGTAATCTCTAATCAATGTGATAAGGAGCATCACCTTCAACTATTTGAAGACCATGACACGTGAGGGAGAGTGCTAGTGACGAGACAAGGAAGACTAGTAATGACATGATGATACTGCGTTGAATGATAAAGTTGATGTGTATAAATCAAATGTTAACAGGAGTGGAGTTCCCTTCAGTGATTAGGTGACGAAATAAGGACAGGTACACGAGCTTTAACGAGTGAGTGCTTAATATGTATACTGATGTGCGTGTCTTGTATGGTGAGGTTCAGATGAGGAGGTTTTTCTTATGACATTTGTATTGTGTATGTTTTTAGGTAAGGCTGTAAGTCGCATGCTTTTCCTCCTGTTTTGAAGTGAGCACCGGTTAGATGCCGGAATATGTTGGTTGGTTTTGATGAGAAACCTTGCTGCTCGCCGTTGCACAATTTCTAGTTTATTGACGACAGCTTGCATTTTGCAAGCATGGTCTAAGTGAGTATTTTATCAAGCCTAACGTAGAATTGGCTTTGCGGGTACATGTAATGACATTGGGATTTCAATTTAATGTTGGATTAGATGATGACACGTAATTGAGGGGTATAACTCTTCCAAAATAAGAACGGTGCTAAACTATTAAAATGATAGATTTTATGTTAATGCTCGGTAATTATTGAGACTCAAGAACAGAGCTTTTACCGGAGGATAAAGTTTCTATATTAAATGATATTTTGTTAATATGACCTCAAACAATGCATTGATGGCGCATGCAGGTATCACTTTAAGGAATGCTAGCAGTTACTCATTCTTACTGAATGGTGTGTAAGTTTACTTGTTATCACAAAAACAAGTACAGATAATAGTATCATAATGATAAAAGGTTGGCAATTAATGTACTCACACAACAAAAGCCATGGCAAAAACATTTAGTTGGAGTGTATCATTAAAGCAACCACACGGACATATATTTGTTTGGTGTTTATACATTGTAGTTAAGGTAAACACACGGACAGTATATTTGTTTGGTGTTTATACCTGGTAGTTAAGGTAAACACACGGACATATATTTGTTTGGTGTTTATACATTGTAGTTAAGGTAAACACACGGACATTATATTTGTTTGGGGTTTATACGTTGTAGTTAAGGTAAACACACGGACATATATTTGTTTGGGGTTTATACATTGTAGTGAAGGTAAACACACGGACATATATTTGTTTGGTGTTTATACATTGTAGTTAAAGTAAACACGAGGACATATATTTGTTTGGTGTTTATACATTGTAGTTAAGGTAAACACACGGACATATATTTGTTTGGTGTTTATACATTGTAGTTAAGGTAAACACACGGACATATATTTGTTTGGTGTTTATACATTGTAGTTAAAGTAAACACGAGGACATATATTTGTTTGGTGTTTATACATTGCAGTTAAGGTAAACACACGGACATATATTTGTTTGGTGTTTATACATTGCAGTTAAGATAAACACACGGACATTATATTTGTTTGGTGTTTATACATTGCAGTTAAGATAAACACACGGACATATATTTGTTTGGTGTTTATACATTGTAGTTAAAGTAAACACGAGGACATATATTTGTTTGGTGTTTATACATTGCAGTTAAGGTAAACACACGGACATATATTTGTTTGGTGTTTATACATTGTAGTTAAGGTAAACACACGGACATATATCTGTTTGGTATTTATACATTGTAGTTAAGATAAACACACGGACATATATTTGTTTGGTAGTTATACATTGCAGTTAAAGTAAACACACGGACATATATTTGTTTGGTGTTTATACATTGTAGATAAGGTAAACACACGGACATATATTTGTTTGGTGTTTATACATTGCAGTTAAGATAAACACACGGACATATATTTGTTTGGTGTTTATACATTGTAGTTAAGGTAAACACACGGACTTTATATTTGTTTGGTGTTTATACATTGCAGTTAAGATAAACACACGGACATTATATTTGTTTGGTGTTTATACATTGCAGTTAAGATAAACACACGGACATTATATTTGTTTGGTGTTTATACATTGTAGTTAAAGTAAACACGCGGACATATATTTGTTTGGTGTTTATACATTCTAGTTAATGTTGTGGTTTATGTACATGAAGTAACATAACAACAGGTAGGTTCATTCCAGTCTGGCCAGCATTTCATTTCCACACCTTGGTCAAGCCCGGTCATACCTGAGTGACCACCAGGTAAATTCATGGTAAAAGTGATCATCAAAGTTTGTACGGTTCTTGTCTATCAATACACACTACCAGTAAAACACTTCACTTTGTGTGCGAACAAAAATGAGGAGTGAAGATGCTGAAGCTGAAATAAAAGCATGGCGATTCGTCCCAAGATGATAATTGGGGTGGAGCGTGGAAAATCCCTAATTATCTTTTAGAACAGTAAATATAAGGTAAAAATTAGTTTTAATGAAAAAAACATCTCATTAGAATTAAAGTTATATCGAAATGAATGTTTGGAAATTAGTGACGAAATGACTCGAAATGTTCTCTGGAAAATCACAAAAAGTTAGGTTATTGTGGAAAAAATATTACAAATAGTAAAATAGTATTTGTAGAGATCGCAAAACCTTCGTATCTCGATGGACGAAATGACATTCGATATGTCACTTGAAGATATTGACATTTCGACAACTAAATCTGATAGCATCTGTCCAACTGATAAACTGACAAGTAGCAGTTAGCGTTTAAGGCAGTATAGGACAATATCAGCTTGTCAAATACCCACTTGGAAAAGAAATAGTTGGCTAGACTAGAAGACACACACCAGCTATATAGTTAAATCGTAAAGTGTCATTTGGAAATTCAATGTTTTAAAGAAGAGTTAGGGGTGTTGTATACTTTATTCAATACATCTTTTTTTATAAAGATATAGGACTTTCTCTTATGTTGTCAATATTTCCTTCATTGAGAAAAAAAGAAGGTGTTTTAGGTTAGTAAGATATTGGCACGTTGTACTGTATGTTCATCTGTATGCCTACAATGTACTTGTTAGTTAGGTATTGGTACGATGTAGTGTACGTTCATCTGTATGCCTACAATGTACATGTTAGTTAGGTATTGGTACGATGTAGTGTACGTTCATCTGTATGCCTACAATGTACATGTTAGTTAGGTATTGACACGATGTAGTGTATGTTCATCTGTATGCCTACAATGTACATGTTAGTTAGGTATTGGTACGTTGTAGTGTATGTTCATCTGTATGCCTACAATGTACTTGTTAGTTAGGTATTGGTACGATGTAGTGTATGTTCATCTGTATGCCTACAATGTACTTGTTAGTTAGGTATTGACACGATGTAGTGTATGTTCATCTGTATGCCTACAATGTACTTGTTAGTTAGGTATTGACACGATGTAGTGTATGTTCATCTGTATGCCTACAATGTACTTGTTAGTTAGGTATTGGTACGTTGTCGAGTATGTTCATCTGTATGCCTACAATGTACTTGTTAGTTAGGTATTGGTACGTTGTAGTGTATGTTCATCTGTATGCCTACAATGTACTTGTTAGTTAGGTATTGACACGATGTAGTGTATGTTCATCTGTATGCCTACAATGTACTTGTTAGTTAGGTATTGGTACATTGTAGAGTATGTTCATCTGTATGCCTACAATGTACTTGTTAGTTAGGTATTGGTACGATGTAGAGTACGTTCATCTGTATGCCTACAATGTACTTGTTAGTTAGGTATTGGTACATTGTAGAGTATGTTCATCTGTATGCCTACAATGTACATGTTAGTTAGGTATTGGTACGTTGTAGTGTATGTTCATCTGTATGCCTACAATGTACATGTTAGTTAGGTATTGACACGATGTAGTGTATGTTCATCTGTATGCCTACAATGTACATGTTAGTTAGGTATTGGTACGTTGTAGAGTATGTTCATCTGTATGCCTACAATGTACTTGTTAGTTAGGTATTGGTACGTTGTAGAGTATGTTCATCTGTATGCCTACAATGTACTTGTTAGTTAGGTATTGGTACGTTGTAGTGTATGTTCATCTGTATGCCTACAATGTACTTGTTAGTTAGGTATTGACACGATGTAGTGTATGTTCATCTGTATGTCTACAGTGTACATGTTAGTTAGGTCTTGGTACGGTATAGTGTATGTTTATCTGTATGCCTACAATGTACATGTTAGTTAGGTATTGACACGATGTAGAGTATGTTCATCTGTATGCCTACAATGTACATGTTAGTTAGGTATTGGTACGTTGTACAGTATGTTCATCTGTATGCCTACAATGTACTTGTTAGTTAGGTATTGACACGATGTAGTGTATGTTCATCTGTATGCCTACAATGTACTTGTTAGTTAGGTATTGACACGATGTAGTGTATGTTCATCTGTATGCCTACAATGTATTTGTTAGTTAGGTATTGGTACATTGTAGAGTATGTTCATCTGTATGCCTACAATGTACTTGTTAGTTAGGTATTGGTACGATGTAGTGTATGTTCATCTGTATGCCTACAATGTACTTGTTAGTTAGGTATTGGTACATTGTAGAGTATGTTCATCTGTATGCCTACAATGCACTTGTTAGTTAGGTATTGGTACGATGTAGTGTATGTTCATCTGTATGCCTACAATGTACTTGTTAGTTAGGTATTGGTACGTTGTAGTGTATGTTCATCTGTATGCCTACAATGTACATGTTAGCTAGGTATTGACACGGTGTAGTGTATGTTCATCTGTATGCCTACAATGTACATGTTAGTTAGGTATTGACACGGTGTAGTGTATGTTCATCTGTATGCCTACAATGTACATGTTAGTTAGGTATTGGTACGTTGTACTGTATGTTCATCTGTATGCCTACAATGTACTTGTTAGTTAGGTATTGACACGATGTAGTGTATGTTCATCTGTATGCCTACAATGTACTTGTTAGTTAGGTATTGGTACGGTGAAGAGTATAGTCATCTGTATGCCTACAATGTACATGTTAGTTAGATATTGGTACGTTGTAGTGTTTGTTCATCTGTATGCCTACAATGTACTTGTTAGTTAGGTATTGGTACATTGTAGAGTATGTTCATCTGTATGCCTACAATGTACATGTTAGTTAGGTATTGACACGGTGTAGTGTATGTTCATCTGTATGCCTACAATGTACATGTTAGTTAGGTATTGACACGATGTAGTGTATGTTCATCTGTATGCCTACAATGTACTTGTTATTTAGGTATTGACACGATGTAGAGTATGTTCATCTGTATGCCTACAATGTACATGTTAGTTAGGTATTGGTACGTTGTAGTGTATGTTCATCTGTATGCCTACAATGAACTTGTTAGTTAGGTATTGGTACGTTGTCGAGTATGTTCATATGTATGCCTACAATGTACTTGTTAGTTAGGTATTGGTACGTTGTAGTGTATGTTCATCTGTATGCCTATAATGTACTTGTTAGTTAGGTATTGACACGATGTAGTGTATGTTCATCTGTATGCCTACAATGTACTCGTTAGTTAGGTATTGGTACGTTGTAGTGTATGATCATCTGTATGCCTACAATGTACTTGTTAGTTAAGTATTGACACGATGTAGTGTATGTTCATCTGTATGCCTACAATGTACTTGTTAGTTAGGTATTGGTACATTGTAGAGTATGTTCATCTGTATGCCTACAATGTACTTGTTAGTTAGGTATTGGTACGTTGTAGAGTATGATCATCTGTATGCCTACAATGTACATGTTAGTTAGGTATTGGTACGTTGTAGTGTATGTTCATCTGTATGCCTACAATGTACTTGTTAGTTAGGTATTGGTACGTTGTAGTGTATGTTCATCTGTATGCCTACAATGTACTTGTTAGTTAAGTATTGACACGATGTAGAGTATGTTCATCTGTATGCCTACAATGTACTTGTTAGTTAGGTATTGGTACGTTGTAGTGTATGTTCATCTGTATGCCTACAATGTACTTGTTAGTTAGGTATTGACACGATGTAGTGTATGTTCATCTGTATGCCTACAATGTACTTGTTAGTTAGGTATTGGTACGTTGTAGTGTATGTTCATCTGTATGCCTACAATGTACTTGTTAGTTAGGTATTGGTACGTTGTCGAGTATGTTCATCTGTATGCCTACAATGTACTTGTTAGTTAGGTATTGACACGATGTAGAGTATGTTCATCTGTATGCCTACAATGTACTTGTTAGTTAGGTATTGACACGATGTAGTGTATGTTCATCTGTATGCCTACAATGTACTTCTTATTTAGGTATTGGTACGTTGTAGTGTATGTTCATCTGTATGCCTACAATGTACTTGTTAGTTAGGTATTGGTACGTTGTCGAGTATGTTCATCTGTATGCCTACAATGTACTTGTTAGTTAGGTATTGACACGATGTAGTGTATGTTCATATGTATGCCTACAATGTACTTGTTAGTTAGGTATTGGTACGTTGTAGTGTATGTTCATCTGTATGCCTACAATGTACTTGTTAGTTAGGTATTGTTACGTTGTAGAGTATGTTCATCTGTATGCCTACAATGTACTTGTTAGTTAGGTATTGACACGATGTAGAGTATGTTCATCTGTATGCCTACAATGTACTTGTTAGTTAGGTATTGGTACGTTGTAGTGTATGTTCATCTGTATGCCTACAATGTACATGTTAGTTAGGTATTGGTACGTTGTACTGTATGTTCATTTGTATGCCTACAATGTACTTGTTAGTTAGGGATTGACACGATGTAGTGTATGTTCATCTGTTTGCCTACAATGTACTTGTTAGTTGGGTATTGACACGATATACTGTATGTTCATCTGTATGCCTACAATGTACTTGTTAGTTAGGTATTGGTACGTTGTAGTGTATGTTCATCTGTATGCCTACAATGTACTTGTTAGTTAGGTATTGACACGATGTAGAGTATGTTCATCTGTATGCCTACAATGTACATGTTAGTTAGGTATTGACACGATGTAGTGTATGTTCATCTGTATGCCTACAATGTACTTGTTAGTTAAGTATTGACACGATGTAAAGTATGTTCATCTGTATGCCTACAATGTACTTGTTAGTTAGGTATTGGTACGTTGTCGAGTATGTTCATCTGTATGCCTACAATGTACTTATTAGTTAGGTATTGGTACGTTGTCGAGTATGTTCATCTGTATGCCTACAATGTACATGTTAGTTAGGTATTGGTACGTTGTCGAGTATGTTCATCTGTATGCCTACAATGTACTTGTTAGTTAGGTATTGACACGATGTAGAGTATGTTCATCTGTATGCCTACAATGTACTTGTTAGTTAGGTATTGACACGATGTAGTGTATGTTCATCTGTATGCCTACAATGTACTTGTTAGTTAGGTATTGGTACGTTGTCGAGTATGTTCATCTGTATGCCTACAATGTACTTGTTAGTTAGGTATTGACACGATGTAGTGTATGTTCATCTGTATGCCTACAATGTACTTGTTAGTTAGGTATTGGTACGTTGTAGTGTATGTTCATCTGTATGCCTACAATGTACATGTTAGTTAGGTATTGGTACGGTGTAGAGTATAATCATCTGTATGCCTACAATGTACTTGTTAGTTAGGTATTGGTACGTTGTCGAGTATGTTCATCTGTATGCCTACAATGTACTTGTTAGTTAGGTATTGGTACGTTGTAGTGTATGTTCATCTGTATGCCTACAATGTACATGTTAGTTAGGTATTGACACGATGTAGAGTACGTTCATCTGTATGCCTACAATGTACTTGTTAGTTAGGTATTGACACGATGTAGTGTATGTTCATCTGTATGCCTACAATGTACTTGTTAGTTAGGTATTGGTACGTTGTCGAGTATGTTCATATGTATGCCTACAATGTACTTGTTAGTTAGGTATTGACACGATGTAGTGTATGTTCATCTGTATGCCTACAATGTTCTTGTTAGTTAGGTATTGACACGATGTAGTGTATGTTCATCTGTATGCCTACAATGTACTTGTTAGTTAGGTATTGGTATGTTGTAGTGTATGTTCATCTGTATGCCTACAATGTACTTGTTAGTTAGGTATTGACACGATGTAGTGTATGTTCATCTGTATGCCTACAATGTACTTGTTAGTTAGGTATTGGTACATTGTAGAGTATGTTCATCTGTATGCCTACAATGTACTTGTTAGTTAGGTATTGACACGATGTAGTGTATGTTCATCTGTATGCCTACAATGTACTTGTTAGTTAGTTAGGTATTGGTACGTTGTAGTGTATGTTCATCTGTATGCGTACAATGTACTTGTTAGTTAGTTAGGTATTGGTACGTTGTACTGTATGTTCATCTGTATGCCTACAATGTACTTGTTAGTTAGGTATTGACACGATGTAGTGTATGTTCATCTGTATGCCTACAATGTACTTGTTAGTTAGGTATTGACACGATGTAGTGTATGTTCATCTGTATGCCTACAATGTACTTGTTAGTTAGTTAGGTATTGGTACGTTGTACTGTATGTTCATCTGTATGCCTACAATGTACTTGTTAGTTAGGTATTGGTACATTGTAGTGTATGTTCATCTGTATGCCTACAATGTACTTGTTAGTTAGGTATTGGTACGTTGTAGAGTATGTTCATCTGTATGCCTACAATGTACTTGTTAGTTAGGTATTGGTACGTTGTAGTGTATGTTCATCTGTATGCCTACAATGTACTTGTTAGTTAGGTATTGGTACGATGTAGTGTATGTTCATCTGTATGCCTACAATGTACATGTTAGTTAGGTATTGACACGATGTAGTGTATGTTCATCTGTATGCCTACAATGTACATGTTAGTTAGGTATTGACACGATGTAGTGTATGTTCATCTGTATGCCTACAATGTACATGTTAGTTAGGTATTGGTACGTTGTAGTGTATGTTCATCTGTATGCCTACAATGTACATGTTAGTTAGGTATTGACACGATGTAGTGTATGTTCATCTGTATGCCTACAATGTACATGTTAGTTAGGTATTGGTACATTGTAGAGTATGTTCATCTGTATGCCTACAATGTACATGTTAGTTAGGTATTGACACGATGTAGTGTATGATCATCTGTATGCCTACAATGTACTTGTTAGTTAGGTATTGACACGATGTAGTGTATGTTCATCTGTATGCCTACAATGTACTTGTTAGTTAAGTATTGACACGATGTAGTGTATGTTCATCTGTATGCCTACAATGTACTTGTTAGTTAGGTATTGGTACGTTGTAGTGTATGTTCATCTGTATGCCTACAATGTACTTGTTAGTTAGGTATTGACACGATGTAGTGTATGTTCATCTGTATGCCTACAATGTACTTGTTAGTTAAGTATTGACACGATGTAGAGTATGTTCATCTGTATGCCTACAATGTACTTGTTAGTTAAGTATTGACACGATGTAGAGTATGTTCATCTGTATGCCTACAATGTACTTGTTGGTTAGTTATTGACACGATGTAGTGTATGTTCATCTGTATGCCTACAATGTACATGTTAGTTAGGTATTGACACGATGTAGTGTATGTTCATCTGTATGCCTACAATGTACTTGTTAGTTAGGTATTGGTACGTTGTCGAGTATGTTCATCTGTATGCCTACAATGTACATGTTAGTTAAGTATTGACACGATGTAGAGTATGTTCATCTGTATGCCTACAATGTACTTGTTAGTTAAGTATTGACACGATGTAGAGTATGTTCATCTGTATGCCTACAATGTACTTGTTAGTTAGGTATTGGTACGTTGTAGTGTATGTTCATCTGTATGCCTACAATGTACTTGTTAGTTAGGTATTGGTACGATGTAGAGTATGTTCATCTGTATGCCTACAATGTACTTGTTAGTTAGGTATTGGTACGTTGTAGTGTATGTTCATCTGTATGCCTACAATGTACTTGTTAGTTAGGTATTGACACGATGTAAAGTATGTTCATCTGTATGCCTACAATGTACATGTTAGTTAGGTATTGGTACATTGTTAGTTAGGTATTGGCACGATGTAGTGTATGTTCATCTGTATGCCTACAATGTACTTGTTAGTTAGGTATTGACACGATGTAGTGTATATTCATCTGTATGCCTACAATGTACTTGTTAGTTAGGTATTGACACGATGTAGTGTATGTTCATCTGTATGCCTACAATGTACTTGTTAGTTAAGTATTGACACGATGTAGTGTATGTTCATCTGTATGCCTACAATGTACTTGTTAGTTAGGTATTGGTACGTTGTAGTGTATGTTCATCTGTATGCCTACAATGTACTTGTTAGTTAGGTATTGACACGATGTGGTGTATGTTCATCTGTATGCCTACAATGTACTTGTTAGTTAAGTATTGACACGATGTAGAGTATGTTCATCTGTATGCCTACAATGTACTTGTTAGTTAAGTATTGACACGATGTAGAGTATGTTCATCTGTATGCCTACAATGTACTTGTTAGTTAGTTATTGACACGATGTAGTGTATGTTCATCTGTATGCCTACAATGTACTTGTTAGTTAGGTATTGACACGATGTAGTGTATGTTCATCTGTATGCCTACAATGTACTTGTTAGTTAGGTATTGGTACGTTGTCGAGTATGTTCATCTGTATGCCTACAATGTACATGTTAGTTAAGTATTGACACGATGTAGAGTATGTTCATCTGTATGCCTACAATGTACTTGTTAGTTAAGTATTGACACGATGTAGAGTATGTTCATCTGTATGCCTACAATGTACTTGTTAGTTAGGTATTGGTACGTTGTAGTGTATGTTCATCTGTATGCCTACAATGTACTTGTTAGTTAGGTATTGGTACGATGTAGAGTATGTTCATCTGTATGCCTACAATGTACTTGTTAGTTAGGTATTGGTACGTTGTACAGTATGTTCATCTGTATGCCTACAATGTACTTGTTAGTTAGGTATTGACACGATGTAAAGTATGTTCATCTGTATGCCTACAATGTACATGTTAGTTAGGTATTGGTACATTGTTAGTTAGGTATTGGCACGATGTAGTGTATGTTCATCTGTATGCCTACAATGTACTTGTTAGTTAGGTATTGACACGATGTAGTGTATATTCATCTGTATGCCTACAATGTACTTGTTAGTTAGGTATTGACACGATGTAGTGTATGTTCATCTGTATGCCTACAATGTACATGTTAGTTAGGTATTGACACGATGTAGTGTATGTTCATCTGTATGCCTACAATGTACTTGTTAGTTAGGTATTGGTACGTTGTAGTGTATGTTCATCTGTATGCCTACAATGTACTTGTTAGTTAGGTATTGACACGATGTAGAGTATGTTCATCTGTATGCCTACAATGTACATGTTAGTTAGGTATTGGTACGTTGTAGTGTATGTTCATCTGTATGCCTACAATGTACTTGTTAGTTAGGTATTGACACGGTGTAGTGTATGTTCATCTGTATGCCTACAATGTACTTGTTAGTTAGGTATTGGTACATTGTAGTGTATGTTCATCTGTATGCCTACAATGTACTTGTTAGTTAGGTATTGACACGATGTAGAGTATGTTCATCTGTATGCCTACAATGTACTTGTTAGTTATGTATTGACACGATGTAGAGTATGTTCATCTGTATGCCTACAATGTACTTGTTAGTTAGGTATTGGTACATTGTAGTGTATGTTCATCTGTATGCCTACAATGTACTTGTTAGTTAGGTATTGACACGATGTAGAGTATGTTCATCTGTATGCCTACAATGTACTTGTTAGTTAGGTATTGACACGGTGTAGTGTATGTTCATCTGTATGCCTACAATGTACTTGTTAGTTAGGTATTGGTACATTGTAGTGTATGTTCATCTGTATGCCTACAATGTACTTGTTAGTTAGGTATTGGTACGTTGTAGTGTATGTTCATCTGTATGCCTACAATGTACTTGTTGCGGTTGTAAATACTACCTCAGTTAAGACCTGGAGGATCTGACCTAGATTTACATGGCCGGTGTCATCAATGAAACAGAAAACGTTTAATTACCCTCCTGGAACACCCGCTCTTATTCTCTTGTACTTTTTCAATTTTCTCCGTGTAAATATGTTCATTGTTCATATTTTGCCCCTGGTTTAATTGATTTTGAGTTTTGATTATGGTCTTGTTGACTCTGCTGTATTCTCTGATTTGTCAAAGGTCTCTGTGTAAATATTTTCTTTGTTTATTATTTAGTTTATCGATTTTATTCTTCGTTACTGACATTTAATTTTATAAACTCACACTTAAAAGTATATGTATTGGTCCACTGACATCTACAAACACGCCCTAAGTCTAAACAGTAAAAAGGTTGTCAGCCTTATAGTGTTCGGAAAACATTTTTTATATCCCCCGAAAGAGATGCCAACTAAATATCTGTTATAATTATTTTTGTGAATAGACGAATACTGTTATGCCTGGTGTTATATTACCATCCATCTGTAGTCCCTGTAGATCCTTAGTGGGCTCCATCACCTTGCCAGTTTGCGGTTTGTATGTTCCAGGACTCGAACCATTGGTAGGTTGGTCCATTGGTACGTGTATTGGTGATATCAGTTTCGTGTCATCGCCTGCTTTCGGCATTCTAATTGAATCAAGTTTATCCTTAGCTTTATAAAAAGAAATACAAACATTAACAATTGACAATAGGTCGATGTATATACTTCTATATAAAAAAGATGCTATTGTTAACACCAGCCTCTATATAAATGTAGGTATGGTGTTTGATTTCTGACAAACTAAAAGTTCTTTGCCTCGATTTACTTAACTTTGCTTCAAGCATAATTAAATGTCCACGCACATATGATATCGTCGTCCACAAACTATCGTTTATCTATTACTTTTAACAAAGATAAGGTGATATATAATAATTATATAACGCCTACTTCATTTGTATAATAAGTCTAAGGCCCTTGATATTGTAGGAAACGTTTTGTCCTCGAGATGACTCATGGTTTCTGATGCAGAAGTCCAAGGTATACATAATTAATGAATGGGGGAAACGGGTGAATTCTATTTCTGTAGCTTTTGCGCCTTTTACCCACAAACTTGTTTTACATTAAGGATACATTGTACTATCTCACTTTAGAAGTGGTTTCCCAGTTTACAGGTTTTAACTCACATTGTGATGTCCGACATCAATGTAATTACATCAAACAGTTGTACCTCTATCCTGTTATCTCAATATAGAAATGTCCCGTAGTACAAACAGTTGTACCTCCATCCTGTTATCTCAATATAGAAATGTCCCGTAGTACAAACAGTTGTATCTCCATCCTGTTATCTCAATATATAAATGTCCCGTAGTACAAACAGTTGTATCTCCATCCCGTCATCTCAATATAGAAATGTCCCGTAGTACAAACAGTTGTACCTCCATCCTGTTATCTCAATATAGAAATGTCCCGTAGTACAAACAGTTGTACCTCCATCCCGTTATCTCAATATAGAAATGTCCCGTAGTACAAACAGTTGTACCTCCATCCTGTTATCTCAATATAGAAATGTCCCGTAGTACAAACAGTTGTACCTCCATCCCGTTATCTCAATATAGAAATGTCCCGTAGTACAAACAGTTGTACCTCCATCCCGTTATCTCAATATAGAAATGTCCCGTAGTACAAACAGTTGTACCTCCATTCCGTTATCTCAATATAGAAATGTCCCGTAATACAAACAGTTGTACCTCCATCCTGTTATCTCAATATAGAAATGTCCCGTAATACAAACAGTTGTACCTCCATCCTGTTATCTCAATATAGAAATGTCACGTAGTACAAACAGTTGTACCTCCATCCTGTTATCTCAATATAGAAATGTCCCGTAGTACAAACAGTTGTACCTCCATCCCGTTATCTCAATATGGAAATGTCCCGTAGTACAAACAGTTGTACCTCCATCCCGTTATCTCAATATGGAAATGTCCCGTAGTACAAACAGTTGTACCTCCATCCTGTTATCTCAATATAGAAATGTCCCGTAGTACAAACAGTTGTACCTCCATCCTGTTATCTCAATATAGAAATGTCCCGTAGTACAAACAGTTGTACCTCCATCCTGTTATCTCAATATAGAAATGTCCCGTAGTACAAACAGTTGTATCTCCATCCTGTTATCTTAATATAGAAATGTCCCGTAGTACAAACAGTTGTACCTCCATCCTGTTATCTCAATATAGAAATATCCCGTAGTACAAACAGTTGTACCTCCATCTTGTTATCTCAATATAGAAATGTCCCGTAGTACAAACAGTTGTACCTCCATCCTGTTATCTCAATATAGAAATGTCCCGTAATACAAACAGTTGTACCTCCATCCTGTTATCTCAATATAGAAATGTCCCGTAGTACAAACAGTTGTACCTCCATCCCGTTATCTCAATATAGAAATGTCCCGTAGTACAAACAGTTGTACCTCCATCCTGTTATCTCAATATAGAAATGTCCCGTAGTACAAACAGTTGTACCTCCATCCTGTTATCTCAATATAGAAATGTCCCGTAGTACAAACAGTTGTACACTCTATCCTGTTATCTCAATATAGAAATGTCCCGTAGTACAAACAGTTGTACACTCCATCCTGTTATCTCAATATAGAAATGTCCCGTAGTACAAACAGTTGTACACTCTATCCTGTTATCTCAATATAGAAATGTCCCGTAGTACAAACAGTTGTACCTCCATCCCGTTATCTCAATATAGAAATGTCCCGTAGTACAAACAGTTGTACACTCCATCCTGTTATCTCAATATAGAAATGTCCCGTAGTACAAACAGTTGTACACTCTATCCTGTTATCTCAATATAGAAATGTCCCGTAGTACAAACAGTTGTACTTCCATCCTGTTTTCTCAATATAGAAATGTCCCGTAGTACAAACAGTTGTGCCTCCATCCTGTTATCTCAATATAGAAATGTCCCGTAGTACAAACAGTTGTACCTCCATCCTGTTATCTCAATATAGAAATGTCCCGTAGTACAAACAGTTGTACCTCCATCCTGTTATCTCAATATAGAAATGTCCCGTAGTACAAACAGTTGTACCTCCATCCTGTTATCTCAATATAGAAATGTCCCGTAGTACAAACAGTTGTACCTCCATCTTGTTATCTCAATATAGAAATGTCCAGTAGTACAAACAGTTGTACCTCCATCCTGTTATCTCAATATAGAAATGTCCCGTAGTACAAACAGTTGTTCACTCTATCCTGTTATCTCAATATAGAAATGTCCCGTAGTACAAACAGTTGTACCTCCATCCTGTTATCTCAATATAGAAATGTCCCGTAGTACAAACAGTTGTACCTCCATCCTGTTATCTCAATATAGAAATGTCACGTAGTACAAACAGTTGTACCTCCATCCTGTTATCTCAATATAGAAATGTCCCGTAGTACAAACAGTTGTACCTCCATCCTGTTATCTCAATATAGAAATGTCCCGTAGTACAAACAGTTGTTCACTCTATCCTGTTATCTCAATATAGAAATGTCCCGTAGTACAAACAGTTGTACCTCCATCCTGTTATCTCAATATAGAAATGTCCCGTAGTACAAACAGTTGTACCTCCATCCTGTTATCTCAATATAGAAATGTCCCGTAGTACAAACAGTTGTACCTCCATCCTGTTATCTCAATATAGAAATGTCCCGTAGTACAAACAGTTGTACCTCCATCCCGTTATCTCAATATAGAAATGTCCCGTAGTACAAACAGTTGTACCTCCATCCCGTTATCTCAATATAGAAATGTCCCGTAGTACAAACAGTTGTACCTCCATCCTGTTATCTCAATATAGAAATGTCCCGTAGTACAAACAGTTGTACCTCCATCCTGTTATCTCAATATAGAAATGTCCCGTAGTACAAACAGTTGTACCTCCATCCTGTTATCTCAATATAGAAATGTCCCGTAATACAAACAGTTGTACCTCCATCCTGTTATCTCAATATAGAAATATCCCGTAGTACAAACAGTTGTACCTCCATCCTGTTATCTCAATATAGAAATGTCCCGTAGTACAAACAGTTGTATCTCCATCCTGTTATCTCAATATAGAAATGTCCCGTAGTACAAACAGTTGTATCTCCATCCTGTTATCTCAATATAGAAATGTCCCGTAGTACAAACAGTTGTACCTCCATCCTGTTATCTCAATATAGAAATGTCCCGTAGTACAAACAGTTGTACCTCCATCCTGTTATCTCAATATAGAAATGTCCCGAAGTACAAACAGTTGTACACTCTATCCTGTTATCTCAATATAGAAATGTCCCGTAGTACAAACAGTTCTACCTCTATCCTGTTATCTCAATATAGAAATGTCCCGTAGTACAAACAGTTGTACCTCCATCCTGTTATCTCAATATAGAAATGTCCCGTAGTACAAACAGTTGTACCTCCATCCTGTTATCTCAATATAGAAATGTCACGTAGTACAAACAGTTGTGCCTCCATCCTGTTATCTCAATATAGAAATGTCCCGTAGTACAAACAGTTGTACACTCCATCCTGTTATCTCAATATAGAAATGTCCCGTAGTACGTAGGAAAAGAACTTATGTAATAAGGGAGTGTACACAATACACGCATAAAGAGAACACCTTTATCAAATAGATAAAGATACTGTGTGATAAATGGGTTCACTGAGAGCACTTATCAAGGAACATAACTCTAGGTAGAAACGTTACTCAAACATTTGATAACTCATTTTAACCATAACTGATCAAATTTACAATGTATACAGTTCTCGACCGAGTCTGCAAGATTACATTTGTATGAGATATTCTGTTTCCGATGATTTAGTGTTTACTTTCGGAAACATTTTGTGTATCATGCTTTCAAAATATACTTTTGATACTCGGTTCTCATTTTGAGAACTTAATGTTTTCTTGGATGTGACAAAGATTAGCATGGCGGGTGTCGTCGATGAAGCAGAAGACGCTTACTCTTACGGAACACATGGTCTTATTCTCTTGTACTTTTACAAGAGTCTCCACGTAAATCTTTCCTTTGTTCATATTTTGCCCCTGGTTTAATCGATGTTGAGTTTGGATTATGATTTTGTTAACGCTGCTGTAATCTCTAATTTACTTTCTCTGTATAGTTTGTTCTATATCTTCAAACCTCAAATTAACGTATTGTATTTCCGTGAGTTTCTTTTCGTCGAGTGTTCTGTTTCCAAGATTATGTTTGAATCTTGCTTCCTCTCTACATCGCATGCCTTGTTTTATTAGTTTGGGTCCGTTTCTGATGTTATCCCGTTCTAACGTGTTAGTCTCCGAGAATATATATAAATCATGTAAACGTTTACTGAAAATATATCTTAATTATATGTCCTCGTTAACTGTTTCAAAGTTAATTAAAATTCAATGTGTTCCTTTTCCATGACTAACTTGATCACATGTATTCAGTCTTCGAGACTTTATATATATTGTACGTGTTCTATTTCCAAGATTATCGTGACCTATTTCCGATACTATGTGTATCTCTATTTACTCTCTCTATTTTCAATACTAGGTTTATCTCTATTTACGCTCTCTATTTCCGATACTATGTGTATCTCTATTTACTCTCTCTATTTTCAATACTAGGTGTATCTCTATTTACTCTCTCTATTTTCAATACTAGGTGTATCTCTATTTACTCTCTATTTTCAATACTAGGTGTATCTCTATTTACTCTCTCTATTTCCGACACTAGATGTATCTCTATTTACTCTCTCTATTTCCGATACTATGTGTATCTCTATTTACTCTCTCTATTTCCAATACCAGGTGTATCTCTGCTTACTTTCACAATTTCCGGTACTAGGTGTATCTCTATTTACTCTCTATTTCCGATACTAGGTGTATCTCTATTTACTCTCTATTTCTGATACTACACGTATCTCTGTTTACTCTCTATTTCCGATATTAGGTGTATCTCTGTTTACTCTCTCTATTTCCAATACTAGGTGTATCTCTGTTTACTCTCTCTATTTCCAATACTAGGTTTATCTCTATTTACTCTCTATTTCCGATACTAGACGTATCTCTGTTTACTCTCTATTTCCGGTACTAGGTGTATCTCTATTTACTCTCTATTCCCGATACTAGACGTATCTCTGTTTACTCTCTATTTCCGATACTAGGTGTATCTCTATTTACTCTCTATTTCCGATACTAGACGTATCTCTGTTTACTCTCTATTTCCGGTACTAGGTGTATCTCTATTTACTCTCTATTTCCGATACTAGGTGTATATCTATTTACTCTCTATTTCCGATACTAGGTGTATCTCTATTTACTCTCTCTATTTCCGTTACTAGGTGTATCTCTATTTACTCTCTCTATTTCCGAAACAAGGTGTATCTCTATTTACTCTCTCTATTTCCGTTACTAGGCGTATCTCTATTTACTCTCTATTTCCGACACTAGGTGTATCTCTATTTACTCTCTCTATTTCCGTTACTAGATGTATCTCTATTTACTCTCTCTATTTCCGATACTAGGTGTATCTCTATTTACTCTCTCTATTTCCGTTACTAGGTGTATCTCTATTTACTCTCTATTTCCGACCATAGGTGTATCTCTATTTACTCTCTCTATTTCCGTTACTAGATGTATCTCTATTTACTCTCTCTATTTCCGATACTAGGTGTATCTCTATTTACTCTCTCTATTTCCGTTACTAGGTGTATCTCTATTTACTCTCTATTTCCGACACTAGGTGTATCTCTATTTACTCTCTCTATTTCCGTTACTAGATGTATCTGTATTTACTCTCTCTATTTCCGACACTAGGTTTATCTCTATTTACTCTCTCTATTTCCGATACTAGGAGTATCTCTATTTACTCTCTCTATTTCCGTTACTAGGTGTATCTCTATTTACTCTCTCTATTTCCGAAACAAGGTGTATCTCTATTTACTCTCTCTATTTCCGAAACAAGGTGTATCTCTATTTACTCTCTCTATTTCCGTTACTAGGTGTATCTCTATTTACTCTCTCTATTTCCGACACTAGGTGTATCTCTATTTACTCTATTTCCGACACTAGGTGTATCTCTATTTACTCTCTCTATTTCCGTTACTAGGTGTATCTCTATTTACTCTCTATTTCCGACACTAGGTGTATCTCTATTTACTCTCTCTATTTCCGACACTATGTGTATCTCTATTTACTCTCTCTATTTCCAATACTAGGTGTATCTCTATTTACTCTCTCTATTTCCGTTACTAGATGTATCTCTATTTACTCTCTCTATTTCCGACACTAGGTGTATCTCTATTTACTCTCTATATTTCCGATACTAGGTGTATCAATATTTACTCTCTCTATTTTCAATACTAGGTGTATCTCTATTTACTCTCTATTTTTAATACTAGGCGTATCTCTATTTACTCTCTCTATTTCGGACACTAGATGTATCTCTATTTACTCTCTCTATTTCCGATACTATGTGTATCTCTATTTACTCTCTCTATTTCCAATACCAGGTGTATCTCTGCTTACTTTCACTATTTCCGATATTAGGTGTATCTCTATTTACTCTCTATTTCCGATATTAGACGTATCTCTGTTTACTCTCTATTTCCGGTACTAGGTGTATCTCTATTTACTCTCTATTTCCGATACTAGACGTATCTCTGTTTACTCTCTATTTCCGATACTAGGTGTATCTCTATTTACTCTCTATTTCCGATACTAGACGTATCTCTGTTTACTCTCTATTTCCGGTACTAGGTGTATCTCTATTTACTCTCTATTTCCGATACTAGGTGTATCTCTATTTACTCTCTATTTCCGATACTAGGTGTATCTCTATTTACTCTCTCTATTTCCGTTACTAGGTGTATCTCTATTTACTCTCTATTTCCGACACTAGGTGTATCTCTATTTACTCTCTCTATTTCCGTTACTAGATGTATTTCTATTTACTCTCTCTATTTCCGATACTAGGTGTATCTCTATTTACTCTCTCTATTTCCGTTACTAGGTGTATCTCTATTTACTCTCTATTCCCGACACTAGGTGTATCTCTATTTACTCTCTCTATTTCCGTTACTAGATGTATCTGTATTTACTCTCTCTATTTCCGACACTAGGTTTATCTCTATTTACTCTCTCTATTTCCGATACTAGGTGTATCTCTATTTCCTCTCTCTATTTCCGTTACTAGGTGTATCTCTATTTACTCTCTCTATTTCCGACACTAGGTGTATCTCTATTTACTCTCTCTATTTCCGACACTAGGTGTATCTCTATTTACTCTATTTCCGTTACTAGGTGTATCTCTATTTACTCTCTCTATTTCCGACACTAGGTGTATCTCTATTTACTCTATTTCCGTTACTAGATGTATCTCTATTTACTCTCTCTATTTCCGACACTAGGTGTATCTCTATTTACTCTCTATATTTCCGATACTAGGTGTATCAATATTTACTCTATCTATTTCCAATACTAGGTGTATCGCTATTTACTCTCTTCATTCCCGATACTAGGTGTATCTCTATTTACTCTCCCTATTTCCAATACTAGGTGTATCACTATTTACTCTCTTCATTCCCGATACTAGGTGTATCTCTATTTACTCTCTATTTCCAATACTAGGTTTATCTCTATTTACTCTCTTTGTTCCCGATACTAGGTGTATCTCTATTTACTCTCTATTTCCGATACTAGGTTTATCTCTATTTACTCTCTTTGTTCCCGATACTAGGTGTATCTCTATTTACTCTCTCTATTTCCAATACTAGGTGTATCTCTATTTACTCTCTATTTCCGATACTAGGTGTATCTCTATTTACTCTTTCCATTTTCAATACTAGGTGTATCTCTATTTCCTCTCTCTATTTCCGACACTAGGTGTATCTCTATTTACGCTCTCTATTTCCGACACTAGGTGTATCTCTATTTACTCTCTCTATTTCCAATACTAGGTGTATCTCTATTTACTCTCTATTTCCGATACTAGGTGTATCTCTATTTACTCTTTCCATTTTCAATACTAGGTGTATCTCTATTTACTCTCTATTTCCGTTACTAGGTGTATCTCTATTTACTCTCTTTGTTCCAATACTAGGTGTATCTCTATTTACTCTCTATTTCCAATACTAGGTTTATCTCTATTTACTCTCTTTGTTCCCGATACCAGGTGTATCTCTATTTACTCTCTCTATTTCCAATACTAGGTGTATCTCTATTTACTCTCTATTTCCGATACTAGGTGTATCTCTATTTACTCTTTCCATTTTCAATACTAGGTGTATCTCTATTTCCTCTCTCTATTTACGATACTAGATGTATCTCTATTTACTCTCTCTATTTCCGTTACTAGGTGTATCTCTATTTACTCTATTTCCGACACTAGGTGTATCTCTATTTACGCTCTCTATTTCCGACACTAGGTGTATCTCTATTTACTCTCTCTATTTCCAATACTAGGTGTATCTCTATTTACTCTCTATTTCCGATACTAGGTGTATCTCTATTTACTCTTTCCATTTTCAATACTAGGTGTATCTCTATTTCCTCTCTCTATTTCCGACACTAGGTGTATCTCTATTTACGCTCTCTATTTCCGACACTAGGTGTATCTCTATTTACTCTCTCTATTTCCAATACTAGGTGTATCTCTATTTACTCTCTATTTCCGTTACTAGGTGTATCTCTATTTACTCTCTTTGTTCCAATACTAGGTGTATCTCTATTTACTCTCTATTTCCAATACTAGGTTTATCTCTATTTACTCTCTTTGTTCCCGATACCAGGTGTATCTCTATTTACTCTCTCTATTTCCAATACTAGGTGTATCTCTATTTACTCTCTATTTCCGATACTAGGTGTATCTCTATTTACTCTTTCCATTTTCAATACTAGGTGTATCTCTATTTCCTCTCTCTATTTACGATACTAGGTGTATCTCTATTTACTCTCTCTATTTCCGTTACTAGGTGTATCTCTATTTACTCTATTTCCGACACTAGGTGTATCTCTATTTACGCTCTCTATTTCCGACACTAGGTGTATCTCTATTTACTCTCTCTATTTCCAATACTAGGTGTATCTCTATTTACTCTCTATTTCCGTTACTAGGTGTATCTCTATTTACTCTCTTTGTTCCAATACTAGGTGTATCTCTATTTACTCTCTATTTCCAATACTAGGTTTATCTCTATTTACTCTCTTTGTTCCCGATACTAGGTGTATCTCTATTTACTCTCTCTATTTCCAATACTAGATGTATCTGTATTTACTCTCTCTATTTCCGACACTAGGTTTATCTCTATTTACTCTCTCTATTTCCGATACTAGGAGTATCTCTATTTACTCTCTCTATTTCCGTTACTAGGTGTATCTCTATTTACTCTCTCTATTTCCGAAACAAGGTGTATCTCTATTTACTCTCTCTATTTCCGAAACAAGGTGTATCTCTATTTACTCTCTCTATTTCCGTTACTAGGTGTATCTCTATTTACTCTCTCTATTTCCGACACTAGGTGTATCTCTATTTACTCTATTTCCGACACTAGGTGTATCTCTATTTACTCTCTCTATTTCCGTTACTAGGTGTATCTCTATTTACTCTCTATTTCCGACACTAGGTGTATCTCTATTTACTCTCTCTATTTCCGACACTATGTGTATCTCTATTTACTCTCTCTATTTCCAATACTAGGTGTATCTCTATTTACTCTCTCTATTTCCGTTACTAGATGTATCTCTATTTACTCTCTCTATTTCCGACACTAGGTGTATCTCTATTTACTCTCTATATTTCCGATACTAGGTGTATCAATATTTACTCTCTCTATTTTCAATACTAGGTGTATCTCTATTTACTCTCTATTTTTAATACTAGGCGTATCTCTATTTACTCTCTCTATTTCGGACACTAGATGTATCTCTATTTACTCTCTCTATTTCCGATACTATGTGTATCTCTATTTACTCTCTCTATTTCCAATACCAGGTGTATCTCTGCTTACTTTCACTATTTCCGATATTAGGTGTATCTCTATTTACTCTCTATTTCCGATACTAGACGTATCTCTGTTTACTCTCTATTTCCGGTACTAGGTGTATCTCTATTTACTCTCTATTTCCGATACTAGACGTATCTCTGTTTACTCTCTATTTCCGATACTAGGTGTATCTCTATTTACTCTCTATTTCCGATACTAGACGTATCTCTGTTTACTCTCTATTTCCGGTACTAGGTGTATCTCTATTTACTCTCTATTTCCGATACTAGGTGTATCTCTATTTACTCTCTATTTCCGATACTAGGTGTATCTCTATTTACTCTCTCTATTTCCGTTACTAGGTGTATCTCTATTTACTCTCTATTTCCGACACTAGGTGTATCTCTATTTACTCTCTCTATTTCCGTTACTAGATGTATTTCTATTTACTCTCTCTATTTCCGATACTAGGTGTATCTCTATTTACTCTCTCTATTTCCGTTACTAGGTGTATCTCTATTTACTCTCTATTCCCGACACTAGGTGTATCTCTATTTACTCTCTCTATTTCCGTTACTAGATGTATCTGTATTTACTCTCTCTATTTCCGACACTAGGTTTATCTCTATTTACTCTCTCTATTTCCGATACTAGGTGTATCTCTATTTCCTCTCTCTATTTCCGTTACTAGGTGTATCTCTATTTACTCTCTCTATTTCCGACACTAGGTGTATCTCTATTTACTCTCTCTATTTCCGACACTAGGTGTATCTCTATTTACTCTATTTCCGTTACTAGGTGTATCTCTATTTACTCTCTCTATTTCCGACACTAGGTGTATCTCTATTTACTCTATTTCCGTTACTAGATGTATCTCTATTTACTCTCTCTATTTCCGACACTAGGTGTATCTCTATTTACTCTCTATATTTCCGATACTAGGTGTATCAATATTTACTCTATCTATTTCCAATACTAGGTGTATCGCTATTTACTCTCTTCATTCCCGATACTAGGTGTATCTCTATTTACTCTCCCTATTTCCAATACTAGGTGTATCACTATTTACTCTCTTCATTCCCGATACTAGGTGTATCTCTATTTACTCTCTATTTCCAATACTAGGTTTATCTCTATTTACTCTCTTTGTTCCCGATACTAGGTGTATCTCTATTTACTCTCTATTTCCGATACTAGGTTTATCTCTATTTACTCTCTTTGTTCCCGATACTAGGTGTATCTCTATTTACTCTCTCTATTTCCAATACTAGGTGTATCTCTATTTACTCTCTATTTCCGATACTAGGTGTATCTCTATTTACTCTTTCCATTTTCAATACTAGGTGTATCTCTATTTCCTCTCTCTATTTCCGACACTAGGTGTATCTCTATTTACGCTCTCTATTTCCGACACTAGGTGTATCTCTATTTACTCTCTCTATTTCCAATACTAGGTGTATCTCTATTTACTCTCTATTTCCGATACTAGGTGTATCTCTATTTACTCTTTCCATTTTCAATACTAGGTGTATCTCTATTTACTCTCTATTTCCGTTACTAGGTGTATCTCTATTTACTCTCTTTGTTCCAATACTAGGTGTATCTCTATTTACTCTCTATTTCCAATACTAGGTTTATCTCTATTTACTCTCTTTGTTCCCGATACCAGGTGTATCTCTATTTACTCTCTCTATTTCCAATACTAGGTGTATCTCTATTTACTCTCTATTTCCGATACTAGGTGTATCTCTATTTACTCTTTCCATTTTCAATACTAGGTGTATCTCTATTTCCTCTCTCTATTTACGATACTAGATGTATCTCTATTTACTCTCTCTATTTCCGTTACTAGGTGTATCTCTATTTACTCTATTTCCGACACTAGGTGTATCTCTATTTACGCTCTCTATTTCCGACACTAGGTGTATCTCTATTTACTCTCTCTATTTCCAATACTAGGTGTATCTCTATTTACTCTCTATTTCCGATACTAGGTGTATCTCTATTTACTCTTTCCATTTTCAATACTAGGTGTATCTCTATTTCCTCTCTCTATTTCCGACACTAGGTGTATCTCTATTTACGCTCTCTATTTCCGACACTAGGTGTATCTCTATTTACTCTCTCTATTTCCAATACTAGGTGTATCTCTATTTACTCTCTATTTCCGTTACTAGGTGTATCTCTATTTACTCTCTTTGTTCCAATACTAGGTGTATCTCTATTTACTCTCTATTTCCAATACTAGGTTTATCTCTATTTACTCTCTTTGTTCCCGATACCAGGTGTATCTCTATTTACTCTCTCTATTTCCAATACTAGGTGTATCTCTATTTACTCTCTATTTCCGATACTAGGTGTATCTCTATTTACTCTTTCCATTTTCAATACTAGGTGTATCTCTATTTCCTCTCTCTATTTACGATACTAGGTGTATCTCTATTTACTCTCTCTATTTCCGTTACTAGGTGTATCTCTATTTACTCTATTTCCGACACTAGGTGTATCTCTATTTACGCTCTCTATTTCCGACACTAGGTGTATCTCTATTTACTCTCTCTATTTCCAATACTAGGTGTATCTCTATTTACTCTCTATTTCCGTTACTAGGTGTATCTCTATTTACTCTCTTTGTTCCAATACTAGGTGTATCTCTATTTACTCTCTATTTCCAATACTAGGTTTATCTCTATTTACTCTCTTTGTTCCCGATACTAGGTGTATCTCTATTTACTCTCTCTATTTCCAATACTAGGTGTATCTCTATTTACTCTCTATTTCCGATACTAGGTGTATCTCTATTTACTCTTTCCATTTTCAATACTAGGTGTATCTCTATTTCCTCTCTCTATTTACGATACTAGGTGTATCTCTATTTACTCTCTCTATTTCCGTTACTAGGTGTATCTCTATTTACTCTATTTCCGACACTAGGTGTATCTCTATTTACGCTCTCTATTTCCGACACTAGGTGTATCTCTATTTACTCTCTCTATTTCCAATACTAGGTGTATCTCTATTTACTCTCTCTTTTTCCGATACTAGGTGTATCTCTATTTACTCTCTCTATTTCCGTTACTAGGCGTATCTCTATTTACTCTGTCTATTTCCGAAACAAGGTGTATCTCTATTTACTCTCTCTATTTCCGACACTAGGTGTATCTCTATTTACTCTCTCTATTTCCGACACTAGGCGTATCTCTATTTACTCTCTCTATTTCCGAAACAAGGTGTATCTCTATTTACTCTCTCTATTTCCGACACTAGGTGTATCTCTATTTACTCTCTCTATTTCCGACACTAGGTGTATCTCTATTTACTCTCTCTATTTCCGTTACTAGGTGTATCTCTATTTACTCTCTATTCCCGACACTAGGTGTATCTCTATTTACTCTCTCTATTTCCGTTACTAGATGTATCTGTATTTACTCTCTCTATTTCCGACACTAGGTTTATCTCTATTTACTCTCTCTATTTCCGATACTAGGTGTATCTCTATTTCCTCTCTCTATTTCCGTTACTAGGTGTATCTCTATTTACTCTCTCTATTTCCGACACTAGGTGTATCTCTATTTACTCTCTCTATTTCCGACACTAGGTGTATCTCTATTTACTCTATTTCCGTTACTAGGTGTATCTCTATTTACTCTCTCTATTTCCGACACTAGGTGTATCTCTATTTACTCTATTTCCGTTACTAGATGTATCTCTATTTACTCTCTCTATTTCCGACACTAGGTGTATCTCTATTTACTCTCTATATTTCCGATACTAGGTGTATCAATATTTACTCTATCTATTTCCAATACTAGGTGTATCGCTATTTACTCTCTTCATTCCCGATACTAGGTGTATCTCTATTTACTCTCCCTATTTCCAATACTAGGTGTATCACTATTTACTCTCTTCATTCCCGATACTAGGTGTATCTCTATTTACTCTCTATTTCCAATACTAGGTTTATCTCTATTTACTCTCTTTGTTCCCGATACTAGGTGTATCTCTATTTACTCTCTATTTCCGACACTAGGTTTATCTCTATTTACTCTCTTTGTTCCCGATACTAGGTGTATCTCTATTTACTCTCTCTATTTCCAATACTAGGTGTATCTCTATTTACTCTCTATTTCCGATACTAGGTGTATCTCTATTTACTCTTTCCATTTTCAATACTAGGTGTATCTCTATTTCCTCTCTCTATTTCCGACACTAGGTGTATCTCTATTTACGCTCTCTATTTCCGACACTAGGTGTATCTCTATTTACTCTCTCTATTTCCAATACTAGGTGTATCTCTATTTACTCTCTATTTCCGATACTAGGTGTATCTCTATTTACTCTTTCCATTTTCAATACTAGGTGTATCTCTATTTACTCTCTATTTCCGTTACTAGGTGTATCTCTATTTACTCTCTTTGTTCCAATACTAGGTGTATCTCTATTTACTCTCTATTTCCAATACTAGGTTTATCTCTATTTACTCTCTTTGTTCCCGATACCAGGTGTATCTCTATTTACTCTCTCTATTTCCAATACTAGGTGTATCTCTATTTACTCTCTATTTCCGATACTAGGTGTATCTCTATTTACTCTTTCCATTTTCAATACTAGGTGTATCTCTATTTCCTCTCTCTATTTACGATACTAGGTGTATCTCTATTTACTCTCTCTATTTCCGTTACTAGGTGTATCTCTATTTACTCTATTTCCGACACTAGGTGTATCTCTATTTACGCTCTCTATTTCCGACACTAGGTGTATCTCTATTTACTCTCTCTATTTCCAATACTAGGTGTATCTCTATTTACTCTCTATTTCCGATACTAGGTGTATCTCTATTTACTCTTTCCATTTTCAATACTAGGTGTATCTCTATTTACTCTCTATTTCCGTTACTAGGTGTATCTCTATTTACTCTCTTTGTTCCAATACTAGGTGTATCTCTATTTACTCTCTATTTCCAATACTAGGTTTATCTCTATTTACTCTCTTTGTTCCCGATACTAGGTGTATCTCTATTTACTCTCTCTATTTCCAATACTAGGTGTATCTCTATTTACTCTCTATTTCCGATACTAGGTGTATCTCTATTTACTCTTTCCATTTTCAATACTAGGTGTATCTCTATTTCCTCTCTCTATTTACGATACTAGGTGTATCTCTATTTACTCTCTCTATTTCCGTTACTAGGTGTATCTCTATTTACTCTATTTCCGACACTAGGTGTATCTCTATTTACGCTCTCTATTTCCGACACTAGGTGTATCTCTATTTACTCTCTCTATTTCCAATACTAGGTGTATCTCTATTTACTCTCTCTTTTTCCGATACTAGGTGTATCTCTATTTACTCTCTCTATTTCCGTTACTAGGCGTATCTCTATTTACTCTGTCTATTTCCGAAACAAGGTGTATCTCTATTTACTCTCTCTATTTCCGATACTAGGTGTATCTCTATTTACTCTCTCTATTTCCGTTACTAGGCGTATCTCTATTTACTCTCTCTATTTCCGAAACAAGGTGTATCTCTATTTACTCTCTCTATTTCCGACACTAGGTGTATCTCTATTTACTCTCTCTATTTCCGACACTAGGTGTATCTCTATTTACTCTCTCTATTTCCGTTACTAGGTGTATCTCTATTTACTCTCTATTCCCGATACTAGGTTTATCTCTATTTACTCTCTCTATTCCCGACACTAGGTGTATCTCTATTTACTCTCTCTATTTCCGATACTAGGTGTATCTCTATTTACTCCCTCTATTTCCGATACTAGATGTATCTCTATTTACTCTCTCTATTTCCGACACTAGGTGTATCTCTATTTCCTCTCTCTATTTCCGACACTAGGTGTATCTCTATTTACTCTCTCTATTTCCGATACTAGGTGTATCTCTTTTTGCTCTCTCTATTTCCAATACTAGGTTTATCTCTATTTACTCTCTATTTCCGATACTAGGTGTATCTCTATTTACTCTCTATTTCCGACACTAGGTTTATCTCTATTTACGCTCTCTATTTCCGACACTAGGTGTATCTATATTCATTCTCTCTATTTCCGACACTAGGTTTATCTCTATTTACTCTCTATTTCCGATACTAGGTGTATCTCTATTTACTCTCTCTATTTCCGACACTAGGTTTATCTCTATTTACGCTCTCTATTTCCGATACTAGGTGTATCTCTATTTACTCTCTCTATTTCCGACACTAGGTGTATCTCTATTTACTCTCTATTTCCGATACTAGGTTTATCTCTATTTACTCTCTCTATTCCCGATACTAGGTGTATCTCTATTTACTCTCTCTATTCCCGATACTAGGTTTATCTCTATTTACTCTCTATTTCCGATACTAGGTTTATCTCTATTTACTCTCTCTATTCCCGATACTAGATGTATCTCTATTTACTCTCTCTATTTCCGACACTAGGTTTATCTCTATTTACGCTCTCTATTTCCGACACTAGGTGTATCTATATTTACTCTCTCTATTTCCGACACTAGGTTTATCTCTATTTACTCTCTCTATTCCCGATACTAGGTTTATCTCTATTTACTCTCTCTATTCCCGATACTAGGTGTATCTCTATTTACTCTCTCTATTCCCGATACTAGGTGTATCTCTATTTACTCTCTCTATTCCCGATACTAGGTTTATCTCTATTTACTCTCTCTATTCCCGATACTAGGTTTATCTCTATTTACTCTCTCTATTCCCGATACTAGGTTTATCTCTATTTACTCTCTCTATTCCCGGTACTAGGTGTATCTCTATTTACTCTCTATTTCCGATACTAGGTGTATCTCTATTTACTCTCTCTATTCCCGATACTAGGTTTATCTCTATTTACTCTCTCTATTCCCGGTACTAGGTGTATCTCTATTTACTCTCTATTTCCGATACTAGGTGTATCTATATTTACGCTCTCTATTTCCAATTCTAGTTGTATCTCTATTTACTCTCTCTATTCCCGATACTACGTGTATCTCTATTTACTCTCTCTATTCCCGATACTAGGTGTATCTCTATTTGCTCTCTCTATTTCCAAAACTAGGTGTATCTCTATTTACTCTCTTTGTTCCCGATACTATGTGTATCTCTATTTCCTCTCTCTATTTCCGATACTACATATATATATATGTATATTTTAGAAAGAGATTATCTCAGTGTCTCTATATATAAGATTATTTCTTAATTACGCTCCATGTTTTCAAGTTTACATACATAATTATTATATTGCATATTCTGTGTCAATAATAAACTGTACCAAAATAGAGTTTCAGAGTCTATCTCTAATGCTAAATAACTATTCTGTTTGTACTTATAACATTCTCATCGCTAAATGCAGTGATTACGTATCTATTTAACTTAAGTTGTGATTACGCACCCGATTACATAACATATTGATTTACTTATCTAGATACTAAATGTACTACATACGGACCCAGTCACTAAATGTTTCCATTACAGACGCTATTCAGCTATCATTTCTATATTTCCAATACATTTTCTCTTCACCTTTCTCTGGGTAATCTGCACTTTTTATATCTTGTCGTGATCAAGCCATACCTTTCTGTTTCAGGATCATGTACTGTTTCCGGGCCTCCTCTACGGATCTTTCGAGGGCTGGGGTTTTGACGAATGACCGATATCCTATGGACATCAAACAAGTAAAGTAAAAGATTTAGTTATTTACATGTTAGAGAAGTTGATTGAGTAGAAAAAGAATGCGTGAGTCAAATATAGGCAACGTTTAATTGGTCTGTTGAAGGAAGTAGGAGTTCCCGGAGAAAATCCTCCGACTTGCGGCCAGTACATAACGGTTGTCCTATGTAGGCTTTAGAACTCGCAATGGAGGGCTAGTGGTAACAGAAGATCAGGTATATTATCCACCTGGTCACGGCGGCCCCAACTACAAAAGAAAGAAAACAAGAGTGCCGCGAGCGGAACAATAGACGCCTATTCCTGCCAAGGTGAAAGACGCCATTCTATTAGAATGCAAACGCATCCAAAATATGAAAATTGTTAATTAAATTTTAATGTAACAAAAAACACAGTTTTTATAGTCTTAATATGTTACAATCTACGTATTTTGAAAGAAATTGGTTGCAAACCGTGGACGAAGATTTGCCGGACAAGATCTTGATTAGAAAATTGGTAAGGATAGTAACTCTATAAAATATAGTAAAATAAAAACGATGTTTAGGACAACACTTTTACATGTTAATGTGATCAAATGTATAAATTGTGAAAGGAATCGGTTGAATACTGTTAGAGGGGATATCCGGATAAGATTTAGATTGCGAAATATTTAAAGGGCAGTAACTCATCCAAATATAGCCAAATTGAAGTGATGTTCAGAAAAAAACCAACCTCGTGTGATGGTGAATAAATATACAAAGTTTGAAAGCTGCGAATGATTGAAAACTGTGGGAGGAGATATCCGGACAAGTAAAATTTTACGACGGACGGACAGACAACATCAGACCATAATACTTCCCGTCATATTTGACTGCTGTTTACAAATTGCAACTATTCCTTTATTCATAATATGAACGGGTATATATATATATGTGTGTGTGGCTGTTTCAGGAGATGATTTTTTATTGGAAAACCTTTGACACTACAGTAAAGGACTAATTGTTCATGTTATTGTTGAGGATCCAGCTGGGTTTTATACATCGCGAGTCATCTGAATAGACTGCAATATAATCACTGGTGTAATACCTGTCATTATATGTCACCACGCGAGAGCACTCGCTACATAACAACGAAATAATGTGTTAAAGCAACGTAATGGTTATGATCTCCCGGGGTTCGTTATAATCCGTGTTTGTGCGATTCTGCCAACAGATAACAAATATCTCATCTATCTAATACCCCTACGGTGAAATCACCAGTGCATTAATAGCAACCAAAGGCTGAGAGTATAGCTGATCTGTCTAACTGCCAGTTATATCAGAGAAAGACAGCATAAACCAATGAGCCTTCCATCAACCAAGAGAAGATAAAACAAGGCAAAAATGTTAATCTCACCCAATGGCGCGTCGCCTCCCTCTGCATTTGGTGAAGTGACTTCTCTAGTAGAGTATGGTTTGCCGGTGGTCATTTCTGACCCCACCATACGCACATTGCTCTGGTCATCATCGGAGGCCATATCCATGGTACAAGTAACGGCACCGTCTGTGTCGCTATCTGATTAGAATTAAACAGCTAACTTAATTCAACCTTCACTCTGTACAATAGTCATAATGGCAAGTCACACTTTACAGTCGTTATAAATCAATTGTTAAGAAAAAAATAGAGAAAACCGAAGCCTTAACAAAACCATAATCCGACTCGATTAAATAGGGGGAAATACGAACAAAGTAAAGATTAATATGGAGACCCTTGCAAGAGTACATCAGAATAAGACCAGGGTTTCAGGAAGAGTAAGCGTCTTCTGCTTCGTCGACGAAGTAAATGTCAAGTTGCCAGATTGAGAACCGAGTCATAACTCTCAACAAGTAATGAACATTCAAAAACGTCAAACTGTTTACATGTCGCAGTTGATTTGTTATTCTAGGGCTTGCTCTGAATATCGAGATTTTCGTGATAGATGTCAGCAACTGACGAACAAACTTACGGCACAGGGATACGAGAGATGCAAGTTTCATGGTCGCCATCTTGATCTCATCGAGAAATATTAGTATCTTAGTGCGGAATGAAGATGGACATTTTTGAGGTTGCTTATTAGTGTGTGTACTTGTTGTGATGACAATGATGACTCGGTTCTCATTTTGAGGACTTGGTGTTTACTTGGATGTGACCATGATGTACATGGCGGGTGTTGTCGATGAAGCAGAAGACGCTTACTGTTCCGGAACAACACTCTGTCAGATTCTCTTTTACATTTACGAAGGTCTTCATGTAAATCTTTCCTTTGTTCATATTTTGCTTCGAGTTTAATCGATTTTGAGTTCGGAATATGATTTTATTGACGCTTAGATATTTTCTGAAAATGGCAGGGTTTTTGTTACGTGTCCTATTAATCCACAAATTCAGCCTCAATGATTGTAAACAATAACAAGTAAACTTAGAGTTCGTTCCCATGGAAATACCAAACGTCAGCTGGGAAATTTTTCCTCCAAACCAAAAACAAAAAATATTGTCAACAAGGAATAGACGTGATCCACTTTAAAGGTGAATCCAAATCAGCATATTCACATTTAGCCCATTGTCTGGCATAATATTCGACAATCTGAAACTCCACATTCCATTTGATAAATAAAGTCTCTCGTTACATCGGACCTTTCATGAACTTTATATTGGGGACACTATTCTGATCGCAGGTTACTATGTGTTCAGCTGGACCAGAGGAAAACATGAACATGCTGAAGGAGTCATTCTTAAGTCATGTATATTCAATTGCTGTAGGGTTGCTTATAATTGAAAAAATATGTATGGTAAAATGGATAGTAGTCTTATATCACCAGTCAAGTTGTTTAGTAGTCTGAAACCAGCATTCCTGTACCAGTCTTAGCCATTATGCAAGTATTATTAAATATGACGCTGATTAAACAAATTTGCAGCTTTATCAAACGGACTTTCACAAACTTTACTAAGAGTCACAGAAACTACTGTGTGAATGTCGATTATCGTTTATATCGAACATCCGTCAGATTTGCTCTGCAGTTAGTCGTGTGAGGATTATGTGGAATGCGTTGAGTCATTGAGCCATCTAATAGAGCATGAACTAATCGGACTTAACACGAGGTAAAGTTACCCACCGTCAGTGTCCATGCCTAATGGCGACTTTATCATACGGTACTCGATGTTTTCCGATACAGTCAGGTCCGGTATGGAGGGACTCGGAGATTTAACTTCCCCATCTGACTTTGGCCACCTTACGGACTCCAGCTTGTCCTTAGCTACAAGTGTAAAAAACGGCAATTCAGTAAATTGTACACTTTTATACTCCCTCGGAAACATAATCCAGTCAGGTCTGAAACATTTACACAATAATCAGGAGCTAGATAAAACTTTGTGGAAATAATCTTACGGTAAGTGTAATGGTCATTGTTTAATCACATTTCCGTCGATTGATTAGATTAAAATGATTATCAAAACATGTTTTAATCAACCCTGCTAACAATCAATCTTCAAGGTTAAGTCTCATTCTCATTCATATTAACGGTTTAGTGTCTGTGGCTTCAGAAATCCGAGCATTGTTGAGTAGACGAAGCCGTTTACACCATTTGTTCGTCTAATCTAAAACATAATCTCCAAACCATTCCTTTTGTTTCAAGGCTTAATCATTGTATTGACCACAGGCACAAACGCTCCAGACAAAATGATTCCTTAACAGGCAGTAATAATAACTCATACACAACGGTACCAGTCTCTAAATCACAGACACTCATACCCATTTATAAGCAAGCAAAAACTTTCTCTAATGAACAAAGCATTATTGGAAGAACCCTGTCATACGTTTTATGTTAGAAGTGCACAATGTTTCCTTTACAATAGGACGCAATTTATAATTTATAAAACAACCCCACAAATATTCATTTAGCGATGCGTTTCCAATAACAAAAAAAGGTTAAACGAAGAGTTTGCTGGAGCCTACGTTGCCACACTTAAACTCATTTGAATAGTTGCACGATAAATAATGTACACATTTTCGTTGTACACGATTTGAAATTATACAGAACTACTTTCATTTTACTTGGTTTTGCGCACCTGAACCTTCTGCTTCTGCAGTGGTTTGAAGGTTTTGGGTTCCCACCCTTTGGCCCTGGCGTCACTGGGGAGTACGAGGCAGCTGTATGATCTAGTTTAAATCATTTATCGGCATACTGTATCTATTACTAAGTTTAAAAGGTGCAGCATATGTGTGTTTTACGTCATGTTTGTATTCAAGTCTGAAATAAACGTAAACAAATCAGTGTTGCTAGATGTATAGCTAAAAGATCTCGAACCCGCGACCCAGCAATGGAGGGTTTATGTTAGCAGAATGAGGTCTTAACCACTGGCGCGCGACCCAGCAATCGAGGGTTTATGTTGGCAGAATGAGGTATTAACCACTAACCCGCGACCCAGCAATGGAGGGTTTATGTTGGCAGAATGAGGTCTAAACCACTATGCCACGACGGCCGCTTTCAATTGTTAAGTCCACACTAATCTGACGCTATTACCAGAATCCTAGTTAGGTACGACTTCAGAGGTATGCAAATACTCGTTTCAACAAGGCATGAACATAAGTCTCGCTCGAGAAAAGTGAATTCATGATTAAACATAGGATACAGTTGAGCCAAATAACGAACTAAATGTCACCATACAGCTGCTTTCCCTACCACGATAACAGTCTTGGTAGACCTATCATATAACTCGACCGGCCACCGACTTCCACCTTTCAGCGTGTCCTGCTACATTGGGAACACAGGATATAAAGCACCCGTCTGTAGATAGCCTGTTAGAGCTATTGATCAGTACATCCTGCTACATTGGGAACACAGGATATAAAGCACCCGTCTGTAGATAGCCTGTTAGAGCTATTGATCAGTACATCCTGCTACATTGGGAACACAGGATATAAAGCACCCGTCTGTAGATAGCCTGTTAGAGCTGTAGATCAGTACATCCTGCTACATCGGGAACACAGGATATAACACACCCGTCTGTAGATAACCTGTTAGAGCTGTAGATCAGTCCATCCTGCTACATTGGGAACACAGGATATAACACACACGTCTGTAGATAGCCTGCTAGAGCTATTGATCAGTCCATCCTGCTACATTGGGAACACAGGATATAAAGCACCCGTCTGTAGATAGCCTGTTAAAGCAGTAGATCAGTACATCCTGCTACATTGGGAACACAAGAGATAAAGCACCCGTCTGTAGATAGCCTTTTAGAGCTGTAGATCAGTACATCCTGCTACATTGGGAACACAGGAGATAAAGCACCCGTCTGTAGATAGCCTTTTAGAGCTATTGACCAGTACATCCTGCTACATTGGGAACACAGGAGATAAAGCACCCGTCTGTAGATAGGGCGTTAGAGCTATTGATCAGTCCATCCTGCTACATCGGGAACACAGGATATAACACACCCGTCTGTAGATAACCTGCTAGAGCTGTAGATCATTACATCCTGCTACATTGGGAACACAGGATATAACACACCCGTCTGTAGATAGCCTGTTAGAGTTATTGATCAGTACATCCTGCTACATCGGGAACACAGGATATAAAGCACCCGTCTGTAGATAGCCTGTTAGAGCTGTAGATCAGTACATTCTGCTACATTGGGAACACAGGATATAAAGCACCCGTCTGTAGATAACCTGTTAGAGCTATTGATCAGTACATCCTGCTACATCGGGAACACAGGATATAAAGCACCCGTCTGTAGATAGCCTGTTAGAGCTGTAGATCAGTACATCCTGCTACATTGGGAACACAGGATATAAAGCACCCGTCTGTAGATAACCTGTTAGAGCTATTGATCAGTACATCCTGCTACATTGGGAACACAGGATATAACACACCCGTCTGTAGATAGCCTGTTAGAGTTATTGATCAGTACATCCTGCTACATCGGGAACACAGGATATAAAGCACCCGTTTGTAGATAGCCTGTTAAAGCAGTAGATCAGTACATCCTGCTACATTGGGAACACAGGAGATAAAACACCCGTCTGTAGATAGCCTGTTAGAGCTATTGATCAGTACATCCTGCTACATTGGGAACACAGGATATAACACACCCGTCTGTAGATAGCCTGTTAGAGCTGTAGATCAGTACATCCTGCTACATTGGGAACACAGGAGATAAAACACCCGTCTGTAGATAGCCTGTTAGAGCTATTGATCAGTACATCCTGCTACATTGGGAACACAGGATATAACACATCCGTCTGTAGATAGACTGTTAGAGCAGTAGATCAGTACATCCTGCTACATTGGGAACACAGGATATAACACACCCGTCTGTAGATAGCCTGTTAGAGCTATTGATCAGTCCATCCTGATACATTGGGAACACAGGATATAAAGCACCCGTCTGTATCAAGATGGACTGATCTACAGCTCTAACAGGCTATCTACAGACGGGTGTGTTATATCCTGTGTTCCCAATGTAGCAGGATGTACTGATCAATAGCTCTAGCAGGCTATCTACAGACGGGTGTGTTATATCCCGTGTTCCCAATGTAGCAGGATGTACTGATCTACTGCTCTAACAGGCTATCTACAGACGGGTGCTTTATATCCTGTGTTTCCAATGTATCAGGATTGGGAACACAGGATATAACACATCCGTCTGTAGATAGCCTTTTAGAGCTGTAGATCAGTACATCCTGATACATTGGGAACACAGGATATAACACACACGTCTGTAGATAGCCTGTTAAAGCTATTGATCAGTACATCCTGCTACATTGGGAACACAGGATATAAAGCACCCGTCTGTAGATAGCCTGTTAGAGCTGTAGATCAGTACATCCTGCTACAATGGAAACACAGGATATTAAGCACCCGTCTGTAGATAGCCTGTTAGAGCTGTATATCAGTACATCCTGCTACATTGGGAACACGGGATATAACACACCCGTCTGAAGATAGCCTGTTAGAGCTGTAGATCAGTACATCCTGCTACATCGGGAACACAGGATATAACACACCCGTCTGTAGATAGCCTGTTAGAGCTGTAGATCAGTACATCCTGCTACATTGGGAACACGGGATATAACACACCCGTCTGTAGATAGCCTGTTAGAGCTATTGATCAGTACATCCTGCTACATTGGGAACACAGGATATAACACACCCGTCTGTAGATAGCCTGTTAGAGCTGTAGATCAGTACATCCTGCTACATTGGGAACACAGGATATAACACACCCGTCTGTAGATAGCCTGTTAGAGCTGTAGATCAGTACATCCTGCTACATTGGGAACACAGGATATAACACACCCGTCTGTAGATAGCCTGTTAGAGCTATTGATCAGTTCATCCTGCTACATTGGGAACACAGGATATAACACACCCGTCTGTAGATAGCCTGTTAGAGCTGTAAATCAGTACATCCTGCTACATTGGGAACACAGGATATAACACACCCGTCTGTAGATAGCCTGTTAGAGCTGTAGATCAGTACATCCTGTTACATTGGGAACACAGGATATAAAGCACCCTTCTATAGATGTTATGGTACAGCTATTGAGACATGTTTTCACGGTAAACAATTTTACCCTCAATGGCTATACTGCTGTGTAGATATCCGCGTCCGATACGGTCATGGGGACAAAGATGGTGACGTGTTTACAGGACACTTTCAATCAAATCTATGATTCAATACTGAGATGGAGACTGAATGGACTCCTTATCTGGATTCGGACATTTCTTCTGTCAGTTTTGTTCCACTTTCGCCTCCTAGGTTTCACTTTTAAAGTCCTTGCGTACATATCGAGTACTAGAAGGCCGAAACAGCTGTTTTGTGCAGTTTGATGATAAGTTAGCACGACTGTTTCTTATTCTAAATTATAAAGGTGCCATGTTCATGTTGTTCGATCCTTAGACATGATAGGTGTTCGACAATTCTGGAGGACTTGACTTAGAGACCGTAGGTGGTAGGCACTGCTGATGGACTTGACTTAGAGATGATAGGTGTTAGACACTGCTGGAGGACTTGACTTAGAGATGATAGGTGTTAGACACTGCTGATGGACTTGACTTAGAGATGATAGGTGTTAGACACTGCTGGAGGACTTGGCTTAGAGATGATAGGTGTTAGACACTGCTGATGGACTTGACTTAGAGATGATAGGTGTTAGACACTGCTGGAGGACTTGACTTAGAGATGATAGGTGTTAGACACTGCTGGAGGACTTGACTTAGAGATGATAGGTGTTAGACACTGCTGTTGGATTTAACTCCCCGAGGTTTGCCGTAATCAGCATGCTGCGTTTGATTCGTTCGAATAGTGGCACTGTTAGGAACATACACATGTACTTTTAGCTCATTTGAAACTGTTTAATATCTGAAAATTAAATCAATTAAAAAAAAGAAAAAATCCAAAAAGCTTATTGAATTACAGGGCTAATGCATCTCCCTATCTGGATTCGGATATTTCTTCGGCCAGTTCTGCTTTCTCAGTCGCCTCCTAGGCGTCACTTTTAGGTCTATGCTTAGCATCATTGACCAGTCCTAGAGGGACGAAACAGCTGTATGGCTCGGCTGTATCTCATTCTAAATTATAAAGGTGGCAGTCTCGTGTGTATTTTGTACAACCCTTGAGGAGTTGATACATGCAGGCTAGATTTCAAATTTCTAGCAGATATATCAGAAGAAAAAAGAGTTGTTTTGACACCACTTACCAACAGAGGTATAATCAGAGATTAGTATTACAAAGCTACTGAGACACACAGCATAACATCCCTCATGCCGCTGTGGAGAGAACAGAACATACATGTACAGGGCCATTGTGATAGATGATAAAATTATGTAATCGACTGAGTGAAGTAGAACCTGGAGGTGAGTCTGCTGTAATACACGGTCAAACTAAAACATAAAACTTGCGTGGTAAAAGTATAATTTAAATCATTATAAATTAGTCACGGAACCATCCATTTTTAACTGTTCAAGCAAGGACTTTTATTGAGGAGGGAGATCAAAATATCATGAGATTCAATGTAATACACATGGTTGGACGTTTTCTTCATGCCCGATTGTTGAATCAAAACCCGGCGGACTTGGTATATGCTATACATGTGTATTTACTGCACCGTCCAATTTTTGCTTCGTCTAGTTAACATAATTCATTAGATTATCGACATGCTTCCCTACTGAGTCACCTGATTGTTTCGAGACATACGACAGTAGGACAGTAAGATGTGCAAGTTCTGTTCCCCTCCCCAACACAGCCAACACATTTAAATGTAAAATCCATAGACAGAGATACCTAATACTTCAATCAGTGTCTTGTAAAAGCCGATGTGATAAACTGGATCACTAGTGCTTAGAGTGGAGGTCTTATTATGGTAGGAATCTGGTGTACCAGGAAAAAATCCTACGTTGTTGGGCACGTGATCTCATACCATTTCACGTCCAATCGGGGAATGTAACTCCAGCCACCTCCAGTAAAGGCATGTGTGCTATCCATTGCACCACTCGCCCGACCGTTATAACGCGAATAAAGTCCTAATAATTCTTTGTTACAATGAACAATGCTTGTCATTTTGGTTACAACTACAAAATTGAAATAATGTTTTCAGAATTTATGAAATAGGATTATAGTTTTAATCATGAACGTTAAATTGTGTAATTTCTTAAACTCAGAAAAGCACTTCCCTATATTTTCTAATAAACAAATACTCATTTCTTAACAATTATATACAGGCATTTTACCGCCAGATATCGAAAGTTTTGCTAGTAAACTTTATTTCCTATCTTTCAATGAATGTTTATTTTCTAAAACAGCCAACAATAGCCGATCTGGCTCTTCAATTTCTGTTTGTGTATTGTTTGTGCTATATTGATTTTACATTGTTTATGGTCAAAATTCAAAAATACGCTAAAGGATTAAAAATGAATTTCATTATATGATCTTACACTTTGCTTCATATTACTTTGATAATGTTTTACATTACTTTACATATGAAGTTTCATATTTTGCCCTTTTTTACTTTTCAAAATACAGAAGTCTTGTTTTAAAGTCTTATTCGTCTTTTAATAAAACTACCATCTCGGATATAACAAAAACAGCATGGCCTTAAATGACCATAGATGTCGATGGGCAGTAAAGCACAAACAACTAAACAAACAAACAAACCTTCTTAAGCGCTGCATTAAATCGTTAAAAGTTTTATACAAACAGCAAGGTATAAGTTTTTTGCTCATTTGTCAAATGTGTATTTTTGACACTACAGAAACCTGTCACACAAAAGCAACGGTAGCGTTGGACGTGATTTTAACTTCAGAAGAGAACATCCTTAATTAACGAGGAGAAAATTCTCGGCAATTCTGACAGAAACTATTATCAACAAATCACGCTTTTAACATAACCTAGGCGTGTGCACTTTTGCCGCCATCGCAGTGGTTTTGTTTGTGCAGTAGCAACTTGAATAATTAGATAAATTGATGGATATCTGTGGGTGTAATTAAATGTGTTCAGGCAACAATGTGCCGAGGGGCACTGGTGTACTTATATATTTAATTAAGACATTTCAACCATCAATTAGAAGTGTAAATGTGTCATTATCGCGTTATTACGACTTCTATAACGATTTAACTACGCCTTTATTTACGTTATATCGACTTTTGAAAGGTATTACGATGCATTTCTTGGCGTAAAAAATGCGACTTTAAATTTTATTTTGACCGCTTTGGCTTTGTATATTTTAAAGCGTTCAATATATTAGTATTAGATAAACTATATCGCAGTTTTTGTTCACGTCGCGTTTCAATTAATAAATGCATCAAACAAATTGTCCCAGTAAGATTAAACAAGATTTATTCAGATTTTAAACCCCCCGTAACGGGGTTGGTGGTGGAAAAGGGGTATACTGGAATCGGCGTGTCTGTCTCTCTGTCTGTCCGCAGACTGCGGATACAATTTTGTACCGCTTACTCCTCCTAGGATTATTCATGGATTTCAATGAAACTTTGTGTACTCGTTCTACATGACATGTTCTTGTGCCTCCCAGAACCATATATGTGTGGCCTCTTATGGGACCAAATTAGGGACTAACAAAGGGCAAAATGGGGCACAATTTTGTATCGCTTATTCCTCCCAGGAGCATGTATAGATGTCAATGAAACTGTGTACAGATGTTCTACATGGCATATTCTTGTCCTTTCCAGAGCCTCAATTGTATGTCGACTTTAGGGACCGAAACCAGATAATGTGGCACCATTTTGTACTGCCTACTCTTTCCAGGAGCATGCATGGATTTTAATGACACTTTGTACACCGTTCTACATGACACGAACTTGTCTCCAAGAACCGCAATTGTGTGGCCCCCTTTAGAAATCAATTTGGCACAATTTTTTACAATCTACTCTTTACAAGCGTGTGCATAGATTGCAATGAAACTTTGAACAGATGTTGTACATGATATGAAACTGATACCAAACGCCTGTAATTATTGGTATGGTTTGAGAATATCCATTTGGTCAACTTGTTGCTGACGGCTATATCTAGTAGTATCAATTGGAAACAGTTTTTATTTCCATTATATTCAAATCTATCGTTAAATATCTGAGAAATATTTTGTTGTGTACTCCCGAAATTGTTTTCTTCAGCAACTGCATGTCATTAAGTTGTATCTATTGCAGCAAAACTATTCCGCTTTGCGGAATCAAATTGACATTTAGACCATTGCAACGGTTTTTGCTTCAACTCTAGAATTTAGGTTTTTCATTTCAGAAGTTTTGATATCCTGAAAGACTGTATGGTGTATGGGAAGGCAGCCTCCATAAAGAGACGGGTGTGTTGTATAAACAGAAAAACGCCAGCAAAATTATCTGACAAAAACACTTGATTGATTGATATTTTGTTCAGATTTATTAAAGGTCAGGTATCTATTTGAAGAAACAATGTGCTCAACATGTTAAAATCAACAAAACGATTTCCGTTTGGTTGCTACCATGTTGTACTCCAATGCTGTTCTACAGTGACTGTTGGATATGCTGCCGTGATTGTGTTAATTTCGGAACAATAAGCGATTCTAAAAGGAACGTGTGTAGATAGTTAAACCAATTACATTGTGTCTATTAGATTTAAAACTGATTTAAAACAGGTTTTCTTTAAAGCACGTTGTCGAGTTTGTAGTCCTAAAGGACTTCACGATGGCTGGTCCGGCATTCTTTTATAGTGCCACGCATTCTGGGGATCTCCTAAGTGCCGGCTGTCATCATGCATTGAGAAACCCTTATTTAGGTGTTTTCTATGTTTTTCTAAAGGTTTATTTTGATTTAAGTTTGATTATAAGTTAATCAAAATCAGGCTTCACATTGCAATTAAATGAATACAGCTCCTAAATTAGAAAATAAAAAGGCAGCTACCGTCAAAATCCACAATTTAACCAAGTAATAAATGTCCTTATCTCGCTACAGTGTAACCTCAGAATGCCCCCGTATAGCATATTGGTACAATGTCCTTACCTCTCTGCTACAGTGTGACGTCAGAATGCCCCTGTATAACATATTGGTACATTGTCCTTACCTCTGTGCTACAGTGTGACGTCAGAATGCCCCCGTATAACATATTGGTACATTGTCTTTACCTCTCTGCTACAGTGTGACGTCAGAATGCCCCTGTATAACCTAGTGGTACAATGTCCTTTCCTCTCTGCTACAGTGTGACGTCAGAATGCCCCCGTAAAGCATATTGGTACACTGTCCTTACCTCTCTGCTACAGTGTTACCTCAGAATGCCCCCGTATAACATATTGGTACATTGTCCTTACCTCTTTGGTACAGTGTAACCTCAGAATGCCCCCGTTTAACATATTGGTACATTGTCTTTACCTCTCTGCTACAGTGTGACGTCAGAATGCCCCTGTATAACCTAGTGGTACAATGTCCTTACCTCTCTGCTACAGTGTGACGTCAGAATGCCCCCGTAAAGCATATTGGTACAATGTCCTTACCTCTGCTACAGTGTAACCTCAGAATGCCCCTGTATAACATATTGGTACATTGTCCTTACCTCTTTGCTACAGTGTAACCTCAGAATGCCCCTGTATAACATATCGGTACATTGTCCTTACCTCTCTGTTACAATGTAACCTCAGAATGCCCCTGTATAACATATTGGTACATTATCCTTTTACCTCTCTGCTACAGTGTTACCTCAGAATGCCCCCGTTTAACATATTGGTACATTGTCCTACCTCTCTGCTTTAAAATCGCGTAGTGTTTCCTTGCTTCTTCAACCGAAAGTTCAACGGATTTTTCAAAGGATTCAGATCTTCTGCAAAAAGAACCAATGCAATTTAAAAACATCTTATAATTATTGTTCCCAACTAGTTTTCCTTATAATATCTTATCTGAATTTAGATATAATCGCATGACTGTATGTCCTTATTTCAAAATATTAAATGATATCGATTTTATCTCAGCAGCATAAGTATACACAACGCAAACTTACATGGAAACGACGACATTATCAGAACAGAAGCTAAACGGTACGTGCACTATCGGGCAGGCAGAAAGATTATAACTACACCAGTTAAAGGTCAACATGTACGACAGACAGATGCTGACAATGCTATTAAAGTATCGGTAAAACTTTCAATTGAACTAAGTAGGCATCTTGGCGAAAGGGTTTGTTACATGTGTTTGTCTTAGGAGGTCATACTTTGTCTATACCAGAAAGTTTTTCAAAAATGACACATGCGTTTTTTTCGAGGTGCTAGGATGCACGATTGTCTAGAAGTTTGGACGCCCGTCTCGTGACTAAACTGTGGCGGGTTCGAGTCACGTTACGGTAGTCTAGTGGTAGGTCGCCGGCTCGTGACTGAATTGTTGCAGGTTTGAGTCATGTTACGGTAGTCTAGTGGAAAGACATCGGGCTCGTGACTGAACTGTTGCGGGTTGGAGTCACGTAACGGTTGACTAGTGGTAGGACGCCGGGCTCGTGATTGAATTGTTGCGAGTTCGAGTCAAGTTACGGTAGACTAGTGGTAGGACGCCGGGCTCGTGACTGAATTGTTGCAGGTTGAGTCACTTTACGATAGTCTAGTGGTAGGACATCGGGCTCGTGACTGAAGGATTGCTGGTTCGAGTCACGTAAATATAGTCTACTGGTAGGACGCCAGGTTCGTTACCTTAATTAAAAAACTTAAATATTAAGCATTTAATTATGCTATACATGTAGTTAAACTAGTTTTGTATAAAGATAATCACATTACTACTTAAGTTTGAGCACCAGAATATAATAAATATCCAGTTATCCGTTAGCCTGGTCAACCGTCCCAAGGGACGTTCTGTGTTGGTCATACAAACTATCGCCACGTCCACTGAGTCAGCATGACCCCTATGTTATTACATTGATAGTATGTAGATTCTGGACTGAAGATACATTCGTGCCATATTGCTTGATGTAATAGTGTTTAACTGATATCTGGTCAGGGGAACAGTTTGGCAGACTCGTTCCCGTTGTCAACTAAGTGCTTCTCTCTTTTAACAGTATGACGCAATCCTACACACACATGTATATACCACACGTAGCTGGAATGAGGGCCGTTCAGTGAAGTACACTGTTGTCGAAAAGTTCCCGTACCGAAGAGTAATATAATTGTTAGCATCATATACACGTCAATCTCCACAATATCCGTGGGAAATAAGAAAAAAAACGATTGATAACTCGAACTAATTGTTTTAAAGACACACATTGATCTTTACTTAAACTATGACCAACTACTTAGCTGTATGATAAACGTGTTGATTGTGATTTTCCAATCCTGAACTTTCCTTTTTTTTGATAGTAAAATCCCTGTTTCTCCATCCTATGCTGTTAACACATAGCAGTTGATTTTGTTATAGTTGTCAGCTGCTGACGAACAAACTTAAGGCACAGGTATTAGAGAGATGCAGGTTGATGAAGATTATGGTCGTCATCTTGATCTCATCGAGAAATATTCTATATCTATGTGTGATAATAAGATGGACGTTTTTGAGTTTGCTTATTAGTGTGCTTACATTTTGTTATTGACAATGGTGACTTGGTTCTCATTTTTGAGGATTGATGTTTACTTGGATGTGACTAAGATTTACATGACGAGTGTCGTCGATGAAGCAGAAGACGCTTACTCTTTCGAAACACCTAGTCCTATTCTCTTGTACTTTTACGAGGGTCTCCTTGTAAATACTTTCTTTGCTCATGTGTTGCTTCTAGTTTAATCGATTTAGAGTTCGGATTATGGTTATGTTTACGTTTTTGTGTTCTCTGATTTTTTATGCTTCATCTCCAGCACACACACATACATACACAGATTTATGGAGATATTAGCCAAGTGGTATAGAACTCCTCAGAATTGTATATGATAGAACTGTATGTGTTAATCTTATTGATTGTATGATAATTGTATAGCTATGTACTGTAAAGCGCTTTAGAGTTGCTTATGTTAGCTACATATGGCGCTATATCAAATGTTATATATTACAAATGTATCATTGTTATGATAAATGAAGGCTGAGGCTAAAGCTGAATACACTCCAGACTATTATAAAGCGCATTCTGTTTTTAAAATGCTGCCACAACAGATAAATCGAGATTGTGCAGCTCAACAGGTACCACTGTCGTAGTATTTAGCCGTGCTTTTAAAGCGATTGAAAAATCACGATTGATAATAATGACCCCAAAGAGGAAAAATGGACAGCCTCAGGGTTCAATATGCGCTAAAAATAAACTTAACATGAATCAGTAAAGCTTAACGAGCTGCAAATATTAGAAAAATGCCATTTCCCCAATACAATGCGGGGAAGGAAAGCCCATCATCAGTTTTCTAAAAGTTCAGAAATATATAATACGTCCCTACCGCTAGCTATTAAGATACAATGATTCATTCAATAAATATCAACCCTGAAACTCAATCTTGTCGAATGTATTTCGATTCTTTATAAGTTTGTGCTGTTTGATGGAAATCCATGAAAAATGATGCCACTCTAGAGTGCTGAAAATGATTTGCTAAAAAGAACTAGAGTAACCTTGACCTTGACCTGACAACAATGACACTGGAACTCATTTAAGCTGACAATGCATTTCTTAAAATAGCAACAGTGACATTGACCCGACATTCCTGAAATAAGAGGATACCTAAAGTCCCCAGGTTTCACCGGTAAGGGGCTAAAAAGCCTCAAGGTAAGTTGTATGGCGACCAGTTGATACGATGATACTTTGTCTTACAAAATTGTTCAGTCGTTTTTAGATAAATATGAGATTGTGGAACAAATTTACCTGGTTTAATCTGGTAGTTCAATCTTAGTCCAAGTGGTTCTTAGTTCAAGTCGTTTGTTCATTTTTCTTCACCAAAGAAAATGAACTCTTAGAAAAAGGTCTCTTCTAGTGTCTCGCGAGTAGTCCAAAAGAAATTTACTCATCAGCATTACCCTAATGCAAGACTTTATTTCTGCCAAAGGTGGTTAAAATGTACCTTGAAGGATTGAAATGTCAAACTATATACAAGTTATTTAATAGTCCTAAAATAACAACATATTTCAGAAATTGGCAAACAGGCAAAGCTTACAAACGCTTTTATATACAACACGATATACATGGCCAGCATTATAAGCTGTAGTATGTACCATTTTGTATTATTATCACACCCATACAGGCAATTATAGCTATTTCTGTCCAGTTAGACCTTATATCAACTAGCATTGTCATAATCTACATCTAGCCTATATGGTGTGTAATCAGTATTTCACGGTAATGAAATCAAACTTCAATGATTCCAAATGTACAAATTGTTCCTTCATTTTCGATACAGACTGTCATAGTTTCATTGAGAAATATTCAATTTTTGTGCGGATTGAAGAAGGACGTTTTTGATTTGCTTATTAGTGTGCTTACTTGTTGTGTTGACATTGATGTCATTTTGAGGATTGATGTTTACTTGGATGTGACCAATGGCGGATGTCGTCGATGAAGCAGAAGACGCTTACTCTTCCGGAACACCTGGTCTTATTCTGCTGTGTTTTACAAGGTTCTCCATGTAAATCTTTACTTTGTATCTATTTTGCCCCTAGTTTATCGATTTTGAGTTTGGATTAAGGTTTTGTTGACCCTTTGGTATTCTCTGATTTTTTTTCAGGTATCAAAACATTCAGTTCACTATTTAATATAAATAATCTACAATAATGATTTTATCATCCGGTGTCACTGCTAAGGTGGGGACCTTTACATTAGAAAACATCCTAAGGGGAAGTATCATATATGATACGGTCGTATGATTACGTAAATACTCAAAATCAGAATTACTACGACCTTCAAGGTAATAATGATTGTTTTCATAATCTTAATCAGAAAAAAAAATTCACCTGAGATTTGATGACAGTTCAAGTTTAAGCTACAGTACCCTGAAGCATCCCATCAGGGATATATATAAGGAACAGTACCTTGCAGCATCCCAACAGGGATATATATAAGGTACAGTACCCTGAAGCATCCCATCAAGGATATATATAAGGAACAGTACCTTGCAGCATCCCAACAGGGATATATATAAAGTAGAATACCCTGAACAATCCCATCAGTGATATGTATAAGGTACAGTACCCTATAGCATCCCATCAGTGATATGTATAAGGTAGAGTTCCTTGTAGCATCCAATCAGGGATATGTATAAGGTAGAGTTCCTTGTAGCATCCCATCAGTGATGTGTATAAGGTACAGTTCCTTGTAACATCCCATCAGTGATATGTATAAGGTACAGTACCCTGTAGCATCCCATCAGGGATGTGTATAAGGTATCGTTCCTTGTAACATCCCATCAGGGATATGTATAAGGTACAGTTCCTTGTAGCATCCCATCAGTGATATGTATAAGGTACAGCACCCTGTAGCATCCCATCAGGGATATGTATAAGGTACAGTACCTTGTAACATCCCATCAGGGATATGTATAAGGTACAGTTCCTTGTAACATCCCATCAGGGATATGTTTAAGGTACAGTACCCTGTAGCATCCCATCAGGGATATGTATAAGGTACAGTACCCTGTAACATCTCATCAGGGATATGTATAAGGTACAGTTCCTTGTAGCATCCCATCAGGGATATGTATAAGGTACAGTTCCCTGTAGCAGCCCATAAGGGATATGTATAAGGTACAGTACCTTGTAACATCCCATCAGGGATATGTATAAGGTACAGTTCCTTGTAACATCCCATCAGGGATATGTATAAGGTACAGTACCCTGTAGTATCCCATCATGGATATGTATAAGGTACAGTTCCCTGTAGCATCCCATCAGGGATATGTATAAGGTACAGTACCTTGTAGCATCCGATCAGTGATATGTATAAGGTACAGTACCCTGTAGCATCTCATCAGGGATATGTATAAGGTACAGTTCCCTGTAGCATCTCATCAGTGATATGTATAAGGTAGAGTTCCTTGTAACATCCCATCAGGGATATGTATAAGGTACAGTACCCTGTAACATCCCATCAGGGATATGTATAAGGTACAGTTCCTTGTAACATCCCATCAGGGATATGTATAAGGTACAGTACCCTGTAGCATCCCATCAGTGATATGTATAAGGTACAGTACCCTGTAGCATCCCATCAGTGATATGTATAAGGTACAGTGCCCTGTAGCATCCCATCAGGGATATGTATAATGTACAGTACCCTGTAGCAACCCATCAGGGATATGTATAAGGTACAGTACCCTGTAGCATACCATTAGTGATATGTATAAGGTACAGTACCCTGTAGCATCCCATCAGGGATATGTATAAGGTACAGTACCCTGTAGCATCCCATCAGGGATATGTATAAGGTACAGTATCTTGTAGCATCCCATCAGGGACATGTATAAGGTACAGTACCCTGTAGCATCCCATCAGGGATATGTATAAGGTACAGTACCCTGTAGCATCCCATCAGGAATATGTATAAGGTACAGTACCATGTAGCACCCGATCAGTGATATGTATAAGGTACAGTACCCTCTAGCACCCGATCAGTGGTATGTATAAGGTACAGTGCCCTGTAGCACCCGATTTGTGATATGTATAAGGTACAGTACCCTGTAGCACCCGATCAGTGATATGTATAAGGTACAGTTCCTTGTAGCACCCGATCAGGGATATGTATAAGGTACAGTTCCTTGTAGCACTCCGTCAAAGTTATATATAAAGGTATCTAATCTCGAAGCTCTAAATGACTAGAGGAACCCGAATTAAAAAAAACAACGTTCAAAATATAGATGTTATTTAGGATAGAACCAGTTAGAATTTTAACAAATAACTTTAAAACAAAATAAAATCCATATGCCTTATTTTGTTTATGTCGTATACATAGCTGCAATGACTGTCGTGTGTCTGTGTACGTCCACTTTAAGCGTTTAACTTATGACGTATTCAAGTACATAAAAGCTACTAAACATATAGTTCAGCTGACACTGGTAGAATTGCCATATTACACAAACGGATATAATTTCGAAAGCTCTTCTGATGGAAGTGTAGATAACTGTGTACAGTTTCAATACCATTACAGCTTGTTTATCGGGACACCAATTTTATTGGTATTTTGACAGCTTATCTTCAAAACAATCATTATTTAATTGCATATAAATCATGTATGGCGATACTTCCTTTTAAATGGGTGTCATAGACCCCATATTATGTGAAACAATATATTTGTTCTTTTAGGAGAAGAGATTAAACAGAAAATGTGCTGAAACCATCCCTCGCGCCACGAGTCACTGGGGCATATAATCGGACAATTATATCGTATTATTACCTGACTCTCCATGTAAGTGTATCTGAAGCAGTTTTAACTGTTTTGATGAAAAAAAGATTGAAACCTGATAAAGTGACGTCAGTGGCAACAGTCGACTGTTGCATAGAACTGTTACATGCGCGGGCCCCATTCAAGCGTCTTTTTGATCCTGATTATTTGTTGACGTTTGCTATGACAGCTGCGGAATGTAACAATGAAAAGGACCGATACGATCCTGATAAACAGGACCGATACAATCCTGATAAACAGGACCGATACAATCCTGATAAACAGGACCGATACAGTCCTGATAAACAGGACCTATACAATCCTGATAAACAGGACCTATACAATCCTGATAAACAGGACCGATACAATCCTGAAAAACAGGACCGATACAATCCTGATAAACAGGACCGATACAATCCTGATAAATAGGACCGATACAATCCTGATAAACAGGACCTATACAATCCTGATAAACATGACCTATACCATCCTGATAAACAGGACCTATACAATCCTGATTAACAGGACCTATACTATCCTTATCATCGGGACTAATACAATCCTGATAAACAGGACCGATACAATCCTGATAAACAGGACCGATACCATCCTGATAAACAGGACCTATACAATCCTGATAAACAGGACCTATTAAACCTGATTAACAGGACCGATACAATCCTGATTAACGGGACCGATACAATCCTAATTAACGGGACCGATACAATCCTGATTAACGGGACCGATACAATCCTGATTAACGGGACCGATACAATCCTGATAAACAGGACCGATAAATCCTGATTAACGGGACCGAAACAATCCTGATTAACTGGACCGAAACAATCCTGATTAACGGGACCGATACAATCCTGATTAACGGGACCGATACAATCCTGATTAATGGGACCGATACAATCCTGATAAACAGGACCTATACAATCCTGATAAAAAGGACCTATACAATCCTGATTAACGGGACCGATACAATCCTGATTAACGGGACCTATCCAATCCTGATAAACAGGACCGATACAATCCTGATTAACGGGACCGATACAATCCTGATTAACGGGACCGAAACAATCCTGATTAACGGGACCGAAACAATCCTGATTAACGGGACCGATATGTTTGCAACCCAGATGTACGTGGCAATGCAACCTGTGATATATACGTGGTAGGAATCGAATCAGCAGTGTTCGTGACATTTGATTCTATTAGGTGTCGTATTGTACACTTGTTCTTTTGATACTTTAAACATCACAAGGGGATGTAGGATCCCAATACCATAGGCCTTCGTTTTAGACATCTGCTGTCAGTATGTAAACACCAAGTAAGTGTGTCACTAGGCATGCTAATGTCATTTTCCTGGGATGATAAGTTCTTCGCCAACTTCTAAAATCGTCAATTAAATTATTTTTAGCTTGTATTTAAATACACCAAAGCAGTTTTAAATCAAGTTATATTTCGAATCGTTATCTCCTTGTTCCTACTTAAATTGCTATTATATTTGATATAAATTTGTTTCCGTGACTAATCTAACCAGACTTATGTATGGAGCATACGTCGCCAAATTAAATCGGATATTTATATTCCGCTCTACACATAGTAAGCCAATATAGCGTGTACCTTTCTCCATTAGTCACCAGGAAACGTTGGTTCTGTGTAGAGAACGTGCTAATATAAGCGACGTGACGATTACAGTTAATCGTCTCCCTGGTCTTTACATAAGACAGCCCTAAGCTATGAGAGGGATATGTATATGTTAGAACCATAACTCGCTCCGAGATGTGTAGACTGCTTCTCTTTGCAATCAACTCTTTCGATTCTACAGGGCCGAATTTGGCTGATTTAATATTTGCGCTGACTGCCACAGGTATTATTTGAGCCAATTCGTTATTAACGAATTTAGACATTACGTTCGGCATTGTCCACGACGCCATTAATTCAGTTTATTAATGTTAAAATTTCAATTATTGAACAAAATACTATTGCACGCATACACACATCAATGGAAGCATAGAAACTTATCTTGAAGCTACGATATGTATAAGATGGCATACTTATGTAGAAGCTCATCAAAATACCCGTTCATAGAACATAGTAAAACGCCACAACAGTATACTCGTTTCCCACATACTATCAAGCCGTTCTATGTGTAGAGCAATGATATAGGCGTGGCAGAAATCGATGGAAGGTTTCCGATTTGGTTTTCTCTAGGATTTTTTGCGAGAATTCGGAACAGCGGTGTCATTATATCTGAATCCCTAAATACGCTGTACCAGTAGTTAGTCAAACGTCTGTCATTTGTTAGGCCGGCTTTTTCTTTCATTTCAGACACAATTGAATACATTTTTATAGTTTCAGTGAAATCGCGAACTTATCAAAAGTCTCTTTTATTCTTACTTACCAATATTTGAATCAAGGTTGATTGGGAGGAATAATGATTTGTCTGATTTGTCCATGGCTGAAGGTCTTTTATGGCATACAATTTATATAAAAATACAGGATTGTTGTCGTTATCTGTTTCATATGTCACAACGCTAGCATATGCCCTAGGTTTTACTTTTCTGATGTCTCGTGGATTTGCTCCAAAAGGGTTTTTCTGTCTTTCATTGCTGTATGTATTTTGTCCCGTTCTTTACTTTTGTCTTCAGTGCAATGTCTCTCCATTGCAAATCGTGTATGGTGATTTATAACCAAGTGTGCTTGTCGAGTACAATGTTTCTATCTCCTAATCTGTCAGCCTATCAGCAGCTCTGTGTTTGTCCCCTTTTTCAATCCCTTTAAGGTGTTTCTGCTTCATTTTAAGGTCATTTCTACATATTGTAAACTGAATGTTAGTAAGGATAGAGACAAAGTAGTTTTTTCATTCAGAAACCTGTGTAGACTTCTGAAATAGGAACATAGAAATGTGAGTTTGTAATCTCTGCCATCTTTTTCCTGGCTGATAAAAAAAGAATAGAAAATACCAAAGCGTCAACAAAACCATAATCCGACTCAAAATCGATTAACCTAGAGACAAAAGATGAACAAAAGAAAAAATAAAACCAGGTGATCCGTTAGAGTAAGCGTCTTCGGTTCATCAACGACACCCGCCATGTACATCTTGGACACATCCAAGTACATGTAAACATCAAGTCATCGAGCTGCCCATAGTCGTCTTATTTTGCATCTCTCGAATCCCTGTGCCGTAAATTTGTTCGTCTGCAGCTGACATCTATCACGGAAATTTCGATATTCAGAGCAAACCCTAGAATAACGAATCAACTGCGACATGTGAACAGCATAGGATGGAGAAGCAGGGAAACTCGAAATGGTCACGTTTAGCATAAAGGTTAGTAGTAAGCTGTCCGTGTTGTCATAGTTTAAGTAAAGATCGAGGAAAACAGTTGATGTATGAGAGTCTGTTGTGTCCTCAATCTCAAATTCAGTAGAGTATAAACGATCAACTAGGTCACCAAACGTCTTGTTGCTAATCGAAAACGCATCGTCGATAAACCTGAAAGTGATATTGAAACAGTTTACAAGGTTTTTCTTACCTGTCCTGATAGACCCATCGACTAATGCAGCCTCGTATGAAGACAAAAACAAGTCAGCCACAATTAGGGCACAGTAAGTTCCGTTTGAATAATAGCCTGTTGGAAAATCTTTCCTCCGACCTTAACAACGATATTGTCAACAAGGAATTCAACCATTCGTAGTATATCTTCCTTAGTATATCTTATCCTAGCTGTTATTGTGTTTTTCACAAACTATACCCCAAGATAGCTCACAACCATTCATTTTTTATCGTCGTTCGCTTTAAACGTGGCGATTTCGATTTTCCAGTCGTGAACTTTCCTTTTCTTGATAGTAACATCCCTGCTTCTCCATCCTATGGTGTTTACATGTTGCAGCTGATTCGTTATTCTAGGGCTTACTCTGAATATCGCGATTTTCGTGATAGATGTCGACTGCTGACGAACAAACATACATCACAGGAATTCGAGAAATGCAGGTTGATGAAGACTATGGGCAAGTTTTATGGTCGCCATCTTTAAATCATCTAGAAATATTCTGTTTCTTTGTGTTATATGAAGATGGACGTTTTTTAGTTTGCTTGTTGGTGTGTTAACTTGTTGTGATGACAATGATGACTCGGTTCTCATTTTGAGGATTGATACTTACTTGGATGTGACCAAGATTTACATGTCGGGTGTCGTCGATGAAGCAGAAGACGCTTACTCTTCCGGAACACCCGGTCTTATTCCCTTGTGCTTTTACGAGAGTCTCCATGTACATCTTTCCTTTGTTCCCTTTTGCCCCTAGTTTAATCGATTTGAGTTTGGATTATGGTTTTGTTGACGCTTTGGTATTCTCTGATTTTTTCTCCTAGGGAAGTAAATGAGAGACCGAAGATATGCATTGAAACATTCATTACCATTTTGTTGATTTTTTGGAGGAGTGTTCAAATTGTACTGCTGGTACAGGAACCATTCAATGTCTTTTGAAGTTACTCTACTCCATTTCCATTTGACATGGTACTTGTTGTGGTATGCCAACCACCCTCTGTCTTATTCCTGAACCCATTGGTGTTGCTGATTTCAGCTGCATCCTTAACTCTCCTTCTTGGATTGATTGGTCAAGAATTACATTCTCGTGATTTTGAAAGTTCATTTTGATGTTTATTAGATTGCTACAACCAGACGACAAACGCTTCAGACAGATAATTTGTAAACAAAAACAGTAGTTTGTCAGGCTTTCTGATTGGTCAATTATTTTTAGTATTTTTTAATCATTATTTTAATTGGTCAAATCAACAAAAGTGATATTTGCCACTTTTATAGATAATATTTCTCGATATTTCACTAATAAAAATTATCAAATAGGGTTATGAAATGTAAGACAATGTGAATACGAGTTTTCGGTATTTTCCTTTTGATTCGTATTATTTTTAGATAAAGAAAACAGCACATTATATATTTATATATAGTTTGATGGACAGCTTACTACTAAGTTATACTATAAACGTGATGATTTAAATTTTCCGATCGTGAACTTTCCAGTTCTTGATAGTAACATCCCTGCTTCTCCAACCTATAGTGTTTACATGTCGCAGTTGATTCGATATTCTAAGGCCTGCCCTAAATATCGGGATTTTCGTGATCGATATGGACTGCTGACAAACAAACTAACAACACAAGGATTCGATAGATGCAGGTTGATCAGAACTATGGGCAAGTGTAATGGTCGCCATCTTTGTCTCATTGAGAAATATTCTGTATCTTTAAGTGATATGAAGATGGACGTTTTTGAGTATGCTCATTAGTGTGTTTACTTGTTGTGATTGACAATGATACTCGGTTCTCATTTTGAGAACTTGATGTTTACATGGATGTGACCAAGATTTACATGGCGGGTGTCGTCGATGAAGCCGAAGACGCTTACTCTTCCGGAACACCTGGTCTTATTCTCTTGTACTTTTACAAGGGTCTCCATGTTAATCTTTACTTTGTTCATATTTTGCCCCTGGTATAATCGATTTTGAGTTTGGATTATGGTTTTGTTAACGCTTCGGTATTCTCTTATTTTTTTCAATGTATGATTTAACTTGTTTTTAGACAAAAACCGATGACTCCATACAATTCAATCAATAATTTGCAGAGTGTCCCTGAATTGAAAAATGCTGCTGTATTATATAGGTTTCCATACAGTCATTGCATGCTAAATGTATTAATATTTTCAGAGACACTTGTTTAACTATGTAACCGAAACAAGGATTCCATGGTTGTGTCAATTTATGCCAAACAGTCGCTTCAAATAAATGAAATTTATGATTAGGACTATATAACGTCCTTTCTTGTTTGGCTTATTTAAGCACATGCAAGTGTCTATTGTGCAGGGGAATTGAACTTATCGACAGTAATTGCAAGGAATCAAGTAGAATGTGGGACCAATTTGCCAGAGAAAGTTTTATTTTCTAATTATGGAATCAAGCAGTCAACTAATGAAACGGATAGAAACATATACTGATTTAAAAACATTTAACGCTTTTGTAGGTATGACACTATTCGAGGTTGGCCAAGATTTGTTAAATGTTTTAGCATTGTGTATGCTACTTGGCCCATAGTGATTGTACTGTACGACAAAGGCCGTGACCTTTGCTTTATGTAAAGGATTAACATACAAAAATCAAATATGATCGCTGATAGGGTTTCATTAACCGCTGCCTGTCGAAGCAGTGTATGTTAAGTATGATTTATCTGCTAATATTACAGGAAACCATGCCCAATGTAGGTATTTTCTGGAATATCAAATATATTCATTATATTTGTCTAGACCTTTGATGAGATTAGACACACCCCAGCCTCACGAGAAAAGGGTTATATCAACGGATCAGGAAATACTGTAATATACGATCATGTAGGTTCATTGTAAGGAGCGCATGTGTCATCGCGAGATATTTGGCGGGCGGAAATGAGTTTAACACCATCGAATAGTACTGCATTACATCGTTTCTCAAAGAAAAAAAAAATATATATATAAAATCTAACACAAATAATTGCCATTGCCTGGAGGTTTCCTTTCTGGAACTATTCGAATAATATGTAATTTGTTCAGGTCATGTTCACTCGACGCGTATGTTTCTTCAGCATTGAATGCAATTGCATATTGTTGGTTGTTTTCTTCGTCAGCTTAGTACAAAACATCCCTTCAATCAATGCATTCCCTGTGTGTCTGTTTAATTTACTCATTCATAACAATTTCTTAAAAAAGGCAGCACAATGGTAAGATGATGTCATAGGCTTCACTCATTTCAAAGAACTTATTCCATAATTTTTAAAATCTTTTGAACTCGTAGTTGTCTAATGTTGATGTCAGAAACTGAAAAAGCGCATTAAGTCACATGAATATGGTCACCATTTAGTCACATACATTCCGTCTTGGCTTAAATAGTTGTGTTATCTTTTACATTAATTTTGACAGCATTGCTATATTAAATATCATCTTTCATCATTTCCATTTAAAAAGTACGGAATAGGCTTTTTTTCTTCCTCATTAGCCTTAGATATCGGTATATGGGATTTGACCTTTTTAGCGAATTTTAATCACACTTTTGTGAAAACGGTTTGCGTCTAGTAGCAAAGGTTCGTGTTTAGAGCTTAATTAGTCAATACAACATTTGAACTAAATTAGTTTGATATGACACATTGCTATATAAATTATACTTACATCATAGACATCATAGTTGGTGTAGCATCTCCGTCCTGTACTTACTATAGCGCACCTCCAACAAATACCAGTCACAGATTCAGCAGACACACATGGCTGGCAGTCATCTCGTCATGATTCAGCTTACAGTCCAATCTGTCCTTGTCTCTATCTTAATTATACATCTTGAAAACAAGCCCAAGCAAGTACCTATCTCACTCATGTATCATGGGGGTTATTGTGTAGACCACTTAAAGGAACAACTCAGCCCTGCTCAGATACATTTACAATGATTCTCATATGTTCACATATTATATACAAAGATGTTCTTGATATTAACGTAACTCGTGTAAGCTGTTAGTGTGCAACGACTGTTACATCTCCATTTATGACAAACGAGTGTTACATCTCCATTAACGACCAACGAGTGTTACATCTCAATTTACTACAAACGAGTGTTACATCTCCATTTACGACCAACGAGTGTTACATCTCCATATACTAACAACGAGTGTTAAATCTCCATATACTAACAACGAGTGTTACATCTCCATTTATGACCAACGAGTGTTAAATCTCCATATACTAACAACGAGTGTTACATCTCCATTTACTACAAACGAGTGTTAAATCTCCATATACCAACAACGAGTGTTACATCTCCATTGACGACCAACGAGTGTTACATCTCCATTTACGACCAACGAGTGTTACATCTCCATTGACGACCAACGAGTGTTACATCTCCATTTACTACAAACGAGTGTTACATCTCCATATACCAACAACGAGTGTTACATCTCCATTGACGACCAACGAGTGTTACATCTCCATTTATGACCAACGAGTGTTACATCTCCATTTACTACAAACGAGTGTTACATCTCCATTGACGACCAACGAGTGTTACATCTCCATTTACGACCAACGAGTGTTACATCTCCATTTACGACCAACGAGTGTTACATCTCCATTTATGACAAACGATTGTTACATCTCCATTTACTACAAACGAGTGTTACATCTCAATTTATGACCAACGAGTGTTACATCTCCATTTACGACCAACGAGTGTTACATCTCCATTTATGACCAACGAGTTTTAAATCTCCATATACTAACAACGAGTGTTACATCTCCATTTATGACCAACGAGTGTTAAATCTCCATATACTAACAACGAGTGTTACATCTCCATTTATGACAAACGAGTGTTACATCTCCATATACCAACAACGAGTGTTACATCTCCATTTACGACCAACGAGTGTTACATCTCCATTTACGACCAACGAGTGTTACATCTCAATTTACGACAAACGAGTGTTACATCTCCATATACCAACAACGAGTGTTACATCTCCACTTACTACAAACGAGTGTTACATCTCCATTTACGACAAACGAGTGTTACATCTCCATTTACGACAAACGAGTGTTAAATCTCCATTTACGACAAACGAGTGTTACATCTCAATTTACGACAAACGAGTGTTACATCTCCATTTACGACAAACGAGTGTTACATCTCCATTTACGACAAACGAGTGTTACATCTCCATATACCAACAACGAGTGTTACATCTCCACTTACGACAAACAAGTGTTACATCTCCATTTACGACAAACGAGTGTTAGATCTCCATTTACGACAAACGAGTGTTACATCTCCATATACCAACAACGAGTGTTACATCTCCATTTACGACAAACAAGTGTTACATCTCCATTTACGACAAACGAGTGTTAGATCTCCATTTACGACAAACGAGTGTTAGATCTCCATTTACGACAAACGAGTGTTACATCTCCATATACCAACAACGAGTGTTACATCTCCATTTACGACAAACAAGTGTTACATCTACATTTACCAACAACGAGTGTTACATCTCCATTTACTACAAACGAGTGTTACATCTCCATTTACTACAAACGAGTGTTACATCTCCATTGACGACCAACTAGTGTTACATCTCCATTGACGATAAACGAATATTACATCTCCACATTAATGACAAATTAGAATAACATGTCAATTTATGACCTACGAGTGTTATATTTCCATTACCACCAATGAATTTTACATCTCCTTTTTAGGATAAAGATAGCATCTCCATTTACGACCAACACATTTTACATCTCCATTTACGACCAACACACTTTACATCTCCATTTACGACCCGACACCATCCAGGCAAATGTTGTCCTATTTTGCTGAGGGAGTAAAATATATTTTGAGATTAAGAGAAAGAAACACGAAGCAAACTATCTGACTGCAAATTTTGAAATAACAGAGAAAACAGATAGACAGCAATGAAGCACAACTTAACACGTGATATCGCAGCTCACTGACACACGGATAGAGAACTTAATGATATCCTTTCAAAATATGAAAGACCATCAGAGAATAACGAAGCTTGAAAAAAACAAAAATCGATTAAACGAAGAGCAAACTATGACTAAAGTTTACATGGAGAGACTTCTGCACATCATTAACCACTCTCGATATGCAAATTTAGGCAAAAAGTAAGTTAACACCATTTAATACAGATATTGTTACCGAATCGCATATTTTCACGATGGCTGCGAAAGTTAAGAAATGACAGACAAGTATGGATTTGGAGGTACCAAGCTCACTCTTTATATAAGATCGTCATGGTATCGAACGACACAAACTTCTTTCATGATACTACTAAAATAAATATTATCAGCGTTTTTGTTGCGTTGCCAAATTAAAAAAATATTGATGTAATAGATACTGTAACGTAGTGTAATGTTAAGAGGCTAGGACTGGCTAGGTTGAGTTATGGTTTTCCGGGGTAACGGGAAGACACGACTAGTTAAGTTTAACTGTGTTTTGGGGTAACGGGAAGACACGACTAGCTAGGTTTCACTGTGTTTTGGTGATAACGGGAAAACACGACTAGCTTGGTTTCACTGTGTTTTGGGGTAACGGGAAGACACGACTAACTAGGTTTCACTGTGTTTTGGGGTAACGGGGAGACACGACTAGCTAGGTTTGACTGTGTTTTAGGGGTAACGGGGAGACACGACTAGCTAGGTTTCACTGTGTTTTGTGGTAACGGGGAGACACGACTAGCTAGGTTTGACTGTGTTTTAGGGGTAACGGGGAGACACGACTAGCTAGGTTTCACTGTGTTTTGGTGATAACGGGAAGACACGACTAGCTTGGTTTGTCTGTGTTTTAGGGGTAACGGGAAGACACGACTAGTTAAGTTTAACTGTGTTTTGGGGTAACGGGAAGACACGACTAGCTAGGTTTCACTGTGTTTTGGTGATAACGGGAAAACACGACTAGCTTGGTTTCACTGTGTTTTGGGGTAACGGGAAGACACGACTAACTAGGTTTCACTGTGTTTTGTGGTAACGGGGAGACACGACTAGCTAGGTTTGACTGTGTTTTAGGGGTAACGGGGAGACACGACTAGCTAGGTTTCACTGTGTTTTGGGGTAACGGGGAGACACGACTAGCTAGGTTTGACTGTGTTTTAGGGGTAACGGGAAGACACGACTAGCTAGGTTTCACTGTGTTTTGGTGATAACGGGAAGACACGACTAGCTTGGTTTGTCTGTGTTTTAGGGGTAACGGGAAGACACGACTAGCTAGGTTTCACTGTGTTTTGGGGTAACGGGGAGACACGACTAGCTAGGTTTGACTGTGTTTTAGGGGTAACGGGGAGACACGACTAGCTAGGTTTCACTGTGTTTTGGTGATAACGGGAAGACACGACTAGCTTGGTTTGTCTGTGTTTTAGGGGTAACGGGAAGACACGACTAGCTAGGTTTGACTTTGTTTTGGTGATAACGGGAAGACACGACTAGCTTGGTTTGTCTGTTTTTTGGGGTAACGGGAAGACACGACTAGCTATGTTTCACTGTGTTTTGGGGTAACGGGAAGACACGACTAGCTATGTTTCACTGTGTTTTGGATTGCGGGAGGTCAGGCTTAGCTAGGGTAAGTTGTAGTTTATGGGGTGATGGGAAGCCAGGTTTGGCAAGTTAAGTTGTATTTTATGGGGTGATGGGAAGCCAGGTTTGGCAAGTTAAGTTGTGTTTTGGGTTGACAGGAAGCCTGCACTGGCTAGGTTAGGATGTGTTGTCGGTCGACGGGATTCCAGGACCGGCTAGATTAAGTTGTATAATTTGGGGTGACGGGAAGCAAAGGCTGGCTAGGTTGAGTTGTATAATTTGGGGTGACGGAGAGCAAAGGCTGGCTAGGTTGAGTTGTATAATTTGGGGTTGACAGGAAACCTGCACTGGCTAGGTTAGGATGTGTTGTCGGTCGACGGGATCCCAGGACCGGCTAGATTAAGCTGTGTTAAATGGGGTAACGGGAAGCCAGGACTGGCTAGGTTGAGTTGTATAATTTGGGGTGAAGGGAAGCCAAGAATAGGTAGGTTGGGCTGTGGTTTGGGGTGACTGGATGCCAGGACGGGCTAGGTTGAGTTGTATAATTTGGGGTGACGGGAAGCCAAGACTGGCTAGGTTGAGTTGTATAATTTGGGGTAACTGGATGCCAGGACGGGCTAGGTTGAGTTATATTATTTGGGGTAACGGGAAGCCAAGGCTGGCTAGGTTGAGTTGTATAATTTGGGGTAACTGGATGCCAGGACGGGCTAGGTTGAGTTATATTATTTGGGGTGACGGGAAGCCAAGGCTGGCTAGGTTGAGTTGTATAATTTGGGGTGACGGGAAGCCAAGACTGGCTAGGTTGAGTTGTATAATTTGGGGTGACGGGAAGCCAAGACTGGCTAGGTTGAGTTGTATAATTTGGGGTGACGGGAAGCCAAGGCTGGCTAGGTTGCGTTGTATAATTTGGGGTGACGGGAAGCCAAGAATAGGTAGGTTGGGCTGTGGTTTGGGGTGACTGGATGCCAGGACGGGCTAGGTTGAGTTGTATAATTTGGGGTGACGGGAAGCCAAGACTGGCTAGGTTGAGTTGTATAATTTGGGGTAACTGGATGCCAGGACGGGCTAGGTTGAGTTATATTATTTGGGGTAACGGGAAGCCAAGGCTGGCTAGGTTGAGTTGTATAATTTGGGGTAACTGGATGCCAGGACGGGCTAGGTTGAGTGATATTATTTGGGGTAACGGGAAGACAAGGCTGGCTAGGTTGAGTTGTATAATTTGGGGTGACGGGAAGCCAAGACTGGCTAGGTTGAGTTGTATAATTTGGGGTGAAGGGAAGCCAAGACTGGCTAGGTTGAGTTGTATAATTTGGAATGAAGGGAAGCCAAGACTGGCTAGATTGGACTGTGGTTTGGGGTGACGGGAAGCCAGGACTGGCTAGGTTGAGTTGCATAATTTTGGGTGACGGGAAGCCAAGGCTGGCTAGGTTGAGTTGTATAATTTGGGGTGACGGGAAGCCAAGGCTGGCTAGGTTGAGTTGTATAATTTGGGGTGACGGCAAGCCAAGGCTGGCTAGGTTGAGTTGTATAATTTGGGGTGACGGCAAGCCAAGGCTGGCTAGGTTGAGTTGTATAATTTGGGGTGACGGGAAGCCAATGCTGGCTAGGTTGGGCTGTATAATTTGGGGTGACGGGAAGCCAAGGCTGGCTAGGTTGAGTTGTATAATTTTGGGTGACGGCAAGCCAAGGCTGGCTAGGTTGAGTTGTATAATTTGGGGTGACGGGAAGCCAAGGCTGGCTAGGTTGAGTTGTATAATTTGGGGTGACGGCAAGCCAAGGCTGGCTAGGTTGAGTTGTATAATTTGGGGTGACGGGAAGCCAATGCTGGCTAGGTTGGGCTGTATAATTTGGGGTGACGGGAAGCCAAGGCTGGCTAGGTTGAGTTGTATAATTTTGGGTGACGGCAAGCCAAGGCTGGCTAGGTTGAGTTGTATAATTTGGGGTGACGGGAAGCCAAGGCTGGCTAGGTTGGGCTGTATAATTTGGGGTGACGGGAAGCCAAGACTGGCTAGGTTGAGTTGTATTATTTGGGGTGACGGGAAGCCAAGACTAGCTAGGTTGGGCTGTGGTTTGGGGTGACTGGATGCCAGGACGGGCTAGGTTGAGTTGCATAATTTGGGGTGACGGGAAGCCAAGGCTGGCTAGGTTGAGTTGTATAATTTGGGGTGACGGGAAGCCAAGACTGGCTAGGTTGAGTTGTATGATTTGGGATGAAGGGATGCCAAGACTAGGTAGGTTGGGCTGAGGTTTGGGGTGACGAGAAGCCAAGACTGGCTAGGTTGAGTTGTATAATTTTGGGTGACGGCAAGCCAAGGCTGGCTAGGTTGAGTTGTATAAATTGGGGTGACGGGAAGGCAAGACTAGCTAGGTTGGGCTGTGGTTTGGGGTGACGGGAAGCCAAGGCTGGCTAGGTTGAGTTGTATAATTTGGGGTGACGGGAAGCCAAGACTGGCTAGGTTGAGTTGTATGATTTGCGATGAAGGGAGGCCAAGACTAGGTAGGTTGGGCTGAGGTTTGGGGTGACGAGAAGCCAAGACTGGCTAGGTTGAGTTGTATAATTTGGGGTGACGACAAGCCAAGGCTGGCTAGGTTGAGTTGTATAAATTGGGGTGACGGGAAGGCAAGACTAGGTTGGGCTGTGGTTTTTGAGTGATTGAATGCCAGGACGGGCTAGGTTAAATTATGTTTTTGGGTAACGGAAAGCCAGGAAAAGCTAGGTTGGACGGCGTTTTGGGGTGATGGGATGCCAGGACGAGATGCATGCGTCTATGTTTTGGGATGATGGGAGGCCAGGACTAGTAAGTTGGGTATACTTTGTGTAAAACACAGCAAAAGCTAGGTTGAATTATACTGCGGACGATATAGTAAGAATGCTTGAATTCCTGGTCGACACTATCTTTGTTGAGTTCGGAGGAACTATTTTCCAACAAGCTATTGTCATTACAATTGGAACTAACTCTGCCCCACTTTAAATGCCCAATATATGTAACTTCGGGAAATTTTTCGTGATTCTGAAAAATTCTGAAAAAAAATTCAGTTGATAACCATGCAAAAATAAGCCTAAAACGAAGTAAACCTGAGCGGTAACTAACAAGAAATTCTTGACAGAAAAATACAAAGAATTGAAAATAATTCAGGTGGGACCCACTACAACAACAAGCCGAAAATAAATAGGAGAATACCGAAGCGTTAACATAATCATAATCCTAACTCAAAATCGATTTAACCTTGCAAAAGTACAAGAGAATAAGACCAGGTGTTCCGGAAAAGTAAGCGTCTTCGGCTTCATCGACGACACCCGCCATGTAAATCTTTGTCACATCCAAGTAAACATCAAGTTCTCAAAATGAGAACCGAGTATCATTGTCAATTACAACAAGTAAACACACTAATGAGCATACTCAAAAACGTCCATCTTCATATCACTTAAAGATACAGAATATTTCTCAATGAGACAAAGATGGCGACCATAAAACTTGCCTATAGTTCTGATCAACCGGCATCTCTCGAATCCTTGTGTTGTTAGTTTGTTAGTCAGCAGTCGACATCGATCACGAAAATCCCGATATTTAGAGCAAGCCCTAGAATACCGAATCAACTGCGACATGTAAACACCATAGGTTGGAGAAGCCGGGATGTTACTATCAAGAAATGGAAAGTTAACAATCGGAAAATTGAAATCATCACGTTTATCGTATAGCTTAGTAGTAAGCTGTCCATGTTGGTCGTAGTTTAAGAAGAGATCGAGGTAAACAGCTGATGTAGAAGAGTCTGCTGTGTCCTTTATTTTAAGTTCAGAAGGGTATATACGATCGACGTGTTAAGCAAACGTCGATATATCTGAAAGTGAAATTCAAAGATTTGGCGAAGTTTGATGACAGTTCAAAATAGACGAGTGTTTACAAATACCGAGTTTCAACTACTGCTGTACCGGTAACCGCGTAAGAATACATACTGAATATTGCTGATATCAGTTAATCTAAACTAAATCTATAAACATGTATTAAACGTTATTAGGCTTGACTTTCGCTTCAAATTTTGCCGACTGTTACGTATATTGGGCCTTTAAGCCAAGCTGTTTTTGTTTTCATATAAGGCTGAATTTGTCGAGGGGTTTATCAAGACGGGTAACAAAAACATTGCCAAATCTTTTAATTTCAAGTATATCGATAGTATGTTGCTTGTAAAGAAATAATTGTAAACAACAAGAAGTTTGCTGACCTAGTCGATCGAAAACACCCTATTGACCTTGAGATTAACGATACAACAAACTCTCCTACATCAGCTTCGTACCTCTTTACTTACTTAAACTATGATCAACACTAGCAGTTCACTACTTGTGATAAATGTGACAATTTCAATTTTACGATAATGAACTTTCACGTTTTATAGTAACATCCCTTCTTCTCATTCCTATGGTATTTACCTGTAGCAGTTGATTAGTTATCCTAGGATTCCTTTGATAGGTATCAGCTGCTGACGACCAACACTACCTCACAGTGATTCCAGAGATGCAGGTTGATGAAGAATATGGGTAAATTTGACTCGGTTTTCATTGATGTTTATTTCGATGTGACCAAGATTTACATGGCGGTGTCGTCGATTAGGCAGAAGACACTTACTCATCCGGAACACTAGGTCTTATTATCTTGTACTTTTACGAGGGTCTCCATACATGTAATTATTTTCTTTGTTCATACATGGTAGTGGAGCAAAATCAAAAATGTTCAATCTGTAAGATTTCATTTAATTACAACCTCATGTGAGCAAAATGTTGTTTAAATAATGCAGAATTGCTGACTTATCGAGTGTTTACCATTATAAAATATTTTTTCACAAAACAAGCTGAACGAGTTCACGTGTGATGTTATCTCAAATCTAGATTTTATATATGACTTCGTGTTTTTTGTCCGCACGCGCCCATTCACAAATTTAGCGGAACTCTTCAGAAAAAAACCCAAGAAATTTACTGAAGTCTTAATCATGACTGCCGCTACTTCATTTCAGTTTATACTTCGTTTCGTAAACTTGATATTAACGATAATTTATATGAATTTTACAAATTAGGTAGGAGATCAACAAAATGGTTTATAATTTAAGTACGTTTATCGATGAGAATCAAGCGGCTGATAGGTGATGCAAAAATCGCCCCGGTGTGAATCACACCGGGCTTGCTCCATTACGAGGCATGTGCATGGGACCGATTTAATACCCGGCCGGGGCAAAGCCATAGTAGGCCGGGTATTAATATTAGTACTACAAAAATTGTTTATTTCAATATACTATTCTTTTTAAATGTGAATCTGCAATTTCTTAGCCTGCGTTACGTTACACTAGGACCGCATTTGTTCTTCTTATGTACAGTTCATGTATACATATAGGCCTACATTATGATATTCGGTGTTCAATATTCATAAGTCGAAGTTCCGATGTTTTCACGACGCAAAGTTCGAAACATCAAAGTTTAGCTGTATTTTGCATATTAGTTAATCGATTTTGAGTTCCAATTATGGTTTTGTTGATAAATTTTCGCTGATTTTTCCATGTTTTTAAGCTTATTCAGCTACAGTGTAATTGATATGACAACGTTTATAACCAAAGGTTTAATATAGGGTAATTCCACCTTCCACTTACATCCCAGGTCATTACACAGTCTTCTATACGTAATCGATCTAAAATAGTCACTTTTGTTGATTTAAATATCATCGCACGGAAGGAGGGGTGATCTCTTAACGTGTGGTTTTAGACATTTTAAAGGAACCCTGATGGTCTGTTAAACGACTAAAGCTGTCCATATCTAGGACTCTAACTCTGGAAATAAAGAATGGATGGTTTAGTTAAACTCTGTTCCGATCCCGATGATAAAACGCCCGTAAGAAACGGCAACCTCCGGACGTGAATAAATAAGGGCAATGTGTAAACGAAAGTAGTTCTTCATGAACGCATGTGTTTCCCAATATTATTCTAAAGATGATATACATATGAGTTTATTTTTAACACATAAGAACGCTAGCAACATCGATATGACAGGTACAGCTCTGTATATATAGTAGCTCAGACACGTTCTCTACAGATGTTCAATACGTAAGATAGCTAATCAAACCACTGCAACACATATTGAAAAGCAAAATCACAAAATGAAATAGTTAAGCGCCGATTTCCATCAAGCGTCTCTGATTGAACAAGCTCAGACAGTTGTCTCGTAGTGTTAGTATCAAAGGATTGGTTTCAGAGAGAGCGAGTATTTATTGTCAAGTTTCATTATAATACAAACGCATGAAACAAACATGCTTGCTTATGAAAGAAATCCCCTTTCGTGGCAGTTGTATAGAAGTGCATTAAAAATGATTTCCAACTGATATGTTGCAACGGAAATATAGCGTTAATGTTTCGTCGATTTTACAAGTCGATTAGTGCTACCGATGATACAAAATTGAGGTTCATATATACCGCCTTATTACAGCCTAATTCGTAAGTCGTCTCCGAAAGGCCTAAATCAGACCCTAAAGACCTATGACAGGACGACATAATTGTCTGATAGCAAGATGTTCTAATGATCCTGATTAGTATTTTAAAACATCTTTCTCCCCTGCCCTTGAGGTAGGTAGTAGTTTCAGACGAGTTCCCAACAAGATGGAATGCCTGAGGACAACCAGCGTAGCTACCTTAGTGACACTTGTACCATTAGCTTCCTCAGTGACACTTGTACCATTATCTACCTCAGTGACACTTGTACCATTAGCTACCTCAGTGACACTTGCACCATTATCTACCCCAGTAACACTTGTACCATTAGCTACCTCAGTGACACTTGTACCATTAGCTACCTCAGTGACACTTGTACCATTAGCTACCTCAGTGACACTTGCACCATTATCTACCTCAGTAACACTTGTACCATTAGCTACCTCAGTGACACTTGTACCATTAGCTACCTCAGTGACACTTGTACCATTATCTACCTAAGTGACACTTGTACCATTAGCTTCCTCAGTGACACTTGTACCATTATCTACCTCAGTTACACTTGTACCATTAGCTACCTTAGTGACACTTGTACCATTAGCTACCTCAGTGACACTTGTACATTTAGGTTCCTTAGTGACACTTGTACCATTAGCTACCTTAGTGACACTTGTACAATTAGCTTCCTCAGTGACACTTGTACCATTATCTACCTTAGTGACACTTGTACCATTAGCTACCTTAGTGACACTTGTACCATTAGCTACCTTAGTGACACTTGTACCATTATCTACCTTAGTGACACTTGTACCATTATCTACCTCAATGACACTTGTACCATTAGCTTCCTCAGTGACACTTGTACCATTAGCTTCCTCAGTGACACTCCGGCTTCAGCAGTCCATGTTGTTTGAGTGACGTTGAGCATGGGTAATCCCCTCTTTACCCAATGGTGAGATTTTTTGCTACCATCTATATTTCTTTGTTTATTGTCATTCGTCAATTGTGAGCGTATCCTAAGTAATAATGATCACAAAGCAGTGGATAGGGACATGAACAGTTAAGCCGATTAGACAGGTAGCTGGTGGATTACATGTAACTTGTAGGACAGCTCCTTGTAAGTCACCCATATAACCACGTCAAAGGACACTAAAATGTAAGAACATAGTGGTAGCATATTTCTGCAATCGACTTGCGAGATACATCTGCCGACATTAAATATTTAGAATATGTCAACATAATTTGAGAAGAAGCAAATATAATCGATTCAATAGATCGCTATATTATTTAAATTATTTCGACACATTTTTATATTTTCAAAATTGATTTTGCCGTGTAAATTATTGCAAAAATAGGCTAAATATAAGGATTGTACTCATTTTGATTGCGTATACGGTCGTATGCCCGCAGTTTTCTATGGTGTGCGTTAACGCTCCATAGTTAATATGTTCTTTGCTAACTGCTGGCATACAACCGTATACGCAGTCAAAATGAGGTACAATCCTTATATTTACATCATTATTCATTTTCAAGTGTTGTACGATGAAAAAAAACTTTCGAAGCGGGTCGCTACGATGGTAACTACGATAGCCATGGTTGATAAAATAATATAGTCCCACTGAATTTTCATCGATATATTGGTAATTTTTGAAAATACACAGTGAACAACACTATTTTCCTTCATTACATCATTTGTAAATTTGATATTAAACCATATTACCAGCACTTTAATTGTATATCTTTATTTATAACGGTCGTTATGTACACGCATTGACAAAGTGATCTGGTTGTGACGCGGTACGACGTCGCACGTCACAATTGCAGGGCGCCGCCATGTTTACGTTTCGTGCATCATTTTGAATAAAAAGTTTGCTAGAAAACATTTATTGTATAATCACACGAAATTGATTCCATATATTTTCCATGTTTCAAATTTTGAAGGAACCAAACAATGGCCATCAGCGAATACTTATTGTTCTAAAGCGTGAACTCCATATTTGAACAAATATCGATCCGCCGAGCCTTTTTTCATTGCGTATACGCTAATATATTCGCAGTTCGGGTTTACTAAGCACAAGAAGGGAGGGGCGTAAATATAATTTATTAAATGTCGAAATGATCTGATATAATGTTGACATCATCTATGAATATGTCACAATAATATTAAGATTATGTCGACACATGGTTTTCAATTTCCGAGCAAATTTTACTGAGATGACATGAGTAGGTAACTCGACCTGTTATCATGTTAATACTCGGATATCACATCGACTTGTAATTCATCAATATAATGACATGAGTAGGTAACTCGACCTTTTATCATGTTAATACTCAGATATCACATCGACTTGTAATTTTTCAATGTAATGACATGAGTAGGTAACTCGACCTTTTATCATGTTAATACTCAGATATCACATTGACTTGTAATTCATCGATGTAATGACATGAGTAGGTAACGCGGCCTTTAACATGTTAATACTCGGATATCACATCGACTTGTAATTCATCGATGTAAAATGAGCAATAAACAAACCATTCCTCATAAATCAATCATGTGACTTATATTGCTGATGTGGAAACTATCTGACTTCAGGTTATATTGCTCTTTGACTTTACTGGTTTATGCTATAAATTTACCTGTGATAATGTTAAGTAAATTGATTGGTTAATTACTCGTTTTGTTTTGCATAAATAAGTTAGTCGATATCACATCTAAGCATAATATTGACATAGCTGATTCACAAATCGAAAGTCGATGGCAGAAATATGTGTTTGCACAATCAAACATATATATCGGTAAATCAGCGAGGTCGGGGAATACGTTTCTGTAACTGTAACCAAAGTTCTCGGAATTGGTTTAAATTCTTTTCTTTAATACATTTGTCTTCAGATGCATTGAACCCCCCCCCCCCCCCCCCCAAAAAAAAAAACTAACCATCCATCAGTACAATCTATTGTATATACAACGACTTCATCTATTAACTTTATAAACGTACCATCCACCAGTTCAATCCATTGTATACACAACTATTACATTTATTAGCTTTATTAACCAATCATTCCCTAGTACAATCTATAGTATATACAACTATTACATTTATTAGCTTTATAAACGAACCATCCACCAGTTCAATCCATTGTATACACAACTACTATATTTATTAGCTTTATTAACAAATCATTCACTAGTTCAATCAATTGTATAGACAACTACTACATCTATAAGCTTTATAAACGAACCATTCACTAGTACAATCCATTGTATATACAAATACAACATGTATTAGCTATATAAACGAACCATTCACTAGTACAATCCATTGTATATACATATACAACATGTATTAGCTATATAAACGAACCATTCATTAGTACAATCCATTGTATATACAAATACAACATGTATTAGCTATATAAACGAACCATTCACTAGTACAATCTATTGTATATACAAATACAACATATATTAACTTAATAAACGAACCATTCACTAGTACAATCTATTGTATATACAGCTACTACTTTATAAACGAACCATTCACTAGTACAATGAATTGTATATACAACTACTACATCTATAAGCTTTATAAACGAACCATTCATTAGTACAGTCCATTGTATACACAACTACTACTGTCTATTATCTTTATAAACGAACCGTCCACCAGTACAATATATTGTATATACAACTTATACATCTATTTGCTTTATAATTGAACCATCCACTAGTACAATCCATTGTATATACAAATACAACATGTATTAGCTATATAAACGAATCATCCACCAGTTCAATCCATTGTATATACAAATACAACATGTATTAGTTATATAAACGAATCATCCACCAGTACAATCTATTGTATACACAACTACTACTGTCTATTAGCTTGATAAACGAACCACATGTCACATGTACAGCATGTCTAACGTTCCCATCTTATACTGACAATATATACATTCAGGGACTAACGAGGGATAATATTCCTTCCCGATTACAGAAACTTAGTCATTACCTCGGTAAGATCCTTTGGCCACTGAATCACATGATAGAGACCTCTAGAGAGAGGCCCAGAACGCCTGATTGATCTGTTTCCCGCTAAGCCTACAATTTGGCCGGTATTGTCACCTCAATCATACACGCCGTGTTACATAGACTAACTGGTCTCTCTGGTACTGCAACAATTATAGCCATTATTTTGACACTTGGACAACAAAGTGTAAGTTATATCTACGTAAAGCTTGAAACGAGAATAACCTCCTCTACATTGATAGCAAGTGAAATATGTAATATGGGATCATAAACTCACATCCCTGGGTTGTTTTTAGATTATATAACAGAGAAACGTTCGCGTTAAAACTATATCAGGAACAAATATTGACCTTTTCATGCAAAGAAGCCTCATCAAAGAAATAGAAATCTAACTGTCTTGATAATACCGAGAAGATATGATTAACAATAAACTGTTCAATGTTGTGATACACAGCTCCAGAAGATACTATTGACAATGAACTGTTCGATGGTGTGATACACAGCTCCAGAAGATAATATTGACAATAAACTGTTCGATGTTGTGATACACGTACACAGCTCCAGAAGATACTATTGACAATAAACTATTCGATGTTGTGATACACAGCTCCAAAAGATAATATTGACAGTAAACTTTTCGATGTTGTGATACACAGCTAAACGAGATTATATTGACAATACAATGTTCGATGTTGTGATACACAGCCCCAGAAGATAATATTGACAATAAACTGTTTGATGTTGTGATACACAGCTCCAGAAGATAATATTGACAATAAACTGTTCGATGTTGTGATACACAGCTCAATAAGATAATATTGACAATAAACTGTTCGATGTTGTGATACACGTACACAGCTCCAGAAGATACTATTGACAATAAACTGTTCGATGTTGTGGTACACATCTCCAGAAGATATTATTGACAATAAACTGTTCAATGTTGTGATATACAGCCCCAGAAGATAATATTGACAATAAACTGTTCAATGTTGTAATATACAGCCCCAGAAGATAATATTGACAATAAACTGTTCGATGTTGTGATACACGTACACAGCTCCAGAAGATAATATTGACAATAAACTGTTCGATGTTGTGATACACAGCTCCAAAAGATAATATTGACAATAAACTGTTCGATGTTGTGATAAACAGCTCCAAAAGATAATATTGACAGTAAACTTTTCGATGTTGTGATACACAGCTAAACGAGATTATATTGACAATACAATGTTCGATGTTGTGATACACAGCCCCAGTAGATAATATTGACAATAAACTGTTCAATGTTGTGATACACAGCTCCAGAAGATAATATTGACAATAAACTGTTCGATGCTGTGATACACAGCTCCAGAAGATGATATTGACAATAAACTGTTTGATGTTGTGATACACAGCTCCAGAAGATAATATTGACAATAAACTGTTCGATGCTGTGATACACAGCTCCAGAAGATAATATTGACAGTAAACTTTTCGATGTTGTGATACACAGCTCCAGAAGATAATATTGACAATAAACTGTTCGATGTTGTGATACACAGCTCCAGAAGATAATATTGACAATAAACTGTTCGATGTTGTGATACACAGCTCCAGAAGATAATATTGACAATAAACTGTTTGATGTTGTGATACACAGCTCCAGAAGATAATATTGACAATAAACTGTGTATTGTATATTATAAAGTTCATACTAATACTTAAATATTATCATAGTTTTTAAAGGCAATAAAAAGGAAGTTGTTCCATGATTACAGATAGATATTTAATAAAGTACATTACAAAGACATTCAAATTACAATGTGTACCGATGAGTTTATAGGAGGAAGAAGGTTCAGAAACAATGTTACTATGAACGTGAATCAAAATGTACTACAAACATTCTTTAAACCCCCAAGCGCCGCAGGGGATTGATCTGTAAACACTTTGTGCACACTCCGTGCTTCCTCATGCGTGAAAGCCTTTTGCGAAATTAAAGCCGCCTTTGAAGCTGACTGCACGGTATTCCTGTTAAGTTCATTATGATGTTATATAAGGGAAATAGCAGAAATTATCCATTTGGTGAATATTGTTTTGCATTTTGCCAGTGAAATATAGAAAGTTATAAAACTGATCAAACTTACATTTCACTGCACTGATGAGCAGTGAAAATATAAGATTTTGCAGTGAGAATATAAGGCTTTTTTTCGTTATTTCACAGTAGAAATCTTACACGGTTACCTGTAGAAAAATGACCCTAACTCGACATTTCTGAAATTCGTCCCATGAAAAAGTGACCCGTATTTTTGTATGAGTTGTTCCCTTTGATCGAATCCAACTCCCCCATTAGAGGCTCGTCATTGGTGTCGTCTGCGAGAACTTGTCTATTGGGGGAAGATGGTCTTGAAGAAGTGGCATCAATAATAAATCTTGATGAGAAACTGCTGCAAAATTTAATGTGTAATGAATTGGTAGATGACGATGGTTCAACTTTTCCGATCAGCTGTGTACGGGACCCGATCGGTTGTGATTTCGACGGATTAGGCCTTGCTACTTTCCAGTATGCAAGTAAGGAAAAAATAATGAAAGTATCTTAAGCTCTTACGAAATGCAATAAAAAGAAAATTCAATGGTTTGCCTTTAAAATATCAAATATATTTAACTTGTATGGCAGATTTTTTCATATATTTAAAGTAAAATATAAAAAAAAAGTCTGCCAAACTCGTGAAATATATTTGATATTAAACGGCAAACCATTGAATATCCTCTATATATCAAACGCGATGGAGAGATACATAATATGCTACTAATCCTTCAAAACACTACAGATTTTAGAAACGTGCAAAACTACATCAAATCCAGCAACAAATTAAATTGACATAATATTAAATTGTCTTTATAATCGTTGGGAATAACTGTTTTCAAATGTTTATACATTCTATACAAAATGGCACATGTATTCGTTGTGATGATATTGTGCAAATTATCCTTATATATAAATATATAGTTGAGGGACCCTTTGTAATGTTTTAATAAGTTGTGCCCTATCCGTTTGCTTGAATTATGCAATAAAATAGTTAAACAAATCTTTTTTGTGCGGTTTTTCACTTTCAAGTGAACAGAATAGTTCTAACAGCAAACTTTTTAAAAATTCAAATCAAAGCATACCTGGTATTTTCTCTCGTGTGTGTTTTTGTTACTGTCAGTTAATTTCCGTCACATTTAGTGAACGTTCACCAGCTTGGTTTGATCACGTGATGTTCTGTGTCCTAACTGGCCCAAAATAATGAAAAACACGAGGAACAAGTAAGAAATTGATAATGTCGTTTCTTGATTTAATATCTGTAGTTTAAACAGTTTTACAATACAATACAAAATGAGAGCTGATAAAGGATTCGGAAACAAGCTAGTAGCTTTTATTAATCCATTTCCCTCAGAATATTGGCTGAATTGATTGGTATAGTGCTAAACAAACAACATTGTTTTGTACTAATAGTGAAGGAATTATTGATTGACAAAATAATAATAATAATAATTTGAATTTTGTATTTACCGCTTTATCATGACCTTAAAGGCCGTCTCAAAGCGGTTCATATATTATTTTCCGTGGTTATAGGTCCTTGGCAACCAGCCAATACCGTTCTTAACGTCTTGGGGAGTATACAATCGGTGATGTCATTGCGGCGTTCACTGCTTGATGTCTGCTTTTTAAGCACTACCAAACCAAGTATTCATTTACGGCTGAATAGACTGGGACAAGCAGAGTAAAGTATCTTGCTCAAGGAAACAACACAATTGCCCTGACAGGGACTCGAACTCGCAACCCTTCGAACACGAGCATTCTACCGCTAGACCTCCGGTGGAGGCAATTGTGGTTTATTCATTTATTCTAATAAATATTAAAAAAGTTCACAGTAAAGTCAGTGTGGAGTACAAAAATGCTTATCAGCAATTTGCTAAAAATACATGAATACATAATTGTATTATGCTTGTTGGGAATATTGAAATGTTCGAAATAAAGAAGTTAATTAAAGGTTGTATATATTTACTCGAATAGTTTAGCATGCAAATTATGTACGGACTTAATTATTGTTTTATTTGAATTATTTCAATTCTGGATTGTCTGATGTGAGAATGTGTGTGTTCAGATCAAACTGTAGGCCTAATAGATATTGTTTTCTTTGAATTGTATTTTTTTTGCATATAAAAAGAAAGTGAAAGTTATCTTGTATGCATCCACATGTACAGAAACGTCTCTCCGTTATACTTCTGTTGCCATACTAAATGTTCTTTCAAAGTGCTACAATTTAAGCGAAGTCTGGTGTGTAGTATTTGTAAAAAGCATTTCTGTAAAGAGGTTGGGTTTTGAAGTCTTTGTTGAGGTAATTTTTCAAGATGATAAAGGTAGGGCTGTTTCTTATCCCTGATGGTATAGAATTACATAACCCTACTGTTGATGGTAAAAGATCCTTTTTAGTAGTTTGCTTTGGAATGGACAGTTAATAAATAATTTGCCCTTCTGGCACTGTAATCATGTAAATCTGAGTGTTGTGATGTAACAAGTGAATGGAAATGATTTAGAGCATTTTTGTGAAACATTTTGTGAAACTGAATACTTTTATGTTGTCTAATTATTGTACCCACCTAGCTTATGTCTTTGTATAATAAGTCTATATCACCCAGCGTATGTCTTTGTATAGTAAGTCTATATCACCCAGCTTATGTCTTTGTATAATAAGTCTATATCACCCAGCGTATGTCTTTGTATAATAAGTCTATATCACCCAGCTTATGTCTTTGTATAATAAGTCTATATCACCCAGCGTATGTCTTTGTATAGTAAGTCTATATCACCCAGCTTATGTCTTTGTATAATAAGTCTATATCACCCAGCTTATGTCTTTGTATAGTAAGTCTATATCAACTAGTGCAAAGTGTTACTTAGTTTACAAAGAGTTTCTATCAAGAACAAAATGTATTTTTCAAAGGATGCCCAGACGTTTCGAAGTTTTATTTAGAATATAATCAATGTGATTAGTCCAGCCGGAATCCGATGACAAATATACACACAGGTGTTTTTCGGACGTTACATTGGATACAACAGTGTTACTTATAAATACTGGCACATGGTGTGGCCTATTATATTTTTTACCAACTAACGTTGACTCTGTTTTAATTTGATTACATGTAACTAGCCATGTATATGCCAAATTTTTTATGTTTGATATGTCATTATTGTTTAATTGGTTTGTTTTAATGGGATTATCAATAATAATATAAAGAGAAGTGTCATCTGCGAACAGTTTAATTATGCTGTCAAAGTCGTTGACTGACAAGAAATAAACGTGGCCCTAGATTGGATCCCCCGGGAACTCCTGCTGTAATTTGCCTATATGATGATAATTTTCCGATATAAGAATCGTTTGATGTATGTTTGATATGATTTTTAAACCAACCAATAAGCTTCCCAGAAATTCCCGCCCGTTGGAGTTTGTAAAGTAACTCATCTTTAAGGATCTGCTCTTGTGAGGTTTCAATCACGTTCAAATCCTCATTTTGATCTCACATGATATATGTTTGTAATATCTTACAATATATTATCAATTTTGAAAGCAAATGTGCCTATGAAAAATGTAGCAAAAAATTAGATGTCTGTTGTTTTTAGAACTTTTTAAGAAAATTAAAAAAAAAACAATAATGGCGGCCATTTTGAAAATATGTATTTCTGTTTATTTCTTGAACTTCACGAATGGCCCACATTTTATGTTATTTTAGCTTGATTTATCATTTGAAATCGTCAGTGTGTCGCAATGTTTCATCATAGCAAAATATCTCAAAAAGTTTGTTGCTATGACTTTTTTTGAAGCATTAAATCTGCAAAATATGATGAAAAATGGAGTATTTTCTTATTGAAAAAGAAGTGGTAGGGGTAACTTAAATTTAGTTTTTGAGCTAAAAGAATAATTTAAAGACGTTTTACTTACATAATATATAAGAAAATACAATTTTTTCAATTCTGCAAACATTCATACATATCTGATCACAAATCTGAAAGATATTGAATGAAAATGTCCTGCAATTGGCCAAAACAGCATTTTTCACATAAACCACGTGTTGTGCTTATTTTGTTATCTTTGACCAAGCAAAGCACAAAATCGAGTTCACAACCATATATTTCTTTTTGCATTTTCTAAGATCCTTAATGATAGGGGTGGCAGACTCTGCTAGTGGAGTTTTTCGTCCCCGAGGTTTGCTGGAGCCTCCATAGCCACAGTTAATCTCATTCGAGTAGTGGCACGGTACATAATATACAAATTTTCCTAGTACACGAAATTATACATAACTAGTTTCATTTTACTGGTAACTTCGTAAAATGGGGTGTTACGCATCTGACCCTTCTGCTTCTATGTTAGTTTAGACATTTTGAATTCCCACCCTTTGGCTCCTAGCATCACTGAATAATCATAGAAGGACGAAACAGCTGTATGTTGCAGTATCATCCATTTTTTCGGCATACTGTTTCTATTACTAAAAGGTGCAGCATATGTGTGGTGTGTTACGTCATCTTCACCAAGAATAACAAGAGAGAGATCACCTGCATTATGACAGATGACTTGGATTTTGCCTACGATATCGCACTGCTGTCACGCCGCCATAGTCACATCCTAGACAAGACCAATGCTATGACTACAACTGGAAAACAGATTAGATTGAACACCAATGCTTACAAAACTAATATAATGAAGGTCAACCCAAAGTCGATCGAGCCCATCAAATCTGATAACACCGGTATAATAGCAGTGAAGGACGTTGTACCTTAGCAGCAAGATAGGCTTAAACGGTTACTTTGAGGTAGAGATAAAAACTAGCAGTGCAAAAGCCAGTAGTATGCATCAGTTAACAACATCCGGAGATACACCAAGATAAGCACCACCAACAAGTTATTCAAAAGCAACATCCTAGGTGTCCTTCCTAATAGTGCAAGTCATAAGAGATAACCAACAGCATCATTAACAAGCTTGATGTCTTTCAGGCTAGATGTCTACGCAGAATATGGAGGATATTCTGGCTTCATACAATCTCAAAAACGGACATATACAGGTGAACAAAATATATACCCCTGTCACCGGAAACAAAGCTAACAAGTTGGCGGTGGATTGGACACGTCTGCAGGAAGCACTCAGATTCCATCACAAGGTTGGCATTGAGATGAACGCCATCAGGGAAGAAGAAGCGAGGAAGACCAACCCCTAACCCTAACAATAACATCACTCTGTAATCACGACGTTTAATTTAGCATTAAAGATATTTACAAACAGAACAATTGTTGTTTCTAATGATACTGCCTTTGTAACAGAATGTCCTTACAAACTGTTGCGGGTGGTTGGGTGGCGCAGTTGATAGCGCACTTCTCAATTGTTGAAAAGAGAGCTTTTAAGTTTTAGCACCCATCTATTCTGTTCACATCATTCTGAAGACAATTCTCAATATTAGGAAATGAGTGCTTTTTGGATTCCACATTTACTCGCTGACGAGAAGAAAGGTTCACCCAATATTAGCCCATTATTGCTAAACGAACACTGACAGCAAAAAAGGTGTTATTAGCAATATTCTTAAGAAATAGTGGAGTAAACATGCAAATTGCTGTTCCAAAAGGTAGGGGTGTGTTTGGAAGCTTCTATAAGAATGAGGTTATGAAAAATCGTGCTAAATCATGTCTCTAACATGTCCAATTGTTACATGCCAATGCCCCAGCTACCAGACCCTCCTTACAGCCCAGACATTGCCCCGTGTGATATTTTTCTCTTTCCGAAATACCCTCCCCCCACCCCACCCACATATCTTGTAGAGATATAGGTCAAGAAGTGAGCTCGAATCGGCAGTGTACCTGTTTCTGATTAGTGTAACCAAAGAGGAATGTGAAAATATTTTCAAAAAGTGGATTCTGAGATTGAAACGGTGTGTTCAAATTAAGGGAAATATTTGTGAAGGTAACAAGATAAATTCAGATTTTGATAACGTTTCCGAGAAAATGAGTATTGGTTGCCGCGCAATACAAAAAGGTCAACAAATCTTCGCCTGCGTAAATATTTGAATTTTTAATCTGTTTTATCTGTTTTATTTGCTCATTGTCTCAATGGTCATCACCTAAGAAAGTTTGGAGATCGGGATACCGACCCAAGAAACTACCGGACCCTTTGGGTTAATGTTTTGGAGCGACGACAGGTTGAGGAGTTGACAATACTATAATATTATAAACAGCTGTTACGTATATCACCTATTCACATAATGCTGTTTTTAGCGTTAAACGATACAATATATGGAGGTAGTAGATGGATGGGTAAAACAGATGAAACCGATTATAACTCTAATATTTCAGTAAGCGAAGATCTGACAATTTTTTTTTCATAGCGCAGTATCCCTTAATTTTTGCGCTTATCAAATCAGGGACGATAACCCAGCAAAAAGTATCAGCTACTCATCGTTTAGGGGAGATAACTCTTATAGACATATACAAAAATAAAGAGAGATTATTTGCAGGACTACCGATACATAAATTAAGCTAATTGTTAAGCTATTTTTATGCACCTCTCGTTCAGTCACATAATAAGAAAACGAGTATATGATTGGACATTTGATAATGATTCCAACAATTAATACATAAAAATGGCAATTACAAACCATTGGCAAATACAGCATTACATGATCTATATTTGACGTAAAGTTCATACATGTACAATATTTGCTGAACCTTAGCCTGGATTGGGGTTGCAAAACTCTGCCACTAAACGATGATGTAAACAACAAAACAAAAATCACATCGAGTCTCACAATTTGTGAAATTGATATGTTTTAGTTCTCAAACCGTTACCCCCCCCCCCCCCCCCTCCCCAAGCGCCTCCTAGGCTTCACTATTTAGGCCTTAGTATCACTGACGAGTCCTAGAAGGACGAAACAGATGTGTTTAGTAGTTCAATTCGTTATTATCTAAATAATGGAAGTGCTCCTTTCGTGTTTGTCTTTTCTACTATCGTTTGAGATCTCAGGTGGTAGACAAGGTAGATGGACTTTTATTCACCGAAGTCTGCCGTAACCTACATATCATGTTTTCTTTTACCCGGGTTGTAGCAACGGTATGAAAATATACACATATTCATATGAAAATTACTTAAATCCTTGAATCATAGGACTAGTGCATCTGCTCTCCATCTGGATTTGGATATTTGTTTTGGCCGGTTTTGTTCACTCAGTCGCAGCATTGGTACCACCTTGTAGGACCTAGCATCACGGACGAGTCCTACAAGGACTAAACAGTGATATGATGCAGCTTAGTTCATTATTTGGCACAACTTGTATGTCAATCTCCTTGTTCCAAAACAAGACATGTTTGACATCTTATAACTCTGGAATGGTCGCCTGGTTTATTCAGGTATCGTTGAATCTGCGTTTATTGATTTTAGGACCTTTATAACAGCAATATTGTGTAGGCCTGTTGTAAGGAAGGCTCTCCTAAATGATTGTCTTATACCAGCTCACTTTGACGATTTAAATTCCATTTATAATTAAAGTGTTGGTAATAACATTTATTGAAATGTACTTTATATCGTTCTGCAAAATTGATTTTGCCTGTTTTCTAGAACTGTCAATAATTTGTCTCCTGATGGTTTGAAAACTCTTTTTGGCACTTTTTTGTGTCAAAAAATGTACTACAATATTCCAGCCAAGATTAATAAAATGCCATTCGCGATGTGAAATGTTCTCAGCGGATTTGTAATAAATGGGTTGTATCATGGTTATTTTCCTATAAATATCTTTATTGATGGTCAATTAAGCAACTCTATATTAAAGAAATGTGAGATTGAGAGGGAGTTTTCCTCGTGTTAATAAACAATTTGAGAATAATTCAATCGGAAAGTACATCGAATGGAAATGTGATTCCCCAACTGTGCACAGAATATAAGACTCTTTCATATGCGTGTATGTAGGATAGGGATATTCCACCCGAGGGGTCACAAAATGTGGTAAAACGCGAGGCTTGCCGAGTCACGTCGCGTAAAATGCTATGTAAGATAGATTTTTCTTACATGGGCAACCTCTATCCAACATTGCGAGATATGAGAGAAAGCCGTATCATGTTTAACACTTAATTAAAAGGGGTACATTACAACTCAAATGTTACAATAGCTTCACAACGTATACACGGTCGAAATAAAGACTTGTGTTGGAGAGTCTTTTACGACAGGAGGGTAAACGTTGTCATGGATGATGCTGGGGAGTCCTTTATGACGGGAGGGTAAACGTTATCGTTGATGATGCTGTGGAGTCCTTTATGACAGGAGGGTAAACGTTATCGTGGATGATGCTGGGGAGTCCTTTATGACGGGAGGGTAAACGTTATCGTTGATGATGCTGTGGAGTCCTTTATGACGGGAGGGTAAACGTTATCATGGATGATGCTGTGGAGTCCTTTATGACGGGAGGGTAAACGTTATCGTGGATGATGCTGTGGAGTCCTTTATGACGGGAGGGTAAACGTTATCATGGATGATGCTGTGGAGTCCTTTATGACGGGAGGGTAAACGTTATCGTGGATGATACTGGGGAGTCCTTTATGACAGGAGGGTGAACGTTATCGTGGATGATGCTGTGGAGTCCTTTATGACGTGAGGGTAAACGTTATCATTGATGATGCTGTGGAGTCCTTTATGACGGGAGTGTAAACGTTATCGTGGATGATGCTGTGGAGTCCTTTATGACGGGAGGGTGAACGTTATCATGGATGATGTTGGGGAGTCCTTTATGACGGGAGGGTAAACGTTATCGTTGATGATGTTGGGGAGTCCTTTATGACGGGAGGGTAAACGTTATCGTGGATGATGTTGGGGAGTCCTTTATGACGGGAAGGTAAACGTTATCATGGATGATGCTGTGGAGTCCTTTATGACGGGAGGGTAAACGTTATCGTGGATGATGCTGTGGAGTCCTTTATGACGGGAGGGTAAACGTTATCGTGGATGATGCTGTGGAGTCCTTTATGACGGGAGGGTAAACGTTATCGTGGATGATGCTGTGGAGTCCTTTATGACGGGAGGGTGAACGTTATCATGGATGATGTTGGGGAGTCCTTTATGACGGGAGGGTAAACGTTATCGTCGATGATGTTGGGGAGTCCTTTATGACGGGAGGGTAAACGTTATCGTGGATGATGTTGGGGAGTCCTTTATGACGGGAGGGTAAACGTTATCATGGATGATGCTGTGGAGTCCTTTATGACGGGAGGGTAAACGTTATCGTGGATGATGCTGGGGAGTCCTTTATGACAGGAGAGTAAACGTTATCATTGATGATGCTGTGGAGTCCTTTATGACGGGAGGGTAAACGTTATCGTGGATGATGCTGGGGAGTCCTTTATGACGGGAGGGTAAACGTTATCATTGATGATGCTGTGGAGTCCTTTATGACGGGAGGGTAAACGTTATCATGGATGATGCTGGGGAGTCCTTTATGACAGGAGGGTAAACGTTATCGTGGATGATGCTGGGGAGTCCTTAATGACAGGAGGGTAAACGTTATCATGTATGATGTTGGGGAGTCCTTTATGACGGGAGGGTAAACGTTATCGTTGATGATGCTGGGGAGTCCTTTATGACAGGAGGGTAAACGTTATCGTGGATGATGCTGGGGAGCCCTTTATGACAGGAGGGTAAACGTTATCGTGGATGATGCTGGGGAGTCCTTTATGACGGGAGGGTAAACGTTATCATGGATGATGCTGGGGAGTCCTTTATGACGGGAGGGTAAACGTTATCGTGGATGATACTGGGGAGTCCTTTATGACGGGAGGGTAAACGTTATCGTGGATGATGCTGGGGAGCCCTTTATGACAGGAGGGTAAACGTTATCGTGGATGATGCTGGGGAGTCCTTTATGACAGGAGGGTAAACGTTATCGTGGATGATGCTGGGGAGCCCTTTATGACAGGAGGGTAAACGTTATCGTTGATGATGATGGGGAGTCCTTTATGACGGGAGGGTGAACGTTATCGTTGATGATGCTGGGGAGCCCTTTATGACGGGAGGGTAAACGTTATAATGGATGATGCTGTGGAGTCCTTTATGACGGGAGGGTAAACGTTATCGTGGATGATGCTGGGGAGTCCTTTATGACGGGAGGGTAAACGTTATCGTGGATGATGCTGTGGAGTCCTTTATGACGGGAGGGTAAACGTTATCATGGATGATGCTGTGGAGTCCTTTATGACGGGAGGGTAAACGTTATCGTGGATGATGCTGGGGAGTCCTTTTTGACGGGAGGGTGAACGTTATCATGGATGATGCTGGGGAGTCCTATATGACGGGAGGGTGAACGTTATCGTGGATGATGCTGGGGAGTCCTTTATGACGGGAGGGTAAACGTTATCGTGGATGATGCTGTGGAGTCCTTTATGACAGGAGGGTAAACGTTATCGTGGATGATGCTGTGGAGTCCTTTATGACGGGAGGGTAAACGTTATCGTGGATGATGTTGGGGAGTCCTTTATGACAGGAGGGTAAATGTTATCATGGATGATGCTGGGGAGTCCTTTATGACGGGAGGGTAAACGTTATCATGGATGATGCTGGGGAGTCCTTTATGACGGGAGGGTAAACGTTATCTTGGATGATGCTGGGGAGTCCTTTATGACGGGAGGGTGAACGTTATCGTGGATGATGTTGGGGAGTCCTTTATGACGGGAGGGTAAACGTTATCGTGGATGATACTGGGGAGTCCTTTATGACAGGAGGGTAAACGTTATCGTGGATGATGTTGGGGAGTCCTTTATGACGGGAGGGTAAACGTTATCATGGATGATACTGGAGAGTCCTTTATGACGGGAGGGTAAACGTTATCGTGGATGATACTGGGGAGTCCTTTATGACAGGAGGGTAAACGTTATCGTGGATGATGCTGGGGAGTCCTTAATGACAGGAGGGTAAACGTTATCATGGATGATGTTGGGGAGTCCTTTATGACGGGAGGGTAAACGTTATCGTGGATGATACTGGGGAGTCCTTTATGACGGGAGGGTAAACGTTATCGTGGATGATGCTGGGGAGTCCTTTATGACAGGAGGGTAAACGTTATCGTGGATGATGATGGGGAGTCCTTTATGACGGGAGGGTAAACGTTATCGTGGATGATACTGGGGAGTCCTTTATGACAGGAGGGTAAACGTTATCGTGGATGATGCTGGGGAGTCCTTTATGACGGGAGGGTAAACGTTATCATGGATGATACTGGGGAGTCCTTAATGACAGGAGGGTAAACGTTATCGTGGATGATACTGGGGAGTCCTTAATGACAGGAGGGTAAACGTTATCATGGATGATACTGGGGAGTCCTTTATGACAGGAGGGTAAACGTTATCATGTATGATACTGGGGAGTCCTTAATGACAGGAGGTTAAACGTTATCATGGATGATGTTGGGGAGTCTTTTATGACGGGAGGGTAAACGTTATCATGGATGATACTGGAGAGTCCTTTATGACAGGAGTAAATGTTATCGTGGATGATGCTGGGGAGTCCTTTATGACGGGAGGGTAAACGTTATCGTGGATGATGATGGGGAGTCCTTTATGACGGGAGGGTGAACGTTATCGTGGATGATGCTGGGGAGTCCTTTATGACAGGAGGGTAAACGTTATCATGGATGATACTGGAGAGTCCTTTATGACGGGAGGGTAAACGTTATCGTGGATGATGCTGGGGAGTCCTTTATGACGGGAGGGTAAACGTTATCGTGGATGATGCTGGGGAGTCCTTTATGACAGGAGGGTAAACGTTATCGTGGATGATGCTGTGGAGTCCTTTATGACAGGAGGGTAAACGTTATCGTGGATGATGCTGTGGAGTCCTTTATGACGGGAGGGTAAACGTTATCGTGGATGATGCTGTGGAGTCCTTTATGACAGGAGGGTAAACGTTATCGTGGATGATGCTGTGGAGTCCTTTATGACGGGAGGGTAAACGTTATCGTGGATGATGTTGGGGAGTCCTTTATGACAGGAGGGTAAATGTTATCATGGATGATGCTGGGGAGTCCTTTATGACGGGAGGGTAAACGTTATCATGGATGATGCTGGGGAGTCCTTTATGACGGGAGGGTAAACGTTATCTTGGATGATGCTGGGGAGTCCTTTATGACGGGAGGGTGAACGTTATCGTGGATGATGTTGGGGAGTCCTTTATGACGGGAGGGTAAACGTTATCGTGGATGATACTGGGGAGTCCTTTATGACAGGAGGGTAAACGTTATCGTGGATGATGTTGGGGAGTCCTTTATGACGGGAGGGTAAACGTTATCATGGATGATACTGGAGAGTCCTTTATGACGGGAGGGTAAACGTTATCGTGGATGATACTGGGGAGTCCTTTATGACAGGAGGGTAAACGTTATCGTGGATGATGCTGGGGAGTCCTTAATGACAGGAGGGTAAACGTTATCATGGATGATGTTGGGGAGTCCTTTATGACGGGAGGGTAAACGTTATCGTGGATGATACTGGGGAGTCCTTTATGACGGGAGGGTAAACGTTATCGTGGATGATGCTGGGGAGTCCTTTATGACAGGAGGGTAAACGTTATCGTGGATGATGCTGGGGAGTCCTTTATGACGGGAGGGTAAACGTTATCGTGGATGATACTGGGGAGTCCTTTATGACAGGAGGGTAAACGTTATCGTGGATGATGCTGGGGAGTCCTTTATGACGGGAGGGTAAACGTTATCATGGATGATACTGGGGAGTCCTTAATGACAGGAGGGTAAACGTTATCATGGATGATACTGGGGAGTCCTTAATGACAGGAGGGTAAACGTTATCATGGATGATACTGGGGAGTCCTTTATGACAGGAGGGTAAACGTTATCATGGATGATACTGGGGAGTCCTTAATGACAGGAGGTTAAACGTTATCATGGATGATGTTGGGGAGTCTTTTATGACGGGAGGGTAAACGTTATCATGGATGATACTGGAGAGTCCTTTATGACAGGAGTAAATGTTATCGTGGATGATGCTGGGGAGTCCTTTATGACGGGAGGGTAAACGTTATCGTGGATGATGATGGGGAGTCCTTTATGACGGGAGGGTGAACGTTATCGTGGATGATGCTGGGGAGTCCTTTATGACAGGAGGGTAAATGTTATCATGGATGATACTGGAGAGTCCTTTATGACGGGAGGGTAAACGTTATCGTGGATGATGCTGGGGAGTCCTTTATGACGGGAGGGTAAACGTTATCGTGGATGATGCTGGGGAGTCCTTTATGACAGGAGGGTAAACGTTATCGTGGATGATGCTGGGGAGTCCTTTATGACGGGAGGGTAAACGTTATCGTGGATGATACTGGGGAGTTCTTTATGACGGGAGGGTAAACGTTATCGTGGATGATGCTGTGGAGTCCTTTATGACGGGAGGGTAAACGTTATCGTGGATGATGCTGGGGAGTCCTTTATGACAGGAGGGTAAACGTTATCATGGATGATACTGGGGAGTCCTTTATGACGGGAGGGTAAACGTTATCGTGGATGATGCTGGGGAGTCCTTTATGACGGGAGGGTAAACGTTATCGTGGATGATGCTGGGGAGTCCTTTATGACGGGAGGGTAAACGTTATCGTGGATGATGCTGGGGAGTCCTTTATGACAGGAGTAAACGTTACCATTGCGTAATAAAGTGCCATAAAGATTTGAAGTAATTACTGTAATAACGTTTTGATGATTTGACGTCGTTTTTTATTGATGGTTGGTTAAGAAAGAAACTTGTTTGATACCCTATGAATCTCAGTACTGGTCTAGTACGACAACATAGTTAACTTGTCACAATATAAGAAAGTGCCCATACACAGGATAAACAGTACATGTGAAGCTACCTATGCGCAGCCAAGTGCAGTACATTTGATTGTCATTATGATGAATCGACCTCGTTTAAAGATTTGAAGTTATTTTGTTCATAGACAAAAAGCACCACATCATGTCCGTCGTTTTTCATTTCATCACTTCCAGTACATGTACCACGGTATAATACTATCAAAAACTACATATCTATCCAGTGTATATCATTTCACCCCCTCCAGTACCACGGTATAATACTATTAAAAACTACATATCTATCCAGTGTATATCATTTCACCCCCTCCAGTACCACGGTATAATACTATCAAAAACTACATATCTATCCAGTGTATATCATTTCACCCCCTCCAGTACCACGGTATAATGCTATCAAAAACTACATATCTATCCAGTGTATATCATTTCACCCCCTCCAGTACCACGGTATAATACTATCAAAAACTACATATCTATCCAGTGTATATCATTTCACCCCCTCCAGTACCACGGTATAATACTATTAAAAACTACATATCTATCCAGTGTATATCATTTCACCCCCTCCAGTACCACGGTATGATACTATCAAAAACTACATATCTATCCAGTGTATATCATTTCACCCCTCCAGTACCACGGTATGATACTATCAAAAACTACATATCTATCCAGTGTATATCATTTCACCCCTTCCAGTACCACTGTATACTACTATCAAAAACTACATATCTATCCAGTGTACTTTAAATGCAATTGTAAGGTATCCATACAGACCCATACGTTTATGAATATTTATGTTGCAAAGAAAAGGAAAACATTATTTTGCCAAAACAGTATCGAATCTATTGCAAATGGAATGCATTGTTTGACTTTGATGATGATACATGGATATCAATATATGTATCTATGATTCATTTAACATTTGTTAGAAATTAAGAAATTATGCATCAAGAAAGAGTAAATCGACACGATCAATAGCAAATTATTATCTATTCTAATCATCATTTTGTTTTCAATATATATATCGTGTTTTATATAATATATTAAAGACAATGTATCATATACACTTAGTGTTGTTGATCCGAAGGTTAAAATGTGAATTTCCTGTCGTAATTGTACCCGTGCTTAATATATGTTATCTTGTACAATTCATATCCGTGTATGTATATGCATTGCGATCCAGGTGTTCATATCACTATATTAGACGATTTCCACTATGATCATGTTAGAATACCGGACCGTCTATCAAAACATCCTTTTTTGAGGATGTCGAGTTGGCGCAGTGGTAACGGTATGTAATAAAACGGTGCAAGAAACTTCTTAATACATCAAGGCCAAGGGTACTGGTATTTGGCCTGTAGCATGCTGGGATGAAGGGCTTCCAAGTCCCAACGAACGATTATTACAGAAAAAAGAAGTTAACAATTAACAGCTTTCAATGATTTCAGTGTTTGTTCCCTTAAATGAAACAATCGGGAGGCATGTTTTTTGGTGTTTTGTTTATGTTCTGTTTGTTTGATTTTGAATAAGATAAATACGTTGATTTAATTCCTGGTATATCGACAAAGATACGATCGACGCGGTTAGCAAACCTCTTGATATTTATAAACAATCGTCGATATATTTAAAATCAAAAGATTTGGCAAGGTTTGTGATACCAGTATTTGTTAGCTCAAAATTAAAATGATAAACGTAGTTTTAATTTCCCTTTCAGATATATCGGCGATTTGTTGCCTATAAACCAGACGTTGGCTGACCACGCCGATCGTACTGTTGTGGTAACGCACAACGCACCATAAAATGCGTGCGTGCATCGTGCATACATCGTGCACACATCGTTCGCTCATGCTGTTCACAACTGGGGGATCTAAAGATCGTGCGTTTATGTGTGCGATTCTAATCACACAAAAGCACGATTTGGTACAATTGGTCGATAAATATGACGGAATGAAAAAAAATATGGAACTCTCTTGTCGAGAAACTTCATCAATTCGCATCATATTTATTGGGATTATGTTAATTTTACAATATACATTAAACAGTATCACAGTGACTAGGAGGCAGTCAAGTGTGGGTTCAGCAAGGTAACAGAACAGGTAAATAGCATGTCAGAGTGATTCCTGTACTACTGCCTGGTCTTTTGCAATCGATATCGTAAAGGTGTGATAGGAGACCTTTTATAAAGTAATAATATTACTAAATCGAAGGAATTTTTTTACACAAGATTCGAGGTAACATTTACAGAGTAGGTCTGATAACGCCGGCTCAGAGGATAGCGCAATATCTTTGAATTCATAGAAATAAACTTTTATTAGCTATTTAGGCGGGCATCCAAAATCATAGATAATACCAAATTTGCTAGGAAACCCTGGGCGGCTAGGTCAGTGCGGATCGACGGTTTTTCCTTTTTTTTCTAAGAACAGATTCTTCTCACTCTCGGTCATCTTCCATTCGCGCTAAGTCATCTTGATACGACCGGCAAACCTCACCCACCTATTTCTAGGTAGGACAACGTTAGGCACAGAGGTCGTCCTCAACCTTATAGCGCCCATTTGTAGGTTTGTAGGCCAGACGACTCCTATATCTACCCTCTCAACCCATTCCCCTTGCCTTTCCTCCTACATGTACATACTTTATCCCCTCTACTATCTTTCCTATCTTTTCTCGTCCACCGAAGGTCGTAAGGCCATGTGAGGACGTAAAACTTTAAAAATAAATAAATAAATAAATAAGTATAACTTGATTTGCTAAAAACTGGCAGTATTTACCTAAATGAGAATTTGTCAATGTGTGTTGAAAGTTTACATGTGTCTGTTTAGTGTGTTTCAAAAACTACAAAAAGGCTATTACTAAATTAAAGAAATATATAGATAGAGATATCAGCTAATGTATGAAGTAAAAATATAGAAATATATTTAAAACAACTAGCGCTTATATTAGTGTTAATCCATTTCTCATTTTACATAAACCACAATCGTCATCGCACAATGTTAGTTTAGCGTGCGCCCACATGTGCGTTAGAAATAATTGCCCGGGATCGCATCGTTCTCACATCGTGCGAACACCGCACATCTTGTGACGTTGGGCGATCCAACAACTGTTTATACCCTTCTGACCTTGAATAAAGGATAAAACATACTTTTCTACACCAGCTGCTTAGCCCCACTTCTATCTAAACTACGACCTCGGAAATCAAATAGGATGTACCTTTGAAAAATGGCTTCTAGAATCGTCCAGTTAATTTCGGTTCACCTTTAATTCCTTCATTGTAACAATTACAATTTACAAACCCAAAACAAAAACAAACAAACAAAAAACAAGTCGTCAGTCTTTGTAAACAATTCAGATCGTTACGTTTAGTTACATTTGTCTTGTTATAAACAATAAATGAAATTACCGACGATGTAAGTGTTGTTTCGATTGAGTGTGTGTAGAAATATAGGAGGTTCGGGTTCCGCCCTCGCCCCCTATACATTTTACTGACCCTCTATAGCTCTATAAAGGGTCAGTAAGTGACTATATACCTTACAATGTAATCAGTAGTATACCAACTCGTTTTGATTTAAGATGATGCCTCATTTGTCACGTTGAGGACATGTGCGATTGATGTGACCAAGATTTACATGACGGATGTCGGCGATAAAGCCGAAGACGTGTAGTTTTCAGGAACACCTGTTTATTATGTCTTTTACTTCATCAAAAGTCTCAATTTAGATATTGTCTTTGTTCATGTTTTGCCCCTAAGTTAACCGATTTAAGTTCGAATTATGGTTTTGTTCGCGTTTTGGTATTCTCTGATTTTTATTAAAAAATGAATGTGTTTTATAACAAAGTGTGTGTTTCGGGAATACCATGTACGTATCACCAACGTTCGTACGTTAACCACTTAAATTTGTTTCTTAATGATGAAGTAGCCTATCTGTTCCTGTTTATGTCTGTGCGCTGTGTCGAATCATTCAGATATGGTGTAATTCGTGTACACAATTACACTATACGACACTAGCCTCTCAGTGGTAGAAACGACCGGTCGACATTTGAAATTTGGAAGGGTATTATCGACATGTTTGAACAATGATACAACTTCCATTTGTATTAATCGTTAAAAGAACTGCGCATGTACATAAGTTCAGCCAATGTACGCGTTCGGGTAACTGAGAACCAGTAATTTTTAGGAACGAGAACACAATGACTAGGCATATGGAAGCAGAAGAATCTGATAGCAGCTCAATCGCTGTTCACACACTCATTACAGCGTAAGCTCTGAGAGGGAGCAGTATCGGAGAGACCGCGCTAGCAGGCTATACAGTCCTACACTTGTCCACTTATCAAGCACTCGGTCAACCACATAGCAATCAACTAGCGGATAGTCCGTGTACGGACCTACAAATGGACATCATAATTGTTCAAACATGAACAGACACTACAGAAAAATCTCTAATTTTGCATACTACTATGTTCTATCGATCCACTGCAATAGCGTTAAGGAACTATGGGAAACCCGTGTTAAGGAACGGAACGCATAGCCCATTGTATAACAAACTAAAACACTAAAACCTGAGCAGATTTTTATCTGTTTACAAAATGTGTTTGAATGACATTTTGAAATGCTAGAGTGGCCATTTAGGGCATCTACCGGTCAGTGACGCTTCAAGAGGAGGCCTTGCGACTTGCTTCTGGTAAAACGTGATATTTGACTTCAACTCTCACGCCTTGTCTGCGACCTTTTGTCATAAAAAGAGAATTCGGATCAAGTACGTAAAGGTGAGTGATATGAGGTTTTTTTGATGATTCAACTACACGTCAAAATGCTTGGAAAGGGGTTTATGCTAGCTATTTGACTGGAAAAATCGAGTAGCATTGTAGAACTGAGCGTATGTAATATTGTTGGTAGTCTACAGAACGCTTGTATATTGTGTTGAGATCCGTGTTATCAGCCAATTTTCTGAAATAAGTGTCGGTTAGACTGTGTTAATTTCAGCTGCCCATTTTACATGCATGTATATGTTTTGTCGTGGCGATGTCATATGTACTGGTCGCGTGATCAATTGGAAACACCGTTACATTACATTGGATTTTTTGGATTTCTGTGTTTGCAATATAAAAGGTAAGAATCGTCTAAAAAGGATATATATTTATGTTTTCTGATATACATGTGAATCACAGTAACGCATTCTACAGTTACAGGCATCAATACTGACCACATATAGTTTATGCCTATACAAAAGGCAACAATAGTTGCTTTAATTGAAGATAGGTTGTACACCGTATGTGCTACACTCTTCCCTCAAAGAAAGTGTTATTGTTTTCCCCTTTCCTCCTCAATTCGTAGCTCCTCTCACTTACCTCGACATATAATTAGTGGTTTCCCCCCTTTCCTCAGTCATGATATTATTGGTTTCCCTAGCTCGCTTCCTCTAGCACAGGATTAGTGTCCCCCCCCCCTTTTCCTCCGACATAATGTTAGTGATTTGCCTCCCTTCCAAGTGTTTTGTAAATCCGTTCCACTGTAGAACCTGTACGGAATCTGTAGAACAGCCAACCGACAGATATAATAATTAAATGTAAGGGAATATAATGCCAATCTTGATTAATTTTGAAGTCATGCTTTCAAAGTTCTCAAATTACAAATTCAACTGAAGACTGTTCTGCGAATGACTGATGTTGATTCGGTAGTTCACTATGGAAACACGAACAAAAATCCTTTAAAAAAAAATATCCCTAAAACTCAAAAATGGAGAGTGACGACCCAAAACCTGTAAATGTTACCTCGAATCTTGTGTAAAAGAATTCCTTCGATTTAGTAATATTATTACTTTATAAAAGGTCTCCTATCACACTTTTACGATCTCGACTACAGAAGACCAGGCAGTAGTACAAATTGGCATGTGTAACATGTTCCGTTACATATGTGTGCATTATCTGTGGCCAAACCAATACAGGACACTCGCAATCGGCTATCTCACAGTAAACAGTTCTGAGGAGTAACCAGGAGTAACCAGGAGTAACCAGGAGTAACCAGGGAGGTCTGGGAAGCAGTAGTAGTAGTCTATTTAAAAGGAAAACTAAGAAACACTTTTAACTAGATCGCTTCCGATCATTGTAACAGCCTTTTGGATGCGTACTGTAAGAATAAGGTGTAGTATTGTTTTTATTTCAACTAATTTAATTGACATATATATTAAATTGTCAAACGGATTAAGCAACAGGTACGGTATATGTAAGCCCTCTCCAGAATAACAATATACCAATGATAATCGGAGTACCGAGATGATACCACTTATTTTACACGCTGATTAGAAACATTTGTTTATTAAGATTTGATCATGGATTGTTTCAGCTTAGAAAGTGTAAAATATGGATATTATAATAGTTGATTATTTATTTTGTTGGGCTTGTATCTGAGCTGTAAAAACTCAGTATTTCAGTTGGGTTTTCAGTGACGATATCAAAAAATTCGATATTTTTGAATTCACATGCTGTTAAAGCATACATATTAAAAATTTACCTCCATAAGCATAATACACAGACTGGTCGTAAAAAGGGCTTTCTTGCATGTAATACACTGTACATTTTCAATTGTATGAATGCATTTATCTATTCCGGAGAAAATGAAATCATTCTATGAACAATTAGTCAAGCTATATAAATAATAATTAATCCGTAAACCATTCTGTACATATTCCTAATTGATTAAGAAGAACTAGCATAGACTTTAAAGTATAACGATTGAAGAGGTATTAAAATATATATACTATTTTGATTTTACATGAAGAAAAAAAGGAGTTTGTTAAAAACAAAAATCTCTTCCACACTGAGAGCATCGAAATGTCCATCGTCGGGACTAATGGGCGACAGCTCATCCACTTGAACATACAGTGTAGATTGTTTATATATGAATGTAATAATATGAATTTGAAATAAATATATATTTAATTTAGAACGTAATGGATATTATACTTTTGAATGATAATTATCCATAACAATATATTTTGAAATGATTATTACAATAAACATATAATCATATATCAGCAGCTCTATCATATCGATTTAGTAAATATTATCTGTAATGAAATTAATTTTTCAGTATTGATAAATAATTCTGAGCCGTGCAGCGTACACAGGGTGTAGGCAGCGTGGTCTATGGTTCCCCTTAGAGCTACTGCATCTGGTCACTGGCTTGCAGATTGAACACATTGAACTAAATACCAAAATGTAATCACAGAATTATTTCATTTTCATACTTTCATTAAATAAACAAAATCATTCATTGAAAGTTCAGAGCCATATAAAAATTTCAATAAGAATTGGAACTCAGGACAAATATAAACAAATGTGCAAAATTGGATGTATGATTATGCACAAACTAGTTGGGATTTTCGGTTATATGTAGGAAGAAAATGAAACAACTTACCAAGATGCAACTTAAATTAAGAAAAGTTTCTAGTGTTTTTGATATCTGCTTGAGCATGCCTATGCATGATCATGACATGTGACATTTTGAATAATTTCTATCAACAGATATCTTTCTGTATCAAAAATAGGACAGTGGACACAATAATTGTCCAAGTCTGTTTGATGTACTCTGTATGAAAGGAAAAAATAAAACAGTAAATGTATTGCTAAATTGAAAAGATATAACTAGGCCGAATGTATAATGTTTAAACGTGTACAGTTTATGGCGTTAATGGTTCAGGTTTTATCGTCATGTAATGCAGTGGGTGCTCATATTGACTATAACTCGAAACAAAATATAGTTTAATACTTATATTTCCATATTAATTTCTAATCATATACGACAAAAACAATTACGACCGAAGGTTAACAAAAGGTGACTCTAATAAACTTATGAATGTTGAATTGGTAGAACAGCCCATAATTTGACAGAACAGCCCATAATTTGACAGAACAGCCCATAACTTGACGGAACAGCCCATAATGCGTGCTCCTTTTCGAGCGACGAAAACTTTTCAAAAGCTTTCTTCACGATTGGTGGCTTTCATATATAGTTTAGGAAAACAGTTACCGTAAAAAGGATTTTATTATGAAACAGTTGAAACATTTTTTTTCGTTTGCGCTATTCTTGGGTAAAAGTGCTTTAAGATGACCAACATACACACATGTGCTACATCTTTTATATATAGTAATAGATACTTTATGCCGAGAAAATATTTGATTACACTGCTTGATACAGCTGTTTCGTCCTTTAAGGACTCGTCAGTAATACTTAGGGCCAAAACGTGGAATCAAACTTTCTAAACTACTGTAGAAGCAGAACGGTAAGGTGCGTTACATTTACTAATTAAAACAACACTTGAATAATTGTCGTTATCATAAATGGCCTCGTGTATTTATGGCGTCATACTGTGGAGGTATGCCCGCTAAATCTGAAACTGAGTAATGTGTGAAAAATAGAGTAAACAACAAACTGTCATCGCCGTGTTGTTTGCTGGTTGAGATAGGCCTACGGTTGATATAAAATTATTGCGTTGTATAATAAAACCAAACGCATGCTTGCTGCTTTTGGTCGACTCACTGATGACTTGGATACGGGTCGTCTTTCTACATATATATATATATTCGTGGTGTCATATTGGTGAAAATGCCTCCATTATTTCAGACGATATGCCTACTGAAATAATAAATGCACTCTTCATGGCTAACAGTGGATGATTAAAAGCTTATACTTCTGTTGATGACGCTTTCTTGTCAATGTTTAAATAAGCTTATTCGATTTTTATCAAATACGTGATTTAAATGGAACCAATAAAGTCATTACATTGACTTTATTGTCGCCATCTTGATATCATCGCGAAATATTCTGTATCTTTGTGTGATATAAAGATGCACTTTTTGAGTTTGCTTGTTAGTGTGTTTACTTGTTGTGATGACAATGATGACTCGGTTCTCATTTTGAGGATTGATGCTTACTTGGATGTGACCAATATTTACATGGCGGGTGTCGTCGATGAAGCAGAAGACGCTTCCTCTTCCGGAACACCTGGTCTTATTCTCTTGTGCTTTTACGAAAGTCTCCATGTACATCTTTCCTTTGTTCCTATTTTGCCCCTAGTTTCATCGATTTTGAGTTCGGATTATGGTTTTGTTGACGCTTTGGTATTCTCTGATTTTTTTTTTACTTTAGTAAAAAAAACATACTCCTCTAAACGAGAGTGTGGCGTGATATGCATTGTGTTTAACCCTTTATCTCACATTCCTATTCATACTACATGTAGTTTCGGATCATAGTCCTATGGACCAAAACGAATCCTACAAGGTTCATATAGTGACATTGCAGCGCAAATGCAAATATAACGCGATGTGTATTTGAGTACCGGGGTACATAACATGCCAAAATGAACACAATTACGAAAGGTTTGTGGTATATAACATGGCCGAATATATAATATTTAAACAAAAGGTATGATGTATATAAAAAAAAATAAGAGAAACCATAATCTGAACTCAAAATCGATTAAACTAAAGGCGAAATAGGAACAAAGGAAAGATTTACATGGATACTATCGTAAAAGTACAAGAGAATAATACAAGGTCTTCCGGAAGAGTAAGCGCCTTCTGCTTCATCTACGACACCCGCCATGTACATTTTGGTCACATCCAAGTAAGCATCAATCCTCAAAATGAGAACTGAGCCATCATTTTCATCACAACAAGTAAGCACACTAATAAGCAAACTCAAAAACGTCCATCTTCATATCACACAGAGATAAAGAATATTTTTCGATGAGATCAAGATGGCGACCATACAACTTGCCCATAGTCTTCATCAACCTGCATCTCTCGAATCCCTGTGCCATAAGTTTGTTCGTCACAGCAGTTGACATCTATCACGAAAATCTCGATATTCAGAGCAAGCCCTAGAATAACGAATAAGAATAGCAAGCCCTATATACATTACCGAATGTATAATGTTGAAACGAAAGGTGTGGGGTATATAACAAGGCCGAATATATACTGTTTAAACGAAAGGTGTGGGTATATAACAAGGCCGAATATATAATGTTTAAACGAAAGGTGTGGGTATATAACAAGGCCGAATATATACTGTTTAAACGAAAGGTGTGGGGTATATAACAAGGCCGAATATATAATGTTTAAACGAAAGGTGTGGGGTATATAACACGGCCGAATATATACTGTTTAAACGAAAGGTGTGGGGTATATAACAGGCCGAATATATAATGTTTAAACGAAAGGTGTGGGGTATATAACAAGGCCGAATATATACTGTTTAAACGAAAGGTGTGGGGTATATAACAAGGCCGAATATATAATGTTTAAACGAAAGGTGTGGGGTATATAACAAGGCCGAATATATAATGTTTAAACGAAAGGTGTGGGGTATATAACAAGGCCGAATATATAATGTTTAAACGAAAGGTGTGGGGTATATAACACGGCCGAATATATAATGTTTAAACGAAAGGTGTGGGGTATATAACAAGGCCGAATATATAATGTTTAAACGAAAGGTGTGGGGTATATAACAAGGCCGAATATATAATGTTTAAACGAAAGGTGTGGGGTATATAACAAGGCCGAATATATAATGTTTAAACGAAAGGTGTGGGTATATAACAAGGCCGAATATATAATGTTTAAACGAAAGGTGTGGGGTATATAACAAGGCCGAATATATAATGTTTAAACGAAAGGTGTGGGGTATATAACAAGGCCGAATATATAATGTTTAAACGAAAGGTGTGGGTATATAACAAGGCCGAATATATAATGTTTAAACGAAAGGTGTGGGGTATATAACAAGGCCGAATATATAATGTTTAAACGAAAGGTGTGGGGTATATAACAAGGCCGAATATATAATGTTTAAACGAAAGGTGTGGGTATATAACAAGGCCGAATATATAATGTTTAAACGAAAGGTGTGGGTATATAACAAGGCCGAATATATACTGTTTAAACGAAAGGTGTGTGGTATATAACAAGGCCGAATATATACTGTTTAAACGAAAGGTGTGGGTATATAACAAGGCCGAATATATAATGTTTAAACGAAAGGTGTGGGGTATATAACAAGGCCGAATATATACTGTTTAAACGAAAGGTGTGGGGTATATAACAGGCCGAATATATAATGTTTAAACGAAAGGTGTGGGGTATATAACAAGGCCGAATATATAATGTTTAAACGAAAGGTGTGATATAATATTGCCGACTGTAAAATGTTTAAAAGAAAAGTGTTAGGTATAAACCATGCCAGAATGTATAATATTAAACGGAAAGGCGAGGATAATACAACATAAAATCATGTTTAATGCTAAACGGAGAGGCTAGGACAATACAACATATATGTTTAATGTTAAACGGAGATGCGAGGACAATACAACATATATGTTAAATGCTAAACGGAGATGCGAGGACAATACAACATATATGTTAAATGCTAAACGGAGATGCGAGGACAATACAACATTTATGTTTAATGCTAAACGGAGATGCGAGGACAATACAACATTTATGTTTAATGTTAAACTGAGATGCGAGGACAATACAACATATATGTGTAATGGTAAACGGAGAGGCGAGGACAATACACCATGTATGTTTAATGCTAAACGGAGATGCGAGGACAATACACCACGTATGTTAAAAGGATAGGCGAAGACAAAACACCATATATGTATAATGTTTAACGGATAATCTTATCTGACAATTTATTTGTACAACTTTTTTTTTTTTTCTTTACAGTAATTTTAATGTCCAGAACAAATATAGGTTATGCCAGGGTTGGAGCCCTGGATTCATAAACTTTACAAATATTCCTCACGCAGGAGGTATCCATGCTCACTGTACAATTTTTAATAATTTCCACATTTTTCCCCATTTACATATTTATATTCATACGCATACATGTACAAACACACACACACACGTGTACTTGTATTTACCCACGTTGACGTGGTGTAAATATATTTCTGTTATTGATAATTAAATTTAAATAATTTATAACATACACTCAACATAATAAATTCTTAATAGGATACCTCTTACACTCGCATTACAAATATTACAAATAACAAATATGTTTAAAACATTCAATAATTAAATTCTCCATATCCGGATATATTTTCCATATTAGTTTCCGTTCTCTACAAATTATATAACTATTGTTAACTTCCGGTTTATGTACTTCGCATCGTGTTTCGTAAGTAAAATTTACAATTTGTGTAAAAGTGTTCGGTATTTTAATTTCAACGCCTTTTGTTTTTCTTTTTGTGTGATTTTAATGTATAAGGATATGTTTTCTTTCAGTATCGAGCTAATAATTCGAAAGGCAGATGCAGGAGTTGTTGTTTTATTCTGAAATTTCTTTATGTTTCTGACCTTCCAAATGACCCATTTTGTTGTAGTTATTAAAGTATTTGTAACAGCTGACATGATATTACTCGAAGTGTCTCCCAAAATCATCATCTCTTCATTTATTCTATCAAATGGGTTTGATATATCAAATACAGTGTTGTTGTACAAGCCATTTTGAATTAAATTATTCAATATTTGAGTTGAAAATGAACAGTGGAAAAATAGGTGTGGTAGTGTTTCAGTTTCATTACTACACAGATGGCATATTTGTACAACTTAACATATCCAAGAAGACCTATACATCGCCATCGTAATTATTTGATCTCGGACATCGCACAAAACAACTGTTCATAAAATATCCCAAATTCATTTATTCCACTGTCGAACTTTTACCTTATCTTTACAAATATCTGTCTGTCAGTTCGTTATTTACTCTTCGCAATCCAGACTTTTCCGTCTGCTAGTCGCAATATGGTGGCCACGTTGACAGTATTGTAAGATTCGACATGGGCGCTTCCTTGCAGATCCGGACATTTAAAACCACGTCGATCAAATTTTTGTGTTTTATATCATTATTCTTAGGGAAAATGGTACATTTTGATATGAATGATATGTTTCTATATTTTTCATGGAGAGTGACATCACCCGCTGACGATATTTTATGAGGGATATTTCCAAGTTTAAAACACTGCATTACCTTCTATTCATTAAGATATTTTATTTCATTGCACTTCATTGGGTCTGTTGAAAAGAACTACATGATATTTTTTAATTTTCTAAATGCAAAATGAATATTTTCCTATACCCTTTAACAACGTTTTATTCAAACTGCAACAACAAATCCGCGTAAATAATATTGTAAAAATATTTAGCCTGACCTAGATTTATCAGCTAAAAATAGCATGATCTGACAGAGGACATCCGGTTCTGTTTTCAGAAAGCTTTTTCAGCTTGACTTGGCGATTTAACGCTGCAGGTAGGTTTTTAAAGATGTAGATTGGCTTAATTAAATTTCAGATTTAATGTAATTTTTTATTCAATTTGTTTAAAAATAACCAATTTCAATCTTATGGTCGCAATTTTGGAATATGTATGCGTGGTGGCTTTGTCTTATAGTAGACGACACTTGGAGATAATTCACTCGAGTTCGCGAGATATAAACAATATAGTGAGCATGTAGATAATGGGTGGCCGGACCATATTTCGTTTGAACGTAATCTTTTTTTAAATATTTTTATGCCAGCAATTTATTTGTACAACAATGGCATTTCGCAAACATTTCGCTGGAATGCCAGTTTACCTTTGCATGAGTTTGTCGCTTTCAGACGAACAATTCACGCACAAGATTATAATATAATGGAATATTTTAGTCTCCAGGCATTCCATTATGTATATATCACACACGTCCCTCTGATAAACATGGATGTTTACCATAGCATATATGTTTCACTATATTAAAAAGAGGATTGATAAATAACCTTAAAGAAATAGTAACTTGATGACGAAAGTATACTACATTATTTTGTGCGTGATTTTGATATTTAAATTGTGGATTTCGTTCATTAGACGAGCCTGACATTCCATTAGTTCCCCAGAACACATTACGTCCATATGGGCGAACAACAAAATTATGGCATAACTTTACATGCTAATAATTACGTAAGAGCGGGTTAGGACTATGCCGGATCGTCATGGTGACGACGGTTTCCACTGCTAGAAACAATACCAATACCTGAAGTCTCCCATTCTATGCTAACGCTTGCCTTTTTATGATTTACATAGGCACTTACTGCAGATAGCTAGCACGAATTACAAACCTTTTATAGGACACTAAGCTCTGTCACCATCCTCATATGAAGAGCCATACGAGAAAGGGGTCTTAAAATTGTTTCAAGATTCTATAATTGTTTCAGAATGGGATCGTATTTGCTAGAATACCATTTTGCCTTGGCATAAGTTGGTGCCTTTCTGACGTACAATTCACGCACAATAAGATTTTCGTCTAGGAAAAGTCTAATTTGATATATTCACTGTAGTTTTCCTCTATTGTTACGTATGCAGGGAATTCATTGTCGTATGTTCTCCTGCTTCGTACAAATACAAATGCCATATACAGTGCAGAGACACTTCAATTTGAATGCAGCATTATCAATCATATTCTGAATTAACAAAACAAAATACGAAAGTACCGCCAAATTTGACTATATGCATTTTTGTGTATATAAACAACTGTGGTTCAGTTAAACTATCAAAATTGACATATTAATCAGATGAAATTTACCAACGAGGTTTTGAAAAAAAATACCAAAATGTCAACAAAACACGTATAAGAACTCGAAATCGATTAAACAATAATACTAATAATAATTCGAGGTTTTATATACCGTTTTATCACAACATAAAGGCCGCCTCAAAGCGGTTCACAAATTATATAGCAGGAGCAAACTATGACAAAGAAAGGATGTAATAGGACCAGGTGTTCAGGTACACACTCATTCTGCTTCATACACGACACCAGACATGCAAATCTAGGGTAGATCCAAGTCAATGTCATGACCTCATAGTGTTGATTCAGGCATAATTCTCAATCACAACAAGCAGGCATACTAATTAGCATATTTCTTATTTACATTTTGTATCTAAAGGAAGAGAAAATACCATTAAAAAGAAGTTTAAATTCAGTAGGCATGTCATTCAAGTGGTAAAGCCTTGCTAGATACGCAGTACTCAAATAAAACATATCAGAGACATTACCTATCACGGGGGGGGGGGGGGGGGATGTTTCGTTTGGGATACAAAACGTTTTATTCCACAGCTTGACGTTAATGAAAATCTATAAACTATGCAGACAAGTAATGTTTAATAAATCTTCGGAAGAATTTCTGTCAATTGGAACATAGTGCCATGAACAAAGCAATACATTGAAAGCATAACCAGGGTCCTATCTGACAGTGACAGTGATTTAGAATAACTGACACGGCGGTTCACCAGGGAACGAGGTAGAATAACAACTCTACAGTTTCGCCATCATTTCAAGTCCCCATGTTCACTCTTATATCTCTGATGCATTTTTTACTGCAATAACGATGTCTGGAATAGCTAATTAACCGAAACACCGAAATAATTGTCCAGTCCCAATTCATAATTTTTACCTGTAATAATGAAATCATTGATTATGTCAGCAGAAATTCATATCAAACAATGAAACGTTCTGCGTTCACTTGTTTCGGTTTTGTGAACACGAGTCGTAGGTTCGTTTGAATAGGTCACCTGGGTACTGAATCACGTTTATATCTAAGTATGTCGAATTTGAATGATTTATAAATTACCTTTGGAATATACTTAAGCTTCACCCTACCTGGAATGTGTGTATTTTTTTGTTTTGCTATTAAATTATGACTTCCACATCAAAGCGTCAGGTTTTGCCTCTAAATAAGAAATAAGGCACTCCTGACTTTAGTACTTCCCCCCGGACGAAATATGCACTTAAGTACCAGCTTTATTAAAATCAGTTATTGGCATGATGTATCAATTACTAATTCAGTCACATGTGTGTTTGTAGAACATTCGTCTTTTTTAAGGTGGATGTTTAGTCCGTTAGGCTTGCCATAATCGTGTTTACCTTACTTATCGATTGTGTTTAGTCCGTTATGTTTGCAATAATCGAGTTTACCTTAATTATCCCTTATTTTTAGTCCGTTAGGCTTGCAATTATCGTGATTACCTTAATTATCTTTGATGTTTAATCAGTCAGGCTTGCAATTATCATGGTTACCTTAATTATCTGACTATATATGATAAAGGGATGAAAATGAAACATTATGAGCTTAAATTGATAAGTTGCTGTGCGTGTCGAGGTAGTTTTTGTAAACAGACGTACTGAACACAAATCGAAAATATCACATATATTACATGAGCGCGATTGATACTATAGTTCGGTGCACTAAACGTTTGTGTCTGTTCATACAACAGTTGTCCTTTATTCATACCATCATGCCCTACGGGTTCCGAATGGTATGACCTACATCCCTCCATAGATGTTGGTAACAGTGTTCGTAATCGGTGAAAACTGGCCACTGGTCAGTTGGTAGTGCATGTAGAGAATAGTGATGACTTCGTATGGAAAGTACAAAATCTCATGGAATGAATGATACTATGTTTGTCCGCACTGCGTCCAATTGTTATGTGTTACATAATACATTGTGTTATTTATAGCAGAAGGGAGATACCTCTAGAAGTTTCTAGAAAAAGTCAGGTTGTCAACAAGTTGTTTACAAATATTGTAATTGCAGTGCAGTTCTGTCGTAATGTTTTTTCTTTAAAGATGACGTAACACGCACATGAGCTGCACCTTTTAAATTTAGTAATAGATACAGCATGTCAATAAAATGAATTAAACTGCACCACACAGCTGTTTCGTCCTCCTAGGACTCATCAGTGATGCTAGGGACCAAAAGGTTGGAATTCAAAATCTCTAAACTAATGTAGAAGCAGAAGGGTCAGGTGCGTAAAACCCATTTAATTTATGAATTCAAAAATAAAATTAAACTAGTTCTGTATAATTCCAAATCGTGTTCTACGGAAATGTGTATAATATGCACCGTGCCACTACTCAAATGAGATAAATTGTGGCTATGGAGGCTCCAGCAAACCTCGGGGACTAAAAAATCCACCAGCAGAGTCTGCCACCCCTATCATTAAAGATGACGTAACACACACACATGTGCTGCACCTTTTAAATTTAGTAATAGATGTAGCATGTCGACAAAATGAATTAAATTGCACCATACAGCTGTTTCGTCCTTCTAGGAAAAGGCAAGATATGCAATTAACATTTGCTGATTTTATCCTTCTGAACTCTTTAACATCAACTGGTCATTACGGTCTTCCTTTAAAAGATTACCAACATAAGCAGTTTACTACTAAACTATACGGTTAACGTAACTATTCCGATCGTGAGCTTCCCATTTCTTGATAGTTAACTATCACCCCCTTTGCCTATGTTATTTGCATTTCGCAGGTAATTCATTATTCTAGGGCTTGTCTTAAATATTGATTTTTTTTTTATAAATGTCTGCTGATTACGAGCAAACTTACGGCACATGGATTCGAGAGATGCAGGTTGCTTAAGACTACGAGCAAGATTTATATGCGAGATATAGGTCCCATCGAGACCTACTCTGTATTCTAGTAAGACATGGACGTTGTAGTATGTCTACTTGGTTGTACTTGAGGGTGATACCTCAGTTCATGGACGTTGTAGTATGCCTACTTGGTTGTACTTGAAGGTGATACCTCAGTTCATGGACGTTGTAGTATGTCTACTTGGTTGTACTTGAGGGTGAAACCTCAGTTCATGGACGTTGTAGTATGTCTACTTGGTTGTACTTGAGGGTGATACCTCAGTTCATGGACGTTGTAGTATGTCTACTTGGTTGTACTTGAGGGTGATACCTCAGTTCATGGACGTTGTAGTATGTCTACTTGGTTGTACTTGAGGGTGATACCTCAGTTCATGGACGTTGTAGTATGTCTACTTGGTTGTACTTGAGGGTGATACCTCAGTTCATGGACGTTGTAGTATGTCTACTTGGTTGTACTTGAGGGTGATACCTCAGTTCATGGACGTTGTAGTATGTCTACTTGGTTGTACTTGAGGGTGATACCTCAGTTCATGGACGTTGTAGTATGCCTACTTGGTTGTACTTGAGGGTGATACCTCAGTTCATGGACGTTGTAGTATGTCTACTTGGTTGTACTTGAGGGTGATACCTCAGTTCATGGACGTTGTTGTATGCCTTCTTGGTTGTACTTGAGGGTGATACCTCAGTTCATGGACGTTGTTGTATGCCTACTTGGTTGTACTTGAGGGTGATACCTCAGTTCATCAGAGACATTGCCTTGGATGTTACCTAGATTTACATAATGGATGTCGTCCATGAAGCAGAAGACGCTTTCTCTTCCGGAACACCTGTTATGGATTGAGAGTTCGGGCTATGGTTTTGTTGACGCTTTAGTAATCGCGGACTTTTTTTTTTACTTTTACCAAATGATACTGAAGTGTACGTTACCTAAAATTAGCAAAATTACACTTGGACCAAAATTACTGTCTTTGTCGATGAGTCGTAATGTGTAGAAAAAGATACGAAAATAGAAAAGATTTACACGTAATACAAGAGGATGATATCTAAAAGGAGGTAACGTCTGTGAATATAAAGTATACCCTTAGGGCCGCTACGGAGAGATTGCATATTTTAATTTACAGTTTGGTCTCGGGTCCACCTCATGGGGATGTATTGTCAGTATATGTACTATTTGGTCTCGGGGCCATCTCATGGAGATGTATTGTCAGTATATGTACAGTTCGGTTTCGGGGCCATCTCATGGAGATGTATTGTCAGTATATGTACTATTTGGTCTCGGGGCCATCTCATGGAGATGTATTGTCAGTATATGTACTATTTGGTCTTGGGGCCATCTCATGGAGATGTATTGTCAGTATATGTACTATTTGGTCTCGTGGCCATCTCATGGAGATGTATTGTCAGTATATGTACTATTTGGTCTCGGGGCCATCTCATGGGGATGTATTGTCAGTATATGTACTATTTGGTCTCGGGGCCATCTCATGGAGATGTATTGTCAGTATATGTACTATTTGGTCTCGGGGCCATCTCATGGAGATGTATTGTCAGTATATGTACTATTTGGTCTCGGGGCCATCTCATGGAGATGTATTGTCAGTATATGTACTATTTGGTCTCGGGGCCATCTCATGGAGATGTATTGTCAGTATATGTACAGTTCGGTCTCGGGGCCATCTCATGGGGATGTATTGTCAGTATATGTACTATTTGGTCTCGGGGCCATCTCATGGAGATGTATTGTCAGTATATGTACAGTTCGGTCTCGGGGCTATCTCATGGAGATGTATTGTCAGTATATGTACTATTTGGTCTCGGGGCCATCTCATGGGGATGTATTGTCAGTATATGTACTATTTGGTCTCCGGGCCATCTCATGGGGATGTATTGTCAATATATGTACTATTTGGTCTCGGGGCCATCTCATGGAGATGTATTGTCAGTATATGTACAGTTCGGTCTTTGCTGCCTACTGGGATGTAAATATAAGGTATGTTCTTGGGGCCGCTACAGAGAGATCACATCAGTGAGTCTACAGTTCGGTCTTTGGCTGCCTACCGGCAGGTAATGTCATGCGATCAGTGAAAGAAAGGTTTTGTGAAACGATCGCAAACGGGGAGGTCACGTCAATAAATGTACAGTCAGGGTCGCCTACAGGAAGATTATATCAATGAATGTACAGTTCAGATTTAGGAAAGTCTCTTGTGAAGATAGCATCACTATATATGTACAACTTGGTCTTAGGGCCGCCTACGTTGCGTCAGTAAATGTATTGTTAGGTCTGCTAACATCGTACTTTCTTAAGGGCGTTTTTGATTTGTTTTGCAGATCACAAAAGTGTCTAATTTGCTGCATAAAATGTACAAGCATTCTTGGTGTATCAGACTTTGAAGGATTTACGAGGATTTATACAGAATACATATATATTGCCTTCTTGTGTTTTATCGGGCTAAGCATTGTAATGACAATAGTGTGATATGAGAGGAAATCTTATGATCTTTTGTTTCATCAACTATCCACATACGTCAAGAGAGAAATGGAGTTGGTGTTTTTATAGAGCATGGTGCATTTGTAAGTATTATATTCTCAATAAAAAAATGTGACTGTCAAAAAATCTACGTTTTGCTGGATCTACCTTTTCAGATAATGTTTTATTATTTGAGTTGGTTTACCTCCGCTCCACTACCGAGTAGAAGCTTGTTCTGTAATGACATGGGTTTAGTAACTTAGTAAGGGTCAAATATGAACATTAACACTGTGACCCTTGAAAAAGTACAAGAGAATAAAACAACGAATTCAAGAAGTGTAAGCGACTTTTGCTTTATCAACGATACAATTCTAGGTCACATTAAGGAAAATGTCACGTCCTCTAAGGGAGTACCATACTAATGAGCATATCCAAAATCATCCGAACGGACAAAACTATGCTCTCATATTTTATTGATGGTGTTGAATCGCTAATAGCTAATTTGTCCAAAAGATGCAAAAGTGTGACGTTTACCGAGGGATCCAATAAGAAGAAAATAAACATCGAAAAACAACATCCTGTACCTATGACAAACATAAATATTGATGTTGAAAGTACGGCAATAGAAGCTATCGATAAAGTCAAAGAGTGTCTATGAGAGATAACAATCATTACCATGATGAGGCTGAGGGGACGGGTACTTGTCTGTATATAGACATTTCCAACGTAAAAAATAATCCATCACTATAGCCAAAGCGATAATTTAAACTGAGTAGCTTCAGTTTAGATTTCGACGATGCCAATTGTTTTTATAATCTATTATCTAAAGAAGGAAAAATTCAGTGAATTTAGACCGAAACTATTGACGATCGCTTCAAACTATACATCACTTCGAGCATTTTGATGTTTAGAAAAGAAGAATACTTTAGGCTCAAATGGAGCTATACATTTTTTGGTAGAAATGATTTATGTGTCTGGCGTTGCAATGCTTTAAACAGCTTTATGAAACTTTAGGGGAAACTTAAAAGACAGTTATATATAAATGTATTGCCTTAACATTGGCATGAATTTTTGACATCCATGGAATCAATGATTTCTTTTCTATATCTATGTTTATATTCTATTTTAGTTATTCATTACTTTTATTCTAGATGCCTTTCCTATATAAATCATTAATACCTCATTCGGGCCTTCACTAACTAAATTCTTTGCTAGCGAACAAGAAAGTACACTACTCGCCTGAAAATATGATAATCATTTATATTAGCTAATTTTGTTTTAGAATAATATCCATTAACGAGATGTGTGTAACGAAAGAGAAAAGATGTAGTATATGTAAGAAAGGGAAACCAATGGGTAACTATTTTGTTTACAAACATCTCGGTTTTTACTTCTTTGCCGGGGCGGGGCAAAATTTTCGATGACTGATCATGTGACCGATTCGAAAAAAAACAAACAGCAGACGAGAAACTCGAAATTTCAATCTTGTATAATTTGTCCAAATTTATCAATGTTGACGGTCTGGTCATGCAATTATATTTATTTTCGGTCAATTTAAACAATTATTGCATTAATATCCTGTTCCCTGCTATAAAATATACGGCAATTGTCCTTTTAAATTATCATGTGGACTGTGGTTACATGTTTAAAAAATATTATTTAATGTAACATGAACATAAACATATTACACATACACGTGTATCTCAGGATAAAGTAAACGTGTCACAGGTACACTTGTATCTCAGGATAAAGTAAACGTGTCACAGGTACACTTGTATCTCAGGATGAAGTAAACGTGTCACAGGTACACTTGTATCTCAGGATAAAGTAAACGTGTCACACGTACACTTGTAATCCAGGATAAAGTAAACGTGTCACACGTACACTTGTAATCCAGGATAAAGTCAACGTGTCACATGTACACTTGTATCTCAGGATGAAGTAAACGAGTCACATGTACACTTGTATCTCAGGATAAAGTAAACGTGTCAAAGGTACACTTGTATCTCAGGATAAAGTAAACGTGTCACACGTCCACTTGTAATCCAGGATAAAATAAACGTGTCACACGTACACTTGTAATCCAGGATAAAGTCAACGTGTCACACGTACACTTGTAATCCAGGATAAAATAAACGTGTCACACGTACACTTGTAATCCAGGATAAAGTAAACGTGTCACATGTACACTTGTAATCCAGGATAAAGTAAACGTGTCAAAGGTACACTTGTATCTCAGGATGAAGTAAACGTGTCACACGTACACTTGTAATCCAGGATAAAGTAAACGTGTCACAGGTACACTTGTAATCCAGGATAAAGTAAACGAGTCACATGTACACTTGTATCTCAGGATAAAGTAAATGTGTCACAGGTACACTTGTAATCCAGGATAAAGTAAACGTGTCACATGTACACTTGTAATCCAGGATAAAGTAAACGTGTCACACGTACACTTGTATCTCAGGATAAAGTAAACGTGTCAAAGGTACACTTGTATCTCAGGATAAAGTAAACGTGTCACACGTACACTTGTATCTCAGGATAAAGTAAACGTGTCAAAGGTACACTTGTATCTCAGGATAAAGTAAACGTGTCACACGTACACTTGTATCTCAGGGTAAAGTAAACGTGTCACATGTACACTTGTATCTCAGGTTAAAGTAAACGTGTCACAGGTACACTTGTATCTCAGGATAAAGTAAACGTGTCACATGTACACTTGTATCTCAGGGTAAATTAAACGTGTCACATGTACACTTGTAATACAGGATAAAGAAAACGTGTCACATGTACACTTGTATCTCAGGATAAAGTAAACGTGTCAAAGGTACACTTGTATCTCAGGATAAAGTAAACGTGTCACACGTACACTTGTATCTCAGGATAAAGTAAACGTGTCACAGGTACACTTGTATCTCAGGATAAAGTAAAAGTGTCACATGTACACTTGTATCTCAGGATAAAGTAAACGTGTCACAGGTACACTTGTATCTCAGGATAAAGGAAACGTGTCACAGGTACACTTGTATCTCAGGATAAAGTAAACGTGTCACACGTACACTTGTATCTCAGGATAAATTAAACGTGTCACAGGTACACTTGTATATCAGGATAAAGTAAACGTGTCACATGTACACTTGTATCTCAGGATAAAGTAAACGTGTCACACGTACACTTGTATATCAGGGTAAATTAAACGTGTCACAGATACACTTGTATCTCAGGATAAAGTAAACGTGTCACATGTACACTTGTATCTCAGGGTAAATTAAACGTGTCACAGGTACACTTGTATCTCAGGACAAAGTAAACGTGTCACATGTACACTTGTATCTCAGGATAAAGTAAACGAGTCACAGGTACACTTGTATCTCAGGATAAAGTAAACGAGTCACATGTACACTTGTAATCCAGGATAAAGTAAACGTGTCACATGTACACTTGTAATCCAGGATAAAGTAAACGTGTCACAGGTACACTTGTATCTCAGGATAAAGTAAACGTGTCACACGTACACTTGTATCTCAGGATAAAGTAAACGTGTCACAGGTACACTTGTATCTCAGGATAAAGTAAACGTGTCACATGTACACTTGTATCTCAGGATAAAGTAAACGTGTCACAGGTACACTTGTATATCAGGATAAAGTAAACGTGTCACAGGTACACTTGTATCTCAGGATAAAGTAAACGTGTCACAGGTACACTTGTATATCAGGATAAAGTAAACATGTCACACGTACACTTGTATCTCAGGATGAAGTAAACGTGTCACATGTACACTTGTATCTCAGGATAAAGTAAACGTGTCACATGTACACTTGTATCTCAGGATAAAGTAAACGTGTCACATGTACACTTGTATCTCAGGATAAAGTAAACGTGTCACATGTACACTTGTATCTCAGGATAAAGTAAATGTGTCACAGGTACACTTGTATCTCAGGATAAAGTAAAAGTGTCACACGTACACTTGTATATCAGGATAAAGTAAACGTGTCACACGTACACTTGTATCTCAGGATAAAGTAAACGTGTCACACGTACACTTGTATCTCAGGATAAAGTAAACGTGTCACATTTACACTTGTATCTCAGGATGAAGTAAACGTGTCACAGGTACACTTGTATCTCAGGGTAAAGTAAACGTGTCACATGTACACTTGTATCTCAGGATAAAGTAAACGTGTCACACGTACACTTGTATCTCAGGATAAAGTAAACGTGTCACACGTACACTTGTATCTCAGGATAAAGTAAATGTGTCACAGGTACACTTGTATCTCAGGATAAAGTAAACGTGTCACACGTACACTTGTAATAAAGGATAAAGTAAACGTGTCACATGTACACTTGTATATCAGGATAAAGTAAACGTGTCACAGGTACATTTGTATATCAGGATAAAGTAAACGTGTCACATGTACACTTGTATATCAGGATAAAGTAAACGTGTCACATGTACACTTGTATCTCAGGATAAAGTAAACGTGTCACAGGTACACTTGTATCTCAGGACAAAGTAAATGTGTCACACGTACACTTGTAATACAGGATAAAATAAACGTGTCACACGTACACTTGTAATCCAGGATAAAGTAAACGTGTCACATTTACACTTGTATCTCAGGATGAAGTAAACGTGTCACAGGTACACTTGTAATCCAGGATAAAGTAAACGTGTCACAGGTACACTTGTATCTCAGGACAAAATAAATGTGTCACAGGTACACTTGTAATACAGATAAAATAAACGTGTCACACGTACACTTGTATCTCAGGATGAAGTAAACGTGTCACATGTACATTTGTATCTCAGGATAAAATAAACGTGTCACACGTACACTTGTATCTCAGAATAAATTAAACGTGTCACATGTACACTTGTATCTCAGGATAAAGTAAACGTGTCACACGTACACTTGTATCTCAGGATAAAGTAAACGTGTCACAGGTACACTTGTATCTCAGGATAAAGTAAACGTGTCACATGTACACTTGTATCTCAGGATAAAGTAAACGTGTCACATGTACACTTGTATCTCAGGATAAAGTAAACGTGTCACACGTACACTTGTATCTCAGGATAAAGTAAACGTGTCACAGGTACACTTGTATCTCAGGATAAAGTAAACGTGTCACAGGTACACTTGTATCTCAGGATGAAGTAAACGTGTCACATGTATACTTGTATCTCAGGTTAAAGTAAACGTGTCACATGTACACTTGTAATCCAGGATAAAGTAAACGTGTCACAGGTACACTTGTATCCCAGGATAAAGTAAACGTGTCACAGGTACACTTGTATCTCAGAATAAAGTAAACGTGTCACACGTACACTTGTATCTCAGGATGAAGTAAACGTGTCACATGTACACTTGTATCTCAGGATAAAGTAAACGTGTCACACGTACACTTGTATCTCAGGACAAAGTAAATGTGTCACAGGTACACTTGTATATCAGGATAAAGTAAACGTGTCATAGGTACACTTGTATATCAGGATAAAGTAAACGTGTCACAGGTACACTTGTATCTCAGGATAAAGTAAACGTGTCACACGTACACTTGTATCTCAGGATAAAGTAAACGTGTCACAGGTACACTTGTATCTCAGGATAAAGTAAACGTGTCACACGTACACTTGTAATACAGGATAAAGTAAACGTGTCACAGGTACACTTGTATCTCAGGATAAAGTAAACGTGTCACACGTACACTTGTAATACAGGATAAAGTAAACGTGTCACAGGTACACTTGTATCTCAGGATAAAGTAAACGTGTCACAGGTACACTTGTATCTCAGGATAAAGTAAACGTGTCACAGGTACACTTGTATCTCAGGATAAAGTAAACGTGTCACAGGTACACTTGTATCTCAGGATAAAGTAAACGTGTCACAGGTACACTTGTATCTCAGGATAAAGTAAACGTGTCACATGTACACTTGTATCTCAGGATAAAGTAAACGTGTCACATGTACACTTGTATCTCAGGATAAAGTAAACGTGTCACAGGTACACTTGTATCTCAGGACAAAGTAAATGTGTCACAGGTACACTTGTATCTCAGGATAAAGTAAATGTGTCACAGGTACACTTGTATCTCAGGATAAAGTAAACGTGTCACACGTACACTTGTAATACAGGATAAAATAAACGTGTCACACGTACACTTGTAATCCAGGATAAAGTAAACGTGTCACATTTACACTTGTATCTCAGGATGAAGTAAACGTGTCACAGGTATACTTGTATATCAGGATAAAGTAAACGTGTCACATGTACACTTGTATCTCAGAATAAATTAAACGTGTCACAGGTACACTTGTATCTCAGGATAAAGTAAACGTGTCACAGGTACACTTGTATCTCAGGATAAAGTAAACGTGTCACAGGTACACTTGTATCTCAAGATAAAGTAAACGTGTCACACGTACACTTGTATCTCAGGATGAAGTAAACGTGTCACATGTACACTTGTATCTCAGGATAAAGTAAACGTGTCACACGTACACTTGTATCTCAGGACAAAGTAAATGTGTCACATGTACACTTGTATATCAGGATAAAGTAAACGTGTCACAGGTACACTTGTATATCAGGATAAAGTAAACGTGTCACAGGTACACTTGTATCTCAGGATAAAGTAAACGTGTCACAGGTACACTTGTATCTCAGGATAAAGTAAACGTGTCACAGGTACACTTGTATCTCAGGATAAAGTAAACGTGTCACACGTACACTTGTAATACAGGATAAAGTAAACGTGTCACACGTACACTTGTATCTCAGGATAAAGTAAACGTGTCACACGTACACTTGTAATACAGGATAAAGTAAACGTGTCACACGTACACTTGTATCTCAGGATAAAGTAAACGTGTCACAGGTACACTTGTATCTCAGGATAAAGTAAACGTGTCACAGGTACACTTGTATCTCAGGATAAAGTAAACGTGTCACATGTACACTTGTATCTCAGGATAAAGTAAACGTGTCACAGGTACACTTGTATCTCAGGATAAAGTAAACGTGTCACACGTACACTTGTATCTCAGGATAAAGTAAACGTGTCACATGTACACTTGTATCTCAGGATGAAGTAAACGTGTCACATGTACACTTGTATCTCAGGATAAAATAAACGTGTCACACGTACACTTGTATCTCAGAATAAATTAAACGTGTCACATGTACACTTGTATCTCAGGATAAAGTAAACGTGTCACAGGTACACTTGTATCTCAGGATAAAGTAAACGTGTCACAGGTACACTTGTATCTCAGGATAAAGTAAACGTGTCACATGTACACTTGTATCTCAGGATAAAGTAAACGTGTCACACGTACACTTGTATCTCAGGATAAAGTAAACGTGTCACAGGTACACTTGTATCTCAGGATAAAGTAAACGTGTCACACGTACACTTGTATCTCAGGATGAAGTAAACGTGTCACATGTATACTTGTATCTCAGGTTAAAGTAAACGTGTCACATGTACACTTGTAATCCAGGATAAAGTAAACGTGTCACAGGTACACTTGTATCCCAGGATAAAGTAAACGTGTCACAGGTACACTTGTATCTCAAGATAAAGTAAACGTGTCACACGTACACTTGTATCTCAGGATAAAGTAAACGTGTCACAGGTACACTTGTATCTCAGGATAAAGTAAACGTGTCACAGGTACACTTGTATCTCAGGACAAAGTAAATGTGTCACAGGTACACTTGTATATCAGGATAAAGTAAACGTGTCACAGGTACACTTGTATCTCAGGATAAAGTAAACGTGTCACAGGTACACTTGTATCTCAGGATAAAGTAAACGTGTCACAGGTACACTTGTATCTCAGGATAAAGTAAACGTGTCACAGGTACACTTGTATCTCAGGATAAAGTAAACGTGTCACACGTACACTTGTATCTCAGGATAAAGTAAACGTGTCACAGGTACACTTGTATATCAGGATAAAGTAAACGTGTCACAGGTACACTTGTATCTCAGGATAAAGTAAACGTGTCACATGTATACTTGTATCTCAGGTTAAAGTAAACGTGTCACATGTACACTTGTAATCCAGGATAAAGTAAACACTTGTATCCCAGGATAAAGTAAACGTGTCACACGTACACTTGTAATCCAGGATAAAATAAACATATCATACGTACACTTGTTCAATTTTATGTTTTGTGTTAAGTGTATTTGTTTGGCAATTTGTTTTGGCAGAAACAAGCGCCTATGTGGTATGGTGATTTTGATAAAAAATGGAAGAACAACTGAACACCTTACTTAAAATGCGTGGCGCGTTTGCTTGATCGAACAGCGTTGATAGATTGTCTTCTGCCATACAATGAATTCTCCATTGTATACTTTCTGAGATGAAATTTGTCAGTAGCGCAATGTTTATGAACATATCACTAAAGATGACTTAACACACATACAATGCACCTTTTAAATGTAGTAATAGATACAGTATGCCAAAAAAAAAAAACTGCATCATATAGCTGTTTCGTCCTCCTACGACTCTTCGGTGATGCTAGGGGCCAAAAGGTGGGAATCAAAATTGTCTAAACTAATGTAGAAGCAGAAGGTGCGTAAAATCATTTAGAAGTAAAATGAAACAGGTAATGTATAATGTTAAATAGTGTACTACGACAATATGTATATTATGTACCGTGACACTGTTCAAATGACATTAACTGTTACTATGGAGGCTCCAGCAAACCTCGGGGAATCCAAAATCCACCAGCAGAGTCTGCCCCCCCCCCTTATCATTAAAGATGACGTAACAAACACATATGCTGCACCTTTTAAATTTAGTATTAGATACACTGTTTATGTAAGTTTATGCTGTTTTGTATAGGAAACTAAATTACTGTCCGTGTGTGCACTTCAAGGATCACTTGATATAATGTGATATTTATTTCCAACTGTATCTTTATACAAATACTGACAATACAGTATCATGTGTCTTTATACATATACAAATACTGACGAAACAGTATTATGTGTCTTTATACAGATATTGACGATACAGTATCATGTGTCTTTATACAAATACTGACGAAACAGTAATATGTGTCTTTATACAGATACTGACGATACAGTATCATGTGTCTTTATACAGATACTGACGATACAGTATCATGTGTCTTTATACAGATACTGACGATACAGTATCATGTGTCTTTATACAAATACTGACGATACAGTATCATGTGTCTTTATACAAATACTGACGATACAGTATCATATGTCTTTATACAGATACTGACGATACAGTATCATGTGTCTTTATACAAATACTGACGATACAGTATCATGTGTCTTTATACAGATACTGACGATACAGTATCATGTGTCTTTATACAGATACTGACGATACAGTACCATGTGTCTTTATACAGATACTGACGATACAGTATCATGTGGAAATGTTGACAGCTCTATCGATCAAAATTGAAAGGTAAAGTGGATATCAGTGCGCTAGTTCCATCCCCTACTCTATTTACAAGATACTCTTAGCATACTATTAACCCGAAACAGAGGACGAAAACATTAAATAGGAAATTTTCAAATTCCGTTCTGATTGTGAAAGCATCGGGCCATTTCTGAGGGCATCTTGAGCCATCGTATATCGGCGGTGGCTTTTCTTAGGTTCCGGTAGCAACCTCATGAGTGTTGTTAAATTTTCGGCGTGCTTAACAATTGCCCGAAGACCTTTCGAAGGTTCATTTTCGTGTGGAGTTCGTCTGTTCATTTTGTACCATGGTGAGGGCTTCTTGTCATCTTCATTTTCTCCTCGTGTGATCATCGGTGACATTAAGGTTCTCCTCACGATTGCACTCCGACGGAAACCATAAGTTGCCGGATGGTCTTAGGAAGTCACCGTGACTACGGGAAGCCCTTACAATGTCATCGAGTAGCCATCGTAATATAGTACGATGCAGTCGATTATAGCTGGGCCGAACACATTATAGCTGGGCTATAACACTTAATCAAAGCGCCTACATTGGGCTATACAACTTAATCAAAGCGCCTACATTGGGCTATACAACTTAATCAAAGCGCCTACATTGGGCTATACAACTTAATCAAAGCGCCTACATTGGGCTATACAACTTAATAAAAGCGCCTACATTGGGCTATACAACTTAATCAAAGCGCCTACATTGGGCTATACAACTTAATCAAAGCGCCTACATTGGGCTATACAACTTAATCAAAGCGCCTACATTGGGCTATACAACTTAATAAAAGACACTGCACATGTTACAAACATTTATTTAAGAAACACTTATTTTCAATTTTCATTAGAAAAAAATATCAACTAAAAACAATAGTCCACGCATGTCAACAATATGTGGGCTTATCAGACAAAATAGACAAACATGCTATCACAGAGGGATATTAGCACCCACCACTGAATGAGATATATACAGAAAAATGAAAGACCTATCCTTTAAACACATCAGACAACATGGGGAGCATACATATGAAGTCTATACAGAAAAAATCATAAACTTCAAGTGTCAAATTTTAAAATTACTTCTATTGTCAAAATTCCAAGATGGCTGTCTGTCGGCCATGTTGTTTTCTGATCGGCCCCAAATCGAACTTGAACAAGGGCCTAAAGGAAACATACATGTGAAATTTGAGAAAAATCCATTTAGTCCTTTTTGAGAAATAGCTGTTACAAGAATTGTTTACAGGCGGGTTGACTACCGACGAAATGCGATGTGAAAAACACATCAACATATTTTTCCCGATTCCTTCCCTTTCTGCTGATGTTGTTGATTTTTCAAAGTCGACTGAATATTGCATAACATCGGAGAATCACGCGACGCCTTCGTTAACGCATCGTATGCATAATACGACGTCGCAAATCCGTCGTATGGCCTTCGCTCAGAATTCGTGTCTTCTTTCCAATCAAAAACCACATATTCGCAATGCCTTAGTCGTGTCATCGTGTAATCTTTAGGCTTCGTACTTGCTTTCAGCCGAACTTTAAATTCCACATCACCATCTGGTGTCAATATCGACATAGTATGACACCAGAATCTTTGGAAAATTTTATGAATCAAAAATCATTTCATTGTCAATAACGTGTACTCTTTAGCGTCTTTAAGGGATTAAAAATCAAGAATGGTAAAATGAGCAGTTCTGTCCACAGACATGTAACTCCAGGTTGATCAGAATTATGGGCAAGTTTTATTGTTGCCATCTTATTGAGAAATATTCTGTATCTTTAAGTGATATGAAGATGGACGTTATTGAGTATGCTCATTAGTGTGTTTACTTGTTGTGATTGACAATGATACTCGGTCTCATTTTGAGAATTTGATGTTTACATGGATTTGACAAAGATTTGAATGGCGGGTGTCGTCGATGAAGCCGAAGACGCTTTACTCTTGCAGAACACCTGGTCTTATTCTCTTGTACTTTTACAAGAGTCTCCATGTAAATCTTTCCTTTGTTCATATTTTGCCCCTTGTTTAATCGATTTTGAGTTTGGATTATGATTTTGTTAACGCTTCGATATTCTCTAATTTATCTATATTCATCGGTTTGTCATTTTAGTAAGTAAATTTTATGAAAGAAATAATAATAAAAAACTCTTAAGAATTCGTTTTAAAGAAACATAGAAAGCAATACGATGATTGTGAGAATGAACATGAGTGAAGAGTACAGAAACATAGAAAGCAATACGATGATTTTGGGAATGGACATGAGTGAAGAGTACAGAAACATAGAAAGCAATACCATGATTGTGGGAATGGACATGAGTGAAGAGTACAGAAACACAGAAAACAATACCATGATTGTGGGAATGGACATAAGTGAAGAGTACAGAAACATAGAAAGCAATACGATGATTGTGGGAATGGACATGAGTGAAGAGTACAGAAACACAGAAAACAATACGATGATTGTGGGAATGGACATGAGTGAAGAGAACAGAAACATAGAAAACAATACCATGATTGTGGGAATGGACATGAGTGAAGAGTACAGAAACACAGAAAACAATACCATGATTGTGGGAATGGACATTAGTGAAGAGTACAGAAACATAGAAAACAATACGATGATTGTGGGAACGGACATTAGTGAAGAGTACAGAAACATAGAAAACAATACGATGATTGTGGGAATGGACATGAGTGAAGAGTACAGAAACACAGAAAACAATACCATGATTGTGGGAATGGACATTAGTGAAGAGTACAGAAACATAGAAAGCAATACGATGATTGTGGGAATGAACATTAGTGAAGAGTACAGAAACATAGAAAACAATACGATGATTGTGGGAATGGACATGCGGGAAGAGAACAGAAACATAGAAAACAATACCATGATTGTGGGAATGGACATGAGTGAAGAGTACAGAAACACAGAAAACAATACGATGATTGTGGGAATGGACATGAGTGAAGAGTACAGAAACATAGAAAACAATACGATGATTGTGGGAATGGACATGAGTGAAGAGTACAGAAACATAGAAAACAATACGATGATTGTGGGAATGGACATGAGTGAAGAGTACAGAAACATAGAAAGCAATACGATGATTGTGGGAATGGACATTAGTGAAGAGTACAAAAACATAGAAAGCAATACGATGATTGTGGGAATGGACATGAGTGAAGAGTACAGAAACATAGAAAACAATACCATGATTGTGGGATTGGACATGAGTGAAGAGTACAGAAACATAGAAAACAATACCATGATTGTGGGAATGGACATTAGTGAAGAGTACAGAAACATAGAAAGCAATACGATGATTGTGGGAATAGGCATTAGTGAAGAGTACAGAAAAATAGAAAACAATACCATGATTGTGGGAATGAACGTTAGTGAAGAGTACAGAAACATAGAAAACAATACCATGATTGTGGGAATGGACATGAGTGAAGAGTACAGAAACGTAGAAAGCAATACGATGATTGTGGGAATGGACATGAGTGAAGAGTACAGAAACATAGAAAGCAATACGATGATTGTGGGAATGGACATGAGTGAAGAGTACAGAAACATAGAAAACAATACCATGATTGTGGGAATGAACATGAGTGAAGAGTACAGAAACGTAGAAAACAATACGATGATTGTGGGAATGGACATGAGTGAAGAGTACAGAAACATAGAAAGCAATACGATGATTGTGGGAATGGACATGAGTGAAGAGTACAGAAACATAGAAAACAATACCATGATTGTGGGAATGGACATGAGTGAAGAGTACAGAAACATAGAAAGCAATACGATGATTGTGGGAATGGACATTAGTGAAGAGTACAGAAACATAGAAAACAATACGATGATTGTGGGAACGGACATGAGTGAAGAGTACAGAAACATAGAAAGCAATACGATGATTGTGGGAATGGACATTAGTGAAGAGTACAGAAACATAGAAAGCAATACGATGATTGTGGGAATGGACATGAGTGAAGAGTACAGAAACACAGAAAGCAATACGATGATTGTGGGAATAGACATTAGTGAAGAGTACAGAAAAATAGAAAACAATAGCATGATTGTGGGAATGAACGTTAGTGAAGAGTACAGAAACATAGAAAGCAATACGATGATTGTGGGAATGAACATGAGTGAAGAGTACAGAAAAATAGAAAACAATACCATGATTGTGGGAATGAACGTTAGTGAAGAGTACAGAAACATAGAAAGCAATACGATGATTGTGGGAATCGACATTAGTGAACAGTACAGAAACATAGAAAACAATACGATGATTGTGGGAATGAACATGAGTGAAGAGTACAGAAACATAGAAAGCAATACCATGATTGTGGGAATGGACATGAGTGAAGAGTACAGAAACATAGAAAACAATACGATTATTGTGGGAATGAACATAAGTGAAGAGTACAGAAACACAGAAAGCAATACCATGATTGTGGGAATGAACATGAGTGAAGAGTACAGAAACACAGAAAACAATACGATGATTGTGGGAATGGACATGAGTGAAGAGTACAGAAACATAGAAAGCAATACGATGATTGTGGGAATGGACATGAGTGAAGAGTACAGAAACATAGAAAGCAATACGATGATTGTGGGAATGGACATTAGTGAAGAGTACAGAAACGTAGAAAACAATACCATGATTGTGGGAATGGACATCAGTGAAGAGTACAGAAACGTAGAAAACAATACGATGATTGTGGGAATGGACATGAGTGAAGAGTACAGAAACATAGAAAGCAATACGATGATTGTGGGAATGGACATGAGTGAAGAGTACAGAAACATAGAAAGCAATACCATGATTGTGGGAATGAACATGAGTGAAGAGTACAGAAACATAGAAAACAATACCATGATTGTGGGAATGGACATGAGTGAAGAGTACAGAAACACAGAAAACAATACCATGATTGTTGGAATGAACATGAGTGAAGAGTACAGAAACAAAGAAAACAATACGATGATTGTGAGAATGGACATGAGTGAAGAGTACAGAAACAAAGAAAACAATACGATGATTGTGGGAACGGACATGAGTGAAGAGTACAGAAACACAGAAAACAATACCATGATTGTGGGAACGGACATGAGTGAAGAGTACAGAAACACAGAAAACAATACCATGATTGTGGGAATGAACATGCGGGAAGAGTACAGAAACACAGAAAACAATACCATGATTGTGGGAATGGACATGAGTGAAGAGTACAGAAACAAAGAAAACAATACGATGATTGTGGGAATGGACATGAGTGAAGAGTACAGAAACATAGAAAACAATACGATGATTGTGGGAATGAACATGAGTGAAGAGTACAGAAACATAGAAAGCAATACGATGATTGTGGGAATGGACATTAGTGAAGAGTACAGAAACATAGAACACAATACGATGATTGTGGGAATGAACATTAGTGAAGAGTACAGAAACATAGAAAGCAATACGATGATTGTGGGAATGAACATGAGCGAAGAGCACCTTAATGTGATTTGTGAACAAGTTATGCACCTGTCAGCAGATCGCTGGCGGCTTTGCTTTTAGCAAAAGCAAGTAATCACATGCTTGCGGCTTACATCCGCTATAGTGGAGCTGTCTGTTCAGTTAAGTGTCCCATCGATTCACTCATGATGGTATCTGATACAGTCTGTTCATCAATAGTATAGCTTTACGGATGTGTGAAAAAAAAAGAAAAAAAAAAGTTCGAAATGAAATACACGAAAGTATCTATTTCTAAGTGATACAAATTCAAAGATTTTGAAACTTTCACGAGTCACAAAAGTCACATTAGTTAAGTAAATGTAATAATCGCTTTCGCATTCGAAAAGAAATATGAATATATTGTCTTTGGTAAATCTTGATAAAAAGATAAGCTGAAGATGACGCGTTCACTTGCATCGTATTCTATTGTTTTTGGACATCAATGTTGCATCCCATTGTTTATCCAATTGCTTATGAAAACAGACAATAGAGAATACCGGCGTGCCATCAAAACCATAACATAAACAAAAGGGAAAGATTTACATAGGGACACTTTTAAACCTACTACTGCTTTATCAACGACAACAACCGCCACCAAGTAAACACCAAATCCTCAAATTGAGAACCTAGGATCATTGTCAATCAGAACAAGTAAGCACACTAATCAGCACACTCAAAAACGTCCAACTTAATATCCAACAAAGATACAAAATATTTCTCAATGAGACCATATAACTTGCTCATATTTTTGATCAACCTACATCTTTGGAATCCCTGTGTTGTAAGTTTGATTGTCAGCGGTCGACATTGATCACGACATTTGCGATATTCAAAGCAAGCCCTAGAAAAATTGAAATTAACCGTTCATAAGAGTGAAACTCTCGGAGCTCTTGAATGGTAACACATATAAAGTGTACGTTCGAAAATCGAGTTGCTTCGTTCCCTTTGCCACCATTTGCTTTTGATTGTTTTTTTTGAGGAAGTAGACTTTTAGTTTGGAAATCTTAAATGCGTCACCATAAGGTAACGTCATCCTCGGCTTTCATCGGCTATTTCCGGATGAATGAAAATAGCTATTTCCGGATGAATGAATATAGCCGGAAAATCTTGTAAATGATTTCCATTGCATTTATCACTTTGTCGGTGATTCAAAAGCTTTATTACACCTGTTTTATTGCCATACGCAAAAGGAGTTAAGATGCGGATATATGCTGATGAACTTTCTTGTTTCGACAATAAAGGTTCTCTAAATAAATCTATCGAATTATAGGCTACCATCAACATGACTATGCGTATATTAATTTACCCGTCTACAATTGTAACGCATCACCATACATGAACATAACAGTGGATTTCATTTTGAACTCTCAATGTTGTACGGGGGTAGGGATGGGGGCAGGTGACTGGAATCGAATCCGGCCGTCTTTGTGACTTACATGAGCCGCACTTGCTCCGGTTTTGTTGTTATTCTTCAACTTGGAAAGCATTTCTCTTTCTGAATCAGTGAATTTTACTCTGATTAATCTTATTAGATCTAAATACCAAATAAACTAATAAAGCTAATATCTTTGAAAGATTTTCTATTTTCATATTCGGATAGCTTAGTAAAAAGCTGTCCATATTGGTCATAGTTTGAATATGGGTAAGCAGCTGGTGTAGAAGAGGCTGTTGTGTCCTTTACTTCAAGTTCAGAAGGCCAGCTATGAGTGGGCACAGTTTGTTTCTATGAATATGCCAACAGTCTGCAGGGAAATCTTTCCTCCAAACTCAACGAAAATATTGTCAACAAGGAATCTAATCATTCGTTCTATATCTTCTTATCGATAGATTTATTTGGTAAAACATTGCATCAATACATAAAATTTCAGTACATTTAAAATAGAATACAATATATGCTTTACCAGGATAACACAGAAAAGACAGACACTTATTTCCACTGTTGTCCTAAACATGAAACACAAAGTACAAACATTTTACATGTTATATAATATACTTATCACAAGCTAATACGTGGTTAAAATATATAAGATTCATACAATAATTATCACATTAAATACATATCTGTGGTGCTATCACCAGTTATATTTTAGATTAATTATCACCACACATTAAAAAAACATATTGTTTTATATAAATATTCGTTGGAATTTTTGGAATTACAATAAGGTACTGGTGAACTAGGTGTATGATAACCACAAAATGTTGTCATTTCTTAATAAAAACCTATGTAGAAAGGACATTGTATGGGCTATGCTTATGAGCTTTGTTGTAAGAAAGCTTTTACTTTTTTCTTAAAATTAATTTTGTTGGTAACAGAACTGACATTGGAAGATAAATTATTCCAGTACTTAATTCCATTTAAAAAAAAATATGTTTTTTGATTGCTGGCCTTTTGCACAAGGTACCAAAAAATGAAATGTTCTGTAATATAACCTGGACATTTTTTCGTGAAAATCATTAAACAAATGATTAAGCCCTAGCTGTATCAATCGATTTTCAACATTGAAAATATCTAATTTAAAAAAAAAAAGTTCAATCAACTCTTGTTCTTGGTCTTAAGTTACAAATAAACCGTATACATCTATTCTGTGTCACCTGCAACTGACTTTTTAACGTTTGGTTTAGGCTATGATACCAGGGCGAGCAGCAGTAATCAAAATTGCATAAAACCATAGAATTGCATAGTGTTTTCCAATATTCACCGGTAGATATTTACATTGTCTATATAAAAAATGTAGACGGGAATTCACTCTCTTTATGATGTTCTGTACAATAAAGTCACCAGTTAAAAAGGATCAATATCAACGACAAGAGAGCATACACGATCTGATGCTTTTATTGTTTTGCCATCTACATGAATTTCAAAATTTCAAAATTTCTTTACTTTTTGTCTGGTACCGAATAAGATGCATTCCCAAGATGGAGGGATAATTAATTATTAATCAGCCAAATGTTACAGTTTGCTAATTCTCGTGATAATTTCATTTTAATATCGTCTGGATCTTTACTAGAAAACTAAATTGCGCTGTCGTCTACATATAGTAACAGTTTACAGTCGCTACTTATACTTAGTTCCATGTCATTGACATAATAAAGAAATAGAAGTGGTCCTAAAATGCTGCCCTGGGGAACACCACATGTAATTTGTTTTAATTTTGAAAAAAACTTCTTGGATATATACAATTTGTTCACGTGATGACAAAGACGATCTAAACCATGACACACTTTCCACTCCGATTGTTTGGAGTTTTGTACATAAAAGGTCATGGTCGACTGTATCAAATGCCTTTTGTATATCAAGTAATAACATTCCAGTATATAAACCTTTGGATGATGGGCATTTGAGATGATCGAATGAATTAATCAGAGCTGCGCCTGTGGAGCGATTTCCCCTAAAACCTGACTGATATTTATATAATAAATTGTTTTGAATCAGAAAAGTATTGAGTTGAGAGTAAACAGACCTTGCTTAAAGTTTTGAAACAGTGTTTAAAATACTGACCGGCCTGTAATTGCCAGCGTCAGTCCTAGATTTCTTTTTGTAAATTGGAGTAACCCTTGCTGACTTTAAGGCATCAGGTACAACTGGTGACGATATGGATAGATTAATAACATTTGTAATGGGTGCCGTCAAAACACTTAACCCATCTTTTAAGAAGCAAGCCGGGATACCATCTAAACCGGTACTTTTTGAGGGATTGAGTTTAAGCAATTCATGAAAGACAAAATCATACGTAACAGGGGATAATACAAACCTATTCCTGCATCTAGAACTATCAAAACGATTAAACAAATCTGTACATGTACCATGAACATCCTATCATTTTGGCAAATGTAAAACCAATCTAGCTGCAATATTTGTAAAAAAAGAATTTAATTGATTTGCGATAGTATCATTATCATCGCAAAGGATATTATCTAGTTCCAGTATGATGCCAGTAGTTGATTTTCCTTTCTTTGAACCATATCCAATATCTTTTAATGTTGACCAAAATTTCTTCGGATTCTTCTTTTTTTTCTTCGATTTTGTTAAGGAAAAAGGTTGATTTTGCAAATTTCACGTCCTTTTGTATTTGGTTCTGTAGTCTTCGAAATTCATTGTAAATACTTTCGTCACCATTTTTCTTGTAAATTTTTTTTAATGAATATCACGTTTATTAATATTTTCAAGTATATCCCCGTTCATTCAAGGGTCTGTACGTTGTTTAATGCGAATTTCTTTTACCGGTGCAACGTTGTCTATAATGTTTAAAATGACCATGCGCAGTCTTTCCTAGGCTTTGTTCACATCATAAATTGAGAAAAATGTGTACCAATCGATGTTTAGAAGATTGTCGATGTATTCGTCCTTGTTCTTTTTCTTCATAGACCGAACTTTTAATATTTTGGGAGTTATATTTCATCTTGGCTTTTGTTGCATTTTTTCACAAAGTATAATTCCAGATAGCACACTACTATACTTTGTGTGAAAAGAAATCTCTCATAACAAGATTTCTCATATAACTGACCCGTTCAGTCATGTCATACGGCTATGTCATCGATATGGTGTTACGCATGTGTAATAACATTATTGTGATGTCATAAACAAATGACGACTTTATGGCGTCATTTGATTGTCTCGGTAATGAAATTCGTACCGTCAAAGAAGAAAATTGTCTGTCTTATTATTAGGGAATGGATTTCAGAGTTTTCATGAGTTTTCTCAAGCCTATTAGTTATGCAGTTATGCAACAAATATAATCTTACACTTGTGTTAATGTAATATGGAATTCATTTAACTCGTTAAATAATTTGATATGTCACTCGCCTAAAGGCTCTTGCCATATTGAATTATTGAACTCGTTTAATACATTCCATATTAAATCGACACTCATGTAAGTTCCTTTAAATGATATCTAAGACGCTTTTTTAGCTTAAAGGAAATGGTAGAAACATCATATTGCACTGATTTAATGATTTTGAGCATTGGTGCCTACTTTAATGTGACCATGATTTATATGGCGGGTGTCGTCGATGAAGCAAAAGATGCTTACTCTTCCGGAACACCTGGTCATATTCTCTTGTACGTTAATGAGTGTGTCGATGTAAATATTTCCTTTGTTCCTAGTTTCCTCTAGCTTAATCGATATTGAGTTCTGATTACGGTTTTGTTGACGCTTTGACATTCTCTGATTATTTTTTTAAAAGATTTTGTACACTGCGTACACTTATTTAAGGGAATACAAACAAAATACTTGTAACAGCAGTGTAACAGTGCATGACGTTATTTTAGGAAAATGTATTCAACCCTGCGTTTTATTGTTTAGAAAATTGCGTTCAGGACAATGCATCTTGCTTTCAGAAACGGTTTCTATAACGTAGCATTGTTTTAAGAAATGATATCTTTAGTGTACTACATTGGTTTAGGAGATGGTATCAATAGTGTACTACATTGGTTTAGGAGATGGTATCAATAGTGTACTATATTGGTTTAGGAGATGGTATCAGTAGTGTATTATATTGGTTTAGGAGATGGTATCAATAGTGTATTATATTGGTTTAGGAGATGGTATCAGTAGTGTATTATATTGGTTTAGGAGATGGTATCAATAGTGTACTATATTGGTTTAGGAGATGGTATCAATAGTGTACTATATTGGTTTAGGAGATGGTATCAATAGTGTACTATATTGGTTTAGGAGATGGTATCAATAGTGTACTACATTGGTTTAGGAGATGGTATCAATAGTGTACTACATTGGTTTAGGAGATGGTATCAATAGTGTATTACACTGGTTTAGGAGATGGTATCAATAGTGTACTACATTGGTTTAGGAGATGGTATCAATAGTGTACTATATTGGTTTAAGAGATGGTATCAATAGTGTACTACATTGGTTTAGGAGATGGTATCAATAGTGTACTACATTGGTTTAGGAGATGGTATCAATAGTGTACTACATTTGCTTAGGAGATGGTATCAATAGTGTACTACATATGCTTAGGAGATGGTATCAATAGTGTACTACATTGGTTTAGGAGATGGTATCAATAGTGTATTACATTGGTTTAGGAGATGGTATCAATAGTGTACTACATTGGTTTAGGAGATGATATCAATAGTGCATTACATTGGTTTAGGAGATGGTATCAATAGTGTATTACGTTGGTTTAGGAGATGGTATCAATAGTGTACTACACTGGTTTAGGAGATGGTATCAATAGTGTATTACGTTGGTTTAGGAGATGGTATCAATAGTGTACTACACTGGTTTAGGAGATGGTATCAATAGTGTACTATATTGGTTTAGGAGATTGTATCAATAGTGTACTATATTGGTTTAGGAGATGGTATCAATAGTGTATTACACTGGTTTAGGAGATGGTATCAATAGTGTACTACATTGGTTTAGGAGATGGTATCAATAGTGTACTACACTGGTTTAGGAGATGGTATCAATAGTGTACTACATTGGTTTAGGAGATGGTATCAATAGTGTATTACATTGGTTTAGGAGATGGTATCAATAGTGTATTACGTTGGTTTAGGAGATGGTATCAATAGTGTACTACATTGGTTTAGGAGATGGTATCAATAGTGTACTATATTGGTTTAGGAGATGGTATCAATAGTGTACTACATTGGTTTAGGAGATGGTATCAATAGTGTATTACGTTGGTTTAGGAGATGGTTTCAATAGTGTACTATATTGGTTTAGGAGATGGTATCAATAGTGTACTACATTGGTTTAGGAGATGGTATCAATAGTGTATTACGTTGGTTTAGGAGCTGGTATCAATAGTGTATTACATTGGTTTAGGAGATGGTATCAATAGTGTATTACATTGGTTTAGGAGATGGTATCAATAGTGTATTACGTTGGTTTAGGAGCTGGTATCAATAGTGTATTACATTGGTTTAGGAGATGGTATCAATAGTGTATTACGTTGGTTTAGGAGATGGTATCAATAGTGTACTATATTGGTTTAGGAGATGGTATCAATAGTGTACTATATTGGTTTAGGAGATGGTATCAATAGTGTACTACATTGGTTTAGGAGATGGTATCAATAGTGTACTACATTGGTTTAGGAGATGGTATCAATAGTGTACTACATTTGCTTAGGAGATGGTATCAATAGTGTACTACATTTGCTTAGGAGATGGTATCAATAGTGTACTACATTGGTTTAGGAGCTGGTATCAATAGTGTACTACATTGGTTTAGGAGATGGTATCAATAGTGTACTATATTGGTTTAGGAGATGGTATCAATAGTGTACTACATTTGCTTAGGAGATGGTATCAATAGTGTACTACATTTGCATAGGAGATGGTATCAATAGTGTACTACATTTGCTTAGGAGATGGTATCAATAGTGTACTATATTGGGTTAGGAGATGGTATCAATAGTGTATTACATTGGTTTAGGAGATGGTATCAATAGTGTACTACATTGGTTTAGGAGATGGTATCAATAGTGTATTACACTGGTTTAGGAGATGGTATCAATAGTGTATTACATTGGTTTAGGAGATGGTATCAATAGTGTACTATATTGGTTTAGGAGATGGTATCAATAGTGTACTACATTGGTTTAGGAGATGGTATCAATAGTGTACTACATTTGCTTAGGAGATGGTATCAATAGTGTACTACATTTGCTTAGGAGATGGTATCAATAGTGTACTACATTTGCTTAGGAGATGGTATCAATAGTGTACTACATTTGCTTAGGAGATGGTATCAATAGTGTACTACATTAGGTTAGGAGATGGTATCAATAGTGTATTACATTGGTTTAGGAGATGGTATCAATAGTGTACTACACTGGTTTAGGAGATGGTATCAATAGTGTATTACATTGGTTTAGGAGATGGTATCAATAGTGTACTACATTGGTTTAGGAGATGGTATCAATAGTGTACTACATTGGTTTAGGAGATGGTATCAATAGTGTACTACATTGGTTTAGGAGATGGTATCAATAGTGTATTACACTGGTTTAGGAGATGGTATCAATAGTGTACTATATTGGTTTAGGAGATGGTATCAATAGTGTACTACATTGGTTTAGGAGATGGTATCAGTAGTGTACTACATTGGTTTAGGAGATGGTATCAATAGTGTACTACATTGGTTTAGGAGATGGTATCAATAGTGTACTACATTGGTTTAGGAGATGGTATCAATAGTGTACTACATTGGTTTAGGAGATGGTATCAATAGTGTATTACACTGGTTTAGGAGATGGTATCAATAGTGTACTACATTGGTTTAGGAGATGGTATCAATAGTGTACTATATTGGTTTAGGAGATGGTATCAATAGTGTACTACATTGGTTTAGGAGATGGTATCAATAGTGTACTACATTGGTTTAGGAGATGGTATCAATAGTGTACTACATTTGCTTAGGAGATGGTATCAATAGTGTACTACATATGCTTAGGAGATGGTATCAATAGTGTACTACATTGGTTTAGGAGATGGTATCAATAGTGTATTACATTGGTTTAGGAGATGGTATCAATAGTGTACTACATTGGTTTAGGAGATGATATCAATAGTGCATTACATTGGTTTAGGAGATGGTATCAATAGTGTATTACGTTGGTTTAGGAGATGGTATCAATAGTGTACTACACTGGTTTAGGAGATGGTATCAATAGTGTATTACGTTGGTTTAGGAGATGGTATCAATAGTGTACTACACTGGTTTAGGAGATGGTATCAATAGTGTACTATATTGGTTTAGGAGATTGTATCAATAGTGTACTATATTGGTTTAGGAGATGGTATCAATAGTGTATTACACTGGTTTAGGAGATGGTATCAATAGTGTACTACATTGGTTTAGGAGATGGTATCAATAGTGTACTACACTGGTTTAGGAGCTGGTATCAATAGTGTACTACATTGGTTTAGGAGATGGTATCAATAGTGTATTACATTGGTTTAGGAGATGGTATCAATAGTGTATTACGTTGGTTTAGGAGATGGTATCAATAGTGTACTACATTGGTTTAGGAGATGGTATCAATAGTGTACTATATTGGTTTAGGAGATGGTATCAATAGTGTACTACATTGGTTTAGGAGATGGTATCAATAGTGTATTACGTTGGTTTAGGAGATGGTTTCAATAGTGTACTATATTGGTTTAGGAGATGGTATCAATAGTGTACTACATTGGTTTAGGAGATGGTATCAATAGTGTATTACGTTGGTTTAGGAGCTGGTATCAATAGTGTATTACATTGGTTTAGGAGATGGTATCAATAGTGTATTACATTGGTTTAGGAGATGGTATCAATAGTGTATTACGTTGGTTTAGGAGCTGGTATCAATAGTGTATTACATTGGTTTAGGAGATGGTATCAATAGTGTATTACGTTGGTTTAGGAGATGGTATCAATAGTGTACTATATTGGTTTAGGAGATGGTATCAATAGTGTACTATATTGGTTTAGGAGATGGTATCAATAGTGTACTACATTGGTTTAGGAGATGGTATCAATAGTGTACTACATTGGTTTAGGAGATGGTATCAATAGTGTACTACATTTGCTTAGGAGATGGTATCAATAGTGTACTACATTTGCTTAGGAGATGGTATCAATAGTGTACTACATTGGTTTAGGAGCTGGTATCAATAGTGTACTACATTGGTTTAGGAGATGGTATCAATAGTGTACTATATTGGTTTAGGAGATGGTATCAATAGTGTACTACATTTGCTTAGGAGATGGTATCAATAGTGTACTACATTTGCTTAGGAGATGGTATCAATAGTGTACTACATTTGCTTAGGAGATGGTATCAATAGTGTACTATATTGGGTTAGGAGATGGTATCAATAGTGTATTACATTGGTTTAGGAGATGGTATCAATAGTGTACTACATTGGTTTAGGAGATGGTATCAATAGTGTATTACACTGGTTTAGGAGATGGTATCAATAGTGTATTACATTGGTTTAGGAGATGGTATCAATAGTGTACTATATTGGTTTAGGAGATGGTATCAATAGTGTACTACATTGGTTTAGGAGATGGTATCAATAGTGTACTACATTTGCTTAGGAGATGGTATCAATAGTGTACTACATTTGCTTAGGAGATGGTATCAATAGTGTACTACATTTGCTTAGGAGATGGTATCAATAGTGTACTACATTTGCTTAGGAGATGGTATCAATAGTGTACTACATTAGGTTAGGAGATGGTATCAATAGTGTATTACATTGGTTTAGGAGATGGTATCAGTAGTGTACTACACTGGTTTAGGAGATGGTATCAATAGTGTATTACATTGGTTTAGGAGATGGTATCAATAGTGTACTACATTGGTTTAGGAGATGGTATCAATAGTGTACTACATTGCTTTAGGAGATGGTATCAATAGTGTACTACATTGGTTTAGGAGATGGTATCAATAGTGTATTACACTGGTTTAGGAGATGGTATCAATAGTGTACTATATTGGTTTAGGAGATGGTATCAATAGTGTACTACATTGGTTTAGGAGATGGTATCAGTAGTGTACTACATTGGGTTAGGAGATGGTATCAGTAGTGTACTACATTGGTTTAGGAGATGGTATCAGTAGTGTACTACATTGGTTTAGGAGATGGTATCAATAGTGTACTACATTGGTTTAGGAGATGGTATCAATAGTGTATTACATTGGGTTAGGAGATGGTATCAATAGTGTATTACATTGGTTTAGGAGATGGTATCAATAGTGTACTACACTGGTTTAGGAGATGATATCAATAGTGCATTACATTGGTTTAGGAGATGGTATCAATAGTGTATTACATTGGTTTAGGAGATGGTATCAATAGTGTACTACATTGGTTTAGGAGATGGTATCAATAGTGTATTACACTGGTTTAGGAGATGGTATCAATAGTGTATTACATTGGTTTAGGAGATGGTATCAATAGTGTATTATATTGGTTTAGGAGATGGTATCAATAGTGTATTATATTGGTTTAGGAGATGGTATCAATAGTGTATTACATTGGTTTAGGAGATGGTATCAATAGTGTACTACATTGGGTTAGGAGATGGTATCAATAGTGTATTACATTGGGTTAGGAGATGGTATCAATAGTGTACTATATTGGTTTAGGAGATGGTATCAATAGTGTACTATATTGGTTTAGGAGATGGTATCAATAGTGTACTATATTGGTTTAGGAGATGATATCAATAGTGTACTACATTGGTTTAGGAGATGGTATCAATAGTGTATTACGTTGGTTTAGGAGATGGTATCAATAGTGTATTACATTGGGTTAGGAGATGGTATCAATAGTGTATTACATTGGTTTAGGAGCTGGTATCAATAGTGTATTACACTGGTTTAGGAGATGGTATCAATAGTGTATTACACTGGTTTAGGAGATGGTATCAATAGTGCATTACATTGGTTTAGGAGATGGTATCAATAGTGTATTACGTTGGTTTAGGAGATGGTATCAATAGTGTACTACATTGGTTTAGGAGATGGTATCAATAGTGTATTACATTGGTTTAGGAGATGGTATCAATAGTGTACTACATTGGTTTAGGAGATGATATCAATAGTGTATTACGTTGGTTTAGGAGATGGTATCAATAGTGCATTACATTGGTTTAGGAGATGGTATCAATAGTGTACTATATTGGTTTAGGAGATGATATCAATAGTGCATTACGTTGGTTTAGGAGATGGTATCAATAGTGTATTACGTTGGTTTAGGAGATGGTATCAATAGTGTATTACGTTGGTTAGGAGATGGTATCAATAGTGTATTACGTTGGTTTAGGAGATGGTATCAATAGTGTACTACATTGGTTTAGGAGATGGTATCAATAGTGTACTACATTGGTTTAGGAGATGGTATCAATAGTGTACTATATTGGTTTAGGAGATGGTATCAATAGTGTACTACATTGGTTTAGGAGATGGTATCAATAGTGTACTACATTGTTTAGGAGATGGTATCAATAGTGTACTACATTGGTTTAGGAGATGATATCAATAGTGTATTACATTGGTTTAGGAGATGGTATCAATAGTGTATTACATTGGTTTAGGAGATGGTATCAATAGTGTACTACACTGGTTTAGGAGCTGGTATCAATAGTGTATTACATTGGTTTAGGAGATGGTATCAATAGTGTATTACATTGGTTTAGGAGATGGTATCAATAGTGTATTACGTTGGTTTAGGAGCTGGTATCAATAGTGTACTACACTGGTTTAGGAGATGGTATCAATAGTGTACTACATTGGTTTAGGAGATGGTATCAATAGTGTATTACATTGGTTTAGGAGATGGTATCAATAGTGTACTACATTGGTTTAGGAGATGATATCAATAGTGCATTACATTGGTTTAGGAGATGGTATCAATAGTGTATTACGTTGGTTTAGGAGATGGTATCAATAGTGTATTACATTGGGTTAGGAGATGGTATCAATAGTGTACTATATTGGTTTAGGAGATGATATCAATAGTGCATTACATTGGTTTAGGAGATGGTATCAATAGTGTATTACATTGGTTTAGGAACTGGTATCAATAGTGTACTATATTGGTTTAGGAGATGGTATCAATAGTGTATTATATTGGTTTAGGAGCTGGTATCAATAGTGTACTATATTGGTTTAGGAGATGGTATCAATAGTGTACTACGTTGGTTTAGGAGATGGTATCAATAGTGTACTACATTGGTTTAGGAGATGATATCAATAGTGCATTACATTGGTTTAGGAGATGGTATCAATAGTGTACTACATTGGTTTAGGAGATGGTATCAATAGTGTATTACATTGGTTTAGGAGATGGTATCAATAGTGTACTATATTGGTTTAGGAGATGGTATCAATAGTGTACTACATTGGTTTAGGAGATGGTATCAATAGTGTACTACATTGGTTTAGGAGATGGTATCAATAGTGTACTATATTGGTTTAGGAGATGGTATCAATAGTGTATTACGTTGGTTTAGGAGCTGGTATCAATAGTGTACTACACTGGTTTAGGAGATGGTATCAATAATGTATTACATTGGTTTAGGAGATGTTATGAAGGTTGTGTTCCAATGTTTTAACACATTATATCCACAGTGTGTATCATTGTTTTAAGAAATATTATCAACTCTTCGTTCAATTGTTTCAGGCTTAGGAGATGGTATCAGTAGTGTATTACATTGGCTTAGGTATCAATAGTGTATTACATTAGGTTAGGAGATGGTATCAATAGTTTATAACGTTGGTTTAGGAGATGGTATCAATAGTGTATTACATTGTTTTAGGAGATGGTATCAATAGTGTATTACATTGGTTTAGGAGATGGTATCAATAGTGTATTACATTGGTTTAGGAGATGGTATCAATAGTTTATAACGTTGGTTTAGGAGATGGTATCAATAGTGTATTACATTGTTTTAGGAGATGGTATCAATAGTGTCTTACATTGGGTTAGGAGATGGTATCAATAGTGTATTACATTGGTTTAGGAGCTGGTATCAATAGTGTATTACGTTGGTTTAGGAGCTGGTATCAATAGTGTATTACATTGGTTTAGGAGATGGTATCAATAGTGTATTACGTTGGTTTAGGAGCTGGTATCAATAGTGTATTACACTGGTTTAGGAGCTGGTATCAATAGTGTACTACATTGGTTTAGGAGATGGTATCAATAGGGTACTACATTGGTTTAGGAGATGGTATCAATAGTGTACTACATTGGTTTAGGAGCTGGTATCAATAGTGTACTATATCGGTTTAGGAGATGGTATCAATAGTGTATTACATTGGTTTAGGAGCTGGTATCAATAGTGTATTACAATGGTTTAGGAGATGGTATCAATAGTGTATTACACTGGTTTAGGAGATGGTATCAATAGTGCATTACATTGGTTTAGGAGATGGTATCAATAGTGTATTACATTGGTTTAGGAGATGGTATCAATAGTGTATTGCGTTGGTTTAGGAGATGGTATCAATAGTGTACTATATTGGTTTAGGAGATGGTATCAATAGTGTACTATATTGGTTTAGGAGATGGTATCAATAGTGTATTACACTGGTTTAGGAGATGGTATCAATAGTGTATTACACTGGTTTAGGAGATGGTATCAATAGTGTACTACATTGGTTTAGGAGATGGTATCAATAGTGTATTACATTGGTTTAGGAGATGATATCAATAGTGCATTACATTGGTTTAGGAGATGGTATCAATAGTGTACTACATTGGTTTAGGAGCTGGTATCAATAGTGTACTACATTGGTTTAGGAGATGGTATCAATAGTGTACTACATTGGTTTAGGAGCTGGTATCAATAGTGTACTACATTGGTTTAGGAGATGATATCAATAGTGCATTACATTGGTTTAGGAGATGGTATCAATAGTGTACTACATTGGTTTAGGAGCTGGTATCAATAGTGTACTACATTGGTTTAGGAGATGATATCAATAGTGCATTACATTGGTTTAGGAGATGGTATCAATAGTGTACTACATTGGTTTAGGAGATGGTATCAATAGTGTACTACATTGGTTTAGGAGATGGTATCAATAGTGTACTACATTGGTTTAGGAGATGGTATCAATAGTGTATTACATTGGTTTAGGAGATGATATCAATAGTGCATTACATTGGTTTAGGAGATGGCATCAATAGTGTATTACATTGGTTTAGGAGATGGCATCAATAGTGTATTACACTGGTTTAGGAGATGGTATCAACAGTGTATTACATTGGGTTAGGAGATGGTATCAATAGTGTACTACATTGGTTTAGGAGATGGTATCAATAGTGCATTACATTGGTTTAGGAGATGGTATCAATAGTGTATTACATTGGTTTAGGAGATGGTATCAATAGTGTATTACATTGGTTTAGGAGATGATGTCAATAGTGTATTACATTGGTTTAGGAGATGATATCAATAGTGTATTACATTGGTTTAGGAGATGGTATCAATAGTGTATTACGTTGGTTTAGGAGATGGTATCAATAGTGTATTACGTTGGTTTAGGAGATGGTATCAATAGTGTACTACGTTGGTTTAGGAGCTGGTATCAATAGTGTACTACATTGGTTTAGGAGATGGTATCAATAGTGTATTACATTGGTTTAGGAGATGGTATCAATAGTGTATTACGTTGGTTTAGGAGATGGTATCAATAGTGTACTACATTGGTTTAGGAGATGATATCAATAGTGCATTACATTGGTTTAGGAGATGGTATCAATAGTGTATTACGTTGGTTTAGGAGCTGGTATCAATAGTGCATTACATTGTTTAGGAGATGGTATCAATAGTGCATTACATTGGTTTAGGAGCTGGTATCAATAGTGTATTACACTGGTTTAGGAGATGATATCAATAGTGCATTACATTGGTTTAGGAGATGATATCAATAGTGTATTACATTGTTTAGGAGATGGTATCAATAGTGTATTACACTGGTTTAGGAGATGGTATCAATAGTGCATTACATTGTTTAGGAGATGGTATCAATAGTGTATTACATTGGTTTATGAGCTGGTATCAATAGTGCATTACATTGTTTAGGAGATGGTATCAATAGTGTATTACGTTGGTTTAGGAGATGGTATCAATAGTGTACTACATTGGTTTAGGAGATGATATCAATAGTGTATTACGTTGGTTTAGGAGATGGTATCAATAGTGTATTACGTTGGTTTAGGAGCTGTTATCAATAGTGCATTACATTGTTTAGGAGATGGTATCAATAGTGTACTACATTTGCTTAGGAGATGGTATCAATAGTGTACTATATTGGTTTAGGAGATGGTATCAATAGTGTACTATATTGGTTTAGGAGATGGTATCAATAGTGTACTACATTGGTTTAGGAGATGGTATCAATAGTGTATTACATTGGTTTAGGAGATGGTATCAATAGTGCATTACACTGGTTTAGGAGATGGTATCAATAGTGTATTACATTGGTTTAGGAGATGGTTTCAATAGTGTATTACACTGGTTTAGGAGATGGTATCAATAGTGTATAACATTGGTTTAGGAGATGGTATCAATAGTGTACTACATTGGTTTAGGAGATGGTATCAATAGTGTATTACATTGGGTTAGGAGATGGTATCAATAGTGTACTATATTGGTTTAGGAGATGGTATCAATAGTGTATTACATTGGTTTAGGAGATGGTATCAATAGTGTACTACATTGGTTTAGGAGATGGTATCAATAGTGTACTATATTGGTTTAGGAGCTGGTATCAATAGTGTATTACGTTGGTTTAGGAGATGGTATCAATAGTGTATTACATTGGTTTAGGAGATGGTATCAATAGTGTACTACATTGGTTTAGGAGATGGTATCAATAGTGTACTATATTGGTTTAGGAGATGGTATCAATAGTGTACTATATTGGTTTAGGAGATGGTATCAATAGTGTATTACATTGGTTTAGGAGATGGTATCAATAGTGTATTACATTGGTTTAGGAGCTGGTATCAATAGTGTACTATATCGGTTTAGGAGATGGTATCAATAGTGTATTACATTGGGTTAGGAGATGGTATCAATAGTGTATTACACTGGTTTAGGAGATGGTATCAATAGTGTATTACATTGGTTTAGGAGCTGGTATCAATAGTGTACTATATCGGTTTAGGAGATGGTATCAATAGTGTATTACATTGGGTTAGAAGATGGTATCAATAGTGTATTACACTGGTTTAGGAGCTGGTATCAATAGTGTATTACATTGGTTTAGGAGCTGGTTTCAATAGTGTATTACACTGGTTTAGGAGATGGTATCAATAGTGTATTACACTGGTTTAGGAGATGGTATCAATAGTGTATTACACTGGTTTAGGAGATGGTATCAATAGTGTACTATATTGGTTTAGGAGATGGTATCAATAGTGTATTACGTTGGTTTAGGAGATGGTATCAATAGTGTATTACATTTGTTAGGAGATGGTATCAATAGTTTATTACGTTGGTTTAGGAGATGGTATCAATAGTGTATTACATTGGGTTAGGAGATGGTATCAATAGTGTACTATATTGGTTTAGGAGATGGTATCAATAGTGTATTACGTTGGTTTAGGAGATGGTATCAATAGTGTATTACATTGGTTTAGGAGCTGGTATCAATAGTGTATTACATTGGTTTAGGAGCTGGTATCAATAGTGTATTACACTGGTTTAGGAGATGGTATCAATAGTGTATTACACTGGTTTAGGAGATGGTATCAATAGTGTATTACATTGGTTTAGGAGCTGGTATCAATAGTGTATTACGTTGGTTTAGGAGATGGTATCAATAGTGTATTACATTGGGTTAGGAGATGGTATCAATAGTGTACTATATTGGTTTAGGAGATGGTATCAATAGTGTATTACGTTGGTTTAGGAGATGGTATCAATAGTGTATTACATTGGTTTAGGAGCTGGTATCAATAGTGTATTACATTGGTTTAGGAGCTGGTATCAATAGTGTATTACATTGGTTTAGGAGCTGGTTTCAATAGTGTATTACACTGGTTTAGGAGATGGTATCAATAGTGTATTACACTGGTTTAGGAGATGGTATCAATAGTGTATTACACTGGTTTAGGAGATGGTATCAATAGTGTATTACACTGGTTTAGGAGATGGTATCAATAGTGTATTACATTGGTTTAGGAGCTGGTATCAATAGTGTATTACGTTGGTTTAGGAGATGGTATCAATAGTGTATTACATTGGTTTAGGAGATGGTATCAATAGTGTATTACATTGGTTTAGGAGATGGTACATGTATCAATAGTGTATTACACTGGTTTAGGAGATGGTATCAATAGTGTACTATATTGGTTTAGGAGATGGTATCAATAGTGTATTACATTGGTTTAGGAGATGGTATCAATAGTGTATTACGTTGGTTTAGGAGATGGTATCAAAAGTGTATTACATTGGTTTAGGAGATGGTATCAATAGTGTATTACGTTGGTTTAGGCGATGGTATCAATAGTGTATTACGTTGGTTTAGGAGATGGTATCAATAGTGTATTACGTTGGTTTAGGCGATGGTATCAATAGTGTATTACACTGGTTTAGGAGATGGTATCAATAGTGTATTACACTGGTTTAGGAGATGGTATCAATAGTGTATTACACTGGTTTAGGAGATGGTATCAATAGTGTATTACATTGGTTTAGGAGCTGGTATCAATAGTGTATTACGTTGGTTTAGGAGATGGTATCAATAGTGTACTACATTTGCTTAGGAGATGGTATCAATAGTGTATTACATTGGTTTAGGAGATGGTATCAATAGTGTATTACATTGGTTTAGGAGATGGTATCAATAGTGTATTACGTTGGGTTAGGAGATGGTATCAATAGTGTATTACGTTGGTTTAGGCGATGGTATCAATAGTGTATTACATTGGTTTAGGCGATGGTATCAATAGTGTATTACGTTGGTTTAGGCGATGGTATGAAGTTTGCGTTCCAATGTTTTAACACATTATATCAACAGTGTGTATCATTGTTTTAAGAAATATTATCAACTCTTCGTATCATTGTTTTAAGAAATATTATCAACTCTTCGTATCATTGTTTTAAGAAATATTATCAACTCTTCGTATCATTGTTTTAAGAAATATTATCAACTCTTCGTATCATTGTTTTAAGAAATATTATCAACTCTTCGTATCATTGTTTTAAGAAATATTATCAACTCTTCGTATCATTGTTTTAAGAAATATTATCAACTCTTCGTATCATTGTTTTAAGAAATATTATCAACTCTTCGTATCATTGTTTTAAGAAATATTATCAACTCTTCGTATCATTGTTTTAAGAAATATTATCAACTCTTCGTATCATTGTTTTAAGAAATATTATCAACTCTACGTATCATTGTTTTAAGAAATATTATCAACTCTTCGTATCATTGTTTTAAGAAATATTATCAACTCTTCGTATCATTGTTTTAAGAAATATTATCAACTCTACGTATCATTGTTTTAAGAAATATTATCAACAGTGTGTATCATTGTTTTAAGAAATATTATCAACTCTACGTATCATTGTTTTAAGAAATATTATCAACAGTGTGTATCATTGTTTTAAGAAATATTATCAACTCTTCGTATCATTGTTTTAAGAAATATTATCAACTCTTCGTATCATTGTTTCAGGAAACTGTATGAAGATTGTGTTCCATTCTTAAAGGAATGATTTAACACTGCGTTCAATTGTTTTAAGAAACCGTATCATCAGTGCATTCATGTATCTTCATGTAATGAGATATGATAACATTCTCGGGCCTTATCTTTATCATCTGATCCGTTGTGTGGCGCCGTGGTGTGTGATAGCAGACAACACAGTATCAGGATAGGATGTTTGGAATCTCATTACCAATAAATTAACTGTACCAGATTGCAAAGTAGCCACCGATGGTAATTACCAACACGTCTAAACACTGCTGTTTTAATGGCGCGACAAGATGGTTCCATGACAAACACAAGCAGTTTCAGTATTGTCATAAAAGGTGGAAAATGTTGGTTGGGTTATTTGCATGCGTTGAATACTTGATTAAAAACAAGATAAGCTTATTTTATCAATGATTTCCCTAAGCCTCGCTAGAATTTCACTGAAAGGCTACATAACATGCAAACTAATAGGAAAGCACTTATAAGGGATCACATTTCGCAGAATACCTGAATCAATTATTGATATTACATAAAACCGTGTGTTGATCATTGATAAGAAACAATTAACAGACCAGACAACACGGAGGTTGCAGAATGACATGCCACGTGGCTATATGATATTCCCTGCTGTCATTGCTACAGCCTGAAACGCTTGTTTGAATACTTTTTTTCTGGTTATATATTTTGATTGAACCATTGATTATGGTTTTATTAACTCATTTGTTTGTATCAATTTCCCACCAATTGAACATGTGTATTATTATTCTTTAGACACTTTCTGTAAACAGGTATCCTACTCACCGCTAGATGTCACAATGATAGACAGAAAGTATGAAAAGGGAGATATCAGCGACAATCTGTTCAGTTCTGTTTTGATCAAGGTGTATAATAGAATGTTCGTAATACGAGACTGTAATTGTGTTTGGATGTCACATTGTAGCTAGATACATTCTTCTAATAGTAGAAAGTGTCACACAGTAAAGTGCTAGTCGTTACTAGGGTACTCGCTGCCAGGCAATTCGTGACCATAGTATGTAGTAGACCTCAGTTGAGAAGAACGAGTCGTGACTAGGCTAGAGAAAAACTAACCTAGACACAGTGATAAAACAACAAAGGATAGTCGAAGTGCTTGTAAGGCTGTTGTCCTCGGCACCTCGAGGTCAATACGTATAGCGTAACTATATTGTAAAGTGTTTAGGGCCAGCCAACACATAGTAGTCAAGTTTGGCTTTGAAGCTACATAGTTACGTGTGGCGACGGGAAGAATAGTTATGTTTTGAAGCCGCGTAGTTCCATGTGGCGACAGGACGGATAGCTATATTTCGCAGCTGCGAAGTAACATCTGTTGACAGAGCGATAGCTATGTTTTGAAGTTTCGTAGTTACATGTGCCGACGGGAAGAATAGCTATGTTTTGAAGTTTCGTAGTTACATGTGGCGACAGAACGGATAGCTATGTTTCGAAGCTGCGTAGTTACATGTGGCGACAGAACGGATAGCTATGTTTCGAAGCTGCGAAGTTCATGTGGCAACAGGTCGGTTATCTATGTTTTGAAAGTGAAATTGCGTAGTTCATGTGGCGACATGACGAATATTTATTTTTTGAAGCTTCGTAGTTACATGTGGCGATATGATAGATAGCTATGTTTTGATGCTTCGTAGTTACATGTGGGGACAGAACGGATAGCTATGTTTTGATGCTGCGTAGTTACATGTGGCGATAGGACGGCTAGTGATGTTTTAAAACGGCGTCGTTACAAGTGGACGCCCCGATCGTGACTATTTGGAAATCCCTCCGTTGTTTCTCATATGACATTGCATCATTTAGTAGTACACGTAACATTATACTAACCTAAAAATAAACTTGATGATTCCTTCAATCTTACATTAGCAATGCAATTGCCTTTCACATTTGAGCTTACTTCAGCCGAATCATGATTACAAGGTTTGACGTTTATAGTAATTGTGAAAACAACACAATCGCGTTAGTGTATTCTTCTCTCTGAATTGAATAGTGTCCCACTCCTCCAGCAATGCTATCCTTAGTTGGCCAATGTCAAGATCTGCCATCGAACTTGTTATTATTATTCTCCGCGTTTATTTTTATAATTAAGCACTCTTTTAACTACTGCTATGTTTATGATATCGATTTTGTTTAATGTTGCACCCTGTTAAGTGGTAAACGTACTGTTCTAATCTTTAATTCCCTTGGTTGTTAAAGTCATATTTGTGTATTGCTTATTGATGACGTAACAAACACATATGCTGCATCTTTTAGTTTTAGTAATAGATACAGTATGCCGAAAAAATGAATTAAACTGCACCATACAGCTGTTTCGTCCTCCTAGGACTCTTCAGTGATGCTAGTGGCCAAAAGGTGGGAATCCAAAATTTCTAAATTAATGTAGAAGCATAAGGGTCAGGTGCGTAAAACCCCTTTCATATATGTGATGGAATCCCTCAGCTTGTTTTGAAACAGACCAGAACAAGTCTTTCATTCTCAAAACTAAGCGTTATATTAACGTCTTTTATTTTTTAAATTGGCGCGTGTGATGACTGTCGATTTTTATTCGTCTCAAAAAAAGTTCATAGATATAAATATTTGTTTTCATATTAATTCGATAGATCATCTTGAAATGTTAAAATGCTTCCAAATATATATCAATTTGAAGTGGAAGGCGCTCCTAATATCTTAATCTTAGTCCAATTACTAAAACTGGAACCACTGATTCGTGACGTTAGAGCATTCTATATTCCGTAATTCGGGTTTTTTTTAGAGTGTCTAATTTTTCCTTACCTTGCCAAATCTTTTAATTTCACTTTCACAAATATTGACGTTGTGTTGTCTATAAACAGCAAGACGTGTGGTGACCGCTTCGATCGTATATACCCGTCTGAACTTGAAATAAAGTACACAACACACGTTTCTACATCAGCTACTTAACTCAATATCTACTTAAACTATAACCAACAGCTTACTACTAAGCTATACGATAAACGTGATGATTTCAATTTTCCGATCGTGAACTTTCCAATTCTTGATAGAAACATCCCTACTTCTCCAACCTTTGGTGTTTACATATCGCAGTTGATCTGATATTCTAGGGCTTGCTATAGGTATCGTGAAATTTGTGATCGATGTCGACTGCTGACAAACAAACTTACAGCATAAGGATTCGAGGGATGCAGGTTGATGAGAACTATTGGCAAGTTTTATGGTCGCCATCTTTGTCTCGTTGAGAAATATTCTGTATCTTTAAGTGATATGAAGATGGACGTTTTTGAGTGGAAATTGAGTGATTGACAATGGTACTCGCCGGGTGTCTGGTCTTACTCTCTTGTACTTTTACAAGGGTCCCCATGTTAATCATTTCTTTGTTCATATTTTGCCACTGGTTTAATCGATTTGAGTTCGGATTATGATTTTGGTGATGTTTCGGTATTCTGTAATTTATTTTCGGTATGTTCGCGAAAACACCCCATCGCGAAAAATGATATCGCTGAAATTGGTTTCTTTAATGAAGTATGAGGAAACAACAAAAGGTGAAACAAACCAAATAGACACATGTAATCTTTCAACACGTATTAACAATTTCTCATTCGGGTAAGTATTGCCAGTGTTTACCAAGATATACCTGTACATACACCATATATGTATATGTCTCTGGCCCGGGGCCCTTACAACATTCGCCTAGGTGTGAAGACATAGGCAAAGTGGTGGAGAAGGGAGGGGAGGGGCGTTCAAATAACTAAATATAAGAGTTTGTTTTCATAACGGTCGCTCGGTAATGACTGTCGTAGCGGATCGCCGGACACGGGCCAGGTCAAACTCTGACGTGCTATTTACCTGTTCTGTTACATGTACCTTGGAGCTTAACCCACACTTAACTGTCTAATGGTCACTGTAATACTGGTATATTTTTTTCATTCCATAATATGTACCGACCAATTGTACCAAATCGTGCGTTTGTGCGATGAGAAACCCACACATAAACGCACGATTTTTAGATCGCCCTGTTGTGCGCATCATGGGCAAACGATGTGAGCACGAAGCACGCGAGCATTTTGTGGTGCGTTGTGCGTTACCACAACTGTAACATTAGTGGCCCTACAACGGTATATCGCCGTGCAATACCTGATGGTTTTTCATCATTTATAATTGTTCGTAACACCTTTGTTTGTGTTGTATATGATAGTTACGCAAAAATTAACAATTGTAGCTGGATTAACGCTAAAAAAACCCCAAAAAACGCTAAATATGAAACCTGTGATTTTGCACAGAAAACACGAAATGTAACATACGCTAGAAAACCCCCGATGTACGGAATACATGTATCTCACTTGAAAACAAAATAAATCAGAGAATACCAAAGCCTCAATGCAACCATAATCCGAACTCAAAATCGATTAAACTAGAGGCAAAGTAGGAACAAGGGAAATATTGACATTGAGACTATCGTAAAAGTGCAAGAGTAAAAGACAAGGTGATTTGGAAGACTAAGCGTCTTCTGCTTCATCGAGGACAGTCGCCATGTATATCTTGGTCACATCCAAGTAATATAACATACCACAGCAATCGTAGTAAACATCTGGAAGAAAAAAGCGTAACACAGCAGTAATAGTAAACATGTGGAAGAATATAACGTACTACAACAGTGATAGTAAACATCTTGAAGAATATAACGTACGACAACAGTGATAGTAAACATCTTGAAGAATATAACGTACCACAAAAGTAGTAGCAAACATCTTGAAGAATATAACGTACCACAACAGTGATAGTAAACATCTTGAAGAATATAACGTACCACAATAGTAGTAGCAAACATCTTGAAGAATATAACGTACCACAACAGTCATAGTAAAGATGTGGAAGAATATAACGTACCACAGCAGTCATAGTAAACATGTGGAAGAATATAACGTACCACAGCAGTCATAGTAAACATGTGGAAGAATATAACGTACCACAACAGTGATAGTAAACATCTTGAAGAATATAACGTACCACAGCAGTCATAGTAAACATGTGGAAGAATATAACGTACCACAACAGTCATAGTAAACATCTGGAAGAATATAACGTACCACAACAGTCATAGTAAAGATGTGGAAGAATATAACGTACCACAGCAGTCATAGTAAACATGTGGAAGAATATAACGTACCACAACAGTCATAGTAAACATCTGGAAGAATATAACGTACCACAACAGTCATAGTAAAGATGTGGAAGAATATAACGTACCACAACAGTCATAGTAAACATCTGGAAGAATATAACGTACCACAACAGTCATAGTAAACATCTGGAAGAATATAACGTACCACAACAGTCATAGTAAACATCTGGAAGAATATAACGTACCACAACAGTCATAGTAAACATCTTGAAGAATATAACGTACCACAACAGTCATAGTAAACATGTGGAAGAATATAACGTACCACAGCAGTCATAGTAAACATCTGGAAGAATATAACGTACCACAACAGTGATAGTAAACATCTTGAAGAATATAACGTACCACAGCAGTCATAGTAAAGATGTGGAAGAATATAACGTACCACAGCAGTCATAGTAAACATGTGGAAGAATATAACGTACCACAGCAGTCATAGTAAACATGTGGAAGAATATAACGTACCACAGCAGTCATAGTAAAGATGTGGAAGAATATAACGTACCACAACAGTCATAGTAAAGATGTGGAAGAATATAACGTACCACAGCAGTCATAGTAAAGATGTGGAAGAATATAACGTACCACAGCAGTCATAGTAAACATGTGGAAGAATATAACGTACCACAACAGTCATAGTAAAGATGTGGAAGAATATAACGTACCACAGCAGTCATAGTAAACATGTGGAAGAATATAACGTACCACAACAGTCATAGTAAACATGTGGAAGAATATAACGTACCACAACAGTCATAGTAAACATCTGGAAGAATATAACGTACCACAGCAGTCATAGTAAACATCTAGAAGAATATAACGTACCACAACAGTCATAGTAAACATCTGGAAGAATATAACGTACCACAGCAGTCATAGTAAAGATGTGGAAGAATATAACGTACCACAACAGTCATAGTAAAGATGTGGAAGAATATAACGTACCACAACAGTCATAGTAAAGATGTGGAAGAATATAACGTACCACAGCAGTCATAGTAAACATGTGGAAGAATATAACGTACCACAGCAGTCATAGTAAACATGTGGAAGAATATAACGTACCACAGCAGTCATAGTAAACATGTGGAAGAATATAACGTACCACAGCAGTCATAGTAAACATGTGGAAGAATATAACGTACCACAACAGTCATAGTAAACATCTTGAAGAATATAACGTACCACAGCAGTCATAGTAAACATCTGGAAGAATATAACGTACCACAACAGTCATAGTAAACATCTGGAAGAATATAACGTACCACAACAGTCATAGTAAACATCTGGAAGAATATAACGTACCACAGCAGTCATAGTAAACATGTGGAAGAATATAACGTACCACAACAGTCATAGTAAAGATGTGGAAGAATATAACGTACCACAACAGTCATAGTAAAGATGTGGAAGAATATAACGTACCACAGCAGTCATAGTAAACATCTGGAAGAATATAACGTACCACAGCAGTCATAGTAAACATGTGGAAGAATATAACGTACCACAACAGTCATAGTAAACATCTTGAAGAATATAACGTACCACAGCAGTCATAGTAAACATCTGGAAGAATATAACGTACCACAGCAGTCATAGTAAACATGTGGAAGAATATAACGTACCACAGCAGTCATAGTAAACATGTGGAAGAATATAACGTACCACAGCAGTCATAGTAAACATGTGGAAGAATATAACGTACCACAACAGTCATAGTAAAGATGTGGAAGAATATAACGTACCACAGCAGTCATAGTAAAGATGTGGAAGAATATAACGTACCACAGCAGTCATAGTAAAGATGTGGAAGAATATAACGTACCACAACAGTCATAGTAAAGATGTGGAAGAATATAACGTACCACAGCAGTCATAGTAAACATGTGGAAGAATATAACGTACCACAGCAGTCATAGTAAACATGTGGAAGAATATAACGTACCACAACAGTCATAGTAAACATCTGGAAGAATATAACGTACCACAACAGTCATAGTAAACATCTGGAAGAATATAACGTACCACAACAGTCATAGTAAACATCTGGAAGAATATAACGTACCACAACAGTCATAGTAAACATGTGGAAGAATATAACGTACCACAACAGTCATAGTAAACATCTGGAAGAATATAACGTACCACAGCAGTCATAGTAAACATGTGGAAGAATATAAAGTACCACAGCAGTCATAGTAAACATGTGGAAGAATATAACGTACCACAACAGTCATAGTAAACATGTGGAAGAATATAACGTACCACAGCAGTCATAGTAAAGATGTGGAAGAATATAACGTACCACAGCAGTCATAGTAAACATGTGGAAGAATATAACGTACCACAACAGTCATAGTAAAGATGTGGAAGAATATAACGTACCACAACAGTCATAGTAAAGATGTGGAAGAATATAACGTACCACAGCAGTCATAGTAAAGATGTGGAAGAATATAACGTACCACAACAGTCATAGTAAACATCTGGAAGAATATAACGTACCACAACAGTGATAGTAAACATCTGGAAGAATATAACGTACCACAACAGTCATAGTAAACATGTGGAAGAATATAACGTACCACAACAGTCATAGTAAACATCTGGAAGAATATAACGTACCACAACAGTCATAGTAAACATGTGGAAGAATATAACGTACCACAGCAGTCATAGTAAACATGTGGAAGAATATAACGTACCACAACAGTCATAGTAAAGATGTGGAAGAATATAACGTACCACAGCAGTCATAGTAAAGATGTGGAAGAATATAACGTACCACAGCAGTCATAGTAAACATGTGGAAGAATATAACGTACCACAACAGTCATAGTAAAGATGTGGAAGAATATAACGTACCACAACAGTCATAGTAAAGATGTGGAAGAATATAACGTACCACAGCAGTCATAGTAAACATGTGGAAGAATATAACGTACCACAGCAGTCATAGTAAACATGTGGAAGAATATAACGTACCACAGCAGTCATAGTAAACATGTGGAAGAATATAACGTACCACAGCAGTCATAGTAAACATGTGGAAGAATATAACGTACCACAACAGTCATAGTAAACATCTTGAAGAATATAACGTACCACAGCAGTCATAGTAAACATCTGGAAGAATATAACGTACCACAACAGTCATAGTAAACATCTTGAAGAATATAACGTACCACAGCAGTCATAGTAAACATGTGGAAGAATATAACGTACCACAGCAGTCATAGTAAACATGTGGAAGAATATAACGTACCACAACAGTCATAGTAAAGATGTGGAAGAATATAACGTACCACAACAGTCATAGTAAAGATGTGGAAGAATATAACGTACCACAGCAGTCATAGTAAACATGTGGAAGAATATAACGTACCACAGCAGTCATAGTAAACATGTGGAAGAATATAACGTACCACAACAGTCATAGTAAACATCTGGAAGAATATAACGTACCACAACAGTCATAGTAAACATCTGGAAGAATATAACGTACCACAACAGTCATAGTAAACATCTGGAAGAATATAACGTACCACAACAGTCATAGTAAACATGTGGAAGAATATAACGTACCACAACAGTCATAGTAAACATCTGGAAGAATATAACGTACCACAGCAGTCATAGTAAACATGTGGAAGAATATAAAGTACCACAGCAGTCATAGTAAACATGTGGAAGAATATAACGTACCACAACAGTCATAGTAAACATGTGGAAGAATATAACGTACCACAACAGTCATAGTAAACATCTTGAAGAATATAACGTACGACAACAGTCATAGTAAACATGTGGAAGAATATAACGTACCACAACAGTCATAGTAAACATGTGGAAGAATATAACGTACCACAGCAGTCATAGTAAACATGTGGAAGAATATAACGTACCACAGCAGTCATAGTAAACATGTGGAAGAATATAACGTACCACAGCAGTCATAGTAAACATGTGGAAGAATATAACGTACCACAGCAGTCATAGTAAACATGTGGAAGAATATAACGTACCACAACAGTCATAGTAAACATCTTGAAGAATATAACGTACGACAACAGTCATAGTAAACATGTGGAAGAATATAACGTACCACAACAGTCATAGTAAACATGTGGAAGAATATAACGTACCACAGCAGTCATAGTAAACATCTTGAAGAATATAACGTACCACAGCAGTCATAGTAAAGATGTGGAAGAATATAACGTACCACAGCAGTCATAGTAAACATCTTGAAGAATATAACGTACCACAGCAGTCATAGTAAAGATGTGGAAGAATATAACGTACCACAACAGTCATAGTAATATAACGTACCACAACAGTCATAGTAATATAACGTACCACAGCAGTCATAGTAAACATGTGGAAGAATATAACGTACCACAACAGTCATAGTAAAGATGTGGAAGAATATAACGTACCACAGCAGTCATAGTAAACATCTGGAAGAATATAACGTACCACAGCAGTCATAGTAAACATGTGGAAGAATATAACGTACCACAACAGTGATAGTAAACATGTGGAAGAATATAACGTACCACAGCAGTCATAGTAAAGATGTGGAAGAATATAACGTACCACAGCAGTCATAGTAAACATGTGGAAGAATATAACGTACCACAGCAGTCATAGTAAACATGTGGAAGAATATAACGTACCACAACAGTGATAGTAAACATGTGGAAGAATATAACGTACCACAGCAGTCATAGTAAAGATGTGGAAGAATATAACGTACCACAACAGTCATAGTAAACATCTGGAAGAATATAACGTACCACAGCAGTCATAGTAAACATCTGGAAGAATATAACGTACCACAACAGTCATAGTAAACATCTTGAAGAATATAACGTACCACAACAGTCATAGTAAACATCTTGAAGAATATAACGTACCACAACAGTCATAGTAAACATCTTGAAGAATATAACGTACCACAACAGTCATAGTAAACATCTTGAAGAATATAACGTACCACAACAGTCATAGTAAACATCTTGAAGAATATAACGTACCACAACAGTCATAGTAAACATCTTGAAGAATATAACGTACCACAACAGTCATAGTAAACATCTTGAAGAATATAACGTACCACAACAGTCATAGTAAACATCTTGAAGAATATAACGTACCACAACAGTCATAGTAAAGATGTGGAAGAATATAACGTACCACAGCAGTCATAGTAAACATGTGGAAGAATATAACGTACCACAGCAGTCATAGTAAAGATGTGGAAGAATATAACGTACCACAGCAGTCATAGTAAACATGTGGAAGAATATAACGTACCACAGCAGTCATAGTAAAGATGTGGAAGAATATAACGTACCACAGCAGTCATAGTAAACATCTGGAAGAATATAACGTACCACAACAGTCATAGTAAAGATGTGGAAGAATATAACGTACCACAACAGTCATAGTAAACATCTGGAAGAATATAACGTACCACAACAGTCATAGTAAACATCTGGAAGAATATAACGTACCACAACAGTCATAGTAAAGATGTGGAAGAATATAACGTACCACAACAGTCATGGTAAACATCTGGAAGAATATAACGTACCACAACAGTCATAGTAAACATGTGGAAGAATATAACGTACCACAGCAGTCATAGTAAAGATGTGGAAGAATATAACGTACCACAACAGTCATAGTAAACATCTGGAAGAATATAACGTACCACAACAGTCATAGTAAAGATGTGGAAGAATATAACGTACCACAGCAGTCATGGTAAACATCTGGAAGAATATAACGTACCACAACAGTCATAGTAAACATCTGGAAGAATATAACGTACCACAACAGTGATAGTAAACATCTTGAAGAATATAACGTACCACAGCAGTCATAGTAAACATGTGGAAGAATATAACGTACCACAACAGTCATAGTAAACATGTGGAAGAATATAACGTACCACAATAGTCATAGTAAACATGTGGAAGAATATAACGTACCACAGCAGTCATAGTAAACATGTGGAAGAATATAACGTACCACAACAGTCATAGTAAAGATGTGGAAGAATATAACGTACCACAGCAGTCATAGTAAACATGTGGAAGAATATAACGTACCACAACAGTCATAGTAAACATGTGGAAGAATATAACGTACCACAGCAGTCATAGTAAACATGTGGAAGAATATAACGTACCACAGCAGTCATAGTAAAGATGTGGAAGAATATAACGTACCACAGCAGTCATAGTAAACATGTGGAAGAATATAACGTACCACAGCAGTCATAGTAAAGATGTGGAAGAATATAACGTACCACAACAGTCATAGTAAACATCTTGAAGAATATAACGTACCACAACAGTCATAGTAAACATCTGGAAGAATATAACGTACCACAGCAGTCATAGTAAACATCTGGAAGAATATAACGTACCACAGCAGTCATAGTAAACATCTGGAAGTATATAACGTACCACAACAGTCAGAGTAAACATCTGGAAGAATATAACGTACCACAACAGTCATAGTAAAGATGTGGAAGAATATAACGTACCACAGCAGTCATAGTAAACATGTGGAAGAATATAACGTACCACAACAGTCATAGTAAACATGTGGAAGAATATAACGTACCACAGCAGTCATAGTAAACATGTGGAAGAATATAACGTACCACAGCAGTCATAGTAAAGATGTGGAAGAATATAACGTACCACAGCAGTCATAGTAAACATGTGGAAGAATATAACGTACCACAGCAGTCATAGTAAACATGTGGAAGAATATAACGTACCACAGCAGTCATAGTAAACATCTGGAAGAATATAACGTACGACAACAGTCATAGTAAACATCTGGAAGAATATAACGTACGACAACAGTCATAGTAAACATCTAGAAGAATATAACGTACGACAACAGTCATAGTAAACATCTGGAAGAATATAACGTACCACAGCAGTCATAGTAAACATCTGGAAGAATATAACGTACCACAACAGTCATAGTAAAGATGTGGAAGAATATAACGTACCACAACAGTCATAGTAAACATGTGGAAGAATATAACGTACCACAACAGTCATAGTAAACATGTGGAAGAATATAACGTACCACAGCAGTCATAGTAAACATCTTGAAGAATATAACGTACCACAACAGTCATAGTAAACATCTGGAAGAATATAACGTACCACAGCAGTCATAGTAAACATGTGGAAGAATATAACGTACCACAACAGTCATAGTAAAGATGTGGAAGAATATAACGTACCACAGCAATCAGCAAAATCACCAACAGAGGCGCTTGGTGTCAACATATCGGCTTCAATTAGATTTCTTGCACCCAGAGCCAAATGTCTTGTTGATGTACGGGTAGTTAAAGACATCTTTGGGAGAATAATAATAATTTTTTTCCTAAAACATTCAACATGCACGTAACATGTATTGCTACTTCCGAGAAAATGATCGCCATTTCCTCAGATACAAAAACATGCCATTTTCAGGTTACAAAGTGTTTTCACAGACAATTTATATATTTGTGTTGATAACAAACAGGAAAATAGAACATCGATGAATTCTGAGCCAAGGCCGACTCAAACCAATCACTCCATGCTATAAACAAAGCTGTGCGTTCAGATTAGTGTGCACCTTACAAAACATCAATGCCATTGCTTTAAAACAGCGTGTTTCCAAAACGTTTTAGAATCGTTATGCTGTTCTTCTAATTAGCTTTTGTAAAAGTAGTATACATTTTTACAACCTAAAACACAGTATAGTTAAGAGTATTTCATTGTCCTGCCGTAAAAATACTGAATTTGTGACTATTTATATGCTGAGTCAGACACCTGATTTTTACCTTAACATATAAGTATCAGTCACATGAACAGCTTTGCCTCTGCTGATTGGACCACTCAGAAATGTCACCGGCATAAAAGTGACATTTCCGGACCTGTCGGCGTATTGTTAGCAATAAGAATGGAGCGATAGACAAATGATCTGTTCCTTAGTGACATCATACAATTAATATGTCGGAAACCAACTGAAGCTGATAGATGTACACAGTTTTACACCGGTGGAATTCCTTAACATCGAATAAATAAGAGAACGGTAAACCTTGTTAGCTATCCTAACAGTAATTATATGATCCTATACCGGAAATACATAAAGCTGATCCCGTAAACGCACTCTCTAATATGATCCTATACAAGTATGTGTATAATATCCCAAATACCGGACTGATACACAAATGTACTGTTAGATAGTATGACTATTACATTACGAAAACCTAGCTGCAGAACATCACAAATCGAGCTAACAATATTGGTTTGGAAAGTGAAGTGTTTAGAATACTGGGACTGCATATATATATGTGTGTGTGCGTGTGTCCCACTTACCATCCACGATATCATGTGGGGGTAGAGACTGAACAATAATATGTACAACGTGGATGTAGACAAGGGGATCCCATTTCACCATATCTGTTCCTAATAGGTGTTGAAATTTTAGCAATACAACTGAAAAAAAATGAAAATATAAAAGGTGTTCATATAAACAATAGAGAATATTTGCTTGGTCAATATGCAGACGATGCTTTTCTATTCTTGGATGGTTCTTCAAAGTCACTATCAAATACTATAACTGAGTTCAATATATTTTCTACAGTATCTGGACTTAAATTAAACATAAATAAGTGTCGATTGATATGGATTGGAAACAAGAAATATTCTGAAGAAATTTTATGTCCTGAACATAAATTTGACTGGTCTGCAAAACATTTCAAACTTCTTGGCATAGAATTTTCTTTGGAGTTATCTGAAATCATTGAATTCAATTTTAAAGAAAATTTATCAAAAATAAAGAAATTGCTCGGAATGTGGTCTAAACGAAATTTGACTCTCTTAGGAAAAATCACGGTGGTTAAAACACTTGCATTACCTCTTATTACACATTTGCTGTATTCACTTCCAAACCCAGGTAAAAAATTGCTAAGTGATATTAATTCAGTTTTTTTTAGATTCATATGGGGATACAAACCAGACAAAATTAAACGGGACACAATGATTCTTGAATATGGAGAAGGGGGTTTAAAAATGATACACATTGAAAGTTTTATGAAATATCTGAAAATTAAGTGGGTGAAGAGTTTATGTAATGAACATGGGGACTGGCAAAGTTTAGCAAAATCAAACTTTAGTAAATTTGGTGGGGAAAGAGTATGGAATCTGAAAAAAGCAAAACTGGAGGAAATAGCGAAAAATATAAATAATGCTTTCTGGAAAGATGTTGTTTTATCATGGAAAGAGTATAAAGATAATGATAATGAAATATCCAGTTTTCTTAGTGATGATATTTTGAATTATATACCAGTTTAAAAAAGTTTCAAACAGTTTATTAAATTCCAAAGGAATGGGGTGAAGATGGTTAAGGACTTGTTAGATAATAATTATCAGTTTATATCGTTCAATGAAATTAATACTAGATGTGAGAAATTGAATTTTTTACAATACTTTGCACTTATAAACAACATCCCAAGAGAAAATTTAAATATGATTCGACAACAACCATTATTGAACAATCAACCAGAAAATAATAATCTTTTAAGAAGACTTTGTCAAACTAAGGATCTAAGGTATGTTTATAAGGGAATAGTTGCCAACTACAAACATTTTCCAGTTGAAAGACAGGAAAAATGGAACAGAAAATTAAATACAAATTTAAATGATGATATAGGTTGGGAAAAAATTTATTCAACAAGCTTTCTGGTGACAAGTGACTCAAAATTTCAAAATCTACAATTTAAGATTCTTCATAGAATATTAACAACAAATAGTTTTCTTTACAAAATTAATGTGAAGGATGATGATTTATGTACTTTTTGTAGGGATTCACCTGAAACAATAGAACACTTATTTTTTGATTGTGTGAAAATAAATAAATTATGGAAGGATTTAATAGCATGGGTGAATGACCTAAATAACAACAACTTAATTATTGATGAAATTAATATCATGGATGTGCTATTTCATTGTGAAAAGGGTCCTCCTATTATAAACTGCCTAATACTAATTATTAAATATTATATCTATATATGTCGGTTTAAAAACACTCAACCATCCTTCAACGGTGGCAAAAGTCGAATTATGCAACAACAACACATTGAAAAATGTATGTGTATAACAAATAATACATTGGACATATTTAACCAAAAATGGTCCCTCTTTGACATTTGAAGAAAATTTGGAAAATCTGGGTAATTATAAACTCCTTAACAACCCTGAAATGATAGAAAATAATGAAAAGAAATTGTTAGTATGTAAGTAAATCACAAGTGTACATGTGTATTGTATGCCTGGCTGATCATATGTGTACATGTTTTTTTTTTGATGACTATTAAACTATTTTTCAGTTGTATGTAGAAATTATGTGGTATGTATTGTAACAGAATAAATAGATATGTGTCAACAATTGTTAATGCCTTATCATGAATATTGTATGCAATGTGTATACTGTCAGGCATACAAGGGTGTGTGTTATGTACTTGTGTACAATGTACATGTACCAGTTGGTACCAGTGTGTGAGTGTATGTGTGTACAGTTATGTGTAGTATGTTTGACTCCTGTAATAGTTTTTTGTTATTTCAAATTAAAGAAACATAATACACTATATGTAGTTTAATTTCACACCATGACTGTACATTGTGTTGTGTTGTCTACAATGTTGTGTTATCTATATGTGTTAAGGTTTAGATTGATAAATATATTTTATTTCTCCAGCTTTGTTTCTTCAATAATTCGATAATGTCATTACTTGTACAAGATGTCAGAACAAAGGTTTACTTGTGTCGGTCAAATTTCATCATTCAATCTCTGAATATCCTTAACAATCAGTATTGCTTTTCATGACAGAAGGTCAAAGATCAAGGTCACTATTATTATAAAAAAAAATATAAGTAATGACTGACACAATTTTTCATTCGATAGATTGAGTTTTCTTAACAAACTTTATTATCAATTCTAGTTAATCTAAAAAAAAAAAAAATAAAAAATGAAAAATGCCTGACTTAAATAAATTTATATATATTTTTTATTATTGGAATGAAAGAGAATGAAAGAATAAATGATTTGAAGTTTGAGAGAAGAAATGCAAGAGGAAGAGTGAATGAAGGGAAAGAGGCCTCCTGTGTGGGGTTACATGTTGTAAGAGGGATGATCCCAGGGCACCCCAACCCTGGCATCCTTCCAAAAAAAAAAGCTGGGGAATTAAAACATTTTTCTGAACCGACAAAAAAAAAAAATAATATGTACATACGGTATCTGTAATAGTATATACTAGCAACACGAATCAACCGTACCCAAGCCCAATCTCGTGGCATTGTTTATGATCACCTTATCTGTTTCTTTTGATCCGCTTTCTAACCATATCCAATCATCCTTGTCCTCCACCAGTGTTCCTACCATATATCTGTTGCTTGTTTTATGATAAGATTAATCCTACAAAACATATTTTGATAAACAATGTAAAATCCCATGCTGTTCTTTTCCAATAAATAGGCCTATAATCAATGTTCCAAATACGCTTGACTGCCAAGGGAGATAACTTGTGTATCGGACTGGTTTGTGGTGTAATGCTAGTATTTATGTTACGTTATATATATGTTTAGTTGTGTGTGAGAGTGTGCGAGGGTGTGTACGTGTTGTCTTATATTGTCAGACTATATACATGTATATATGTAAAATTCATATGTCCGTCTGTAAGGAGAGGGCTTGTATAGGCTTTTGCTTGTTGCCCAATCCGATTGAATATTATTCAATAAAGTCTTTGTGAAATTGGTTTGGAAATCACTAGCAAGCCTAGACAACTTTACACGAAGTATAACGTAGAATTATACTCTAAATGGACTGCGTTTATGAAGAACTTATCTACCTTATAACTTATTATTATCATAATGAACTAAATATGTTGCTAAAATGCGCAGAATCTAAAACGGTAAAGAGCGAGAGATATGCAGTGTTTTTGTCACCACTTGTCCAGATTACAAGTCAAAGTACAGAGAGTAGTGTAGCACACTCTATTGAAGTTAATAAATGTATATATGCTTGTCGATTGTTACTTATGGATGTTGCCATGAACATTTATTTACATTATTGGACAATTATCTGAGCAGCAATTATCCAGTATATCAGTTAGTTGAAATATCATCTTCGTTTTCATTTTAATATACCTGAATATGGATGCACATATGAAAATATGTTGTTTTCTAGTGCATGTGTTTTGATAAGACATCAACGGATTCTATATTGTTGAATTGATATGCTGCTGAAGCAAACACATGACAAATCGGTCAGAGACTTCCCCCTCGATATTCCATATACAGACTGATTAACAAGCAGAGTGCTCTTTTACATTGGTAGTTGTACGAGTCGATTTAACAATCCTCAGAAAAATAAATCAATTTGTTCAAGCAATAATGCAATGTATTATTACGTGAACGATACTCTACATATTCGTCTATGTAAACATTGATTAGGAAACAATATAACGAATATTGAAGTATAACGATTTAGCATTTATCGATGTATACTTAATTTTTACTTTTTCAACTATATATATATGATCGTGGAACTAATAGCGACAGTACGGGCAAAGAAATCGTCCAATTCAAGGCTATCCGCCCCTTTATCAAACACATAAAATACACGTTACATCACATAACCAGAATATACATAAAGCATAAAACAATTCAAGAGTTAAATGCTTAATATTGCATAATAATGATACGGTCCATTGTAGATGTTTTGCTGGACCGGCGGACAGAGAACAAAAATAATAGGGACAAAACGGGAACGAAAAAAAACGACAAAAACAAAGTAGACAAAAACAAAAATAGGATGTACCGGATCACAAAGTAGCTAGACTAAAGTGTGATAAATATTGTTTAGTAAGTAATATCGACGGTATGATCCACTATACGTACTGGGTCCTAACAAACAAATGTTCGCTGGATGCGTATTACTAGAAATAAATATATGATCGTGGAGGTAATAGCGACAGTACGGACTTTCATGTCCTCACAGTCACGGTCAGAGGGGCTTGCAACGATGGAGGTCATGTGATTTGTTACGTCAGGGTAGAGATAAACAAGGTCGCAGGATTTACTGAGAGGTGACGACAATATACGTTTAGGAGGGGTTTTGTTTATCTCACTATGAGTATGATTATCATCGCGAGAGCTGATTTGTTGGATGATTGGGTCGCGATCATCGATTGGAATTGGTCACTTGAAGAACTTGTCTCTTTAAGTCAACATTTCGCGAGATCATAAGCCACATCCTCTGATTCTAGTGCGTGCGATAGCTGACGCTAGTAGTAACGGAGGTACGACACAACATGCAGGATCTTAGCGTAGACTTTCATTTTGAAGTTCCCGTATTGCTTTTTATGCGTCGTTTAACAAAGCGTTGAATTCATTGGCAGATTCAGTCCGGATGATGACAAATGGGCCATCTAGAGGATGACTCATGACGCTCATCAACAAGGAGCGTAGCAGATGTATATAATGTGACACACTCGCGAACTGCAAGAATAAGTTTGAGTGCACTTGTAGTTTGTTCCTTTAGAAACGAAGGAACACTCTTTAGAGTTGCACATTGTTGGCACCATCAGAAACACGGACATTCAAGTCCAACGCATAGAAGAATCGGCTGATTATGGTCTCAAGTTGATGCGCAGTTTGATGATTAATTTATATGTGCAATGAGTTAAGGAGACCGTCAAAAACCACTATGCAATACGTGATCTGAGACAGTGGGTTTTGGCGTCTACCGACGAGCAAGCCAGCATTGTAAAGGGTGGCAACATTGACGTCGCGAATGTTTGTTTGCTTTTAGAAGGTCACAGATCTTGGCATATACGAGCACACGTGCGACTGAGATCAGCACATTCTGACGGGATGGATATCCACGCTGACCGGCTGGTAAAAAGGATTTCGGAAATTAATAAACGGAGGACAACATTGTTTACAGCTGATGTAACAAATGAACATACTTGACATGTTTACTCGCTACACTGTCCGATTTTACGGCTGGCGAAGTCAGAAGGCAAGTTAAGGATGCTGCGACATGTCTTACTGACATTTGATATGTGCTGCCGATGGACAAAAAGGTAGTAAGGTGTGGACTGGCAGAAAATTTGCCTTTCCGTAGGCGGCTTGAACGCTATCAGTGAGAACACATGAAGTATCAGATGATTCGATTACATGTCCTGAAGTGATTGATGGTCGCTCCAAATGGCAGTGCCTCTATTTCACACGGAAGCCAGATGACTTGGTTTTTGCAGAGTTTAACACCAAAATAACCGACCTTGCTAGCACGAGAGATGTACACAGTTACACGAAGACTAGATTTGTTGACTGCACTGTCACTATCTACAACTGATTACAGGTCGAGGAAATGTGATGCAACGACTTGTTAAGGCTGCTTGGGCTGTGGTGAACTCTTAAAGCAGCTCATCAGATTTCCTTTGAATCGGAATTGGCGACGGGGTCATCGAGAGGGGGGAGAAGCACTGCTGTGTTAGGATTACAATGGAGGGCACTTTCTATGAACTGATAAAAGAAAGAAGATCGAAGCCCTGTGACAGCAGTAGGAGGTGAGCAGAATGATGGGTAGCTATGCGGTGAGGACTGTGTTGAATAGTTCGGAGACGCCATATCCATCCGAGAATGGTTGTCTGCTCTGTAGTTTTAACAGTTCTGTGGACGGATAGGCTGACACTGCATGTAATGCATTAAGAATATTTCTCCATATGTTGAGTAGATCCTCAAGTGTGTTTGCTCCAAAGTACAAATCATTGTTTAATTTTGGCACCTTGCCCTGCTCCACAAGATCACAAAGACATGCCTACTCTAGTGCAGTTTGGGAACCAGTCATACCCATAGTGGTACCGATACAGACGGGGTTAAAACACTACATATTTTTATTGAAACCTTTGGGAGCGGATTGTGGTCAAATGCTTGGCTGAGATCAGTGCTTATGATGTATTTCCATTGTGCATTAGAGAAGGCATCAGCAAAACGGTGTGACTAATCAAAAGCCTCTCTAACTCTTACCCATTTTACAAGGAAAGAAGGCTGACGTATTCTACGGCTACATCCCTAGGTCAAAGAAAGACACTCCATGCTTCAAGTTTGTCAAAATTGGCTTGGAGTACCTAAAGATAATTTTGCGATTACTTTGGGACACGACCCTTGCCGTGAGGAGGTGGGTCGCATGTTTACCCTTGCTTTGAACCATCGGCAGCGCCATTGGATGCGGATTAAAAACTTCACTAAACTCATTTTGACCCTCAGGTGATCTGGTATAATATGATCAGGATCGAGGTTTATTTGGCGGACACAGTCAGCTACATCCAGAGGCTGATTGTGTTTGTGTGTAATGGGTGATGTTTCAGGAGTTTCATGTATCGAAGTTGTTCTCACCATACACACATAGCTATGCTTCTTAACAGAGACTAGCTCAATGGTGACATTTGATAAACTGAGTTTCCCGGATAAGCTTTTAATGAATGTAGGTTAAAGTCAATCTGATGATTGTCTGTCGACATGTTTACAGATTTCGAGGAACTAAGCAGGCCATATCACATACATAGCGGGCACGCGGAGAACGCATCAGCATTTCGCAGGAATCAGATTCGTCGAGATTGTCTTAAACAGTATTTCCATGTACATCAATGATTGTACGAGCTTTTCCTATGTCATTGCGGGAAACCATCGGCGGGAAAAGTACATTTACTGAGGAATTGGTCATATGGTGTTTTTGCCTCCTTGCAAAACAGACAAGTGCGTTGGTTTTGCACCAGCGCCATTAACATTAGTTTTAGGGTTTGGGAAGATTGACACAGCTGTAAGCATACTTTAACATCCTTGTTCGCCTGTAATATTTTGCACAGTGACTCTAGAGCTTGCAAATTTTCGGGCTTGATTGAGGGCAACGTTCGTTATCTGAACTCGGTTCCATGGCGTTGTTTGACGAATTTGAGCAGGTCTGGGTTTATAAGATGTATTCAAGTTAACACAACGAATTTCTTAAGGGATGGTGAAAGCGCTTCATCCTGGGCGATTTCCTTTACGTCTTGACTTATACCAGAGTCTTTGCACAACAGTTTAAATCTTCGGACATTAGATTTCAACTTAATTGCTGAGACGTTGAGAAAGTGGGCCCTTATTGACTGACAACCATAATGGAAATGAGTTGCCATATTTGTTCAATTGATACAGCAATAATTCACTACTTGGTTCAACATCAATTATAACATGTTGACCTTTTGATCACGTGACCGACGACTACCCTCGTAAACAGTAACACCATCATTCACATATCCATGATACGGAAACGCTTTGGAATGACTTTTCCGTCGAGCATCCTCCATCAAAAATGGAGCAAATTCAGAGTGTAACAACAGTATATATACCATACGTTCTTGGCTATCCACGGAAGACTTTGCAACGGTATGATAGTAAATATCCTTAGCAGGTCCGAGTACTCTTTGTCTTTACAAGTCTGTTTGTGTTCAGAGTTGAGTCTGTAATGGGCATGCCGATTATGATGTCGTTAGTTTGGATCAGATCGTCATTATAGACACAGAATGAACAACTTCATCTTAATACGAGGAGCGAATAAATGTTGGAAATGTTCCAAGTCTAAAATGAAAATACAAAACAAAGATAACGAAGTATAGTCAATAAATCATTTTATACAAAACATATGAATGTTATGAATTGATGTTCGAATTAATTTGGAAGACGTACAATCACTGCTGTTTTGTTAAGATCAATATTTAAAATAGCAACATCAACAACAACTGAGCATTGCATATGCAGCAATTACCAACTTCATGAACAGCATTAATGAAAGTCTTCAAACCACACCGATAACACTATTTACATTCGGCTGCATTTTATATCGTTTCTCCCAGATATATATATGATGAAATATCACTGTTAAAGACAAAAACAAACGTCCCTGACACAAATACGGGTCTCTTGACCATTGGTGATACGATAAAGCCTTCAGGTGAGAGACAAATCAGATTAATCCGTTCAAATTGGAAAGCCTGCTATGACAATTTAATATCAGAATGATTGATATAACATCAAAAAGACTATCCTTGGAAACGTCCCGGGGGAACATCTGTATTAAACGATTGTGGTTTAAATCAAATACGACAAATTGATGACGGCCTCCAGGAAACAGGCGCCATGAGATTAAGTATTCTGTATTTTAACTAGGAGAAATTTAAATACAGCACCAAACTATAGTGTCTGATATTAAAACAAATATGTTTTATCATATAGACGTAATTAAAACGAATTTCTTAGGCAATTTGCATTAAGTATGACAAGCTATTATCAATACAAAGTATTTTATTGAGCAAAACCTGAGTCCGAGTTTACACGAATTTAGAACAATAACCGGAAGCACAATCCAGAAAGTGTTGTGTATTTTCGGAATCGGCTCCACCACACCAGCTATGTATTTAGCGTATCTTACTTGCTTAGGAAACGTTAGATAATCGGGGCTGATTAGATTGGAAAGCCTTCATTCTTGATAAATTGTTGTTGATTTTTGTTTATATTTGTTTTAATTCAATTGATTATAGTTGTGGTCCAATTTTACTGTGTACTGTTATCCATGTACACTATGGTTGGTGTCGATTGTACACTATGGTTGGTGTCCATTTTACACTATAGTTGGTGTCCATTGTACACTAAAGTTGATGTCCATTGTACACTATAGTTGATGTCCATTGTACACTATGGTTGGTGTCCATTGTACACTATGGTTGGTGTCCATTGTACACTACGGTTGTAGTCCATTTTACACTATAGTTGATGTCCATTGTACACTATGGTTGGTGTCCATTGTACACTATAGTTGATGTCCATTGTACACTATGTTTGATGTCCATTGTACACTATAGTTTATGTCCATTGTACACTATAGTTGGTGTCCATTGTACACTATAGTTGATGTCCATTGTACACTACGGTTGTAGTCCATTGTACACTATGGTTGGTGTCCATTGTACACTATAGTTGATGTCCATTGTACACTATGGTTGATGTCCATTGTACACTATAGTTGATGTCCATTGTACACTATGGTTGGTGTCCATTGTACATTATAGTTGATGTCCATTGTACACTATAGTTGTAGTCCATTGTACACTATAGTTGGTGTCCATTGTACACTACAGTTGATGTCCATTGTACACTACGGTTGTAGTCCATTGTACACTATAGTTGGTGTCCATTGTACACTGTAGTTGATGTGCATTGTACACTGTAGTTGATGTCCATTGTACACTATAATTGATGCCCATTGTACACTATGGCTTATGTCCATTTTACACTGTAGTTGATGTCCATTGTACACTATAGTTGATGTCCATTGTACACTATAGTTGATGTCCATTGTACACTACGGTTGTAGTCCATTGTACACTATAGTTGATGTCCATTGTACACTATGGTTTATGTTCATTGTACACTATGGTTGATGTCCATTGTACACTATAGTTGGTGTCCATTGTACACTATAGTTGATATGAATTGTATACTGTGGTTGATGTGCATTGTACACTATGGTTGGTGTCCATTGTACACTATAGTTGATGTGCATTGTACACTATGGTTGGTGTCCATTGTACACTATAGTTGATGTCCATTGTACACTATAGTTGATGCCCATTGTACACTATAGTTGATGCCCATTGTACACTATGTTTGATGTCCATTGTACACTATGGTTGATGTCCATTGTACACTATAGTTGGTGTCCATTGTACACTATAGTTGGTGTCCATTGTACACTATAGTTGATATGAATTGTATACTGTGGTTGATGTGCATTGTACACTATGGTTGGTGTCCATTGTACACTATAGTTGATGTCCATTGTACACTATAGTTGATGTCCATTGTACACTATGTTTGATGTCCATTGTACACTATAGTTAGTGTCCATTGTACATTATAGTTGATGTCCATTTTACACTACGGTTAATGTCCATTGTACACTATGGTTGATGTCCATTGTACACTATGGTTGATGTCCATTGTACATTATAGTTGGTGTCCATTGTACACTATGTTTGATGTCCATTGTACACTATAGTTAGTGTCCATTGTACATTATAGTTGATGTCCATTGTTCACTACGGTTAATGTCAATTGTACACTATAGTTGATGTCCATTGTACACTATGGTTGATGTCCATTGTACATTATAGTTGATGTCCATTGTACACTACGGTTAATGTCCATTGTACACTACGGTTAATGTCCATTGTACACTATGGTTGATGTCCATTGTACATTATAGTTGGTGTCCATTGTACACTATAGTTGATGTCCATTGTACACTATGTTTGATGTCCATTGTACACTATAGTTAGTGTCCATTGTACATTATAGTTGATGTCCATTTTACACTACGGTTAATGTCCATTGTACACTACGGTTAATGTCAATTGTACACTATAGTTGATGTCCATTGTACACTATAGTTAATGTCAATTGTACACTATAGTTGATGTCCATTGTACACTATGGTTGATGTCCATTGTACATTATAGCTGATGTCCATTGTACACTATTGTTAGTGTCCATTGTACATTATAGTTGATGTCCATTGTTCACTATAGTTAGTGTCCATTGTACATTATAGTTGATGTCCATTGTACATTATAGTTAGTGTCCATTGTACACTATAGTTGATGTCCATTGTACACTATAGTTAGTGTCCATTGTACACTATAGTTGATGTCCATTGTACACTATAGTTAGTGTCCATTGTACACTATAGTTGATGTCCATTGTACACTACGGTTAATGTCAATTGTACACTATAGTTGATGTCCATTGTACACTATAGTTAATGTCAATTGTACACTAAAGTTGATGTCCATTGTACACTATAGTTAGTGTCCATTGTACACTATAGTTGATGTCCATTGTACACTATAGTTAGTGTCCATTGTACACTATAGTTGATGTCCATTGTACACTATAGTTAGTGTCCATTGTACACTATAGTTAATGTCCATTGTACACTATAGTTAGTGTCCATTGTACATTATAGTTGGTGTCCATTGTACACTACGGTTAATGTCAATTGTACACTATAGTTGATGTCCATTGCACACTATAGTTGATGTCCATTGTACACTATAGTTGATGTCCATTGTACACTATAGTTGATGTCCATTGTACATTATAGTTGGTGTCCATTGTACACTATAGTTGATGTCCATTGTACACTATAGTTGATGTCCATTGTACACTATAGTTGATGTCCATTGTACACTATAGTTGGTGTCCATTGTACACTATAGTTGGTGTCCATTGTACACTATGGTTGGTGTCCATTGTACACTATAGTTGATGTCCATTGTACACTATAGTTGATGTCCATTGTACACTATGGTTGGTGTCCATTGTACACTATGGTTGGTGTCCATTGTACACTATAGTTGATGTCCATTGTACACTACAGTTGATGTACATTGTACACTATGGTTGGTGTCCATTGTACACTATAGTTGATGTCCATTGTACATTATAGTTGGTGTCCATTGTACACTATGGTTGGTGTCCATTGTACACTATAGTTGATGTCCATTGTACACTATAGTTGATGTCCATTGTACACTACAGTTGATGTACATTGTACACTATAGTTGGTGTCCATTGTACACTATGGTTGATGTGCATTGTACACTATGGTTGATGTGCATTGTACACTATAGTTGATGTCCATTGTACACTATGGTTGATGTCCATTGTACACTATGGTTGATGCTTATTGTATCTCTTTGACTATTTTGACCGTGGTTTATTATAATGTATACTAAACAAAAGCGCTGACAAAACAATAATCAGAAATCAATGTCGATTAAACTATTGGGAAAATATTACAAAATGTAAGATTTACACGGGGACCTTCTAAAAGTACAAAATACTAGACCATGCGTTCTGAAAGAGTAAGCGTGGTACTGTGTTTATAACTGTAGTTTGTTTCATGTGTACATTGCTTTTGCATATGTAACAGTTGTTAGAATGACTTGCACAGCATTGTAAAGCTGTTGCGTCCTTCTAGAACATATCTTCGATGTAAGGGACCAAAACATGGGCAGATTCAAAATTGTTCGTCTGAAAAAGAAATGGAGATATATAAAACCCTAATTTGTACACTTAAAAAATAGAAGTCTGTATATACCAGCTACTCCTCCAGAATTATTGAAGGAATTTCAACGAAATTTGGTGGTAACCGAGTCACGATACTAAGTTTTCCAGACAACTACTCATAAACATGTGAATCGATTCAAGTGAAGCTTCACATGAATGTTAGGGACCATGTGCAAAATGTGCAGGTAATTTCATGCAGACGATTGGTTGCCATTGTAACCAGATCAATATAATCACTTTTTTGTTTGAAAATTCTGGCTCAAAAACTATTTCTTAACCTGTTGACAAATGTCAAACAGTACACACGTTTTATTGCAAAGGGTCGGGTAGTGGGGAGCGGGACTATTAATTAGCCATTGACTTACAGTTCTAGACTTAAATCAATAATGACGTTAGTGTGTGGTTCGCCTCTAAAAAGAGACAATTGTTACGGAAAACTTGGGTACTTTTTTGAGAAACCAGTTCAAAGGATATTGAAATGCATGTAAACGAAATGAAGTTAGTAGGTTTTATCAATCAATAACAGTAATCAACAGGGCAATCCTTAATAACATCGTGTCCACAAGACTATCCCTTGTAACATGATGTCAACGGGACAATCCCTGGTAACATGATATCCACAAGACTATCCCTGGTAACATGATGTCTACAGGACAATCCCTGGTAATATGATGTCCACAGATCACTCCAAGATAACAGAATGTCCACAAGATTATCCCTGGTAACATGATGTCCACAAGACAATCCCTGGTAACATGATGTCCACAAGACAATCCCTGGTAACATGATGTCCACAAGAAAATCCCTGGTAACATGATGTCCACAAGACAATCCCTGGTAACATGATGTCCACAGGACAATTTCGGTAATATGATGTCCACAGGACAATCCCTAATAACATGATGTCCACAAGACTACCCCTGGTAACATGATGTCCACAGGACAATCCCTGGTAACATGATGTCCACAAGACTATCCAAGATTACATGATGTCCACAGGACTATCCCTGGTAACATGACGTCCACAGGACAATCCCTGATAACATGATGTCCACAAGACAATCCCTCGTAACATGATGTCCATAGGACAAACCCTGGTAACATGATGTTCACAAGACAATCCCTGGTAATATATGTCCACAAGATTATCCCTGGTAACATGATGTCCACAGGACAATCCCTGGTAACATGATGTCCACAAGACTATCCATGGTAACTTGATGTCCACAAGACTATCCCTGATAACATGATGTCCACATGACAATCCCTGGTAACATGATGTCCACATGACAATCCCTGGTAATATGATGTCCACAGGACAATCCCTGGTAATATGATGTTCAGAAGACTATCCTTGGTAATATGATGTCCACAGGACAATCCCTGGTAACATGATGTCCACAGGACAATCCCTGGTAACATGATGTCCACATGACAATCCCTGGTAACATGATGTCCACAAGACAATCCCTGGTAACATGATGTCCACATGACAATCCCTGGTAACATGATGTCCACATGACAATCCCTGGTAATATGATGTCCACAGGACAATCCCTGGTAATATGATGTTCAGAAGACTATCCTTGGTAATATGATGTCCACAGGACAATCCCTGGTAACATGATGTCCACAGGACAATCCCTGGTAACATGATGTCCACATGACAATCCCTGGTAACATGATGTCCACAGGACAATCCCTGGTAACATGATGTCCACAGGACAATCCCTGGTAACATGATGTCCACAGGACAATCCCTGGTAACATGATGTCAACAGGACAATCCCTAGTAACATGATGTCCACAGGACAATCCCTGGTAACATGATGTCCACAGGACAATCCCTGGTAATATGATGTCCACAGGACTATCCCTGATAACATGATGTCCACAGGACAATCCCTGGTAATATGATGTCCACAGGACAATCCCTGGTAACATGATATCCACATGACAATCCCTGGTAACATGATGTCCACATGACAATCCCTGGTAACATGATGTCCACAAGACAATCCCTGGTAACATGATGTCCACAAGACAATCCCTGGTAACATGATGTCCACAGGACTATCCCTGGTAACATGATGTCCACATGACAATCTCTGGTAACATGATGTCCACAGGACAATCCCTGCTAACATGATGTCCACAAGACTATTCCTGGTAACATGATGTCCACATGACAATCCCTGGTAATATGATGTCCACATGACTATCCCTGGTAACATGATGTCCACAGGACAATCCCTGGTAACATGATGTCCACAAGACAATCCCTGGTAACATCGTGTCCACAAGACAATCCCTGGTAACATGATGTCCACATGACAATCACTGGTAATATGATGTCCACAAGACAATCCCTGGTAACATCGTGTCCACAAGACAATCCCTGGTAACATGATGTCCACATGACAATCCCTGGTAATATGATGTCCACAGGACAATCCCTGGTAATATGATGTCCACAAGACAATCCCTGATAACATGATGTCCACAGGACAATCCCTGTTAATATGATGTCCACAAGATTATCCCTGATAACATGATGTCCACAGGATAATCCCTGATAACATGAAGTCCACAGGACTATCCCTGGTAATATGATGTCCACATGACAATCCCTGATAAGAAGATGTCAACAGGACAATCCCTGATTACATGATGTCCACAAGACTATCCCTGGTAACATGAAGTCCAATGGACAATCCCTGGTAAGATGATGTCCACAGGACAATCCCTGATTACATGATGTCTACGGGACAATCCCTGGTAACATGATGTCCACGGGACAATCCCTGGTAACATGATGTCCACAGAACAATCCCCGGTAACATGATGTCCACATGACAATCCCTGGTAACATGATGTCCACAGGACAATCCCTGATTACATGATGTCCACAAGACTATCCAAGATTACATGATGTCCACAGGACTATCCCTGGTAACATGACGTCCACAGGACAATCCCTGATAACATGATGTCCACAAGACAATCCCTCGTAACATGATGTCCATAGGACAAACCCTGGTAACATGATGTTCACAAGACAATCCCTGGTAATATATGTCCACAAGATTATCCCTGGTAACATGATGTCCACAGGACAATCCCTGGTAACATGATGTCCACAAGACTATCCCTGGTAACATGATGTCCACATGACAATCCCTGGTAACATGATGTCCACAAGACAATCCCTGATAACATGATGTCCACAAGACTATCCCTGATAACATGATGTTCACAGGACAATCCCTGGTAACATGATGTCCACAAGACAATCCCTGGTAACATGATGTCCACAAGACTATCCCTGATAACATGATGTCCACAAGACTATCCCTGATAACATGATGTCCACAGGACAATCCCTGGTAACATGATGTCCACAAGACAATCCCTGATAACATGATGTCCACATGACTATCCCTGATAACATGATGTCCACAGGACAATCCCTGGTAACATGATGTCCACAAGACTATCCCTGATAACATGATGTCCACAGGACAATCCCTGGTAACATGATGTCCACAAGACAATCCCTGGTAACATCGTGTCCACAAGACAATCCCTGGTAATATGATGTCCACATGACAATTCCTGGTAATATGATGTCCACAGGACTATCCCTGGTAACATGATGTCCACAGGACTATCCCTGGTAACATGATGTCCACAAGACAATCCCTGGTAACATGATGTCCACAGGACTATCCCTGGTAACATGATGTCCACAGGACTATCCCTGGTAACATGATGTCCACAGGACAATCCCTTGTAATATGATGTCCACAGGACTATCCCTGGTAACATGATGTCCACAAGACTATCCCTGGTAACATGATGTCCACAGGACTATCCCTGGTAACATGATGTCCACAGGACAATCCCTGGTAACATGATGTCCACATGACAATCCCTGGTAATATGATGTCCACAAGACAATCCCTGGTAACATGATGTCCACAGGACAATCCCTGATAACATGATGTCCACAGGACAATCCCTCTTAATATGATGTCCACAAGATTATCCCTGATAACATGATGTCCACAGGATAATCCCTGATAACATGAAGTCCACAGGACTATCCCTGGTAATATGATGTCCACATGACAATCCCTGATAAGAAGATGTCAACAGGACAATCCCTGATTACATGATGTCCACAAGACTATCCCTGGTAACATGATGTCAAATGGACAATCCCTGGTAACATGATGTCCACAGGACAATCCCTGGTAATACAATGTCCACAAGACAATCCCTGGTAACATGATGTCCACAGGACAATCCCTGATAAGATGATGTCCACAGGACAATCCCTGATTACATGATGTCCACGTGACAATCCCTGGTAACATGATGTCCACGGGACAATCCCTGGTAACATGATGTCCACAGAGCAATCCCCGGTAACATGATGTCCACAGGACAATCCCTGGTGACATGATGTCCACAGGACAATCCCTGATTACATGATGTCCACAAGACTATCCCTGGTAACATGATGTCCACATGACAATCCCTGGTAATATGATGTCCAAAGGACTATCCCTGATAACATGATGTCCACAGGACAATCCCTGGTAACATGATGTCCACAAGACAATCCCTGGTAACATCGTGTCCACAAGACAATCCCTGGTAACATGATGTCCACATGACAATCCCTGGTAATATGATGTCCACAGGACTATCCCTGGTAACATGATGTCCACAGGACTATTCCTGGTAACATGATGTCCACAAGACAATCCCTGGTAACATCGTGTCCACAAGACAATCCCTGGTAGCATGATGTCCACATGACAATCCCTGGTAACATGATGTCCACAGGACAATCCCTGGTAACATGATGTCCACAGGACAATCCCTGGTAATATGATGTCCAGAAGACTATCCTTGGTAATATGATGTCCACAGGACAATCCCTGGTAACATGATGTCCACATGACAATCCCTGGTAACATGATGTCCACAGGACAATCCCTGGTAACATGATGTCCACAGGACTATCCCTGGTAACATGATGTCCACAGGACAATCCCTGGTAATATGATGTCCACATGACAATCCCTGGTAACATGATGTCCACAGGACTATCCCTGGTAACATGATGTCCACAGGACAATCCCTGGTAATATGATGTCCACAGGACAATCCCTGGTAACATGATGTCCACAGGACAATCGCTGGTAACATGATGTCCACAGGACAATCCCTGGTAACATGATGTCCACAGGACAATCCCTGGTAACATGATGTCCACAGGACAATCCCTGGTAATATGATGTCCACATGACAATCCCTGGTAACATGATGTCCACAGGACAATCCCTGGTAACATGATGTCCACAGGACAATCCCTGGTAACATGATGTCCACAGGACTATCCCTGGTAACATGATGTCCACAGGACAATCCCTGGTAATATGATGTCCACAGGACAATCCCTGGTACATGTAACATGATGTCCATAGGACAATCCCCGAAAAAATGATGTCCATAGGACAGTCCAAGGTAATATCCTGTTCCTATTCCGTTGATGCTACTTATTGTACATGTACATGTGGCGTTGAAAAAAAAAATCAAATTATTTTGATCCATATAAAATGACAATTGCAGTGAGGATGTTGGTTTCATCATACTTGCGTGATTTGTAAGCATATTATTAAAATGTACGTACACTTTTGGATGAATCGTGATTGATATCGCAATGAAATATCAGAAAAAAGGTCTGCCTTACTTCTCCAGTATATTCCATTCAATCTGGGATGAAATATTTGATTAAAAATCTCGATACCGGGAGTACATATTGGAGTACAAATGTACTTTTAAAAGAATAATATTGTGTCGGACACTACATGTCGTGGTGTATCACGCAATCATTAACAACATATTGACCAGGAAATATCTTATGTGTGTGTTACGTCATCTTCAAACACATAATAACACATTCCTATCTTCCCAATACAGCGATTGTTTTTTACTCAGACCGAATACATCTTCACGTGTTGACATTTCTTTGAGGTGGATTTCCTATGCTTATTTGTTTCCACAATACAAATTTGCTTTGTGTTTTCCATTATTACAATTAAGTAACGCTACATTTCAATATTGTCCTCGTAGTGCTCTGTGTTGATTATGGTAATTGTATGGAACTGCCCATCGACAACATGGCCAATAAGGACAGGATAATATTTTTTCACAAAATGAAGTTGACAAGACAAAACAAAGGTTCGTACGTTAATAGCTACAGTTTGGTTTATTGGTTTATTTTGTTTTACCAGTGTCATTTAAATGATTTTACCAGTGTCATTTAAATGATTTTACCAGTGTCATTTAAATGATTTTACCAGTGTCATTTAAATGATTTTACCAGTGTCATTTAAAGGAATTTACCAGTGTCATTTAAAGGATTTTACCAGTGTCATTTAAAGGACTTTACCAGTGTCATTTAAAGGATTTTACCAGTGTCATTTAAAGGAATTTACCATTTTTCATTTAAAGGATTTTACCAGTGTCATTTAAATGATTTTGGCCACGATTTTGAAAATCTTGTAAAAAATCAGCGTGCATTCGATTGTTTCCCGTTATCTAGATATTGACAATCAAAGTTGACCGCTCCCGACTGTCGAGAATTTTAATGAGCTGACTGGTCACGTGGTACCTGTGACGTCATTGAAGTACATCTGATTGAGGCAGGTAAACTGATCAGTGGTAAATTGACGAAGAAAGTTTAGTAGAAAAACGCCTATTGAATTCGACATGTAAGTCAATTGTTGTTTATGTCTTTTGATTTACGAATAAAATATCTTCAAAAAATATAGCTACATTGTATGTAATTGTAAACTAAGAAAGAAAATAGGAAATGCCATTTAAAAACATCGTGATGTTAGTATGTATTACACTTCCGCCTCTTGCTAACAATAATGCTTCTACAAACGACCACGGAATTAAAAAGGACTGTAAAAGGACTATATGATTTTTACAGACACGTAACATATTGGTTTTATAGATAGTATCAGACACGCATGGAGCCGTTGTGAGTATATTACCGGACGGAGCCATTTTCTTGAAATGGAAATGTTTTTTCCAAACATTTTATTGTATTGACTTTATTAAGATGGAATTGAATTAAAACAGCCTACAATGCTGATTCATGAATATGTGTTCCAAGTTGTACATGTACCCTCAACATGCAAAATTCGCAAACATCAAATCTTCCGTGATTGCATAAATAGTGTCCGGTAATATACTCCGTGTTTGATCTTGGTGATTTTAAAATCATGTGTTTTGCTAATACAAACTATTTACGGTGTACAATTAAACATTTTCGTTAGTACTTCAGAAGTATCATATATGATGACGTCAGAAGTACAGTATGCTTTGTGGAGATAATGAAGTGAATAAATCCATGTTTTGGAGGTATGGGAAAACCGTAACATTTCGGCCACCGAGGCCCCTAACTGAAAAATATTGGACTAGAAAATATAGGATTCGTGAAATGATCATTTGAAATACGGACATGATTTTAAAGATATGTTACTATAAGATGAACTGATGTCACAAAAGGGCATTTATAAAGACAAGGCTTATAAAATAAACCAGTATCTTTCAAAAAGTTGGTATGTACGTTTATGCTTACAAATCTGAGGATGATTTTCGTGTCAAGTGGACGAGAAGAGTTGAAGTTCCTATTGCATTTTAAACAGTTCGTAACTTGTTTATGTTTAAACCATAGCCCGAGCTCAAAACCGATTAGTCTAGGGGCAAGATATCAACTAAGGAAACAGTTACCCGGATCTAATTGAAAACGATCGAAATAATAAGACTGGATGTCCCAGATGAGAAAGCGTCTTCTACTTCATCGACGACACCTTATTTCCATTCACAACAAGAAGGCAAACAAATGAGCATATTCAATAGCATCCTCGTTTAGATTATACAAGGATACAAAATGAGACCGAGATGGCAACCATCAAACTTGGTCCTAGCATGCATCTCTCGAATCTCTGTGCCGTAAATGTATTCGTCCGCAGTCTACATGAACTTGTTGCCTGAAGAATATTTTTCGAAAATAACAAACTTTATGAAATAATGCCATTGTCGAATATAAATGAGTGACTTTATTTTTTTTAAATATAGGCCAACCACTACACATGCCTTGTGCAGGAAACCATCAGGCCACATTTGAACTGTTTTCGGCTGATATTTTGGTACCACTCGTGGTTGTTACATATATAATTTACTTCACTCTCATAAGTAAATAATCAGAAAATTGAAAAGACCTCCTGTAAGGTCCTGGTCTTTTGTAACTTTTCGAACATTAACTGACTCGAATGAAATAAATACCCTATCTACCGGCCACTCCTTGGGCCATGCCAATTTGATTTATTGTTCTTCGGAAAATGAGATTTCAAAATTGGAGCGAGCGAGCAATTTTTTGTTTTGTTTTTACAAAAACAAAAAAAATTCCTTAAAATTCCAAGCGACCGGGTATTAAAAAAGACTATATGTTAAAATACGTGTTTGACTATTAATATAATGTATAACCAAAAAGTACATGTATTAAATTTTTCATTAGTGCAGCGTTGTTTTATTGATTTCCAAACATTACAATAATAATAATTGTAATACATGTATTAATGAACACAACTGTGAACTATATACCCAGATCATAAAGATTAAACGTCCCATATATGAATAAGTTCATTATTGTCTATCGCGTGGTTTAAAACGCATCATGAACCCAGTGTTTATCAATTCGGGATTTAAATATTCTGACTGTTGGTGACTAGGTAGCTACAACATCTGGAAGAGAGTTCGAATGGTAATCCCTAAATGTTTTTGTTCAAAATAACAAACACGTTTTCGATCAACTGTATTCTATTAAAATAAGACTGATGTCAGATGAAATGACAATGATGTCCGCAAAATTGGGTCAATTGCTTGAGAAGAACATCAATTTGAAATTGCGTATAGAGGTGTTATATTAACGTAACACATTTGTATTAACAACATAACTTCTGATGTCGCTTACTTAGTTCAGGATTTTTATTAAAGATATTTTCTGGTGACGCTTGAAGTCGCTTTTTAGTGAGACTGTTTGAGTGCCGTATTTTGTTTATCGATCAAGAGATCTTGGAACGATAAACCATATAGGCCTATTGTGGTATTTTGCAATACATTATGACAACCGGATACTGTAGTGACCAACATGATAAAAATAGCCATTTTGACACATTCCAAATTTTCTTCAAAAGGGAAAAAGCCTCATTGCGCAATTCCCTCTTTTGTTTTGATGTTTGATGCTGCCAAAAAAAACGCTGGAAATACATATGCTTTGCTTCGTTTAAAACATTCAAAATGATCTGGAATGGCGCTTTCTAAATTTAGAACCATTGCAAAATATATATATCCGGGTTCGCTAATTTTCATTGACGCTAAAAAAATTTACTTTTATTTTTATTTTTGCAAAACAGGGACCATCAATTTGGGTATGCATATTTTATTAAAAACCGATTTCTTCCTTTTGCAAAAATAATAATTATTTATTTGCAGTGTCTTCTTTTGTGTTTGGTACTGTATGTCACAAAACTATACACCCAGCCTAATGATAGCACAGATTAAACTGGTACCCAATTGACAAATGCTGATAGATGGTACATTTTTGGAATGGTGCAAGATAGTATACCATACAGGCAAGAAGCTGCACGTTTTAATGTCAGACATTTTTTAAAAATTTCTGTGTTAATTCAGTGTCTGAAAAGGGGTTTGTGGGCGAGCTCCCAGGCCTGGCACATTTCAAAGGACTACAGCTAGAAAATATATCCTCTGGTGTGGAAAGACAGTGGTCAATTCGCTACTGCCAACAGGAACAGCGAGCAGTGGAACGCTATGTTTCCTTTAACCGGCATACCGTATACAGACGTTTCAATAATACCAAAGTCGCTTTCACCGACAAGTAAAACGTGTTCTGTTGACTGAGAGGACAAACAAGCAATACTGCATTTGACATGTGTACACTGGACATGGGAATTAAGGTCTTAGCGAAGACTGCACTTGTCTGATCAAAACCGCTTTTTCTTGATCCGACAGACTGCAGGGTCTGTGATTGGAGACCAAGAATTACGGCTTACCATAAAAAATAGAAACAATCTGGACACAACAGCATCGTGTTGGTAACAGTTTAACTGACTGGGGATGCATTCCCTAAAGGGTAGGCTTCGTTTCTATGTCCGCGATAATACTCAAAATTTGCAAACTGTGATCAAGCCTTCGGCCTTGTTTTGTTCCGCATTCCGACCACATTCATTGGCAGATCGGCCTATCCTAATGAATAACAATACTTAACAACACAGAGCGAGCGCAGTTCAAATCTAACTTAAACAATAGTTGATAAGTCGCTAGAGATGCAATGTCACCAAATATTAGCCTGTTGTAGCAATTGGTATAAGACGACGGACGCCAGAATTGTTCCAGAAGCCTGTTGGCCGTGTTATACCAAATATAACTTGTTTTTAGTTAATATTTTTGATCAAGGGAAATATTTTGATGATTTGATGACGTATCGGTTAATTAAAAACAGTTAAAGATTTAGTTTTTTCTAGTTTTTAGGAATGCCTTTTTGAGTCCGTTTTTTTAGAAATTCTTTTATAGAATATTAAAGCGTTAACAAAACCACAATTCGAACTCAAAATCAACTTAAGTAGGGGCAAAATATGAGCAGAGGAAACACATTCATGGCGACCTCTGGAAAGGTACAATAGGAAGAGAACAATGTCCCCGGTCTACTACTTCACCCACTACACCGACCATGTGTATCAAGGCGAGGCACACCTCCTGGTAGTTTTATTTTTTATCGACTGTTCATCTTTTCGTGTGATGCCTTAAACAATAAGATATATCCTGTTGAGTTATCAATGAATGGTTTTCTTAAATACAGCGAACACAATAAGTCCATATCTATGACTCGTGACCCTTCGATCACGAGTCCGGCGTCCTACCACTAGACCACCGTGCTTCCTATGTATAATATGTATAAAGGCCATTAATATTAAGAATTACAAATCTTATTATTTTCAAAAGCGGCAATAGTGTCATGACATACATATATAAATGGAACATTTTGAACATGTAAACCGTGAAGTGTGTTATTATATTAGATAATATAAACTAACTATATGCGAGTAAACATATCGTATCACATATTCCCGCCAAGGGTTGAAAAGTTAAACACATATCTAAAAAGGAACTCCTTTTTGAAAGGACATCAATCGATATCTTGCTTTTAATACAACCAAAATATATTATTTTTGGTCTTAACTTTCAATAAATTGATAAATCGATGGTTTGGTAATCCGATTTGTTTTCTGCCACCTAGATTTACTTGACTGCACAACATCATACACTCTACCGGCACTATTTCGGACCATGCACAACCACCTTTGCAAATCTCTCCCCTAGTTTGATGCATTTTAGAAAACGTGTAGACTGTCGGGCGCCATCTTTGATATTTTCTAGTTTGAGTTATCTCCCCTGGTACGTGCTGTTACAGATTCTGGAAAACCAGTGTATTTAGAAATATAAATCAAATCAAAAAGATATCCTATTGTGAAATTCACCAGATATGTTTAAAACATATTGTATTAATTTAATTAGATTTACAATCTACTTGATACATATATCGCATGAAATAATCAAATAATACGGAAGTGTCAACACAACTATAATTAAAAATAACAGGGGTGGTAGACTCTGCTGGTGGATTTGAAAGTCCCCGAGGTTTGTTGGGGCCATCATAGCCACATTAATCTTATTTGAGTAGTGACACGGCACAGAGTATACCCATTTTTGAAGTACACGGTTTTAAATTATACAGAACTAGTTTAATTTTCCTTAAACATTCATAAATCCTACGGTTTTTACGCACCTGGCCCTTCTGCTTCTCCATTAGCTTAGATATCTTTGATGTCCTCCTTTTTGCCCTTAGGATCACTGAAGAGTCCTAGGAGGACGAAACAGCTGTATGGTGTTGTTTTTCGACATACAGGATATATTACTAAATTTAAAAGGTGCAGCATATGTGCTTGTTACAACATCTAATATGTGTTCCGGAACAGTAAACGCTTCATCGACGACACTCACGATGTACATCGTGGTCACATTCAAGTAAATGTCAAGTATTCAAAGTGAGAACTGAGTCATAATTTTTAATCACAAGTAAGCGCACCAATGAGCATATTCCCAAACACACAGCGTCATAACACAATAATACAAAATATTTATTAATGAGATTTGGATGGCGACCATTAAAAAGGCTCATAGTTATAATCAACCTGCATCTATGACAACAATATCGAAATTTAGAGCAAGCCTTAAAATAAAATAAAAAAAAATTAACTGCTTCATGTTAACACCATCGGTTGGAAAAGCATGGATGTTATTATCAAGAAAGGGAAATTTCACGATCAGAAAATTAAAATCGTTAGGTTTATCGTATAGCTTACTAGTAACCTGTCCATGCTGGTCATAGTTTAGGAAGAGATAGAGGTTAGGGGCTGATGTAGAAGAGTATTCCGTGTCCCTTATCTTAAGTTCAGAATGTTATATACGCCCAGAGTGGTCAGCAAACGTTTTGTTGTTTATGAATCGTCAATATACGTGAACGGGTAATTAAGAGATTTGGCAATGTTTTTATTACCTCTCCTAATTAGCTCCTGAACAATTTCAATCTCGTATTAAAACAAAAACAAGGCAGTCAAAAGTGGATCACAGTTTGTTCCCATTGGAATGCCAACAGTTTGTTGGAAAATCTGTTCTTTTGAACCCAACAACGATATTGTCAACTAGGACTTCAATCATTCGTACTATATATTTCTCAGTGTGATTCATCATATAGGTTTTGTTGTGTTTTTCACAAAGTATGCTACAGGATAGTTCACAACCATATCGTTTGTATCGTCGTCCATCTTTCTTGAAAAAGAAAGCCATCCTATGAGAGACCCTAGATATTCTTTCGGTTTAGGTTAGGGTTAGGGAAACAGGAAACTATTCAACAGGTAACATCTGGAAAGTTCTAGGTGTCAAAATTCACTAAAACACTTGGTATCTTCTATGTCTGAAGTAAACCGTGGATATACGTTCATATTTTCCACTTCCAGGTGGAACATTTTATGTTCACTTTTGTATGTTTCCTTACTTCGTATATTGTACGGTGTGGGTTGGATATTCTTTTAATCGTACACAGAAAGTGCCAAAAGCACTGTGGAAATGTTTGAATCTGACAAACGGCAGCTGTGAAAAAGTCGTGGACAGCACGCCGCAGATTCGTATTTTTTTACCGGAAATAAGTAAATGAAAGTGAAAGTTCAATGCTACCAAATGTACGACTGGCTGGATTTCATTACGAGTGTAAGTGGCGGAGAAAAGGGTTATTCTTATATATTTCACAATTGAAGGCAAATGATTAATGTATGTACAACATACCCTTCATTCATTTATCCAAATGTTCGTATCTTTGTTGTCTTATAGTTTGTTTTCCGCGATTTCCTTCCATTACTTCACATACAAAAATGATAGTGGGTGCCAGAACACAACACAGGTCTACACCAGGGCTTGTAAAATTACCTGTAACTGTACATTTAGGTCGTTTAGATGTTTATTACTGCAGGTGAGTAATTCGCAAAAAATCAATATAACAGTTAATGTAACATAGATGTTGCGGAGATATATATATGTTTTCAATTTGTAATGCACAAATTTCAGAAATGAACATTGCAATGTTCTTGTCATGTACATCTGTATTTATTATAAAAGATAGGTTATTCTGTTTTTTAAATTGTAGCTTTAGAGAACAAACAAATTACAACTTATTTACTTAAACTTGTTACTAGTACAAACTTTTATTACTTTTATTACTAGTCTATCAAACTTACAGCCATGCAAGGATTATTTATCAATTGAATCAGAGTGGTTATTAACTTAAAATTCCTGTCACAGACTTGTTATACACATGTTTTGCTTTATTTCATACTACCCGTAGTTTAATATCAGTTATCACTGCATATTAACTATTACATACATGAATTAAAGGAACTTATATTTAATGTTACATCAGCCATAAATCTATGGATCACATTGATTGTAGAGAGATGCTATATATTTTTTCTATATCATATTCTTTCATATCTTGAACTTACTGATCAACTGATTTATACAACTTAGTAGAGTTGTAGACACAATTATTTATGCAAGATATAATGGAAGCATCATGTATCATTTAAGTTTTTTTTTTTAAATATATGATTCATGGTAAAACATATATTTTTCTGATCAGATAAATGACACATTATTCTACATAGAAGTCTATATACATGTACCTACATGTACATTTCAGGTTGTAACAAAAACAATAGTGATTGAAAAATACATTGAGGCTACATGTACATGTAACTGGAACTCTTCAGGTTTTTTCACATCATGATCCAGCATCCCAAGCATATCACTTGTTTGATACACACTTTTGGTAATATTATAGAGTCTGTAATACTATGAATTATACCTGTTTGCTTAACATAATCCATGTTATTTTTGCAATTAACATTGATTACTAATTAACAGTTATTCGGGCTAAAACACTATTAGGAAAAGTTCATTGCCTGAGAAATAAATTCACTGGGCGTGATCTTATTGAAATAAGATTTATATTGTAACATTTTCTGTTGATAATGTAGCATGGATGATTACTATTTAGTGATACACAATCATATAGAATTACTTGCCTTAAGCACTAGCTGTTAAACAAAAGTGATACGTGTGTGTTATATATGGTATCTCTGAACATTTTCTTTTTTCACCAACATAAAAATAGTTTTTTTCTAAGACACACTAACATTTATCCAATAGGCAGTTCTCTCATACCTGTGAAGGGATGGCGCCTAAACCTTAACCTTGGGAATTATGTATATAGAGTTGTTATTCAGTGTATACAGGGGGTGGTATACAGGGTATAATTATATAGGTGGTATATAATGGTATATGGAGGGTGGTATTCAGGATAACTACAAGGTAGATATAGAAAGTGGTATACAAGGTATATAGAGAGTGGTATGCAGACAATACATGGAAAGGAAGTTGGTCTTAAAAGAATGCTATACAGGATATTAACAGTGTCTGTGATATACATACATTGTGCAGATTATGTAATTGGTATCCTATCAAGAGTGACAAGGAAGTGCATCAAAGACTACCACTTACCTGGTAAATATATTCTGCATTTAGTTTTATTACTTTTACTACATTTAATTGCATGATCTTTACATATTTTTATATGAAATATTGAGACTGTTATCAAATATATACCATATACTTGTGGATTACCAGTATATTGCAGAATATAAAAGAATCATACTATTTGTTGGGGAAGGATATATCTACAGTGTATTTTACAAGAGATACAATTTATGCAAGGATACAGAATATGTAAGCATGGTAAATAGTGAACATAATTTATGCAAGGATACAGAATATGTAAGCATGGTAAATAGTGAACATATATATTTATATGTATGCATGTCATATCTTGAGCTGTACATGACTTAAGATTTACTAGTTACTGTATACATTTTACAATAGACATAAATTGAACAGAAAGGTCAGTGTGCCAGATATATAGGAGGTGTATACCTGATGTATATTACAACTATAGGTGTATACATCTATAGGAAATTAGCCTGATGTGTACAAATAGTATTCATTTGAACACATGATGTATGTATGGTATACCTGATGTATAAGTGTTTATCATTCATTTGTCATCCTTTTACATTGGGGGGGGGGGGGGACATTTGGGTATAACTTGATGATTGCTTTAGCTATTTAAGTAGAAAAAGAACTTAAAATTTGGTTGAACGTTGCATCATTTGCACCCAAGGACCGGAGTACCTAGTGAAGCCAAAAGAAGGAAAGGTAGATTTATGTCATTATCTTCTTCAGACTTAAATATGATCAAAATATCGTCGTCAACTGAACATTTCTTTTGGAGTCTTTCAAATGCTGAGGGGAAACATCTACAATAACAAAAATAAAAAAAAAATATATAGATCTACCCCTGTGTGATCAAATTCAATATTAAAATGGGCTTAACAATAAGATAATCTTCCTGACTTCCAATTTAAAATGTATTATAGTTTAAGTTTATTATCTATAGTGGCCTGGGGTTTGTCATTTATCATAAACAAGGATAATGAGATGAGTTTAAGAAATTGTACATGTACCTCATTTTCAATTTTTTGTTTTTTTAATGATTTTTATTATTTAATTTGCTAAGTTTATATCTGGTAGACTGCTTTAAGCAGTTGATAGGCATAACAGTTAGAAAAACATTTGCTTACATCCAGCAAGATAAAAGTATTGATGTGTATAATATTATATAAATGTTGTAATCATCTCACTCAACTGTATATCAATTATGACATCAAGTATCTGTAAATTGTACAGCAAAACTGCTGTGAAATAGGCCTATTCAATCTGAAATTTGAACTAACATTACCTCTGGATCCACACATGTAAACAACTTAAGCAAACGATTTAATTCTACATTTCATTTGTCCCATTCTGACTGAAAACATACGTGCAACAAACTTATAAACGATAGCGATCTTCACAAATAAAGAATGAGGTATTTTAAACCAACAAAACCAGCTGTCGTTCGAATAATTTAATCCACCAACTTCACGGAAATAATCCAAGTCCAAATGGATTTTCGGAACACTCGAGTGTCTTTCGGAAATGTTGTTAACTCGGGATTATTCCAGTCGTTTTTAGTATATCGTTATATGTGCTTTATTATGCAAAACATTTGAAAATTATGCGTTAATATAATAATAATTACTTTAATATGCCATCTTAACTATTGATAATGCTTCATATAGGTAGTACTAATACTTGAAAAAGTAAGATACGAAACTGCGGCGTGTTGTCCACAACTTTTTCACAGCTGCCGTTTGTCAGATTCGAAATGTTTTCTGTATTGAGATATATACCAATCCGTAATTATTTGGAAAGTAAAAGAAGTGTAGCGTATAAATGTGCAATAATCTTGAAGTGAATACTTTTCCAACTTTTCATTTATTTATTGACATCTGCAGAAAATCTGCCTTCAAAAGTTAATAAAAAGTACCAAAACAATAAACATCGTGCTCAATTGTACTTTGATTCAAAAAAGCGTTAAGTGAAAGGGAGCCAAACAGCTTCCAAAAAGATGTGTCAAACAGAATTCGTTCGGACGCATTATGAGTACAGTACAGTTTGATCTTTTTTCTTTTCATTTTTTATTCAAAAGGAAACTTTGAATAGAGGTTTTTGTTTGAATTATTTTTGTTATTTGCTATATCAACATATATATCATGTAATTAAAACATTTGGATCTGTTTCTAAGTATCATGTTGGGTGAGCTTTAGTATAGCTATAGTATAGCTGGTTAGCCTTTGTGATACTGCCAATGAAATGTTGTACAGACTATATCTATATAGTTAAACGTATTGTCTCATTGTCAGTTTTTGAATTGATAAACTCAACTTATGCAATGATATGCTAAGTGTGAAAGTAATGCTGAATGTCACATTGTTTAAGTTGGCATTTCTATAATCATTTTGATAAAATTGTGTAAATATCCGAAGATTTTGTATAAACTGAGTTTAGTTATAGCAGAACAACAAGCTAAATAGAATCACAGAATACCGTAGTATCAACAAAACGATAATTCAAACTCAAAATTGATTAAACTAGGGGCAAAATTAAGTTTTACAAGGTGACCTTTGAAAGAATAGAATAGTATGGACAAAGAGTTACGGTAGAGTAAGAGTCATTGCTTTATGTATGAAATCGCCATTAAATCTAGGTCACATCCAAGTAACTCACGTCCGCAACGGGAAAACTTTAGCATCATTTTGTGCCATTTTTATGAACTATTTTTGTGTTAAATGGGACAGTATAACGAATGCTGAACTCTTTACTATGTTACCATCGTTATAACTTATCGTATAAATAAAGTCAATCGCGTAAAAAATTAGCTTGGCTAAACAGGCCCCATACCCCAATGAATAGCAGTGAATAATACAGTATAGGTAATTTAACTTGATTAACTTGGTAAATCTACCAACATCGATACAATTTATCTTATATCATGCCTGGTAAATCTCACTACGTTTAATCAAGTCTTTATCAAAACTTCTTTCTTCCATCATTCTTATTGTGACACTGTATACTCAAAAAGTGGAATTAACGGGATGTGAATTTGAATAACTCGAAAAATGTTCTGATCAATCTTGAGCACCCCGTCTTCACTTTTTTTGATCATGATTTTTCCAACCGGTACAATACCATACCTCATACAAACTGAACAAAAACTGTCTTCGATCACCCGTTTTTAGAGTTTTTTAAAAGGAAGATGGGCGACAATACAAACACATGGTTATGAGCTATCTTGGAACATTGTTTGTGAACAACCCAGCATATCTTTTCATATCTTGCCCCTAGTTAAATCGATTTTGAGTTCGGATTATGGTTTTGTTGACGCAAAATAGGAACAAAGGATAGATTTACATGGAGACTCTCGTAAAAACACAAGAGAATAAGACCAGGTGTCCCGGAAGAGTAAGCGTCTTCTGCTTCATCGACGACACCCGCCATGTAAATCTTGGTCAAATCCAAGTCAGCATCAATCCTCAAAATGAGAACCGAGTCATCATTGTCATTGTACAACAAGTAAACACACTGACAATCGTCCATCTCCATATCGCACACAGATATAGAATATTTCTCGATGATATCAAGATGGCGACCATAAAACTTGCCCATAGTCTTCATCAACCAGCATTTCTCGAATCCCTATGCCGCAAGTTTGTTCGTCAGCAGTCGACATCTATCACGAAAATCGCGATATTTAGAGCAAGCCCTAGAATAACGAATCAACTGCGACATGTAAACATTATAGGAAACCATCTTTGTTTATATGACAAAGGAATAGAAACTTTATTTTTTTTAATGCTAACAAATCATATCGCCCATGTATTAAGCTTTTAGAGTATATAAAGGTATCAGGAAATATTCAGTATTTTTATTGGGAAAAGGTAAAGTCGAAATGGTAGCTTAGTAGAAAATCAGTGAAAGATAACGTTGTCTAGCAGGAAACACCAAACCAAGGGTCAAGGACGATCAGCAGTTATTATATATCATACAGATGTATATTACCTGACCAAAGTTCAGGGCGGTCACCAGTAATGTAGGTTAACTGACTAGGGACCGGGGAAGTCACCAGTAATGTAGGTTAACTGACTAGGGGCTGGGGAAGTCACCAGTAATGTAGGTTAACTGACTAGGGGCCGGGGAAGTCACCAGTAATGTAGGTTAACTGACTAGGGGCCGGGGAAGTCACCAGTAATGTAGGTTAACTGACTAGGGGCCGGGGCAGTGTTCAGTAATAAAGGCTAAATGCATATTACTTAACTAAGGGTCGGGGCAGCCAGCAGTAATGAAGGTTACCTGACTAAAGGTCGGGAAAGTCAGCAGTAATGTATAATACCTGAATGAGGGAAGGGAAAGTCAGAAGTAATGTATAATACCTAACTGAGGGTGGGGACAGTCAACAGTAATGTATAATACCTAACTGAGGGTGGGGACAGTCAACAGTAATGTATAATACCTGAATGAGGGAAGGGAAAGTCAGAAGTAATGTATAATACCTAACTGAGGGTCGGGACAGTCAACAGTAATGTATAATACCTAACTGAGGGTGGGGACAGTCAACAGTAATGTTTAATACCTTACTGAGGGTGGGGACAGTCAGTAGTAATGTATAATACCTGACTGAGGGTGGGGACAGTCAGTAGTAATATATAATACCTGATTAAGGGACCGGGTAGTCAGAAGAAAGACAGATTTACATTGTTCATGAGAAAGTTTTGTTTTTTGTGTCCCCTTGGTTGTTCCTTATAGATATCTTCTTTACTGTGACCATCATTTTTAAAAACTAAAACTTCCAATATTCGTTTTGTAGACCATCGAATCACTCTTGAGTCTGTCAAATGTCAATAGACAAAATAAAACCGATTAGCACAGTATGTTTATCTCACTTAGGCTCTATCGATCCGTTTACTGTTAAACAGTCGATATCAATATAAGTAGAATTCACATAATGTAAAAAAAGCACGATTGTATAACGAAACTTTACCCCAGGTTTGCAGTCTTCATTATAGCACTATCAACTTTTCCTGTCATATAACGCTGATAATTGTAAAATTACCAATAGGAATGCCTTGTTTTATTTTGACGTGTACACCTATTCCATACACAGCATGCTAATAACACAAACACTATAGTAACAGTAGTTTCCAGTTAAAGGTAATTTCCAGTCGCTGTTACAGGTGTACTGACCCATTTATTCTTGTTGGCACTGTGATTGCACTGGAGAGAGTAGCTGGGACAAATAATAGCAGATTTATAGGACTTTTGAGGATCACTGCAAACGGTTACATGAGAAGGAACGGCCGAATCGAGACTCAGACGGGATCCGACTCAATCTCAGATTTCGTAGTATGGCCTCGTTTGAATAAAAAAGATGCAAATTGAATGACTAATACATTTATATAGACGTAGAGAAGACGTTCATGATTATGATAAATGCTACTCTAAGGTTTTGGTTTTGCATTTCGCGTTCATTATCTCTATATATGATCTAAATATCTCAGACTCCCTTATCTAGGAATACATCGTAGGCATAACGTCCAGTAATTTATCTAGGAATACATCGTAGGTATAACGTCCAGTAGTTTATCTAGGAATACATCGTAGGTATAACGTCCAGTAGTTTATCTAGGAATACATCGTAGGTATAACGTCCAGTAGTTTATCCAGGAATACATCGTAGGTATAACGTCCAGTAGTTTATCCAGGAATACATCGTAGGTATAACGTCCAGTAGTTTATCCAGGAATACATCGTAGGTATAACGTCCAGTAGTTTATCTAGGAATACATCGTAGGTATAACGTCCAGTAGTTTATCTAGGAATACATCGTAGGTATAACGTCCAGTAGTTTATCTAGGAATACATCGTAGGTATAACGTCCAGTAGTTTATCCAGGAATACATCGTAGGTATAACGTCCAGTAGTTTATCTAGGAATACATCGTAGGTATAACGTCCATCAGTTTATCAAATGTTTGGAAGACTTAATTCCTAAGCATATTTCAAGGTAACAGTTTGGAATTCATATATACTTTCGGCATACTGTTTCACGTTTTGAAACATATAGAGAATGTATGTGCGTAGGTGTGTTATGTTCATCAATCAGGTTATCTTATAATTGTATAACATCTAAAAAACGTCCACAAGCAATTAACTCAAATTAATATGAGTTAATGTTGTTATTCTGTAAACGGACTATTTGGCGGGAAGGCGCTTATTATAAATTGAAAGGCGGAGAAAGTTGTACAAGTTTCCAGATAATGATTATTATTCATATGGCCATAACCCTTTTATCATTTATAATGCGTTATAATTTGTCCACCTATTTCTGAACATATTATTATGCTCAACTGATAACAAACGACACTCAATCGATAGCAAAACCCTTGTGTTAAGTATTGATAAAACTTGTGGTATAGAAATGGGATACACAGCTTCATGATTGTTGTTTCAGGTTTTTCTTTCATTCTTGAAAGTTGTTTTATTCAAGTAACTCAAAACATAAACAGTAACAAGTTGTTGTTCAAACTCTATATATCACATGATCACATGTTTCCAAAGATTTTTATTGTATTTTTTTTAGATTGTGCGAATTGTGAGAAAATAGTATTTTTTCATCAGAGAGGTAAACTTTGGTTCAGTTTCCCATGAATAATAGCATTATGTTACTTGCTTAGTAATATGGAGTGGATGATTGTGCCGTAGCGATGTAACAAGCGAGTAAGACATTGGGACAGTCTGTGGCTGATCAATCTATTCCACAGGTGACTGGAATTTCACAAATCCTATAGAGAATATATCGCACTTAATACGGTGTATATACATGTATAGTAATTATTTTAGAAACGCCGTTAAGGTCAATGAGGTCAACACAGTTTACGGACAATGGATATTACGGCAAGGTCGGAACCATTACTAAGCAACAAAACAAAGCAACATCTTCAGAGTAATAACATTGTTTATATTAAAAGAAATCTATCAAGCTCCTCTTGACTACAAAACGAGAACAATTGTATCTAGATAAAGGAATATACTGTTGACGTAAGAAACTTAATCATGCTCCTTATTGAGGACTATTGTAGCATCAATAGTAACAATGACCAATTGAGGACTATTATAGCACCACTAGTTACAATGACCAATTGAGGACTAAAATAGCACCACTAGTAACAATGACCAATTGAGGACTATTATAGCACCACCAGTAACAATGACTAATTGAGGACTATTATAGCACCACTAGTAACAATGACCAATTGAGGACTATTGTAGCACCACTAGTAACAATGACCAATTGAGGACTACTATAGCACCACTAGTAACAATGACCAATTGAGGACTATTATAGCACCACTAGTAACAATGACCAATTGAGGACTAGTATAGCACCACTAGTAACAATGACCAATTGAGGACTATTATAAAACCACTAGTAACAATGACCAATTGAGGACTATTGTAACACAACTAGTAACAATGACCAATTGAGGACTATTATAGCACCACTAGTAACAATGACCAATTGAGGACTAGTATAGCACCACTAGTAACAATGACCAATTGAGGACTATTGTAGCACCACTAGTAACAATGACCAATTGAGGACTATTATATCACCACTAGTAACAATGATTAATTGAGGACTATAATAGCACCACTAGTAACAATGACCAATTGAGGACTATTATAGCACCACTAGTAACAATGACCAATTGAGGACTATTATAAAACCACTAGTAACAATGACCAATTGAGGACTATTATAGCACCACTAGTAACAATGACCAATTGAGGACTATTGTAGCACCACTAGTAACAATGATCAATTGAGGACTATTATAGCACCAATAGTAACAATGATCAATTGAGGACTATTATAAAACCACTAGTAACAATGACCAATTGAGGACTATTATAGCACCACTAGTAACAATGATCAAATGAGGACTATTATTAAACCACTAGTAGCAATAACCAATTGAGGACTATTGTAACACAACTAGTAACAATGATCAATTGAGGACTATTATAAAACCACTAGTAACAATGACCAATTGAGGACTATTATAGCACCATTAGTAACAATGACCAATTGAGGACTATTATAGCACCAATAGCAACAATGACCAATTTAGGACTAGTATAGCACACTAGTTACAATGACCAATTGAGGACTATTATAGCACCATTAGTAACAATGATCAATTGAGGACTATTACAGCACCACTACTTACTATGGCCGATCAAGCACTGTAATAGCTACACTAGTTACTATGGACGATCGAGCACATTGATAGCTACACTAGTTACTATGGCCGATCGAGCACATTGATAGCTACACTAGTTACTATGGCCGATCAAGCACTGTAATAGCTACACTAGTTACTATGGCCGATCAAGCACATTGATAGCTACACTAGTTACTATGGCCGATCAAGCACATTGATAGCTACACTAGTTACTCTGGCCGATCGAACACTGTAATAGCTACACTAGTTACTATGGCCGATCAAGCACTGTAATAGCTACACTAGTTACTATGGCCGATCGAACACTTTAATAGCTACACTAGTTACTATGGCCGATCAAGCACATTGATAGCTACACTAGTTACTATGGCCGATCGAGCACTGTAATAGCTACACTAGTTACAATGGCCGATCAAGCACTGTAATAGCTACACTAGTTACTATGGCCGATCGAACACTGTAATAGCTACACTAGTTACTATTGCGGATCGAGCACATTGATAGCTACACTAGTTACTATGGCCGATCGAGCACTGTAATAGCTACACTAGTTACTATGGCCGATCAAGCACTGTAATAGCTACACTAGTTACTATGGCCGATCGAACACTGTAATAGCTACACCAGTGACTATGGACGATCAAGCACATTTATAGCTACACTAGTTACTATGGCCGATCAAGCACTGAAATAGCTACACTAGTTACTACAATGTATGGCCGATCGAGCACTGTAATAGCTACACTAGTTATTATGGACGATCAAGCACAGTAATAGCTACACTATTTACTATGGCCGATCAAGCACTGAAATAGCTACAGTAGTTAACTACAAAATATACTATGACACATTTCACATTGTAATGGTTACACACGTTTCATGTACTATGAGTTATTGAGCACTGAATTAGCTAACACTAGTTACAATGGACGAACGAGCAAAGTGATATCCACACTAGTTACAATGGACGAACGAGCAAAGTGATATCCACACTAGTTACAATGGACGAACGAGCAAAGTGATATCTACACTAGTTACTTTGACTTATTGAGCACTGTAGTAGCTTCACTAGTTACTATGACCTAAAACATCAAAAACACAACACAGCTAATGGAAATTGGGATAGATTATGATTCAGAACAAACAGGATCGATGTATTTCCCATTACATTGTCTCGTTCACTTTCCTTCGAATACGTTTAGAATAAAACAGACCCTGACATGACATGCAAACCATACATTTGCAGTTTCATGGATATTGTTGATTTGCTGGACAACATATTTCAGTTTCTGAGATTTGGAGGTTTGCTCTCTGAACATCTGTAGCAAGACACATTCGTCATTGTCCTTCTACAGAATGGACATGTAGCTTATGTGGATGACACTCTACAGATAACACTAGTTAGCCATGAAGAATTGGACCTCCCAAATTAACACTATAGATGCCAAAAAAAATGAAAAATTATTGAAAACAAGAAATCAACATTATGGATCCAGCATAACAGAGTTGGTCTGTAGAGAAATAATCCACCCAGTTCAAACTGCATCACTTGGTGCACCATTAGACACGTGCACGTTAAAGATCAATTATTAAAATTAAAAGAGAGTAAGCACATATCTTTAGCAATGAATGATGGAGTTCTCAAAAAGGTTCAAATACAGTACCATAGTAATGGAAAAGACAAGGAAAACATAATAAAAAAGTAAACAAAACAAAACAAAAACGAAAACAATACAGGGCACAATCGAGGTATAAAAACGAATATCCGATAAACTTCTCAAATTGATAAAAAAAACCCCCACAAAACTTGAGATGTTATCACAATGTATCAATGACTAGGTTAAAGACTAACGCATTGGCCAGGTAGTCATGTCTTCAAGCAACATGACTAACGCATTGGCCAGGTAGTCAATATCTTCAAGCAACATGACTTATGCATTGGCCAGGTTGTCAATGGCTTCAAGCAACATGACTTACGCATTGGCCAGGTAGTCAATGGCTTCAAGCAACATGACTTCTGTATTGGCCAGGTTGTCAATCTTCAAGCAACATGACTTACGCATTTTCCAGGTAGTCAATGGCTTCAAGCAACATGACTTACGCATTTTCCAGGTAGTCGATGGCTTCAAGCAACATGACTTACGCATTGGCCAGGTAGTCAATCTTTTCAAGCAACATGACTTACGCATTGGCCAGGTAGTCAATCTTTTCAAGCAACATGACTTACGCATTTTCCAGGTAGTCAATGGCTTCAAGCAACATGACTTACGCATTTTCCAGGTAGTCGATGGCTTCAAGCAACATGACTTACGCATTGGCCAGGTAGTCAATCTTTTCAAGCAACATGACTTACGCATTTTCCAGGTAGTCAATCTCTTCAAGCAACATGACTTACGCATTTTCCAGGTAGTCAATCTCTTCAAGCAACATGACTTACGCATTTTCCAGGTAGTCAATCTCTTCAAGCAACATGACTTACGCATTTTCCAGGTAGTTAATCTCTTCAAGCAACATGACTTACGCATTGTCCAGGTAGTCAATCTTTTCAAGCAACATGACTTATGCATTGGCCAGGTAGTCAATCTTTTCAAGCAACATGACTTACGCATTGGCCAGGTAGTCAATCTTTTCAAGCAACATGACTTACGCATTTTCCAGGTAGTCAATCTTTTCAAGAAACATGACTTATGCATTGGCCAGGTAGTCAATCTTTTCAAGCAACATGACTTACGCATTTTCCAGGTAGTCAATCTTTTCAAGAAACATGACTTATGCATTGGCCAGGTAGTCAATCTGTTCAAGAAACATGACTTACGCATTGGCCAGGTAGTCAATCTTTTCAAGAAACATGACTTATGCATTGGCCAGGTAGTCAATCTCTTCAAGCAACATGACTTACGCATTGGCCAGGCAGTCAATCTTTTCAAGCAACATTTAAAAGAAGCCTTATGAATACGCATCATCATGCTAGGTTTGCATTGAATATGAGTGTGCAGATATACATGGTCATCCCAATACTAATCATAAAGCAGTCCGATCGATTTTATTGTTTGAGACGACATTGTTTTCCTGTATTTGAACTAAATAAACAAACTCTAATAATGTTGCTGATTTGGCATCGATATTACATAACAGTGTGTTACAAATATTGCATAGTACGTACCGTTCGAGTCTTTCAAATATCGAACAAAAACACTGACTTGTTACTTATTAACAATTCTTCTTGTGATTGCATCAGTTTGTTTACCCATTCTGTCCAAGAATTCGTCTATAATTATAACATTTGGTCTTCTGCACTGTGTAACACATTGTGTTACTACTGTCATTTCAAACTGTCATCCTGATTCAGATAATATTCCCATTTGAAGTTTATAATGTTTGAAATTCTTTCGTAATATTGAAGTTGGCTATTTGTCCTTAGGTCGACATATTGCCTAACAGTTGTGTTAACTGATTCGGAATATTGCAAGTATAAATTTATATGTTTTGAAACATTATATTACGTTGACAAGACCAGTGTCATTCAAAAAGTTAAATAATGCATTCGAATTGCAGGAGCTGAATAGAGTTAGTTTCAATATATATATATGTTTGTGATCAGTGCATTCTAAAACAAAACACTTTAAATTGCGAGTTACCCATTCCTCGGAATCGATAGTTTAGTAATTTAACATCTAAGACATGCACAAAAGGGGTTTTTGCAAAAGTGTGATTTTAGGATCACGGAGCTATCAACAGTGTAAAACAGAACAAATTATTGCCTTTTTAAAACGGTGATCATCAAGATGCTTCGGCAGAAAAGATGGACGCGCCGCTTTGTAATTTAAGATGTACAGCAATAGGACGCTGCCACTTGTTTACCTTCTTTTGAACCATCAGTTTAAAGTTGAATATGAACGTCAAAATGCCTTCCTGAGAAGATGGTATATATTTCCCGTTCAAATTATTTAATGTTAGAAACAGGTATTTGTTAATCCCAAGAAGAACGTCAATGTAACAAGAATTACGCGTACATAATTATCTCGCCTTTCGTGCTTTTGAATGACGTGAAGTCAGTAAAAACTTAGCTTTTTATCTCAAAAGAACATAACTAGCAAACAACTTCCCTCCAAATAAGTGTTATGTATTTAGTTAGATAGTATGAGTAATGTAACCAAATTGAAATTCCATTGGATAACTATAACACTGTGAAAAAGGTCTAAACGCAAATGTTTACGCGATACTCTTCTGAACTTGAAATAAAGGACACAAAAGACGCATATACATCAGCTGCTTACCTCCATCTCTACTCAAACTATGACCAACATGGATAGCTAATAACTATGCTATACTATAAACGTGAATTTTATTATTTGATTGAGAACTTTCCATTTCCAGATAGTAACATCTCTACTTCTCTAACTTATGGTGTTTATTTGACGCAGCCTATTCGTTATTGTAGGGCTTGCTCTAAATATTGAGTCTTGAGTTATGTGGTAGATGTCGACTGCTGAAAATAAATTTATTATACAGTCATTCAAGAGATAGAGGCTGATGATCATCTTGGTCTCATTGAAAAATATTTTCTATCCGTGTATGATATGAAGGTGGAGATTATTACTTGGATATGACACTGATTTACATGGCGTTTACCGTTGATGAAGCAGATGGGTTGAAGATATGAATTGGGATACAAGTAAGATTTTAAATGAAGTTTGCAAACAAATGGCGGGAAAGGTTCAGTAGCTTCTACATTGTAAAACAAAAACTTACAAATCAGAGAATAATTAAGCGCCAAAACCGTCATCCGAATTCGAAATCAAATAAACTAGGGGCAAAATATGAACAAATCGATGTGCTTCGTGTTTGTTTTTGTTTTCATACGAGGCTGAATTTGTGGAGGAGCTAATCAGGACAGGTAACAAAAACCTTGCCAAATCTTTTAATTTCACTTTCAGATATATCGACGATGTGTTGTCTATAAACAACAAGAAGTTTGCTGACCACGTCGATCGTATATACCCTTCTGAACTTGAAATAAAGGACACAACATACTCTTCTACATCAGCTGCTTACCTCGATCTCTACTTAAACTACCACCAACATGGACAGCTTACTACTAAGCTATACGATAAACGTGGTGATTTCAATTTTCCGATCGTTAACTTTCCATTTCTTGATAGTAACATCCCTGCTTCTCCAACCTATGGTGTTTACATGTCGCAGTTGATTCGGTATTCCAGGGCTTGCTCTAAATATCGGGATTTTCGTGATCGATGTCGACTGCTGACAAACAAACTAACAACACAAGGATTCGAGAGATGCAGGTTGATCAGTACTGTGGGCAAGTTTTATGGTCGCCATCTTTGTCTCATTGAGAAATATTCTGTATCTTTAAGTGATATGAAGATGGACGTTTTTGAGTATGCTCATTAGTGTGTTTACTTGTTGTGATTGACAATGGTACTCGGTTCTCATTTTGAGAACTTGATGTTTACTTGGATGTGACAAAGATTTACATGGCGGGTGTTGTCGATGAAGCAGAAGACGCTTACTCTTCCGGAAACCTGGTCTTATTCTCTTGTACTTTTGCAAGGGTCTCAATGTAATCTTTCCTTTCTTCAAATTTTGCCCCTTGTTTAATCGATTTTGAGTTTGGATTATGATTATGTTGACGCTTCGGTATCCTCTTATTTTATTTCTATTAATATTTGTGTTAAATTGACTATATTTAAATGTCAAATGTCAAAGATTCTTCGTTATACTAAATAAGTTTCGAACTCACCTTTCGGGCCCTAGCATCACTGACGAGTCCTTCAAGGACATGCATTCATTTTACGGCATACTGTATGTATTACGTAATTAAAAACATTCATGTCACGGCATACTGTATGTATTACTAAATTAAAAACATTCATTTTTCGGCATACTGTATGTATTACTAAATTAAAAACATTCATTTTACGGCATACTGTATGTATTTCTAAATTAAAAACATTCAGCACATGTGTGTTAGGTTCATTTTTTCAAAGTAAAACAAAATCTATAATTTTACACTTTGTTGCATGATTTGTTAAATGTATTATAATGAACACACTAACTTGCTAATATCGACAATTTACTATAGCGTACTACTTCATATTTAAGTGATTCATCTTGGCTTTGTTTTGAAATGTTGGCCGCTCCCAATGTGCGAAAAATACACAAAATTGTTTACTTTCAAAATAGCCAACGAGTAAGTCGTGATTTGTATGAAATTGGTTATAATTTATTAAATATTACAAAAGCACATACATGAAATACATTAGAGAATTAAAGGTCATTGAACGCTCAGAAGAGTACATTTTAAAGCCTCTGAAATCTATTGGATAGGACGGAAGTGCTACTGACATGGTGTATAGAGTTTGTCTTTCTATATATAAGATTGACACTTTGACAAAAACAGTCTAAAGAACTGCGTGTACAACCGTCATTCTTTTTGTAGATATCAGATTTTGAAATTAATAATACAAAGCTATGTGTTCAGCGAGTTTCCATGGAGATGTTTTATAAAGCTCGTTATGCAACATTTAATTCCGAGTATGGCATATCAGATTTCAGTGATACATATAAAACATAGTTGTTTATTGTGAAGAAAAATCAATATCAGCATATAATCTGTCGACTACTTACGAAAGCCGATTAGTACCACACGAAACATATAAGTATTTATCTTGTTATTACGAGTTACGATAAGTCGTTATTACGAGATTAAAAGAATCTTTCTCCCCCTTGGGGTGAGACAGGGGAATCTCAACCCGAAGGGTAAGATTCTTAATTATAAGTTGCCAAACACAAAGCTTGCCGGGTGTTTGGCAGCTTCAGAAACTTGAGGTGTCGACGTGACGCCATTGTATTGTTGTCGTGACGTTACGACGTCATACAATTGTTAAGAATGTGCAAAGGCACGTATATCTTATCTCAACACAAGAAAATATCACACCTGTAAAAGTGTGGATATCCATGTCCATGGTAAGAGAAAAGAAAATCCCACACCGGTAAAAATTTGGATATCCCTGTCCAGGGTAAGAGAAACGTAGGTCCAAACAACAACGTGCGAATTATGGTCATCTACATTTGTATGCGTCATTCGGATTTTGTGACAGTACATACATCAGCCGTTATGCCTAGCTAGAGAGTTTTAACCTGTTCACTTATACTGTAGCTTGCCCACCGGAGTCTGATAATTTGTTACACTTACATCGTAGTTTTTTTTATCTAAATTACGGTTCAAGAGGTTCAATGTCGATAACGTGCTATGGGATGGTCTTTTCAAGCAAGATGGCGGACCAACACGTACGAAGAAGTAAGGTCCTCGCCTCAAGCTACTAGATCCGTTATTTGTAATAACACTAGATTATTTGAAATTGTAATGGATGCGGAATCTGCCGTGCTAATTTGCCGATTTCGAATTTTCAAAAATACTCCTCAGCGAGATCCGATAACGTTTCATATCCTGTTTGCGCCAAAAATTCTGTAATATTTGAAAAGATCAAGGGACATTTAGGAATTGATTCAATGCATGTTTTGAGGAAAAATGGTATGGACTGGTTCCAACAAGCTAATTCGCAGAATTAATATCCCAAGCTTCAAACTAATCAAAGGGCCATAACTCCAGCATAAAAAGTCCGCAAAACTGGCGATTGAGCTAAGTCAATACCGTTAGGCAATTGATAATAATAAATAATAATTTACAACATTTTTATTGCGCCCTATTTATAATTTGTAAAATTAATCTTATGCTTCAAACTCAATTAACTTTATTACAAAGTTTCAACGAAATCGGATAATTTTTGTTTTCGTTAATCAAGGGGCCATAACTCCGCCAAATAACAGGGGTCAAAAGTGGCGAACAAACTTCTCCGAGCCATTTCAGTATCTAACCTTGTAACAAAATTCGATGATACAGTTGTGGTATCGCACAACGTTACACGATGTGCGGTATGCGCACGATGTGTGAACGGTGTGTGCTCGATGTGTGCTCGATGTGAGAACGATGTGTGCTCGATGTGTGCTCGATGTGAGAACGATGTGTGCTCGATGTGAGAACGATGCGATCCTTGGCGATGTTTTTCTATCTCCCATGTGGGTGCACGATAAACTAACATTATGCAATGACAAAAATATCGTGGTTGGTGTAAATTAAGAAATGGTTTAACAATATGTACGGTCTAGTGCTAGTTGTTTTAAGTTTATTGCTATAGTTTAGCTACGTATATAAGCTGATCTTTCTATTTAAATTGGTCTTGAAATTAGAAATGAACTTTTGTAGTTTTTTTAAACAAATCAAAAAGACACTGTTAACTTTCAACACAAATTAACATGTTCTCATTCAGGTAAACATTGCCAAGTTATACCTGTACATAGACCATACATGTATACATCTCTGGCCCGGGGCACTTACAAACCTCGCCAAGGTGTACACACAGGTGATTGGATGGGTCGGGTACAAATAACAACATTGCTAATTATAAGCGACGATTTCTGTTTTTATAACTAACGGTAACACGTTAGCCACCGCGATTTTCAGCAGTGGAATCGCCACAGGCAAGCAAAACTCCGGCATCTTATATTGATTTACCCGTTCTGTTACCTGGGAGCTAAACCCGTTCTTGACTGTCTTATGGTCACTGAAATACAGTTTACTGTATATTGTAAAATTAACATAATCACAAATAATATGATGCGGATATACATACTTAAATGTTTCGACAAGAAGGTTCCGTATTTTTTTCATTCCGTAATATGTATCGACCAATTATACCAAGTAGTGCGTGTTTGCAATGTAAATCGCACACATGAACGCACGGTCTTTAAATCGTCCAGTTGTGTGCATCATGGGAAAACGATGTGTGAACAGGGTGTGCACGATGTATGCACGATGCACGCACACAATTTTTCATTACTACAACTGTATGTTTTGCTATTATTGCACGGAAACGGAAGAAATAGATATTTTTTTTTGTAAATGAAGGGGCCATAACTCCAACTCCGCCAAATAATGGCAGCAGAAAGTGACAATCGAATTTAGTTGAGCCCTTCAGACATTTACCTTGTAACCACGTTTCAAGGAAATATGATAATACCTGTTGCCGCAAGAACGCAGAAACGAAAGAAAAAAAAAATACATTGTTCGTGAGTCAAAGGGCCATAAATCCATCAACTACATGTAACGTCCGCCAAAAGTGGCAATCAAAGTTGCCCGAGCCTTTAGGCATTTTACCTTGTAACCAAGATTCAAGAAAATCCCATAATATGTATTGCCGTTATTGCACAGAAACGAAGTGTAACAGACAGAAAGACGGACAGGTGGTCAAACCCAAATAAATATCACCCGTTTCGGGGAAAGCGGTGGATGAAAATCAGTTATGAATTGGCCCGAAAACGATTTCGTATATGATACGCTTTAATTGACTATGATTGCCTGAGATGATCCTTACAACTTATGGTGGCAACACGTTGTGCTGTATTTGTATGATGATGGTGGCATTTCTGTGCTAATATTGCAATTAGCACGGAGGGAAATTTGCAAATAATTATCGACCATAGCATCCATGCAACAAAAAAGATAGCGAAACGAAAAAGGTTTTGGAGCTGGACATTAACTCGAAGATGTTAATATTATTCCAGGTAATCTATTGAGCAGTAATGGAAAATATGACTTAGCGAATCTGCATCCTAGGGTTTATAGAATGACCAGATCAGGTTGAGGAAATGGGAATTTGGAGGAATCCGTTCTAACCCATGTCAATCGACGATTTCCAGAAAAAAGTAAATACATCGTTCCAACAACCTCTCTTTCGAGAGTTACAGTGCAATGTTGAGCTTCAACACTTTCACCATTCACTCTTAGTTGGATAGAGTAGCTATTGTCGATAATTATTTGCAATTTTTCCACTTCGAAATTGCAGATACAATAATGAAAGACCGCCATTATTTTTATATTTCAGCTCAGATATATGTAACAAAAAAACGATTAAAAAAATTAGTTGTAATGATCATATTAGGCAATAAAAATTAAAGTGTATCATATAAAAATTGTTTTGAGACCAATATATAATTGCATTATTTGATTGTTTGGAACCAATCCATAGCATTGTTTTTAAATCATGCATTTTACAACGTTTGACCAATCCCTAACTTAAACAAATATTTCGTCTCTTGATTTTTAAACTAATACATGATTGTGGACATAAACAACAAATCAAATGTTATTAGATTTCAATGGCGAGTATTTCTTATTAGGTTAAGATACATTAGACCTTTCAAATAATTCGAAATCGGCATATTATTACGGCATATTTCGTTCGATTACAGTTTCAACAATTCGTCCAACTTCAAATTGGATTTAAAAGTATTTTGGAAGTGACAGAAAAACAACCAATTAAGTTCAGCAAGGCAATTTTCATGGTCCGAGTGTGTTTACAAATAACTGATCCGGTAGCTGGAAGTGAGGACCTTACGTCTTTGTACGTACTGGTCGGCCATCTTGACAACACCACTCCATAACACGTTATCGACAGTGGCATAGTTTTTTTTATACTTCTTCGGAGTTTAGATTAAGATGGCTTTTTGATTTGAAATTGATTTAAACCTCCAAAAATGTAATTAGTTTAAGGTCCAAAACTATATGGTAGAACTAGAACTATCTATGGGCTTGTCCATACATAACCGTACCGTATGTCTACATGAAAAGCTTGCTGTTTGATGATTTCGATTTCCGATAAGGAACATCCCCTTTCTCGAAATAACATCCATGGTTCCTCATCTTATGTTGTTTTCAAGTCCCAAATGACTTGTTATTGTAGGATAGCCCTGAATATAGAGTTTTCTTGTGATAAATGTTGACTGCTGACAAACTTACGGCAAAGGGGTTCGCCACTTTGTCCCATTAAGAAATTGAGAAATATTTTGTAATCACTGTAATCACACGATTACGACAATGTTACAACATTGTCCGGTTTACGACATCAGCTGTCGTAAACCGGAAATAGTGCCTTTGCCAAAAGTGTTTTTTCATAGTTAAGGTTTATTATAAGTCCAATATTATGGTTGTACATGTATGTATGTGAAATGGCATGTGGTGGAGATAAAGTATTAATAAATTTAAGTAAGGAAGTGTGACGTAAGTTTGTTTATTTATATACGAAATGTATGATATGAAATTTGGCATTCTTTTAATATGCTCATAAGTGTGTTTGTCACTAATAGCAATACTTATTATCAGATGAAATACTTAAATGTAGAGTCAATGTTTTTAAAGGTGACTCTTAAGAGTAAATATTCTCAAATAAGCGGGTTCATGAATCCATGAATGCATCACCGAAAGATATGTATAACGTACACACCACAAAGGTAACAATAACACAGGTATAACGTACACACCACAAAGGTAACAATAACACGGGTATAACGTACACAACACAAAGGTAACAATAACACAGGTATAACGTACACACCACAAAGGTAACAATAACACGGGTATAACGTACACACCACAAAGGTAACAATAACACGGGTATAACGTACACAACACAAAGGTAACAATAACACGGGTATAACGTACACAACACAAAGGTAACACTAACACGGGTATAACGTACACACCACAAAGGTAACAATAACACGGGTATAACGTACACACCACAAAGGTAACAATAACACAGGTATAACGTACACACCACAAAGGTAACAATAACACAGGTATAACGTACACACCACAAAGGTAACAATAACACAGGTATAACGTTCACACCACAAAGGTAACAATAACACGGGTATAACGTACACACCACAAAGGTAACAATAGCACAGGTATAACGTACACACCACAAAGGTAACAATAACACAGGTATAACGTACACACCACAAAGGTAACAATAACACGGGTATAACGTACACACCACAAAGGAAACAATAACACAGGTATAACGTACACACCACAAAGGTAACAATAACACAGGTATAACGTACACAACACAAAGGTAACACTTACACGGGTATAACGTTCACACCACAAAGGTAACACTAATACGGGTATAACGTACACACACAAAGGTAACAATAGCACAGGTATAACGTACACACCACAAAGGTAACAATAGCACAGGTATAACGTACACACCACAAAGGTAACAATAGCACAGGTATAACGTACACAACACAAAGGTAACAATAACACGGGTATAACGTACACAACACAAAGGTGACAATAACACGGGTATAACGTACACACCACAAAGGTAACAATAGCACAGGTATAACGTACACAACACAAAGGTAACAATAACACGGGTATAACGTACACACCACAAAGGTAACAATAACACAGGTATAACGTACACAACACAAAGGTAACAATAACACGGGTATAACGTACACACCACAAAGGTAACAATAACACAGGTATAACGTACACAACACAAAGGTAACAATAACACGGGTATAACGTACACAACACAAAGGTAACAATAACACAGGTATAACGTACACACCACAAAGGCAACAATAACACAGGTATAACGTACAAAACACAAAGGTAAGAATAACACAGGTATAACGTACACAACACAAAGGTAACAATAACACGGGTATAACGTACACACCACAAAGGCAACAATAGCACAGGTATAACGTACACAACACAAAGGTAACAATAACACGGGTATAACGTACACACCACAAAGGAAACAATAACACGGGTATAACGTACACAACACAAAGGTAACAATAACACAGGTATAACGTACACACCACAAAGGTAACAATAACACAGGTATAACGTACACACCACAAAGGTAACAATAACACAGGTATAACGTACACACCACAAAGGTAACAATAACACGGGTATAACGTACACACCACAAAGGTAACAATAACACGGGTATAACGTACACACCACAAAGGTAACAATTACACAGGTATAACGTACACAACACAAAGGTAACAATAACACGGGTATAACGTACACACCACAAAGGTAACAATAACACAGGTATAACGTACACAACACAAATGCAACAATAACACAGGTATAACGTACACAACACAAAGGTAAGAATAACACAGGTATAACGTACACACCACAAAGGTAACACTAATACGGGTATAACGTACACACCACAAAGGTAACACTAATACGGGTATAACGTACACACCACAAAGGTAACACTAACACGGGTATAACGTACACACCACAAAGGTAAGAATAACACAGGTATAACGTACACACCACAAAGGTAAGAATAACACAGGTATAACGTACACACCACAAAGGTAACACTAACACGGGTATAACGTAAACACCACAAAGGTAAGAATAACACAGGTATAACGTACACACCACAAAGGTAACACTAACACGGGTATAACGTACACACCACAAAGGTAACACTAATACGGGTATAACGTACACACCACAAAGGTAACAATAACACAGGTATAACGTACACAACACAAAGGTAACAATAACACGGGTATAACGTACATACCACAAAGGTAACAATAACACAGGTATAACGTACACACCACAAAGGTAACAATAACACGGGTATAACGTACACAACACAAAGGTAACAATAACACAGGTATAACGTACACACCACAAAGGTAACAATATCACAGGTATAACGTACACACCACAAAGGTAACAATAACACGGGTATAACGTACACACCACAAAGGTAACAATAACACGGGTATAACGTACACACCACAAAGGTAACAATAACACGGGTATAACGTACACAACACAAAGGTAACAATAACACGGGTATAACGTACACACCACAAAGGTAACAATAACACAGGTATAACGTACACACCACAAAGGTAACAATAACACGAGTATAACGTACACAAAACAAAGGTAACAATAACACAGGTATAACGTACACACCACAAAGGTAACAATAACACAGGTATAACGTACATACCACAAAGGTAACAATAACACGGGTATAACGTACACACCACAAAGGTGACAATAACACAGGTATAACGTACACACCACAAAGGTAACAATAACACGGGTATAACGTACACACCACAAAGGTAACAATAACACGGGTATAACGTACACAACACAAAGGTAACAATAACACGGGTATAACGTACACACCACAAAGGTAACAATAACACAGGTATAACGTACACACCACAAAGGTAACAATAACACGGGTATAACGTACACAACACAAAGGTAACAATAACACAGGTATAACGTACACAACACAAAGGTAACAATAACACAGGTATAACGTACACAACACAAAGGTAACAATAACACAGGTATAACGTACACACCACAAAGGTAACAATAACACAGGTATAACGTACACACCACAAAGGTAACAATAACACGGGTATAACGTACACAACACAAAGGTAACAATAACACAGGTATAACGTACACACCACAAAGGTAACAATAACACAGGTATAACGTACACAACACAAAGGTAACAATAACACAGGTATAACGTACACACCACAAAGGTAACAATAACACAGGTATAACGTACACACCACAAAGGTAACAATAACACAGGTATAACGTACACACCACAAAGGTAACAATAACACGGGTATAACGTACACACCACAAAGGTAACAATAACACAGGTATAACGTACACACCACAAAGGTAACAATAACACGGGTATAACGTACACACCACAAAGGTAACAATAACACAGGTATAACGTACACACCACAAAGGTAACAATAACACGGGTATAACGTACACAACACAAAGGTAACAATAACACGGGTATAACGTACACACCACAAAGGTAACAATAACACAGGTATAACGTACACACCACAAAGGTGACAATAACACGGGTATAACGTACACACCACAAAGGTAACAATAACACAGGTATAACGTACACACCACAAAGGTAACAATAACACGGGTATAACGTACACAACACAAAGGTAACAATAACACGGGTATAACGTACACAAAACAAAGGTAACAATAACACGGGTATAACGTACACAACACAAAGGTAACAATAACACAGGTATAACGTACACACCACAAAGGTAACAATAACACGGGTATAACGTACACAACACAAAGGTTACAATAACACAGGTATAACGTACACACCACAAAGGTAACACTAATACGGGTATAACGTACACACCACAAAGGTAACAATAACACAGGTATAACGTACATACCACAAAGGTAACAATAACACAGGTATAACGTACACAACACAAAGGTAACAATAACACAGGTATAACGTACACAAAACACAGGTAACAATAACACGGGTATAACGTACACAACACAAAGGTAACAATAACACAGGTATAACGTACACAAAACAAAGGTAACAATAACACGGGCATAACGTACACAACACAAAGGTAACAATAACACAGGTATAACGTACACAAAACAAAGGTAACAATAACACGGGTATAACGTACACAACACAAAGGTAACAATAACAGAGGTATAACGTACACACCACAAAGGTTACAATAACACAGGTATAACGTACACAACACAAAGGTAACAATAACACAGGTATAACGTACACAAAACAAAGGTAACAATAACACGGGCATAACGTACACAACACAAAGGTAACAATAACAGAGGTATAACGTACACAAAACAAAGGTAACAATAACACGGGTATAACGTACACACCACAAAGGTAACAATAACACGGGCATAACGTACACAAAACAAAGGTAACAATAACACGGGTATAACGTACACAACACAAAGGTAACAATAACACAGGTATAACGTACACACCACAAAGGTAACAATAACACAGGTATAACGTACACAACACAAAGGTAACAATAACACAGGTATAACGTACACAACACAAAGGTAACAATAACACAGGTATAACGTACACAACACAAAGGTAACAATAACACAGGTATAACGTACACAACACAAAGGTAAGAATAACACAGGTATAACATACACACCACAAAGGTAACAATAACACGGGTATAACGTACACACCACAAAGGTAACAATAACACGGGCATAACGTACACACCACAAAGGTAACAATAACACAGGTATAACGTACACACCACAAAGGTAACAATAACAGAGGTATAACGTACACAACACAAAGGTAACAATAGCACAGGTATAACGTACACAACACAAAGGTAACAATAACAGAGGTATAACGTACACAAAACAAAGGTAACAATAACACAGGTATAACGTACACACCACAAAGGTAACAATAACACGGGCATAACGTACACAACACAAAGGTAACAATAACACGGGTATAACGTACACAACACAAAGGTAACAATAACACGGGTATAACGTACACACCACAAAGGTAACAATAACACAGGTATAACGTACACAACACAAAGGTAACACTAATACGGGTATAACGTACACACCACAAAGGCAACAATAACACAGGTATAACGTACACAACACAAAGGTAACAATAACACAGGTATAACGTACACAACACAAAGGTAACAATAACACAGGTATAACGTACACACCACAAAGGTAACAATAACACGGGTATAACGTACACAACACAAAGGTAACAATAACACAGGTATAACGTACACACCACAAAGGTAACAATAACACGGGTATAACGTACACAACACAAAGGTAACAATAACACAGGTATAACGTACACAACACAAAGGTAACAATAACACAGGTATAACGTACACACCACAAAGGTAACAATAACACAGGTATAACGTACACAACACAAAGGTAACAATAACACAGGTATAACGTACACACCACAAAGGTAACAATAACACGGGTATAACGTACACAACACAAAGGTAACAATAACACAGGTATAACGTACACAACACAAAGGTAACAATAACACGGGTATAACGTACACAACACAAAGGTAACAATAACACGGGTATAACGTACACACCAAAAAGGTAACAATAACACAGGTATAACGTACACAAAACAAAGGTAGCAATAACACGGGTATAACGTACACAAAACAAAGGTGACAATAACACAGGTATAACGTACATACCACAAAGGTAACAATAACACAGGTATGACGTACACAACACAAAGGTAAAAATAACACAGGTATAACTTACACACCACAAAGGTAAGAATACCATGGGTATAACGTACACAGCGCCGATATAACTGCGATACAGATAGCGCGACAAGGTAATGAGAATAAGACAGACATAATCTAAACACGAACTGCAGTCGTCTGTGGTCAGTGTATATGTCAGACTGGGCGAAAGCTATCGATTGATCTGCACACTCACTCTAAATGTGGCTGAGCTAGGAACCTTCACGCCTTATACAACGTTTTACAGCGGATTAGAGCACATCCGTACAATTCCAGTTCTAGTCTCTCTAATTGCTCTTAGTGCTGTAATGTAATAAATCATAAAATGAATCCGGAAATTGGAATACCCCATGGAGGAAGTATCGCTTTCCACTTTTAGTACCGACAATGGGTTATAATCAGATGGCCGAGAGACTGCTTTATAATCATGTCAACGCCAGAAACGAAAGGTTCCGGCAGAAATTGTCGACGTGATAAATTGTGATACCTACACATTGTTTTATGACTCGAATAGCTTGTTTGTGTGTTGGTTTCTGAACTAAAACAGATTCGTTAATTGCTTGTCCATTGAAAAAGCACTGTTAGAACACATTTCGCCACGGCGTATTGAGATTGAGAAGGTTATGATTGAGATTTTCTGTTATGTTATGTAGCTCTTATGTATATCTAGGATTCAGCTCTATGACGCTGTTCGATTACAGATTATACAAAAGATAGTGCTCTGTAGCAATGAACGATACTCTTCGAGTGTGTTCATCTGTTTGTATAAGAATACTATAGCACAGTATTACATCCAATTTATGTATATTTTCAGCTTCTATCTTATTTGAATAAGTTTTGTCAAATCATTACAAAAATGTTGCACAACTAACGTTTTTACAGTTTAACTGGAATTCTGTAACGAAGCTCCCTCGAGACATTTTAAAGTAGTGATTCGTGACGGATAGTTGTCAATAATTCGCATTAATATAAAGTATCTGCATTAGTCATCGTTTGTATGTGATCTCACTTAAGCGACGTGTTTCAGTTAATGAAGAGTTATTTGGTTTTGTCAGACATTGGCTTAGCACCGGGCTCATCAGGGATCACGGTTTCAGCATATTGAACAGTCCGCTCTCGGTTTATATTGGCCATCTTGACCATATTACTGTTCAGAGAATTGTCTTATTGCAGATCACGTTCTCTCTCACCCTGCGTTTTATCCTCAATCTTAATAGGAAACTTACATCGTGTACTACAGGGTCACACTCAACAACGGACGAGCCATACAGTTCTTTATTTTGAATGATGCTTTCCTTCCCAAAGGCTAAGATCATTTAAAGACGGTATCCAGGAATGTTTTAAATAAGGTCATATATTAGGGGTTAGTTCGACTCAATGCTATTCATTAAATATAACAAGTTGATGTTATGTATCCAAAACTACACGACGGGAAATAGTACACTGTTTTTACTTATCAAAATACGCTTTGTAAGTGTGTTTGTTTGCGTAAGAATACTGATAAAGTGTGTCCTTTATTCAATCGATTTTTAGTTAGAAATATGGTTTTGTTTATATTTCGGTATTCTCTGATTTTTCACGTCAACAGTGATTCTGTTACCAGAGAATGACATGTAATATAATACGGAATATAGCCCCCATACTGAGGTAACGCCGACAGTGTCAACAGAGTATGACATGTAATATAATACGGAATATAGCCCCCATACTGAGGTAACACCGACAGTGTCAACAGAGTATGACATGTAATATAATACGGGATATAGCCCCCATACTGAGGTAACACCGACAGTGTCAACGGAGAATGACATGTAATATAATACGGAATATAGCCCCCCATACTGAGGTAACGCCGACAGTGTCAAAAGAGTATGACATGTAATATAATACGGAATATAGCCCCCATACTGAGGTAGAGCCGACAGTGTCAACAGAGTATGACATGTAATATAATACGGAATATAGCCCCCATACTGAGGTAACGCCGACAGTGTCAACAGAGTATGACATGTAATATAATACGTAATATAGCCCCCATACTGAGGTAACACCGACAGTGTCAACAGAGTATGACATGTAATATAATACGGGATGTAGCCCCCATACTGAGGTAACACCGACAGTGTCAACAGAGTATGACATGTAATATAATACGGAATATAGCCCCCATACTGAGGTAACGCCGACAGTGTCAACAGAGTATGACATGTAATATAATACGGAATATAGCCCCCATACTGAGGTAACACCGACAGTGTCAACAGAGAATGACATGTAATATAATACGTAATATAGCCCCCATACTGAGGTAACACCGACAGTGTCAACAGAGTATGACATGTAATATAATACGGAATATAGCCCCCATACTGAGGTAACGCCGACAATGTCAACAGAGTACACATGTAATATAATACGGGATATAGCCCCCATACTGAGATAACGCCGACAGTGTCAACAGAGTATGACATGTAATATAATACGGGATATAGCCCCCATACTGAGGTAACGCCGACAGTGTCAACAGAGTATGACATGTAATATAATACGGAATATAGCCCCCATACTGAGGTAACGCCGACAGTGTCAACAGAGTATGACATGTAATATAATACGGAATATAGCCCCCATACTGAGGTAACACCGACAGTGTTAACAGAGTATGACATGTAATATAATACGGAATATAGCCCCCATACTGAGGTAACACCGACAGTGTCAACAGAGTATGACATGTAATATAATACGTAATATAGCCCCCATACTGAGGTAACACCGACAGTGTCAACAGAGAACACGTGTAATATAATACGGAATATAGCCCCCATACTGAGGTAACACCGACAGTATCAACAGAGTATGACATGTAATATAATACGGGATATAGCCCCCATACTGAGGTAACGCCGACAGTGTCAACAGAGTAGGACATGTAATATAATACGGAATATAGCCCCCATACTGAGGTAACACCGACAGTGTCAACAGAGTATGACATGTTATATAATACGGAATATAGCCCCCATACTGATGTAACACCGACAGTGTCAACAGAGTATGACATGTAATATAATACGGAATATAGCCCCCATTCTGAGGTAACGCCGACAGTGTCACCAGAGTATGACATGTAATATAATACGGGATATAGCCCCCATACTGAGGTAACACCGACAGTGTCGACAGAGTATGACATGTAATATAATACGTAATATAGCCCCCATACTGAGGTAACACCGACAGTGTCAACAGAATATGACATGTAATATAATACGTAATATAGCCCCCATACTGAGGTAACACCGACAGTGTCAACAGAGTATGACATGTAATATAATACGGAATATAGCCCCCATACTGAGGTAACACCGACAGTGTCAACAGAGTATGACATGTAATATAATACGGAATATAGCCCCCATACTGAGGTAACACCGACAGTGTCAACAGAGTATGACATGTAATATAATACGGAATATAGCCCCCATACTGAGGTAACGCCGACAGTGTCAACAGAGTATGACATGTAATATAATACGGAATATAGCCCCCATACTGAGGTAACGCCGACAGTGTCAACAGAGTATGACATGTAATATAATACGTAATATAGCCCCCATACTGAGGTAACGCCGACAGTGTCAACAGAGTAGGACATGTAATATAATACGGAATATAGCCCCCATACTGAGGTAACACCGACAGTGTCAACAGAGTATGACATGTTATATAATACGGAATATAGCCCCCATACTGATGTAACACCGACAGTGTCAACAGAGTATGACATGTAATATAATACGGAATATAGCCCCCATTCTGAGGTAACGCCGACAGTGTCACCAGAGTATGACATGTAATATAATACGGGATATAGCCCCCATACTGAGGTAACACCGACAGTGTCGACAGAGTATGACATGTAATATAATACGTAATATAGCCCCCATACTGAGGTAACACCGACAGTGTCAACAGAATATGACATGTAATATAATACGTAATATAGCCCCCATACTGAGGTAACACCGACAGTGTCAACAGAGTATGACATGTAATATAATACGGAATATAGCCCCCATACTGAGGTAACACCGACAGTGTCAACAGAGTATGACATGTAATATAATACGGAATATAGCCCCCATACTGAGGTAACACCGACAGTGTCAACAGAGTATGACATGTAATATAATACGGAATATAGCCCCCATACTGAGGTAACGCCGACAGTGTCAACAGAGTATGACATGTAATATAATACGGAATATAGCCCCCATACTGAGGTAACGCCGACAGTGTCAACAGAGTATGACATGTAATATAATACGTAATATAGCCGCCATACTGAGGTAACGCCGACAGTGTCAACAGAGTATGACATGTAATATAATACGGAATATAGCCCCCATACTGAGGTAACGCCGACAGTGTCAACAGAGTATGACATGTAATATAATACGGAATATAGCCCCCATACTGAGGTAACACCGACAGTGTCAACAGAGTATGACATGTAATATAATACGGGATATAGCCCCCATACTGAGGTAACACCGACAGTGTCGACAGAGTATGACATGTAATATAATACGGAATATAGCCCCCATACTGAGGTAACATCGACAGTGTCAACAGAGTATGACATGTAATATAATACGGAATATAGCCCCCATACTGAGGTAACACCGAGAGTGTCAACAGAGTATGACATGTAATATAATACGGAATATAGCCCCCATACTGAGGTAACACCGACAGTGTCAACAGAGTATGACATGTAATATAATACGGAATATAGCCCCCATACTGAGGTAACGCCGACAGTGTCAACAGAGTATGACATGTAATATAATACGGAATATAGCCCCCATACTGAGGTAACACCGACAGTGTCAACAGAGTATGACATGTAATATAATACGGAATATAGCCCCCATACTGAGGTAACACCGACAGTGTCAACAGAGTATGACATGTAATATAATACGGGATATAGCCCCCATACTGAGGTAACACCGACAGTGTCAACAGAGTATGACATGTAATATAATACGTAATACAGCCCCCATACTGATGTAACGCCGACAGTGTCAACAGAGAACACGTGTAATATAATACGGAATATAGCCCCCATACTGAGGTAACACCGACAGTATCAACAGAGTATGACATGTAATATAATACGGGATATAGCCCCCATACTGAGGTAACGCCGACAGTGTCAACAGAGTAGGACATGTAATATAATACGGAATATAGCCCCCATACTGAGGTAACACCGACAGTGTCAACAGAGTATGACATGTAATATAATACGGAATATAGCCCCCATACTGAGGTAACACCGACAGTGTCAACAGAGTATGACATGTAATATAATACGGAATATAGCCCCCATACTGAGGTAACGCCGACAGTGTCAACAGAGTATGACATGTAATATAATACGGAATATAGCCCCCATACTGAGGTAACGCCGACAGTGTCAACAGAGTATGACATGTAATATAATACGGAATATAGCCCCCATACTGAGGTAACACCGAGAGTGTCAACAGAGTATGACATGTAATATAATACGGAATATAGCCCCCATACTGAGGTAACACCGACAGTGTCAACAGAGTATGACATGTAATATAATACGGAATATAGCCCCCATACTGAGGTAACACCGACAGTGTCAACAGAGTATGACATGTAATATAATACGGGATATAGCCCCCATACTGAGGTAACACCGACAGTGTCAACAGAGTATGACATGTAATATAATACGTAATATAGCCCCCATACTGAGGTAACACCGACAGTGTCAACAGAGAATGACATGTAATATAATACGGAATATAGCCCCCATACTGAGGTAACACCGACAGTGTCAACAGAGTATGACATGTAATATAATACGGAATATAGCCCCCATACTGAGGTAACGCCGACAGTGTCAACAGAGTATGACATGTAATATAATACGGAATATAGCCCCCATACTGAGGTAACGCCGACAGTGTCAACAGAGTATGACATGTAATATAATACGGAATATAGGCCCCATACTGAGGTAACGCCGACAGTGTCAACAGAGTATGACATGTAATATAATACGGAATATAGCCCCCATACTGAGGTAACACCGACAGTGTCAACAGAGTATGACATGTTATATAATACGGGATATAGCCACCATACTGAGGTAACACCGACAGTGATTCTGTCAACAGAGAACACGTGTAATATAATTCGGAATATAGCCCCCATACTGAGGTAACGCCGACAGTGTCAACAGAGAACACGTGTAATATAATACGGAATATAGCCCCCATACTGAGGTAACTCCGACAGTGATTCTGTCAACTGAGAACACGTGTAATATAATACGGAATATAGCCCCAATACTGAGGTAACACCGACAGTGTCAACAGAGTATGACATTTAATATAATACGGGATATAGCCCCCATACTGAGGTAACGCCGACAGTGTCAACAGAGTAGGACATGTAATATAATACGGAATATAGCCCCCATACTGAGGTAACACCGACAGTGTCAACAGAGTATGACATGTTATATAATACGGAATATAGCCCCCATACTGATGTAACACCGACAGTGTCAACAGAGTATGACATGTAATATAATACGGAATATAGCCCCCATACTGAGGTAACGCCGACAGTGTCAACAGAGTATGACATGTAATATAATACGGAATATAGCCCCCATACTGAGGTAACACCGACAGTGTCAACAGAGTATGACATGTAATATAATACGGAATATAGCCCCCATACTGAGGTAACACCGACAGTGTCAACAGAATATGACATTTAATATAATACGGAATATAGCCCCCATACTGAGGTAACGCCGACAGTGTCAACAGAGTATGACATGTAATATAATACGTAATATAGCCCCCATACTGAGGTAACACCGACAGTGTCAACAAAGTATGACATGTAATATAATACGGGATGTAGCCCCCATACTGAGGTAACACCGACAGTGTCAACAGAGTATGACATGTAATATAATACGGAATATAGCCCCCATACTGAGGTAACGCCGACAGTGTCAACAGAGTATGACATGTAATATAATACGGAATATAGCCCCCATACTGAGGTAACACCGACAGTGTCAACAGAGAATGACATGTAATATAATACGTAATATAGCCCCCATACTGAGGTAACACCGACAGTGTCAACAGAGTATGACATGTAATATAATACGGAATATAGCCCCCATACTGAGGTAACGCCGACAATGTCAACAGAGTACACATGTAATATAATACGGGATATAGCCCCCATACTGAGATAACGCCGACAGTGTCAACAGAGTATGACATGTAATATAATACGGGATATAGCCCCCATACTGAGGTAACGCCGACAGTGTCAACAGAGTATGACATGTAATATAATACGGAATATAGCCCCCATACTGAGGTAACGCCGACAGTGTCAACAGAGTATGACATGTAATATAATACGGAATATAGCCCCCATACTGAGGTAACACCGACAGTGTTAACAGAGTATGACATGTAATATAATACGGAATATAGCCCCCATACTGAGGTAACACCGACAGTGTCAACAGAGTATGACATGTAATATAATACGTAATATAGCCCCCATACTGATGTAACACCGACAGTGTCAACAGAGTAGGACATGTAATATAATACGGAATATAGCCCCCATACTGAGGTAACACCGACAGTGTCAACAGAGTATGACATGTTATATAATACGGAATATAGCCCCCATACTGATGTAACACCGACAGTGTCAACAGAGTATGACATGTAATATAATACGGAATATAGCCCCCATTCTGAGGTAACGCCGACAGTGTCACCAGAGTATGACATGTAATATAATACGGGATATAGCCCCCATACTGAGGTAACACCGACAGTGTCGACAGAGTATGACATGTAATATAATACGTAATATAGCCCCCATACTGAGGTAACACCGACAGTGTCAACAGAATATGACATGTAATATAATACGTAATATAGCCCCCATACTGAGGTAACACCGACAGTGTCAACAGAGTATGACATGTAATATAATACGGAATATAGCCCCCATACTGAGGTAACACCGACAGTGTCAACAGAGTATGACATGTAATATAATACGGAATATAGCCCCCATACTGAGGTAACACCGACAGTGTCAACAGAGTATGACATGTAATATAATACGGAATATAGCCCCCATACTGAGGTAACGCCGACAGTGTCAACAGAGTATGACATGTAATATAATACGGAATATAGCCCCCATACTGAGGTAACGCCGACAGTGTCAACAGAGTATGACATGTAATATAATACGTTATATAGCCCCCATACTGAGGTAACGCCGACAGTGTCAACAGAGTATGACATGTAATATAATACGGAATATAGCCCCCATACTGAGGTAACGCCGACAGTGTCAACAGAGTATGACATGTAATATAATACGGGATATAGCCCCCATACTGAGGTAACGCCGACAGTGTCAACAGAGTATGACATGTAATATAATACGGGATATAGCCCCCATACTAGGTAACGCCGACAGTGTCGACAGAGTATGACATGTAATATAATACGGAATATAGCCCCCATACTGAGGTAACATCGACAGTGTCAACAGAGTATGACATGTAATATAATACGGAATATAGCCCCCATACTGAGGTAACACCGAGAGTGTCAACAGAGTATGACATGTAATATAATACGGAATATAGCCCCCATACTGAGGTAACACCGACAGTGTCAACAGAGTATGACATGTAATATAATACGGAATATAGCCCCCATACTGAGGTAACGCCGACAGTGTCAACAGAGTATGACATGTAATATAATACGGAATATAGCCCCCATACTGAGGTAACACCGACAGTGTCAACAGAGTATGACATGTAATATAATACGGAATATAGCCCCCATACTGAGGTAACACCGACAGTGTCAACAGAGTATGACATGTAATATAATACGGGATATAGCCCCCATACTGAGGTAACACCGACAGTGTCAACAGAGTATGACATGTAATATAATACGTAATACAGCCCCCATACTGATGTAACGCCGACAGTGTCAACAGAGAACACGTGTAATATAATACGGAATATAGCCCCCATACTGAGGTAACACCGACAGTATCAACAGAGTATGACATGTAATATAATACGGGATATAGCCCCCATACTGAGGTAACGCCGACAGTGTCAACAGAGTAGGACATGTAATATAATACGGAATATAGCCCCCATACTGATGTAACACCGACAGTGTCAACAGAGTATGACATGTTATATAATACGGAATATAGCCCCCATACTGATGTAACACCGACAGTGTCAACAGAGTATGACATGTAATATAATACGGAATATAGCCCCCATTCTGAGGTAACGCCGACAGTGTCAACAGAGTATGACATGTAATATAATACGGGATATAGCCCCCATACTGAGGTAACACCGACAGTGTCGACAGAGTATGACATGTAATATAATACGGAATATAGCCCCCATACTGAGGTAACACCGACAGTGTCAACAGAATATGACATGTAATATAATACGTAATATAGCCCCCATACTGAGGTAACACCGACAGTGTCAACAGAGTATGACATGTAATATAATACGGAATATAGCCCCCATACTGAGGTAACACCGACAGTGTCAACAGAGTATGATATGTAATATAATACGGAATATAGCCCCCATACTGAGGTAACACCGACAGTGTCAACAGAGTATGACATGTAATATAATACGGAATATAGCCCCCATACTGAGGTAACACCGACAGTGTCAACAGAGTATGACATGTAATATAATACGGAATATAGCCCCCATACTGAGGTAACGCCGACAGTGTCAACAGAGTATGACATGTAATATAATACGGAATATAGCCCCCATACTGAGGTAACGCCGACAGTGTCAACAGAGTATGACATGTAATATAATACGGAATATAGCCCCCATACTGAGGTAACGCCGACAGTGTCAACAGAGTATGACATGTAATATAATACGGAATATAGCCCCCATACTGAGGTAACACCGACAGTGTCAACAGAGTATGACATGTAATATAATACGGAATATAGCCCCCATACTGAGGTAACACCGACAGTGTCAACAGAGTATGACATGTAATATAATACGGGATATAGCCCCCATACTGAGGTAACGCCGACAGTGTCGACAGAGTATGACATGTAATATAATACGGAATATAGCCCCCATACTGAGGTAACACCGACAGTGTCAACAGAGTATGACATGTAATATAATACGGAATATAGCCCCATACTGAGGTAACACCGACAGTGTCAACAGAGTATGACATGTAATATAATACGGGATATAGCCCCCATACTGAGGTAACACCGACAGTGTCAACAGAGTATGACATGTAATATAATACGGAATATAGCCCCCATACTGAGGTAACGCCGACAGTGTCAACAGAGTATGACATGTAATATAATACGGAATATAGCCCCCATACTGAGGTAACACCGACAGTGTCAACAGAGTATGACATGTAATATAATACGGAATATAGCCCCCATACTGAGGTAACACCGACAGTGTCAACAGAGTATGACATGTAATATAATACGGGATATAGCCCCCATACTGAGGTAACACCGACAGTGTCAACAGAGTATGACATGTAATATAATACGTAATATAGCCCCCATACTGAGGTAACACCGACAGTGTCAACAGAGAATGACATGTAATATAATACGGAATATAGCCCCCATACTGAGGTAACACCGACAGTGTCAACAGAGTATGACATGTAATATAATACGGAATATAGCCCCCATACTGAGGTAACGCCGACAGTGTCAACAGAGTATGACATGTAATATAATACGGAATATAGCCCCCATACTGAGGTAACGCCGACAGTGTCAACAGAGTATGACATGTAATATAATACGGAATATAGGCCCCATACTGAGGTAACGCCGACAGTGTCAACAAAGTATGACATGTAATATAATACGGAATATAGCCCCCATACTGAGGTAACACCGACAGTGTCAACAGAGTATGACATGTTATATAATACGGGATATAGCCACCATACTGAGGTAACACCGACAGTGATTCTGTCAACAGAGAACACGTGTAATATAATACGGAATATAGCCCCCATACTGAGGTAACGCCGACAGTGTCAACAGAGAACACGTGTAATATAATACGGAATATAGCCCCCATACTGAGGTAACGCCGACAGTGATTCTGTCAACTGAGAACACGTGTAATATAATACGGAATATAGCCCCAATACTGAGGTAACACCGACAGTGTCAACAGAGTATGACATTTAATATAATACGGGATATAGCCCCCATACTGAGGTAACGCCGACAGTGTCAACAGAGTAGGACATGTAATATAATACGTAATATAGCCCCCATACTGAGGTAACACCGACAGTGTCAACAGAGTATGACATGTAATATAATACGGAATATAGCCCCCATACTGAGGTAACACCGACAGTGTCAACAGAGTATGATATGTAATATAATACGGAATATAGCCCCCATACTGAGGTAACACCGACAGTGTCAACAGAGTATGACATGTAATATAATACGGAATATAGCCCCCATACTGAGGTAACACCGACAGTGTCAACAGAGTATGACATGTAATATAATACGGAATATAGCCCCCATACTGAGGTAACGCCGACAGTGTCAACAGAGTATGACATGTAATATAATACGGAATATAGCCCCCATACTGAGGTAACGCCGACAGTGTCAACAGAGTATGACATGTAATATAATACGGAATATAGCCCCCATACTGAGGTAACGCCGACAGTGTCAACAGAGTATGACATGTAATATAATACGGAATATAGCCCCCATACTGAGGTAACACCGACAGTGTCAACAGAGTATGACATGTAATATAATACGGAATATAGCCCCCATACTGAGGTAACACCGACAGTGTCAACAGAGTATGACATGTAATATAATACGGGATATAGCCCCCATACTGAGGTAACGCCGACAGTGTCGACAGAGTATGACATGTAATATAATACGGAATATAGCCCCCATACTGAGGTAACACCGACAGTGTCAACAGAGTATGACATGTAATATAATACGGAATATAGCCCCATACTGAGGTAACACCGACAGTGTCAACAGAGTATGACATGTAATATAATACGGGATATAGCCCCCATACTGAGGTAACACCGACAGTGTCAACAGAGTATGACATGTAATATAATACGGAATATAGCCCCCATACTGAGGTAACGCCGACAGTGTCAACAGAGTATGACATGTAATATAATACGGAATATAGCCCCCATACTGAGGTAACACCGACAGTGTCAACAGAGTATGACATGTAATATAATACGGAATATAGCCCCCATACTGAGGTAACACCGACAGTGTCAACAGAGTATGACATGTAATATAATACGGGATATAGCCCCCATACTGAGGTAACACCGACAGTGTCAACAGAGTATGACATGTAATATAATACGTAATATAGCCCCCATACTGAGGTAACACCGACAGTGTCAACAGAGAATGACATGTAATATAATACGGAATATAGCCCCCATACTGAGGTAACACCGACAGTGTCAACAGAGTATGACATGTAATATAATACGGAATATAGCCCCCATACTGAGGTAACGCCGACAGTGTCAACAGAGTATGACATGTAATATAATACGGAATATAGCCCCCATACTGAGGTAACGCCGACAGTGTCAACAGAGTATGACATGTAATATAATACGGAATATAGGCCCCATACTGAGGTAACGCCGACAGTGTCAACAAAGTATGACATGTAATATAATACGGAATATAGCCCCCATACTGAGGTAACACCGACAGTGTCAACAGAGTATGACATGTTATATAATACGGGATATAGCCACCATACTGAGGTAACACCGACAGTGATTCTGTCAACAGAGAACACGTGTAATATAATACGGAATATAGCCCCCATACTGAGGTAACGCCGACAGTGTCAACAGAGAACACGTGTAATATAATACGGAATATAGCCCCCATACTGAGGTAACGCCGACAGTGATTCTGTCAACTGAGAACACGTGTAATATAATACGGAATATAGCCCCAATACTGAGGTAACACCGACAGTGTCAACAGAGTATGACATTTAATATAATACGGGATATAGCCCCCATACTGAGGTAACGCCGACAGTGTCAACAGAGTAGGACATGTAATATAATACGGAATATAGCCCCCATACTGAGGTAACGCCGACAATGTCAACAGAGTACACATGTAATATAATACGGGATATAGCCCCCATACTGAGATAACGCCGACAGTGTCAACAGAGTATGACATGTAATATAATACGGGATATAGCCCCCATACTGAGGTAACGCCGACAGTGTCAACAGAGTATGACATGTAATATAATACGGAATATAGCCCCCATACTGAGGTAACGCCGACAGTGTCAACAGAGTATGACATGTAATATAATACGGAATATAGCCCCCATACTGAGGTAACACCGACAGTGTTAACAGAGTATGACATGTAATATAATACGGAATATAGCCCCCATACTGAGGTAACACCGACAGTGTCAACAGAGTATGACATGTAATATAATACGTAATATAGCCCCCATACTGATGTAACACCGACAGTGTCAACAGAGTAGGACATGTAATATAATACGGAATATAGCCCCCATACTGAGGTAACACCGACAGTGTCAACAGAGTATGACATGTTATATAATACGGAATATAGCCCCCATACTGATGTAACACCGACAGTGTCAACAGAGTATGACATGTAATATAATACGGAATATAGCCCCCATTCTGAGGTAACGCCGACAGTGTCACCAGAGTATGACATGTAATATAATACGGGATATAGCCCCCATACTGAGGTAACACCGACAGTGTCGACAGAGTATGACATGTAATATAATACGTAATATAGCCCCCATACTGAGGTAACACCGACAGTGTCAACAGAATATGACATGTAATATAATACGTAATATAGCCCCCATACTGAGGTAACACCGACAGTGTCAACAGAGTATGACATGTAATATAATACGGAATATAGCCCCCATACTGAGGTAACACCGACAGTGTCAACAGAGTATGACATGTAATATAATACGGAATATAGCCCCCATACTGAGGTAACACCGACAGTGTCAACAGAGTATGACATGTAATATAATACGGAATATAGCCCCCATACTGAGGTAACGCCGACAGTGTCAACAGAGTATGACATGTAATATAATACGGAATATAGCCCCCATACTGAGGTAACGCCGACAGTGTCAACAGAGTATGACATGTAATATAATACGTTATATAGCCCCCATACTGAGGTAACGCCGACAGTGTCAACAGAGTATGACATGTAATATAATACGGAATATAGCCCCCATACTGAGGTAACGCCGACAGTGTCAACAGAGTATGACATGTAATATAATACGGAATATAGCCCCCATACTGAGGTAACACCGACAGTGTCAACAGAGTATGACATGTAATATAATACGGGATATAGCCCCCATACTAGGTAACGCCGACAGTGTCGACAGAGTATGACATGTAATATAATACGGAATATAGCCCCCATACTGAGGTAACATCGACAGTGTCAACAGAGTATGACATGTAATATAATACGGAATATAGCCCCCATACTGAGGTAACACCGAGAGTGTCAACAGAGTATGACATGTAATATAATACGGAATATAGCCCCCATACTGAGGTAACACCGACAGTGTCAACAGAGTATGACATGTAATATAATACGGAATATAGCCCCCATACTGAGGTAACGCCGACAGTGTCAACAGAGTATGACATGTAATATAATACGGAATATAGCCCCCATACTGAGGTAACACCGACAGTGTCAACAGAGTATGACATGTAATATAATACGGAATATAGCCCCCATACTGAGGTAACACCGACAGTGTCAACAGAGTATGACATGTAATATAATACGGGATATAGCCCCCATACTGAGGTAACACCGACAGTGTCAACAGAGTATGACATGTAATATAATACGTAATACAGCCCCCATACTGATGTAACGCCGACAGTGTCAACAGAGAACACGTGTAATATAATACGGAATATAGCCCCCATACTGAGGTAACACCGACAGTATCAACAGAGTATGACATGTAATATAATACGGGATATAGCCCCCATACTGAGGTAACGCCGACAGTGTCAACAGAGTAGGACATGTAATATAATACGGAATATAGCCCCCATACTGATGTAACACCGACAGTGTCAACAGAGTATGACATGTTATATAATACGGAATATAGCCCCCATACTGAGGTAACGCCGACAGTGTCAACAGAGTATGACATGTAATATAATACGGAATATAGCCCCCATACTGAGGTAACGCCGACAGTGTCAACAGAGTATGACATGTAATATAATACGTTATATAGCCCCCATACTGAGGTAACGCCGACAGTGTCAACAGAGTATGACATGTAATATAATACGGAATATAGCCCCCATACTGAGGTAACGCCGACAGTGTCAACAGAGTATGACATGTAATATAATACGGAATATAGCCCCCATACTGAGGTAACACCGACAGTGTCAACAGAGTATGACATGTAATATAATACGGGATATAGCCCCCATACTAGGTATCGCCGACAGTGTCGACAGAGTATGACATGTAATATAATACGGAATATAGCCCCCATACTGAGGTAACATCGACAGTGTCAACAGAGTATGACATGTAATATAATACGGAATATAGCCCCCATACTGAGGTAACACCGAGAGTGTCAACAGAGTATGACATGTAATATAATACGGAATATAGCCCCCATACTGAGGTAACACCGACAGTGTCAACAGAGTATGACATGTAATATAATACGGAATATAGCCCCCATACTGAGGTAACGCCGACAGTGTCAACAGAGTATGACATGTAATATAATACGGAATATAGCCCCCATACTGAGGTAACACCGACAGTGTCAACAGAGTATGACATGTAATATAATACGGAATATAGCCCCCATACTGAGGTAACACCGACAGTGTCAACAGAGTATGACATGTAATATAATACGGGATATAGCCCCCATACTGAGGTAACACCGACAGTGTCAACAGAGTATGACATGTAATATAATACGTAATACAGCCCCCATACTGATGTAACGCCGACAGTGTCAACAGAGAACACGTGTAATATAATACGGAATATAGCCCCCATACTGAGGTAACACCGACAGTATCAACAGAGTATGACATGTAATATAATACGGGATATAGCCCCCATACTGAGGTAACGCCGACAGTGTCAACAGAGTAGGACATGTAATATAATACGGAATATAGCCCCCATACTGATGTAACACCGACAGTGTCAACAGAGTATGACATGTTATATAATACGGAATATAGCCCCCATACTGATGTAACGCCGACAGTGTCAACAGAGTATGACATGTAATATAATACGGAATATAGCCCCCATTCTGAGGTAACGCCGACAGTGTCAACAGAGTATGACATGTAATATAATACGGGATATAGCCCCCATACTGAGGTAACACCGACAGTGTCGACAGAGTATGACATGTAATATAATACGGAATATAGCCCCCATACTGAGGTAACACCGACAGTGTCAACAGAATATGACATGTAATATAATACGTAATATAGCCCCCATACTGAGGTAACACCGACAGTGTCAACAGAGTATGACATGTAATATAATACGGAATATAGCCCCCATACTGAGGTAACACCGACAGTGTCAACAGAGTATGACATGTAATATAATACGGAATATAGCCCCCATACTGAGGTAACACCGACAGTGTCAACAGAGTATGACATGTAATATAATACGGAATATAGCCCCCATACTGAGGTAACACCGACAGTGTCAACAGAGTATGACATGTAATATAATACGGAATATAGCCCCCATACTGAGGTAACGCCGACAGTGTCAACAGAGTATGACATGTAATATAATACGGAATATAGCCCCCATACTGAGGTAACGCCGACAGTGTCAACAGAGTATGACATGTAATATAATACGGAATATAGCCCCCATACTGAGGTAACACCGACAGTGTCAACAGAGTATGACATGTAATATAATACGGAATATAGCCCCCATACTGAGGTAACACCGACAGTGTCAACAGAGTATGACATGTAATATAATACGGGATATAGCCCCCATACTAGGTAACGCCGACAGTGTCGACAGAGTATGACATGTAATATAATACGGAATATAGCCCCCATACTGAGGTAACACCGACAGTGTCAACAGAGTATGACATGTAATATAATACGGAATATAGCCCCATACTGAGGTAACACCGACAGTGTCAACAGAGTATGACATGTAATATAATACGGGATATAGCCCCCATACTGAGGTAACACCGACAGTGTCAACAGAGTATGACATGTAATATAATACGGAATATAGCCCCCATACTGAGGTAACGCCGACAGTGTCAACAGAGTATGACATGTAATATAATACGGAATATAGCCCCCATACTGAGGTAACACCGACAGTGTCAACAGAGTATGACATGTAATATAATACGGAATATAGCCCCCATACTGAGGTAACACCGACAGTGTCAACAGAGTATGACATGTAATATAATACGGGATATAGCCCCCATACTGAGGTAACACCGACAGTGTCAACAGAGTATGACATGTAATATAATACGTAATATAGCCCCCATACTGAGGTAACACCGACAGTGTCAACAGAGAATGACATGTAATATAATACGGAATATAGCCCCCATACTGAGGTAACACCGACAGTGTCAACAGAGTATGACATGTAATATAATACGGAATATAGCCCCCATACTGAGGTAACGCCGACAGTGTCAACAGAGTATGACATGTAATATAATACGGAATATAGCCCCCATACTGAGGTAACGCCGACAGTGTCAACAGAGTATGACATGTAATATAATACGGAATATAGGCCCCATACTGAGGTAACGCCGACAGTGTCAACAAAGTATGACATGTAATATAATACGGAATATAGCCCCCATACTGAGGTAACACCGACAGTGTCAACAGAGTATGACATGTTATATAATACGGGATATAGCCACCATACTGAGGTAACACCGACAGTGATTCTGTCAACAGAGAACACGTGTAATATAATACGGAATATAGCCCCCATACTGAGGTAACGCCGACAGTGTCAACAGAGAACACGTGTAATATAATACGGAATATAGCCCCCATACTGAGGTAACGCCGACAGTGATTCTGTCAACTGAGAACACGTGTAATATAATACGGAATATAGCCCCAATACTGAGGTAACACCGACAGTGTCAACAGAGTATGACATTTAATATAATACGGGATATAGCCCCCATACTGAGGTAACGCCGACAGTGTCAACAGAGTAGGACATGTAATATAATACGGAATATAGCCCCCATACTGAGGTAACACCGACAGTGTCAACAGAGTATGACATGTTATATAATACGGAATATAGCCCCCATACTGATGTAACACCGACAGTGTCAACAGAGTATGACATGTAATATAATACGGAATATAGCCCCCATACTGAGGTAACGCCGACAGTGTCAACAGAGTATGACATGTAATATAATACGGAATATAGCCCCCATACTGAGGTAACACCGACAGTGTCAACAGAGTATGACATGTAATATAATACGGAATATAGCCCCCATACTGAGGTAACACCGACAGTGTCAACAGAATATGACATGTAATATAATACGTAATATAGCCCCCATACTGAGGTAACACCGACAGTGTCAACAGAGTATGACATGTAATATAATACGGAATATAGCCCCCATACTGAGGTAACACCGAGAGTGTCAACAGAGTATGACATGTAATATAATACGGAATATAGCCCCCATACTGAGGTAACACCGACAGTGTCAACAGAGTATGACATGTAATATAATACGGAATATAGCCCCCATACTGAGGTAACACCGACAGTGTCAACAGAGTATGACATGTAATATAATACGGAATATAGCCCCCATACTGAGGTAACGCCGACAGTGTCAACAGAGTATGACATGTAATATAATACGGAATATAGCCCCCATACTGAGGTAACGCCGACAGTGTCAACAGAGTATGACATGTAATATAATACGGAATATAGCCCCCATACTGAGGTAACACCGACAGTGTCAACAGAGTATGACATGTAATATAATACGGAATATAGCCCCCATACTGAGGTAACACCGACAGTGTCAACAGAGTATGACATGTAATATAATACGGGATATAGCCCCCATACTAGGTAACGCCGACAGTGTCGACAGAGTATGACATGTAATATAATACGGAATATAGCCCCCATACTGAGGTAACACCGACAGTGTCAACAGAGTATGACATGTAATATAATACGGAATATAGCCCCATACTGAGGTAACACCGACAGTGTCAACAGAGTATGACATGTAATATAATACGGGATATAGCCCCCATACTGAGGTAACACCGACAGTGTCAACAGAGTATGACATGTAATATAATACGGAATATAGCCCCCATACTGAGGTAACGCCGACAGTGTCAACAGAGTATGACATGTAATATAATACGGGATATAGCCCCCATACTGAGGTAACACCGACAGTGTCAACAGAGTATGACATGTAATATAATACGGAATATAGCCCCCATACTGAGGTAACGCCGACAGTGTCAACAGAGTATGACATGTAATATAATACGGAATATAGCCCCCATACTGAGGTAACACCGACAGTGTCAACAGAGTATGACATGTAATATAATACGGAATATAGCCCCCATACTGAGGTAACACCGACAGTGTCAACAGAGTATGACATGTAATATAATACGGGATATAGCCCCCATACTGAGGTAACACCGACAGTGTCAACAGAGTATGACATGTAATATAATACGTAATATAGCCCCCATACTGAGGTAACACCGACAGTGTCAACAGAGAATGACATGTAATATAATACGGAATATAGCCCCCATACTGAGGTAACACCGACAGTGTCAACAGAGTATGACATGTAATATAATACGGAATATAGCCCCCATACTGAGGTAACGCCGACAGTGTCAACAGAGTATGACATGTAATATAATACGGAATATAGCCCCCATACTGAGGTAACGCCGACAGTGTCAACAGAGTATGACATGTAATATAATACGGAATATAGGCCCCATACTGAGGTAACGCCGACAGTGTCAACAAAGTATGACATGTAATATAATACGGAATATAGCCCCCATACTGAGGTAACACCGACAGTGTCAACAGAGTATGACATGTTATATAATACGGGATATAGCCACCATACTGAGGTAACACCGACAGTGATTCTGTCAACAGAGAACACGTGTAATATAATACGGAATATAGCCCCCATACTGAGGTAACGCCGACAGTGTCAACAGAGAACACGTGTAATATAATACGGAATATAGCCCCCATACTGAGGTAACACCGACAGTGTCAACAGAGTATGACATGTTATATAATACGGGATATAGCCACCATACTGAGGTAACGCCGACAGTGATTCTGTCAACTGAGAACACGTGTAATATAATACGGAATATAGCCCCAATACTGAGGTAACACCGACAGTGTCAACAGAGTATGACATTTAATATAATACGGGATATAGCCCCCATACTGAGGTAACGCCGACAGTGTCAACAGAGTAGGACATGTAATATAATACGGAATATAGCCCCCATACTGAGGTAACACCGACAGTGTCAACAGAGTATGACATGTTATATAATACGGAATATAGCCCCCATACTGATGTAACGCCGACAGTGTCAACAGAGTATGACATGTAATATAATACGGAATATAGCCCCCATACTGAGGTAACGCCGACAGTGTCAACAGAGTATGACATGTAATATAATACGGAATATAGCCCCCATACTGAGGTAACACCGACAGTGTCAACAGAGTATGACATGTAATATAATACGGAATATAGCCCCCATACTGAGGTAACGCCGACAGTGTCAACAGAGTATGACATGTAATATAATACGGAATATAGCCCCCATATTGAGGTAACACCGACAGTGTCAACAGAGTATGACATGTAATATAATACGGAATATAGCCCCCTTACTGAGTTAACACCGACAGTGTCAACAGAGTATGACATGTAATATAATACGGAATATAGCCCCCTTATTGAGGTAACACCGACAGTGTCAACAGAGTATGACATGTAATATAATACGGAATATAGCCCCCATACTGAGGTAACGCCGACAGTGTCAACAGAGTATGACATGTAATATAATACGGAATATAGCCCCCATACTGAGGTAACACCGACAGTGTCAACAGAGTATGACATGTAATATAATACGGAATATAGCCCCCATACTGAGGTAACACCGACAGTGTCAACAGAGTATGACATGTAATATAATACGGGATATAGCCCCCATACTGAGGTAACACCGACAGTGTCAACAGAGTATGACATGTAATATAATACGGGATATAGCCCCCATACTGAGGTAACACCGACAGTGTCAACAGAGTATGACATGTAATATAATACGGAATATAGCCCCCATACTGAGGTAACACCGCGGTTATTCTGTCAACAGAGTATGACATGTAATATAATACGGAATATAGCCCCCCTACTGAAGTAACACCGCGGTTATTCTGTCAACAGAGTATGACATGTAATATGATACGGGATATAGCTCCCCTGCTGGGTTAATGTCATCAGTGCACGGAGTATGCAGGTTTAGGCTCCCTATAAATAATATATTTACGTCTATAGAGAAAATGTAAGCTATTGCATCTTGTAAACCAATTACCGATTTCATAAAGACAATGCGTTGCATTATAAGATCTCTCTAGACGCACTGAGCAGACTCACACATGTAAATCCGGTTTTAGGCATTATTCCAACAGGAATTGATGGGGTATAATCGGTCAGCATCTGGTCAAGTTATTGGTATTTCCGTCTTATTACTTGTCGAAACTAGTTTCACCGGTCAAGCCAAGTGTTCATCAGACAAATCTTTCGGGGCCTTGTCAACTTGATTTTCCTGTCACAAAACATGTCGTATGAAAGCGTTTTGTGTAGTTTATGACTTTGTGTTAACATTAGTTTTAAGACATGGTATTATCACTTCTATATGCTAATGGATTTAAGTTTTTAAGTTAAAAACAATCTATTAAATAGATTGTAACAAATATCTATATGAAGGTTTATCAATGAGATATGATAAAAAAAACATTACTGTGGAAATTTAGGTATATAAGAGAATTCAAAGTCCAAATCAAACGACTGTCTCAAAAGGGTAAGTGCAGTAACAGGTAAGGGTTAGTGTAGATACAGGTAAGGGTTAGTGGATAAATATGTAAGGGTTAATGGATAAATATGTAAGGGTTAGTGTAGAATTATGTAAGGGTTAGTGTAGAAATATGTAAGGGTTAGTGTCGAAATATGTAAGGGTTAGTGTATAAATATGTGAGGGTTAGTGTAGAAATATGTAAGGGTTAGTGTAGAAATATGTAAGGGTTAGTGTAGAAATATATAAGGTAGTGTAGAAATATGTAAGGGTTAGTGTAGAAATATGTAAGGGTTAGTGTAGAAATATATAAGGGTTAGTGTAGAAATATGTAAGGGTTAGTGTAGAAATATGTAAGGGTTAGTGTAGAAATATATAAGGGTTAGTGTAGAAATATGTAAGGGTTAGTGTAGAAATATATAAGGGTTAGTGTAGAAATATGTGAGGGTTAGTGTAGAAATATGTAAGGGTTAGTGTAGAAATATGTAAGGGTTAGTGTAGAAATATATAAGGGTTAGTGTAGAAATATGTAAGGGTTAGTGTAGAAATATGTAAGGGTTAGTGTAGAAATACAAATGTATATAAGAGTTAGTGTAGAAATATGTAAGGGTTAATGTAGAAATATGTAAGGATTAGTGTAGAAATATGTAAGGGTTAGTGTAGAAATATGTAAGGGTTAGTGTAGAAATATGTAAGGGTTAGTGTAGAAATATGTAAGGGTTAGTGTAGAAATATGTAAGGGTTAGTGTAGAAATATGTAAGGGTTAGTGTAGAAATATGAATTGGTTAGTGTAGAAATATATAAGGGTTAGTGTAGAAATATGTAAGGGTTAGTGTAGAAATATGTAAGGGTTAGTGTAGAAATATGTAAGGGTTAGTGTATAAATATGTAAGGGTTAGTGTAGAAATATATAAGGGTTAGTGTAGAAATATGTAAGGGTTAGTGTAGAAATATCTAAGGGTTAGTGTAGAAATATGTAAGGGTTAGTGTAGAAATATGTAATGGTTAGTGTAGAAATATGTAAGGGTTAGTGTAGAAATATATAATGGTTAGTGTATAAATATGTAAGGGTTAGTGTAGAAATATGTAAGGATTAGTGTAGAAATATGTAAGGGTTAGTGTAGAAATATATAAGGGTTAGTGTAGAAATATGTAAGGGTTAATGTAGAAATATGTAAGGGTTAGTGTAGAAATATGTAAGGGTTAGTGTAGAAATATGTAAGGGTTAGTGTAGAAATATGTAAGGGTTAATGTAGAATTATGTAAGGGTTAGTGTAGAAATATTTAAGGATTAGTGTAGAAATATGTAAGGGTTAGTGTAGAAATATGTAAGGGTTAGTGTAGAAATATGTAAGGATTAGTGTAGAAATATGTAAGGATTAGTGTAGAAATATGTAAGGATTGGTGTAGAAATATGTAAGGGTTAGTGTATAAATATATAATGGTTAGTGTATAAATATATAATGGTTAGTGTATAAATATGTAAGGGTTAGTGTATAAATATATAATGGTTAGTGTATAAATATGTAAGGGTTAGTGTATAAATATATAATGGTTAGTGTATAAATATGTAAGGGTTAGTGTATGAATATATAATGGTTAGTGTATAAATATATAATGGTTAGTGTATAAATATGTAAGGGTTAGTGTAGAAATATATAATGGTTAGTGTATAAATATATAATGGTTAGTGTATAAATATATAATGGTTAGTGTATAAATATGTAAGGGTTAGTGTATAAATATGTAAGGGTTAGTGTATAAATATATAATGGTTAGTGTAGAAATATGTAAGGGTTAGTGTATAAATATGTAATAGTTAGTGTAGAAATATGTAAGGGTAAATGTAAAATTATGTAAGGGTTAGTGTAGAAATATGTAAGGATTAGTGTAGAAATATGTAAGGGTTAGTGTAGAAATATGTAAGGGTTAGTGTAGAAATATGTAAGGATTAGTGTAGAAATATGTAAGGATTAGTGTAGAAATATGTAAGGATTAGTGTAGAAATATGTAAGGGTAAGTGTAGAAATATGTGAGGGTTAGTGTAGAAATATGTAATGGTTAGTGTATAAAAATGTAAGGGTTAGTGTATAAATATGTAAGGGTTACTGTAGAAATATGTAAGGGTTAGTGTAGAAATATTTGAGGGTTAGTGTAGAAATATGTAAGGGTTAGTGTAGAAATATGTAAGGGTTAGTGTAGAATTATGTAAGGATTAGTGTATAAATATGTAATGGTTAGTGTATAAATATGTGAGGGTTAGTGTATAAATATGTAATGATTAGTGTATAAATATGTAAGGGTTAGTGTAGAAATATGTAATGGTTAGTGTATAAATATATAATGGTTAGTGTATAAATATGTAAGGGTTAGTGTATAAATATGTAATGGTTAGTGTAGAAATATGTAAGGGTTAATGTAGAATTATGTAAGGGTTGGTGTAGAAATATGTAAGGATTAGTGTAGAAATATGTAAGGGTTAGTGTAGAAATATGTAAGGGTTAGTGTATAAATATGTAAGGATTAGTGTAGAAATATGTAAGGATTAGTGTAGAAATATGTAAGGATTAGTGTAGAAATATGTAAGGGTTAGTGTAGAAATATGTAATGGTTAGTGTAGAAATATGTAATGGTTAGTGTATAAATATGTAATGGTTAGTGTAGAAATATGTAAGGGTTAGTGTAGAAATATGTAAGGATTAGTGTAGAAATATGTAAGGGTTAGTGTAGAAATATATAAGGGTTAGTGTAGAAATATGTAAGGGTTAATGTAGAAATATGTAAGGGTTAGTGTAGAAATATGTAAGGATTAGTGTAGAAATATGTAAGGGTTAGTGTAGAAATATATAAGGGTTAGTGTAGAAATATGTAAGGGTTAATGTAGAAATATGTAAGGGTTAGTGTAGAAATATGTAAGGGTTAGTGTAGAAATATGTAAGGGTTAATGTAGAATTATGTAAGGGTTAGTGTAGAAATATGTAAGGATTAGTGTAGAAATATGTAAGGGTTATTGTAGAAATATGTAAGGGTTAGTGTAGAAATATGTAAGGATTAGTGTAGAAATATGTAAGGATTAGTGTAGAAATATGTAAGGATTGGTGTAGAAATATGTAAGGGTTAGTGTAGAAATATGTAAGGATTAGTGTAGAAATATTTAAGGATTAGTGTAGAAATATGTAAGGATTAGTGTAGAAATATGTAAGGGTTAGTGTAGAAATATGTAAGGATTAGTGTAGAAATATGTAAGGATTAGTGTATAAATATGTAAGGATTGGTGTAGAAATATGTAAGGGTTAGTGTAGAGATATTTAATGGTTAGTGTATAAATATATAATGGTTAGTGTATAAATATATAATGGTTAGTGTATAAATATATAGTGGTTAGTGTATAAATATGTAAGGGTTAGTGTAGAAATATATAATGGTTAGTGTAGAAATATGTAATGGTTAGTGTATAAATATATAATGGTTAGTGTATAAATATATAATGGTTAGTGTATAAATATGTAAGGGTTAGTGTAGAAATATATAATGGTTAGTGTAGAAATATGTAATGGTTAGTGTATAAATATATAATGGTTAGTGTATAAATATGTAAGGGTTAGTGTATAAATATGTAATTGTTAGTGTAGAAATATGTAAGGGTAAATGTAGAATTATGTAAGGGTTAGTGTAGAAATATGTAAGGATTAGTGTAGAAATATGTAAGGGTTAGTGTAGAAATATGTAAGGGTTAGTGTAGAAATATGTAAGGATTAGTGTAGAAATATGTAAGGATTAGTGTAGAAATATGTAAGGATTAGTGTAGAAATATGTAAGGGTTAGTGTAGAAATATGTGAGGGTTAGTGTAGAAATATGTAATGGTTAGTGTATAAATATGTAAGGGTTAGTGTATAAATATGTAAGGGTTAGTGTAGAAATATGTAAGGGTTAGTGTAGAAATATTTGAGGGTTAGTGTAGAAATATGTAAGGGTTAGTGTAGAAATATGTAAGGGTTAGTGTAGAATTATGTAAGGATTAGTGTATAAATATGTAATGGTTAGTGTATAAATATGTGAGGGTTAGTGTATAAATATGTAATGATTAGTGTATAAATATGTAAGGGTTAGTGTAGAAATATGTAATGGTTAGTGTATAAATATATAATGGTTAGTGTATAAATATGTAATGGTTAGTGTAGAAATATGTAAGGGTTAATGTAGAATTATGTAAGGGTTAGTGTAGAAATATGTAAGGATTAGTGTAGAAATATGTAAGGGTTAGTGTAGAAATATGTAAGGGTTAGTGTATAAATATGTAAGGATTAGTGTAGAAATATGTAAGGATTAGTGTAGAAATATGTAAGGATTAGTGTAGAAATATGTAAGGGTTAGTGTACAAATATGTGAGGGTTAGTGTAGAAATATGTAAGGGTTAGTGTAGAAATATATAATGGTTAGTGTAGAAATATGTAAAGGTTAGTGTAGAAATATGTAAGGGTTAGTGTAGAAATATGTAATGGTTAGTGTAGAAATATGTAAGGGTTAGTGTAGAAATATGTAAGGGTTAGTGTAGAAATATGTAAGGATTAGTGTAGAAATATGTAAGGGTTAGTGTAGAAATATGTAATGGTTAGTGTATAAATATGTAAGGATTAGTGTAGAAATATGTAAGGGTTAGTGTAGAAATATGTGAGGGTTAGTGTAGAAATATGTAAGGGTTAGTGTAGAAATATGTAAGGGTTAGTGTAGAAATATATAATGGTTAGTGTATAAATATGTAAGGGTTAGTGTAGAAATATGTAAGGGTTAGTGTAGAAATATGTAAGGGTTAGTGTAGAAATATGTAAGGGTTAGTGTAGAAATATGTAAGGGTTAGTGTAGAAATATGTAAGGGTTAGTGTAGAAATATATAATGGTTAGTGTAGAAATATGTAAGGGTTAGTGTAGAAATATGTAAGGGTTAGTGTAGAAATATGTAATGGTTAGTGTATAAATATGTGAGGGTTAGTGTATAAATATGTAAGGGTTAGTGTATAATTATGTAATGGTTAGTGTATAATTATGTAAAGGTTAGTGTATAAATATGTGAGGGTTAGTGTATAAATATATAAGGGTTAGTGTAGAAATATGTAAGGGTTAGTGTATAAATATGTTAGGGTTAGTGTAGAAATATGTTAGAGTTAGTGTAGAAATATGTTAGGGTTAGTGTATAAATATGTAAGGGTTAATGTATAAATATGTAAGGGTTTGTGAAGAAAAATGTAAGGGTTAGTGTAGAAATATGTAAGGGTTAGTGTAGAAAATCTGTAAGGTTTTGCTATAAAACCTATTTTTTGGGGGGATACCGAATAAAGAAACGGTATAACGGCTCTTTCAGAAGAAACATATCAGAAAATGAATGCTGAAAAAAACTTTGTTTATGGTTGTATTTCGTACAACAGGTATAGATCCTGATATTTCAAATATGTGAAATATCCGTCTTTTTAAACTTATTGACGCGTTGTCGTGTTTCACACATTGGTCACCGACCAAATATACTTGAGCAATGAAAGCTGACCAAACGCTGTACGGTGTATCAGCCTTGTCATTCGCTTGACTGCGTTTCCAGGTTCAGAGCAATAACACGACGGAAGTACTAATGCCTTGACCTGTTAATGATCGCTTCTACGTTATTTCTGTTGGAATAATGCCTAGAACCGTTTGACGTAGGGTGTCAGAGTTATTAGTACAACCTAATTTTCTAAATTTGGGATGATGAACACCTTATTGCATCAGCATATGGTTTTACACAGCGTAAGCATATCGCAATAAGTTGACTACAATATTTATTCCATAAAGATATTTTTTCTATACAATGTATATATCAATGATGTTTTACTTTATAGCTCATTACAACAAGTTATATTGGTTTTTATCATTCTCAATATAATCAAATATTTATTTGATGCAAATAGTTCTAAAATATATCTGTTTGCCATTCAAAGTAATTAACTTATCTGAGTTTTTTTATAAAATCAATCAAGGCTTGTGAAAAGAAGCCACAACACAGGGTTTTGACAAAGGCTGAAAAGGACACCCCCTTGGGGTATTTAGTGATGGATGAAACATGTAGGACTTACACTTTCGGATTGTAATCATTCGCATTAAAAAAATCGAAATGTGTTACTTTCTCCAAAACAGACTGCACCAATTAACCACTGAAAAAAACAATTCTGTTCGACCAGACAAATCATAGAAAAGTTCAGCAATGAAAAGGGACGTCATTGTGGAGAAGATACGAATATAATGAATCGTGATAGTTATGTAGAATTGTAACGGAAATGGAATGTTATAAAGTAATGGAGTTAGTTTATCATGAAATGCATTATTTAAAGTTTATTAGTATGCTTTAACGGACAGTATTAGGACAAATTCAGATAGATCAGTGTGACAATTCAACTTTCTATGACAATATAGTGGAATACCAAACCGAAAGCACAGCCAGATAGAAGCCTAGGCTATTTGTCATCTAGTCATGTAAACGAAACAGGTTTTGGCATTACATCCCAAAATATCAAAACCAAATAGTTTGCTGCCCTGAAGTTCTCATAAACGACTTCCTTTACAAGACATATATATATACTGTATCAGGAGAAGATCAATAGTTCGCTAGGCCGCAGGTGGTAGCTTCTAGATAGTATGACTGAATGTCGGACAAGGACAATTCCCTGGAGTATAGTTAGGACAATGCAGTGTGGCGTCATCTCTACACCTAATCCTATGTAATATTCATAATGTTTCATTCTGCTAGTTAAGGATCACTTGGGGGCCATCTGCGTTTGACCTTAGCTTGAACTTCGAGGTACCAGTGCCTTCACACACCTTGCAACATTCACCAAATAGGTTAATCAGCAAGGCTTTTGGTCAGCACCGCAATACCATTCACTTAATGGACTAATCAGTTCGATCCTAGTTAACAAGTCTCCAGGTCAGCTCCACAATACCACTGACAGTCCCTAATCAAAGTGCTGGAAGTACTGAAGGAGGCGTTACTCGGATGTTTGGATATTGTAAAAGAATGAAATCATTTTAAATGCAGTCTGGCTTGCAGATTCGCAGGTCCCTGTGTTCAGTGTGTCCGACTTTGCGCCACCAGTCACCACTCTGATAGGTCAGTTTCTACAGTTTATATCAAAAGAAGCAATAATTAATACAGTACTTAATAGCACGGCCTGTGTTTTCACCGTGAAAGAGTCTGAAAGGTTCTCATGTAAAACCAGGGATATACGTCCATGGGTAAAACATAATAAGGTAACTTCAACTCTTTGTTTTTTTCAGTCTTTCATTCTTCCTACCACAAATTTCAGCATATTAATTTATTCTGAGTCAGGATTTGATTAACGTTTCATCATAGATAAATATGTTAAGAAATAACCTTTCTGAGAATCGAACTGGAAATATCGGTGAAATTGTTTGGTACCGATGAACAAGTCTACTTTTGTCACATGTGTGTTCGCCCGATATTTTGCCAATATAAAAAGAACTCATTCAAGTGCTGCTGATTTCTATACATCTTATCGATTATTAATTTATTTGCAACATGCAAATTTTTTATTTCTATCAGAACTAACGTTAGGAAAGGAAAAATTCGCCTGCTTTTTTCGCTTGTATCTCCCGAGAAGATGGCACGACATGACGTCAGAAACAATTAGAAGAATTCTACTTTCGTTCCTAGGCGCAAATATAGCATCAGACGGGAAATTTTACTTCCGGACTACCGATTGAAAATAACAATTTTGTCCCTATCAACAGTGAAGGCCATTTTTATCAATACGACTTTTGTTGCTATAAGCAGCCAAGGGGTTTTAATCAGATGGGATATTTCGAACAATTGCGATCGCTGCTTTGTATATATTTCAAAGTCTGTGGTTTGAACGTTTACGTCAGCCATATTGGATGGGTTTTCACTTCCTTATATGAACATTCTGCATGATTCTATAATGCTCGTTTAAAATCATTTAATATGAAAGGTGTTAGATTAAATAATATGTGAAGTTTATGTAAGACTCACGTAAGAAGTGTTCCACTTGTCCGTATTTACCCAAATGTCCCATTTCTGAACGAAGCACTAGATACTGTACAAGTTTTCTCCTTTATATATATTATTGAGAGTACTTAGAGAGATTACCACTAGGTGTCTCAAAGTCCTTATATCCAGTTTTTAACAGGTCGCTTATGCACGGCGTTACTAACGCCTCCATAAAAAACTAGTCAGTCACAAAAGTCACTACGCTACAATGTCAGCACACTTATTGCATTCAACAAATACATGAGCACAGTTCTTCTTCAAAACCACAATATCATTTACCAAATGGACTACTGTAAAAATGGAATTGCTCGCGGCGTGCAAAATTTGTTTTACATGTATAAAATCTGCATGACTGTATCAAAACACAAACATATTTCACACTACCTAACCTCTACAATGTCTTATGATAGAATAGACACAGTACCTTACCTCTACAATGTCTTATGATATCATAGACACACTACCTAACCATTACAATGTCTTATGATATCATAGACACACTACCTAACCTCTACAATGTCTTATGATAGCATAGACACACTACCTAACCTCTACAATGTCTTATGATATCATACACACACTACCTAACCATTACAATGTCTTATGATAGCATAGACACACTACCTAACCTCTACAATGTCTTATGATAGCATAGACACACTGTCTAACCTCTAAAATGTCTTATGATAGCATAGACACACTACCTAACCTCTACAATGTCTTATGATATCATACACACACTACCTAACCTCTACTATGTCTTATGATATCATAGACACACTACCTAACCTCTACAATGTCTTATGATAGCATAGACACACTACCTAACCTCTACAATGTCTTATGATATCATACACACACTACCTAACTTCTACAATGTCTTATGATATAGCATAGACACACGACCTAACCTCTACAATGTCTTATGATATCATACACGTACTACCTAACATCTACAATGTCTTATGATAGCATAGACACACTGCCTAACCTCTACAATGTCTTATGATATCATACACGCACTACCTAACCTCTACAATGTCTTATGATAGCATAGACACACTACCTAACCTCTACAATGTCTTATGATAGCATAGACACACTACCTAACCTCTACAATGTCTTATGATAGCATAGACACACTACCTAACCTCTACAATGTCTTATGATAGCATAGACACACTACCTAACCATTACAATGTCTATGTATATCATACACACACTACCTAACCTCTACAATGTCTGAAGATATCATAGACACACTACCTAACCTCTAAAATGTCTTATGATAGTATAGACACACTACCTAACCTCTACAATGTCTTATGATAGCATTGACACACCACTTAACCTCTACAATGTCTTATGATATCATACACATACCACCTTACCTCTACAATGTCTTTTGATAGCATAGACACACTACATAACCTCTACAATGTCTTTTGATAGCATATACACACTACCTAACCTCTACAATGTCTTATGATAGCATAGACACACTACCTAACCTATACAATGTCTTATGATAGCATAGACACACTACCTAACCTCTACAATGTCTTATGATAGCATAGACACACTACCTAACGTCTCCAATGTCTTATGATACCATAGATACACTACCTAACCTCTACAATGTCTTATGATGTCATAGATACACTATCTAACCTCTACAATGTCTTATGATATCATAGACACACAACCTAACTTCTACAATGTCTTATGATATCATAGACACATTACATAACCTCTACAATGTCTTATGATATCATAGACACACAACCTAACCTCTACAATGTCTTATGATAGCATAGACACACTACCTAACCTCTACAATGTCTTATGATAGCATAGACACACTACCTAACCTCTACAATGTCTTATGATATCATAGACGCACCACCTAACCTCTACAATGTCTTATGATATCATACACACACTACCTAACCTCTACAATGTCTGAAGATATCATAGACACACTACCTAACCTCTACAATGTCTTATGATAGCATTGACACACCACTTAACCTCTACAATGTCTTATGATATCATACACATACCACCTTACCTCTACAATGTCTTTGGTAGCATAGACACACTACATAACCTCTACAATGTCTTTTGATAGCATATACACACTACCTAACCTCTACAATGTCTTATGATAGCATAGACACACTACCTAACCTATACAATGTCTTATGATAGCATAGACACACTACCTAACCTCTACAATGTCTTATGATAGCATAGACACACTACCTAACTTCTCCAATGTCTTATGATACCATAGATACACTACCTAACCTCTACAATGTCTTATGATGTCATAGATACACTATCTAACCTCTACAATGTCTTATGATATCATAGACACACAACCTAACTTCTACAATGTCTTATGATATCATAGACACATTACATAACCTCTACAATGTCTTATGATATCATAGACACACAACCTAAACTCTACAATGTCTTATGATAGCATAGACACACTACCTAACCTCTACAATGTCTTATGATAGCATAGACACACTACCTAACCTCTACAATGTCTTATGATATCATAGACGCACCACCTAACCTGTACAATGTCTTATGATATCATACACGCACTACCTAACCTCTACAATGTCTTATGATATCATAGACGCACCACCTAACCTCTACAATGTCTTATGATAGCATAGACACACTGTCTAACCTCTAAAATGTCTTATGATATCATACACGCACCACCTAACCTGTACAATGTCTTATGATATCATACACGCACTACCTAACCTCTACAATGTCTTATGATATCATACACGCACAACCTAAACTCTACAATGTCTTATGATAGCATAGACACACTGTCTAACCTCTAAAATGTCTTATGATAGCATAGACACACTACCTAACCTCTACAATGTCTTATGATATCATACACACACTACCTAACTTCTACAATGTCTTATGATATGGCATAGACATACTATAAAGCAACACAGTGGACAGTGAGGAATGGTCAGATTGCGTAACATTTTTGAGGCTGACAAAGAGAAATATTTCATGAGCGAAAATATTGACTTTTTCAATAGCCAGACCAAATAGACCAGTTGACGCGGTTCTATGTTAGTACCACACTACCATTCACCAAATAGACCAGTTGACACGGTTCTATGTCAGCACAACAATAACATTCACCAAATAGACCAGTTGACACGGTTCTTTGTCAGCACCACAATACAATTCACCAAATAGACTAGTTGACGCGGTTCTTTGTCAGCACCACAATACCATTCACCAAATAGACCAGTTGACACGGTTCTTTGTCAGCACCACAACGTCATTCACCAAATAGACCAGTTGACGCGGTTCTTTGTCAGCGTCACAATACAATTCACCAAATAGACCAGTTGACGCGGTTCTTTGTCAGCACCACAATAGCATTCACTAAATAGACCAGTTGACGCGGTTCTTTGTCAGCACCACAATGTCATTCACCAAATAGACCAGTTGACGCGGTTCTTTGACAACATCACACTACCATTCACCAAATAGACCAGTTGACGCGATTTTATGTCAGCGCCACAATACCATTCACCAAATAGACCAGTTGACGCGGTTCTTTGTCAGCACCACAATACCATTCACCAATTAGACCAGTTGACGCGGTTCTTTGTCAGCACCACAATACCATTCACCAAATAGGCCAGTTGACACGGTTCTTTGTCAGCACCACAATACCATTCACCAAATAGACCAGTTGACGCGGTTCTTTGTCAGCACCACAATACCATTCACCAAATAGACCAGTTGACACGGTTCTTTGTCAGCACCACAATGTCATTCACCAAATAGACCAGTTGACACGGTTCTTTGTCAGCGTCACAATACCATTCACCAAATAGACCAGTTGACGCGGTTCTTGGTCAGCACCACAATGTCATTCACCAAATAGACCAGTTGCCGCGGTTCTTTGTCAGCACCACAATAACATTCACCAAATAGACCAGTTGACACGGTTCTTTGTCAGCATCACAATAACATTCACCAAATAGACCAGTTGACACGGTTCTTTGTCAGCACCACAATAACATTCATCAAATAGACCAGTTGACACGGTTCTTTGTCAGCACCACAATGTCATTCACCAAATAGACCAGTTGACGCGGTTCTTTGTCAGCGTCACAATACCATTCACCAAATAGACCAGTTGACGCGGTTCTTGGTCAGCACCACAATGTCATTCACCAAATAGACCAGTTGACACGGTTCTTTGTCAGCATCACAATAACATTCACCAAATAGACCAGTTGACACGGTTCTTTGTCAGCACCACAATAACATTCATCAAATAGACCAGTTGACACGGTTCTTTGTCAGCATCACAATAGCATTGACCAAATAGACCAGTTGACACGGTTCTTTGTCAGCACCACAATACCATTCACCAAATAGACCAGTTGACACGGTTCTTTGTCAGCACCACAATGTCATTCACCAAATAGACCAGTTGACGCGGTTCTTTGTCAGCACCACAATAACATTCATCAAATAGACCAGTTGACGCGGTTCTTTGTCAGCACCACAATAACATTCATCAAATAGACCAGTTGACGCGGTTCTTTGTCAGCACCACAACGTCATTCACCAAATAGACCAGTTGACGCGGTTCTTTGTCAGCACCACAATACCATTCACCAAATAGACCAGTTGACACGGTTCTTTGTCAGCATCACAATAACATTCACCAAATAGACTAGTTGACACGGTTCTTTGTCAGCACCACAATGTCATTCACCAAATAGACCAGTTGACGCGGTTCTTTGTCAGCACCACAATAACATTCATCAAATAGACCAGTTGACGCGGTTCTTTGTCAGCACCACAATAACATTCATCAAATAGACCAGTTGACGCGGTTCTTTGTCAGCACCACAACGTCATTCACCAAATAGACCAGTTGACGCGGTTCTTTGTCAGCACCACAATAGCATTCACCAAATAGACCAGTTGACACGGTTCTTTGTCAGCATCACAATAAAATTCACCAAATAGACCAGTTGACACGGTTCTTTGTCAGCACCACAATACCATTCACCAAATAGACCAGTTGACACGGTTCTTTGTCAGCATCACAATAGCATTCACCAAATAGACCAGTTGACACGGTTCTTTGTCAGCATCACAATAAAATTCACCAAATAGACCAGTTGACGCGGTTCTTGGTCAGCACCACAATAACATTCACCAAAGAGTTAATGATCCAAGTGCTGTATGGTTTACACACATGAGTTGTTACGGATGATAGTGGTGTGTCTGAAGAAAATAATCATCTAACGATTAAAACGGACTTTCTTTCACATAAATTAAGCTGACATGATATCAATATTAAGTTGGGAAAAAGCAAGAGAAGAGGGAATATTGACCATCTAATACTGAAATCGATTGTCTGACTGCTGAAGTGTTTTAGTTTATTGGATATTTGACCAGCATAACCCAACATAAACTTTCAACGTGTTTTAATGCAAGTTTGTTTGAAGTAATAGTTCTCTCTTATGTCTTAGGGTTAGTGTCTGAAAACGAATGAGCTTACGATGTCGTGAGTAGTAGACCCTTACCGCAGGTTCTATTTGTAGTACAACGACTTTCTCGTCAATATTCCAACTTCAAACAAACGACATTTGCTTCTGTGCGGTGTATACCAGCTACATCTTTAGACATTGTTTCTGTGCAGTTCATTTACATGTTGTAAAAAAAGCTACATCTTTAGACATTGTTTCTGTGCAGTTCATTTACATGTTGTAACCAGCTACATATTTAGACATTGCTTCTGTGCGGTGTATACCAGCTACATATTTAGACATTGTTTCTATGTGGGTCCTTAACATGTTGTATACAAGCTACATCTTTAGACATTGCTTTTGTGCGGTTTCATTTACATGTTGTATACCAACTACATCTTTAGACATTACTTCTGTGCGGTCCATATACATGTTGTATACCAGCTACATCTTTAGACATTGCGGCTGTGCAGTCCATTTCCATGATGTATACCAGTTACATCTTCAGACATTACTTCTGTGCGGTCCATATACATGTTGTATACCAGCTACATCTTTAGACATTGCGTCTGTGCAGTCCATTTCCATGTTGTATACCAGCTACATCTTTAGACATTGCTTCTATGCGGTTCATTAACATGTTGCATACCAGTTACATCCTTAGACATTGCATTCGTCACTCATTTCCCCTTGTTACGTTTGCTACAGTTGTGGGATCGCACAACGTTACACGATGTGCGGTGGGCGCACGATGGGCGAACGGTGTATGCACGATGTGCGAACGATGCGATCCTGGGCGATTATTTCTAACGCACATGTGGGCGCACGATAGACAAACATTGTGTGATGACAATCGTGGTTGATGTAAATTTAGAAATGGTTTAACAATATATACGGTTTCGCGCTAGTTGTTTTAAACATATTTCTATATTTTAACTATTTACATTAGCTAATAGTTCTATCTATATATTTCTAAAAAATAATAATAGTCTTTCTGTAGTATTAGAAACAAACCAAATAGACACATGTATGTAAACTTTCAACTCATATTGACAAGTTCTCATTCAAGTACACATGTAAATATTGCCAGTTTTACCAAGTTATAAACTGTACCTGTACATGGCCAATATATGTAGATATCTCTGGCCCGGGGCACTTACAACACTCGCCTAGGTGTGAAAACACAGGTTAAGTGTTGGGGAGGAGAGGGTTTTTCAAATAACTGATTATAAGAGTCCAGTTTGTTTTCATAACGGTCGCTCGGTAATGGCTGTCGTAGCGTATCGCCGCACACGGGACAGGTAAAACTCCGGCATGTTATTTACATATTCTGATACCTGGTAGCTTAACCCGCACTTGGCTGTCTTATGATCACTGTAATACTGTTTACTGTATATTGATAAATTGACATAATCCCAATAAATATGATGCGAATTTAAATAGTTTTTGGACAAGAGGGTTCCATATGTTTTTCATTCCGTAATATGTATCGACCAATTGTACCAAATCGTGCGTGTGTGCGATTTAATGGCACATATAAACGCACGATCTTTAGATCGCCCGGTTGTGCGAACCATGGGCGAACGATGTGTGCACGATGTATGCACGATGCACGCACGCAGTTTTTGGTGCATTGTGCGATACCACAACTGTATCTTTAACGTCTCTGTGTATAGTATACATGGGCTCTTTTGAAATCAAATATTTTTTTGATAAAACAATGCTCTTGTTTACACTTTTGACATTTCTGTTCTAAATTGTTCGAAAGCGTTATACGAACTTGTCGAACATCTTAAAGGCCAATAGTTACTCAGGTACGGTAAAAACTCCTTGTGGCGTGTACAATGGTTTGTGGTAGATGTTGAGGTATTATTGTTGTAGCTTGCAAGTAAAATGCTAATATATCTGATTCGTTAGAAACACGACCCCTCTACAAACACAATATACAAAATCAAGCACATAAACAAGTATATACATGTACAGACAGGGAAATATTAGTCAGATGGTGCTTAGCCGTTAGCTCTTGATAAAGGCCACTCATGTAAATTCATCAAACTATTATTGATTAACTTACAGTGTATATGTTAATTATGTTTAATGTTTATATTTGTACTGTTCAGCCTTCAAGAGTGTCATATTCTAGCTAGATATTAAACAATATCAAATACATCTCTTTTTAAATAGTATATAGAACACAATATTGAATGTGTTAAGATCTATCGCATGCATTAGGACAACTTAGTATACTCTCATTTAAGTAGGAGTATACAGTAGTCACGTATTCCGTGACCCCCGTCCGTGATATCCTTGTGTCCAACAGACCTCAAAACCCATACTTCCTTATGGTTTCCTCAAATTCGCGTTGATAGTTTTGACTGTCCAAGAACATGTGTAAACAATATTGCATGAACTATTGAATATGAAACCGATTTAATTTCATATTCATCATACTTTCAAATAAAAAATCTACACGTGATAAGACTTCTGTAGTCATCCGTCAAAATTAATGGCCGATAATCACTTGGGACCGGAGAGTGGTGGAGTGGTGTGGCTGGATGGGTCGGATAGAATGATATACTGGGGACTGGAGAGTGGTGGAGTGGTGTGGTTGGATGGGTCGGATGGGAGGATATACTGGGGACCGGAGAGTGGTGGAGTGGTGTGGTTGGATGGGTCGGATGGGAGGATATACTGGGGACCGGAGAGTGGTGGAGTGGTGTGGTTGGATGGGTCGGATGGGAGGATATACTGGGGACTGGAGAGTGGTGGAGTAGTGTGGATGGATGGGTCGAATGGAAGGATATACTGGGGACTGGAGAGTGGTGGAGTGGTGTGGTTGGAGGGGTCGGATGGGAGGATATACTGGGGACTGGAGAGTGGTGGAGTAGTGTGGTTGGAGGGGTCGGATGGGAGGATATACTGGGGACTGGAGAGTGGTGGAGTGGTGTGGTTGGATGGGTCGGATGGGAGGATATACTGGGGACTGGAGAGTGGTGGAATGGTGTGGATGGATGGGTCGGATGGGAGGATATACTGGGGACTGGAGAGTGGTGGAGTGGTGTGGCTGGACGGGTCGGATGGAAGGATATACTGGGGACTGGAGAGTGGTGGAGTGGTGTGGCTGGATGGGTCGGATGGGAGGATATACTGGGGACTGGAGAGTGGTGGAGTGGTGTGGTTGGATGGGTCGGATGGGAGGATATACTGGGGACTGGAGAGTGGTGGAGTGGTGTGGCTGGAGGGGTCAGATGGGAGGATATGCTGGGGACTGGAGAGTGGTGGAGTGGTGTGGCTGGATGGGTCGGATGGAGGATATACTGGGGACTGGAGAGTGGTGGAGTGGTGTTTGAATGGGTCGGATGGAAGGATATGCTGGGGACTGGAGAGTGGTGGAGTGGTGTGGTTGGATGGGTCGGATAGGAGGATATACTGGGGACTGGAGAGTTGTGGAGTGGTGTGGCTGGATGGGTTGGATGGAAGGATATACTGGGGACTGGAGAGTGGTGGAGTGGTGTGGTTGGATGGGTCGGATGGGAGGATATACTGGGGACTGGAGAGTGGTGGAGTGGTGTGGCTGGATGGGTCGGATGGAAGGATATACTGGGGACTGGAGAGTGGTGAAGTGGTGTGGTTAGTTGGGTCGGATGGGAGGATATACTGGGGATTGGAGAGTGGTGGAGTGGTTTGGTTGGATGGGTCGGATGGGAGGATATACTGGGGAATGGAGAGTGGTGGAGTGGTGTGGTTGGATGGGTCGGATGGGAGGATATACTGGGGACTGGAGAGTGGTGGAGTGGTGTGGTTGGATGGGTCGGATGGGAGGATATGCTGGGGACTTGAGAGTGGTGGAGTGGTGTGGTTGGATGGGTCGGATGGGAGGATATACAGGGGACTGGAGAGTGGAGGAGTGGTGTGGTTGGATGGGTCGGATGGGAGGATATACTGGGGACTGGAGAGTGGTGGCGTGGTGTGGTTGGATGGGTCGGATGGGAGGATATACTGGGGACTGGAGAGTGGTGGAGTGGTGTGGTTGGATGGGTCGGATGGAAGGATATACTGGGGACCGGAGAGTGGTGGAGTGGTGTGGTTGGATGGGTCGGATGGGAGGATATACTTGGGACTGGAGAGTGGTGGAGTGGTGTGGTTGGAGGGGTCGGATGGGAGGATATGCTGGGGATTGGAGAGTGGTGGAGTGGTGTGGTTGGATGGGACGGATGGGAGGATATACTGGGGACTGGAGAGTGATGGAGTGGTGTGGCTGGATGGGTCGGATGGGAGGATATACTGGGGACTGGAAAGTGGTGGAGTGGTGTGGTTGGATGGGTCGGATGGGAGGATATGCTGGGGACCGGAGAGTGGTGGAGAGGTGTTGCTGGAGGGGTCGGATGGGAGGATATACTGGGGACTGGAAAGTGTTGGAGTGGTGTGGTTGGATGGGTCGGATGGGAGGCTATACTGGGGACTGGAGAGTGGTGGAGTGGTGTGGTTGGATGGGTCGGATGGAAGGATATACTGGGGACTGGAGAGTGGTGGAGTGGTGTGGTTGGATGGGTCGGATGGAAGAATATACTGGGGACTGGAGAGTGGTGGAGTGGCGTGGCTGGAGGGGTCAGATGGGAGGATATGCTGGGGACTGGAGAGTGGTGGAGTGGTGTGGCTGGATGGGTCGGATGGGTGGATATACTGGGGACTGGAGAGTGGTGGAGTGGTGTGGCTGGATGGGTCGGATGGAGGATATACTGGGGACTGGAGAGTGGTGGAGGGGTGTGGTTGGATGGGTCGGATGGGAGGATATACTGGGGACTGGAGAGTGGTGGAGTGGTGTGGTTGGATGGGTCGGATAGGAGGATATGCTGGGAACTGGAGAGTGGTGGAGTGGTGTGGCTGGATGGGTCGGATGGAAGGATATACTGGGGACCGGAGAGTGGTGGAGTGGTGTGGTTGGATGGGTCGGATGGGAGGATATACTGGGGACTGGAGAGTGGTGGAGTGGTGTGGTTGGAGGGGTCGGATGGGAGGATATGCTGGGGATTGGAGAGTGGTGGAGTGGTGTGGTTGGATGGGACGGATGGGAGGATATACTGGGGACTGGAGAGTGATGGAGTGGTGTGGCTGGATGGGTCGGATGGGAGGATATACTGGGGACTGGAAAGTGGTGGAGTGGTGTGGTTGGATGGGTCGGATGGGAGGATATGCTGGGGACCGGAGAGTGGTGGAGTGGTGTTGCTGGAGGGGTCGGATGGGAGGATATACTGGGGACTGGAAAGTGGTGGAGTGGTGTGGTTGGATGGGTCGGATGGGAGGATATACTGGGGACTGGAGAGTGGTGGAGTGGTGTGGTTGGATGGGTCGGATGGGAGGATATACTGGGGACTGGAGAGTGGTGGAGTGGTGTGGCTAGATGGGTAGGTGGAAGGATATACTGGGGACTGGAGAGTGGTGGAGTGGTGTGGTTGGATGGGTCGGATGGAAGAATATACTGGGGACTGGAGAGTGGTGGAGTGGTGTGGCTGGAGGGGTCAGATGGGAGGATATGCTGGGGACTGGAGAGTGGTGGAGTGGTGTGGCTGGATGGGTCGGATGGGTGGATATACTGGGGACTGGAGAGTGGTGGAGTGGTGTGGTTGGATGGGTCGGATGGAAGGATATGCTGGGGACGGGAGAATGGTGGAGTGGTGTGGTTGGATGGGTCGGATGGGAGGATATGCTGGGGACTGGAGAGTGGTGGAGTGGTGTGGCTGGATGGGTCGGATGGAAGGATATACTGGGGACTGGAGAGTGGTGGAGTGGTGTGGTTGGATGGGTTGGATGGGAGGATATACTGGGGACTGGAGAGTAGTGGAGTGGTGTGGTTTGATGGGTTGGATGGAAGGATATACTGGGGACTGGAGAGTGGTGGAGTGGTGTGGTTGGATGGGTCGGATGGGAGGATATACTTGGGACTAGAGAGTGGTGGAGTGGTGTGGTTGGATGGGTCGGATGGGAGGATATACTGGGGACTGGAGAGTGGTGGAGTGGTATGGTTGGAGGGGTCGGATGGGAGGATATACTGGGGACTGGAGAGTGGTGGCGTGGTGTGGTTGGATGGGTCGGATGGGTGGATATACTGGGGACTGGAGAGTGGTGGAGTGGTGTGGTTGGATGGGTCGGATGGGTGGATATACTGGGGACTGGAGAGTGGTGGAGTGGTGTGGTTGGATGGGTCGGATGGGAGGATATACTGGGGACTGGAGAGTGGTGGAGTGGTGTGGTTGGATGAGTCGGATGGAAGGATATACTGGGGACTGGAGAGTGGTGGAGTGGTGTGGTTGGATGAGCCGGATGGAAGGATATACTGGGGACTTGAGAGTGGTGGAGTGGTGTGGTTGGGGGTCGGATGGGAGGATATACTGGGGGCTGGAGAGTGGTGGAGTGGTGTGGTTCGGGGGGTCGGATGGGAGGATATACTGGGGAATGGAAAGTGGTGGAGTGGTGTGGTTGGATGGGTCGGATGGGAGGATATGCTGGGGACCGGAGAGTGGTGGAGTGGTGTTGCTGGAGGGGTCGGATGGGAGGATATACTGGGGACTGGAAAGTGGTGGAGTGGTGTGGTTTGATGGGTCTAATGGAAGGATATACTGGGGACTGGAAAGTGGTGGAGTGGTGTGGTTGGATGATCCGGATGGAAGGATATACTGGGGACATGAGAGTGGTGGAGTGGTGTGGTTGGGGGGTTCGGATGGGAGGATATACTGGGGGCCGGAGAGTGGTGGAGTGGTGTTGTTGGGGGGTCGGGGGGTCGGATGGGAGATTATACTGGGGACTGGAGTGTGGTGGAGTGGTGTGATTGGGGGGGGGGTCGGATGGGAGGATATACTTTGGACTGGAGAGTGGTGGAGTGGTGTGGTTGGATGGGTCGGATGGAAGGATATGCTGGGGACTGGAGAGTGGTGTGGTTGGATGGGTCGGATGGGAGGATATGCTGGGGATTGGAGAGTGATGGAGTGGTGTGGTTGGATGGGTCGGATGGAAGGATATACTGGGGACTGGAGAGTGGTGGAGTAGTGTGGATGGATGGGTCGGATGGAAGGATATACTGGGGACTGGAGAGTGGTGGAGTGGTGTGGTTGGATGGGTCGGATGGGAGGATATGCTGGGGACTGGAAAGTGATGGAGTGGTGTGGTTGGATGGGTCGGATGGAAGGATATACTGGGGACTGGAGAGTGGTGGAGTAGTGTGGATGGATGGGTCGGATGGAAGGATATACTGGGGACTGGAAAGTGGTGGAGTGGTGTGGTTGGATAGGTCGGATAGGAGGATATACTGGGGATTGGAGAGTGGTGGAGTGGTGTGGTTGGATGGGTCGGATGGAAGGATATACTTGGGACTGGAGAGTGGTGGAGTGGTGTGGTTGGATGGGTCGGATGGGAGGATATACTGGGGATTGGAGAGTGGTGGAGTGGTGTGGTTGGATGGGTCGGATGGGAGGATATACTGGGGACTGGAAAGTGGTGGATTTGTGTGGTTGGATGGGTCGGATGGGAGGATATGCTGGGGATTGGAGAGTGGTGGATTGGTGTGGTTGGATGGGTCGGATGGAAGGATATACTGGGGACTGGAGAGTGGTGGAGTGGTGTGGTTGGATGGGTCGGATGGGAGGATATACTTGGGACTGGAGAGTGGTGGAGTGGTGTGGTTGGATGGGTTGGATGGGAGGATATACTGGGGATTGGAGAGTGGTGGAGTGGTGTGGTTGGATGGGTCGGATGGAAGGATATACTGGGGACTGGAGAGTGGTGGAGTGGTGTGGTTGGATGGGTCGGATGGGAGGATATACTGGGGATTGGAAAGTGGTGGATTTGTGTGGTTGGATGGGTCGGATGGGAGGATATACTGGGGATTGGAGAGTGGTGGAGTAGTGTGGTTGGATGGGTCGGATGGAAGGATATACTTGGGACTGGAGAGTGGTGGAGTGGTGTGGTTGGATAGGTCGGATGGGAGGATATACTTGGGATTGGAGAGTGGTGGAGTGGTGTGGTTGGATGGGTCGGATGGAAGGATATACTGGGGACTGGAGAGTGGTGGAGTGGTGTGGTTGGATGGGTCGGATGGGAGGATATGCTGGGGACTGGAAAGTGATGGAGTGGTGTGGTTGGATGGGTCGGATGGAAGGATATACTGGGGACTGGAGAGTGGTGGAGTAGTGTGGATGGATGGGTCGGATGGAAGGATATACTGGGGACTGGAAAGTGGTGGAGTGGTGTGGTTGGATGGGTCGGATGGGAGGATATACTGGGGATTGGAGAGTGGTGGAGTGGTGTGGTTGGATGGGTCGGATGGAAGGATATACTTGGGACTGGAGAGTTGTGGAGTGGTGTGGTTGGATGGGTCGGATGGGAGGATATACTGGGGATTGGAGAGTGGTGGAGTGGTGTGGTTGGATGGGTCGGATGGGAGGATATACTGGGGACTGGAAAGTGGTGGATTTGTGTGGTTGGATGGGTCGGATGGGAGGATATGCTGGGGATTGGAGAGTGGTGGATTGGTGTGGTTGGATGGGTCGGATGGAAGGATATACTGGGGACTGGAGAGTGGTGGAGTGGTGTGGTTGGATGGGTCGGATGGGAGGATATACTTGGGACTGGAGAGTGGTGGAGTGGTGTGGTTCGGGGGGTCGGATGGGAGGATATACTGGGGAATGGAAAGTGGTGGAGTGGTGTGGTTGGGGGGTCGGGGGGTCGGATGGGAGATTATACTGGGGACTGGAGTGTGGTGGAGTGGTGTGATTGTGGGGGGGGGTCGGATGGGAGGATATACTTTGGACTGGAGAGTGGTGGAGTGGTGTGGTTGGATGGGTCGGATGGAAGGATATGCTGGGGACTGGAGAGTGGTGTGGTTGGATGGGTCGGATGGGAGGATATGCTGGGGATTGGAGAGTGATGGAGTGGTGTGGTTGGATGGGTCGGATGGAAGGATATACTGGGGACCGGAGAGTGGTGGAGTGGTGTGGATGGATGGGTCGGATGGAAGGATATACTGGGGACTGGAGAGTGGTGGAGTGGTGTGGTTGGATGGGTCGGATGGGAGGATATGCTGGGGACTGGAAAGTGATGGAGTGGTGTGGTTGGATGGGTCGGATGGAAGGATATACTGGGGACTGGAGAGTGGTGGAGTAGTGTGGATGGATGGGTCGGATGGAAGGATATACTGGGGACTGGAAAGTGGTGGAGTGGTGTGGTTGGATAGGTCGGATGGGAGGATATACTGGGGATTGGAGAGTGGTGGAGTGGTGTGGTTGGATGGGTCGGATGGAAGGATATACTTGGGACTGGAGAGTGGTGGAGTGGTGTGGTTGGATGGGTCGGATGGGAGGATATATTGGGGATTGGAGAGTGGTGGAGTGGTGTGGTTGGATGGGTCGGATGGGAGGATATACTGGGGACTGGAAAGTGGTGGATTTGTGTGGTTGGATGGGTCGGATGGGAGGATATGCTGGGGATTGGAGAGTGGTGGATTGGTGTGGTTGGATGGGTCGGATGGAAGGATATACTGGGGACTGGAGAGTGGTGGAGTGGTGTGGTTGGATGGGTCGGATGGGTCGGATGGGAGGATATACTTGGGACTGGAGAGTGGTGGAGTGGTGTGGTTGGATGGGTTGGATGGGAGGATATACTGGGGATTGGAGAGTGGTGGAGTGGTGTGGTTGGATGGGTCGGATGGAAGGATATACTGGGGACTGGAGAGTGGTGGAGTGGTGTGGTTGGATGGGTCGGATGGGAGGATATACTGGGGATTGGAAAGTGGTGGATTTGTGTGGTTGGATGGGTCGGATGGGAGGATATACTGGGGATTGGAGAGTGGTGGAGTAGTGTGGTTGGATGGGTCGGATGGAAGGATATACTTGGGACTGGAGAGTGGTGGAGTGGTGTGGTTGGATAGGTCGGATGGGAGGATATACTGGGGATTGGAGAGTGGTGGAGTGGTGTGGTTGGATGGGTCGGATGGAAGGATATACTGGGGACTGGAGAGTGGTGGAGTAGTGTGGATGGATGGGTCGGATGGAAGGATATACTGGGGACTGGAAAGTGGTGGAGTGGTGTGGTTGGATAGGTCGGATGGGAGGATATACTGGGGAATGGAAAGTGGTGGAGTGGTGTGGTTGGATGGGTCGGATGGGAGGATATGCTGGGGACCGGAGAGTGGTGGAGTGGTGTTGCTGGAGGGGTCGGATGGGAGGATATACTGGGGACTGGAAAGTGGTGGAGTGGTGTGGTTTGATGGGTCTAATGGAAGGATATACTGGGGACTGGAAAGTGGTGGAGTGGTGTGGTTGGATGATCCGGATGGAAGGATATACTGGGGACATGAGAGTGGTGGAGTGGTGTGGTTGGGGGGTTCGGATGGGAGGATATACTGGGGGCCGGAGAGTGGTGGAGTGGTGTTGTTGGGGGGTCGGGGGGTCGGATGGGAGATTATACTGGGGACTGGAGTGTGGTGGAGTGGTGTGATTGGGGGGGGGGGTCGGATGGGAGGATATACTTTGGACTGGAGAGTGGTGGAGTGGTGTGGTTGGATGGGTCGGATGGAAGGATATGCTGGGGACTGGAGAGTGGTGTGGTTGGATGGGTCGGATGGGAGGATATGCTGGGGATTGGAGAGTGATGGAGTGGTGTGGTTGGATGGGTCGGATGGAAGGATATACTGGGGACTGGAGAGTGGTGGAGTAGTGTGGATGGATGGGTCGGATGGAAGGATATACTGGGGACTGGAGAGTGGTGGAGTGGTGTGGTTGGATGGGTCGGATGGGAGGATATGCTGGGGACTGGAAAGTGATGGAGTGGTGTGGTTGGATGGGTCGGATGGAAGGATATACTGGGGACTGGAGAGTGGTGGAGTAGTGTGGATGGATGGGTCGGATGGAAGGATATACTGGGGACTGGAAAGTGGTGGAGTGGTGTGGTTGGATAGGTCGGATGGGAGGATATACTGGGGATTGGAGAGTGGTGGAGTGGTGTGGTTGGATGGGTCGGATGGAAGGATATACTTGGGACTGGAGAGTGGTGGAGTGGTGTGGTTGGATGGGTCGGATGGGAGGATATACTGGGGATTGGAGAGTGGTGGAGTGGTGTGGTTGGATGGGTCGGATGGGAGGATATACTGGGGACTGGAAAGTGGTGGATTTGTGTGGTTGGATGGGTCGGATGGGAGGATATGCTGGGGATTGGAGAGTGGTGGATTGGTGTGGTTGGATGGGTCGGATGGAAGGATATACTGGGGACTGGAGAGTGGTGGAGTGGTGTGGTTGGATGGGTCGGATGGGAGGATATACTTGGGACTGGAGAGTGGTGGAGTGGTGTGGTTGGATGGGTTGGATGGGAGGATATACTGGGGATTGGAGAGTGGTGGAGTGGTGTGGTTGGATGGGTCGGATGGAAGGATATACTGGGGACTGGAGAGTGGTGGAGTGGTGTGGTTGGATGGGTCGGATGGGAGGATATACTGGGGATTGGAAAGTGGTGGATTTGTGTGGTTGGATGGGTCGGATGGGAGGATATACTGGGGATTGGAGAGTGGTGGAGTAGTGTGGTTGGATGGGTCGGATGGAAGGATATACTTGGGACTGGAGAGTGGTGGAGTGGTGTGGTTGGATAGGTCGGATGGGAGGATATACTTGGGATTGGAGAGTGGTGGAGTGGTGTGGTTGGATGGGTCGGATGGAAGGATATACTGGGGACTGGAGAGTGGTGGAGTGGTGTGGTTGGATGGGTCGGATGGGAGGATATGCTGGGGACTGGAAAGTGATGGAGTGGTGTGGTTGGATGGGTCGGATGGAAGGATATACTGGGGACTGGAGAGTGGTGGAGTAGTGTGGATGGATGGGTCGGATGGAAGGATATACTGGGGACTGGAAAGTGGTGGAGTGGTGTGGTTGGATGGGTCGGATGGGAGGATATACTGGGGATTGGAGAGTGGTGGAGTGGTGTGGTTGGATGGGTCGGATGGAAGGATATACTTGGGACTGGAGAGTTGTGGAGTGGTGTGGTTGGATGGGTCGGATGGGAGGATATACTGGGGATTGGAGAGTGGTGGAGTGGTGTGGTTGGATGGGTCGGATGGGAGGATATACTGGGGACTGGAAAGTGGTGGATTTGTGTGGTTGGATGGGTCGGATGGGAGGATATGCTGGGGATTGGAGAGTGGTGGATTGGTGTGGTTGGATGGGTCGGATGGAAGGATATACTGGGGACTGGAGAGTGGTGGAGTGGTGTGGTTGGATGGGTCGGATGGGAGGATATACTTGGGACTGGAGAGTGGTGGAGTGGTGTGGTTCGGGGGGTCGGATGGGAGGATATACTGGGGAATGGAAAGTGGTGGAGTGGTGTGGTTGGGGGGTCGGGGGGTCGGATGGGAGATTATACTGGGGACTGGAGTGTGGTGGAGTGGTGTGATTGGGGGGGGGGTCGGATGGGAGGATATACTTTGGACTGGAGAGTGGTGGAGTGGTGTGGTTGGATGGGTCGGATGGAAGGATATGCTGGGGACTGGAGAGTGGTGTGGTTGGATGGGTCGGATGGGAGGATATGCTGGGGATTGGAGAGTGATGGAGTGGTGTGGTTGGATGGGTCGGATGGAAGGATATACTGGGGACCGGAGAGTGGTGGAGTGGTGTGGATGGATGGGTCGGATGGAAGGATATACTGGGGACTGGAGAGTGGTGGAGTGGTGTGGTTGGATGGGTCGGATGGGAGGATATGCTGGGGACTGGAAAGTGATGGAGTGGTGTGGTTGGATGGGTCGGATGGAAGGATATACTGGGGACTGGAGAGTGGTGGAGTAGTGTGGATGGATGGGTCGGATGGAAGGATATACTGGGGACTGGAAAGTGGTGGAGTGGTGTGGTTGGATAGGTCGGATGGGAGGATATACTGGGGATTGGAGAGTGGTGGAGTGGTGTGGTTGGATGGGTCGGATGGAAGGATATACTTGGGACTGGAGAGTGGTGGAGTGGTGTGGTTGGATGGGTCGGATGGGAGGATATACTGGGGATTGGAGAGTGGTGGAGTGGTGTGGTTGGATGGGTCGGATGGGAGGATATACTGGGGACTGGAAAGTGGTGGATTTGTGTGGTTGGATGGGTCGGATGGGAGGATATGCTGGGGATTGGAGAGTGGTGGATTGGTGTGGTTGGATGGGTCGGATGGAAGGATATACTGGGGACTGGAGAGTGGTGGAGTGGTGTGGTTGGATGGGTCGGATGGGTCGGATGGGAGGATATACTTGGGACTGGAGAGTGGTGGAGTGGTGTGGTTGGATGGGTTGGATGGGAGGATATACTGGGGATTGGAGAGTGGTGGAGTGGTGTGGTTGGATGGGTCGGATGGAAGGATATACTGGGGACTGGAGAGTGGTGGAGTGGTGTGGTTGGATGGGTCGGATGGGAGGATATACTGGGGATTGGAAAGTGGTGGATTTGTGTGGTTGGATGGGTCGGATGGGAGGATATACTGGGGATTGGAGAGTGGTGGAGTAGTGTGGTTGGATGGGTCGGATGGAAGGATATACTTGGGACTGGAGAGTGGTGGAGTGGTGTGGTTGGATAGGTCGGATGGGAGGATATACTGGGGATTGGAGAGTGGTGGAGTGGTGTGGTTGGATGGGTCGGATGGAAGGATATACTGGGGACTGGAGAGTGGTGGATTGGTGTGGTTGGATGGGTCGGATGGGAGGATATGCTGGGGACTGGAAAGTGATGGAGTGGTGTGGTTGGATGGGTCGGATGGAAGAATATACTGGGGACTGGAGAGTGGTGGAGTAGTGTGGATGGATGGGTCGGATGGAAGGATATACTGGGGACTGGAAAGTGGTGGAGTGGTGTGGTTGGATGGGTCGGATGGGAGGATATACTGGGGATTGGAGAGTGGTGGAGTGGTGTGGTTGGATGGGTCGGATGGAAGGATATACTTGGGACTGGAGAGTGGTGGAGTGGTGTGGTTGGATGGGTCGGATGGGAGGATATACTGGGGATTGGAGAGTGGTGGAGTGGTGTGGTTGGATGGGTCGGATGGGAGGATATACTGGGGACTGGAAAGTGGTGGATTTGTGTGGTTGGATGGGTCGGATGGGAGGATATGCTGGGGATTGGAGAGTGGTGGATTGGTGTGGTTGGATGGGTCGGATGGAAGGATATACTGGGGACTGGAGAGTGGTGGAGTGGTGTGGTTGGATGGGTCGGATGGGAGGATATACTTGGGACTGGAGAGTGGTGGAGTGGTGTGGTTGGATGGGTTGGATGGGAGGATATACTGGGGATTGGAGAGTGGTGGAGTGGTGTGGTTGGATGGGTCGGATGGAAGGATATACTGGGGACTGGAGAGTGGTGGAGTGGTGTGGTTGGATGGGTCGGATGGGAGGATATACTGGGGATTGGAAAGTGGTGGATTTGTGTGGTTGGATGGGTCGGATGGGAGGATATGCTGGGGATTGGAGAGTGGTGGCGTGGTGCGGTTGGATGGGTCGGATGGAAGGATATACTGGGGATTGGAGAGTGGTGGAGTAGTGTGGTTGGATGGGTCGGATGGAAGGATATACTTGGGACTGGAGAGTGGTGGAGTGGTGTGGTTGGATAGGTCGGATGGGAGGATATACTGGGGATTGGAGAGTGGTGGAGTGGTGTGGTTGGATGGGTCGGATGGAAGGATATACTGGGGACTGGAGAGTGGTGGATTGGTGTGGTTGGATGGGTCGGATGGGAGGATATACTTGGGACTGGAGAGTGGTGGAGTGGTGTGGTTGGATGGGTCGGATGGGAGGATATACTGGGGACTGGAGAGTGGTGGAGTGGTGTGGTTGGATGGGTCGGATGGAAGGATATACTGGGGACTGGAGAGTGGTGGATTGGTGTGGTTGGATGGGTCGGATGGGAGGATATGCTGGGGATTGGAGAGTTTTGGCGTGGTGTGGTTGGATGGGTCTCCATGTAATCCCCCCCCCCTCTATTTTGCCTCTAGTTTAATCGATTTAGAGTTGGGATTATGGTTTTGTTGACGCTTTGGTATTCTCTGCATGATGCTTTATGAGGTATGGTAGTACAAGTGGAAAAATCAAATGTCAAATGTTGAAATATCAAACAAACCCACTTGTCTTCGATATCATTATACACTGTAGGCCCTTGATTTAGTGAAAAATCATCAACTGAACTGATGTATAAATAGAGCAGTCTGATAACGTCACTACTGAAGAACTTCGTCAACCCAAAGCGCTTGCTTGTGAAAGAACTAGTACATCCATGTTTGTTTATTTTTTTAATATCTACTCTTACAAAAATACCATACCTTTCAATTATAAGGTATTGGTATTTACATACATTGTTATACACAGTCTATGACACAATGCTTTTAGAGTGTGTCGCTTCTCATCGCTGGCATGTCGATATTATCGTTGGATTTAACCCAACGCTTTTCTATTTCCCAGTACATTGTAATAATGTTTGATGCATACACGTAGTTGTCATGTGGTGTCTGTGGTGTTGCGTTTCTCTATAGTCAGCATTGTGTCATTGAGGCGCCGTACAGTTTCTCCATTAGAACATTCGCCTTTTATCATTAACACACCCAATTTAATTAATTAACGTATGACACGTATTGTTGGAATATGGTTTGTTTCCATGTCATTACTTAAGGGGGAAATAAACATAATTGTGAAAACTATAGTGAAAGTTATCATGAAAGAGCACAATGGAAAGTGGGAGAGGCGCAGCATGGGGTTGATTGTGTGTAGTGGTGTGCAGCTCTGTTCAATCACGTGTAAATCAATGAAACACCTTGATCAAGCTAACAGCTGCATTACGACAAACAGCGTTAATTGATATATCAATTGGTCTGCAACGACAGCGAACGATAAATCCTAATAGATGTGACCATGGGTATCTGTACCATACGGGAAGGTCAATCGATATATCATTGGTATGTTATCACATAGAAAGGCTCACGTGGAAAAGTCTCTTGAGATTTCATTTGCAAAGATATACTATCAATGGGTATATTACGACATAGAAAGGGCGTTAGAGTATCGCCCTACTTGCCATAATCGAAACCCCGTCTGTCTTTTGGGCCCTCTGCAACTGTTTGTGTTTACGAATGATCCCAGTTACATCTAAAAGTGCCCTAAATAGATGGTCAAATTGAAAAAACCTAAGAACACGTGCCTATTAATGCAAACAACACATGTAGACAATTACTGCAATGTTATCTCTAATTGCGTTACGGTTTGAACTCGTCACTTCTCGAAATATAAGTAACGCAAACAAAAAATGATTTGTATCGATAGAGTATATGTAGTAGAGTATATGTTTTCTTTTACTTATGGGGGTATTTCCGTGTTTTGGTAATGTTAACGGTTTTATTGGTTTTCAGATAGTTTAAGCAATTAAGTGATTGGACACTGATTCAACAATAGCAAGGACACGCCAAGACCAGTATCAACCGAACTCAGTTTAAAGGTGGATTATGCCTAAGTTAGGCTGTAATTATTGACACTGTCACCTTAATCAGGATAATGACCAGTATGAAATGTACTAGTACTAACGTATGTAGTGTACGAACTGGTAAGGAATCATCAGACTAATGACCAGTGTGGAGTGTACTAGTACTGGTGTATGTAGTGTACGAGATGGTGAGAAATCATCAGACTAATGACCAGTGTGAAGCGTACTAGTACTGACGTATGTAGTGTACGAGATGGTGAGGAATCATCAGGTTAATGACTACTGTGAAGTGCACTAGTACTGATGTATGTAGTGTACGAGATGGTGAGGAATCATCAGACTAATGACCAGTGTGAAGTGTACCAGTACTGATGTATGTAGTGTACGGGATGGTGAGGAATCACCAGGTTAATGACTACTGTGAAGTGTACTAGTACTGATGTATATAGTGTACGAGATGGTGAGGAATCATCAGGTTAATGACCAGTGTGGAGTGTACTAGTACTGATGTATGTAGTGTACGAGATGGTGAGGAATCATCAGGTTAATGACCAGTGTGAAGTGTACTAGTACTGACGTATGTAGTGTACGAGATGGTGAGGAATCATCAGGTTAATGACCAGTGTGAAGTGTACTAGTACTGATGTATGTAGTGTACGAGATGGTAAGGAATCATCAGACTAATGACCAGTGTGGAGTGTACTAGTAGCTGGTGTATGTAGTGTCCGAGATGGTGAGAAATCATCAGACTAATAACCAGTGTGAAGTGTACTAGTACTGACGTATATAGTGTACGAGATGGTGAGGAATCATCAGGTTAATGACCACTGTGAAGTGTACTAGTACTGACGTATGTAGTGTACGAGATGGTGAGGAATCATCAGGTTAATGACCACTGTGAAGTGTACTAGTACTGACGTATGTAGTGTACGAGATGGTGAGGAATCATCAGGTGAATGACTACTGTGAAGTGTACTAGTACTGATGTATGTAGTGTACGAGATGGTGAGGAATCATCAGGTTAATGGCTACTGTGAAGTGTACTAGTACTGACGTATGTAGTGTACGAGATGGTGAGAAATCATCAGACTAATGACCAGTGTGAAGCGTACTAGTACTGACGTATATAGTGTACGAGATGGTGAGGAATCATCAGGTTAATGACTACTGTGAAGTGTACTAGTACTGATGTATGTAGTGTACGGGATGGTGAGAAATCATCAGACTAATGACCAGTGTGAAGCGTACTAGTACTGACGTATATAGTGTACGAGATGGTGAGGAATCATCAGGTTAATGACTACTGTGAAGTGTACTAATACTGACGTATGTAGTGTACGAGATGGTGAGGAATCATCAGGTTAATGACTACTGTGAAGTGTACTAGTACTGATGTATATAGTGTACGAGATGGTAAGGAATCATCAGGTTAATGACTACTGTGAAGTGTACTAGTACTGACGTATGTATGGTACGAGATGGTGAGGAATCATCAGGTTAATGACTACTGTGAAGTGTACTAGTACTGTTGTATATAGTGTATGAGATGGTAAGGAATCATCAGGTTAATGACTACTGTGAAGTGTACTAGTACTGATGTATGTAGTGTATGGGATGGTAAGGAATCATCAGGTTAATGACTACTGTGAAGTGTACCAGTAATGATGTATGTAGTGTACGGGATGGTGAGGAATCATCAGGTTAATGACTACTGTGAAGTGTACCAGTACTGATGTATGTAGTGTACGAGATGGTAAGGAATCATCAGACTAATGACCAGTGTGGAGTGTACTAGTACTGGTGTATGTAGTGTACGAGATGGTGAGGAATCATCAGGTTAATGACTACTGTGAAGTGTACTAGTACTGATGTATGTAGTGTACGAGATGGTGAAGAATCATCAGACTAATGACCAGTGTGAAGTGTACTAGTACTGACGTATGTAGTGTACGAGATGGTGAGGAATCATCAGGTTAATGACTACTGTGAAGTGTACTAGTACTGATGTATGTAGTGTACGAGATGGTAAGGAATCCACCGACTTTTTGTTTTGTTGCACTATAATTCTAATTAAACTAAAATAGAAAGTATTGTGACGAGATAGTAAATATCTTATAGGGTAAAACAAAGTGCACAAGACGGTAACGAATACTGTAGTTGATTTGTCAACGCTTTAACACTTGATCATAGATGTTCGGGAGTTCTTTGCTGGCCGATTAATAAAAGGATAGTTATGTTTACAAGTTTTTGGTATTGGCTTTGTTAAATACAGTATATACACAATCTATGATTAATAAATCAAAATATAGTACAGTTTTGGTAACGCCCAATTAACGCACCCAAAACATGCGTGCGTGCATCGTGCATACATCGTGCACAAATCGTTCACACATCATTCGCCCATGGTGCGCACAACTGGGCGATCTAAAGATCGTGCGTTTATGTGGGCGATTCTTATCGCACACACGCACGATTTGGTACAATTGGTCGATAAATATTACGAAATGAAAAAAATATGAAGCCTTCTTGTCGAAAAACTATATAAATTCGCATAATATTTATTGGGATTATGTTAATTTTTAATATACAATGGTATTACAGTGACCATGAGACAGTCAAGTGCGGATTTAGCTCCTAGATAACAGAACAGGTAAATAACATGCCAAAGTTTTACCTGCCCCGGGTCCGGCTACGACAGCCATTACGCGCGAGCTTACAACAACCAGCGCAAAACTGTATATAGTGTTAAGCCATTTCTCGATTTTCATCAACAACGATTGTCATCGCACAATGTTAGTTTATCGTGTGCCCACATGTGCGGTAGAAACAAATACCCAGTATCGCATCGTTCTCAAATCGTGCAATTTATTGTAATCAGAACTCTTCACCTTTTTTCATCTGTGGAGATTTCAATGACCGTTGTGGTGATCTAGACGATTTTCATAGCAGGAGTCGACCATATCCCAGAAAGAAATGTCGTTGATTTTTATACAAACAAGTTCGGTGAAAACTTTTTGATAGAGTCCAACTGCTGTATATGTTAGATCGTCGCAACTGTTCGAACAATTACTTTACATATGTACCTACATTGGGTAATTCTGTTGTGGACAATTGTATAACACCCTGTGAATACATCGATAACGTTTCTGGTGTGATGTAAACAGCTGTGGTGTGATGTAAACAGCTACGGTGTGATGTAAACAGTTGTGGTGTGATGTAAACAGCTGTGGTGTGATGTAAACAGTTGTGGTGTGATGTAAACAGCTGTGGTGTGATGTAAACAGCTGTGGTATGATGTAAACAGCTGTGGTGTGATGTAAACAGTTGTGGTGTGATGTAAACAGCTATGGTGTGATGTAAACAGCTGTGGTGTAATGTAAACAGTTGTGGTGTGATGTAAACAGCTGTAGTGTGATGTAAACAGCTGTGGTGTGATGTAAACAGCTGTAGTGTGATGTAAACAGCTGTGGTGTGATGTAAACAGCTACGGTGTGACATAAACAGCTGTGGTATGATGTAGACAGCTGTGGTGTGATGAAATCCATTGATTCCAAAGCACGCGTACCTGATCATTCCATTCTTTCTTGGGTTTTCGAGATGAACATGTGCAGTGACTTGGAACGACCCGAACCTATACCCGAGGTTGGCGTACTAACACCTGTAAACACAAGAGTAAACTTTACTAAGCATGATACTGCAAGTGTGAACTTATCATTCCCTGGTAATAACCAAAACAATTCATTACTCTCTGCGAAAATAACGGAATCGTCTGGGCTGACATGTATCCAGTCTGACGTCGATGAAGTGTATAATGAATTTGTTGACATAGTACACAGAGAAATGTCCGAGTCACTTCCTACTGAAACTGTCAATATACAAGTTGGTGCATGTGTAAACAACAACAAGAATTCCACGGAAGTGGATGTGTCGCCTGCGCAGCAAGTTAGGAGATAAGTTTTTAGGAGCTATCTATGGATATGCATTGTATCAGTTCCAAGTGGAATAGAAACAGTGACCTTGACCTTTGACCCTGAAAAGCAATCCCAAGCGAGCACTTTTAGTAAGGAAGCACTGTATGAAGTTTGAGTTTGATTGACCCAGGAAAAGTGATTTTCTGTTGATAGTAACAGTGACCTTGACCTGTGACCTTCGACCCTGAAAAGCAATCCCAAGCGAGCACTTTTGATAAGGAAGTACTCTATGAAGTTTGAGTTTGATTGGCCCAAGGAAACTGAAGTTATCGCACGGAAACCGATTTTCTATTTAAAGCAACATTGACATTGACCTTTGACCTTTGATTCTAAAAAGCAATCCTAAGCGAGCCCTTTTGTTTAGGAAGCACTGTATGAAGTTTGAGTTTGATTGGCCCAAGGAAACTCAAGTTATCGCAAGGACACCGATTTTCTATTTATGGCAACAGTGGCCTTGACCTTTGACCCTGAAAAGCAATCCAAAGCGAGCACTTTTGGTAAGGAGTTGGATTGGCCCAAGGAAACTCAAGTTATCGCACGGAAACTGCTGGTGCCGCCGCCGCCGCCGCCGCCGCCGCCGCCGCCGACATAGTGATCCCTATATGTGGCCTTTCAGGCGACACAAAAAAGGAGAAACGGTAAACCATGGTGGAGCGATGCCCTCACAACTCTATAGAACGACATGTGTCAAACACAAAGGAGCTGGACTAGAAAATAAACAACGTTTAAAGAGTATATTTATACAAACATGACGACGTTTTGACCGGGAGGTCCAGAGAGCTTAGCGTCGACATCTGGGAGAAAAACATAAACACCTCGAGGAGCTATGCGATTCGGAAGTTCCAAATCATTCTGGAGATCCATCGGAAAATCGGGAGTTGGTTCCCAATGGAGAAATGTTATTCCTATTCAAGTTTAAATGGAAGATGGTGTTTTGGGTAGGAATGTGCGTGATATATTATATAAATGGAAGCACGACTTCCAAATTCTTCTCAATCCAGTGTCGGTGAATGATGATGACAATGTGCTGGTTCAAGCTACAGAAGTATCGGGTGTATCAGCTGATGAAGATTCTGATATATTTAATCGTTAAATATTACCGGAAGAAGTGTTTATAGCTCTTAAAGCTGCAAAAAGTGGTCAGGCATCGGGAAGTGATGAGATCCCCATTGAAGTTCTGAAAAATGATGCAGCATTGTAATTATTGTGCAATTTATTCAATTGGTGTTTCAAATCTGCAGTGATTCCAGATAGATGAAAGTAAGGTATCATCACTCCAGTACCTAAATCATTTTCGGCTGATCCACGTGACCCCCTAGGGTACAGGGGGATAACTTTTGCCTCGTCTGTATACAAAATATACTGTGGTGTGTTAAATAGCCGCCTATCATCGTGGGTGGAGGAAAATGGTATAGTATGCTATGGACAAAATGGTTTCCGTAAGGGAAGAGCAACAATTGATCATATATCATCTTTGACCTCCATTGTGGAGAACAGAACAAATAGTAAACGTTCAACCTTCGCGCCGTTTATAGACTTTAAGAAGGCTTTTGCCAGCGTCGATAGAGCCTTATTATATAACAAACTATCAGATGTGGGTATCACTGGTCATATGTTTCCATATATATGTCAGATGTTGTGTTCGAGTAAATGGTCTATATACCGACTGGATTAATGTTAAATGAGGTTTAAAACAGGGGTGCTTATTATCGCCATTTATGTTTATTTTTTATATCAATGAACTTGTTGTATTTCTCAATAGTTTTAATGTAGGTATAGAGATTAGTGGTAAACATATGTGCCCTACTTTATGCAGATGACCTAGTTATTATAGCAGAAAGGGAGGAGAACTTGCAGATACTACTTAATGTTCTTTATATTTGGAGTTCTGAAAATAAAATGTGTATAAATCCATCTAAGTCAGGAGGGATACATTTACGAACTAAATCTACACTACACCTAGGACAGTCAAGGCGTTGGTGTGCGGTAATGTGAACCTAGAGATTTGTAATCGATATAGTTATCTAGGACTTACGTTAACAGAACATTTATATTATGATGTTACAGCAAAATGTGTGGCTAGCTCTGCGAAGCGAGCATTAGGTTTACTGATTGCTAAGAGCAAGACCATGGGTGGGCTTCCATACAAAACATACAGTAAATTGTATGATGCCACTGTATCGCCTGTAATGCATTATGGTGCTGCTATATGGGGTACCAATCAATACAGCTGTACAGCTTATGGCAGTCCAAAATAGAGCATGTAGATATCACCTAGGTCTGGGTAGATATGCACCCGATGCAGCAGTACAGGGCGGTATGGGATGGTCAGACTTTTCGACAATGGGGTTTTATTAAGTGACTTAGCAGATGACGGGTTAAATAAACATATATTTACCTGGGCGTATTATAGAAGTTCAGTACGTTGTGAAAATAGCCAATAAATCACGAGAGAAAGATTAAAATATTTAGATTTATTGAGATATGATAATGGTCCCTTTTATACAAAAGAACTTGTAATGTAAAAGTTAATTGAAGAGTGAAATATGATGTGAATAGAGAAAATAGTAGAAATGGTAGACGGGGAGGTAATAAGTTGAGATCCTATAAATAGTTTATGTAAAAGTTTGGAGTTTAAAAGTATGTTTATTATATGTTGATACCCAAGTCGCATAGAAGTGAAATAGCCAGATTTAGATGTGGTGTAGCACCTATTCGTATCGATACAGGACGGTACGAGAGATTATCCTAAGAAGAGAGAATATGTTTCCATTGTACAGACAGTGTGGAATGTGAAAACCATGTTTTATTAGAATGTCCTATATACACTGATTTATGTGATGATTTTTTCGAGTACTCGGCTCAGAATGTGGATGGTTTCAACAATATGGATAATTTAGAGAAATTATCAGTATTCCTTAGTTACCCAGATATTGCCAATATCTGCCAAAATCTGTTATAATATTTTCTGTCGCAGTAGATGACTGTTATATAGGTAACACACATACAGTATATATATCTAGGGCTTATGGACTTATACCAAGGACGTCATTATTATGACCCTTGTAGCCCTGTACAATTAGTTCAAACTACAATGTACAATATTTTATGCATAAATTTTAGGTGCATAAATAACTCTGTTTTTTTAACAAATGCTAATGGTAATATTAATATTGAATACATGTTTAACACACTGTTGATATTGAACTTCTAATGTTAAAATATTAGTCTGTATCTCGTAATTCTAAAATGAATGAACGTCAGAAAGGTAACGAGTGGGTATATGTGGATAATTTTATTACATGTACTAGTTTGTGTATTTTATATGCATTCTGATGTGTGCCACATTAATAAACATATTTGAATTTAATTGAGTTGAATATCTGTTCTGGTTACTTGGATCTGAGTCCGCATTTGACTGTCTCCTAGTCACTGTAATACTGTTTAATGTATATTGTAAAATGAACATAATCCCAATAAATATGATTCGAATTTATATAGTTTTTCGACAAGAGAGTTCCATATTTTTTTCATTCCGTAATATTTATCGACCAATTGTACCAAATCGTGCGTGTGTGCGATGAGAATCGCACATATAAACGCACGATCTTAAGATCGCCAAGTTGTGCGCATCATGGGTGGGCGATGTGTGCACGATGAATGCACAAGGCACGCACGCATATTTGGTGTGTTGTGCGGGCTCATTCCCCGAACACCAACTCTGGTAACTTGAAAGAAAGGTGTTTATATAGGAAATCCTTTGAAGTTTAAGTTATAGTCTGTTTCAACTAAGAATGTATGGTACTTAGTATTAAATGAAATTAACAATTTGGAAATATTCTCATGTATTACAGCTTTAAGCAATAGAAAATCATCATTGATTAAATATTATATTTTAGATTCAATAAATGGATAGTAATAATTATATTACATTAATTGAAAAATAAATCCCCTTAGTAAAATCGAATTATTTCAAGCATATTGATAATAGAATAAAGTTTTCTATTCATACATGTATGTCAGTATCTTAACTGAAAACCATTAAATAAAAATGATATATAAAACACACAATAACAGATATTAAACTGGTGTCACACAAATCTGTACAAATTTAACTTTTGTATTCTGTGATATAAATAAGACATTTGACAGGGTTCGGCATGTAGGTATTTGTATAAAATTTACAAAAATGGTATCAAAAGGAAAATGATTTGAGTGGTTAAGAGCTTAATTAATTGATGGATATACCAATCAAATACTTAATCCATATCTTCAGGAGTTCCTCAAGGATCTGTTCTTTGGCCTTTTTTATTTCTATCATTTATTGATACAACAGATGATGTATCTTCTTATATTAACTTGTTTGCAGTTTATACTTCTCTATATGGTATTGCAGATAGTGATGATGACCTTAAGACACCTGCTGATATATATGTACTAAATGATAATATTTCATCAATCCCTGCTTGGGCTAATCAATGAATGGCAAAATATTTTAATCCAACTAAAACAGTAGCATTAACTTTTACTCTAAGATATAGTTCAAAATAACTGCAACTTTACACGATAGGTTTGAGTTGAGAAGAACTGTGAGTGAAAGTCGTCTTTGTGATGTGGTATTTAACTTGTGTTTTCTGTAATGCCTTATGTTGATAAAGCAAATAAAAACTTTTCAAAAGAAAAAAAAACGTTTACTCTTAACTTTTTCTAATCCTCATTCCCCTCTTTTCTTTAATAACCATACTATAACACAGCATGACTGCCACAAACATATTGTTTATACATGATCTTTTAGGCTAAATTTATTTAGATGTCTTTTCAATGGTGTAGTTGGTATGTCAGATGAAATAGATTCAACTATACTTAATTATACTACCTCATACATTTATATATACATTATATTTAAAGCACTAACACACTCTAAATGTATAGATAATTCATATTTTAGTAAGGTAGTTCTAACAATGTAATATAAATCACAATAAAGGTATGAGAGTGATTGAGAAAGGGATCTTTAATTGATAAAACATACTGCTAAGTTTCTACTCCATCTACATCGAAATAAAATATTGAATTGTAAATGTAGAATATAAAGGATACTGGTTATCTTTGTTGGGAAAAACTTAAATAGGCTCAGCCTGCTGTTTAGTAATTTTATTTATACATTTGTATACTATTTCTTTTTAGTACTTGTTTATGGTTTGTATAAATGATAAAATATTTTGAAATTAAATACATTGGTGTATATGACACTAATTTACACAAATCTGAAACTTAAATACATATAAATAAATAAATGATAATTTACACATACATATCTCGGAAAGAAGGTGTAATAAATAATTAAAATGATGATTTTTCTAAATGTGCAGCTGTTTCATGCAGTATCTTTTTATGAATTATTTGTTTGCAATTATCATTAGTTATCCGTTACTGAGTATCTGATTAGTAATCAGAAGTTGATTTTACCTTTGTAATTTACCTGTGCAACATTTCTGCTATAGACTATAACTCACTATCATCACAACTGACCTCCTAAATAAACATGTTTTTATAAGTAGAGTAGGTGTTCGGGGAAGTCCCCGTTGTGCGTTACCACAACTGTATAGTTCGCTTGCCCTGTGGCGACGCCACTGATGATCATTGCGGTACCGTTTTGAAAACAGAAATCGTCGCTTGTAATGTTGTTATTTGTACCCAACCCCTCCAATCACATATGTTTCACACCAAGACGAGTTATAGAAGTGCCCCGGACCAGAGATTATAAATATATGCTTTTGTACAGGTATACCTTGGTAAAATTGCCAATGTTTATTTCAATGAAAAACATGTTAATTTGTGTTGACAGTTAACAGTGCCTATTTGGTTTGTTACAAAAAAACTAAAAAGTAAATTTCTTATTTCATGACAAGTTTAAATAGAAATATCAGCTTATATAAATTATGTAGCTAAACTATAGCAATACGCTTAAAAAACTAGCACTAGACCATATAATATTATTAAGCCTTTTCTCAATATACACCAACCTTGATTGTCATCGCAACATTTTAGTTTATCGTGCGCCCACATGTGCGATAGAAACAATCGGCCAGACTCGCATTGTTTTCACGTAATTTTACGTGGTTAACGAGGTAGATCGTAAAGTATACGTACATGTATTTTTTAGTGAAGTACTCGTAAAAACACGTAAAATGCTCGTAATAATTCGTTAAGATATCGTAACACGACCTGAATGAAATCAAAAACCATTCGTATTAGTTCGTAAATAAACAAATCGTAATACAAACTATTACGAGTCATTTACGGATTCCTATGAGCAGTTTACGGAGGGTTCCGTGTTATTACGACCTGTTTACGATACTTATGGATTTCTACATGTTATTTACGACTTACAATCCTTGGACAATCGTAAGAAAAATTCGAGACGTAATATCTGGTATGATATATTCAAAGTGACAGGGGACGTCCTTTAGTGCTTTGCTGGAAATAGACTTCGAAGGTTAAAACGGATCTCTTCGGGGATATATTTCCAAAGACAAATAGCTGAAGGTATTTGACTGATCTTTTAAGTAGAAATCATTTATGCTTTTTACATGTCAGTAGGATCAGAAATATGGCTTATGAATGTTTAAGATTGTACATAAAATGGCTCTTGAATACATCTGTAACCTAGTCAAACTAAAGGATTCTTTTTATAATTTCAGAAACGAGAACACTCTAGAGGCACCAAGGGTCAATACTACACGGTATGTCTTCAAGTCTTTCAGATACGAAGCTGTACGGATGTGGAGCAGTCTGCCAAACCATTTCAGGAAATGTGAATCTTATCCAGAGTTTCGCAGACTGTTGTACACCTGGGACAGTCCTATCTGCACCTGCTTTCTATGTGTTAATGCCTGAGTGTTGTCTTTTGGTGTTTTCCTCCTGTTGTTGCTTTGCTTTTTATTGCTTCTTGTGTATTTTATTTATTTATACGACAATGTATTTATATCATAACTATCGCTTTCTGTTTTATAATCGTGTATGTTTATTGAAATTAACTACATGCTTTGATATCGCTTGTTTTCTGAAATCTATTTGTATTTGTACTCATGTCTGTCGTAAAAATTGCTCTACAAAGCTAATGTTTTCAACATATACGACTGTAAATAAATTTTCTTGTATCTTGTAAGGTAAAAAGGCTAAAGAAAACACTCGGCTGTGCATCTTATACCTGATAGATCGTTTCCATGTCTGGTATTATAATTATGTTCTTAAGCCATGATCTATTTACGTTATTGAACTACTAATCGCTCCATGGCGGTTCGTACTATTCCGAATCAAACCGTTTTTATCAGTACTAACCCTATCCGCATCACGAACGCCTTGACCCATGTCATTATCGTATTAAACCGTGTTGTACTTTAACAATCCGTAACACTCATGTCGCCAAAAGCTTCATGTCCTACAGTTTGCATCACAACCCGTAGTCACACCGTTGTGTATCCATATCTGACTACGGAAAATGGCATTTCCGGGGTCATCCGTGAGATTTAATACGTAGTTAGTCCGAAGGGTTCTGACTCTATGATCCCCTGAAATATTGGGACGGCTAGCGGCTTGTAGAGCCAGAATCATCCCTCTCTCTACAGAAATTGGAAATTTTACCGACCCGTGCACGGGCCGCTGTTTATGCTGTGTGTTATAATATGAAACGTTTTCGATCACATGAAAATTAGGTATCAATGGAGAGAACAGATATTTTTTCTACTAACCTACACATATATTCAAGTCACCAGGAGGCCTTTTTAAACTATCTATGTTTGGATCACGTGCCGTTAGGGACGTTAAGATTTACTAGTTTGCCGTCTGAATCTCTGAACAAAGTTGAGAGTCACGTTGAAACTGCTCAAGCTCATCTGACCAGTGTTTCCGGGGTCAGGAAACGTCTGTATTTGCCTTGTATATAGACATCTCTAACTGGTTTCTACGGGGACTTGTATTGCCTCTGAATCGGTGTTGTCAGTTACATATGTCCTTGTCAACTCGCAACCCGGCTCTCCGACAGTCACGCATGCAAACGTATCAGAAATGGTCATTTTAGTGAACAACGATAATCAAAATGACAATCAAAAACTACGGATAGTCATTTAATACATGTACGATGTTTTTCTCCCAATGGGAGTTCAGATCTATAGAACTGTCATTGAGTGGCAGGTGAGCAAGGGAACACCCACAGAATGTGAAATTTAACGCCTTTGATATAGCATTGTGTGTTGCGACGCGCGAATGATCAGAGCTATCTGTATTAGACGTCTAGAGGGAACGGTCAACGCTCGCCCGCGTTGTTTTCAATAATTCTTTACCATAAATCTGTATTGATCATCACCTTGAGTCGAGGACCAAGTACATTAAATATCGTGTCCTCGGCAGACTTTGTGGTGACCCCGTTGCTTTGTGTGAATGAACGCCACCTCACGGCGGAAATTGATGACCGTCATATCCCAGGCTACGCCGTTTGATTAAAAGCTAGATTCCAGGGTTGCCGGGAACAAATCGAGAGGGAACTATCGTTAAATATGATGTTATGGCTACAGAGGTGTCTGACTCGTTGCATAATGACGTCCTTTATTATTGGTTAGGAGATATGATATAAGCTATATTGATGACATGATTTGTTGCTTATACCTTAGTGAACCTCAAAATAATTAAATATATTGTTGTTGTCATGACGACATGTTTTACATTTTCTAATACCAGGCGCAAAAGGATTCAGACAAGACTCCCTACATACATTGTCATCCTTAGTACTTTATAACATCTGATTGTTATTTCAAAACCATGAAAAAAAACGGGCATACTTTCTTTTCTTTTTAGATGTTTAAACCGATATTAATTATTTATAGAAAACATTTATGAAAAAAGAACCTATATTCACCCCAAACCGTTTATAATTAGTGACATTTAATGTTGTCACACGAAGATGAAATTTCGAGACATGGGCAGCATATTGCTTGCCCAGGGGAAACAAATCATGGTCATATTAAAATCGGATCGTAGGCACTAGCTTTACAGTAGACATACATGTACATATATATAATTCAATACCTCTAGAAAGAGATATTTATTTCATTAAAGGGACCATTGGCGTATATTTCATAGCAAGGAAACAGGATATAAGTGAAATAATTGCGTAAATCGACCAAAAAATAAAGAGATTTTCGTGACCATACCGTCAACTTTGATAAATTAGACACATTACACGGGATTGAAATTTCGAGTTTCTCGTCTGTTGTTTGGCCGAATCGATCACATGATCACGACAAATTCTGTCCCGCCCCCTGTCATAACAAAGAAATGAAAACCGAGGTGTTTGTAAACAAAGACACGTGTGCCAGGAGTTACACATTGTTTCCCCTGTCTTACATATTTTACACCGTGTCTCTTTTCTTACGCACATCTTGTTAATAGATTCATTCTAACACAAAATAAGCTAGTACATAGATAATGGTCACATTTTCAGGCGAGTAGTGTACTACATTGTATGCTGTTCACTAGCAAAAATATTTAAAAAGGTATTTATAATTTATTGGATAGGCATATGTACATGCATATGTATACACCTTCTGAGTTTAACATCGAGATGTAACAAAGTACTTGATAATGAAAATATGTTAATTTCCTCATATCGATAGCCTATATCAAATCAATAAGAAACCAACAAGATACTCTACGCCAGCTATATATACAACCACAAGCCCTGTACATTTAAGGATGTACATCTCTGAGAAGTCAACATTTTCCTGTATCAAACTTTTTTTCTAATATACATTTTTGGATAAGGGAGTTCAAGCCATGCCAGAAAATGCAAAAATAATGATATGTCAGTGTGCTCGTTTTTGTGTTATGATCGGTCAAAGATACCAATATGACGTAATAAGGGATTTGAAGTCAATTTTGTAGTTTCGACCGATTGCGGGACATTTTCATACAATATCTTCCGAATTTGTAATTCGAAATCTATGAATGTTTGCTGAAACGACAAAAATATTGTTTTCTTTTAAGTTATGGAAGTAAACTTTCTAACTTAATATTTTTACTCAGGAAAGCGATTTGAGTTACCCCTACCCCTTAATTTTTAAAGAGAAAATCTTTAAGATGTAACGCTTAATAAAAAAAGTTCTGATATCAAACTTTTTTTAATTTTTGGAAGATGAAAGGAAAACGGATTTCTCTTTCTGAAACCGTCATTAAAATTAAGGGTTAATGTGCTTAATTTTTAGTCCCTTTATTATTTGTGTTATTTTTCACAGTTTCGGGTTCAAAAATAAAAACTGCTTCAGTTACAGACACTAAATATACGAAAAAAATACAAAAAATGTATAATTATCCACTTTGTAGCATAATATTTCTATGAAATTGAACATTATAAAGTTGTACAGCAAAAATTAGCTTGCTATAATTAAAAATGGCTAAACGCTGATGTTTTAAGAGATCGATCTAGCATCAAAATGGTGAAATTTTGCCCATTTGGGAAGTGCATAAAATAGACAGAAATACGCATATTCAAAATAGCCGCCAAATTGGTAATTTTCTTAAAATTAACGTAAAAAAAGTTCTACAAGCAACAGATACAATGTTCAGATGCATATATGCTATTAAAATTGATCATTCTTTCTTCAATATAACATAAAATCTTTAAATGAGACATAAACGACACTTGAACGTGACTGAAACCCCACAAGAGTACATCCGTCAGTGTTACCCCTCTGGCTGGTTTCGTTTATGGTCGTACAACAAAGTTCGCTTCGCATGGCTTCGCAACGCCATGCCGGTTTCACCACATATCTTGCCGATTAGGTAATGCGATCCGCCACGTTTGCGCAGAATGAGACAGGGGTGTGTTTATGAAAGATATCACATGAATTACAACGGGTCGAATCATTATTTGACCATACTTAAAAGTAATTATTAGTAGCGTTTGCTGAAACTTTTAATATTTGTTTAATTAAGTGAAAGTGTAAGTTTTATGATATATTTTCAGGAAATCTTGCCGTTAATAAGATTTTTATGACAGTGATTTTCATCCATTTAGTCCCTTTAAATGTAGTGTTTTCATAACCTCATTCCAATTTCAATTACCAGTCAATTTAATTTATGTATTACCTTAAACCTTGCGGTTTCTCAGTACAGATAAAATGCATATATACACTCCATAATACAAATACATACAATTCATTTACAACACAATACAGTTCAGACACACACAGACCACACAAACACGACAGCAGCACTAGTGTAGAGAGCGATTTCACTTAAAAATGTATTCAAACATCTTTTTATTTCCGAGAACGATAAATGGTGTGTTCTCCGAACGCAAACATTTGTTAACAATACGTAGGTGTTGTTTTGGATCAATAAGAAGTCAATTATATACTGTTTCGTTTAAGGATCTGCTCTTGTGAGGTTTCAATCATGTTCAAATCTCGTTTTGATCTCAGGGGCGATATTTTTGTAATATCTAACAATTTATTATCAATTTCGATAGGAAATATGCATCTCAAAAATGTAGCAAATAATCAGATGTCTGTTGTTTGTAGAACTTATTTTAGAAGAATTTTAAAGAATGACCATTTTGGCGGCCATTTTGAAAATTCGTATTTCTGTGTATTTCTTCGCCTTCAGGAACGGCCAAAATTTCAAGATTTTTTGTGCTTGATTGATCATTTAAAATCGTCAGTGTGTCGCCATTTTTCAACACAGCAAGTTCATTTTTGCTGTACAACTTCTTTATGTTCATTATAAAGCAACTATTATGCAACAAAGATATTTGTTTTACATTTTCGTTATGTTTTTAAGATATTTGATGTAATTGAAGCGATTTTGATTTTTGACTCAAGAATAGTGAAAAATAACACATTTGATAATGGGACAAAAAAACAAGCACGCTACCCCCCAGTTTTTATGACTGCTTTAGAATGAGAAACCCATTTTCTTTTGATCTGCCAAATATCTAAAAAAGTTAGTCGCCAGGATTTTTTTTATAAAGCATCAAATCTGCAAAAACTGAGGAAAAATGGAGTATTTTCTCATTAAAAAATAAGGGGTAGGGGTAACTAAAATTATTTTTTTGAGCTAAAAAGATAATTTAAAGACTTTATTCTTCCATAATTTATAAAAAAAATACCATTTTTTTCAATTTTCAAAAAAACGAGTTCACTACCATATATTCTTTTTGCGTTTTCTGCTATGCAATGAACTCCCTTTTCCAAAAATGCATATAAGAAAAAAAGTTCGACTTTTCACAAGAGAAGATCCTTAAGCTGTCTTTTCCACGTTACCCGAAATTTATTGACAGCACCACAACTGCATGAAATTGAACATTTTTAGTAAGGTGATTTAGGGACTAAAACATGCACGCCAACTATCATGATCTGTGATGAATTAGGTAGACGCCAATTATATATTATTCGAAAAATTAGAATTTTCAAATATTGTCTGAAAGATAAAAATTGGAGTGGTTGAAATATTGAAGTCGAGTATCATTTCATAATGAAATATTTACATTTTCACTTCGCTCCGCCTCAATGAAACCAGTAAACTCTACTCACTTCATTTCCCGATGAAGTAAGTAGAGCATGCGCTTTTTCGTTCCTGGCGAAGTAATACATTTGTTTACAACATTGTATTGGTAACGTTGTGTAGGCCTATAATACGGTTGTACTACACCGTAACCCGTCAAACAGCTGTTTTACATGCCAATGAGTTATGCCAGTATCATACCGCATCTAGATAGCTTTAATAATACTTGATCTGAGAAATTACTGACATTTCCAAAAGCAAGATATAATATTTTGGTCCTAAATTCCTCATTGCTTCCCTCGCTGATCGTGCGAAATGCAGATGGTCAATCAGTTTTCGTGATTTTATTTCATGTCGGATACTAAAATAAAACTTCTGAGATTGGTCATAGAAATCCCGTCTCTTTTAAGAAGTGACATACGTTAGATTCTATTTTTCGACAGATGCAACCGGTTCACGAAACTAATAAGCTAGATAAATTATTGTAGGACTTATACTACCTTGCTCATAGGGGCCCGAGAATTTGTGTTCATATCATGAAAAGGCGACTTTTTAGTGAATTATCGCCCCTGAAATAAGCGCCCTCTTTGAATTGAAAGCCTGTCATCCTCAAAAATTCCAATGCAATCCGTTACAATTTTCATTGCTGTTGCATAAGGAAAGAAAAGTTTGTCTATTACGACTAGCAATGTATTTTCCTATATGTGTTGATTAAATGTTTGTAATGAAAATCCCCATTTTTTGTTATTTAGACCGTATTTTTATAATTTCCCGATGGTAGTCAGAGGTGCTTTGATAGGCGAAATCTCCGGTCAACCGATGGTGCCTGCAAACGAACGACCCGTTCAGGGAAACCCTTCATCCATTCTATTATTACACTTAGTATGACGTAAAAGAGATATTTATGTAAACATCCAATCATCTTTCGCCTATTATAGTCCAAAAATAGAACCGTATTTGTTGGTTAGAATTCCTTTAATGCTGCACTGGTGTACACAGCATTTAATACCCTTAATAATTTGTTCCATGCTATATTTACAGTTGAAAGAGACGTCGAAACGAACGTTTTGAATTTAAAATTCAATTCATATGTAACAATAAACATTGAAAACAAAGTTTTTTTTTCATTTTACATCAAATTACATTCATATTATAAGTATTCAATTTGTATGATAAAAAAATATGACATATAAAGGAAAAACAATTAACGTAAATATTTATAATTTTCATTAAATACAATTCATCACATGCACTATCTGTGCTGATTTATTTCGTGTAAAACAAAACAAAAAGAAAACAATTATAAAATAAAATCAACAACAAAAGATAAAACAGATACTAATATAACAGAAATAAGAAAATAATACATAATATCGTCACAACTTTTAATGAAAATACACTAAAACTAGGTATTTTCATCATTCCTCCTCAATTTTTTAACCACTGAATTGTTCACACAAATTCAATGCAGGTTCAACATAATTTGCACCATAAAAAGTACTGAAAATGTCCCTTGAACCAGAGACTGGCATATTTTTTTCACACATCTGATAATGAGTATATGGGAAATATTTCAGTTTAATGTTTGCGATCTTTGTACGCACGCTTTTTCCTTTTGTGTTTTGCAAGGAGAACAAGTCTGTTTTGTTTTTCCATTACTTGTTTCAAGGCAAAAAGGCCTTTGTGATTCGTTGCTCTAAAGTAGCTTTTGGTTATTATTTCATTCATTTTCTCAAGCCCTTGTTGCGAAAAACTGATTAAGTTTCCATGAAGCTGTATTAACTCGCTGACATGATAGCGAAGGGTGTGTATGTAGGGAGTTATGTCCCTACTCTGATACAAAGCAACATACATTTTGCACCAGTTTTCAGATTTTGTTTGCACCTCCACTGGGTTGGGGGATAGTGATTTCAAAAGTACATATACTATCTGAAAATGCATCCCATAATTCTTGTATTTTGTCTGCTCTTTCACTATCAGGAAGGAGATCACTTGCCAGAAACTTGGTCATTAGTGTCTGCTTCTCTGGACCCGTTAAGTCTCGGTACTCTAACTTTCTAGTTTCCTTGTTGATAAAAAGTTCAAATTAAATGCCCATTTGCTGCAATACATTCTCTAATGCAGATATATATTTGACTTTGTCTCTGTCTAATTCAACAAATGTTGTCTGCTGGGAAATATTATCCAATGCTCTCAGCTCTGAAACTAACAAATTAAAGAGTTTGTCAGTTATTCTTAAAAAGAGATGCAAGACTACTTGAAATGGAGAAATACATGGAAACAGTGGTTGGTTAACTATTGAGAAACACTGTTCTTTTTTCCGTCTTGAGGGCCGACTATTTGCAGCTGTATCCGCAGGCAGAAAACAAGTGTACGATAATCTTGCACCAAGAGCTGGGTTCTGCATTGACCATTGATTCTTTAGATCTATTCTCTCCTTCGTGTCACATTTACAGTAAATACAAGAATGTGTAGCTGCGACAGAAGATATGCCTGCTGCAACTAATAAAAAATTGTAGTCTCCACCCAAGTAAATTGTTACAGAAAACTCTCTATCTCCAACCTTAAGCTTACTTCCCTGTAACTCGGCCACATCTTGCTGTAAATCACCCAGAGCCATGTTAAGTTCAGCATATTTTTCTTTCGTCTGAACAATGCATAAAGGATAGCATGTCTGATGTGCTCAACCTTCATTAACAATATTGAAAGCAAAATTAACAACATGTTATCTTTTCCCTACTCTCGTTCCATCGCCTGATATTTTCACCTTCAAATTGTTATCAGGTACCATGTCATTGTTTTCTAACAATAACTGAGTTACAACATCAATCAGCCTTTGTTTTAATGACTGTTGTACACCAAGTCCATCTGGTGTATTGATGATATGAAAATCCTTGTTTAAGTTTTTGATATACTCTGTGATATTATGAGCACGAGGCATGTTTTTGAATAATGAACTCAACTCATGATATGCTTCCTTTGACACGTTAAATGTATCTAAAATGTACAGCAAGGTATTGACACGATCAAGCTCAGTTTCATCTATATTTTCAACATTGTTCTCATCTGCCTGAAAAAGATCAATAACATCCTCTATTCCATTTCTAACCACAGTGACACTAACAGGTTTACAACCATAAAATTCTAAGTTTCCAAGAGCATTTTTAAATTTCTCATTGTCCATTTTTTTACTTTTCTTTGATAAGAACCAGAAAACTCTTGTAAAGGTTTTTTTTTCTTCTATTACCATCAGAATCCTTGTGATCATTTTGACAGTGAACAGCTTTCTCACCATTTTGACTTTTCAAGGCATTTTCTAAAGAGGTAATTTTGTTGATCATTTTTTGTTCGTTATTTCTAGTAAAAGTGACAAAGTCACAAAACTTCTCTTCGAAGACAGTTTTTTCTTCTTCACATTGTTTCAGTGTATTTTTCATTTTTTCAAATTGAATTTCGGTTTCATGGGGGCCTAAAGGTACATGCCAGGAAAATTTGCATTGACTTATTGAATCTTTAAACCGACAAAACTGTCTTCCACCTTTCACTTTGGCTCGAAGCCCAGTTTTTTAAAGTCTATATTACTCTGCCCTTAAGATAATAAGGTCTTTATCATTTGCTTGAAAAGAAAGTGTAAGCTGATCTTCTAATTCAGTTTTGATTTTTTTGACAACATCTAATGTTAGCGGTTCTTTCCAGTGATCCTCTACTAAGGAAAAAATAGTTGATTTTGATAAAACAACCATATCTACTTCAAAACAGTTATCAATCTTACAGCAAATACAATCAGATTAATGATCTATTTAAAAAAAAATCAAAGATTTTGAAAACATTTTGCAATCTCTATGAAGTCCAGGGGCGGGTGGCGGGGGATCCATTAACTGTCAAATAGAACATTTTGGATGACTAAAGTTCAATGGCATTCAGGAGTTTTTGATGGTTACTGTGGTTTGATGCCATTTTTATAAACGAAAATACAAGCTGGGTGACCCTATCCTGGGCATACCGTTCGAGATGGTCGGGGTACAACAGAAAATCATTTAGAGGTTTCCTTTTATGTTGATAGAACTTTACAGTTGCAGTTTTTATATAAAAGTTGTCTCCTTCTTCATTGATAATTCTATAGTCCCAGCCTTCCCCAAGCATTATGTTCAATCGGTTCCTGTTGTTGATCCGAAATATTGTTTTTGTTCTTGTCACTTTGTAGGGTGTCTCACTGTTTGATATTGAACTGAACCCAGCTTCTGTAATGGGTATCTTTACTTTGATAAGGCCGTCACATTTTTCTGTGGTTAATGTTTCTTTGATATTAATTGCCAACTCTTTTGTAAAGGATGAAGTTTGGTGAGGAATCCTCACAATTTGGTCTGCTGCAACCCTATTATCATGTCTCCTGTTCCAACCTGAAAGAAAATATTAATACATTACAATGCTGATATTATTTAAGTAGAGCAGACTAGAGTATGCCTGGACATTTTCCTTCATACCAACAGATGAAAGCTGTGTCATCTCCAATATCATAAATGGTGGTGGCACAAAATCAGTAAATAGACAGAATAGATAAATTAGAAAATGTTTGTGAGACATAAATGCCCCCTTCCTCATAATTATGAAAGCAGTTCTACAAAATTTCATTGAACTTGGACAATATTTGGATTTTAACCAATCAGAGGCTATGAAATGTCTCCTATTTTAGTTTTCACAGAATTAATACTGGCATTGCTTTCGTATTGCCAGATTACATACACATACCAAATTTCATTTGAATTGGACAATATTTAAATTTCGACCTATACGAAGCCTTTATTTAGCGGCCATATTGAATCATAATGCCATATTTTTTCTTTATAATGAGAGCCATCATGTTACCATCCCTTCCAACAAGTTTCATCATAACCTGTTGAGTAGGAGAAAATTTATTACAGGTTAAACTGTTATGTTTTAGCCAATCAGAGGCCATGGCGGCCATCTTGGATGTTTAATCCGGAAAAAGGCAAGGTGCACATCAGGACAGTAGATTTATTATATATGCAAAGTTTGCCGACAATCGCATCAGTAGTTATTTAATTGAGCTGGTTACATTACCATTGGACGGGACAGACCAATTCCATGGTGGGGGGCATAACAACAAGAGGTCATATAGAGGTCATTATGAACAAATCCATATAAGTAAAAATCAAAATATGCCTGCTATGACCTTGACCTGGTGACCATGACATTTTGCTGTTCTACTTCAAACTTGATTCTAACCAAGTAAGCAAAAGAAAATATGTATTGATTAAGAAATTTGACCTAAATGACCTTAACCTATCTGTACATATGTATGACACAATGACCTGGATTTGTACACTGCACACTACCTTTAAACGGGCTTTTATTAAATCACAGGTATTTTTGAAGGCATCAAGGTACGATAACAGCAATGTTAATACATATACATGAAATGGTGTAAAAGTTATGGTCGCAGACAAAATATTTACTGTTTATCTCAATGTAATTATACCTGCATGAGTACAATCTTGGCATAAACTGAACAGAATACCTACCTATATAATTGACTCGCACATAGCCTTCTTCGCCCTCATCTATCACCTCTACTGGATACAATCCAGCACTCCAGTTTTCGTTTGCTTTTCTAACTCGACTTGATCGGTGCAAGTGTGTGTTGTTTAGCTGGCTGGAATTAAGACAATCTATTATTAGAAAATATCTTATTATTCCCCATTACACACACAAAATAAGTTTAATGCCTGGGAGACAATGTTTAAGTTTTTTAAAGGTTGGGTTAAAGTTAAAATTGTTTGCGATTTATTGCTTGAGATAGGGCTTGAACCCATGACCTTTGGCTCTCCAATCTTATCCTTTACCACTGAGACAGAGCTAAAGGGAATTTCCCTTTAGCGAAGTGGTTAGTGTACGGCCAGGAACATCAAAGGTTCACTCAATAATGAAAGCACTACAAATGGTGTTTGGAGTCGCCCCGTGTAACAGTGAAGATAGAACCTGGGTTGTTGTGTTCATCCTGAACTAATTTAAAAAAAAAAGGGGGGGGGGGAGGTGGGGGGGGGGGGGGGGGGGGGCAGTGTTAATACCCCGTTTCTGAGATACAAGAACTCTTTTGAATGGAGTTAGAAATCGGTGATTTGGTGATCATGTGACCGCGAAAAATTTAGGGCACTTCATAATGGTGGCAATGACGACCGAATGGCAGCTAGATTCGATTCGATTCTTTTAGTTGCTTTAGGTTAAAAAGGGAAGAAACAAAGATACAGGCTCTTAAACTAAGTCATTATGTGTTGCACCTAGATGTGTAACTGTCAGTCGTAAAAGCAACAATCTGGCAAATGTAACGTTCAGATCGTTTCCAACAGCAAAGAGAAACCCCGATTACGAGCACTGTGGAATGCATTCATATTTCTCAATACAAGATAAATTCAGTTAATCCATGATCTCAGCTAATTTTACTAACATCCCTTTTGTTTTATTTGAATGTGTGATCCCTCTTTCGACCAAAACACTTTACTCTGCTTACCGCCATTGAAAACTTCTATTAAGCCGCCATTTTGTTTTCAAAAGTGCCCTAAATAAAGTCACGTGGGGATGAAAGTCACATGACTAAACCGACTGAAAGTTGTATCCCGGAAATGGCGTATTGGATATAGGATTTAGGTCACAATGGTCGCCTTCCAGCTTCGAGCTACAGGAATTTCCCTTTAGGTCAATTTATTCCTATAGCCCTATTTCAGCTGAAGATGCAAAAATACTAAATTACAGTTTGATCGAGCATGTTGGTGTTTAAATTTTGAATAAATAATTTTTATGTGTAATAAAGTGAGATTTCAGTGGCAACCTGACCATGGCCAGGGCACACCAGCTGGATTTGTTTTACCATAATGTCAGTCTGGATGCATACCATATTCGCTGTTATTAGCATTATTAATAGCATACCAACAACAACTCCCCCCCCCCCCCTTTCTGTAGAGGTTAAAGCGCCCCTACTTTTAGTAACAGAACTAAATCATACATATATGTTATAGTTACAATAGAAAAGAAACAAACAACATAGTACGGGACCAGTTTTAGGTTGGTGCAGACAACAGTCGATCAGTACACTACACAGACACTGGCTTAGCATCAGGCTACACCCCCCCCCCCATTTCCAGAGAGCCTGGCCATTTTCTGCTTAATCATACTTAAAAATAACGTATCTTTACATTCATGCATGTACATACACAGTTAAATTTTCGATTGGGAAAATTTGAATACAAAATTGGGGAAAATACAGCTAAATTTCTTAGGGGAAGGGGCCTTTATTCGGCTCCAAATAAATCACTTCTGTCAGTAAAGCATAAAATAAGAAGACACATAATTACACTAAGACATATCGGATGAGTTTTTTTTATCTTTTATAACTACGCATACATACTAACTACATGGAAAACAACGAAATTCTGGAGCAAAAACCAGTCATAAGTTACACATGTAGGCCATTTCACATGTAGGCCATTTCGCAGGTAGTTTTTCCCTCGACACCGGATGCAGTCTGCTTTCCACATTTCCAATGCAAGTTATGGGGCTTTAAATTGATGTAGCATAAATTATAAATGCTTTGTGTGTCAATAGTAGTTTATTAAACATAATAACATAATACTTACATTATACTTACTCATATGATTCCACAATCTCGCCATTTGTTCTGACGATGCGCCGTCTGCGAGACGCCATTTTGCTGTTTTAGAGGGGAGAGAACTCTGTAAAGCACATGAGTTTGAAAGAGCGCGTTTTCGCGATATGGGACATAAACTGCGATGTCTAGAATAATTATATACTTCTGAGGAGTTTAGATTAGGGTGATATGTTAATCGGAAATTGACTTAAAACTCCAAAAGTGTAAACATACTCTAAAAACCTCAGTTTAGGTCCAAAACTGGATGTACGAATCTCAGACACCTGCTATGTTGTCAATACATAACCGTACTATGCGTCTACCTTAAAAGCTTGCAGGTTTCGGTTAATATCACAAAATTAAAAATCGTCAAATCACTAATCCAGTTGATAACATGTCACCAATATCATTCATAATACTTTTGTCAATAAACCCAATAAACAATAATCCCGCTGTTAAAGTGACGTTTTCAATATGCTTAAGCCCAACCGAAATCCGACTTCCGACAACATGTTTCGATTCGCTTCAACTATGACCAAATCACGACTTCGTTATGTTTACTGCTGCGCGATGCAAACGGCTCTAAAAACACTCTCGTAATCAATTTTATACTGGAAAGGTATTTCAATCAATTTGTTATGAAAACAAAAGTTTGAAAGGTATGATTAAAGCACATATAAACATAAACAAATAAAAATATTGTCTCTGACAACATTTTTTCTGTTGCCTAGCCATGAATGAAGCTAGCTATCGGATGTTCCGCGTACGTACATACATGACGATAAGTGTGCAACAATGTTAAAAAAGTGAAGCACCATGTGACACCGGCAGCTTAAAGTACATGCGAATGGCGGGAAATATATAGGGATTGAATGTCTATTTTGTTGCTTGCATCAGCTGATGAAGTCAAGTGAACCTCGTGCAAATGGTACATCAACTGCTACGCAGTTCACTTCATTTGCGAGGTTGACTTCATCAGCCGATGCAAGCATCAAAATAGACATTCAATATTTAAATATTCACATTTTCACTTTGCCCCGCTTCAATGAAACTTGTAAACCCTACCACTAAATTTCCCGGTGAAGTTAGTGGGGCACACGCTTTTTCGTTCCTGGCGAAGTAGTACATTTGCTTACAAAAGTGTATCGTTAACGTTGTGTAGGCCTACAATACGGGTAAACTACACCTATTTTACACGCCAATGTGTTATTCCAACATCATATCGCGGCTAGATAGCTTTAATAATACTTGATCTAATATAATACTGACATTTCCGAAAGCAAGATATGGTGTATTGGTCCTCACGTCCTCAAACGTTCCCTCAATGATCGGCGAAATGCAAATGAGATTATTTTACTACCCGTCAGTCAGATTTCGTGATTTCATTCATGTCCAATAATAAAATAAAACGTTTGAGATCGGTTAAACTCGTTAGATTATATAATTCAGATGAAACGTACCTGCTCACGAAACTAATAAGCCAGATAAACTACTGTAGGACCTAACCTACTTTGCTCATAAGAATTCTAAGCTCGAGAATTTGTTACACTTACAGCGTAGCTTTTGTTCCAAAACTATTGTGTCTAGAATAATGTTCTACGTCTGAGGAGTTTACATAAGGGTGGTACATGTATGTTTATCAGACCTCCAAATATGTAAACAAACTCCAAAAGTCTTAGTTTAGGTCCAAAACTAGATGTAACGAATTCTCGGGCACCTATTATCTTGTCAAAACATAACCGTACCGTGTGCCTACTTTAAAAGCTTGCAGTTTTCGGTTAGTTTCCCAAATTAAAAATCACTAATCCAGCTGATTACATCTCACCAATATCATTCATCCGACTTCCGTCAATAAGCTCTGCCTATTTCCACTGTTAATGAGACGTTTTCAATATGCTTTCTATTGAATTCAATTCATTTTATTTCCGTAAGTGTTACACTTTATAAGATACACTTTTTACATATATGGTACATTCATCAACAGCAAAAGCTAAATAATCTACAACATCAGCATCAACATATAGTAAAAATTAGTTGTTCCAAGGTGCTGGTTGTTTACCATGTGATATATTGCACTCCACTCAGGCTCCGGCCTCGTCCAATGGTCAACTACCAGTACCTCGGGACAACTATTTTTGAATACACTACGGGAAGGTATTACATATTTGTAAATTAAGTACTGGTCAGTCACTTAGAAATATGTGTATGGACCGAAGCGAAGCTGAGTACATATACAGTATATATAGTGTTGATATCAACCTACAGCATACAGTATATAGAGGTGATATCAACCCACAATATACAGTATATATACAATTGATATCAACCTACAGTATATAGTATATATACAGTTGATATCAACCCACAGTATACAGTATATAGAGGTGATATCAACCCACAGTATACAGTATATACAAAGGTGATATCAACCAACAATATACAGTATATACAAAGGTGATATCAACCCACAATATACAGTATATATAGTGTTGATATCAACCCATAATATACAGTATATACAAAGGTGATATCAACCCATAATATACAGTATATAGAGGTGATATCAACCAACAATATACAGTATATACAAAGGTGATATCAACCTACAGTATACAGTATATATACAGTTGATATCAACCTACAATATAAGTCTATATAGTGTTGATATCAACCCACAGTATACAGTATATATAGCGTTGATATCAACCTACAATATAAGTCTATATAGTGTTGATATCAACCCACAGTATACAGTATATATAGAGGTGATATCAACCAATAATATACAATATATACAAAGGTGATATCAACCCACAATACACAGTATATATATACAGTTGATATCAACCTACAATATACAGTATACATAGAGATGATATCAACCCAAACTATACAGTATATTGAGCTGATACCAACCCAAAATATACAGTATTTATACAGTTGATATCAACCCACAATATACAGTATATAGAGGTGATATCAACCCACACTATACAGTATATAGATGTGATATCAACCCACAATATACAGCATATATACAGTTGATATCAACCTACAATATACAGTATATATAGAGGTGATATCAACCTACATTATACAGTATATATCGAGGTGATATCAACCCACAATATACAATATATATAGTTGATATCAAGCCACAGTATACAGTATGTATAAAGTTGATATCAACCCACAGTATACAGTATGTATAGAGGTTATATCAACCCACATTATACAATTTATATAGAGGTGATATCAACCCACAGTATACAGTATATATAGAGTTGATATCAACCCACATTATACAGTATATGTAGAGGTGATATCAACCCACAGTATACAGTATATATAGAGTTTATATACCTGTTGATATCAAGCCACAGTATACAGTATATATAGAGTTGATATCAACCCACAGTATACAGTATATATAGAAGTTATATCAACCCACATTATACAGTTTATATAGAGGTGATATCAACCCACAATATACAGTATATGTAGAGTTGATATCAACCCACATTATAAAGTATATATAGAGGTGATATCAACCCACAGTATACAGTATATATAGCGTTGATATCAACCCACAGTATACAGTATATATAGAAGTTATATCAACCCACATTATACAGTTTATATAGAGGTGATATCAACCCACAATATACAGTATATGTAGAGTTGATATCAACCCACATTATAAAGTATATATAGAGGTGATATCAACCCACAGTATACAGCATATATAGCGTTGATATCAACCCACAGTATACAGTATATATAGAGGTGATATCAACCAACAGTATACAGTATATAGAGGTGATATCAACCCACAGTATACAGTATATAGTGTTGATATCAACCCAAAATATACAGTATATATAAAGTTGATATCAACCCACAGTATACAGTATATATAGAGGTGATATCAACCTACAGTATACAGTATATACAAAGGTGATATCAATCCACAATATACAGTATATACAAAGGTGATATCAACCCACAGTATACAGTATATATAGTGTTGATAGTATATATAGTGTTGATAGTATATAGTGTTGATATCAACCCACAGTATACAGTATATAGAGGTGATATCAACCCACAGTATACAGTATATATAGAGGTGATATCAACCCATAATATAAAGTATTTACAACGGTGATATCAACGTACAGTATACAGTATATACAAAGGTCAGATCAACCAACAATATACAGTACATACAAAGGTGATATCAACCAACACTATACAGTATATACAAAGGTGATATCAATCCACAATATGCAGTATATACAAAGGTGATATCAACCTACATTATACAGTATATATACAGTTGATATCAACCTACAGTATACAGTATATATAGAGGTGATACAGTATCAACCCACAATATACAGTGTATATACAGTTGATATCAACCTACATTATACTGTATATAGAGGTGATATCAACCAACAATATACAGTATAAACAAAGGTGATATCAACCTACAATATACAGTTTATATACAGGTGATATCAACCTACAGTATACAGTATATATATGTGATATCAGCACACATTATACAGTATATAGAGGTGATATCAACCCACAATGTAAGTATATATAAAGGTGATATTAACCTACAGTATAGGGTATATGGAAGTGATATCAACCTTCAATATACAGTATATACAAAGGTGATATCATCCCACAATAAACAGTATATAGAGGTGATATCAACCCACAATATACATAATATATAGTGTTGATATCAACCCAAAACATACAGTATATATAGAGGTGATATCAACCTACAGTATACAGTTTATGATATACAGTTGATATCAATCTACATTATACAGTATATATGCAGTTGATATCAACCTACAGTATACAGAATATACAAAGGTGATATCAACCCACAATATACAGTATATATAGGGGTGATATCAACCCATACTATACAGTATATACAAAGGTGATATCAACCCACAATATACAGAATATATAGAGTTGATATCAACCCACAGTATACAGTATATATACATGTTGTGTTAATATCAACCCACAGTATACAGAATATATACAGTTGATATAAACCTACAGTATACAGTATATATAGCGTTGATATCAACCTACAGTATACAGTATATATACAGATGATATCAACCCACAGTATATAGTATAAATAGTGTTGATATCAACCCACAGTATACAGTATATATAGTGTTGATATCAACCTACAGTATACAGTATAAAATGTATTGATATCAACCCACAGTATACAGTATATATAGTGTTGATATCAACCTACAGTATACAGTATATATAGTGTTGATATCAACCCACAGTATACAGTATATATAGTGTTAATATCAACCCACAGTATACAGTATATATAGTGTTGATATCATCAACCCACAGTATACAGTATAAATAGTGTTAATATCAACCCACAGTATACAGTATATAGGGTTGATATCAACCCACAGTATACAGTATACATAGGGTTGATATCAACCCACAGTATACAGTATATACAGTTGATATCAACCCACAGTATACAGTATATATACAGTAGATATCAACCCACAGTATACAGTATATATACAGTTGATATCAACCCACAGTATACAGTATATATACAGTTGATATCAACCCACAGTATACAGTATATAGTGTTGATATCAACCCACACTATACAGTATATATAGTGTTGATATCAACCTACGGTATACAGTATATATACAGTTGATATCAACCCACAGTATACAGTATATATACAGTTGATATCAACCCACAGTATACAGTATATATACAGTTGATATCAACCCACATTATACAGTATATAAAGTTTTGATATCAACCTACAGTATACAGAATATACAAAGGTGATATCAACCCATAATATACAGTATATACAAAGGTGATATCAACCCACAATATACAGTATATATAGAGGTGATATCAACCCATACTATACAATATATACAAAGGTGATATCAACCCACAATATACAGAATATATAGAGTTGATATCAACCAACAGTATACAGTATATATACATGTAGTGTTAATATCAACCTACAGTATACAGAATATATACAGTTGATATAAACCTACAGTATACAGTATATGTAGCGTTGATATCAACCTACAGTATACAGTATATAGAGGTGATATCAACCCACAGTATATAGTATAAATAGTGTTGATATCAACCCACAATATACAGTATATATAGCGTTGATATCAACCCACATTATACAGTATATATAGTGTTGATATCAACCTACAGTATACAGTATATATACAGTTGATATCAACCCACAGTATACAGTATATATAGTGTTGATATCATCAACCCACAGTATACAGTATAAATAGTGTTGATATCAACCCACAGTATACAGTATATAGGGTTGATATTAACCCACAGTATACAGTATATATAGGGTTGATATCAACCCACAATATACAGTATATATAGCGTTGATATCAACCCACATTATACAGTATATATAGTGTTGATATCAACCTACAGTATACAGTATATATACAGTTGATATCAACCTACAGTATACAGTATATATAGTGTTGATATCAACCCACAGTATACAGTATAAATAGTGTTGATATCAACCAACAGTATACAGTATATAGGGTTGATATCAACCCACAGTATACAGTATATATAGGGTTGATATCAACCCACAGTATACAGTATATACAGTTGATATCAACCCACAGTATACAGTATATATACAGTTGATATCAACCCACAGTATACAGTATATATACAGATGATATCAACCCACAGTATACAGTATATATACAGTTGATATCAACCCACAGTATACAGTATATATACAGTTGATATCAACCCACAGTATACAGTATATATACAGTTGATATAAACCCACAGTATTCAGTATATAGTGGTGATATCAACCCACAGTATACAGTATATATAGTGTTGATATCAACCTACAGTATACAGTATATATACAGTTGATATCAACCCACAGTATACAGTATATATACAGTTGATATCAACCCATAGTATACAGTATATATACAGTTGATATCAACCCACATTATACAGTATATAAAGTGTTGATATCAACCTACAGTATACAGTATATATAGTGTTGATATCAACCCACAGTATACAGTAATATAGAGGTGATATCAACCCAAGTAATAAATATAGAGATGGCAGCAACCCGGGTTTATCGGACTATAAAACAATAAACGTTTTCTTATGTCGTTTGGGACAAATAGAAGTTTGTAAGTGATTTATGACGAATCATCAATGTGTTGTTCATGGAAGTTTTCAAATAATTGAGCATAACAGTGTCTGTGTTTTGAGATGAAGGGACAAACATTTGTTGTACAGGAGTGCTTTCAAGTGATGTGATATACGTGTGTCATACGGAGAAGTTCTAAAGTGATATGGCATACAGGTGTCGTAAAGAGAATCGCTGAACTGATGTAGCATACATGTTTCGTACGGAGAAGTTGTGAAGTGATGGGGGATACATGTGTCGTACGGAGAAGTTGTGAAGTGATGGGGGATACATGTGTCGTACGGAGAAGTTGTGAAGTGATGGGGGATACATGTGTCGTACGGATAAGTTGTGAAGTGATGGGGGATACATGTGTCGTACGGAGAAGTTGTGAAGTGATGGGGGATACATGTGTCGTACGGAGAAGCTGTGAAGTGATGGGGATACATGTGTCGTACGGAGAAGTTGTGAAGTGATGGGGGATACATGTGTCGTACGGAGAAGTTGTAAAGTGATGGGGATACATGTGTCGTACGGAGAAGTTGTGAAGTGATGGGGGATACATGTGTCGTACGGAGAAGTTGTGAAGTGATGGGGGATACATGTGTCGTACGGAGAAGTTGTGAAGTGATGTGGGATACATGTGTCGTACGGAGAAGTTGTGAAGTGATGGGGGATACATGTGTCGTACGGAGAAGTTGTGAAGTGATGGGGGATACGTGTGTCGTACGGAGAAGTTGTGAAGTGATGGGTGATACATGTGTCGTACGGAGAAGTTGTGAAGTGATGGGGGATACATGTGTCGTACGGAGAAGTTGTGAAGTGATGGGGGATACATGTGTCGTACGGAGAAGTTGTGAAGTGATGGGGGATACATGTGTCGTACGGAGAAGTTATGAAGTGATGGGGGATACATGTGTCGTACGGAGAAGTTGTGAAGTGATGGGGGATACATGTGTCGTACGGAGAAGTTGTGAAGTGATGGGAGATACATGTGTCGTACGGAGAAGCTGTGAAGTGATGGGGGATACATGTGTCGTACGGAGAAGTTGTGAAGTGATGGGAGATACATGTGTCGTACGGAGAAGTTGTGAAGTGATGGGGGATACATGTGTCGTACGGAGAAGTTGTGAAGTGATGGGGATACATGTGTCATACGGAGAAGTTGTGAAGTGATGGGGATACATGTGTCGTACGGAGAAGTTGTGAAGTGATGTGGGATACATGTGTCGTACGGAGAAGTTGTGAAGTGATGGGGGATACATGTGTCGTACGGAGAAGTTATGAAGTGATGGGGGATACATGTGTCATACGGAGAAGTTGTGAAGTGATGGGGGATACATGTGTCGTACGGAGAAGTTGTGAAGTGATGGGGGATACATGTGTCGTACGGAGAAGTTGTGAAGTGATGGGGGATACATGTGTCGTACGGAGAAGTTGTGAAGTGATGGGGGATACATGTGTCGTACGGAGAAGTTGTGAAGTGATGGGGATACATGTGTCGTACGGAGAAGTTGTGAAGTGATGGGGGATACATGTGTCGTACGGAGAAGTTGTGAAGTGATGTGGGATACATGTGTCGTACGGAGAAGTTGTGAAGTGATGGGGGATACATTTGTCGTACGAAGAAGTTGTGAAGTGATGGGGGATACATGTGTCGTACGGAGCAGTTGTGAAGTGATGGGACATAAATATGTCGGAAATGAAGTTTTAAAGCGATATGGGACATACATATGTCGTTAGAGAAATAATTTTGAAGTGACGGGACACACATACGTCGGAAGAGAAATCATGTTGGACACCAGACATTTTGAAGTAATGAATTTCCCGAGAAAGGTAGACGACGATACAAATACATAGTTGTGAGTTATTTGGGAACATACTTTGTGAAAAACACAACACAAGTTAGGATGATATATACTGATGGAGATATAGTAAGAATGATTACATTTCTGGTTGACAATATCTTTGTTGAGTTCGGAGGAAAGATTTTCCAACAGACTGTTGGCATTCTAATGGTAACTAATTGTGCCCCATTTTTGGTTGGCTTATTTTGGTTTTCATACGAGGCTGAATTTGTCAACGGGCTTATCAGGACGGGTAACAAATACCTTGCCAAATCTTTCAATTTCACTTTCAGGTATATCGACTATGTGTTGTCTACAAACAACAAGAAATGTACTGACCTAGTCGATCGTATATACCATTTTGACCTTGAGATTAAGGACACAAAAGAGCTTCTTACCTCGATCTTTACTTAAACTATGACCAACATAGGCAGCTCACTCCATGTACTAAGTATGATAAACGTGACGATTTCGAATTTTCCGATGTGAAATCCCTTGCTTCTCTGTCTTATGATGTTTACATGTCGCTGTTGATTCGTTATTCTAGGGCTTGCTCTAAGTATCGTGATTTTCGTGATAAATGTCAGCTGCTGACGACAACACTTACGGCACAGGAGTTCGAGCGATGCAGGCTGATAAAGACTATGGACAAGTTTTATAGTCGCCTTCTTGATCTCACTGAAAAATATTTTGTATCATTGTGTGATATGAAGATGGACGTTTTTGACTATGCTCATTAGTATGTTTTCTTGTTTTGTTGACATGACGACTTGGTTCTCATTTTGATGACTTGATGTTAACTTGGATGTGACCAAGATTTACATGACATATTTCATCGATGAAACATAAGACGCCTCTTTCAGAACACCTGGTCTTATTCTCTTGTACTGTTACAGAGAGTCTCCACGTAAATATTGTTTTCATTGTTATATATTGTTCCATTCAAAATAGCCTTTAAATACAAAGTCCTGTTTAGAACGTCATGTAGTGAAAGATCCCGATAGTTTACCACTGCATACAATTGAGAGGGGACCGGAGCGTGAACCCTTGTGTATAGCCGTCCATGTTGATGTGGTACTCGAACTGTTCGAGCGGCCAGCTATCGACGTACCCTCAGATGTCCGGATAATGTTCCGGTCATTCGCCCACGTATATACATGTATATGTTGACAGGTTGCTGTCCGGACCATGCCCAGCTGACCTTGTTAGGTACCGATAATGGTACCAACACCTTCACATGTCCACGGAGCCTGCCAGACCAAAATCATAATTGCCTACGTGACCTATTAGACCTACATTACCTTTCGAATAGCGTCAGATAGATATACATGTATACAAACAAAATATTTCCGAAATCAACACTGACAGCTGAATATTTCGAACTACATTTTGATTTATGGTAGCTTTTATTAACAATTTATGCTGATATTCTTACTGTAAAACAGTTGATATTTGGCTAATGCAGTACATGTATACATGTGTTAGACTAACTAAGCATCACTTTACCTACGTGTTAGTGTAACTAAGCATCCATGTACACCCGTATAAGACTAACTAAGCCTTGATGTACGGACGTGTTTGAATAGTAACTAAGTATTTTCTGAATACACGTGTTTGAGTAACTAGGTCTCACTGTACACACGTGTTAGAGTAACTAGGTCTCACTGTACATACGTATTAGAGTAACTAGGTCTCACTGTACATACGTGTTAGAGTAACTAGGTCTCACTGTACATACGTGTTAGAGTAACTAGGTCTCACTGTACACACGTGTTAGAGTAACTAGGTCTCACTGTACACATGTGTTAGAGTAACTAGGTCTCACTGTACACATGTGTTAGAGTAACTAAGTCTCACTGTACATACGTGTTAGAGTAACTAAGTCTCACTGTACATACGTGTTAGAGTAACTAGGTCTCACTGTACACATGTGTTAGAGTAACTAGGTCTCACTGTACATACGTGTTAGAGTAACTAGGTCTCACTGTACATACGTGTTAGAGTAACTAGGTCTCACTTTACACACGTGTTAGAGTAACTAGGTCTCACTGTACACGCGTTAGAGTAACTAAGTTTCACTGTACATACGTGTTAGAGTAATTAAGTCTCACTGTACACATGTGTTAGAGTAACTAAGTGTCACTGTACACATGTGTTAGAGTAACTAGGTATCACTGTACATACGTGTTAGAGTAACTAAGTCTCATTGTACACACATGTTAGAGTAACTAAGTCTCACTGTACATACGTATTTGAATAACTCAGCCTCGCTGTACATACATGTTAGAGTAATTAAACTCCATTCTTCACTAGTGAAAAACATCATTTTTCTGTTTTCTGATCAGAACGTTGTTTACAAACAACATTTGGGAAAATCAAAAGCGCCTTGAGTAGATTTTGCTATAAAAGTGTAATAAGCAGTATAAGTGTCAGTATCTTCAGTAAAATGCCGATAAACTTTACCCATCACTTGACACCATGCCTGGCCTCCAAAAGTTTTTTACTCCACCTGGAGATCAGCCTATCTTATTTCTGATTGGCTAAAACAATGGCCTAGTACAGGGAACCCGTAAGCTATCTACATTGGAAAACATTTTAAGCGTCAAAATTCAAATCTCGTTTTGTTGCACTACCTATATACTCAATACAGAAACACGTAAAATGGTTTACATCTAGAACTAGTTAAGAATCACATGTCCTATCCATATCTTTATGGATACATTACATCATAGTTCATACATAAAATCATAACCAGTGTTGTATTGATAAATCGCAGATCCTCCTGAAAATTTGACAAAAGTCTTTGTCTGCAATATCGCTTTTACTTTTTTGCCGAAATATATATATTTTGCTTTTTTGCCGAAATATGTTTTGTCACAAGGTTTTATTTTCTGTTTAAGAGAAATCGTTTCAGATACATTCTAGAAAATTTATGTTTATTTGTCATTGGAAGGATAGGAAATCGGGAGGGGGGTGGGGGGGTGTGGGGGTGGGGGGTGGGGGGGGGGGGGGGTTGCAGAGTAGCAGAGTATTGAATGCCGAAGAAGTATTAGTTTTATGATTTTGGGCATGATTAAAGGAAAAATTCAGAAAAATTCAAAGCTTCAACAAAACCGTAATTCAATCGATTGAACTGAAAAATAATTTATAGTGAAGAGATTTATCCTTTGAATAAAAGAAGACAAACAACTAAATCTGTGTTTTGATCTGGCTAATGGCCCGACTGTTCGCATGTAGAACACGCCACCAACTCTATTGCCTTGAATCTCGCTTTTTTCTTAATATCCGGGTTCCGTCAGTGAAGAACACTTTGCACATCCATCCTCCTTTATAAGTTGATTAAGGTATCTTAAACATAAATCAGCACAAATTAAAAAGTGGTGCAATAAAGACCAACTACAAATTACGTAATTCCTTGTCGAAGGTAAAGTCGATACTAGTTTCCTTAATGAGAGTTGTCTCAGTATCTAAACATGTCACTTAGTTTCCTAAATGATAGTTGTCTCATATAAACACACCACTTAATATCATAAATGATAGTTGTCTCAGTATCTAAACATGTCACTTAGTTTCCTAAATGATAGTTGTCTCATATAAACACACCACTAAATATCATAAATGATAGTTGTCTCAGTATCTAAACATGTCACTTAGTTTCCTAAATGATAGTTGTCTCATATAAACACACCACTTAATATCATAAATGAGAGTTGTCTCAGTATCTAAATATGTCACTTAGTTTCCCAAATAATTGCTCTACCAGTATCTAAACAAGTCACTTATTTCCTAAATGATAGCTGTGTCAGTATCTAAACATGTCACTTAGTTTCTTAAATGATAGTTGTCTCATATAAACACACCACTTAGTTTCCTAAATGATAGTTGTGTCAGTATCTAAATATGTCACTTAGTTTCCTAAATGATAGTTGTCTCATTATCTAAACATGCCACTTACATTAATGATAGCTGTCTCAGTATCTGAATATGTCACTTAGTTTCCCAAATAATTGCTCTCCCAGTATCTAAATATATAACATAAACTTTATTTATTTTACAACATTTATGAAACAAGTTATCCAACTTATATTAATCACTCTTGTTGGCCTGGATGTTAGCGCCCGAGGGGTCTTATTATGGGAGGAAACCGGAGTACCGGAGAAAACCATCGTGGTCGGGCAGGTGACCCCATACCTGTTGACGTCCGGTCGGGGAATATAACCCCGGCCGCCTTGGTGAAAGGCAAGTGTGCTATCCACTGCACCACCCGACCACCATCTAAATATATCACTTAGTTTCCTAAATGATTGCTGTCTCAGTATCTAAATATGATTACTGTCTCAGTATCATAATATATCACTTACTTAATGTCAAAGTGTCAACAAAATAACAACTCGAACTAAAAAATGATCAATTGCGGCAAAATATACACTTATTAAATATTTACATGAAGAAAATATACGAAAAAATAAGACCAATTTTTACAGAGGATAAGGCGGGGTTATCGCACATACATTTGCAGTACGGTAGCGTTATATGGAAGTATGTAGCATCACCATACAACGACAATGATTGTTTATTTGACATTCAAACTAAATTACCTATAACATAGCTCAAGGTAATCACGTGTAAATGAAATGGATACACTACCCCAACATAACCAAATGAAAAAAGTACTTACGATATGGTCTGTGATGATTCATTAACATTTTTACATACTAATATAATTAGCGGATAGTTATACAGCTGTTTTCCAATCATAATTCCATGTAACGGTAGATACGATAATTAATACATTTCTAATCACAACGTTTCTCTCACCGATGGATTATTTGCTGATTTTCAACCAAAAGGTATTTTTGTGGACTTGTTTTGGTAATGGTATAAGATGTGCAATAAGTAGTTTATGAAATAATAAATAAATTGTTAAGCTATGACGCGGGTATAATTGTATCGGAAAAGTTTACGACTGCTTAACCATTTAATTTTATGAAGCTTTCATGTCTTGACAATTGTAAAGTGCCATTTCGTTTCCATATTATCAACAGGCCGATGTCACAACAGAAGTCCTCGTTTCTGGAAAGCCACCAGTGATTCTGCTGTTTGGGTATTCAATGTATGTGGCAACTTTACTTACGATACATGTGCTCGTGTACTGAAATCCGGCCATGTTGACTAGTCAAACACATGCTTTATACCTGCGATGTGGTTGTGGCAATTCAACAGTGTTACATCGAGATTTTGTATTTTACAGGAAGAACAGCACACATAATGGCAGCTATTGGCCTAACACCTCATGGCTACGACGCTGATGTTATAAATACTATTTGTTTTACCTTCGTACTTTAGGCTGATATATTCAATTATGTGATATCGTATGTGCTTGAACTGTTTGTAAGAGCATCCTAGAGCATTGGCTATCTTTGTCAAATAATGCGAGAAGATTTCAGCTCTTCCAATTACACGACATGTTGATTAAAATGCATGCTGCATGGGTCAGAGACAATAGACAGATCTACAGAAGGAAAAATAGGCAGATAAACAAAAAACAGAAAGCATCTAAGCGCCAACAAAACCATAATCCGAACCCGATTAAACAAGGGGAAACATGGACACAGAAAAAAAAGATTTACAAGGAGACCGTTAAGAAGTAGAATTTAATAAGACCATGTTTACCGGAAGAGTAAGCTTCTTAAGCTTCACCGACGCGACCCCTACCCCCTGTAAACCTAGGTCACATTCAATGGAATTTTACTTCCTCAAAGTAAGAGCTGTGGCATCATCCCTAATCATAACAAGTTGGCATACGCCTAGAATGTTTTAATTACATAAATACGGAACGTGTATGTATCTTTTTTGAAGATAACTGTTCGTTGTAAAAACCTGAATATAGAAGTTGACGTAAAAGCGAGCTTAGTATCTCAATTTGTTGTCTATATGGCCACAATATCACCATCTGACTGTCTGTTTTGTGATGTTTTACTCGGAAAAGCTAATCAATTATCGACTTAATTTAGTAAAATGCAGTTCGACCTAATGCATATCGCTATGTACTAATAGTCCAACAGGTCGAGGAGCTAAGCTCACTTATGCAGTGTGTTGTTCGACCTGTCGACGTGTCGGCTTTTGCCTTATAGGTCTATATAACAATATTCCAACAGGCCGACCTAAGCTCAGTATGCAGTTTGTTGTTCGACCTGGTGTCTATAGCTTTATATGTTATGATATTACAACGGTTCGACCTAAGCTTTGTTTGCAGTGTGTATTTCGACCTGGTGTCCATAGCTTTATATGTAATGATATTACAACAGGTCGACCTAAGCCCAGTATGCAGTGTGTATTTCGACCTGGTGTCCATAGCTTTATATGTTATGATATTACAACAGGTCGACCTAAGCTTTGTTTGCAGTGTGTTATTTTGACCTGGTGTCTATAGCTTTATATGTTATGATATTACAATAGGTCGACCTAAGCTCAGTATGCAGTGTGTATTTCGACCTGGTGTCCATAGCTTTACATGTAATGATATTACAACAGGTCGACCTAAGCCCAGTATGCAGTGTGTATTTCGACCTGGTGTCTATAGCTTTATATGTTATGATATTACAACAGGTCGACCTAAGCCCAGTATGCAGTGTGTATTTCGACCTGGTGTCCATAGCTTTATATGTAATGATATTACAACAGGTCGACCTGAGCCCAGTATGCAGTGTGTATTTCGACCTGGTGTCTATAGCTTTATATGTTATGATATTACAACAGTTCGACCTAAGCCCAGTATGCAGTGTGTATTTCGACCTGGTGTCCATAGCTTTATATGTTATGATATTACAACAGGTCGACCTAAGCCCAGTATGCAGTGTGTATTTCGACCTGGTGTCTATAGCTTTATATGTAATGATATTACAACAGGTCGACCTAAGCTTTGTTTGCAGTGTGTTATTTTGACCTGGTGTCCATAGCTTTATATGTAATGATATTACAACAGGTCGACCTAAGCTTTGTTTGCAGTGTGTTATTTTGACCTGGTGTCCATAGCTTTATATGTAATGCTATTACAACAGGTCGACCTAAGCCCAGTATGCAGTATGTATTTCGACCTGGTGTCCATAGCTTTATATGTAATGATATTACAACAGGTCGACCTAAGCCCAGTATGCAGTGTGTTATTTTGACCTTGTGTCTATAGCTTTATATGTAATGCTATTACAACAGGTCGACTCTTTCTTTATTTTTGTATTATTGGCTGTAAGTTTCACCAAAGGTTTCGGATGGCCCAGAAATGATGCTTTAACATATTTATTTCATAAATATAAAATAAATCAGCTGATTGTGTTTCATTACGTTTATAAAACATAATTGACACATCAAACTTAACAAGAAAATGATATCACCATTTAAACATTTTGAAGGCTTTATGTCTATTTGAACAGAAAAGTTTTTGGAACAGAATGGTCGTCTTTACAAATTATAGATATGATTGAATGCCCAATTTTAAAACTGTGTAAAAATGTAAGCATGGATTAGAGTCTTCTAATCTTTGACAACTGTTGTTTTGAATAGTCTTCTAAATCCAAGAAGAAATGTAAACTCCTTCTGCAAATCTGAAGGCTTATGTACACCTGGGAGAACCCATTTATAAGCATTCCATCTTAACCGAGCTCAGAAACTTGTCATAAACAGCTATTTTAATGTGATTTAAACGACATCTTAGTTTAACATTATGTGCTTCTTGCATGGTTTACCTCTTTTTGCCTACAGTTGTTCATTTCTTCGCATGTGTGTGTTTTTCTTATTTCAAAAGCTTCATTCTGACATTGTGACCATACAGGTAGTGGTTGTTAAATAGGTTACAACTGTACATTTGTTTCTTGTTTTGATATACCAGTAACGTGTGTGTTCACATACAAATGTAACCAACTTTGGGGAAAATGGGAGGACATGATCACTGCTGATTTAAGCCTGGTAATGCCTTATTTTATTTCAAATTTAGCTATACAATTCCGCTTGCTTAATGTCAGCATTTGTTGTATTCATTATTTTAGTAAATTATGAAGTTCACTTATAAGAAGAGGTGTTAAAAGTTATTTCAAATGACTCACTTGCTTATAAAAACAACTTCAAACAGGGACATTCCTCACATTCTTAATGTGGATCATACTTGGGGATGGTGCTGTGCTCCTGATTAATACTCAAACAGTTCGGGGGGGGGAGGGGCTATTATTGGAAGTCGTCTGCTGGCTTGTAATGCAAACTAGGGCATACAACGCGTGCAACGTGCATAACAAACACGATGAAGAGACCAACGAGCGCACTGGCCATATGTTTATGTGCACAGTGACGGAGATACTTGTCGTATCGGATTTTTGTAAATTCAACAGGACAACCAATTGTTGCTTATTGTAAGTGTCTGTATCAGTTCTATAAATTTATGTTTTTTATTGAATTTTAATTCCACAGTAAAAGTTTAAATGAACCGTTAAGAACACCGTTTAACGTGTTAGTTACATTCTGGCTAGGTGATACCTAGTCTTTGATGTTATTAGTCTAACTTGAAAAATAATCATAACCTTCACAAAACCATCACACATGCGATGACTGCTCAATATGCCCGGTGCAATGCTTTGCCAGTAAATTATTGTATGGATATAGAAAGTTATATCTGCAAATACACCATGTTGAAAAATTGATAATGTCGAAGTAATGGTTTATTTTGTTGTTCTGTTTTGATTTTATTTGCCATATGTTTTTTATTCTTTTTTTTTATAGAAACAATTCTGAATGTTGTTCGATATGAAAAGTTTACATTTTCATTTGAAGAAACTATACAAAATAATGACGATTTGTCGAACGCCTCAAACGTTTTTAATAAGATAATACGTCAACTATGATGTACGTCAACCAAGAATTTAACGGCATTCTGTTCCGTGTTATGGCCTATAATACGGACAGGATTGCAGACAAAATGAATAACACGCGTTCGCGCGATATGATCATTTATCTCGATGTTAGTCCGTGTTATAGTAACATAACACGGAAGAGAATGCGGTGTAATACTTATATTTTCCATTAGCTTTGATTTATAATTTCATAAAATTTATATTTATGATTTCAATTGTTTTGAAAAGTAAAATTATTAATAAATGGAACAGCCAACAGCCAGCTATCGTAGTAATTAAGACGTCACAATAGCAATGACGTCATATTAACAACTCCATATTTATTAAAACACGCCTCATAACTGGCCCTGGTAGTGTTATATAGTGACAATGCCGAGCAAATGTAAATATGATCAAACAATCATCTATAACAAGCGTTTTGTATATACTCTTACTAGACTATTTAACATTGACTTGGATGGGACCTAGATTGACATCTCGGATGTCGTAAATGACGCAGAAGATGCTTACTCCTTTGGAACACTTGGCCTGATTCTCTTGAAGGCAGGGTTGTTTATTAGTGGGACGCCGGGCTTGTGATGGAAGAGTGTCGATTTGGAGTCCTAGCCAAGACACTTGTTTTGTATCGTAGATCAAGGTACTTTACTCGGTTGTTCCAGTCTAATCAGCTGTAAACGAATACGTGGTTGGGAAGTGCTAGCAATTGTTAATTGTATGCTAACTGTGAGCGCCGAAATAGTCGAGAACGATATTGACTGTTCGCTAATGCCAAATTATTACGAATAATAATGTGTGAACCACTTCCAGATAAGCTTTAAGATTGTGATAAAGCGGTACTTCGAATTATTATTAGTATGATTATTACGTGAATGAAGAACGTATACGGATCTGCTGTAGATGGCTAGATACTAATGCAAATAACACTGTTCCGTGACAGCAAAATAAGTTCCAACTGGGAGAGGAGCTCCATGAGGGGATAGCATACTGTCTGTGTTTCAGGTAATCTCATGACTTGAGGAAACGGCATTAAACGGAAATTTACCAATTTTAACAATCTGTTCCATACATATATATTGCGGAATTTTAGTTTGGCTAGTAGTACCGCCTCAAAACCGTTATTGAGAAGAAAATGTTCAAGGTTTTTCACATTTTTGACCTTGAAAGTAGATCAATGTCATTGATATGAGGAAACTTTAATTGCATTATTTCCCAGTTAACTACATGCAAATATCATTACACTGGGCATTTTCGTTACCGAGAAGTTTCTTGAAGATTTTAAGGCATTTGACCCTAAATATAGGTCAAGGTCATTGATGTGAGGAAACTTTGTAGCACTCATCTCTATGTACATACTAGTCAAATATCATTACCCTAGACTTTTCGGATATTGAGAAGATTGTTTAAGGTTCTCACATATTTCACAAATAAAACCTTGAAAGCAGGTCAAAGTCATTCATATGACGAAACACTTTAGCACTTCATCTAAGGTTCATGTACCTACTGACCAAATATCATTACACTGGGCCTTTCTGTTAGTAAGAAGAAGATTGTTAAAGGACTTGTTTTTAATATTTTTGACACATGTGACCTTGAAATTAAATCAAAGGTCATTCATATGAAAAAACTTTGTAGCGCTCATTCCCAGGTATCTTCTGGCCAAATATCAGCACTGCGGGCCTTTCGGTCATTGAGTTGTTTGAAGGAAAAGTTTACAGATGTACGACGACAGAAGATGCACGATGACTAAAGGTTTGGGCCAAATTACTTAAAAATGCAATATTCACAAAACAAAACTAAAAAACTAATATCATCTGTAAAGTTTTTATCTTTCATATTTTGTCTTTTTGCAAAAAATTCGTATAAGACATAAGGGAAAGTCGCATTAGAATTAAAATAGATTGATTGTAATATAACAGCATGGTCCTTTCATGCATACATGTAAGTTAATTACTTAAAGCGCTGTGGTATGATTTTATCAATACCTGTTGTTTCTAAATCAAACACTACTGTAGATTCTTCACCAGTTAGTTGTCTCTTTGAAAGATCAACTTCTCCCTTGAATCCAATTGCATTGTCGTATGTGTCATCCTCCTTCACATATTCTCTCTAATTATGGCGAATATATATGTAAAATGCAGAAAAAAAGGAAGAAAAAACATTCAAACATTTTAAATATTAGGTGCAGTTAAATGGTGTATTCAGTGATGGTACAATTAACACAAATTATGAATCATTTGAAGTGAAACCCACTATTTGCACAATACCAGCAGAAATGTTTTTCATTTGAGTACGGAATCAAAATCTCTCATGACATAACACCTGGTCTATTTACGACATCATTGCATTAACCTTATTCAGTGAGAGTCTTGTTGCTTTGTTTCGGATAACATGGAGAATACATTTGCATCAAGATTATCAAAATTGGATATTGTTTACTTTTTTTATCGAGAAACTTTTTCGTTTAAAAGAAAATTTAGACTTAATAGCCCTGGTGTTTTTCTTAATCCAGTCCTTCCGTACTCTGTGAAATTTAGCTACACTTCCAGGAGAAAGCAAGGCATCTTCATTCACCTGAGAAAACAACTTTGTTGTCAATGTACAGTTTCCAAATGTTCACATATACTTCATTGAAAACATTGAAAATAGACATCTGCAGGAACTTGGTAAAATATTCAGTTGATTTTGTTGAACGACCTGTTAACAGTCAGGGTCATTAAAAGCATGCCAGGTTTTGGAGGTGGAGGAAAGCGGAGTACCCGGGTAAAAAACCACCGACCTATGGTCAGTACCTGGCAACTGCCCACATGGGTGTTGAACTCGCCCCCCCCCCCCCCCCTGACCTTGACCGGCCGCTGTGTAGTAGGAATATCTGTCTAATCTGGCAAAGTACAAGAACTTATACCATATATCTTCAAACCGACATCTGTTTAAGCAACAGACTGGTCCAATTAACATTGCATTCATAATTTGGAACTGTCTCGGACCTTTCCAGATGATACTGGCACCCACTACAGCTTCTTGTTCTCAAGTCGACAATCCACAAATATACAACCTTTACAGTGTTGACACCAATACGACCTGAAATTGAGACACTATAAGTTATCTCCCTTTATTTTGGTAACTCCAGTACTTCAACTAAAACTACCCCTTTTCAGTCACAGGGACATGTTACAATAAAATGGATTGATTAAATGTTAAGGAGTTTTTTTAAACACAAATTCCACATTATTTTATACAAACTTATCTGAATTGGTCAGACTAAGCTTATCTTGTAATTAGGACATGTAAAAAGCGTTTGATTGAACAGCAACAGGCAGACAAAGCCACATAAAATCTTATTCATATTCTATATTCAATAAAATGCTTCAAATATTAGGTTATGTATAAGCGGATCCAGAATGGGTCGATCGTCGGCGACCAGATAGATAGCTCAATTGGCTGAGTGTCGGTCTAGAGTACGGGAGGTCCCGGGCTTGAACCCCGGTCTGGCCGTGCATTTTTCCTCTTCTGTTAAATTTGTTACCAAACGAAATATACCATCGGAATGTTGTATAGGGTTGTGTGTGTGTCATAGGGATTAAAGTCTTTGTTAAAGGAAGCAGAAATGTAGCAGATCTAGACCAGGTTGATCATTGGCGACTAGCTGCGATAACGTAGCTCTACATGACGAGACTATTTTATATTGCGTCTTTAGAGCTACGAAACGGTCCCATGCCTGCTAGTGGAGCAACACAAACAGTGTTCAATCTGTGAGATTTCATTTAATTAGCACCTTTTGTGAGCATAATGTTGTCAAAATAATGCAGGATTCCTGAAATATCGAGTGTTTAACGTGATAAAATATTTTTTCGCAAAATTAGCGGAACCAGAAATATCCCTCTTGACAAACAAAAGAAACTACTGTCATGACAGTTCACGTGTGATGTTATCTCAAATCTCGTTTTTAAATATGGCCTGCATGACCAAATTTGGAATTACGCGCGCACTCATTGACAAATAGAGCTCTTCAGAAAAGTCTTAATCATGGCTGCCGCTACTCATTTCAGTATATGCCTCGTTACGTTTACTTGATATTTAACGACATTTTAGATGAGTTTTGATTTCAAGTTAAGTAGCAGATCGACAGAAATGGTTTATAATTTGAATATGTTTATTGATGGGAACCAATAGTCTGATAATTGATGCAACAATCGCCCGGTGTGAATCGGACTTGCTCTACATCGAGGCGTGGGACCGATTTAATGCCCGGCTGGGGCAAAGCTATAAGAGGCCTGGTAGCAATATTAGTACTAATTGGCGACCAGATAGCTTAATTGATGGGGCGTCTGTCTAGAGTTCAGAAGGTCCCGGGTTCGAACCTAGTCTGGTCGTGCATTTTTACTCTACTGTTACATTATACATGTATTGTTTGTTAAATGAAAACCTCAAGTTAGCCTACTAAAATGGAATAGAATTGAACAATCTTTTGATTGAAAATGGAACCTGGCCTGCTGGCCAGGTAGGAAAATATCGAATTATCGACAAAGTGGGGAACGATCTTTTTATAGAAGTGGGTACAGACGTAGAAACTGACCGAATCGTCTTGCATAAAAGATCAAATCCACATGAAAATGATGAAAGCGTGATAATCTTTACAGATAAGGTTTTCGGTATTGCTACCTACCTAAATACACTTTTGAATTGTTGTCAAAACTTTTGTTTGAAGTTTTTTTCCTGTGGGGTCCAAGTTGCTGACACACACTCACTGCTCGGACATGGTTTGTATGTAATGGTAACTTGGCATACCGTAAATTATCTCGTCAACAAACCTCAGCCACGATTTACATTTTGTTTTTCCGAAAGCACTGTCAACTCAACCATACCTTTTCGTCAACCCATGCTCTTCGTCTCCTTTGATGGTGTCGGATTTCTTTTTGTTGATCAGATGCATCTGTTCCGATTGGTTTATAGTCTCTTTCTAGGCTAATCGTGCTTTGAGTCTGATGTGACTCCGTTTTCGTCTGCCATATTTGTTTACCGCCGCTACCTGATATTTGCGCTTCCGGTTATATTTTTATACGAGCAATCACGTGGTTTTTTCGAATCACTATCAAGCTCCCGGTTCCGTGCCGATTCGCAAAAAAAATAAATAATGCTTTTTTTTTAATATTGAAAACGATAATAGAAACATAACTATTGTTTTAAAGCGTGATAGACATAACTAGACTTGGTCTAAATATGTAACTCTGGTTAAATAAAAGATTTTATTATTATTATTATTATTATTACAAGCTTTACCGAACATAATCTTACAGTGTACTGGAATGAAGAATGTATTTTCGTATACGTAACAGCTATACATTTTTGTTTTCCGAAAGCACTGTCAACTCAACCACACTTCGTCCGTCAAACCATGCTCTTCGTCTTCTTTGATGTTGTCGTATTTCTTTTTGTTGATCAGATGCATGTGTTCCGATCTTTCAATAGTCTCTTTCAGCTTCTTTCTTGTCTAGTCTTGTGACTCTGTTTTCGTCAGCCAATATTTGTTTACCGCGGCTACCTGACATTTGTGCTTCCGGTTCTATTTTTATACGAGCAATCACGTGATTTGTTTCGAATCATGTGACCACTATCCTGCTCCCGGTTCCGTGCCGATTCGCAAGCAAACATAAGAAATGTTTTTAAACATAGAAAACGATAATAAAAATATAACTATTGTACTAATGTGCTAAGTAATAAATCTTGATATTAAATAAATATGTTATTGTTTGATAATCTAAACTGTTTAAGGTTAAAAAAATTATAGAAAATGTTTCATGTCGTACCATGTTGAGATTCCTATAATTAGTCGAATGGCGGCGGCGAAATTGAGCAGACGAGCACCAAATTTAGCCGAAAATGCCGTTTTAAGGTACTTTCCGGTTATTTGACACAACTGAGACCTTGATTTTCCTTCTTATAATAACATTTGCCTTCAGAAAATGTATTTCATTTAGAAATTAGTCCAAACACGAGCTAATTATTATTATTATGTAAGATTATGTTTTAATTAACTATGGTATTGATTTGCTAAGTAATAAATCTTGATTTCAAATAAATATGTTGTTGTTTGATAGGCTAAACTGTTAAGGTTAAAACAATGTTTCATGTCGTACCATGTTGAGATTCCTATAATTAGTCGAATGGCGGCGGCGAAATTGAGCAGACGAGCACCACATTTAGCGGAAAATACCGTTTTAAGGTACTCTCAGGTTATTTGACACCACCGAGACCTTGATTTTCTTTCTGAAAAGTCTTTTCCTTTGTTTATATGAGACAACTTCTCTGAAACGTATCATTAGATTGACCATGTCTGTGCATTGCCCTTAGTGTAATCGAGTTTGAATTCGGATTATGCCTTTGCTAACGTTCCGGTATTCCTATTTTTATTTTACATAATTCATTCTCTTGTCGGGATAGCTACACAAGACATCCAACCAATTAGCGGTACTGGGATTAACTGAATCATTTACTGAATTCTAGTTTGCAAATCACAGAAACAATAGTATAGCCGATATCCATTAATCATACCTTTCCATGTTGCGGATGCCTTTTTTACACAGCTTTCGAGAAACTATTAAGAAGTGTCAATGTTAATGTGCAAACATTGAAAATGTATGTGTATCATTTGTATGTGAATTTGTGTGTGTGGATGAGGATATCTAACATATATCGATGCTTAACAATATACCAGATATACTGTAAATATCAGAACTAATTAAAAACAACAATGCTTCGATGCTTAGCTGTGCTGTTTTCATATCAGTGCGCCTAACGAGTACACACTGATTCCTCAACGGTATGTGCATCACGCATTGGAACGATTTCCTTAACACAGCAATAATACATATGGCCTTTGTGTGAATTGTGAATTAATGAACTATGTCTTAGAGGCGAACATATCGTGTAAGCTAATTAGAAATTTAGAGTAAGGGCTATATATGGGTGGCTGCGTGCTATTGTCATATCAGTTTCATGCAAATGTAGCTATTTAGAACGGTTGCAATATTAATTAGACGCCAGCTCGCAAACGCTTGGTTGTGCCTGAAAGTGTTAGCCTCATTACAAGTGGAGTACTGCGTATATAGCAAGTGGAGTTTGTGTTTAGTGTTGTTTGGTTTCTATTACAGCAGAAGCTTTGACGGCTGTGCCTTGTGCTGGGAGGTACTATGACACACCCTTGTCAGGTAGGTCAAGTTTTAACGATTAAGCCATGTGGTCAGATGTATTATGACACACCCTTGTCAGGTAGGTCATGCTTTGGCGATTAAGCAACGTGGTCAGATGTACTATGACACACCTTTGTCAGGTAGGTCATTCTTTGACGATTAAGCAATGTGGTCGGATGTACTATGAAACACCCTTGTCAAGTAGGCCACGCTTTGTATGCTAGAGTTACTTTTGACGATATCTTAAAAAATACCTCTAGTTTCTTTCATCAAAGACGATAAACATGCCAAATATTAAAAGTTTGATGGTACCCAATCCATGATTACTTACTAGTAAATGTGTTTTGTTGAACCGTAGCTTTCTGCATGTAATCACAATACTGATATTCCTACCCTAACCCAAATAGCATTTTGTAGTGTTGTCTATAATGCTTAGCCATTACAATTAAGAACTATGCGCTAGTATCTGGTTGTGATTATATCAAGATCATTTAAACAAAAAGGAGTTATCAAACAATGCAATGACTAAATGGGAGATATTAAGCAGGGTATTTATATGACGCTGTTTGATGTATTAATTTGTCATGATACTTATTGAGTATTCAAACATCGTTTTAAATGTTTAGATACATGCAGTTTAAGCAAAATACACAATTGTAATTTGTGTGAAATTGAATCATGTCCAGAATTATTTTCCAATATCTTAGAAGGTAATGAATACGGCATTTTCATAATTAAACCAATTCTGTGAAATACTTAGGATATTTAGAATATGACTGACTCCCTTTCGGTATCTGCTTCAGTATTGAATACGAAAGTTTTGTTAGAATACCTTTATCGCATCTAATAAAGAATGTGATGTTTTGTATTTAAACCATTATCCACAATTCTATCAAATGAGGCCTTTCTGGATATTACGTCATAATATCGTCGGGTGAAATGCTGGTTTTGTATTCAAAGGCTGATCAATTCGTAGTATTTTAATCGATATAAGGGTACTGTTAAACCAGTTATGTTGTTGGTAAATGGACGTATGCTGCCTTTTATGATAATACTTATGTTATAAAATATAGAGTGATGAAAGGAATTAACCATTGAACGTCTGTCAGACTATATTATATTATATGACATGTAAATAATAATGATGTCTGTTATTTTATAAATCTGCTACCTATATTGCATTCTCACTGGCGTTCAATGGTAATATTTTAATTCAGATATTATCTGATACATTATCCTTTCATTTTGTTTCAATTACTATGTTTTTTACGTTGTATGTTAACAAACTGAAAGAAAGTGTTGAAAATATTAATCAACTGAATGATTAACGCAAAGCTGTAATGTCAAAGAGTTGACGTAACATAAGTCAATATGGCTCAAAAATAACGTCATGTTGTTGTCCGGTGGTCGAGACTGCTTCCCCACTCTCATTCATACAATCCAGATTAATATTGAACCAATTGGAGGTAAACAAAAGATAATAGTTAAGCGTCAACAAAACTTATGATCCGAAATCAAAATCGATTAAACCAGGGACAAAATATGATCAAGGGAAGCTGTTTTACAAGGAGACCATTGACAAGAGAATAAGACTAGATATTCCGGAAGAGTAGATGTACATCCATGTAAATGCATTGTCCTTAAATTGCAAGCTAATGCATCATTCTAAATCACAAAAAGTAGGTGTGTTGATGAACACATTCAGCCTTCATGTAATACAAAAATACATCATTTGTTTATAATGAGACCAAGATGGCAACCATAAAGCGTCATAGTCTACATCAACTGGCATCTCTCAAATCTCTGTGCCGTGATCCAGAAAGTGAATACTCTGCTTCTGCACTTAAGCCTAATTCCCCGTTTTGGCGAAGCAGTAATACGAACATATCCGTTTGTTTTCATAAATATAGCGTCTGAATATCTTTAGACAGACTTAGAACTTAACAACGTTTAATAGTTACATTTGACCATTTTGCCTTCTCTTATATTCAGCTCGCTGCAAGTAAGTTGTCTTGTTTCCGGAATCCATGCTTGAGAATAATGATGGTGTCATGAAAATAGGCATATTAAGATATAAAATGTCGATCCGACTGGGCTAGGGAAAAGTCACGCGGCTCGTTAAGTACATGTCCAAACTTTTACGATCCGCCTACACACATGTTTACATACTTTAAATACGAATCAACATCTGATAACCATATAAAATATATTTAGTATATTAGGACATACTATTTTGCATTTAGAATATCAATAAGAGTGAAGTCTATCAATATAAATATAACGTGACAATCGTTTAAGGATGACAGAGCTGGCATAGCTGTGTACACTTTAATTAGTCTTGTTTGTGATCACTTGATTATCTAGAATGTTTCATCCTACTTTCGAACGGACTGTTAATATCACAAGGTATGGGGGCGTGAAGGATAAATGTACAGCAACACACCAATTTGGCTTCGGACTCCGGATAGACGATATGTGACATGGGCCCTGTAATACCGATTGGCTGGTCATGCCGAGCCCTGAGATCATTGATCTGAGTCGTCGGTGGGCCCGGGTCAATCGCGAGTTATTTTTACTCACAAGTATGCTATTCTGTGCATCCCTGACACGTGACGTTGGCTATCCGTGCTAAAGAAATGTCCCTAAGTTGGACTCCGGGGTGGATGGGGCCACAATTAATTAATCATATACGTTGGGTAAAAATAGCAATCTTTATTCTCAAGTTCAATCGCCCGACAAAAACGCCAATTAAATCCCAACAAGCCACCATACAAACCAAACCAAATCAACAAGCCACCACTCAAACCAAACCAAATCCAACTTTTCCCCAGTTCTTGGTGATGTCCTCTACTCAGATTGACACAACCACAGCATCCCTGTCCTTCATCTGTTAAAGAAACACATTCAATGCATCGCTGGGAACGTGAAATCTGTTAAGCCTCTGGGATTGGGAAATCCCCTCATAGAGGTTTACCGCCGGCAACAGGCGGTAAGACTTGTGGTATAATGATTTTCGACAAAAGTGACAAAGTCTCCTCACTCAAAAAGAATAATCTACGAAGTGGTTTGAAAACTTGACTTGTGAAACGTCCTATGTTGTGTACGGTATTGAATGTTCTCGCTGTGGTTTACTTTATATCGGTGAAACAAAAAACCAGTTGCGACAGAGAATGAACGATCATTGTTCGGAAGTAAACCGGGACGAGAATCGATGTTTATATCAGCATTTTAATATCCCTGATCATTCAATTCTATCTATGACTGTCCGTATTCACGAGAAAATCTACGTTTTCGTAGCCTTGGACATCGGCAATACAACAGTTCTACAGAATGCAGTGTAAAATGTAAAGACGTTATGGTCACATTAAATTCGACCAATTAGGCCCGTGCGAACGGACGGCCATAAGCCACCGACGACTCGACATATTATGAAAGTCGCTTTTGCCAACAATGACATTCATGCCATTGATATCAGCAACATCTGGCATCAAAAGTCTGTTCAAGCTAACATTCCACCGTACTTCCGATATAAACGATCACCTATCATTTCCTACAATTATTTTGTTTCTAAGCTTTTCAATTATAAATAAACACTGCAACAGTTGAACATAGGTGACCTTAGAATGACCTCTCCTTCAGCATGTTCATGTTCTTTATCCCCATATGGCCATGGCCCAACTGGACACTTAGTCACCGGCACACTGCATATTTTCCAAACCTATAGCTACGGGAGCTTTTCATCAAATGGTGTGTAAATTTTAGGATTCTTATGGACTCTGTGGAAGACTAAGACAGAAAATTGGCAAAACGTGAACATGCTGAATTGGATTCACTTTCAGAGTGGGTTAAATCTATCAGGTCTTCTATTCAGAAAAGAATAAGCAGTTTGCGATATGAAATGAAAACTTAACACAAGTCGATAACTTGACCCCGATGTTCGAACAACACTCAATGACCTACGTGACAAGCATGTGGTTGTGTCTGCAGACAAGGCATCTAATAAACTGATCATGGTTTGCAAACACGTTTACATTCATTATTTGCAAAATGAACTTGGTCTGCTTGATCACTAAGGTAACCATAATTACGCATTGACCTGTGTGGGGCTCTCAGATCCCAGAGTTGGCTGGCACTCGGACCTGCAGGATCATTACGGGCAACCCGTCACGGTTTACCTCCTATACCAAAGCAACCAAATCAAATCAACCCCAAAAAACTACGCCACCATCAACAGCTGAAACTCTCGACCCATTAGGAAAAGCCACAGCATCTTCTCCAAATAGCAATATGCGTTTACCAAACCGATATTTATCAACTTCACAACGCCACACAACAAACAAGCAACAACCAGGGGCATCTTCGGTGGTTTGACGACTGCAGAAATCACATTCTCTGACGTCGTTTCAGACCCAAAAGACCTATATATCACTAACAAAAACCGAACCGGAGAGGGAAATCTGACGGCTACCCATTAAAAAGCCGATCTGATTATCGACATCAGTAAAGGTTGTGAAAACCCTATGCACAATCACAATAGATATAACATACCGATGCATCCAGCGGAGTGCACAGATATGGACACTGAGATCCCCCTCCGTCAGCCAACACTTCCAAAATCTGACCAACATAAATGCTACAACAATACATTGGAACATACGCGGATTGATGAAAAACGTAAAGGAATTACAGTATTAATCTAAAAACCACAACCTGGCCATCTTCCGCTTAGAAAAAGTGTGCTTAAATACTCGCTCTACTGTAATATGCCAGCGGCAGGGCATCGCAATGTGCGGCTGCGGCTTATACTAAAATTACTCATCATAAGCATTTCCTCTGAGCAATAGCTTTAACTGCGACCAACTGACTTCGCAACTTCCAACACCTTTCGTTATCCTTGGTGACTTTAATGGCCACAACAGCCCGCGGGGTTCCCTAAACACGGACGAAAGAGGAAGACGTATCGAAGAGTTCATATATAAAAGCAATCTGTGTCTGTTTATTACGCCCCTACATATTTGAATCATGCCTCTGGCTCGCTTACCCACATTATCTTAGCTGTCTTTATTCTATCCTTCAATTCTACTTGATTGTGACTGGAAGGTCAATGATGTTCTGTGTGGACATGATCACTTTCCAATCTTTCTGATCTGAGAGGAACCTCTCCCTTGATAGAATATACACAAAGTAGACTGGGAGCAATTTTCCAAACATGTGTTATGGAATGCTTATTGAAGAACATTTCCAAAACCTTGATTGCCAAATTTAGCAGCTGTCACCGACGAAATCACTAATCAGTTTCTAAAGCATCTACCAGTCGCATCATTGAGATGCCTCATACACATATTCAACCAAGTCTATGCTTCCTGAAAGATCCCTGAGTCATGAAAGGAATCTTCAATGATTCTTATCCCAAAACCAGGAAAGGGCGCTACTTAACCAAATAATTATCGTCCTGTTCCTCTGACAAAATGCGTCTGTAAAATACTTGAACGTATGATAAACACTAGACTAGTTTGGTTTCTTGAATCAAATAATATCATTATTCCCCTCCAAAGTGGATTCAGAGACCGAAGAGGGACGGTAGACCATCTGGTCCGCCTAGAAACGTTCATTCGAGCAGCTTTTTGCCTGGAAAGAACATCTCATTACAGCGTTGTTTCTTCTTACTTTGAGAAGGCATACGATACTACTTGGCAAAACGGTATCATGAAAAACCTGCACGAGATCGGTGTGCGTGGGAATCTCGCGATATTCATGTCACATTACATATCTGACAGACATTTTAAAGTTTGCGTTGGTTCAACCCCAGGGTGGAATCCTATCAGCGACTCTTTTTGGCCTAAAGGTCAATAGTAGAGTTAAATGCCCTGGCCAGTCAACAGAATGGTCTCTATGTGTGGACGGCCTGTTATAGATTAAAATAAATGCACACGATAGAACAACTCCTATAATGTTTAGGCAAGCTACAAGCATGGGATTGACGAAATTGGGTTGTAATTCTCCAGATCAAATACTGTATGTATGCACTTCTGACAAACACGAAAACCATACTGCGACCCAGATATCACACTTAATGCCATCCAAATTCAAGTTGTTTAGCAAACTAAATTTCTCGGACTGATATTTGGTTCTAAACCCTCTTTTGTTCCACTTATAAACATCTGAAAGATAAATACTCAAAGGCCCTGAACATCATGCTTGTTCTCTCCATAGTGACTGGGGTGCAGACCGTGACATGTTTTTGCGATTGTACAGGTCACGTATCCGATCAAAACTTGACTATGGTTCGATTGTTTATGGATCAGCACTCAGTTCTTATCTGCAGATGCCGGATCCTATCCAGAACCAAGGCCTTCGTCTACATGTAGCTTTGGGGTTTTTCGAACAACACCAGTAAAAAGCCTATATGTAGAGGCGAATGAGCTATCTCTAAATTAGCGAAGGAGAAAAATGTCATTACAATTTGCTACTCAAAAAAATGTCGAATCCAAAACAAATCTTGCATCAACCAGGTCTTCATTCCAAAATATCGACATATTGCCACTCAAAATCAAAAACTCCGAATATCAATTTGTTTACAAGAGTTAAATATAACGTTAGACAACATAGCAAAGTTAACACTTCCAGATGTACAACATGGCTTGCAAAAACATCTGATGTTAATATTACACTGCATGAGCGGGCAAAGTCAGTGCATTACCCGAAGAACACAACTCGTCTTTTCTTGATTGCATTACAGGTTTCCCTGATCATGAGTATGGCTAAAAAGATGATGAAAAAGTTGTAGCAGCATGCTACACTACTCACCATTGTTCTTCAATTCAACTACCAGATGATGCCTCTATTTACTACCAGATGGTGCCTCTATTTACTACCAGATGGTGCCTCTATTTACTACCAGATGGTGCCTCTATTTACTACCAGATGGTGCCTCTATTTACTACCAGATGGTGCCTCTATTTACTCTGTGGAAGCATGTGCCTTTGATCTGACCCTTGAGCATATCGATGAACACCGCATTGAAAAGGATATCATCTGTTCTGATTCACTCTCAGTCCTTCAAACTGTACAATCACATGAACCCAAACACACCTTAACCCAAAACCTTTCTTCTCGCGTATTGCGAACTAAATTTGACTTGCAATATTATAATCATCATCATCCAACAGAATCATGTTGTCACAGTTTAATCGTTTGATAACTATTCATCAATTGTGCAATTTTATTCAACCGTAATCACTTTTGCAAGGTTTTATACAAACACTTTTGGTTTTTTTCCCCGATTCATTTTAAAATGTCTTTTGCTAGTTGACTATGTGTATAAGTCTTTTTCATATATTAATTAAACGGCCATTTAGGATATAACAAAAACCGCTTGACATAAATGATCATAGTTGTCGATGGCCGTAAAACGCAAACAAACACATAAGCGTTAAGCCTTTGGATATCTAATTATGGCACTGCCCACTATGTCATTCTAAAGTAACTTTGTACACCAAATATATTTATCTCCTTTAACGGTTTGGTCACGATATTTCAAATTGTATAAAAAAGTAATGAAATTTGTAGTACAGATACAAAAAAAAAATACTGATTAATCCATCAACTTGTGTTCCGGTATGTAGATATTTACAATCAAAGTTGACCGCTCTCGACTGGCAAACAATTTAAAGGGCGTACCGGCTACGTGGTACATGTGAAGTCATCAGGACACAACTGATCGACTTAGGTAAACAGAGATGCATTGACGAAGATAGTTAAGTAGAGCAACGCCTTTTGAATACGGCATGTATGTCAGTCTTGACTGTTGTCTAATCCATAAAATATTTATAAAAGTATATAGCACATTGTGTCTATTTGTGTGGAATGCTTACATATTTTCCTTGGACACAGCTTATGGTCATGCTAGAATGAAAAACCATACGCCAATAATAAATAACGATAATAAGCATAATAATTTGAGGTTCTTTTATCCCGCTTTATCAAGACAATAAAATACGTTTCAAAGCCGTTCACAAATTATTATCCTTTGGTACCCAACAGCTAACAGTCTACAATTTCTAGCACTGCCAAACCACGTGCACCCTTCCAGCTACATGTAAGTAGACTGGAACAAGTGGAGTAACGTATCTGGCTCAAGGATACAACACAAGTGCCGTGACCGGGACTCCAACTCGCAAATCACGTGCCCAGCGGCCTACTACTAGACAACCGTGCCTCCTATAAGTATTTAAACATATTAGAACATTGTTCTATGCCTCTATTTCCCTACTTTACAGATTACGTTTTTATAGCATTTTTGAAAAAAAATTAAACAGTTTTGTCACTAAATTGTGAGTTGTTACATTGTAGTTGCTGTTTGAAACAGATACTCTAAATCCAAACACTGCTTGATATTCCTAGGATAAAAAGGAAGAAACAGGTTCCCAAAAACACTTGTAATTCCAGCACGATAAAACGTGTGTCGGGCTCGCTGTAGTTGTTGATATTTATAACAACACTATTGCAAAATCGTAGCAATATGACACATACACACTTTAAACATTATCATGGTTTGTCCAGGTTACAAGACTGGTGTTTATTGCTGGTAAAATCTGTTAAATCGACTTACTTCTTTAAGAAAAGAGTTTTTCTTCCAAAAATGAGGTCGCCTAGGAATAAAAAGAAATGTGCCGGTATACCATTTTGTTAATTGAAGGATCGGTAATTATAAAATTCTTTCATTGACCATGACACTCACACTGTCCATTTTCCCAACACCGAGATAGACGATGTATTGGTCACTGCACGTATTGTTGCATCAAATGACAGTGACATTTGAAATTACGAAAAAGTCGTGGACTAATTCTTTATTGTGACATACAAAACCTGTAGTAGCGAAGTTATTTCCCGGCAAACGTTGTCAAAAGACGGTTCTGTCTAATGACACTTACTTTGAAAGTGTTTTCCGTTTTCTTTTACTTACATCAAATCCCCTTTTAAACATAAACTGATAGAATGGATAATGAAATAAATGGGTTGGCTAAACACTTCCAAACTAAACATGCCGGATATCAAGTTGATATTCATGACTTTTCAAGAAAGCGTTTGTTAATTTCGCTTTAAGCAACGTAATTCTCTATTATGTAAACAACTGATCAAAAACACGATAAAATGTAAAATTCTTACTGATGAAAAAAATGCGCCGGGGTGATAATATGAGGGATGATATTTTTCGTGGTAATGGTACAAATAAATATCTAAGATTGTCTTCAAACTCTCGCAAAAGTGATTGATACCAAGAAAATAGCCCCAGGGATATCGAGAGGTCGACAAAAAATGATTGGTTTGTCTATTTTAATCGATTGCATAGCTCTTTTTCCAGAACAAGCATGTCGCAAGCACCCATTTCATCACTTGATTATACAGATATAATTGCAATACAGTTTTTCTACTGCTTAATGTATAGAACAAGTTATGTCACTGCAAGTCAGACTACCGATGACTCCAGATAAATTAATTCACCTTGCAAAGTTTTACATATAAATGACCATGTTGTTTAACCAATAGAAGAATAACATGATACGAGTATCAATAGAATTGCAGTGTTTTCACAAGTTTACTCTATTCACAGGTATTCTTTCAGGGATAATTATCCATATTTCAACTCTTTTTTTGCAGATTCCCTTGTTTTCGTTTAGTGCCCTTAGATAGGTCGAAAGAATTATAACTACTGCCAAGATTGCATGATTTGTAAGGGTAATATTAATTTCATAATATCTTTGTTTTTATTCTTAGCAAACATTTTCCATCTTAATTATTCTTTAACATTTTATATGTCTGGATTCTAGTTGAACGTTTGCCTCATGGCAAAGATAAAACAAATCCCAAAAGAACGGTTATCACTATTCTTATTTCACACTCAGCAGTGTATGCCAGAGTTGTGCACTGGTTCCTCCCTTCTCAGTATATTGTGACCGGATATATTGTTTCATCGTGATAGACATATGGAATCGGAATCTATCCCGCACATATGCTCAACTCGCAATACACCAGGCCATCCTTAAATCACGTAAGATGTTAATAGGATAGTAAACAAAAACCCCTAACCAATCAGTGAGATAATAATATACAGTGATGTGAGTGGTAGAATGTCCTGCTTTGTTGTTGGAAATGGGTCGGCAGGAATTTACTTTGTGAACACTGATTCCGAACAGAGTTGTTTGCTGACTGTTACTGATTAGTTTACTTCCTGATTTTAGTGATGCGATTCCGAATAAATCTTTTTGATCTCACATTTGGTGTTGTTATCATATAGTCCTTCCATTATGTTGTTGTTTACATAGTTCCATTCCGCCTGCCTAAGATGACGTTTGCAGTTTTTTTGGAAGTGTGTATAATTATTTAACTTTCCTGGTTTGTTTCTGGCTTGTTTGTAGAGCCTTGATTTGGTTTTGAGGATCTCCCTTTCTTTGTTATTTGTTTTTGTCATGGTGTTGATTGTTTTTGTCTTAATTTCTTGAGGGAATGAAGTCATACATGTGTTCTTTTAGTTTGTTCTTAAATGTGTTCCACAGGTCATGGATACCGATATTATTTCCGTACATTATTCCGTGTTTATTGCTATGTCATCTTAAGCTTGTTTTAGTTTTGATCAATCTCTCATTTCCTTGCTGGGGTTGGTTGGTAATCTGGTTTTCTTTCCGTGTCTGTTATGACGATGTCATGATCTGATATTCCTGGCACACTGATTAGGGTTAAGTTGTTGTGCGTCTGTATCACTGCCTGCTTTGGTGTTCAAGCTTTCCAAGTTGATATCGGGCCAGTTGAAATCACCCGCTAAGATAATGTATTTCTCCCTTATTTTTGATGTTTTCTGTAGCGAATGTTCTAGTTCTTGCAGGTCCTTCATATTTCTTTGTGACATGTAACAGCTGGATATGTATGTCTGTGTTATTGTTTGTTATAAGTTTGACCCAATCGATTTCGCACTATGGTTTTTCTTCTGAGATGATGTTTTTGTTGATTAGGATGTTCACACCTCTCCCTAGTGAACCTCTATCATTTCTGTATGCATGATAATTTGGTGGGAAAACTTCAATGGACTTGATGGCAACTCCCGATGGAACCGTACCTGTTTTCACCCCTTTCAACTATGATTCTATGCCACAGATTACATTAGGTTTGATTTAATCGATGGCTGCAGATTGCTTATGGGTCTTTTCATTTATGATTCTGCGATATTTTCTTTGGTGATGTTTAGCGTCGAATGGATATCCGCAGATATTTGTGATTTTTGCTGCTTGATCTTCTTCTATTAGATGTGTTTCACAAGTTCGGACTGCTGGTTTTATTATGACTGAAGAGATCTAATCTTATTGAGTCAATGCTAATCTAAGGGGTGGATAGTGGTTCAATTACATTGCTGGTGTCTATCTTGGAACTGTGAAAAGTAAAGGATGTTACATTTATACTTTCACACTTACAATATAACCATTGAACATTTGATTCTTCCAGCAATTCGTTGTCACAAGTGCAGAGTTCTATGCATGAGTTGTGGTGCCATGCATCACATCCGTCACATCATATACCTTTGCGATCCCAGATTACAGGATGTTCGCAAAGGCCACATGGGTAAACACGTTCTTGTTTCCCTCTTGGTCGAGGGTTAACTTCTATATCACCAGAAAGGAGTAATCCCAATATACATTTAATAATTGATGTATGCCAATATAGTTAGTCTTTGATTGTTGGTGCTTTTATATGGAAGGCTTATGGGTGTTCCGCCAGAGCTGTGCAGTGTTGTATTCGGGCATTGGTGGGCGAGTTGTTGGTGCTCCGACGATCTGGCATTCATGTATATGATAGTGTTACGTGATAATAACAGAAAAGTGAAGCCAGTAGCTAAATTCAAAACACAATTTAATGATATATTCAAAATATATACAGATCTAATTAAATCAGTGGTGTATAAAGACATATAGGTGAATGATTAAAAGGTAAAGTTCGTTTAAACTTATCTGCATGAAAAGATGTCCATGTAGGTTTTCTTCCAATCCGTAGTTCCAGAATAAAGAATATGAATCACAGTTCACGGTTCACAGGCAATATTACAGTTTCGGGCAATTAATATCCAACAGGTCATTTAATCCTTCAACCTTTACCAGTTCTACCCCTGTCCTTTCTTATCAGGGTATTTATACAAAATAACATAAAAGATAGTATAATCTACAAACTTCACTCCTTTGGAATTCTCTAAACCACTCGGACAAACACACGTTGTTTATATAAACAATCCAGACAATACTTCTGCAACATTCTACGTAATTCTTTGTAAACAACTTAAGTAATGTTGACAACTTCACTTGTTCTAGAAACTTCTAGAGTTATCTCCCTTATGCCACACATAACACAATGTATTATGTAGCACATATAAACAGTCAGTACAAGAGTTATGAAGGACAGGGTCAGCATGATTGGTATAACACGGTAACCCACAATGACCAGTACAGAACAGCACGGTAACCCACACTGACCAGTACAGAATAGCACGGTAACCCACACTGACCAGTACAGAATAGCACGGTAACCCACACTGACCAGTACGGAATATCACGTTAACCCACAATGACCAGTACAGAACAGCACGGTAACCCACACTGACCAGTACAGAATAGTACGGTAACCCACACTGACCAGTACAGAATAGCAAGGTAACCCACACTGACCAGTACGGAATAGCACGGTAACCCACACTGACCAGTACAGAATAGCACGGTAACTAACACCGACCAGTCAGAATAGCACGGTAACCCACACTGACCAGTACGGAATAGCACGGTAACCCACACCGACCAGTACGGAATAGCACGGTAACCCACACTGACCAGTACGGAATAGCACGGTAACCCACACTGACCAGTACGGAATAGCACGGTAACCCACACTGACCAGTACGGAATAGCAAGGTAACCCACACTGACCAGTACAGAATAGCACGGTAACCCACACTGACCAGTACAGAATAGCACGGTAACCCACACTGACCAGTACGGAATAGCACGGTAACCCACACTGACCAGTACGGAATAGCACGGTAACCCACACTGACCAGTACGGAATAGCACGGTAACCCACACTGACCAGTACGGAATAGCACGGTAACCCACACTGACCAGTACGGAATAGCAAGGTAACCCACACTGACCAGTACAGAATAGCACGGTAACCCACACTGACCAGTACAGAATAGCACGGTAACCCACACTGACCAGTACGGAATAGCACGGTAACCCACACTGACCAGTACGGAATAGCACGTTAACCCACACTGACCAGTACGGAATAGCACGGTTACCCACACTGACCAGTACGGAATAGCACGGTAACCCACACTGACCAGTACGGAATAGCACGGTTACCCACACTGACCAGTACGGAATAGCACGGTAACCCACACTGACCAGTACGGAATAGCACGGTAACCCACACTGACCGGTACGGAATAGCACGGTAACCCACACTGACCAGTACAGAATAGCACGGTAACCCACACTGACCAGTACAGAATAGCACGGTAACCCACACTGACCAGAACGGAATAGCACGGTAACCCACACTGACCAGTACAGAATAATACGGTAACCCATACTGACCAGAACGGAATAGCACGGATAAGCCCACGCTGACTGTTGCTAACCCTGCTTCTAATCTTACCTTGTGTTGATCTGATGTTCTTGACTTATGAATGATAGTTTTCCCAACAGTCCTGTTTCATTTGCTCGACGATTTTCTGTAGCCAGACTTCCCCCAGTAGGTTATCCGGATGGATCCCATCGGCGTACAGGTTGGATAGAATAATAGGGTGATGAAGTCATTTACCTGATGATGGGATGATATTTTAGTCAGAAACTACCGTTATTTGTTCTCAGACATCGAAGAGTTTGGCACTATTTGTTATGTTATTGTAAACAAAGATGACGATTGTTACGATAATGTGGTATATTGGGGCTGGTTTTCGGATTTACCGACCGAACACGTACGGAATCCACGAATTAAACCCCACGAAAATGTTTCTAGTCTCCAAACAACGAAATTTTACCCCAACGAAATTAAAAGTGTTTACAGTATGTCAGCTACGAAGTTAATAGGTACCAACTGGTCAAAATAATACGCAAGGATGGGAAGTAGTCAAAGTTAGCGACAACTGCCCGATGGTGTGTTGCATTAGTTTTTATGGATAACCGATACAGATTTAAATAAACTTTTAAGGTAATGTGAATTCGGCAGAAATGGTGTCTGTGTTATGAATAACTATTTGAAAATATTAACCTAGTATTGCCTTAATTAGAAAACAATCAAACTGATGATTTTATCAAAACAGACACGTGTCGAAGAGAGTTAATTTGCGTTTCTATATGATTAGATGTTTGTACGAGAAGCAGAAATACGTGACTGGTTAATTTGATTTTGCTTCCTGGCCCCAAGAGAAAACTGTTGTTGTTGTTTCATAGTGCGTTCATGACACATTGCATACTTTTCTGTTATCTCCTCTTTCGATACTTAGATCATGCTTGATAATATTCCAAGTACAATTGTTTGAAATTAATTAATTATACTGCTGAAGTAAAGGATTATACCGTATATGGTTGTTGATTTTTTCCTATTTGTTTTTTCGTTTGGTGTGTGTCCTATTTTCGCTATATATAAAATGCTATAATTTGTTTCAATATCAATAGGCTTTATCTTTCTTGTGCTGGTATATGTTGCCAATCACCCGTAGTCGCTCAATCTATGTATTGTTAAACAAAAACCCTATCTGAGGGTGACTTGATTTGGCAAGTCTTTGTCCACATTAAGATACGTTTTGGGGACAGTAACGGTGTTAAAATTGAATTCTTTAAAGAAGGCGCCAAATTCATTGAATATCGCATGAAGTGTTGAAGGTGGGTGCCAAATTTCCGCGCGTGTGACTAGCTTTCGTGGCATAAGTCTAGTTAGGCAATTCATGTTCTATTCTTAAATGCTTTATTTAGGAAAAAAAAGTGTTGGAGGGGATATTTTAATAAATGAAACATAAAAAAGCATGTGTGTGGTACACTCAAATTTAATTTAAAATGTTTCAATAGGGAAATTGGATAAAAATTCTAATGTTAGATATGTCGACACATTCTTTCAAACATTTAAAAAAAAAAAAACTTCAAATTTTAGAGCTTTATGCGTCATATAAGTCCGAACTTAGCTATCAAACCTAATCAGTGTGACAAAATAGTTTGCAATCGATACCGATATCAGTAAAATGCCTGAAATACCGATGAATGAAAAATAAATAAACAAATAAAATAAGTTCTGTTCCGGCCGAAACAAACTTTTCTTGAAAAGTCTAGTAGCAACGTCAACATAATACAACAAGACAGAAGCACGTTGATCTAGTGGTAGGACGCCGGGCTCATGATCGAAGGGTCGCTAGTTCGAGTCCCGGTCAATGTATTTGTGTTGTATCCTTGAAAAAAGATACTTTACTCTGCTTGTTTCAGTCTACTCAGCTGTGAATGAGAACGAGGTTGGGTAGTACTAGGAATTGAAGAATGCTAGCTGTTAGCGACGAAATGGCAGCACCGGTCGTATGCTCCCAAGGGAGTTGAGAACGATATTGGCTGTTTGCTGAGGCCCTATAACCACGGATAATAATTTAGGAACCGCTTTGAGCTGTATTGTATTTCAAACTTACTGTTATACTGAGTTCACAAGGAACACGGTCTGTTTTATACGCCGAGCAAAAATGATGTATATGACGACATTTAAAAAGGTACCTTAGTAAAAAAAAAAGCACAATTTTTGTCAGATACTGAGATCTTTTGCATGTCACTTTGTTATAAAGTGAAACTATACTTCTAACAGGTATGTGCTGACTTGTCTTTTTTACACTCTGTCAAGTGTTACATATGCAACAATACTGCTGATATAATTTTTGTGTGCTGACTTCGGTCATCGTATATACAGGAATTTAAATAGATCACATTGAACGGGAAACTCATGGAATTGCCTTTAACTTACATGTTTCCCCGAAACGCACACGAATATCGCTGCTTCAACAAAGCATTGCAATATGTAGGCATTATTTGACGCAAAGCATTTAAATATATAGGCATTATTTGACGAGTTCTAAAGACGTCACGCTTGACATAAATAATTTTAACTCAAAACAGTCTTGCTGTTTGCTCCTATTGATTGGCAAGATCTCAACACAAACAAAAAAAAACACACAAAATAATAGATAAACAAAATTATTGCATGTTTCATAGGTGATCGCGACACAAGCAGTAATTCTGCCGTTTTTTCATATAAACTTAAAACCTGAAAATCTTCACATAGGAAAGAATGTATTGTTGATATAGGAGAGCATTAAGAGTGTCGTTTTCACACGTGAAGATACAACATTTTGTATATATTTGCTTCGTCTTCTGATTCATCACGACACCTCCCATTGAAATCTAGATCAACACTTCATATCGTACAAGGATGCAGACTTTTTCTCAATGCGACCAAACTGGCGACCTTCGAACGTGTTCATAGTCAAGAACAACCAACTTCCATCACAAGTAATTCCTATATCGAAGATTTCGGGGGGTTTCTGAAATATTACGACGCCGCGCTCGCAATCGATAAATAAAAGTGATGGTCATCATACATGTAGCTTTTTAAACAGGAACACTATATAGGGGGTGGATGGAAGCTGTTCGTATTTCTTTAGTATGCACGGAAAGTAAGTTTTTTTCGGCCGTTTTGTAACGTGGTCGAGGTATTATCTCTTTGTTAGTGTCTGATAGTCGTTTTTTTTGTGAATTCTAACTATCTAACGACTTTAATAAATTCCATATTATATTGAAACGAGTGTAAGATTCTATTTATCACATAACTTATATTTATGAGAAAATACACAAAATCTCTCAAATTAATTTTCTATAAGAAAGACAAATTCCTTCTGTGACAGTATGATTTTCACTACCGAGACAATCATATGACGTCATAAAGACGGGTCAGTTACATGTATGTGATAAAGATGATTATTCTCCTGTCCACATGTGCCTGTGGCCAAGACCATGTCGTTGTGTCAGCGTGCTCTGTTTGGTAATTAAATCATGTCAAGCATACTTTGTGGTATAATTACTGTCAATGCCATGCCAGACTACCGTCTGAGTTTGTAACGGTTCACACTGACATTTCTGTGAATTTTTTTTTTTTGGAAAACAAAATTATAAGAAAGGGAATCAGCATGTTGCAAAAGACCAGAAACTATATACATTGGGTAGTTTGTCTCCGATATGCGGCATGATTCTAAGTTGAAGCATATTCGTAAGGTCGTCTTGTGTAACTGTACTTTATTTTGTTGAACCTGTTACCTCTTCCCAATCATTTAATTAACAATAACAGAAATGCTATCATCCGCGAATCACTGATATCCGCTTGCATAAAGCTTAAGTGATACGGAGTGTCCGATGCTTGCGTTAATGGAATAATGAATGCAGTCGACCGTGCCTTTGGTTTCCGGTATTGCTGTCTCACCGTGTTGGGCCATTGAAGGGATTTGGATCAACCGGATGTTGCAGACACAAGACAAAGTGCCTCTTAGAATAAACAAATTAACACTTAAAATTGACGAAGCATCCAACGGAGTAGTCGACCTCCCAAGGAAAGTGAAATCCATTATCGAAATATTTGACGTAATATTGTGGCCAATATTTGAGAGAACAAATTCCTTTATTATTGAATGTTTGATTGAATAGCATGGTGAGAAGCTAAAGATCTTTACGACAAAAGTTAAAATAACACCATGACAAAGATGATGGTATAAACAAATTCGAACAATTTTCAAATAAAAGAAGGAATACAAAATTTAAAATAGCTTGAAGGAATCATGTGAAATATAATTACATGTTTGTAGAAGTATTCCTACAAAACAAACTTAAATGTTTATACATTAAACACGAGAATGTAACAACAAATATGTGTTATATTGTCGTTTGATTCAGATACGTTTTTCCACTAAATAAAGACGATGAGTAAAATGTTCATAAAACCAGCAAAACGAAGAAACAGACATAGAAATGCCATTGCTTGCAAAAATACATGATGACACATAAATCATACACAGTTATCATTTCATTACGGTGTCATCCTGACGAGACACATGTACACACATATTCTTTAGTATGGGATAGTTGATGTCTTTGAATGAAGTGAATGTGTTCATTATTGAAGTAGTCTATCAGTCATATTACATCTCTTCATTTGCGCTAATGATAATCATTTTGAAGATCAACATGTTATCTAAAACTTGGAATCAAAAATGTTATTGGTTGTTATTTCTTTATCAACATTCAATCAAAATCTCTTTGGGGGAAATGTGTTGCTATTTAACTTTGTTTAAACATTTAATTGAACATTTGGCATCCAATCTGATAGATTTCCTAAATAAGCCCATTTAATAAAAATAGAAATGTTCTATAAGACCTTAAATCGCTGTTATGACATTTATACTGTTTGAAGTTTGATTATGTCATTGAATTGCTTCCCTAAGTATTAAAGTTTGATTATGTCATTGACATTGCTTCCCTAAGTATTAAAGTTTGATTATGTCATTGACATTGCTTCCCTAAGCGTGTTCGATGATAATAATTTACGTTTAACGCGACATTTTAGATACTAAAGAAGAAGAAATAACAATGACACTAAACTGAGCGGAACTACATGTTTCCGGTAGTTGGCATGTCATTTCATTAAAATCTTATTTCATCCATTACCACATCATTTCAATAAAGATCATACGCGAGTTCTTAAGAAGTATTTTTTGTTTAAAAGCTGTTACACAATTTGCTAAAAACATTAGAAAGTGACCTTTTAAAAACTACGGAAATTTTCCGTATCTTGAAGAAATCATTCTATTATGGTTAGGCTGCCAGACCGAACCCAAGTCATTGACGCCCCTTAGACAAATTAGCACCCCGAAATGTTGCTTAATAAGGTTGAGGCAGCCAGGAGATTGTTAGGCCTTTAAACCTACTGATAGGAATAAACCAAGTGTGTATCAAATATGTTAACACGGACATAAATTCGGTTCATCGTCTTAGGCTAGTGTGTCGTTAAATAACATGCAGAAATAAACGATGATCATTAACAACTGTAATATAGTTATTAACATATTTTCCTACCCTAGTACATGCTCTTTACACCACCAGTATGTAAGCTAGGCATTCCGATATATATGTATACAATAAAGTACCAAAGCGGAATCGGTTTATTACATTGATGTTACCTCCCGACTAAAGGGTGTAACTAGGGTGGGGCATTTTTCGCTTGATAAAAGCTCAGTTCTATGTTGTTTAAACCCATGTTCATCGCTGTTTTAGCCACGCTTCTTATGCAGTATTTTATTTCTTATATCCTTTGCTAAGTATTGATGTTGTCTTCTTATCACGTACACAACAGCTGGAAGTAGACTGATATCACAGAATACATCATAAGGGACAGGATGTAACACCTGGAAGTAGACAGATATCACAGAATACATCATAAGGGACAGGATGTAACACCTGGAAGTAGACAGATATCACAGAATACATCATAAGGGACAGGATGTAACACCTGGAAGTAGACAGATATCACAGAATACATCATAAGGGACAGGATGTAACACCTGGAAGTAGACAGATATCACAGAATACATCATAAGGGACAGGATGTAACACCTGGAAGTAGACAGATATCACAGAATACATCATAAGGGACAGGATGTAACACCTGGAAGTAGACTGATATCACAGAATACATCATAAGGGACAGGATGTAACACCTGGAAGTAGACTGATAAGGGACAGGATGTAACACCTGGAAGTAGACAGATATCACAGAATACATCATAAGGGACAGGATGTAACACCTGGAAGTGGACTGATAAGGGACAGGATGTAACACCTGGAAGTAGACAGATTTCACAGAATACATCATAAGGGACAGGATGTAACACCTGGAAGTAGACTGATAAGGGACAGGATGTAACACCTGGAAGTAGACAGATATCACAGAATACATCATAAGGGACAGGATGTAACACCTGGAAGTAGACAGATATCACAGAATACATCATAAGGGACAGGATGTAACACCTGGAAGTAGACAGATATCACAGAATACATCATAAGGGACAGGATGTAACACCTGGAAGTAGACAGATATCACAGAATACATCATAAGGGACAGGATGTAACACCTGGAAGTAGACTGATATCACAGAATACATCATAAGGGACAGGATGTAACACCTGGAAGTAGACTGATAAGGGACAGGATGTAACACCTGGAAGTAGACAGATATCACAGAATACATCATATAGGACAGGATGTAACACCTGGAAGTAGACTGATAAGGGACAGGATGTAACACCTGGAAGTAGACAGATTTCACAGAATACATCATAAGGGACAGGATGTAACACCTGGAAGTAGACTGATAAGGGACAGGATGTAACACCTGGAAGTAGACAGATATCACAGAATACATCATAAGGGACAGGATGTAACACCTGGAAGTAGACTGATAAGGGACAGGATGTAACACCTGGAAGTAGACTGATATCACAGAAAACATCATAAGGGACAGGATGTAACACCTCGAAGTAGACTGATATCACAGAAAACATCATAAGGGACAGGATGTAACACCTGGAAGAAGACTGATATCACAGAAAACATCATAAGGGACAGGATGTAACACCTGGAAGTAGACTGATAAGGGACAGGATGTAACACCTGGAAGTAGACTGATATCACAGAATACATCATAAGGGACAGGATGTAACACCTGGAAGTAGACTGATAAGGGACAGGATGTAACACCTGGAAGTAGACTGATATCACAGAATACATCATAAGGGACAGGATGTAACACCTGGAAGAAGACTGATAAGGGACAGGATGTAACACCTGGAAGTAGACTGATAAGGGACAGGATGTAACACCTGGAAGTAGACTGATATCACAGAATACATCATAAGGGACAAGATGTAACACCTGGAAGTAGACTGATATCACAGATTGTATCATAAGGGACAAGATGTAACACCTGGAAGTAGACTGATATCACAGAATACATCATAAGGGACAGGATGTAACACCTGGAAGTAGACTGATATCACAGAATACATCATAAGGCACAGGATGTAACACCTGGAAGTAGACTGATATCACAGAAAACATCATAAGGCACAGGATGTAACACCTGGAAGAAGACTGATAAGGGACAAGATGTAACACCTGGAAGTAGACTGATATCACAGAATACATCATAAGGGACAAGATGTAACACCAGGAAGTAGACTGATATCACAGAATACATCATACGGGACAGGATGTAACACCTGGAAGAAGACTGATATCACAGAATACAGCATAAGGGACAGGATGTAACACCTGGAAGAAGACTGATATCACAGAATACATCATAAGGGACAGGATGTAACACCTGGAAGAAGACTGATAAGGGACAGGATGTAACACCTGGAAGTAGACTGATATCACAGAATACATCATAAGGGACAGGATGTAACACCTGGAAGTAGATTTATATCACAGAATACATCATAAGGGACAGGATGTAACACCTGGAAGTAGACTGATAAGGGACAGGATGTAACACCTGGAAGTAGACTGATAAGGGACAGGATGTAACACCTGGAAGTAGACTGATATCACAGAATACATCATAAGGGACAGGATGTAACACCTGGAAGTAGATTGATATCACAGAATACATCATAAGGGACAGGATGTAACACCTGGAAGTAGACTGATAAGGGACAAGATGTAACACCTGGAAGTAGATTGATATCACAGAATACGTCATAAGGGACAGGATGTAACACCTGGAAGTAGATTGATATCACAGAATACATGATAAGGCACAGGATGTAACACCTGGAAGTAGACAGATATCACAGAATACATTATAAGGGACAGGATGTAACACCTGGAAGTAGACTGATATCACAGAATACATCATAAGGGACAGGATGTAACACCTGGAAGTAGACTGATATCACAGAATGTATCATAAGGGACAGGATGTAACACCTGGAAGTAGACTGATATCACAGAATACATCATAAGGGACAGGATGTAACACCTGGAAGTAGACTGATATCACAGAATACATCATAAGGGACAGGATGTAACACCTGGAAGTAGACTGATAAGGGACAGGATGTAACACCTGGAAGTAGACTGATATCACAGAATACATCATAAGGGACAGGATGTAACACCTGGAAGTAGACTGATATCACAGAATACATCATAAGGGACAGGATGTGTCTAGGTGTCGACTTGAGACTATATTTACATCCAAGTAGAATCCTAGACACGAGCAGTCTCGTATGACATCACGGGCACACTAATATGACGTCCACAGGTGCGAGTTCTGGACGAAGAGGAGTTGTATCACATGCATGCGTTCTACCCGTATAAAGCCATGTCTGTGTGACTTGTTTAACCTGTATAATGTCATGTCTGTGTGACTTGTTTTACCCGTATAATCTCATGTCTGTGTGACTTGTTTTACCCGTATAAAGTCATGTCTGTGAGACTTGTTTTACCTGTATAATTTCATGTCTGTGTGACTTGTTTTACCCGTATAATTTCATGTCTGTGAACTTGTTTAACCTATATAATGTCATGTCTGTGTGACTTGTTTTACCCGTATAATGTCATGTCTGTGTGACTTGTTTTACCTGTATAATGTCATGTCTCTGTGTGCCTTGTTTTACCTGTGTAATGCCATGTCTGTGTGACTTGTTTTACCTGTATAATGTCATGTCTGTGTGACTTGTTTTACCTGTATAATGTCATGTCTGTGTGACTTATTTTACCCATATAATCTCATGTCTGTGAACTTGTTTTACCCGTATAATGTCATGTCTGTGTGACTTGTTTAACCTGTATAATGTCATGTCTGTGTGACTTGTTTTACCTGTATAATGTCATGTCTCTGTGTGCCTTGTTTAACCTGTAGAATGTCATGTCTGTGTGACTTGTTTTACCTGTATAATGTCATGTTTGTGTTACTTGTTTTACCTGTAAAATACCATGTATGTGTGCCTTGTTTTACCTGTATAATGTCATGTCTGTGTGACTTGTTTTACCTGTATAATGTCATGTCTGTGTGCCTTGTTTAACCTGTAGAATGTCATGTCTGTGTGACTTGTTTTACTTGTATAATGTCATGTTTTTGTTACTTGTTTTACCTGTGAAATACCATGTATGTGTGCCTTGTTTTACCTGTATAATCTCATGTCTGTGTGACTTGTTTTACCCGTATAATCTCATGTCTGTGAGACTTGTTTTACCCGTATAATCTCATGTCTGTGTGACTTGTTTTACCTGTATAATGTCATGTCTGTGTAACTTGTTTTACCTGTATAATGTCATGTCTGTGTGACTTGTTTTACCTGTATAATGTCATGTCTGTGTGACTTGTTTAACCTGTATAATGTCATGTCTATGTGCCTTGTTTTACCTGTATAATGTCATGTCTGTGTGCCTTGTTTTACCTGTATAATGTCATGTCTATGTGACTTGTTTTACCTGTGTAATGTGCTGTCTGTGTGACTTGTTTTACCTGTGTAATGTCGTGTTTGGGTGACTTGTTTTACCTGTGTAATATCATGTCTTTGTGACTTGTTTTACCTGTATAATGTCATGTCGGTGTGTCTTGTTTTACTCGTATAATATCATGTCGGTGTGACTTGTTTTACCTGTAGAATGCCATGTCTGTGTGACTTGTTTTACCTGTATAATGGCCAAAAGCTAACCCTAACCTCGTCCATATAGTTTTCGGATTTTCTAACTAGTAACTGTATTGTACCAATTTTGTAGGGCATTTACTGCTTAACGTCCGATTGTATTTGTCGTTATTCTTGTTTTTATTCTGTATATATGGAAAAACAAATTTTGACTATTGGGCGAGTTGTCTAATTAATCCCATCTCTCGAGCAAACCCGTCCAAATATTTTTTCGAATTGTAATTAGTTAATTTAATCTCTAATTGCCTGCTTACTATTTTCACTAATTTTGAATTAAAACCTTCTTTAAATCTGACTTATAATATTCACATTTGTAGTGATACAAGTTAGGAGTTTCATACGTGTATGCAGTAGTTTCCATCTTGCTTGGGTATACGCCATTTTGGTTTATCCTAGTCTTGTCCCGCTGTTTATTTGTAAATTGATTATATAAGAGCGCATCCAACTGTTGTGAAACAGTTTTGTAAAACAGTACAGTTATTATCTCAGTATCAGAGCAAATCATCTTTAGCAATTTTTGAGCTACGTCAAATGTTCGATCTGTACGTACGTAACTAGACATCTCGTCCCGAATTTTGCCTTAATATCTCGTCACATATTTGCCATATTGTGTTAACCACCAGAAGTTTAGCGTTTTCTAGATATAAACCAAAATACCGTTTAAGTTAATCGGGCTTTACTATATGTTATCTCCAGTTTGTGAGAACAAGTCCCAGGTAAAAGCCTTCCAACATTAGCATCAGATAAGATAAACTTTGCATGTTCTAGAAAATTGGTGCAGCTGCTCTGCTGATTATGTGTTTATGTTGTAAATACATTAAAAGTCCAATTGTAGTATCAGTTATTCGAAAATAGACATTTTTAGTTCATGCATGTCGCCTAAGTAAGTGTCACCAAAGAGGCGACCAAAGTACAAGTGGACACCAGAAGCAGATAAGTGAAAACGTCCCAAGTAGTTTTTCCCCGTCATGGCAAGCTAATATCCCAGTCATGTTAAGGTATAGCAGATTTGTTCTCCTGGCACTTGGACCAGTAACTCATGATATCACTAAACTGTATTTGGTAGATTGTCAGAAGTCGAATTTGGAGAAAAACTTGCTACTAGGCGTGGAACACGGGCAGGAAAGTGTGTTGCTAGGCGAATACCAGTGATTATAGGTGCTACGTCACGTGAAACCAGTGTTTGTACCCACTCGTGCCTAAACACTGAAAATCTCGTCCATGTAGTCACATCAAATGGTCTATCCGCCTCGCACACTTTCTTGCAAGGATACATTGCACCTACAATGTAAAGAGGTACCTTGCATCGACACTATTGTACATTCTCGATACGATAATTTCACATGGAATTCAATACCATCAGTATCGTACGAGAATCTACACGTCATAAAGCCAACAACAACCGGTTACCCAAAGTCGGTCAATCCTCTTAATTTAGTATCATTAAACTGCCGCTCGGTGAAGAATAAGTCATTGTCCGTCAGAGATTTTATAACATCTCAGGACATTGACATTCTTGCACCGACAGAAACCTGGTTAGGTTCAGATATCGATGACCAAGTACTAACTGAGCGGATACCAACTGGTTATGGATTCATCCACAATGCTAGAGACGGCAGACGTGGTGGTGGTGTGGCTGTTCTGTTTAGGAAAGGCCTAAGTGTGAAAAATCTCTCTCCTGGCCATGATGAGGTATTCACGCACTTTGAGCACATGACTTGCTCTGTCATTGCCGATAATAAAAAAATCAGGTTGTGCATCATTTACAAGCCTCCTCCATCTGAACAGAACCGTCTCAGAAATACTGTGATTTTTAACGAGTGGTCTACCTTTTTAACTAACAGGTTGTTGTGCCTCAAGAGATAATAAACACGGGGGACCTTAATTGTTTTCTTGGATAATCTTTCTAATGCTGATGTTCGTCAGTTCTCGGGGCTATTTGAGTCCAGAAGTCTGATTCAGCATGTGACAGAAGATACACACACCCAAGGCCACACACTTGATGTTGTCATAACAAAGGAAGAAAACTCTGTCATTCATGGAGCGATTTCATTATTTATCCATGTCTAAGTGATTAAAAGGAAAACCACTCTGGTGATCACTTTGCTATCAGAGCACCACTGAATTATAGAAGGCCGGCTCGTATAAGGAAAAAGGTGAGCTTCCGAAAATTCTGCGAAATGTCGGTACCAGATTTCAACAATGATATCCAGTCTTCTTCTGCCCTTCAATCTACCGTTCGAAGGTGGGGTTGATGAACTTGTTGAAGCATACACGTCTGGTATAAAAGCCATTATTGAAAAGCATGCACCTCTACAAACTAAGGTGATCACCATGAGACTTAAATCCCCGTGGTACAATGCAAATCTGCGCGAGGAAAAACAGAATCGCAGAATAGCAGAAAGACGTTCGCGAAGGACCAAATTTGCCGATCACCATAAGATTTATAGAGACCAATGTCGATTAGTTGGTTCACTTCTCGTTCAATCAAAGAAGAGTTATTATTCAATAAAGATCGAAGAATGTGGGAAGGGTTTTTTAGACTCACAAAAACGTCAATGGGTCAAAAGGTGAAATCATCCTGCCAAGCTGTACATCTTACAAAGACTTTTCAAACAAGTTCAGCGATTTCTTTCTGAATAAGATCAACACGATTAGAAGAAGCATTGACGAAGTGAAATCGACAACTGACAACGATGTATCTGTCATGAGTGCTGACATTCAATTTGATGGGGAACTATTGTCAGAGCTCACTCCAACAACTCCGGATGAACTACGCAGCATCATTCGGACATCGCAATCAAAATCATGTGAGCTGGACCCCATTCCAACAGACCTTCTGAAAAAATGTCTTGAAGCTGTTCTTCCTTTGATAACCTCAATCATGAACAAATAATTGGCTGAGTCAAAGGTTCCACTGTGTTTCAAGAAAGCATTTTGTAAGACCATTGTTGAAGAAGCCTGGATTGGATAAGGAGGAGTTGAAGAACTACCGTCCAGTGTCAAATTTGCCTTTTCTGTCTAAGATCTTTGAGAAGGTTGTGTCCCGGCGTTTAGAGGCTCATCTCCATGCAAACAGTCTCCATGACAACCTGCAATCGACCTATCACATGGAACACTCAACAGAGACGGCCCTCCTACGTGTGCATAACGACATAGCTTCTGAATTGGATAACAAGTGCAAAGCGGTGCTCGTCATGCTAGACTTGTCAGCTGCATTTGACGTCATCTGGAGTATTCGTATGGAGTGACTGACGACGTCCTATGCTGAATACAGTCCTTTCTAAGTGATCGACGACAGTGTATTGCAATCGGATCTTCTGTTTCACGTGACAGCATGCTGGATTTTGGGGTTCCTCGAGGGTCCAGGTTAAGACCCCGTAAACACTGCATATATTGAAAACCAATCGGTGAGATTTGTCATCGACATAACCTTTGTTATCACTGTTATGCTGATGACACACAGATCTACATGGTCATCAGACCACAGGACAGCTGGGACACCATATCAGAAAATCTAGAAGATAGTCTGACAGACATCAGAAGCTGGAGGAATGCCAACATGCTAAAGCTAAATCAGGAAAAGACGGAACAGATCGTCTTTTCTCCAGAGTGTAATCAATCAACGGCTCTCAAGCTCAAAGTCGGAACAAGTACTGTAGAGGCTGTCCCAACTGTTAAAAATCTAAGGGTGTACTTTGATAGGTCACTGAACATGGAGAAATAAGTGAGATCCTGTTACTACCAGATCATGAACATCGGCTGTTTACGGCAGTTTATAACTGCCGATGCATGCAATATTTTGGTGCATTCACTTGTTACCTCACGACTGGACTATGGAAAGGCCTTACTCTGTGGTATATCTGAAAACTAACAAGTCGCCTACAGAAGGTCAAGAACACGGCAGCACGTCTCGTTTCTCGAGTTAGAAAGAGAGAGCACATCGCTCCTGTTCTGTATTTATTGCACTGGTTACCTGTGCAATACAGGTCACCGTACAAAATGTTGGTATACACATACAAGGCACTGGATGGAACAGCTCCCCAGTACATAAGGGAGCTAGTCACCCTGTATCAGCCGTCAAGATCACTGAGGTCGGAGACAGAATCATTGTTGTGTGTCCCAAAATCTCGTATTGTGACCTATGGAAACCGATGTTTTGGAAGAGTTTCGGCCACGTTGTGGAATAGCTTACCATCCGCTTCTGAAAAACAAATACTCTGGCCAAATTCAAGAAACATCTTAAGACGTACCTTTTCACGTCTGCATATTAGGATATCAACCTAGAAGACATGCATATACTGACATTTGTTTGTCTAGTTCGTATTTATATGCATTTTAATATCATCACATTAGCTTAGAATGTAATAACTTCTTTATTTATGCATTTTAAGAATCATATTATTATCTACAGGTTGTGAAGCGCTTTAGAGTAATTTACAAATTATATAGAGCGCTCTTTAAATGTTGTATTTTATTAAAAGCATGATGGAAATGTTTTAGTAGAATCTAGATTTGAAGAAAATCCAGCTTCCCTCTAGTGCCTGTTCAGGCACATTTTTGCTTAGATGAAGCATTCACGTGATTTTCTTTTTTTCTTTTATATGAATGTCTATAACTTATAAAAGGTTTACCAAATATCAGGTATATACTTTTTTGAGATGATTATGTTATTATGGGGACCCGAGAAAGTTATGTACAGTTTATCTATGAACATAATAATGTTAACCGAAGTAAAAGTAATGTTTTTATTATAAATAAGAACGTGTGCATAGCTACGTATTGCAGTGCTGAAGGGCGTTGTGTCAAGTTATATTTTAACTAAAATAGAATAATATCATTAGTTACCGTACCCCACGTGATTTTATCAATGTATGGCATATAAAATAATGACTGATACTGATGCTGTTCAAAGATAAAACTGCACGTTTTATCTAAATTCGAATAAGGACGAATCTGTAGCTTACGTACACTCCAACGTCATCATTAACGTGAAGACTAAGAGTGTGAATTTCGTATTTGAGAGTGTGATGTGAGTTGCTAGGCCAAAGGAAATACAATTTAGATTAATTTGCTGTCGTTTATCAGAAAATGAGGGAAAAGATAAAGAGTGAAATGCAAAATGTAGACGTTTAATGTTCTGTCAGTCTGAATGTAGAAGGTATCAATTGAATACGGATTTTCTTACACGTGATCGTTAACTATCCCAATTACATATCGGTTGCTGTAGGATCTGTACGAGCACCCTGCATATCCTGTCTTCTCGCTATTGGTTATTTTCCAATTGCTATCCTTCGTCATGCTGTATTAATAAAAAAAAAAACCAATATCACTGTTTTAACCGTCTTCAGATTGATTCACCATGGCTTGCTTCTTTATAAACTTATGTCATGGTGAACAATGCTATATTGGTGGTGTTTATGATAGCATGCCACCCTCTGCGGATATTAATGAATGTTAACAGTATCCTTCACTCTCAAATGTAGCAGTGCAGTAGCTTATTTATAGTTAACACTGGAATATTAAAAATTATTGATGGTCACATTCAGGAAGCATTATTTCCCAAAGTAGTTTGATATTTTGTTCGTGTTGTGTTAAGGACATTCTTGCTGTTGTTTTGAAAAGTACTGATAGTAGCACAACAAATTGTCATTTGTTTGTTAAACGTTACAGAGGATTAAACAAGTTGATTAACTTGACCTGTACTTGTTTTACATTAATTGCAATTCAAATATTTGCGTTTGGCGCATGTGTGTGTATCGGGATGTAAATACACTGTAATGGTGCGTGTGTTTGTCGGGATGAAAATACACTGTAAAGATGCGTGTATGTGTCGGGATGTAAATTCACTGTAATGGTGCGTGTTTGTGTCGGGATGTACATATACTGTAATGGTGCGCGCGTGTGTGTCGGGATGTAAATACACTGTAATAGTGTGTGTATATGTCGGCATGTAAATACACTGTAATGGTGCGCGTGTGTGTGTCGGGATGTAAATACACCGGAATGGTGCGCAGGTGTGTCGGGATGTAAATACACCGTTATGGTGCGCAGGTGTGTGTTAGGATGTAAATACACTGTAATGGTGCGTGTTTGTGTTGGGATGTAAATACACTGTAATGGTACTTGTGTGTGTGTCGGGATGTAAATACACCGGAATGGTGCGCAGGTGTGTCGGGATGTAAATACACCGTTATGGTGCGCAGGTGTGTGTTAGGATGTAAATACACTGTAATGGTGCGCGTGTGTGTGTCGGGATGTACATATACTGTAATGGTGCGCGCGTGTGTGTCGGGATGTAAATACACTGTAATAGTGTGTGTATATGTCGGCATGTAAATACACTGTAATGGTGCGCGTGTGTGTGTCGGGATGTAAATACACCGGAATGGTGCGCAGGTGTGTCGGGATGTAAATACACCGTTATGGTGCACAGGTGTGTGTTAGGATGTAAATACACTGTAATGGTGCGTGCTTGTGTCGGGATGTAAATACACCGTTATGGTGCGCAGGTGTGTGTTAGGATGTAAATACACTGTAATGGTGCGCGTGTGTGTGTTAGGATGTACATATACTGTAATGGTGCGCGCGTGTGTGTCGGGATGTAAATACACTGTAATAGTGTGTGTATATGTCGGGATGTAAATACACTGTAATGGTGCGCGTGTGTGTGTCGGGATGCAAATACATCGTAATGGTGCGCGTGTGTGTGTCGGGATGTTAATACACTGCAATGGTGCGTGTGTGTGTGTTGGGATGTAAATACACTGTAATGGTACTTGTGTGTGTGTCGGGATGTAAATACACCGTAATGGTGCACAGGTGTGTGTTAGGATGTAAATTCACTGTAATGGTGAGTGTTTGGGTCGGGATGTAAATACACTGTAATGGTGAGTGTGTGTATCGGGATGTAAATACACTGTAATGGTGCGTGTATGTGTCGGCATGTTAATACACTGTAATGATGCGTGTTTTTCTCGGGATGTAAATACACTGTAATGTTGCGTGTTTTTGTCGGAATGTAAATACACTGTAATGGTGCGCGCGTGTGTGTCGGGATGTAAATACACTGTAATGGTGCGCGCGTGTGTGTCGGGATATAAATACACTGTAATGGTGCGTGTGTGTGTCGGGATATAAATACACTGTAATGGATCATGTGTGTGTCGGGATATAAATACACTGTAATGGTGCGTGTGTGTGTCGGGATATAAATACACTGTAATGGTGCGTGTGTGTGTCGGGATATAAATACACTGTAATGGTGCATGTGTGTGTCGGGATATAAATACACTGTAATGGTGAGTGTGTGTATCGTAATGTAAATACACTGTAATGGTGAGTGTGTGTGTCGGGATATAAATACACTGTAATGGTGCGTGTGTGTGTCGGGATATAAATACACTGTAATGGTGCGTGTGTGTGTCGGGATGTAAATACACTGTAATGGTGCGTGTGTGTGTCGGGATGTAAATACACTGTAATGGTGCGTGTATGTGTCGGGATATAAAAACACTGTAATGGTGCGTGTGTGTGTCGGGATATAAATACACTGTAATGGTGCGTGTGTGTGTCGGGATGTAAATACACTGTAATGGTGCGTGTATGTGTCGGCATGTAAATACACTGTAATGGTGCGTGTATGTGTCGGCATGTAAATACACTGTAATGGTGCGTGTGTGTGTCGGGATATAAATACACTGTAATGGTGCGTGTGTGTGTCGGGATATAAATACACTGTAATGGTGCGTGTGTGTGTCGGGATATAAATACACTGTAATGGTGCGTGTGTGTGTCGGGATATAAATACACTGTAATGGTGCGTGTGTGTGTCGGGATATAAATACACTGTAATGGTGCGTGTATGTGTCGGGATATAAATACACTGTAATGGTGCGTGTTTGTGTCGGGATATAAATACACTGTAATGGTGCGTGTGTGTGTCGGGATGTAAATACACTGTAATGGTGCATGTGTGTGTCGGGATATAAATACACTGTAATGGTGTGTGTTTGTGTCGGGATATAAATACACTGTAATGGTGCGTGTGTGTGTCGGGATGTAAATACACTGTAATGGTGCATGTGTGTGTCGGGATATTAATACACTGTAATGTTGCGTGTATGTGTCGGGACATAAATACACTGTAATGGTGCGTGTGTGTGTCGGGATATAAATACACTGTAATGGTGCGTGTGTGTGTCGGGATATAAATACACTGTAATGGTGCGTGTATGTGTCGGGACATAAATACACTGTAATGGTGCGTGTGTGTGTCGGGATATAAATACACTGTAATGGTGCGTGTGTGTGTCGGGATGTAAATACACTGTAATGGTGCATGTGTGTGTCGGGATATAAATACACTGTAATGTTGCGTGTGTGTGTCGGGATATAAATACACTGTAATGTTGCGTGTGTGTGTCGGGATATAAATACACTGTAATGGTGCGTGTGTGTGTCGGGATGTAAATACACTGTAATGGTGCATGTGTGTGTCGGGATATAAATACACTGTAATGGTGCGTGTGTGTGTCGGGATGTAAATACACTGTAATGGTGCATGTGTGTGTCGGGATATAAATACACTGTAATGGTACATGTGTGTGTCGGGATATAAATACACTGTAATGGTGCATGTGTGTGTCGGGATATAAATACACTGTAATGGTGCGTGTGTGTGTCGGGATATAAATACACTGTAATGGTGCATGTGTGTGTCGGGATATAAATACACTGTAATGTTGCGTGTGTGTGTCGGGATATAAATACACTGTAATGTTGCGTGTATGTGTCGGGATATAAAAACACTGTAATGGTGCATGTGTGTGTCGGGATATAAATACACTGTAATGGTGCGTGTGTGTGTCGGGATATAAATACACTGTAATGGTGTGTGTGTGTGTCTGGATATAAATACACTGTAATGGTGCGTGTGTGTGTCTGGATATAAATACTCTGTAATGGTGCGTGTGTGTGTCGGGATATAAATACACTGTAATGGTGCGTGTGTGTGTCGGGATGTAAATACACTGTAATGGTGCGTGTGTGTGTCGGGATATAAATACACCGTAATGGTGCGTGTATGTGTCGGGATATAAATACACTGTAATGGTGCATGTGTGTGTCGGGATATAAATACACTGTAATGGTGCGTGTGTGTGTCTGGATATAAATACTCTGTAATGGTGCGTGTGTGTGTCGGGATGTAAATACACTGTAATGGTGCGTGTATGTGTCGGCATGTAAATACACTGTAATGGTGCGTGTATGTGTCGGCATGTAAAAACACTGTAATGGTGCGTGTGTGTGTCGGGATATAAATACACTGTAATGGTGCGTGTATGTGTCGGGATATAAATACACTGTAATGGTGCGTGTGTGTGTCGGGATATAAATACACTGTAATGGTGCGTGTGTGTGTCTGGATATAAATACTCTGTAATGTTGCGTGTGTGTGTCGGGATATAAATACACTGTAATGGTGCGTGTGTGTGTCGGGATATAAATACACTGTAATGGTGCGTGTATGTGTCGGCATGTAAATACACTGTAATGGTGCGTGTGTGTGTCGGGATGTAAATACACTGTAATGGTGCGTGTGTGTGTCTGGATATAAATACTCTGTAATGGTGCGTGTGTGTGTCGGGATATAAATACACTGTAATGGTGCGTGTGTGTGTCGGGATGTAAATACACAGTAATGGTGCGTGTGGATGTCGGGATATAAATACACTGTAATGGTGCGTGTGTGTGTCGGGATATAAATACACTGTAATGGTGCGTGTGTGTGTCGGGATGTAAATACACTGTAATGGTGCATGTGTGTGTCGGGATATAAATACACTATAATGGTGCGTGTGTGTGTCGGGATATAAATACACTGTAATGGTGCATGTGTGTGTCGGGATATAAATACACTGTAATGGTGCGTGTATGTGTCGGCATGTAAATACACTGTAATGGTGCGTGTGTGTGTCGGGATATAAATACACTGTAATGGTGCGTGTATGTGTCGGCATGTAAATACACTGTAATGGTGCGTGTGTCGGGATATAAAAACACTGTAATGGTGCGTGTGTGTGTCTGGATATAAATACACTGTAATGGTGCGTGTATGTGTCGGCATGTAAATACACTGTAATGGTGCGTGTGTCGGGATATAAATACACTGTAATGGTGCGTGTATGTGTCGGCATGTAAATACACTGTAATGGTGCGTGTGTGTGTCAGGAAGCATTATTTCCCCTGGTAGTATGATATTTTGTTTGTGTTGTGTTAAGGACATCCTTGCTGTGGTTTTGAAAAGTACTGATAGTAGCACAACAAATTGTCATTTGTTTGTTAAACGTTACAAAGAATTAAACAATTTGATTAACTTGACCTGTACTTGCGCATGTGTGTGTGTCGGGATGTAAATACACTGTAATGGTACGTGTTTTTGTCGGGATGTACATACACCGTAATGGTGCGTGTGTGTGTCGGGATGTAGATACAATTTAATGTGTGTGTGTGTCGGGATATAAATACACTGTAATGGTGCGTGTGTGTGTGTCGGGATGTAAATACACTGTAATGGTGCATGTGTGTGTCGGGATATAAATACACTGTAATGGTGCGTGTGTGTCGGGATGTAAATACACTGTAATGGTGCGTGTGTGTGTCGGGATGTAAATACACAGTAATGGTGCGTGTGGATGTCGGGATGTTAATACACTGCAATGGTGCGTGGGTGTTGGGATGTAAAAACACTGTAATGGTACGTGTGTGTGTCGGGATTTAAATACACTGAAATGGTGCGTGTGTTTGTCGGGATGAAAATACACTGTAAAGGTGCGTGTTTGTGTCGGGATGTTGATACACCGTAATGGTGCGCAGGTATGTTAGGATGTAAATCACTGTAATGGTGTGTGTTTGTGTCGGGATGTACATACACTGTAATTGTGAGTGTGTGTATCGTAATGTAAATACACTGTAATGGTGCGCGTGTGTGTGTCGGGATGTTAATACACTGTAATGGTGCGTGTGTGTGTGTGTCGAGATGTAAATACTCTGTAATGTTGCGTGTATGTGTCGGGATGTAAATACACTGTAATGGTGCGTGTATGTGTCGGGATGTAAATACACTGAAATGGTGCGTGTGTGTGTTGGGATGTAAATACACTGTAATGTTGCGTGTATGTGTCGGGATGTAAATACTCTGTAATGTTGCGTGTATGTGTTGGGATGTAAATACACTGTAATGGTGCGTGTATGTGTCGGGATGTAAATACTCTGTAATGTTGCGTGTATGTGTTGGGATGTAAATACACTGTAATGGTGCGTGTATGTGTCGGGATGTAAATACTCTGTAATGTTGCGTGTATGTGTCGGGATTGAAATACACTGTAATGGTGCGTGTGTGTGTCGGGATGTAAATACACAAACCTGAGTATTTCTCGGGAGCTGCCTTATCAGGCACTTAAACTCAAAATTTTTACTATTTACACTTGTTTATATAAAGGAGCTGCGTCTCTAGCATTAATGCGTTTGGTATTCATCTAATAACGTATTTCACAACCTTATCTTGCCATGCCCTTACCTTGTCATATCTTTAAAAGGTCGATCAAAATCTCTGTCTGAAAGTACTTCGTTATCCCTACCTTGTGACACCCTTACCCTGTGACACTCCTAACCTGTAACAATCCATCCTTGTGACACCCCTACTCCGTGACACCCCTACCTTGGTAAACACTTACCTTGTTAAACCCTTACCTTGTGACAACTCTTAATGTACCTTTTGTAGACTCTAAATGTACCTTGTGGCACCTTTACCTTGTGACACTCCTATCTTGTTAAACCTTTACCCTCTGACACCCCTAACTTGTGACACTCCATCCTTGTGACATCTTTACCTTGTGACACACCATCCTTGTCACAACTTTACCTTGTGATACTCCATCCTTGTGACACCCCTATCTTGTGATACTCCATCCTTGTGACACCCCTAACTTGTGACACTCCATCCTTGTGACACTTTCACCTTTTGACAATCCATCCTTGTGACAACCCTACCTTGTGACAATCCATCCTTGTGACACCATTACTTTGTGACAACTTTACCTTGTGACAATCCATCTTTGTGACACTCCATCCTTGTGACACCTTCACCTTGTGACAATCCATCCTTGTGACAACTTTACCTTGTGACAATCCATCCTTGTGACAACCCTACCTTGTGACAATCCATCCTTGTGACAACCCTACCTTGTGACAACTCTACCTTGTGACAATCCATCCTTGTGACAACCCTACCTTGTGACACTCCATCCTTGTGACACCTTTACCTTGTGACAACCCTACCTTGTGACACTCAATCCTTGTGACAACCCTACCTTGTGACAACCCTACCTTGTGACACTCCATCCTTGTGACAACCCTACCTTGTGACAATCCATCCTTGTGACAATCCATCCTTGTGACAACCCTACCTTGTGACAATCCATCCTTGTGACACCATTACTTTGTGACAACTTTACCTTGTGACAATCCATCCTTGTGACAACCCTACCTTGTGACACTCCATCCTTGTGACACCTTTACCTTGTGACAATCCATCCTTGTGACACCATTACTTTGTGACACCTTCACCTTCTGACAATCAATCCTTGTGACAACTTTACCTTGTGACAATCCATCCTTGTGACAACCCTACCTTGTGACACTCCATCCTTGTGACACCTTTACCTTGTGACACTCCATCCTTGTGACACATTTACCTTGTGACAATACATCCTTGTGACAACTCTACCCTGTGACACCTTTACCTTGTGATAACATTACCTTGTGACACCATTACATTGTGACACCATTACCTTGTGACACCATTACCTTGTGACAACCCTACCTTGTGACAACCCTACCTTGTGACACGTTCACCTTGTGACACCTTTACCTTGTGACACTCCATCCTTGTGACACCCTACCTTGTGACAATCCATCCTTGTGACATCTTTACCTTGTGACACCATTACCTTGTGACAACCCTCCCTTGTGACAATCCATCCTTGTGACACCTTTACATTGTAACACTCATCCATGTGACATCTTTACCTTGTGACACGTTCACCTTGTGACAACTCTACCTTGTGACAACCCTACCTTGTAACACTCAATCCTTGTGACACTCCATCCTTGTGACAACCCTACCTTGTGACAATCCATCCTTGTGACAATCCATCCTTGTGACAACTTTACTTTGTGACAATCCATCCTTGTGACACTTTTACCTTGTGACAATCCATCCTTGTGACAACTTTACCTTGTGACAATCCATCCTTGTGACAACCCTACCTTGTGACACTCCATCCTTGTGACACCTTTACCTTGTGACATTCCATCCTTGTGACACTTTTACCTTGTGACAATCCATCCTTGTGACAACTCTACCTTGTGACAACATTACCCTGTGACAACATTACCTTGTGACACCATTACATTGTGACACCATTACCTTGTGACACCAATACATTGTGACACCAATACATTGTGACACCTTTACCTTGTGACACCATTACCTTGTGACACCATTACCTTGTGACACCATTACCTTGTGACACTCCATCCTTGTGACACTATTACCTTGTGACACCTTTACCTTGTGACACCATTACCTTGTGACAACCCTACCTTGTGACACTCCATCCTTGTGACATCTTTACCTTGTGACACGTTCAACTTGTGACAACTCTACCTTGTGACAATCCATCCTTGTGACAACATTACCTTGTGACAATCCATCTTTGTGACAACATTACCTTGTGACAATCCATCCTTGTGACACCATTACCTTGTGACACCCTAACCCTGTGACAACATTACCTTGTGACACCATTACCTTGTGAAACCATTACCTTGTGACACCATTACCTTGTGACACCATTACATTGTGACACCAATACATTGTGACACCATTACCTTGTGACACCAATACATTGTGACACCATTACATTGTGACACCAATACATTGTGACACCATTACCTTGTGACACCAATACATTGTGACACCATTACATTGTGACACCATTACCTTGTGAAACCAATACATTGTGACACCAATACATTGTGACACCATTACCTTGTGAAACCAATACATTGTGACACCAATACATTGTGACACCATTACCTTATGACAACATTACCTTGTGACACCCTGACCTTGTGACACCATTACCTTGTGACACCATTACATTGTGACACCTTTACCTTGTGACACCATTACCTTGTGACAAGTTCACCTTGTGACACCTTTACCTTGTGACACTCCATCCTTGTGACACCCTACCTTGTGACAATCAATCCTTGTGACATCTTTAGCTTGTGACAATCCATCCTTGTGACAACCCTACCTTGTGACACCTTTACCTTGTGACAATCCATCCTTGTGACACCTTTACCTTGTGACAATCCATCCTTGTGACATCTTTACCTTGTGACACGTTCACCTTGTGACAACTTTACCTTGTGACACTCCATCCTTGTGACGACCCTACCTTGTGACAACTCTACCTTGTGACAATCCATCTTTGTGACACCTTTACCTTGTAACACTCATCCATGTGACATCTTTACCTTGTGACACGTTCACCTTGTGACAACTCTACCTTGTGACAACCCTACCTTGTGACACTCAATCCTTGTGACAACCCTACCTTGTGACACTCCATCCTTGTGACAACCCTACCTTGTGACAATCCATCCTTATGACAATCCATCCTTGTGACAAGCCTACCTTGTGACAATCCATCCTTGTGACACCATTACTTTGTGACAACTTTACCTTGTGAAAATCCATCCTTGTGACACCATTATTTTGTGACACCTTCACCTTGTGACAATCCATCCTTGTGACAACTTTACCTTGTGACAATCCATCCTTGTGACAATCCATCCTTGAGACAACCCTACCTTGTGACAACTTTACCTTGTGACAATCCATCCTTGTGACACCATTACCTTGTGACACCATTACCTTGTGACACCTTTACCTTGTAACACAATTACCTTGTGACACCATTACCTTGTGACACCATTACCTTGTGACACCATTACCTTGTGACACCATTACCTTGTGACACCATTACATTTTGACACCATTACCTTGTGACACCATTACATTTTGACACCATTACCTTGTGAAACCAATACATTGTGACACCAATACATTGTGACACCATTACCTTATGACACCTTGACCTTGTGACACTATTACCTTGTGACAACTCTACCTTGTGACACCTTGACCCTGTGACACCATTACCTTGTGACATCCTGGCCTTGTGACACCATTACCTTGTGACACCATTACCTTGTGACACCTTTACCTTGTGACACCATTACCTTGTGACACCATTACCTTTTGACACCCATACCTTGTGACACCATTACCTTGTGACAACATTACCTTGTGACACCCATACCTTGTGACAACATTACCTTTTGACACCCATACCTTGTGACACCATTACCTTGTGACAACATTACATTGTGACACCTTTACCTTGTGACACCATTACCTTGTGACACCTTTACCTTGTGACACCATTACCTTGTGACACCTTTACCTTGTGACACCATTACCTTGTGACACCTTTACCTTGTGACACCATTACCTTGTGACATCCTGGCCTTGTGACACAATTACCTTGTGACACCATTACCTTTCGACACCATTACCTTGTGACACCATTACCTAGTGATACCTTGACCCTGTGACAACATTACCTTGTGACACCATTACCTTGTGACACCCTGGCCTTGTGACACCATTACCTTGTGACAACATTACCTTGTGACACCATTACCTTGTGACACCAATACATTGTGACACCATTACCTTATGACAACATTACCTTGTGACACCATTACCTTGTGACACCAATACATTGTGACACCATTACCTTGTGACAATTCTACCTTGTGACACCATTACCTTGTGACACCAATACATTGTGACACCAATACATTGTGACACCATTACATTGTGACACCATTACCTTGTGACACCCTGGCCTTGTGACACCATTACCTTGTGACACCAATACATTGTGACACCAATACATTGTGACACCATTACATTGTGACACCATTACCTTGTGACACCCTGGCCTTGTGACAACATTACCTTGTGACACCAATACATTGTGACACCAATACATTGTGACACCATTACCTTGTGACACCCTGGCCTTGTGACACCATTACCTTGTGACACCATTACCTTGTGACACCATTACCTTGTGAAACCATTACCTTGTGACAATATTACCTTGTGACACCTTGACCTTGTGACACTATTACCTTGTGACATCCTGGCCTTGTGACACCATTACCTTGTGACACCATTACCTTGTGACAACATTACCTTGTGACACCATTACCTTGTGACACCATTACCTTGTGACACCATTACCTTGTGACAACATTACCTTGTGACACCATTACCTTGTGACACCATTACCTTGTGACAATATTACCTGGTGATAACATTACCTTGTGACACCATTACCTTGTGACAACATTACCTTGTGACACCATTACCTTGTGATAACTCTACCTTGTGACACCTTGACCCTGTGACACCATTTCCTTGTGACACCATTACCTTGTGACAACATTACATTGTCACACCATTACCTTGTGACACCATTACCTTGTGATAACTCTACCTTGTGACACCTTGACCCTGTGACACCATTACCTTGTGACACCATTACCTTGTGACAACATTACCTTGTAACACAATTACCTTGTGACACCATTACCTTGTAACACCATTACCTTGTAACACCATTACCTTTTGACACCATTACCTTGTGACACCATTACCTTGTGACACCATTACCTTGTGACAACATTACCTTGTGACAACATTACCTTGTGACACTATTACCTTGTGACACCCTGACCTTGTGACACCATTACATTTTGACACCATTACCTTGTGACACCATTACATTTTGACAACATTACCTTGTGACACCTTAACCTTGTGACACCATTACCTTGTGACACCATTACCTTGTGACACCATTACCTTGTGACACAATTACCTTGTGACACCATTACCTTGTGACACCATTACCTTGTGACAACATTACCTTGTGACACCATTACCTTGTGACACCCTGGCTTTGTGACACCATTACCTTGTGACAACATTACATTGTGACACCATTACCTTGTGACAACATTACCTTGTGACAACATTACATTGTCACACCATTACCTTGTGACACCATTACCTTGTGACACCATTACCTTGTGACACCCTGACCTTGTGACACTATTACCTTGTGACACCATTACCTTGTGACACCATTACCTTGTGACACCATTACCTTGTGACACCTTTACCTTGTGACACCTTTACCTTGTGACACCATTACCTTTTGACACCAATACATTGTGACACCATTACCTTGTGACACCATTACCTTGTGACACCTTTACCTTGTAACATCCTCGCCTTTTGACACCATTACCCTGTGACACCCGGACCTTCTGAAACTATTACATTGTGACACCATTACCTTGTGACAACATTACCTTGTGACACCATTACCTTGTGACACCATTACCTTGTGACACCATTACCTTGTGACACCATTACCTTGTGACACCTTTACCTTGTGACACCATTACCTTGTGACACCAATACATTGTGACACCATTACCTTGTGACACCATTACCTTGTGACACCTTTACCTTGTAACATCCTCGCCTTTTGACACCATTACCTTGTGACACCATTACCTTGTGACACCATTACCTTGTGACACCATTACCTTGTGACACCCGGACCTTCTGAAACTATTACATTGTGACACCATTACCTTGTGACAACATTACCTTGTGACACCATTACCTTGTGACACCATTACCTTGTGACACCATTACCTTGTGACACCATTACCTTGTGACACCATTACCTTGTGACAATTCTACCTTGTGACACCATTACCCTGTGACACCATTACCTTGTGACACCATTACCTTGTGACAACATTACATTGTCACACCATTACCTTGTGACACCATTACCTAGTGACATCCTGGCCTTTTGACACCATTACCTTGTGACACCATTACCTTGTGACACCATTACCTTGTGACAACATTACCTTGTGACAACATTACCTTGTGACAACATTACCTTGTGACACTATTACATTTTGACACCATTACCTTGTGACACCATTACATTTTGACAACATTACCTTGTGACACCCTGACCTTGTGACACCATTACATTTTGACACCATTACCTTGTGACACCATTACATTTTGACAACATTTCCTTGTGACACCTTAACCTTGTGACACCATTACCTTGTGACAACATTACCTTGTGACACTATTACCTTGTGACAACATTACCTTGTGACACCATTACCTTGTGACACTATTACCTTGTGACACCCTGGCCTAGTGACACTATTACCTTGTGACAACATTACCTTGTGACAACATTACCTTGTGACACTATTACCTTGTGACAACATTACCTTGTGACACTATTACCTTGTGACACCATTACCTTGTGACACCATTACCTTGTGACACCATTACCTTGTGACAACATTACCTTGTGACAACATTACCTTGTGGATAACATTACCTTGTGTGTGACACTATTACCTTGTGACACCATTACCTTGTGACACCATTACCTTGTGACAATATTACCTGGTGATAACATTACCTTGTGACACCATTACCTTGTGACACCATTACCTTGTGACAACTCTACCTTGTGACACCATTACCTTGTGACACCATTACCTTGTGACACCATTACCTTGTGACACCATTACCTTGTGACAATATTACCTGGTGATAACATTACCTTGTGGCACCATTACCTTGTGACACCATTACCTTGTGACACCATTACCTTGTGACAATATTACCTGGTGATAACATTACCTTGTGACACCATTACCTTGTGACAACTCTACCTTGTGACACCATTACCTTGTGACACCATTACCTTGTGACACCATTACCTTGTGACAATATTACCTGGTGATAACATTACCTTGTGGCACCATTACCTTGTGACACCATTACCTTGTGACACCATTACCTTGTGACACCATTACCTTGTGACAACTCTACCTTGTGACACCATTACCTTGTGACACCATTACCTTGTGACACCATTACCTTGTGACACCATTACCTTGTGACAATATTACCTTGTGACAACATTACCTTGTGACACCATTACCTTGTGACACCATTACCTTGTGACACCATTACCTTGTGACAATATTACCTGGTGATAACATTACCTTGTGACACCATTACCTTGTGACAACATTACCTTGTGACACCATTACCTTGTGACACCATTACCTTGTGACACTATTACCTTGTGACAATATTACATTGTGACAACATTACATTGTGACACCATTACATTGTGACATCCTGGCCTTGTGACAACTCTACCTTGTGACACCATTACCTTGTGACACCATTACCTTGTGACAATATTACATTGTGACAACATTACATTGTGACACCATTACCTTGTGACATCCTGGCCTTGTGACAACTCTACCTTGTGACACCATTACCTTGTGACACCATTACCTTGTGACAATATTACATTGTGACAACATTACATTGTGACACCATTACCTTGTGACACCCTGACCTTGTGACACCATTACCTTGTGACACCATTACCTTGTGACAACATTACATTGTGACACCATTACCTTGTGACACCATTACCTTGTAACACCATTACCTTGTGACACCATTACCTTACGATACCCTGACCTTGTGACACCATTACCTTGTGACAACATTACATTGCTATATCCTGACCTTGTGGCACCCCTACCTTGTGACACCATGACCTTGTGGCACCTGTAACAAGCGTTTGTTTGATAAGTAGAACACTATACTTTCATGGCATTCAAATTTTATGTTCTAAATTCTAAAACTACTGACAACAGCGTATTGTATTGGCACCGTTCAATGACTATAAAGTTTTGCCTGTCACGATGTTTTAGAGCGGCGTCTGCTGTGGAAGCTAATCCTGGATATACATTGTTATTGTTTTTAATGTTGCCTTACCTTTGTGTTTGTCTTCACCCAAGGCTAGTCCTTTTAATGTTGCCTTACCTTTGTGTTTGTCTTCACTCAAGGCTAGTCCTTTTAATGTTGCCTTACCTTTGTGTTTGTCTTCACTCAAGGCTAGTCCTTTTAATGTTGCCTTACCTTTGTGTTTGTCTTCACCCAAGGCTAGTCCTTTTAATGTTGTCTTACCTTTGTGTTTGTCTTCACTCAAGGCTAGTCCTTTTAATGTTGCCTTACCTTTGTGTTTGTCTTCACCCAAGGTTAGTCCTTTTAATGTTGCCTTACCTTTGTGTTTGTCTTCACCCAAGGCTAGTCCTTTTAATGTTGTCTTACCTTTGTGTTTGTCTTCACTCAAGGCTAGTCCTTTTAATGTTGCCTTACCTTTGTGTTTGTCTTCACTCAAGGCTAGTCCTTTTAATGTTGCCTTACCTTTGTGTTTGTCTTCACTCAAGGCTAGTCCTTTTAATGTTGCCTTACCTTTGTGTTTGTCTTCACCCAAGGCTAGTCCTTTTAATGTTGTCTTACCTTTGTGTTTGTGCTGTAACCCACAACATTTTCCAGCAGAAAAGCTTTTCATTCGCCTCAGATACCATGGAGAAAGTCCCTGTGGTAAACGATCAAATGACTACGGTTAATTATTGGCGGCAGGTTTCTTCAAATTAAAACTGTTCCGGAAATGTCGTATAAATGACAACACAAATACACACGGTGATTAGTTGATCGTTGAAGAGAAAATATAAAAAATTAAACAACGGCTTCATAGTAAAAATATATGTAAAAGTTTAGACTGAAGCATTATATTTACATTTGCTAAATGGCAGTTCCAACCGTGCGCCTATAACATCGAGTGCCTCAGACAATAACGACAGTTGCTATTGTGACGTCTTTATCAATTTCATTGTTGTCTAAACTTGATTTTCTGTTCACAAAATCGGTAAGAAATAACAAAATAAAGTAAAACAATTCTATCAAAATGTAAATGTAAGTAAGGAACGTTTTATTGTTACAGTCCTATAACACACATTTTTATTGCTGACAACTTATTTAGTTTGTTATTAATATCTGTGTTTGTTAAAGGACTGTAACAGCATTTCCTATTACATTCATTGTTTAAAGGGGCATCCCGCGAAAATAAGCTTTTTTTCATCATTTTTTTCGAAACATTACATATACATATAGAGTGGGTATTCTTATGTACTACGACGATTGGATTTTGCTGATATGTATTCATAAAAAAATAATTTCAAAATAACTAGTGGAATTCCTAACGGTCTTACCAGACGCTCTGGCTTGGGATTTCCACTTACAAACGCATGCGCAGCGAGCGCCGTTTCCATTGTATACCCTCTATCTGGTTTCCCGTTACACTGCGATAAGGCCTAACTGCTAAGCGAACAATTGCCGAATGGTCAAAATATGACGCAAGACCGCATTACGGAATCATATGGAGAGATGGGAAGTATTCAAAGGAGAAACCACCTGCTCTAGTGTGTGTATGTTACATATTTCTTCTGTATAAAGGTACACGCACAAATAAAGCTTTGATTTGGTTTCGGTTCTACCCAAGGGGAAACTGTTTCTGTCCTCTGTTGCATCAAATGCGTGTGTAATATTGAACTTCTGGATATCTGTAGTGTTTCACTGTAGTTCAGAAATGCACAATGACACTTCCTTGCCACAATTTAGATAAAACGGTCCCTGTTTAAGGTATTAGGTTAAACTGTTTGTCCGTCTATTAATTCGGAGATATGCCCTCGATGACATCACAGTAATTTCTATATGCCAATGATGCATATATTAAAGGGGCATCCTACGAGCAAATTGTTTTCGCATCTTTTTTTTTTCAAAAAACTACAGACATATAACAAGTTGGTATTCTTATTGACTATGACGATCGAATTCTGCTGATATGTATTGATAGAATGAAGAATTTCAAGATAACAAATTTAGTGTTATTTAAACAAATTTTTTTTTAGATCGCGACAAAAAATGTGAAATATAATACAAATAATAATGGAACGCTAATGCCAATGTTTATTATCATAATTGTTTTAAAAAGTTAAACACATTTCCTTTTTATCCGTAGAATGTAGAAAAACAAACGCATCAGGATTTTTATAACATGTGATTAATCTGCAACAAATCGTGAAAACATTTCCATTTAAAGTTTCCCATTAAAAATGGGCAGTTTCTCATACAAACACAAGGAAGGGGTAGTTGAAATTTATTTTGTTGGGATTGAACGAATAATTTTAAGACAGTTTGCTGTCGTGTTTGATTAAATCTTACCTTTGTCAATTAAAAATCTGGATTATGTTGTCGTGTAATAGGTAAAAATTACATATTATGCTAATTAGGCACGTATCACAAAGAATGAACACAACGACAAATACTCTCTTTGTATTGTTTTCTATGCCATTAACATCCCCTGTTAAAGTCGCATTATGTAAAAAAAAGTTGATTAAAAAAAATATATTTTTCGCAAGAGACCAACCTTAAATAAACATGGAAACACCTAATTACGGACGACTCTAACTACACATTGTTATCTCTGTATCTTCTTGTTATCAATCGGTTCTGTTCACTTTGTTGGGTTTTGATTACAGCGCTAATTGGCACATATTTTGTTTGATCGGCATATCTCGTCAAACTCTATATCATGTGTGTTCTGACGTACAGGTGTGTGACGGTAATAGTTCGTTAATACAATACTTACTTGTGCATCAAATGTGACGTTGCAACACATCGAACGCTTAATAATTGTCTGAGCATAATAGCGAAAATACACGCACGTAATTACTCGGCTACATATGCTATTTGCTCATTGACGGATCCTTATAATGGTATCAAATGATTAACATTGACATCTAACGACACTGACGATATATGCGGAAACTCACGTCAGCGTGTTCTTGAACTTAAATTGACGGATGCTGACATTGACATTATAAGGTGTCGACATCACAGCCATTATAATAGCAGATCCTGGCACTTGAATGGACAGTTGAATATCTTAAGACTTACATTGGTGAGTTCTTCTTGTGGCATGTGACAGATCTTCGTAATCTTATTTGAAGAGCTAACAATAAATTATATCTGAACACTGACAACGAAGGTGACCACCACCAGCGTTGTTGGATCACCACAGTGCCATTGTTTTTTATCTTGGCTATGGCACTGCCGGGCTCTTATACTTACATTTATTTCGGTAGATCCCTACACTTATGATAATGGTCAAAACATTGACTATGGTAACCAACAAGTATATAAAAGGATCCCAAAAATGTTATTGGTGAATCCCGACATCGGCAAGTACAAATAATGATATCGACACATCCGTACGCTTATGTTTGCAGGTCCCAACACTGACATTTGGACAGTATATGTATATTTAAGCGTCAATGGCGCTCTGAGAATAAAGAGACACGCCACACGGAGCACGTTGTCAAGTGTATCAGGATTCAGTTTATCTTTGATCTATAGCACTGCTATTACATATGGAACTGTGTTTGATGGTGATTTTGAACCCGCTATGTCTGTTACTCTGTTCGAACAGCCACGTCTATGTTTAGAGCCGGAAAGTAGTATCAATAATTCATCCGGTTTCAACAACATGTTGAAGTTTGTTACAAAGGCCCGCTGCCGCCTTAATAGTATTGTGATAAAAACAGGTCATAAGATTCGTGGTTAATGGGTATAGAGTATATTTCATTTTAAAAAAAAAGTGACTCGAGTGAAATAATATCCATGTCAAACAACCACTCGCTGCGTAAGCTCTATCTATTGTATATTTCAAAAGCAAGGAAATGCATGAATCGGATGCAAACCTATCTTAATTCATAATAGACTTTTAGAACTTTTACCCTAGTGTTGTTTTGGGTATTTCCTAACACTTCGACTAATCAAGGGAAACGAACTGGAAGGTGGGTTTAGGAGTTAGATGTTGTCCACTGGTTCTCTATCACACTCCTTGTATACTTTGTAGAACATTTAAAATTACACAATTATTTTTGTAGCAAACTCTCGCCTCCTGACTCGCCTTTTACCTTGAACGATATTGAAGGAGGACGTTTTTAAAAATGTCCATACGTTTGCCTACTTGTGATTGAAAATGATTTCTGATTAACCTGACTTTGGGGACGTGAAACTAACTTGGTTGTGACCAAGATTTACATTGCAGGTGTCGTCGATGAATCAGATGACGAGTACTTTTCCGTAACACCTGATCTTATGCTCTTTCACATTTTCAGGAACATTCGAGTAAATCTTTCCTTTGTCCATGTTTTGCCCCTGATTCAAGCAATTTTGAGTTCTGAATATTGTTTTGTTGATGCTGCGGTAATGTCTGATAATTGTTTTTCATAGCATCTTGCAGTAAATTTCTAATCAAATATCTTCTCCTTTGTCTGTTTTTTTTTAAATATGTACAGTCATGTTAGTAAATTAAAAGGTTCACATGTTTAATTTAAATTATTAATGCTGCAAAATGATAAGTTTTCACATGTTAGACTCTTTAACGTAGTGGTATTGAGATGTTTTTTGGATGAATTGCTTACAAACAAATAAATCATCCTGAAATAGAAGCCCCTCAAAACATATACCATTCAGATTTCATTGATGTTATTGCTTTTTTTATTGTTTGAAATATGGGCCGTATCTGGAAGAGTGGATTATTTTCCTTAATCTGAGAAACCTTTCGATCCATTGTGAAACTCAATTCCTTAACCCTAAAATCAACGAAGAAACCTAAACTGAAACCACTAAACCATGTACAAACCATGTCTTTAAAGATTTAACAATTATAATTGTTAACATGAAGATATTACGAAGTTTAACCCTTCTGATATTTTTAAACTGTAGTTATTGAAAATATGCTCTTAAAAAGAAATATATTTATCTAGTCTACATTAAGATTTTCGTATTATTATTTTTATTTCAGATGTGGCCGCCTGGACAGCCAATGATGTAGCCATCGCAAAGTGGGCTCCTGCCTAATTGACTGCAACTGCTGATCGCCTAAACAGCTCCAAGATGGCAACTTCGAAAACGATCATGTTTGGTAACACAACCCCGTTATCGGACCTTCTTACAAACGCGACTGCCATGGACTACGTCTGTTCTGAAGCCCCGGACGAGTATGCAATATTCTACAAGTGGGCACAGTTCGTAACTGGACTCATTATCTATCCTATTGTCTGTGTGGTCGGAATCATTGGAAACACTCTAACATTAATTGTGCTTGGCCACAAGGACATGGGAACAGCAACTAATGTGTATTTGTCAAGTCTTGCTGTCTCCGACACCATCAAACTTCTTAACGATCTCATGTATTTCATTCTACTTGTTTTAAAGTTGAACAACCTTGACGACGACAATAAGATCATATTTAATTTTTACCCATATGCACATTATATATTCAATATGTCAGTATGTGTTACTGCCTGGCTTACCGTGTCGGTAGCCGTTGACCGTTACATCGCCGTCTGCCACATCACAAAGGCTAAAGAAATGTGCACCATTGGGCGGGCGCGTATTGTCAGTACGGTCGTGTTTGTGTCTATGATTACTCTGTCCGTACCCTCTGCGCTTAGGTACAAACCTATGCTACAACACGATGACCGTTTGAACGTCTCCTGCTATAAGATTCAGCAAAGCATGCTTGGTAAGAACGACCAGTTCATGACTCCTTACACTTGGGTCCAGAATTCTCTGCGTTCTATCATACCTCTCATTGTCCTCATCATCTTAAACGCAAGGATTATTAACGAACTAAGGAAGCAACGTGTCCCGGGCAAAAAACTCTCTTCACGCAACAGGATAACTTTGATGCTGATCGTTATAATTCTGTGTTTCGTAGTGTGTATTATGCCAGATGCTGTAATGTCGTTATTTTTTGGATTTGGATATGTAGATGAAACCAGCTTAGTTCGTGGAATACGCGAAATCACGGATTCTCTTTTGGCTATCAATTCGGCTTTAAACTTTGTGCTATACTGTAGTATGAGTAAAGTGTTTCGAACGACGTTCATGAAAATATTTTGTAAGAATTGTACAGTTCAGCGGAAGGTATCAGAACGACTGCTGCAAAACGGACATAGTGGTGCAGCCGTATCGGTAGCGCGGAAAGACAGCAACAGTTGTAGTGGAAATAACAACAAAGACTCGAGAGAAACATACGTTTAGAGGCTACTGCGGAAACATGTTTACCAATTCATTCATGCTTTCAGAAGCCAATTGAAATTGTAAGAGTGCACTCCGTCATGTACGTCCGAAGTAAATTGAAAACAACTGAATAAACAGCAAGACTCTTAGTGAAGTGACAGCCAAATGAGTCTTCAGCTTCAGCCAAATTTTTAGGTACACATTGTGTACTATTGAACAGTTTGACACATATTCTGGCAAATTAAGCTTCACAATAAGACAAATGAGTAACTCTGATGGTTTTGAGTGTGTGAACGGGTAGAAACCTATATCCTTATTCATTGTCAATAGAGCTCAAGTACTCTGGATTCAGTATCATGTTTTTGCCTTCTTTAGCGACCAGATATCTGATAAGTATTCGTTGTGGTATCCGAGTGAATTTAAATACTCACAAAATGTGATGTTGGTGAATGAAAATGCAATGGCTGATATGAAAAGATTTATGCAAAGAAAATGAGTGCAATATACAATGTCAAATAATGTGATAATATTCCTGTGGACGACTTTGAGATTGCTAAGTATCACAACTTTGTGTAGCTATCAATGACAGAGATTGTACCGGTATGAAAGACATTGTGTAGATAATTAACAAGATAGGTTAGGTGATACTGAAATACTGGCAATGTTTGTTTCTCATAACTTCATTACGTTTGCAATACATACATTTTGCATATATTTTTTTCGGAAATGAATATGTAATTCACTAGAGATATAAGTGTTGTACCTGTTTAATCATATTGACGTTATTTGTATGCATTATTGACAGCCTTACGGTATGGCGTTATTTCATCTCCTGTACATAGACCCCAGTCATATTCCAATCATTTTCCCAAGTTATTTTGTGGTTCCATAGCGCAACAATTTGAAAATGATTTTTTTTAGAAACAAAGCTCCAATTTTTTATCGTGATTTCAAATACACAGGTCTATGTATCTGGCGGAACCCACAAATGGTAGAATGTTCTTCATCGTGCTAGTTGCAGTACTTGATCTTGCTAATTTTACTTTGTATTATGTCATTTGACTTGCTGATACGCCTTTAAACTAAATATCAAGGTCTAGGTTGAGATGTTTAGACAAAATGTAACGTGAATAAATCAAGGAAAGTTATTTTTGTTGTTAATTAATTGTTATAAATCATTTTAATATTGGCTAAAAGCATTGATGAAAAGCAGTGAGAAATTTAGTCACTGGTGAAACAATTCATACAAAAAGCTGAACATGTATAAATACTAGTACATAAAGTTCTATAATGCGTAAACTTAATCTTATAATGATGATATCTATAAATATGTGGGTTTTTTTAATGAGTGAAGTAAAAAAGCTGAACAAATTACACCTTAAGGATGTACACCTCTGAGAAGTAATTTTTTTCCCTGCATTTACCTTTTTTTCTTATATACATTTTTGGAAAAAGAGTTCATGGCATGGCAGAAAATACAAAGATAATGCTATGTTAGCCTGCTCATTTTTGTGCCATGATCGGTCAAAGATATCAATATGACATAATAAGTGATTTCAAGTGAATTTTACAGTTTTGACCAATTGCAGGACATCTTCATACAGTATCTTCCGAATTTAAAATACAAAAATGTATGAATGTTTGCAGAATTGACAAAAATAGTGTTTTCTTTTTTGCTATGGAAATTAAATTTCTCTAGTTTAATATTTTAACTAGGGAAAGCAATATGAGTCCGCTCTACCACGTATTTTTCAATGAGAAAATCTTCATTCTCACCATTCTTTGCAGATTTAACGCTAAATAACAAAATTTCTGCAATTGATTTTTTAATATTTAGCAGATAAAAAGAAAATGGGTTTCTCTGTTTTAAACCTTTCGCGAAATACAAAAAATACACAGAAATACGCATTTTCAAAATGACCGCCAAATAGGTTATTTTTTAAAATTCATGTTAAAAATGCTCTACAAGTAACAGACACCTATATTTTTGACAACATTTTCAGACCCTTAATGCTAATACAATAGATCACAATTTTCTCCAATATAACGTAAAAATCGAATGTGATTAGAACGAGACTTGAGCGTGACCCAAACCTCAGAATAATACATCCTCAACGTGTTATTTGAATGGTGGATTCAATAAATGTTTCTGTCCTTGCCGACTGCTTCACAAAAAGGATGGTCCAGGTAGTTTATCATTCGTATGTTTTGTTTTTAAAATGATACTGATTTATTATGCTAGGATTTGATCATTGAAATGTCCGTGTATTCTTGTCATCAATTTTTTAATGAAATCTGAAGTTGCAATGTAATTAAACTCAACCCATGACAAACAAAATATGTTTGTATTAACCATAAAAATGTTTTCTCAACAAAATCCAAAATTCAGCAAAGTATTTTATATACTTTACTCTGTAAGAACGAATATTTGTTAGGTGTTATTTGATATAGATATTTTCTTTGTCAGATATCACGTAATACTTATGCAACACCAATTTATAATAAAAAAGTTCTCTGTGAAATTTGGAAAAAAAATCAGGAGCAAGATATTGGAATTTAATGTCCTTTTCCTGTTTGGATTTTTTCTCTTTAAATTATTTAGCGCGCGGTTGTACAATTTAAGTTGTTTGATAAGTGATGATACTTTAAAGAGGTCTCTTTAGATATCAGGTGATGTTCATGTACACATGCCTGTCCGAATTGTAAACAATCTATATTAAAGTGAAAGGGTTTCAGTCCATAATGAGTGTCATGTAAATATTTACAGTGACCGGGTTTATATCTATAGTGAGGTCTACGTTAACATTTATGTTAAAGTGACAGGCTTTATATCTTTGGTGAGTGCCACGTAAATATCTATAATAAAGTGACATGGTTAATGCGTATGGTGAGTGTCACTTAAATATCTATGTTAAGGTTACAGGGTTTATATTTATGGTGAGTACCAAGCAAATATTTATGCTAAGGTGAGAGGGTTTATGTCTATGGTGAGTGCTACGTATTTCTTAGTTAAGGTGACAGGGTTTGTGTATATGGTGAGTGCTACGTAAACATCTATGTTAATGTGTCATGTTTATGTCTATGGTGAGTGCCATGTAAATATATGTTTAAGGTGATAAGTCTATGGTGAGTGCCACCTGAATCTATATATTAAAATGACGGGGCTGATGTATATGGTGAGTGCCACGAAAATAACTTTATTAAGGTGACAAGATTGATGTCTTGCGGTTGGTGCCTCGTGAATGTCTTTTTAAATGTGTTTACGTTTAGGATGAGTTCACGTAAATGTCCGTGTTAAAACGAGATGGTTTGTGTCAATGGTGAGTGCAATGTAACTATCTAGGTTAAAGTGACAGGGTTAATGTCTATAGCGAGTGCCACGTAAATGTATATGTTAAGGTGACAGGGTTAATGTCTATAGCGAGTGCCACGTAAATGTATATGTTAAGGTGACAGGGTTAATGTCTATAGCGAGTGCCACGTAAATGTATATGTTAAGGTGACAGGGTAAATGTCTATAGCGAATGCCACGTTAATGTATATGTTAAGGTGACAGGGTTAATGTCTATAGCGAGTACCACGTAAATGTATATGTTAAGGTGACAGGGTTAATGTCTATAGCGAGTGCCACGTGAATGTATATGTTAAGGTGACAGGGTTAATGTCTATAGCGAGTGCCACGTGAATGTATATGTTAAGGTGACAGGGTTAATGTCTATAGCGAGTGCCACGTGAATGTATATGTTAAGGTGACAGGGTTAATGTCTATAGCGAGTGCCACGTGAATGTATATGTTAAGGTGACAGGGTTAATGTCTATAGCGAGTGCCACGTGAATGTATATGTTAAGGTGACAGGGTTAATGTCTATAGCGAGTGCCACGTGAATGTATATGTTAAGGTGACAGGGTTAATGTCTATAGCGAGTGCCACGTAAATGTATATGTTAAGGTGACAGGGTTAATGTCTATAGCGAGTGCCACGTAAATGTATATGTTAAGGTGACAGGGTTAATGTCTATAGCGAGTGCCACGTAAATGTATATGTTAAGGTGACAGGGTTAATGTCTATAGCGAGTGCCACGTGAATGTATATGTTAAGGTGACAGGGTTAATGTCTAAAGCGAGTGCCACGTGAATGTATATGTTAAGGTGACAGGGTTAATGTCTATAGCGAGTGCCACGTGAATGTATATGTTAAGGTGACAAGGTAAATGTCTATAGCGAGTGCCACGTGAATGTATATGTTAGGTTAATGTCTATAGCGAGTGCCACGAAAATGTATATGTTAAGGTGACAGGGTTAATGTCTATAGCGAGTGTCACGTAAATGTATATGTTAAGGTGACAGGGTTAATGTCTATAGCGAGTACCACGTAAATGTATATGTTAAGGTGACAGGGTTAATGTCTATAGCGAGTGCCACGTAAATGGATATGTTAAGGTGACAGGGTTAATGTCTATAGCGAGTGCCACGTGAATGTATATGTTCAGGTGACAGGGTTAATGTCTATAGCGAGTACCACGTAAATGTATATGTTAAGGTGACAGGGTTAATGTCTATAGCGAGTGCCACGTAAATGTATATGTTAAGGTGACAGGGTTAATGTCTATAGCGAGTGCCACGTGAATGTATATGTTAAGGTGACAGGGTTAATGTCTATAGCGAGTGCCACGTGAATGTATATGTTAAGGTGACAGGGTTAATGTCTATAGCGAGTGCCACGAAAATGTATATGTTAAGGTGACAGGGTTAATGTCTATAGCGAGTGTCACGTAAATGTATATGTTAAGGTGACAGGGTTAATGTCTATAGCGAGTGCCACGAAAATGTATATGTTAAGGTGATAGGGTTAATGTCTATAGCGAGTGTCACGTAAATGTATATGTTAAGGTGACAGGGTTAATGTCTATAGCGAGTACCACGTAAATGTATATGTTAAGGTGACAGGGTTAATGTCTATAGCGAGTGCCACGTAAATGTATATGTTAAGGTGACATGGTTAATGTCTATAGCGAGTGCCACGTAAATGTATATGTTAAGGTGACAGGGTTAATGTCTATAGCGAGTGCCACGTGAATGTATATGTTAAGGTGACAGGGTTAATGTCTATAGCGAGTACCACGTGAATGTATATGTTAAGGTGACAGGGTTAATGTCTATAGCGAGTGCCACGTAAATGTATATGTTAAGGTGACAGGGTTAATGTCTAAAGCGAGTACCACGTAAATGTTTATGTTAAGGTGACAGGGTTAATGTCTATAGCGAGTACCACGTAAATGTATATGTTAAGGTGACAGGGTTAATATCTATAGCGAGTGCCACGTGAATGTATATGTTAAGGTGACAGGGTTAATGTCTATAGCGAGTGCCACGTAAATGTATATGTTAAGGTGACAGGGTTAATGTCTATAGCGAGTGCCACGTGAATGTATAGGTTAAGGTGACAGGGTTAATAGGGTTAATGTCTATAGCGAGTGCCACGTAAATGTATATGTTAAGGTGACAGGGTTAATGTCTATAGCGAGTGCCACGTAAATGTATATGTTCAGGTGACAGGGTTAATGTCTATAGCGAGTACCACGTAAATGTATATGTTAAGGTGACAGGGTTAATGTCTATAGCGAGTACCACGTAAATGTATATGTTAAGGTGACAGGGTTAATGTCTATAGCGAGTGCCACGTAAATGTATATGTTAAGGTGACAGGGTTAATGTCTATAGCGAGTGCCACGTAAATGTATATGTTAAGGTGACATAGTTAATGTCTATAGCGAGTGCCACGTGAATGTATATGTTAAGGTGACAGGGTTAATGTCTATAGCGAGTGCCACGTAAATGTATATGTTAAGGTGACAGGGTTAATGTCTATAGCGAGTACCACGTAAATGTATATGTTAAGGTGACAGGGTTAATGTCTATAGCGAGTGCCACGTAAATGTATATGTTAAGGTGACAGGGTTAATGTCTATAGCGAGTGCCACGTAAATGTATATGTTAAGGTGACAGGGTTAATGTCTATAGCGAGTGCCACGTGAATGTATATGTTAAGGTGACAGGGTTAATGTCTATAGCGAGTGCCACGTAAATGTATATGTTAAGGTGACAGGGTTAATGTCTATAGCGAGTACCACGTAAATGTATATGTTAAGGTGACAGGGTTAATGTCTATAGCGAGTGCCACGTAAATGTATATGTTAAGGTGACAGGGTTAATGTCTATAGCGAGTGCCACGTGAATGTATATGTTCAGGTGACAGGGTTAATGTCTATAGCGAGTACCACGTAAATGTATATGTTAAGGTGACAGGGTTAATGCCTATAGCGAGTGCCACGTAAATGTATATGTTAAGGTGACAGGGTTAATGTCTATAGCGAGTGCCACGTAAATGTATATGTTAAGGTGACAGGGTTAATGTCTATAGCGAGTGCCACGTGAATGTATATGTTAAGGTGACAGGGTTAATGTCTATAGCGAGTGCCACGAAAATGTATATGTTAAGGTGACAGGGTTAATGTCTATAGCGAGTGTCACGTAAATGTATATGTTAAGGTGACAGGGTTAATGTCTATAGCGAGTACCACGTAAATGTATATGTTAAGGTGACAGGGTTAATGTCTATAGCGAGTGCCACGTAAATGGATATGTTAAGGTGACAGGGTTAATGTCTATAGCGAGTGCCACGTGAATGTATATGTTCAGGTGACAGGGTTAATGTCTATAGCGAGTACCACGTAAATGTATATGTTAAGGTGACAGGGTTAATGTCTATAGCGAGTGCCACGTAAATGTATATGTTAAGGTGACAGGGTTAATGTCTATAGCGAGTGCCACGTGAATGTATATGTTAAGGTGACAGGGTTAATGTCTATAGCGAGTGCCACGTGAATGTATATGTTAAGGTGACAGGGTTAATGTCTATAGCGAGTGCCACGAAAATGTATATGTTAAGGTGACAGGGTTAATGTCTATAGCGAGTGTCACGTAAATGTATATGTTAAGGTGACAGGGTTAATGTCTATAGCGAGTGCCACGAAAATGTATATGTTAAGGTGACAGGGTTAATGTCTATAGCGAGTGTCACGTAAATGTATATGTTAAGGTGACAGGGTTAATGTCTATAGCGAGTACCACGTAAATGTATATGTTAAGGTGACAGGGTTAATGTCTATAGCGAGTGCCACGTAAATGTATATGTTAAGGTGACATGGTTAATGTCTATAGCGAGTGCCACGTAAATGTATATGTTAAGGTGACAGGGTTAATGTCTATAGCGAGTGCCACGTGAATGTATATGTTAAGGTGACAGGGTTAATGTCTATAGCGAGTACCACGTGAATGTATATGTTAAGGTGACAGGGTTAATGTCTATAGCGAGTGCCACGTAAATGTATATGTTAAGGTGACAGGGTTAATGTCTAAAGCGAGTACCACGTAAATGTTTATGTTAAGGTGACAGGGTTAATGTCTATAGCGAGTACCACGTAAATGTATATGTTAAGGTGACAGGGTTAATATCTATAGCGAGTGCCACGTGAATGTATATGTTAAGGTGACAGGGTTAATGTCTATAGCGAGTGCCACGTAAATGTATATGTTAAGGTGACAGGGTTAATGTCTATAGCGAGTGCCACGTGAATGTATAGGTTAAGGTGACAGGGTTAATAGGGTTAATGTCTATAGCGAGTGCCACGTAAATGTATATGTTAAGGTGACAGGGTTAATGTCTATAGCGAGTGCCACGTAAATGTATATGTTCAGGTGACAGGGTTAATGTCTATAGCGAGTACCACGTAAATGTATATGTTAAGGTGACAGGGTTAATGTCTATAGCGAGTACCACGTAAATGTATATGTTAAGGTGACAGGGTTAATGTCTATAGCGAGTGCCACGTAAATGTATATGTTAAGGTGACAGGGTTAATGTCTATAGCGAGTGCCACGTGAATGTATATGTTAAGGTGACATAGTTAATGTCTATAGCGAGTGCCACGTGAATGTATATGTTAAGGTGACAGGGTTAATGTCTATAGCGAGTGCCACGTAAATGTATATGTTAAGGTGACAGGGTTAATGTCTATAGCGAGTACCACGTAAATGTATATGTTAAGGTGACAGGGTTAATGTCTATAGCGAGTGCCACGTAAATGTATATGTTAAGGTGACAGGGTTAATGTCTATAGCGAGTGCCACGTAAATGTATATGTTAAGGTGACAGGGTTAATGTCTAAAGCGAGTGCCACGTAAATGTATATGTTAAGGTGACAGGGTTAATGTCATGGTAACTGTCACCGGAATGTCTATGTTAAAATGACAGTGTTTATATCAATGGTGATTGCCTCGTAAATATCTATTTTGAGGTGACTGTTTATGTCTATGTTAAATGTCATGTAAATATATTTGTTAAGTTGACATGGGTTATGTCTATGTTGAGTGCCACGTTAATATCTAAGTTAAGTTGACAGGGAATAAGTCTATGGTGAGTGCCATGTAAATATATATGTTGAGGTGACTGAGCATAAGTCTATGGTGAGTGCCATGTAAATATATATGTTGAGGTGACTGAGCATAAGTCTATGGTGAGTGCCATGTAAATATATATGTAATGTTACAGGGCTTTTGCATATGATTAAAATCATGTAAGTACATTTATCTATGTTAAAGTGACAGGGTTAGGGTTAGGGTCTTTAATGGGTGTCATGTAAATGTATATGTTAAGGTGACAGGTTTTATGCGTATGGTGAGTGCCACGTTAATATCTATATTAAGTTGACAGGGGATAAGTCTATGGTGAGTGCCACATTAATATATATTTGAAGGTGACAGGGTTTAGGAAAATCTGTTAGGTGTAGTGTAATTTGGACTTTCAAAATAGCTATGTTTGTAAGTTTTTTTTTGTTGAGTTTAAATTCTGGTGCTAGAGAGATGCTTATTTCATTGACCAGTGAAATATCGAAAAGTTTTCATTCTGTGAAAGTGATACATTTTACTAGTGAAAAATACTCAATTTTGTTCTGATTTGACCAATCGAACAATATATATAAACGGCAATGGCAAAAATGAATAGGTTTCCGGGTAGGGATGGTTATAAAAATGTCAAAAAGATAATATCTAACAGTATCTTCATCAAACCAAATGTAATTCACTTGTGCAGAATACTCGTGACATAAGAGGGAAGAGTATAAAATCTAATCTGTCGTTCTATAAACCCACGAAAGCGGCTTGACATTTTTTTTTACAAAACTTGATACACTTTTAAAAATAGGTGAGATCTACATTCTGGGAGGGTCGTTTGATGTAAGGAATATCTAGTTAGGTAGATATTTAGGTTAATGTATAAATATTCTTGGAGAATTAAAACTTATTGACAAACTGAGATTTTAAAAATAAAAAGTCCATGGAATTCCGAACAAAACGGTATCTTTAGTTTTTGATGTTTTAAGCATAAGGGCCCCGAGGCTTCAAAAAGGATAGCATTTTGTTGAAATGGCATTATGGGGCGTCAAATAAGGCCGATCGAATGCCAATTCATCTCAATCACATGACTCGCCAAATTTTACTTCATGAATGCCGCACTTTCACAGTCACGGTAAATAATATACACATATATATATATATGATGCAGTGGTATATACTGAAGAGCTAGATGTGTCCGATAAGTTTACTTATAAATTTAAAGATATAGAAAAAAAATACTCAAAAATTTATCTTATTGATTGATGATTATTCTGCGGTTCGATAAATATACAATAAACAGTATGTCCGTTTTGTATGCAATGGTCATAATAGACAAGATGCCGTGCTGTAATCGTCACACTTTACAGTCCCGTGCTATAATCGTCACACCTTCCAGCCCCGTGCTACAGTTTTCACACCTTACAGCCCCAAGCTATTATCGTCACACTTTTAAATATTTAGTGTTATCGTAACAAATTAATCGCCCGTGCTATAATTGTCACACTGTTAAGTATTATACTGTTATCGTCACCCAGTGCAGTCCCGTGCTGTATTCTTCAGACCTTTCAATTTTTCGTTCCGTGAATCTCGTTTTGTGATTCAAGATTTTGTTCTTTTCTCGTTCCATTTACGAAACTCCTCAAGGTGTCACCCTCTAGTTCATATATATACATAAATTTGGTATTACTGAATATAATGTTAGATATCATCTATGTCTATTAAGTTGGACGTAAGTGCATGGCTAATTAGAATGCGTTTTTAAGCATCACTTGATAAAGGAGTTTGTATATTAAATTATTTGTATGTGAGTGCAATCAGTTGTGAAAAATTTAAACTGACAATCAATGAAGCAAAATGTTAGTCACCTCTTACAGTGTTCGGTTCAGACAAGTTGCCCAGAAGAGAAATGCAGTTCAGTTATGTTAGCGCTCCGTGTTAATATATCAATAACATGTGATTTTGTCTAACTAAAACTTGTATGTACAGTTGTCAAACTCTTCTCTTCACATTATATCCGTGCTCTATCAATTTAAATTTGTACATGTACTATTAAACGAAACTAGGAAACAAATCTATAATATAGTTTTCGTATTGTGGCATAGAGTAGTCTGTTGTGGCTAATGTAAGTTAATTTAAGTTACATATATATTCTTAAATTGTAGGTAGATTTGTTTATTTGTTTTATTTCGATATCACCACAGGACAAGAAAACTAACCCTAAGCATGGATGAGTGGGTATGACTGTTACAAAACACTTCAAGAATGATACAGTAGGTAAATGATTTTGGTTTCTTCTGTGTCCTATCAACAAAAGACAATGATACAGTAGGCAAAAGATTTTAGTTTCTTCTGTGTCCTATCAACTAAAGACAATGATACAGTAGGTAAATGATTTTGGTTTCTTCTGTGTCCTATCAACTAAAGACAATGATACAGTAGGTAAATGATTTTGGTTTCTTCTGTGTCCTATCAACTAAAGACAATGATACAGTAGGTAAATGATTTTGGTTTCTTCTGTGTCCTATCAACAAAAGACAATGATAGAGTAGGTAAATGATTTTGGTTTCTTCTGTGTCCTATCAACAAAAGACAATGATAGAGTAGGTAAATGATTTTGGTTTCTTCTGTGTCCTATCAACAAAAGACAATGATAGAGTAGGTAAATGTTTTTGGTTTCTTCTGTGTCCTATCAACTAAAGACAATGATACAGTAGGTAAATGATTTTGGTTTCTTCTGTGTCCTATCAACAAAAGACAATGATAGAGTAGGTAAATGTTTTTGGTTTCTTTTGTGTCCTATCAACTAAAGACAATGATAGAGTAGGTAAATGTTTTTGGTTTCTTCTGTGTCCTATCAACAAAAGACAATGATAGAGTAGGTAAATGTTTTTGGTTTCTTCTGTGTCCTATCAACTAAAGACAATGATACAGTAGGTAAATGTTTTTGGTTTCTTCTGTGTCCTATCAACAAAAGACAATGATGCAGTAGGTAAATGATTTTAGTTTCTTTTGTGTCCTATCAAAAAAAGACAATGATACAGTAGGTAAATGATTTTGGTTTCTTTTGTGTCCTATCAACTAAAGACAATGATAGAGTAGGTAAATGTGTTTGGTTTCTTCTGTGTCCGATCAACTAAAGAAAATGATAGAGTAGGTAAATGATTTTGGTTTCTTCTGTGTCCTATCAACTAAAGACAATGATAGAGTAGGTAAATGATTTTGGTTTCTTCTGTGTCCTATCAACTAAAGAAAATGATAGAGTAGGTAAATGTTTTTGGTTTCTTCTGTGTCCTATCAACTAAAGAAAATGATAGAGTAGGTAAATGTTTTTGGTTTCTTCTGTGTCCTATCAACAAAAGACAATGATACAGTAGGTAAATGATTTTAGTTTCTGCTGTGTCCTATCAACAAAAGACAATGATAGAGTAGGTAAATGATTTTGGTTTCTTCTGTGTCCTATCAACTAAAGACAATGATACAGTAGGTAAATGATTTTGGTTTCTTCTGTGTCCTATCAACTAAAGACAATGATAGAGTAGGTAAATGTTTTTGGTTTCTTCTGTGTCCTATCAACTAAAGACAATGATACAGTAGGTAAATGATTTTGGTTTCTTCTGTGTCCTATCAACAAAAGACAATGATAGAGTAAGTAAATGTTTTTGGTTTCTTTTGTGTCCTATCAACTAAAGACAATGATAGAGTAGGTAAATGTTTTTGGTTTCTTCTGTGTCCTATCAACAAAAGACAATGATAGAGTAGGTAAATGTTTTTGGTTTCTTCTGTGTCCTATCAACTAAAGACAATGATACAGTAGGTAAATGTTTTTGGTTTCTTCTGTGTCCTATCAACAAAAGACAATGATGCAGTAGGTAAATGATTTTAGTTTCTTTTGTGTCCTATCAAAAAAAGACAATGATACAGTAGGTAAATGATTTTGGTTTCTTTTGTGTCCTATCAACTAAAGACAATGATAGAGTAGGTAAATGTGTTTGGTTTCTTCTTTGTCCTATCAACTAAAAACAATGATAGAGTAGGTAAATGTGTTTGGTTTCTTCTGTGTCCTATCAACTAAAGACAATGATAGAGTAGGTAAATGATTTTGGTTTCTTCTGTGTCCTATCAACTAAAGAAAATGATAGAGTAGGTAAATGTTTTTGGTTTCTTCTGTGTCCTATCAACAAAAGACAATGATACAGTAGGTAAATGATTTTAGTTTCTGCTGTGTCCTATCAACAAAAGACAATGATAGAGTAGGTAAATTATTTTGGTTTCTTCTGTGTCCTATCAACTAAAGACAATGATACAGTAGGTAAATGATTTTGGTTTCTTCTGTGTCCTATCAACTAAAGACAATGATAGAGTAGGTAAATGTTTTTGGTTTCTTCTGTGTCCTATCAACTAAAGACAATGATAGAGTAGGTAAATGATTTTGGTTTCTTCTGTGTCCTATCAACAAAAGACAATGATAGAGTAAGTAAATGTTTTTGGTTTCTTTTGTGTCCTATCAACTTAAGACAATGATAGAGTAGGTAAATGTTTTTGGTTTCTTCTGTGTCCTATCAACAAAAGACAATGATAGAGTAGGTAAATGTTTTTGGTTTCTTCTGTGTCCTATCAACTAAAGACAATGATACAGTAGGTAAATGTTTTTGGTTTCTTCTGTGTCCTATCAACAAAAGACAATGATGCAGTAGGTAAATGATTTTAGTTTCTTTTGTGTCCTATCAAAAAAAGACAATGATACAGTAGGTAAATGTGTTTGGTTTCTTCTGTGTCCTATCAACTAAAGACAATGATAGAGTAGGTAAATGATTTTGGTTTCTTCTGTGTCCTATCAACTAAAGACAATGATAGAGTAGGTAAATGATTTTGGTTTCTTCTGTGTCCTATCAACAAAAGACAATGATACAGTAGGTAAATGATTTTAGTTTCTGCTGTGTCCTATCAACAAAAGACAATGATATAGTAGGTAAATGTGTTTGGTTTCTTTTGTCTCCTATCAACTAAAGACAATGATAGAGTAGGTAAATGTGTTTGGTTTCTTCTGTGTCCGATCAACTAAAGAAAATGATAGAGTAGGTAAATGATTTTAGTTTCTTCTGTGTCCTATCAGCAAAAGACAATGATAGAGTAGGTAAATGATTTTGGTTTCTTCTGTGTCCTATCAACTAAAGACAATGATAGAGTAGGTAAATGTGTTTGGTTTCTTCTGTGTCCAATCAACTAAAGACAATGACGAACACACCTCGATTTTGCAAGAAAGGATTTGGGTACATTAATCGTCTGTTCTAATCATCACTGTTTTGAAGTTGCAATTCGACGAGTCTGCTTGGTCGGAATCTGTTCTCATTTTACAGTAAGCGCATGGCGTCCATGCAGGTTACATTGCATGATCAAGATGTCCGATCCATCACATGGGTATTGTTTTGCTACCAATATATTTCGCTGGCCTTACATTGTTTTGCTACCGAGATATTTCGCTGGCCTTACATCGCTTTGCTACCGAGATATTTCGCTGGCCTTACATCGCTTTGCTACCGAGATATTTCGCTGGCCTTACATTGTTGTCCTACCGAGAAATTTTGCTGGCCTTACATTGTTGTGCTTCCGAGATATTTCGCTGGCCTTACATTGTTTTGTTACCGAGATATTTCGCTGGCAGTAGTTTAGAAAGCATTATCCCGGACTTTTGTTTAATCCCCTAACCGTATAACAAGCAAACTGTTGTTTGGACATCGTGTAATGGGCGTACACCTCAACATAATTATGCACGGATCCAGTTAAAGCGGTTACCGTGAAGTTAAGTGGAGATGGGCCCTATAGTACGCGTAATAGTACCATGCTGCCAACAAGCCGTGTTGTTTGGAAAGCACGGCAAACACCATCGATATATATCTACTTTTCAAACTGCAGTTCATCCTGAAAGTTTCAGGGGTTACGATAGTGTGCACAATAGGCACGGTGTCTGTAGGTTAATACTTGGCGTGCACAGAGCCTCTGATTTTTTATGAAATATCCAAAAGGTGCCGAGAACATGAATTGCAAAGAAGCCTCAGGAATTGTTGAGATGACTGGAATCAAATTGTCGTAGCACTTGTATGATACTCCCTCATACTATTTCTCTACGACCGTGTCATATCCGCAGGATGCGTTTCAGTTATTCCAGAATAACAGAAATGATAAATTAATATTTGGACAAGTTAATCGAATCATTCGATCACAAAGAGCTCATGGGCAAACTTGTCACGCTATAATATTGGTCATACATTTGGTTTCAAACATTGTACTATGATATAAAAACGTAAAATTTTAACCGTCATAGAAGAAGACCTTTTTTACAATTTACAATTTTATAAACTTTCACCTCTGAATATTTCATGGGCATCTGAATATTTTTTCGAAAGTCAACCGCGTTAATTATGATAACATTAAGAAATGTCAATATCATGGCAGACTTGTACACCGCATGTGTGCAAAGGAATTGTTCTTTCAAGAACAATTGTCAATTACCACGGCAAGTTTTGTAAGAGAATCCATAATCCTCCGATATTGATAATTTATAGATACAAAGTTACATATTTCTATTAATATTGACTCAGAAAAAGATCATTATTATGAACTTTGCAAATCCACACCATCTTTTATTATGAACATTGCAAATCCATACCATCTTTTATAATGAACTTTGCAAATCCATACAAATGTTTTAAGAGTGTGTAAATGTTAGCAATGTGACAAAGTAAGTGAAATATATGCGGTGTTCAAGGTGAAAGCCACTAAATCTTATTTTTATTACCATATTTTAAGCTGCGAGACTCAAACATTGGGACACCAGGAAATTGTGGGGGAAAACAAACCAATCACTAACCCTAATTGTACCGTCGCTTACGCTGTATTCGAAACTAAGGTTTTTGCATTGAGAATTCACCGGAGTAATTCGAAAATATATAGAGTGGTATTTATCTTAGATGCAACCTATAATTACATGGCACGTATCGCCGATAAAGTAGACGACGCTTAGTCTTCTGGATCACCTGGTTTTATTCTTTTGTCCTGTTTCAAGGGTTTCCGTGTATCTCCTTTGTATATATTTTGCCCTACGTTTGATCGATTTTGAGTTAAAATTATGGTTTTGTTAACACTTTCGTAATCTCTGATTTTTTCTCTTGTGAAAATATGACATTAATAACGATATTGTCGGTTTTACTGCAATATTTTGATAGTGTGTGGTTTAGTTTTCCCACAGGGCTTTCACGCATAGGGAAGCACTAAAAGTGGACAATGAGTTTACATATCCTATCCCCGCGTTTTGCCGATTATAAGTTTGACAACAAATACAGCCGTGGCCTACTTATTTTACATTACGCTAAAAAACAATCTAACATAACGAATCTACTATTGTAGGTTCAAGGTATGGACAATACGGTCAAGGCAAACTTATAAAATCGTATAACATTATGTTAACTATGACATTTCGAGATTGTCTCTCCTCCGTCTCAGAATGTACTTGTATGCAAATACTCAACTTGTTACCAATGCCTACGGATAAATACTTTCAGTCAAAGGTCGAATTTCAATTTGCAATCTCAAGATAAACTTGTATACTTAATGTTATTAATAAAATTATAGAAGATATACCCATGCAAGTAGTGCTCGTAAGTTCAATCAATGATAATGACTGGGTAAATAGCAGCTGCACAACACCAGAGAAACGATTAAAATATCGGGCCTGGCTCTTTAGTATTTTACCCAGCATGGTTCAAATGTTTTTAAGGATTAAATCAAAACAAGATGAAAATTGGCTACCAGTTTCTGGGATTGGTTTCTTTTTAAATTCCAGAAAATGCACATGTCGATACATAATCAAAATATCAAAAAATTATATTTTTAATCAAAATAGCATTGTAGCTCGTTTATGGAGTTAACGAAATGATGTTAACCAATAACATCATTAGGTGTGGAATCTTGTGTAGTCGCATTCCCCTGTGATAAACAGCGGGTTGCCAATAATTGATATATAGCATTATTTCCCATTCATAATAAGGCACTATTTAACTCTATAATTGCAATGAGTAAGATATCCATGTTTCGCAGCGGGAACGTATAGGCGATTTAAACACCAGTTCATATTGAATTTAAGATATCATTGTACAAAATTATCTAAAGCAAATGAAGGACTCAAATAAATCAATACTTGTTCTGAAACCATATTGTTATTTATGAGCGTATTGCATATAAGGTTTACAAAAGTGATTATAAATAAGTTATTTTAATGTTTCCAATTAGGCCTATTTTAAAATATATTTTTACATATTATTATATGTTTAGCTTTATTTTAGGTTTTGTTGTTTATTTTTTTGTTGTTTAACTTCCCATCACATGTGCTAAAGGCATTTAAAGACGGGCTCTTGGTTATGGGATAATTGTGTTGTGAGTGCCAGTGTATTTGGTAGATTTGCGTAAGCCTCCTTTTGATAGTGCAAAACATTGTGATACACGTATTACACCGAAGCATACTGCCAAGGCCCCGTCGGAACACCCCGACCGGTCACATCAAACTGACAATGGGTGAACCAGTCGTTCCATTTACCTAATAATGAACATCAAGCTGGGAGTAGTAACTAACAATTTGTGAGACTTTGTTACTTCTCGGTCATATGACAGGTTCCAAGACTTCCACACAGGGGCGAACGCGCAACTAAAAGCCAAAAGTTTGGCAGTGACAAGTGATACAAAAGGGGAAAAAATAGGAGCAAACCTCAAGTCGTCCTTACACCTACCCTCAGTATAATATCGTGGACTTGTGTCAATATACTTCAGTTTTGTTCAATTATTAAGTCGACATTTGATCTGACCTATTACAGGAGGCTGAAACGAACATAACGCAGCCTCAAAGCATACACTCACATAGCCTACACCCACATAGCCTACACCCACACAGCCTACACCCACATAGCCTCACCCACATAGCCTACACCTACATAGCATACACCCACACAGCCTACACCCACATAGCCTCACCCACATAGCCTACACCCACAGCCTACACCCACATAGCCTACACCCACATAACCTACACCTACATAGCCTTCACCTACATAGCCTACACCCACATAGCCTACACCCACATAGCCTTCACCCACATAGCCTACACCCACATAGCCTACACCCACATAGCCTACACCCACATAGCCTACACCCACAGCCTACACCCACATAGCCTACACCCACATAGCCTACACCTACATAGCCTACACCCACACAGCCTACACCCACATAGCCTACACCCACATAACCTACACCTACATAGCCTACACCTACATAGCCTACACCCACATAGCCTACACCCACATAGCCTACACCCACATAGCCTACACCCACATAGCCTACACCCACATAGCCTACACCCACATAGCCTACACCCACAGCCTACACCCACATAGCCTACACCCACATAGCCTACACCTACATAGCCTACACCCACACAGCCTACACCCACATAGCCTCACCCACATAGCCTACACCCACATAGCCTACACCCACATAGCCTACACCCACATAGCCTACACCTACATAGCCTACACCCACATAGCCTCACCCACATAGCCTACACCCACATAGCCTACACCTACATAGACTACACCTACATAGCCTACACCCACATAGCCTACACCCACATAGCCTACACCCACATAGCCTACACCTACATAGCCTACACCCACATAGCCTACACCCACATAGCCTACACCTACATAGACTACACCTACATAGCCTACACCAACATAGCCTACACCCACATAGCCTACACCCACATAGCCTACACCTACATAGCCTACACCCACATAGCCTACACCCACATAGCCTACACCTACATAGACTACTCCTACATAGCCTACACCCACATAGCCTACACCCACATAGCCTACACCCACATAGCCTACACCAGGTGGATCTTAACTGTTGATAGGGCGTTTTAGTCAAACTATATATATAAAAACAGTTGAGTTGTGAGTAGAATACGTGTTATGACGTATGAATGATATTACTTTTGCTTTTATTTGGTTAAAACCACAACCTTTCTCTATTGAAATAGTTACCAAGAACTATAATATCTATGCACAACATCTGTAATTAATGTTTATCGATCCCGGTTTGAACAAAACTATTGATATCGATAATTAGGCATTCTATTATGGTATTATTAAATGAGGAAACTCTTTAAATATTTGTCTTGAGATTATTACATTAATACTTAATATGTCATTGTGATCGCAAGTAATCTAAACACTGATTTATGTCATCTTGTCTGAAATTATTATTAGCAACATGTGTCAAAACATGACTTAAATCAGAAAACTGCATCTTCTATATAACACTGATACCACGTGTCACCTAATCATAATATTATGATATAATTTATCACATGATATGCTCTTTGTGTATTTTACATCATTAGGCTTCTATCCGTGCAGAAAATATATTTACACTATCGAGTTATGAAATGTCACACATGTCATTATGTTACACATACTTTATTTGCAAATTGAATTGCGTCCGAACCAATAAAGTCATTTGTCAATATGTATACATCTCATGTTCTTATTTTAACTACAGACAAAAAAAGCCGTTCATGATTTGAACATGAACAGTTACATGACAGACAAGCCAGTAATAATCAAATGTATGGAAAACAATATGTGTGTTTGACTCCAGCTCTGATTCAAAGAATTCTGTATAATCAAACCTTAGGGAAGTAGATACAAAGAGTATAAACGTTCCTTCCAATACGGTTTGAAATGTCGACATGCGCAATACAGAGTGTATCAGGAGATTGCCTTACCGAAAATCTGTGAGTGTTACTTTGAATCTCTTACATGTATCAAAATTTCTTTCTGCCATTCTTACTATACCATTAAATTAGGGCTAGCCTTATTAATTAACTACAGTGTATATATGTGAGAACAGTGGTATTAAAGGGGTGAGGATTTTGAAAACAAAACTTGAAAGATCTAATAATTCTTGAAAACCCCGTCATCAAAAAAGGTTTCGTTTATAAAAACATTTGATTTGTCAACCCTGTACTCTACCATACCTCATACGAAACTGACAGCACGTCTCCGATATCTCATTATGAGGTTTTTTTTCAAGAAAGAAGAACGACGACATAAATATATGGTTGTGGGTTATCTTAGTCCAGGTTGTGAAAAACCCAAGAATAGCTCAGATGAAATATATAAATTGAATTATGATACGAATGATTAAAAAAAATAAAACTTACCAAAGCGTTAACAAAATCATAATCCGAACTCAAAATCGATCAAACTAGGGGCAAAATATGAACAAGGAACGAGGAAAGCAGCTAATGTAGAAGAGCCTATTGTGTCCTTAATTCAAGTTCAAAAGGGTACATACGATCGATTTGGTCTGCAAACTTCTTGTTGTTCATGGACAACACATTGTCGATATGTTTGAAAGTGAAATTAAAAGATTTGGCAAGATTGTTGTTACCTGGTTAGCCAATCCACAAAATCAGCCTCGTATAAAAACAAAAACAGATCAGCTAAGAGTGGGGCATAGTTTGTTCTCATAGGGATGCAATGCAACAGTCTACCGGAAAACCTTTCCTCCGAACGCAACAAAAATATTGTCGATTATGAATCCTATCATCCTTACTATATCTTCTTCAGTAAATTAGCTTTTGTCTTGTTATTCACAAAGTATGCTACAGGATTGCTCACTACCATATATTTGCATCACCCTCCATCTTTTTCTGAAAAAAATCTCTCATAATGAGAGATCTAAGACGTTCCTTCAGTTTTGTATGATATATGGAGTGTACAGGGTGGAAAAATCACATGTTTTTATTTTAAAAAAAACATTTCTAGGAGGGGGTGCTCAAAATTGATCAAAAGATCTTTCGAGTTTTCAAAATCTACATCCCGTTAATTCCAATCCTGGAGAGAACAATGTCACAATAAGTCTGAAGCCCTGATTTAATTGTACTAAGAATGGTAGTAGGAAGTTTTGACAAAGGCTTGGTCGAGCAATAAGAAGAAGCGGCGATAAACGTTACTTATAAGGATCTTTGTGTAGTTTAGGTATCCAATAAAGACGAGGTAGGTCAGCGTCTTGGTTTGCAATTCCTGGTTGACAATACATTTGTTGAGCGCCACTGTATAGTTATGGTGTGTATACTATCGAGGGAGAAGAACTTATGGATTCATCGATTTGCCCATTTTAAGGAACTCCGTGGCGAGGGAAGGATGTTTCAATAGGATGTTGTAATCGGCCGAATCGTTTTTAGTGCGATAACGACTGTTCGGTATTCGTCTTGAGTATATGATTACTGGCGTGGTGGCAGCGGTAGTAATCTACGTCAACATAAGCAATCTTACAGCAGGATAAGTAGGGCGTTATTACTCGTCGCACTGTACAACGGAACGACGGTTCCACTACAGTGAATTATATACAATTCACGCTCCTCAATGGTCACAATGAAACTCCAAAACAATGGTCATTGTCCAATTCAGAAACATTAACATCATATGAGATATGGAGACAGAATCTTTAATACACATTATCTCTCGATAGGAACTTTGCATTTATTTATTTTTTGGGATGGAAGGGTTCACTTGGCTTTGGAAAGTGAACAATGCACCGCTCATGGGTCTTAAAGACGATTTCGAACATATCCCCGAAGAATTGAGTCGCACGGCAGCCCATAAAATAGAATATCTTTGTCCTATCATTTCGGGAAAAAGCACAATAAGGAATTCCACTTCCGTTTCCAATATCTGGGGCAAGCTATACCGATGCATAATGGTATCCAGTTTACCGGACCCCCATTTCTTGTGTTTAATGTTATGTATGGCATAAGGGAGGTAACTCTAGAAGATTCTAGAAAACGCCAGGTTGTTTACACATTATGTAAATTGTTAACATAGATTCATCTTCTGGAGAAGTATTTTCAAGAAGTAGAGGATTCTAGATTATACTAGCCTTTTAAATATTTAACATAAATACCCTGACAGAAAACGGGGATAGAACTGTTCCATAATTGAATGCCGTGTTATAATTATATTGATTCTTAATTCCAGTGACTGTGAACTGTGTTTACATTCTTAATTCCCGTGACTGTGAACTGTGTTTACATTCTTAATTCCCGTGACTGTGAACTGTGTTTACATTCTTAATTCGGGAATAACGGATTGGACGGAGTCCTACAGAGACATCTCTTAATGCAACTAAGTTGAGTAACTGGTACACCACTCCGTTTAATACGAGTAGTGTAACCCTAACCCTAACCCTACAGGGACATCTCTTAATGCAGCTAAGTCGAGTAACTGGTACACCACTCCGTTTAATACGAGTAGTGTAACCCTAACCCTAACCCTACAGGGACATCTCTTAATGCAGCTAAGTTGAGTAACTGGTACACCACTCCGTTTAATACGAGTAGTGTAACCCTAACCCTAACCCTACAGGGACATCTCTTAATGCAGCTAAGTTGAGTAACTGGTACACCACTCCGTTTAATACGAGTAGTGTAACCCTAACCCTAACCCTACAGGGACATCTCTTAATGCAGCTAAGTTGGGTAACTGGTACACCACTCCGTTTAATACGAGTAGTGTAACCCTAACCCTAACCCTACAGGGACATCTCTTAATGCAGCTAAGTTGGGTAACTGGTACACCACTCCGTTTAATACGAGTAGTGTAACCCTAACCCTAACCCTACAGGGACATCTCTTCATGCAGCTAAGTTGGGTAACTGGTACACCACTCCGTTTAATACGAGTAGTGTAACCCTAACCCTAACCCTACAGGGACATCTCTTAATGCAGCTAAGTTGAGTAACTGGTACACCACTCCGTTTAATACGAGTAGTGTAACCCTAACCCTAACCCTGCCAACACTTTAACCCACTAGACCATCACGGAGCCACTGCTAGCTGACGACTTGTAAATGCTTATAAATCTACTAAACTTATTCTCTTTTTGTTTTCTTCCATGACTGTAATGAAAATGGAGCCCGCATCTGTTGTGGTGCCAACGTCTTAACCCACTAGACAAATGCGGGACCCATTGCTAACTGACGACTTTGAAATGCTTATAAATCTACTAAATGCATTCTATTTGTGTTTTCTACCATGACTTTCCCATTTTTGCGAATTTAGTCTCCAAATGTTGCCCAAAGTTGCTTGAAAGATTCCCATTGAAGATTTTTAATCAATCATGTCATAATATTTCATTCGTTTGAAAAAAAATGATTTTGCGCAATAGTACCCGAATAATAAAAAAAAATCACAAGAAGACCCCTCGCACAACAACAAAATAGGTTTGTTAGTGTAATATAGTATATATATAGGTAACCTTATTTTTAATTACGAAAAAAAGAAAATGTAATACTTAACCCTTTGAAAATTGCACTTTTGCTACCAAATATTTGGTGAGGTAGCAAAAGTGCCACTGTGTTAGGGTTAAGGCAATTTCCAGTGTATAATTTCACATTGTCTTTATCAAAGTGATATAGAAGTTTGAACTCTCTTTTTGTATTTTCGATGAAGCGAAAAGGAAGATGCAATACCTCATCCTACGACAGGGGCACTTTTGTTACCAAACGTTTTTTCATTGGTAGCGAAAGTACCACTGTTCTAGGGCTAATGTATTTCTCAGCATATAGTAATACATTTTCTTAATCGAAGTGATTTCAGTTTATTAACAGGCATTTCGCAGTTTTGATTACACGAAAAAGAATGTTTCATACTTAATCCTACGGCAGTGGCACTTTTGCTACTAAAGCTTTATATTTTGGTAGCAAAAGTGCCATTTTCTTAGGGTTGAGTTTTTTTAGGTATATAATATTGCATCTTATTTATCTAAATGATATCAAAATATAATCTCGCATTTCCAAAGTTTAATTAAACGAAAAGGAATATTTACTGCTTAACCTTACGACAGTGGCACTTTTGCTACTGAAACTTTTTTTTCGGTAGCAAAATTGCCACTGTTCTAGGGTTGAAGTATTTCTCAATATATGATATAGTATCTTTTTTATCTAAGTGATATTAATGTATAAACTACCATCTCGTACTTTTGATTAAATACAAAGGAATATTTATTGCTTAACCCTACGACAGTGGCACTTTTGCTACCGAAACTTTTTTTTCGGTAGCAAAAGTGCCACTGTTTTAGGGCTAAAGTTTTTATCAGTATATAATAATGCATATTTGCATTGGTGTTATATCAAAGTTATGACTCGCATGTTGTAATTTCGATGAAGCGAAAATACAAATGTAAAACTTAAACCTACGACAGTGGCACTTTTGCTACCGAAATTTTTTTTCGGTAGCAAAAGTGCCACTGTTGTAGGGTTTAGGTTTTTTTCAAGTTCTAATAATGCAAATTTATTATTTATGTTATATCAAAGTATTGGCTAGCATTTTGTGTTTTCAGTGAAGCAAAAATAAGATTATATCACTTAAACCTACGACAGTGGCACTAATGCTACCGATAATGTTTTAATCGGTAGCAAAAGTGCCACTGTTGTAGGGTTGAGGTTTGTTCAACATCTAAAAATGCAGATTTATTATTTATGGTATATTAAAGTATTGGCTCCCATTTGGTATTTTCGGTGAAGCAAAAAAAATTACATCACTAAAACCTACGATAGTGGCACTTTTGCTACCAAAACTTTTTTTTTCGGTAGCAAAAGTGCCACTGTTGTAGGGTTGAGGTTTTTTCAAGTTCTAATAATGCAAATTTATTATTTATGTTATATAAAAGTATTTGCTAGCATTTTGTGTTTTAGGTGAAGCAATAATAAAATCATATCACTCAAACCTACGACAATGGCACTTTTGCTACTGAAATTTTATTTTTTCGGTAGCAAAAGTGTCACTGTTGTAGGGTTGAGGTACATTTCAGAAAAAAATAATGCTTCTTCATCTTCCACGTTATATCAAATTATTGACTCGTCTTTCGTATATTCGGTGATGCGAAAAAACAAATGTATAACTTAAACCTACGACAGTGGCACTTTTGCTACTGAAACTTTTCTTTCAGTAGCAAAAGTGCCACTGTTATAGGGTTGAAATATTTTTCCGTATCTAAGAATGCATATTTTTTATTTATGCTATATCAAAAAATTGACTCGCATTTCGCATTTTCGATGAAGTGAAAATACAAATGTATAACTTAAACCTACGACAGTGGCACTTTTGCTACCGAAACTTTTTTTTCGGTAGCAAAAGTGCCACTGTTTTAGGGCTAAAGTTTTTATCGGCATATAATAATGCATATTTGCATTGGTGTTATATCAAAGTTATGACTCGTATGTTGTAATTTCGATGACGCGAAAATACAAATGTAAAACTTAAACCTACGACAGTGGCACTTTTGCTACCGATAATTTTTTTATCGGTAGCAAAAGTGCCACTGTTGTAGGGTTGAGGTTTGTTCAGTTTCTAAAAATGCAGATTTATTATTTATGTTATATCAAAGTATTGGCTCGCATTTGGTACTTTCGGTGAAGCAAAAATAAAATTATATCACTTAAATCTACGACAGTGGCACTTTTGCTACCGATAATATTTTAATCGGTAGCAAAAGTGCCACTGTTGTATAGTTGAGGTTTTTTCAGTTTCTAATAATGCAGATTTATTATTTATGTTATATTAAAGTATTGGCTCGCATTTGGTGCTTTCGGTGAAGCAAAAATAAAATTATATCACTTAAATCTACGACATTGGCACTTTTGCTACCGATAATGTTTTTATCGGTAGCAAAAGTACCACTGTTGTAGGGTTGAGGTTTTTTTCAGTTTTAATAATGCCTATATATTATTTATGTTATATCAAAGTATTGGCTCGCATTTGGTACTTTCGGTGAAGCAAAAATAAAAATATATCACTTAAAGCTAGAACAATGGCACTTTTGCTACCGAAACTTTTTTCGGTAGCAAAAGTGCCATTGTTGTAGGGTTGAGCTGTTTTGTATGTTTTCGTAACGCATCTCTTTATAAATATAATGTCGATGTTTCAGCTACCAAATCGTTCTTTCCTTTCACCAAAAAGACAAAATTTTACTGAACCTTTTGAATGTTCATCTATTTTCCCGGTATCAAAACAATGAAAAAAATATTATGTCGTTAATTTCAAACAGTGTTTTCTGATAACCGCGATTGAAATTACAATATATAAATTTATTAGAGATTTTCATCGTGGAATAATGCGAGGGTTAGAAGTGGAACAGGTGGTTCTTTTGCTACCAAAATACTTGAACTTTTTTGTAAACAAATGTTTTTCAAATTTTTTTCATTCAAAAATGCATCAGACATGTCAAATTCTTCCCATTTTTCAAGGAAATAAAAAAAAACGATTTTTGCAGTATTAAAAATTAATGAAATCGAAATTTACTAAATATTTAGACTAGAATAAAATCGCAAATAGGGCGACCTAAAAACTCTAGTTTCTAAAATATTAAAGGAAATTTTGTCCTGAACATGAATCTGAAATCGGTTTTTGAATATCACATTCACTTCAAATGTTATGAGCGAAACCCCAAAACTTGAAAAATCGGGGGAAAAAACTTACTATGACATTTTTGTTTTTTGTTGGATTTCAATAGAACTTGGTGATATAATGCATTTAACTGGGAATAATATGTGACAGCTTTTTCGTTGAAAATTAACAGCCAATTTTGAAGATATTAATTTTTTAACATGAGTAGCAAAATAGCAATGCGTTTAAGAAAAATGTTTTTATCAATATCTCAAAAAGTATTAACAATATTGCATTCTCCTTTTGTGTCACACTCACGCACTATGGTCCCCCAAATATATCCAAATATCATTGAGATATCTTGAACAGTTAAGGAGTTAGAATTTTTTTGGTGAAAAACAGGAATGGTGAAAATTTCTGATGCTTGGTAGCAAAAGTGCACATGTTCCCGACAACTGCATTTTTGGGGGGCAAAAGAGGGCAATGACAGGGTTAGCCCAGGGTTATACGGGGTTAGAAAAAGTTCTGAAACTGCATCTAACGCACTATTTACTGGGGAAAAAGGGCTGGGGTTAACGAAGTTACACAAAAGGGGTTTTTGCTACTGAGGTGACTTAGAAATAAATCAAAAATCAACTAAACAAAGGTTAGGGTTAGGGTTAGGGTTAGGGTTAGGGTTAGGGTTAGGGTTAGGGTTAGGGTTAGGGTTAGGGTTAGGGTTAGGGTTAGGGTTAGGGTTAGGGTTAGGGTTAGGGTTAGGGTTGGGTTAGGGTTAGGGTTAGGGTTAGGGTTAGGGTTAGGGTTAGGGTTAGGGTTAGGGTTAGGGTTAGGGTTAGGGTTAGGGTTAGGGTTAGGGTTAGGGTTAGGGTTAGGGTTAGGGTTAGGGTTAGGGTTAGGGTTAGGGTTAGGGTTAGGGTTAGGGTTAGGGTTAGGGTTAGGGTTAGGGTTAGGGTTAGGGTTAGGGTTAGGGTTAGGGTTAGGGTTAGGGTTAGGGTTAGGGTTAGGGTTAGGGTTAGGGTTAGGGTTAGGGTTAGGGTTAGGGTTAGGGTTAGGGTTAGGGTTAGGGTTAGGGTTAGGGTTAGGGTTAGGGTTAGGGTTAGGGTTAGGGTTAGGGTTAGGGTTAGGGTTAGGGTTAGGGTTAGGGTTAGGGTTAGGGTTAGGGTTAGGGTTAGGGTTAGGGTTAGGGTTAGGGTTAGGGTTAGGGTTAGGGTTAGGGTTAGGGTTAGGGTTAGGGTTAGGGTTAGGGTTAGGGTTAGGGTTAGGGTTAGGGTTAGGGTTAGGGTTAGGGTTAGGGTTAGGGTTAGGGTTAGGGTTAGGGTTAGGGTTAGGGTTAGGGTTAGGGTTAGGGTTAGGGTTAGGGTTAGGGTTAGGGTTAGGGTTAGGGTTAGGGTTAGGGTTAGGGTTAGGGTTAGGGTTAGGGTTAGGGTTAGGGTTAGGGTTAGGGTTAGGGTTAGGGTTAGGGTTAGGGTTAGGGTTAGGGTTAGGGTTAGGGTTAGGGTTAGGGTTAGGGTTAGGGTTAGGGTTAGGGTTAGGGTTAGGGTTAGGGTTAGGGTTAGGGTTAGGGTTAGGGTTAGGGTTAGGGTTAGGGTTAGGGTTAGGGTTAGGGTTAGGGTTAGGGTTAGGGTTAGGGTTAGGGTTAGGGTTAGGGTTAGGGTTAGGGTTAGGGTTAGGGTTAGGGTTAGGGTTAGGGTTAGGGTTAGGGTTAGGGTTAGGGTTAGGGTTAGGGTTAGGGTTAGGGTTAGGGTTAGGGTTAGGGTTAGGGTTAGGGTTAGGGTTAGGGTTAGGGTTAGGGTTAGGGTTAGGGTTAGGGTTAGGGTTAGGGTTAGGGTTAGGGTTAGGGTTAGGGTTAGGGTTAGGGTTAGGGTTAGGGTTAGGGTTAGGGTTAGGGTTAGGGTTAGGGTTAGGGTTAGGGTTAGGGTTAGGGTTAGGGTTAGGGTTAGGGTTAGGGTTAGGGTTAGGGTTAGGGTTAGGGTTAGGGTTAGGGTTAGGGTTAGGGTTAGGGTTAGGGTTAGGGTTAGGGTTAGGGTTAGGGTTAGGGTTAGGGTTAGGGTTAGGGTTAGGGTTAGGGTTAGGGTTAGGGTTAGGGTTAGGGTTAGGGTTAGGGTTAGGGTTAGGGTTAGGGTTAGGGTTAGGGTTAGGGTTAGGGTTAGGGTTAGGGTTAGGGTTAGGGTTAGGGTTAGGGTTAGGGTTAGGGTTAGGGTTAGGGTTAGGGTTAGGGTTAGGGTTAGGGTTAGGGTTAGGGTTAGGGTTAGGGTTAGGGTTAGGGTTAGGGTTAGGGTTAGGGTTAGGGTTAGGGTTAGGGTTAGGGTTAGGGTTAGGGTTAGGGTTAGGGTTAGGGTTAGGGTTAGGGTTAGGGTTAGGGTTAGGGTTAGGGTTAGGGTTAGGGTTAGGGTTAGGGTTAGGGTTAGGGTTAGGGTTAGGGTTAGGGTTAGGGTTAGGGTTAGGGTTAGGGTTAGGGTTAGGGTTAGGGTTAGGGTTAGGGTTAGGGTTAGGGTTAGGGTTAGGGTTAGGGTTAGGGTTAGGGTTAGGGTTAGGGTTAGGGTTAGGGTTAGGGTTAGGGTTAGGGTTAGGGTTAGGGTTAGGGTTAGGGTTAGGGTTAGGGTTAGGGTTAGGGTTAGGGTTAGGGTTAGGGTTAGGGTTAGGGTTAGGGTTAGGGTTAGGGTTAGGGTTAGGGTTAGGGTTAGGGTTAGGGTTAGGGTTAGGGTTAGGGTTAGGGTTAGGGTTAGGGTTAGGGTTAGGGTTAGGGTTAGGGTTAGGGTTAGGGTTAGGGTTAGGGTTAGGGTTAGGGTTAGGGTTAGGGTTAGGGTTAGGGTTAGGGTTAGGGTTAGGGTTAGGGTTAGGGTTAGGGTTAGGGTTAGGGTTAGGGTTAGGGTTAGGGTTAGGGTTAGGGTTAGGGTTAGGGTTAGGGTTAGGGTTAGGGTTAGGGTTAGGGTTAGGGTTAGGGTTAGGGTTAGGGTTAGGGTTAGGGTTAGGGTTAGGGTTAGGGTTAGGGTTAGGGTTAGGGTTAGGGTTAGGGTTAGGGTTAGGGTTAGGGTTAGGGTTAGGGTTAGGGTTAGGGTTAGGGTTAGGGTTAGGGTTAGGGTTAGGGTTAGGGTTAGGGTTAGGGTTAGGGTTAGGGTTAGGGTTAGGGTTAGGGTTAGGGTTAGGGTTAGGGTTAGGGTTAGGGTTAGGGTTAGGGTTAGGGTTAGGGTTAGGGTTAGGGTTAGGGTTAGGGTTAGGGTTAGGGTTAGGGTTAGGGTTAGGGTTAGGGTTAGGGTTAGGGTTAGGGTTAGGGTTAGGGTTAGGGTTAGGGTTATCATCTTTGGGATTTTTGTAACCAAAACCTGCAATTATGTAACCGAAAGCCGCAATTATGTAACCTTTTCAAAACGCCTATGTAACCTTTTATGCAACGTGTAACCTTAGATGCAATTATGTAACCTTTTGCTTCAATTATGTAACCTTTACCTTCTATAATGTACCCTTTTACTTCTATAATGTAACTGCAATTATGTAACCTTTTGCGCAAGTAACCAAAGTGAACTTTTCGTTTTTGAACCGTTATGTCATGTCGATAAAGGATTAAATTCTGCCTTTTTTTCACTTGACCCTATAATTTTCGGACTTTTAGAAAAAAAGTTATTAACGTTCAAAGGCGAATTGGTTACACTTTTTACAACGCCGCGGTTAAGTACAATTTTAATTTGATTTCAGTTTAATTTGTGATAAAAAGCTAAAATCCCATTAGTACTAGATTCCTATATTGTTTTTTGCTGGAAAAATGTCTTTGAACACCTAACCCCGAGCTCATTTCCAATTGGTTACATAATTGCACCATAAGGTTACACGCCCAAGATCTAAATGTTTTTTAGGTCATTTATAGGGCTAGGGTTAGGCTTTAAATTGCATAAATCTTTAGAACTTTGATGACCGGAAATATTAAAAAAAGAATTAAGAAAATAGACCTTCAGAAGCTCAAGTTATGAATTGTGGAATTGTTTTGTCCTAAGGATAGGTACACTATTAAATTTTTTCCAAACAGGTTTATGCAATTCTGTTCGGTTTTTTGTATTAATTCCATCGGGACATCATAAATGTAGCAGAAAATGAAGGAAAGTTTGATTTATTTACACTTTCTTAATTGTAGTGTAGCCATATGTACCAAGTCAAGGTACCAATTTATACCCCCCTCAAATTAAATGGCAATTTATTCCGGTATCCTCGCACTTATCAAGACAAACTATATATCGTTGGAAAGGGCATTAAATTTGCTTTAAAACGACATATTTTTTTTAGCTAAACATTACAGGACTTTTGACGAAATTTGACTTGAAACATGCCCCCCATGCTGGTTTTAGGGCCCTTTTTTAAATTCAACCAAAAAAATATAAAACATTAAAAATAATTTTTTTTCGCTTGATAAAGTGATAGAGAATGATAAAATTAATCAAAATAAGCTATTACACATTTAATTGTTGCAATATTAAAGGTTGTAGAATTTTTTTAAATTGTCCAAAAAATGGTGTCGTGCACCCTATAAGTGAATTGGTTACATAATTGCAACCCTCAGGGTTAGAGTTACCTTCATCATAAGAATAGGATATAATGTTTAAATTTGAAAGATCACGTTATATTTATGTGAAACAAACTTTATTTTCCAGAATTACAGTGATATTAAGTCTAGCCCTGAGGGGGTGCAATAATGTAACCAATTCAAAAAGGTTACATAATTGCACACTCTCAGGGTTAGACATAGAGACATTAAAATGCTTATTTTAAACCAATAATAATTCATTTTAAATGTTTTTATTGAAATTTATCATTGAAAGAAGACATTAATATACACAATCATAGTAAAATGTGAGTCATTCAGAATGTACTTGTTAAGTAATGGTAATATATAAGAGCAAGTTCTTGCATGTGTTCATGTTATATTTATTTTCAGTTAATTTAACCTAACCCTGGCGGTTCATTTAAGGCAGAAATTTTCGTACTTGTAAAATATCTATTCTACAATACTAAAATATACAACATTATGAATATTACACGAATCACATTATTCCATAGATTTTCGTTGTCTATCATAAATAGATAAACATTGTAGGAACATATTCAAATTTGTTTATTTATTATTTATTTGATGCAATGTAATTGAATAGGGGCACAATGTTTCGTAGCATATATGACTTGATTCTTCCAGAATTAGAAATGGTTTTATTTTAGTTAGAAATACACGTTTATAGTTTTATTTATTACTGATTTAGACTGATATTCTAAATGTTCAAAAACACTGTTATATATCAAAATTGGAGGGTATCAATTTTGGAATCGAATTAAAAGCAGTTCGTTCTTTGTGACTTGAACCACAAAATACATTATTTCTCTGTTTACCAGTTAATTTTATAGGAAATGAACGTATTTCAATCAAACTTTGACTGATTTTGGAAAAAAAGTTACATAATTGCGAACCCCCAGGGTTAGGTGAAAAAAAAGCAATTTCTAGACTTTAAACGCTTTTCTATAACCTGCGCTTCACGTACTTTCTGTAGATATAAACACTATCCGAAAAGAAAGAAAAAAGTTTTTTTCCCAACTTTTTTTTGTAAGGCATATACCCACAAGGGATTAGTTACGTAATTGCATCCCTCCAGGGTTAGAGTTTTTATTTATTTTCCTAAGACGTAACTTTGTGGAGAGCTAGAATAAATCAAATGGAAAGTATTCCGCTCTTATATTTAGAAAATAAACGAACTTAACACCTAACCCCAGGCGAAATTTCGAATTGGTTACATGATTTTAAATGCTTATATTTTGGTCAATATTTAACTTTTCGGAAACAGTTTCCACCTATTTTGCATTATCTCGAACGTCTTGAGATAATAGAAAAAGATTTTTGTCGGAATATCATCGCATAAAGATTTTTTGAGATTCTCAACCCTCAGTCGACACATACTGAATTGGTTACATAATTGCATCCAAACCGTGGTTAGCCCAAAATTTTCCGTTTTCAAAAACGGAACCTTGGCACACTCCAAGAGTGTAAGGGTTTTTGACGACATCGAACAAAGTCGCGCGAGCGTTCCGTTTATCATTCTTGAAAGTTCCTTTGAAGAGATCGGCTGTCTATTTTGAGAGTACCATAAAGCAGTGAAAAGAAAATTGATCATTCTTGATTTTTCATTACAATAGACCGGTAGTGTATTTTAAGTGTATAATTTTGAGTAGTAAAGCGTGAAAAGAAAATGGGGAAAACAAAACAAAAAAGGAAAGGGACAACAAAGGGAGCTTCCAAAAAGCTAAGGCGAACTAGGGCAACACGTCCTCCGTCCCCAGAGGGGGACGTTTCTGAAGAAAGTGTCCCCAAAAGCCCCGAAAAGGACCCGGTACATGAACAATCGCCGCCTCCGACCCCTCACTCCGAAGATATTATCCCTCCTTCATCTCCTATGATGATTACAGCGAGAGCGACATCGATGATGGCGACACCAACGATGGCAATGGCGGTTATGACGAGGACAGCGACGACTACGTCTGAAAACATAATTAATTCAACAAAAAAACACTCAAATACCAGTTCAAAATACACATTGATACCGAAAAACATTTAATTGTCGACCAAAAACACCAGAAAACATTGAATACTCAACGAAAAACATTTAAAATTATCACCAATGCAACAAAAAGTACTGAAATGCTTATTGAAAACATTCAAACATACCTTAAAACATTGATTTACCAACCAAAAACACCTCCAAACATTGAATCCCAAACGAAAAACATATAATATTATCACCAATGCAACAAAAAGCAATAAAATACTCATTGAAAACTTACAAACATATCATTAAACATTGTTTTTCAAACAAAAAACACCAGAAAACATTGAATCCCAAACGAAAAACATTTAATAATATTACCAATGTAGCAAAAAGCACTGAAATGCTTATTGAAAACATACAAACATACCATAAAACATTGATGTACCAACCAAAAACACCTCCAAACATTGAATTCCAAACAAAAAACATCTAATAACATCACCAATGTAGCAAAAAGCACTGAAATGCTTATTGAAAACATACAAACATACCATAAAACATTGATTTACCAACAAAAAACACCAACAAACATTGAATCCCTAACGAAAAACATATAATATTATCACCAATGCAACAAAAAGCAATAAAATACTCATTGAAAACTTACAAACATATCATTAAACATTGTTTTTCAAACAAAAAACACCAGAAAACATTGAATCCCAAACGAAAAACATTTAATAATATTACCAATGTAGCAAAAAGCACTGAAATGCTTATTGAAAACATACAAACATACCATAAAACATTGATGTACCAACCAAAAACACCTCCAAACATTGAATTCCAAACAAAAAACATTTAATAACATCACCAATGTAGCAAAAAGCACTGAAATGCTTATTGAAAACATACAAACATACCATAAAACATTGATTTACCAACAAAAAACACCAACAAACATTGAATCCCTAACGAAAAACATGTAAAATTATCACCAATGCAGCAAAAAGCACTGAAATACTTATTGAAAACATACAAACATACCTTAAAACATTAATTTACCAACCAAAAACACCTCCAAACATTGAATCCCAAACGAAAAACATTTAATATTATCACCAATGCAACAAAAAGCAATGAAATACTCATTGAAAACTTACAAACATACCATTAAACATTGTTTTTCAAACAAAAAACACCAGAAAACATTGTATCCCAAACGAAAAACATTTAATAATATCACCAATGTAGCAAAAAGCACTGAAATGCCTATTGAAAACATACAAACATATCATAAAACATTGATTTACCAACAAAAAACACCGGAAAACATTGAATCCCTAACAAAAAACATCTAAAATTATCACCAATGTAGCAAAAAGCATTGAAATGCTTATTGAAAACATGCAAACATATCATAAAACATTGATTTACCAACAAAAAACACCGGAAAACATTGAATCCCAAACGAAAAATATTTAATATTATCACCAATGCAACTAAAAGCAATGATATACTCATTGAAATTATACAAACATACCATTAAATATTGCTTTTCAGAAAACATTGAATCCCAAACGAAAAACATTTAATAATATCACCAATGCAGCAAAAAGCACTGAAATGCTTATTGAAAACATTCAAACATACCATAAAACATTGATTTACCAACCAAAACACCTCCAAACATTGAATCCCAAACGAAAAACATTTAATAATATCACCAATGCAGCAAAAAGCACTGAAATGCTTATTGAAAACATACAAACATACCATAAAACATTGATTTACCAACCGAAAACACCTCCAAACATTGAATCCCAAACGAAAAACATTTAATAGGATCACCAATGCAACAAAAAGCAATGAAATACTCATTGAAAACTTACAAAGATACCATTTTTTTGCATTGGTGATTCTATTAAATGTTTTTCGTTTGGGATTCAATGTTTTATGGTGTTTTTTAATTGAAAAACAATGTTTAATGGTGTGTTTGTATGTTTTCAATGAGTATTTCATTGCTTTTTGTTACATTGGTTATAATATTAAATGTTTTTCGTTTGGGATTCAATGTTTGCAGGTGTTTTTGGTTGGTAAATCAATGTTTTATGGTATGTTTGTATGTTTTCAATAAGCATTTCAGTGCTTTTTGCTGCATTAGTGATAATTTTAGATGTTTTTTGCTAGGGATTTAATGTTTTCTGGTGTTTACTGCAATCACTTGCAGTTAGTGTAACAGAAGTTAACATTTACAATCGCAATTACAAAGTTATAAATGTTGAAAAACTTCACTTAGGAAAAAAGACAACAAAAGTGAATTCGTTACATAATTGCAACACTTCGTGGTTAGGTCAAATGATACCGAAATGAACATTTATTAACCATATTACAAATATTTCGATCCTTTTCTTGTATACTTTTCAAAAAAAGCATCACATATCACCTGTTTTACCCTAAACCTATTGATTTGAAATTATGTAACGAAAGTTTGAATTCGTTACATAATTGCATTTCGGTCGCGGTTAGGGGTAAATACATAAGATACAGCTTTATTTACTATTTAATCTTCCAAGAAAAAGAACGGAAAGCATTTAATAATACTTATTTTAAACAAATTCAATCGACAATACACATATATTTCTTTTGAAAATGCTAACCCTGAAGGGTTGCAATTATGTAACCAATTGAAAAGGTTACATAATTGCAACCCCTCAGGGTTAGGTGATATAATTGTGAAATGTATTATTTTGAGAGAGAATATTTCCAATTAAATCCTTTTAAAATGTTTTATAATAAAAAGGATGCATAATAGACATTAAAAGTACCTAACCGCGATGCCGTGCAATTATGTAACCTTTTCGAATTGGTTACATAATTGCAGTGCATCGCGGTTAGAGATAGAGAAGTAAATTATTGTAAGAAAAACAACGTAAAACATTTAAGTATACTTATTTGTAACATATTCAAATGAAATTACACAAATATTTATGTTGAAAATTCTAACCCTGAAGGGTTGCAATTATGTAACCAATTGAAAAGGTTACATAATTGCAACCCCTCAGGGTTAGGTGATATAATTGTGAAATGTATTATTTTGAGAGAGAATATTTCCAATTAAATCCTTTTAAAATGTTTTATAATAAAAAGGATGCATAATTGACATTAAAAGTACTTAACCGCGATGCCGTGCAATTATGTAACCTTTTCGAATTGGTTACATAATTGCAGTGCATCGCGGTTAGAGGTATACAAGTAAAATCTTCCAAGAAAAAGAACGGAAAGCATTTAATAATACTTATTTTAAACAAATTCAATCGACAATACACATATATTTCTTTTGAAAATGCTAACCCTGAAGGGTTGCAATTATGTAACCAATTAAAAAGGTTACATAATTGCAACTCCTCAGGGTTAGGTTTAATAATAGTGACACGTATTAATTCAAGCAAGAATATATCAATTTAAATGCTTTTAAAACGCTATATGATAAAAAGGCTACAAATTAACCATTGAAAGGGCCTAACCGCGATGCGGTGCAATTGTGTAACCTTTTTGAATTAGTTACATAATTGCAGTGCATCGCGGTTAGAGATAAAGAAGTAAATTATTGTAAAAAAAACAAAGTTAAACATTTAAGTATACTTATTTGTAACATATTTAAATGAAATTACACAAATATTTATGTTGAAAATTCTAACCCTGAAGGGTTGCAATTATGTAACCAATTGAAAAGGTTACATAATTGCAACCACTCAGGGTTAGGTGATATAATTGTGAAATGTATTATTTTGAGAGAGAATATTTCCAATTAAATCCTTTTAAAATGTTTTATAATAAAAAGGATGCATAATAGACATTAAAAGTACCTAACCGCGATGCGGTGCAATTGTGTAACCTTTTCGAATTGGTTACATAATTGCAGTGCATCGCGGTTAGAGATAGAGAAGTAAATTATTCTAAGAAAAACAACGTAAAACATTTAAGTATACTTTTTTGTAACATATTCAAATGAAATTACACAAATATTTATGTTGAAAATTCTAACCCTGAAGGGTTGCAATTATGTAACCAATTGAAAAGGTTACATAATTGCAACCCCTCAGGGTTAGGTGATATAATTGTGAAATGTATTATTTTGAGAGAGAATATTTCCAATTAAATCCTTTTAAAATGTTTTATAATAAAAAGGATGCATAATAGACATTAAAAGTACCTAACCGCGATGCCGTGCAATTATGTAACCTTTTCGAATTGGTTACATAATTGCAGTGCATCGCGGTTAGAGGTATACAAGTAAAATCTTCCAAGAAAAAGAACGGAAAGCATTTAATAATACTTATTTTAAACAAATTCAATCGACAATACACATATATTTCTTTTGAAAATGCTAACCCTGAAGGGTTGCAATTATGTAACCAATTGAAAAGGTTACATAATTGCAACCCCTCAGGGTTAGGTGATATAATTGTGAAATGTATTATTTTGAGAGAGAATATTTCCAATTAAATCCTTTTAAAATGTTTTATAATAAAAAGGATGCATAATAGACATTAAAAGTACCTAACCGCGATGCGGTGCAATTGTGTAACCTTTTCGAATTGGTTACATAATTGCAGTGCATCGCGGTTAGAGATAGAGAAGTAAATTATTCTAAGAAAAACAACGTAAAACATTTAAGTATACTTTTTTGTAACATATTCAAATGAAATTACACAAATATTTATGTTGAAAATTCTAACCCTGAAGGGTTGCAATTATGTAACCAATTGAAAAGGTTACATAATTGCAACCCCTCAGGGTTAGGTGATATAATTGTAAAATGTATTATTTTGAGAGAGAATATTTCCAATTTAATGCTTTTAAAATGTTTTATAATAAAAAGGATGCATAATTGACATTAAAAGCACCTAACCGCGATGCGGTGCAATTGTGTAACCTTTTCGAATTGGTTACATAATTGCAGTGCATCGCGGTTAGAGATAGAGAAGTAAATTATTCTAAGAAAAACAACGTAAAACATTTAAGTATACTTTTTTGTAACATATTCAAATGAAATTACACAAATATTTATGTTGAAAATTCTAACCCTGAAGGGTTGCAATTATGTAACCAATTGAAAAGGTTACATAATTGCAACCCCTCAGGGTTAGGTGATATAATTGTAAAATGTATTATTTTGAGAGAGAATATTTCCAATTTAATGCTTTTAAAATGTTTTATAATAAAAAGGATGCATAATTGACATTAAAAGCACCTAACCGCGATGCCGTGCAATTATGTAACCTTTTCGAATTGGTTACATATTTTCAGTGCATCGCGGTTAGAGATAAGGAAGTAAATTATTGTAAGAAAAACAACGTAAAACATTTAAGTATACTTATTTGTAACATATTCAAATGAAATTACACAAATATTTATGTTGAAAATGTTAACCCTGAAGGGTTGCAATTATGTAACCAATTCAAAAAGGTTACATAATTGCAACCCCTCAGGGTTAGATGAAATAAGAGTTAAACGTTCAGTTTTTAATATGAATATTTCAATTTAAATGCTACAAAGGCATTTTATCGTTAAAAGAATGCACATTAGCCATTATGAGGACCTAACCGCAATGCAGTGCAAATATGTAACCTTTTTGAATTGGTTACATAATTGCACCTGATCGCGGTTAGAGGTATTGAAGTGAAATATAGCAAGAAAAACAGCGGAAAACATTTAATTATACTTATCTGTAACATATTCAACCGAAATTATAAAGATGTTATTGTTGAAAATGCTAACCCTGAAGGGTGGCAATTATGTAACCAAATTCAAAAAGGTTACATAATTGCATTTCTAACCCTGGCCTCGCGAGATCTCGCGAAGTTCAGGGGGAATAATCCTAACCGCGGCCTATGCAATTATGTAACCAATTGAAAAGGTTACATAATTGCAATATCCTTTCAAATCATAAGGGTTAGATTTTTTCAAAATAAACCTACAAAATAAAAAACACAGTCTATTCTGTTCTGATTTCCTTTATTTATTCGTGCATTTGTATCGTCAAAAATACCAATATTTAACCTAACCCTTACCCATTGCAGTTATGTAACCAATTCAAAAATGATAATTTTCAAAATTTTCATTCGAAATATTTTTATACTTGTAATAGATGCAGACTTCTGATTTTTTGTGTCAAATATCTTGAGATGTGATGCTTTCATTCTGCAAAATTACATTCTGGAAAATGTCTATAATTAGTGTCAAAGTTAGGGTCAAAGTTGGTGAAAATATGTAACTTTTTTGTTCAGGGTTAGCATTTCCCATGCTCGAATCTCTACGAAACTATGAAAAATGAGTTTCCCGTCGTTTTTCTATCGAAAATATGTATTTGGATATAAAAAAACACCTAACACAAAAAAGTTTTTTTGGCCAAAATCGACACTTTGAAAGTGCCGTAACTTTTTTGTTTTTTGAGTTTTTAAAACAAATAATCGATATAATTTGGGTATTTGGAAGTTCTTTTAGCTTGCAAAATTACAAAACGATATCTTACAGATAAAGTATGATTTCAATGGTCTGAAATATCGATATTTTGGCTTGTTTTTTGGTCGCGTAAACTACATTATAACTTTGTCATTTCGACACCTAAGAACTTTTGCTTTCTAATGTAGTTAGAACATTTATTTCCGGACAATCTAACCAAAAGGCACATTAAAAACTGCACTGGTTCGAAAAATATGGAAATGCAAATAAAGAGGGGGCCAATTGGTTACATAATTGCACCTTTTCAGACCCTAACCCTAAGATGAAGGAATGAGTATTTCTTAACCAAAAACTGTTATAAACTAGTTCCAACCTTTTTCTTTCCGACGCTATATGGCATTTTAAAATATCTGAACTTTACTAAGTGTAATTAGCTTTCTCGCATGTCATATTTTTGCAATTATGTAACCTTTTGGTGTCAAAATTTTCAACCTTTCAAACTCGATTTTTACAAGGAAAAAAGCCCTGAGGAAGAATCTAGAGTTGAAAATCTATTAGATCTTGCCTCCAAAAACGCGGCACAGCAAATATTTTGCAAAAATATTTAATAAAGAATTTTTTATGAACAAAACACCAACTTTGCAGATTGAGGGTTCGGGCGGTCGACTGACCCTATATATCCCCGACCTAACTTTTTTGTTCCTCAATTTTTCTCGCTGAAAATTAGCAGGGGGTTAGAACTAATTCTTAGATATTGTTAGGGGGTTAGGCTAACCCCCTGGAAAACCGAAGAAATATTTTCTAACCCCCTTTTAGAAAAGGGGGGTGCAATTTGGTAACCTTTTCGAGGTTTTTCAAGAAAAAAAGTCTTTTCGAATTTTCGTATCCGGACAATTTTTCCAACATATGTTCGGCGGCCACAAATACATGTTCCAAAACATTTTCAATAATGTCGAAACAATATTTCTTTCTAACCCTGGCGAAATACAAAGTGTAACTTATTGGCCTAATCATGATGCTAATTAGGGTTAGGGTTAGGGTTAGGGTTAGGGTTAGGGTTAGGGTTAGGGTTAGGGTTAGGGTTAGGGTTAGGGTTAGGGTTAGGGTTAGGGTTAGGGTTAGGGTTAGGGTTAGGGTTAGGGTTAGGGTTAGGGTTAGGGTTAGGGTTAGGGTTAGGGTTAGGGTTAGGGTTAGGGTTAGGGTTAGGGTTAGGGTTAGGGTTAGGGTTAGGGTTAGGGTTAGGGTTAGGGTTAGGGTTAGGGTTAGGGTTAGGGTTAGGGTTAGGGTTAGGGTTAGGGTTAGGGTTAGGGTTAGGGTTAGGGTTAGGGTTAGGGTTAGGGTTAGGGTTAGGGTTAGGGTTAGGGTTAGGGTTAGGGTTAGGGTTAGGGTTAGGGTTAGGGTTAGGGTTAGGGTTAGGGTTAGGGTTAGGGTTAGGGTTAGGGTTAGGGTTAGGGTTAGGGTTAGGGTTAGGGTTAGGGTTAGGGTTAGGGTTAGGGTTAGGGTTAGGGTTAGGGTTAGGGTTAGGGTTAGGGTTAGGGTTAGGGTTAGGGTTAGGGTTAGGGTTAGGGTTAGGGTTAGGGTTAGGGTTAGGGTTAGGGTTAGGGTTAGGGTTAGGGTTAGGGTTAGGGTTAGGGTTAGGGTTAGGGTTAGGGTTAGGGTTAGGGTTAGGGTTAGGGTTAGGGTTAGGGTTAGGGTTAGGGTTAGGGTTAGGGTTAGGGTTAGGGTTAGGGTTAGGGTTAGGGTTAGGGTTAGGGTTAGGGTTAGGGTTAGGGTTAGGGTTAGGGTTAGGGTTAGGGTTAGGGTTAGGGTTAGGGTTAGGGTTAGGGTTAGGGTTAGGGTTAGGGTTAGGGTTAGGGTTAGGGTTAGGGTTAGGGTTAGGGTTAGGGTTAGGGTTAGGGTTAGGGTTAGGGTTAGGGTTAGGGTTAGGGTTAGGGTTAGGGTTAGGGTTAGGGTTAGGGTTAGGGTTAGGGTTAGGGTTAGGGTTAGGGTTAGGGTTAGGGTTAGGGTTAGGGTTAGGGTTAGGGTTAGGGTTAGGGTTAGGGTTAGGGTTAGGGTTAGGGTTAGGGTTAGGGTTAGGGTTAGGGTTAGGGTTAGGGTTAGGGTTAGGGTTAGGGTTAGGGTTAGGGTTAGGGTTAGGGTTAGGGTTAGGGTTAGGGTTAGGGTTAGGGTTAGGGTTAGGGTTAGGGTTAGGGTTAGGGTTAGGGTTAGGGTTAGGGTTAGGGTTAGGGTTAGGGTTAGGGTTAGGGTTAGGGTTAGGGTTAGGGTTAGGGTTAGGGTTAGGGTTAGGGTTAGGGTTAGGGTTAGGGTTAGGGTTAGGGTTAGGGTTAGGGTTAGGGTTAGGGTTAGGGTTAGGGTTAGGGTTAGGGTTAGGGTTAGGGTTAGGGTTAGGGTTAGGGTTAGGGTTAGGGTTAGGGTTAGGGTTAGGGTTAGGGTTAGGGTTAGGGTTAGGGTTAGGGTTAGGGTTAGGGTTAGGGTTAGGGTTAGGGTTAGGGTTAGGGTTAGGGTTAGGGTTAGGGTTAGGGTTAGGGTTAGGGTTAGGGTTAGGGTTAGGGTTAGGGTTAGGGTTAGGGTTAGGGTTAGGGTTAGGGTTAGGGTTAGGGTTAGGGTTAGGGTTAGGGTTAGGGTTAGGGTTAGGGTTAGGGTTAGGGTTAGGGTTAGGGTTAGGGTTAGGGTTAGGGTTAGGGTTAGGGTTAGGGTTAGGGTTAGGGTTAGGGTTAGGGTTAGGGTTAGGGTTAGGGTTAGGGTTAGGGTTAGGGTTAGGGTTAGGGTTAGGGTTAGGGTTAGGGTTAGGGTTAGGGTTAGGGTTAGGGTTAGGGTTAGGGTTAGGGTTAGGGTTAGGGTTAGGGTTAGGGTTAGGGTTAGGGTTAGGGTTAGGGTTAGGGTTAGGGTTAGGGTTAGGGTTAGGGTTAGGGTTAGGGTTAGGGTTAGGGTTAGGGTTAGGGTTAGGGTTAGGGTTAGGGTTAGGGTTAGGGTTAGGGTTAGGGTTAGGGTTAGGGTTAGGGTTAGGGTTAGGGTTAGGGTTAGGGTTAGGGTTAGGGTTAGGGTTAGGGTTAGGGTTAGGGTTAGGGTTAGGGTTAGGGTTAGGGTTAGGGTTAGGGTTAGGGTTAGGGTTAGGGTTAGGGTTAGGGTTAGGGTTAGGGTTAGGGTTAGGGTTAGGGTTAGGGTTAGGGTTAGGGTTAGGGTTAGGGTTAGGGTTAGGGTTAGGGTTAGGGTTAGGGTTAGGGTTAGGGTTAGGGTTAGGGTTAGGGTTAGGGTTAGGGTTAGGGTTAGGGTTAGGGTTAGGGTTAGGGTTAGGGTTAGGGTTAGGGTTAGGGTTAGGGTTAGGGTTAGGGTTAGGGTTAGGGTTAGGGTTAGGGTTAGGGTTAGGGTTAGGGTTAGGGTTAGGGTTAGGGTTAGGGTTAGGGTTAGGGTTAGGGTTAGGGTTAGGGTTAGGGTTAGGGTTAGGGTTAGGGTTAGGGTTAGGGTTAGGGTTAGGGTTAGGGTTAGGGTTAGGGTTAGGGTTAGGGTTAGGGTTAGGGTTAGGGTTAGGGTTAGGGTTAGGGTTAGGGTTAGGGTTAGGGTTAGGGTTAGGGTTAGGGTTAGGGTTAGGGTTAGGGTTAGGGTTAGGGTTAGGGTTAGGGTTAGGGTTAGGGTTAGGGTTAGGGTTAGGGTTAGGGTTAGGGTTAGGGTTAGGGTTAGGGTTAGGGTTAGGGTTAGGGTTAGGGTTAGGGTTAGGGTTAGGGTTAGGGTTAGGGTTAGGGTTAGGGTTAGGGTTAGGGTTAGGGTTAGGGTTAGGGTTAGGGTTAGGGTTAGGGTTAGGGTTAGGGTTAGGGTTAGGGTTAGGGTTAGGGTTAGGGTTAGGGTTAGGGTTAGGGTTAGGGTTAGGGTTAGGGTTAGGGTTAGGGTTAGGGTTAGGGTTAGGGTTAGGGTTAGGGTTAGGGTTAGGGTTAGGGTTAGGGTTAGGGTTAGGGTTAGGGTTAGGGTTAGGGTTAGGGTTAGGGTTAGGGTTAGGGTTAGGGTTAGGGTTAGGGTTAGGGTTAGGGTTAGGGTTAGGGTTAGGGTTAGGGTTAGGGTTAGGGTTAGGGTTAGGGTTAGGGTTAGGGTTAGGGTTAGGGTTAGGGTTAGGGTTAGGGTTAGGGTTAGGGTTAGGGTTAGGGTTAGGGTTAGGGTTAGGGTTAGGGTTAGGGTTAGGGTTAGGGTTAGGGTTAGGGTTAGGGTTAGGGTTAGGGTTAGGGTTAGGGTTAGGGTTAGGGTTAGGGTTAGGGTTAGGGTTAGGGTTAGGGTTAGGGTTAGGGTTAGGGTTAGGGTTAGGGTTAGGGTTAGGGTTAGGGTTAGGGTTAGGGTTAGGGTTAGGGTTAGGGTTAGGGTTAGGGTTAGGGTTAGGGTTAGGGTTAGGGTTAGGGTTAGGGTTAGGGTTAGGGTTAGGGTTAGGGTTAGGGTTAGGGTTAGGGTTAGGGTTAGGGTTAGGGTTAGGGTTAGGGTTAGGGTTAGGGTTAGGGTTAGGGTTAGGGTTAGGGTTAGGGTTAGGGTTAGGGTTAGGGTTAGGGTTAGGGTTAGGGTTAGGGTTAGGGTTAGGGTTAGGGTTAGGGTTAGGGTTAGGGTTAGGGTTAGGGTTAGGGTTAGGGTTAGGGTTAGGGTTAGGGTTAGGGTTAGGGTTAGGGTTAGGGTTAGGGTTAGGGTTAGGGTTAGGGTTAGGGTTAGGGTTAGGGTTAGGGTTAGGGTTAGGGTTAGGGTTAGGGTTAGGGTTAGGGTTAGGGTTAGGGTTAGGGTTAGGGTTAGGGTTAGGGTTAGGGTTAGGGTTAGGGTTAGGGTTAGGGTTAGGGTTAGGGTTAGGGTTAGGGTTAGGGTTAGGGTTAGGGTTAGGGTTAGGGTTAGGGTTAGGGTTAGGGTTAGGGTTAGGGTTAGGGTTAGGGTTAGGGTTAGGGTTAGGGTTAGGGTTAGGGTTAGGGTTAGGGTTAGGGTTAGGGTTAGGGTTAGGGTTAGGGTTAGGGTTAGGGTTAGGGTTAGGGTTAGGGTTAGGGTTAGGGTTAGGGTTAGGGTTAGGGTTAGGGTTAGGGTTAGGGTTAGGGTTAGGGTTAGGGTTAGGGTTAGGGTTAGGGTTAGGGTTAGGGTTAGGGTTAGGGTTAGGGTTAGGGTTAGGGTTAGGGTTAGGGTTAGGGTTAGGGTTAGGGTTAGGGTTAGGGTTAGGGTTAGGGTTAGGGTTAGGGTTAGGGTTAGGGTTAGGGTTAGGGTTAGGGTTAGGGTTAGGGTTAGGGTTAGGGTTAGGGTTAGGGTTAGGGTTAGGGTTAGGGTTAGGGTTAGGGTTAGGGTTAGGGTTAGGGTTAGGGTTAGGGTTAGGGTTAGGGTTAGGGTTAGGGTTAGGGTTAGGGTTAGGGTTAGGGTTAGGGTTAGGGTTAGGGTTAGGGTTAGGGTTAGGGTTAGGGTTAGGGTTAGGGTTAGGGTTAGGGTTAGGGTTAGGGTTAGGGTTAGGGTTAGGGTTAGGGTTAGGGTTAGGGTTAGGGTTAGGGTTAGGGTTAGGGTTAGGGTTAGGGTTAGGGTTAGGGTTAGGGTTAGGGTTAGGGTTAGGGTTAGGGTTAGGGTTAGGGTTAGGGTTAGGGTTAGGGTTAGGGTTAGGGTTAGGGTTAGGGTTAGGGTTAGGGTTAGGGTTAGGGTTAGGGTTAGGGTTAGGGTTAGGGTTAGGGTTAGGGTTAGGGTTAGGGTTAGGGTTAGGGTTAGGGTTAGGGTTAGGGTTAGGGTTAGGGTTAGGGTTAGGGTTAGGGTTAGGGTTAGGGTTAGGGTTAGGGTTAGGGTTAGGGTTAGGGTTAGGGTTAGGGTTAGGGTTAGGGTTAGGGTTAGGGTTAGGGTTAGGGTTAGGGTTAGGGTTAGGGTTAGGGTTAGGGTTAGGGTTAGGGTTAGGGTTAGGGTTAGGGTTAGGGTTAGGGTTAGGGTTAGGGTTAGGGTTAGGGTTAGGGTTAGGGTTAGGGTTAGGGTTAGGGTTAGGGTTAGGGTTAGGGTTAGGGTTAGGGTTAGGGTTAGGGTTAGGGTTAGGGTTAGGGTTAGGGTTAGGGTTAGGGTTAGGGTTAGGGTTAGGGTTAGGGTTAGGGTTAGGGTTAGGGTTAGGGTTAGGGTTAGGGTTAGGGTTAGGGTTAGGGTTAGGGTTAGGGTTAGGGTTAGGGTTAGGGTTAGGGTTAGGGTTAGGGTTAGG